>OX459113.1:123527763-124787512 GCA_949775065.1 Brachyopa scutellaris | reverse complement strand
CTTGCCCCAATTGCAAAGCCTACCTCGGACGTTTTCGCCGATAATCCACTAGATCGACATTTTACACCACCGAATGGAACAGGAAGAGCCGGTACCGCCGCCAGAAAGGTTCAGTGAATGAAACATTTCCATTTCGCAAAAAGGAGGAAAACCATTTCAAAAAAAATGTCTGTTTATTTATTTTCTTGTTTTGTTGTACCTAATTAATTTATCTGTAACTTTTTTACTCAACGACGGTAATTAAGATTATGAATCTTATTTAAAAAATCTCATCGCGTAGCTCAAACAGTACATCACAATTCGAATGGCACTTAGAAGTTTTCTTCCCCAACCTTTTATATTAATCTTTTTTTTTATAATTTTACGACTTACTCGATATCTTTCATACGCGCAGCTTTTATTTATGCTTTTGTAAATATATAGAATTTGTGTACTCGAAAACTCAGTTAATAGGACACAGTCGTTTATGGATACCGTGCCTTGGAATATTAATATCAAAATTACCGGAACAAATTACATATAAAACAAAAGCATTTCTTTTTAGTTCATTTTTAAATATTGAGTGATTATTGTTCAATAATATAACGTCTTAAATATATTTTTAACCAAACAAAAGTAAATAAATAATATTAACCAGTACTTGATGTGTATTAAGTATTTAAGGAAACAAATTTAGAAAGACGAAATGCTGATTCTAAAAACATGCTGATTTTTATTTCTTTTTTTGTAATAATAAATTTTATGAAATAAAACTGAATATCGTAACAAAGATGGTTTAGTTATTTATATGAAATGCGATATCTGTCCAAAAACCGGGCCCTTATTGTGAGTGTCGATCGACGATCGATTCGGGCAGTTGTTGCAATAACCCTGTCAAAAAACTTTGGTTTCAGGCGTGGAACAAAATGCTTAAATGGGGGTTCTTCAACTGCCATCACTTTCGATTGCCTCGGCTTCCAGATTGCTGCAAATCTTTAATTGACGCAATTAATGTATGTATTTCTTCTTACTCCTCCTGCACTGAAAATAATGTTGCAAAAGAGTTGTAGCGAGTACGAGACGACAAACATTGAGATTTACTAGTTAATTGGAATATCTACGATTTAACGGTTTTATTTGAATTTGATGTCAACTTTGACTTGAGAGCTTCTGCAAGTATGTACTATGTATGTATATATTTTAGAAATATTTCGCTTATCTGAGTTCTTTTGACTTCTGTATCATGCATTCGATAATCGAATAATAAAGTAAAAAAATTGCTCGCTTATTCTAGTGGCGAAAAAAGAAACGCATCCAATGGTACGAGGAAAAGTCCTTGGACCATATTAAATCAAATTTGTACACAATTTGTTTTCTACATCATACAATACAAGCCTTTAGTATTATACATAATCCAAATTCGGTCAACTGCCATCACTTTCGATTGCCTCGGCTTCCAGATTGCTGCAAATCTTTAATTGACGCAATTAATGTATGTATTTCGTCTTTGTCATAATCAGTGTTTGGATACATAAAATGGTGCCAGCACTTTCGTATTGCGCTAGACTGCACATTGACCCATGCAATAGCCAAGAGGCATATTCAGGCCTATCGTGAACAAAGTTTCCCGGGAAATATTTCCCACTCAGTAATCTGATTTACATACCTTAAATTAAATGTCTTGATTTTTCTTTTTCTTTTTCGCGTATCGAGGGTTGCTTTTATTGAGGTCGTACTGTATCGCGAAAGGGAGTTGAAAATTCAATTGATTCTTATTTGCTTGATTCTACTAATTATAGGCATGGATTTGAGAATATTTTTTCAGAGTTCAGCAGCTTCTTCGTTTCCAGAAAGTTCTTCGCCATTATATGGTGTATTCCCTTATTCCTCGACCATCGCTAAAACCACAACTAAATTAAACTTTTATTTTAGACTACTTCTAACACAAATAAATATTATGAAAACAAACGTAATGTTTTTTCGTAATTACTTTGCTCATATGCACTCTTGCAAAAAAAAAATATACTGATGAACAAAGTTCAGTTGAAAAGCTTTCGATCAGTGGTAGAATCATTGAAATCAGTGCCGAAATAAACTCTCATGAGGAATCACAAGCTCTTGCGCTAGCGATTTGATTATTATATAGATAGATTCTGTGGATACCAAAATAGTTGGCTGCAATCACCTCAGTGTGCTGGGATTAAAGACACTACAAAACAATTCTTTTGCAATTGTCCTACCTATGGCCGGATTGAATGGCAGATTTTCGGTACTGGTGGTGGTGAATGCTTTTAAGTTAAGTTCACTGGCACTGACAACCTAAAGAACAACATTTTTTTATAGAAAAGAAAACAATTAATTTCGATTGATTTTTATACAAATATTATAACTTTTACTTTATACTTTTCCTTTGTTTCGTTTTTCAGTTTGTTTATACATAATATTTCTTAAATAAACACTTATGTACTAGCATCAAAAAAATATAAAATCTAATAACACATTTTTTTTATTTTATTTTTTCTGGATTTCTTTTTTCTTATGTTTTTCTTTTAAATACGATTTATACGGTTTTAGTTTTATTTAAATAAAAAATTATGTTAATTTATTTTTAATTCATTATGATTTTTTTTAATATTTATTATTTTGTTAAATATATGTTGTTTTGTTTGTTGTCTCATTATTATCATTAGTTAAGCTTTGCTCGATATTTGTTAAGTGTTAAATAATAAAACACGTGTTATTAATTTCTTTGTTTTTTTTTATAGTAAATGACTTTATTTAGAAGTCGATTACATTAAATAATATTCAGAAATGAAAAAATGTAATGTATAAAATTGAACAGGTATTGCTTTGCAATGGAATTACACGGTTTAACATGCATATATACTTGTATGTACTACATTCGTTACTTTTTTTCTTAATTTGAATTTAAAGAGTCGTTCTCTTAAGTTTCCAACAATTTTAACAAATACGTTTCTGGTTGAATTAAATATTTTAACTTTGGAAATGGTGCGTTTGTTTATAGTTTATTTATTTTATTTTTAAATCCAACACAAGCTAGTGGTGTTTAAAGTAAAATATTGCAATTCACTTTGAAAAGGTCATTTGTAGTTTGGCTAAGTTGAAGTCGGATTGTTACATATTTGTATTTGTGAAGTTTCAATATTTTTAATCAGTAACAGGAGATGTTAAGATAGAAGAGAAGAGAATATCGGAATAGAGGGAACTATTTTCAAGAATCAAAACGTTATTATAAACCTTAAAGGAAGATAGAACCAAAGAATTACAATAAAAACGCATGCTTATAGATCAATGAGGCCCTGAAATAATGGGAAAGATACCACATTTGCATTGGACATCGCCGGAAAGAATGAAAACTGACAGGACTTCTAGAAAATCTTGTTTTCAAATAGATCCAATAATTGTTAATCAGTCGGGTCTTTCGAAACATGTGTGATGAATAAACATTCAATGCGCTTTCAAAATTAGCTTATGAAGAAAAAGACGTCATAGATTTAGCTTGCTATACGTATTTGAATCTACCGTCTCCCTACATCCTATAAATCAACTCGGTGAGTTGCAGTTAGCTTGGGGTCGATTCCGCTGGCGTAGCATTGCCTGTTTTTTGTTCTTAAATTGGATTTTAGGGATTTGTAAAGGAAAAGTTGCACTGTGCAACGTCGTTGACTAAATTTAAATAGAAAACAAAATAAAATAATAATCATGTTAGTTTTGGTTTTATGAAATAGCATTAGCATTAGGATACAAAATGTTAAGGCGTGTTTTTATAACTTAAATTTAAAATTCAATCAAATGGAAATTATTTATAAATTATGCAACACATGTTATTTTTTATCTCAACTAAACATTTAACTAAATATACAATAAATCAAAATAAAAATAAAAGAAAAACGTTTGTTCCTTTGTTACAAATATAAGCACAACTTTCATGAATGCGTTTTTTAGTGAACAAAATCAGAAAACAAAAAATAAAGCGCAAAATGTTTTAGTTCAATAGTCATTCATGTTAAATAAAAGTGAATTATGGCTCTGTTCCAAGCTTTTAAGGCCTAAATGCAGTCACATCGAAAGAATTCAGCTTTCGAGAGAAACAAAAAGTTTAAAAAAAATTAAAATAAAACAATTAAATATTTTTATACAAATTACACAACACAGAGTGCGTCGCATTTAAACGATAGCGGTCTTCACAAGGCACGCTTGTGAATTGTTTCCAATACTGGAGCCGTCTAAGCTGTCTAAATCTAAGGCTGTATCTATCATTGTGGTGTCATGCAGTAGCCTCAAGCGACTTGGTGTTATCACATCTGACTGGTTGTGGACAGCGTTTGGCGTTTTGGTAACATCACAACCACCAGTATTACCACTACCAGATGTCACTACTACATTGGGTAACTCCTTATCGCTGTCTGAGTTTCTCTTGATTCGTGCCTTTCTCGTTGACGCGTACTTCTTGCGATTATTGACAACAAACGCACTCACCGGATCGTCCAGATCCAGATCGTCACTCAGCAAGGTCGATGACATTACCGCTGAATTGTCTACTAAACTTGAAGCCGGCGCTGGCTCATCATTGCTATTTACTTTGCTATTGCTTGTCGTTGGCAGTGTGGTTACTGCCGCCTCGGTTATATCGTGCGCCAATTCACGCTCCTCCAACAAATTTGAATACACATGCAAACTAGGATCAGACTTATTGCTGCCGTTGCTGCTTACCGCTGCCGACGACAAATTTGAATTTGGTATATTGCTATAGACGTTCTCAGACTCCGAAGCTGACTTAACAAGTCGAACTGGATCTGTCGTTGATGCTTCACCACTGCCACCACCACCGCTGCTGACGCCTGCAGCCACTGCGGCCATAAGACCTGACTTGGGACCTTTGTAATAGCGTGCCGTACGAGTGCTTGACAGCAGCTTACTATCGTTGGGATCAATATAATAGCGAGCTGTGTGATAGCTCGACAGTAGGTTACTGTCAGTCGGATCGAATTCCTCGCTGAATAGATTATTATAGCTGCCGCTGAGGTTATTGGGACGTACCCCACTTCCAATCGTCATATTGGCATCATCATCTGGAGTGATCGGTGATATCGCAGCGCTGCTGTTATTATCGGCAGTACCAGCATTGGTGGTTGTCATCAAACCGGAAGACGGTGGGCTTTCCATGTTCGACAATGGAATCTCATTATCGACCAAGTGTGCTAAACTATTGGAGTTACCTAGATAGAAGAGAGGCGAATGCCAAAGGAAGAGAATGAAAGAGAGAGAAAAAAAATAATAGAATTATGAATGAGCTTATGATTGGTGTAGCAGTGTTTTTCAAAAATAGTGTTTCTAAGTGAGTTGGTTTTTTTTTATTTAAAAAATTGTTAAATGATTGTATTTTTAAAGCAACTGTAAATAAATATTATAATTTACAAAAAAGAATGCAACATCAAGCCATTATCGATTGCTAACTACAAAATTTTGGAACACTATGGCGTTAATATACAAATAGGGGGTTAAGCATTTCCAAAAACAAAGTGCAATAAAAAGGTTAAAACTCTTATTGTTAACACATACAAATACACGTTAAAACCAGATTATGGGGATATGTTGAACTTTTCTACAAGACGGAACAAAATCATTTGGGGTAATTTGAGTATGTTATTCTATTTAAAAAAAAAAAATAACAAAATATGATGATGGATATAAAAAAAAGTGATTCATCGTTATATCCGAAGTCTTTTTACAAAATAACTTAAGCTCTAAAAAATATAAACTATGCTCTGTTCCACAAAAATTGTCAGTACAGGGAAGATAGGACATTTCCCTCTCATTCTGGTTGCAATAACTTTCATAAATCGGTCCCTCTTTTAAGCCCTCACTGGGTTACCATTGTATACATGACAAATCGCCGCAGATCATAAAGCAATACCCGAAGGGTAACCATCTGCTGATTTAAGAACACAATCATTTATTGAACGAAAAAAGATAATTGTGTTCAAAGGGCACACCACCTCAATTTTGATGAAATCTTAGAATATTGTAGAAGGCATTTTTTCGAGTATTTTGATGTCAAAATGTCACATACCGGAAACGATTAGTTTCCGAAATATAAGCTAAAAACCATAAAAAAACTCACTATTCGTGTCCGTACTCACTATTCGTTTCCGCACCCAACATTAACCTTTCGCAAATAAACCTTCAATATAAAGCACAATATGCGAAAAAAAATTTAAATAAAAAACAAGAAACTGGAAAAAAACAAAAAATTAGCGGAAACCCCCTTTCCTACTCAAATTCATTTATTGGTTCTCAAAGCACAAAATCCCAAAGGTCTTTGACAAAAAATACAGAAAAAGCTGTAACTATTTCCTTTAATTTTGTAATGGTAACACTGCTTTTATGTTCATATTTTCCATACACACAGCGAGGTGCGAGGGTTGATGGCGGCCACACTTCCAGAGAAGGTATGCCATTATCTGTGTGGCAGGCTGGTCGTGGTGAGATGTATGCCCATTGGACGAAAATTGAGGACCTTGCATCAAAAGGGGGGCAAGTCCAAATTAAATTTTTTGTGGGAAATTAAAAAAGAAAACTGTTTGAAAAATTAATTGTTTGGAATTTTTAAACTTTAAATGATTTCATCAAAATCTTAAATATATATATTTAAACATAAGTGTAACAATTAATTTTTCAAAGTTTTTTTTTAATCTTTCACAGAAAATTAAATTTGGACTTGCCCCCCTTTTGATGCAAGGTCTTCAATTACAAAAACAAAACGTGTGTCAGTCAGTGGTTTTGTTTTTATTTCAGTGGCAATTTTTCTGATTGAGTGCCAGGAATATATGTACAGGCACTAGTGTTTAAATAAAGAGCTCCCCCATAAGGCCTGTACTGACAATTTTTGTGGAACAGAGTATAGATGACAAACGACAAAAAAAAGTAGTTGATACTTTATTTGGCACCATTGCCGAATAGTTTTGAGTCTTGATCTTACTCCTCCTGCACTGAAAATAATGTTGCAAAAGAGTTGTAGCGAGTACGAGACGACAAACATTGAGATTTACTAGTTAATTGGAATATCTACGATTTAACGGTTTTATTTGAATTTGATGTCAACTTTGACTTGAGAGCTTCTGCACGTATGTACTATGTATGTATATATTTTAGAAATATTTCGCTTATCTGAGTTCTTTTGACTTCTGTATCATGCATTCGATAATCGAATAATAAAGTAAAAAAATTGCTCGCTTATTCTAGTGGCGAAAAAAGAAACGCATCCAATGGTACGAGGAAAAGTCCTTGGACCATATTAAATCAAATTTGTACACAATTTGTTTTCTACATCATACAATACAAGCCTTTAGTATTATACATAATCCAAATTCGGTAACAGCTTAAAAACCTACATACTAAGTTAACAATATTGCTTTTAATTTATTTATAATTCCTAATTAAGTTTATTTAATAATTTTGCAGCACGAGAGTAAAATGTTCTTTTTGTTGTATCTAACGCAGATTCCATCTAAATGCTGTGACAATCATCTTCATCCGTCAGTAGTGAAGAAAGTATTGTATCTATTAACGGAACGCATGAGGATATACAAATAAAAGAAGTAGAAGGAAATAAAACAATAAATACTGAAGTTCAGAACTCGTGGTGATTTAAAATAAAAAAGTTTTTTTAAGTGTTATGACGCGAATTGAATGAACTACTTGTTAGACAACTCATTAACATATCTATAGAATACTTAAATAATGGATAATTGTTAGTAAAAAATATCAACTTAGTGGGAGCTGAGACCGTGGTGGTTTCACTATTCACCTTTAAGTTAAAAATTCCCAACAACCTGCCTGTTGAAAGAATACAGAAGAATTGCTTGGACTTTAAGTGTCCACAATAAAAGCAACTGAACACGCATTGTTTTGCAAAACTATAGACGACAAAACATAGCCACACTCGAGTGCCACTTTAAAGGAATAGAAACGGACTGTCACGTGGAAGGAGAATTGTAACGTCACAATAGCCTTAACTTATATGGTCTGTAAATATGTATACAAAGATACAGAATAAAACATTCCGTTTTTTTTTAAAGGTGAAATTTATGATAAACAAAAAATTCCTAATCTTTGGGGTTTACATTTTGTGCAAAATTTGTCTCTTTTCAATAGACAAAGCTTGCTTTGACCAAAATATAAAAGAAATATTGAATGCATTTACATATTTATCGGTAATTGAGCTGAATAGAAAATGTTTATTAATTTTTATATAGGACTTATCGGTATTTGAACCGAAACGAAAAATCTGCACTGAAGATTTGAAAAAAAAAATGGATTTATCGGGTTTTGTTCCAACTGGTCATATTTAAAAATTAATATACCGCATTTTTATCGGAATTAGCTCTGATTTAAGTTCAGATACATATAGAATATAGATAAATACTTGAGCTATCAGAAAAAAATAATCACTGAAAGTGGATATATCGGGTTTTGTTCTGGAGCTCCTCAAATAATAAATTAACTTTTTTCTTTCCGACTGTTATTTGGCATCACTTAGTTGACAATTTATTCACTAACAAGATTGTATTTAGAGGATTTCGTAAAACGACACGAGTATGGGATTAAAAACTCACCCCAAAAATGAAAGTCGTATTTGTGACTCGCATACGAGCATAGTCGTATTTTGTAATGTATTTGCTATTACAAAATACGACTCACAAATACGACTTTCTTAATTAGGGTGATTGCACAAGTAGAAACATATATTTTCTTAAACTCAGGACTGGGAATTATGTGCAAACAACATAGTTAAATCTCCCATTATGGACAGCTCCCTTAGACGGGCCGATCCTTTAGACGGACACAGTTTCCTAACCAAGCTTTTATGTTTCAGACTGTATAGATTTTACGTTCTGTTAACCGGACACTCTTTTGATCGGACATGGACACGCAATTGTCAGAAATTATTCAATAATTCCATTAGACGGACAAAAACAAAAAAAAATTCGTTGCTTCACACAGAGTGTTTGCCTTTACAGTACAGCCTCGCTAGTCCGGACACTCGCTAGCCCGGACACCTCTTTATTTCGGACACTTTCAAAATTTTATCTCTACAGTCCAGACAGAGTAATAAATGAGCAATCATTTTAAACAACGGACCAAGGAAATTCTTTGCTTGTGGCATTCAGTGGGCTAAGCGAAAAAATGCTTCTCTGTACTGTCTTTCGATTTGAATTTGAAAGAAACATACTTGCTCACAGTAGTAACAAATGCAAAACGAAAGGACAAAATACAACAGAAATAACGCACACATGGTATGGTATGGTACATTCTGGCTACCTATTTCCATATTTTATTGATATTTTTTGGGGAAATATGTTAAAGGACTATTAAGAAATATTCTCCAAAATCGTTTTTTCTTCAGGAGGAGAGTGCCGGGTAGCTGCACAGGAGGTGTCAGGCGGAATATTCTTCCTCCTCATCCATGCAGCTACGACGGAAGGCGTTTTTTGTTTTTTTTTTTCTTTTCGATTTTTTATGTTTTGATAAATAATGATAATTTATTAAAAAAAAAAAATGTGTGTATCCCTTGAATGGACAACTCCCTAAGGCGGACAACAACGTCACTGTCCGCGTAATGGAGTTTTAACTTTATTTACATATGTATATTGGTTTTTATAATATATTACTTTGCATTGAATTATTTTATATGAATAAGCAAATAATAAAATTTAAATAGAGGAAAATACAAACATAAATAACGCCTTAAGGGCTAATACCGATTTTAAGTAAAGTTGTCTTGCGAAGGTGGTGGCGGCGACGCGGTGACAGAAACTATCTAACTACATTATTTGTTTAACTTTTTGATTTGCATATATACGATAAGTTTGGTTTTATCTTAATTCTTGTTTCTATATTTGTACATAATGTATTTATATAAAAAGGAACTGTCATGAGAATGTATTGATAGATGCAGTTTTTGAAAATAGTAACAGCCGAATAAATATCTAAGAAAATATAATAAAAATCATGTTCAAAATCTAGGAGCAGCTTTCGAAAAGTAATGTTTTTTTTAGATTGAGAGATTAATGATTTTTTTTTTAATAAAACATAAATTCGCTGGTCAACTTAGACACAATCGTGTTATCCAGTGCGGCTTAAGGGACACTTTAAATGTTTATTTTATTCAAAACTATATTCTTTAAGACTTTCGCATAGTAGAGGGTTATGCTTAGTAGAAGAGCGTATAAGGAAGCTAAAATATGGGCAGAATTCAACTGTTGTATGTACGTGTAAAACAGTAACCCTTGATGAGAAAGTTACAAGCCTTTTATCTAACAGAAGAACAGACGAATAGAAGATCGTTTATAGCAAATCCATTCGAGAACTAAGGGTAATCGAAAAACCGTGCTTATATTTGTAAAACATGAACTTCTATTAGTGGCTAAGCTGATCTGTATGAAGAAGTATACTTGCACCCTATTTCCCAACATAAAATCGCGAACAAACAATCCAAAAACAGATCGCGCCCAAAAACATTACAGTCCGAAAACTCATTGCGCTAGCAAATAAGCAAAAAGCTTAAAAATGTAGCTTATACTTTGTTGGAAAATGTGATACAAAATGACGGAAAAAAAACTCAGCGAGTGTTGTGTAATTAAAATAATTAAAAAAAAACTAGAACGCAAAACAAACCGAAAAAAAAATTATAATAAGGCTTACAATGAGTGTGGGATTTATCGGGTAAACATTTTGCATATTTACATAGAAAGCTTTTGTTTTTTTTTTTTAAATTTCTTTTTTATTTATTTTTTCTTAGGTAAATGTCAACTCACCCAATGCGTAATTAACTTTAAAATTTGTTTCACCACGCGAATTAAAATTTACTCGCAATTGAAGCATGTGTTTTTTTTTAAATATACAAGGAGAAAGAGAAAGAAAAAAAAAGATATAAAGATTTATAGAGAGAAAGAGAAAAAAGTATGAAAGATCGTTTCGTGTATCATTTAATTAAATACTCTATTAACACACACCATTTAGGCCAATTTGTAAAAAAAATAAATTACATACACAATAATATTCTTTTTAGTGAATGAAATCATGTAGTGTGTTCTATTTTGTTAAAATTTAATAAAATAAAAAATAAAATATTATTTATAAATGTATAATATGTAGTAAAATCTTTTGCTAACTAAATTGGTGGAAAATAAATATTTTATTTTTGTTCTTATATCTTTAGTTCTATTTATGTAAATATAATTTTGTTTGTTTTCTTTTTTTTTTGCTTTACATAATAAGTGTACTCGAAGAATGCCCCACAGAGGCACAATCGATATTGCTGCTACTGCACCGTTGCATTTAATTAATTCATTTTTTTATCGTACTTTTTACAAAATATGTACTTTTTTGAAATATATTAATGTATATTTTTAGTTTAATACGTATGTAGATCATATAATTTAATTATATTTATTTGTTCAACCATTTGTAAATTTTTTGTTTTTTTGTTCTACATTAATTTTTTTTATTTGTTAGTATTTCGAGGAACTTACAGTTTCCTGTGGTTTTATGATGTGAGTTAGAAGAAAAGGAACCAAAGGTTATGTTTGAATGGTGATAGAACATAAAATCACTTGAGTGTTTTTTCGCGCGTTTGTGTTGATTTATGTTTTATGTAAACATTAATGTGAACGTTGTTTGGTTTCGTTTTCTAATTACATATATGTACATACACATAAATGTTTCCCTTGTATTGAGATGTAATTTTGTTTGAAGTAATGACTGGCAGTTAATTTGTATGTTACGAGTATCATCAATTCTAAGTGATTTAAGGCAAGGTTTTGTTCGGCCGGCCTTGTCAGTATCCTACAAGTAATAAGAATGAGCTCTAGAATAACATATTGGGTGTTAAATAGAAAGCTAAATATACACGTGGTCATACGAGCATTGAGCATGATGATAAGCGTAGTGAACCTACAAAAGAGGTGACTCTACTCCAGAAATGATAGAAACAATCCATAATTTCGCGTTGGCCTTCTCAACATCCTACAAGTAATAAGAATGAGCTCTAAGTTTCAAACGGAAAGCTGAATGTACACGTGGTCATACGAGCATTGAGCATGATGGTAAGCGTAATGAACCTACAAAACAGACCAAAGAGCGTGAGAATTCTGAGAACATAAACATCCCACCCCAATTGGTAAATCACTTTCGATTTTGAATTGACATTTGTATATGAAAAATATATCAGCAAAAAATGGTGCCGTGTTTGCAATCGATCAATCAATCACAATGGCCGAGAGGGTAGTTTTTGAGATATTTTCTTGTTACGTGAAGTAAACACCTTTAGATAAAGCACTGGTTCAAACATTGGCTGAAATACATGAATTGTATTACGAATTCACTGTTTTCTTAAAACGCGGTCTCTTAGTTTAATCCAGTTTAAGCACTGCAGGTCGAACGCATATGGACACACAAAGATACTTGGCAATTACCTTAACAATGACATCAATTCAGACTAAACAGTCCCATATTTGGATTTCGAAAAACCTTTCTCGTGGTCATTTCCAAACAGAGAGCAGTGGGAGAAAACGAGGTATCTCAGGATGCTAAGTCTATCTACACCGATGGGTCAAAGATGGACATAGGTATAGGAGTATAGGAGCGGGTTGCTTCCCGGAGGAACTAGAAATAAGCAGTTCCATACGACACTCAGATCACAACAGCGTTTTTGAAAAGCGGAGGTCCCAGCAGTGACAAAGGCCACCCAATTGGTAGCAATGATGACAATATCGCGAGAGGATATCACAATTAACATTGACAGCCAGGCGACCATAAAAGCAATAACTGTTACGCAAATAAGATCTAAGCTTGTAAAATGCTGCCGCGAAAATCACTCACCACAATGTAAAACTCTGGTGAGTCACAGCGGAATGAGCTGGCCAGAAAGGGAACAAGCAGATGGGATGGTGAAGCCACCACTCTGTAACCTTAGAGCCAAAATTGAAAGATCAGTAACTGAAGCAAATAACAGGTGGCGATCACTAACCACCTGTGAGGTATCAAGAAGATTGTGGCCTACGACAAAACAAGAACAAAGAAGCTCCTACAAAAAGTCAGGAAGTCATTGTCAGTGCTACTATGAATAAATAGTTAAATAAAAATAAAACAAAATAAATGATGATGACATTTGCGGGGGATGCGATGATGAAGAGGCACATGAGGACACAGCCCATTTCCTCTGTGACTGTCCTAACCTCTGTCAACTGAGAAACGAGCTATCAGATGGATCACCATCTGACCTGCTTTAATTTGCTAGAGCGTCGGGATGGCTGAAGCCTAGACTTCAACACCTCGGGTGGGAACACACTATGGGTCACAATGGGTCCACAGCGACCTAAGTGTAGACATCTCATCAGCCCGCTAACCTAACCTAACCTAACCTAGACGCAATCTGTTACAACTATGTAATCAAATTGCAAATATATAGTAGTTAAGTGAAATAAGGGCACCGTAGCGCAAGTGGTTAGTGCGTCGGACTACTGAGCCAGCGGTCTTGGGTTCGAATCCCGCCGCAAACACCTAAAAAAGTTTTTCACAGTGCCCACCTCTTCCGAATGCCTGACAAGCATTCAAGAGTATGATTTGTCATGTGAAGCTTCCCAACTCGCCGTTCGGAGACGGCAGAAAACTGTAGGTCCCTTCCATTCGTGCAAAAATATAACGCGCACATACAAATGGTTGCGGGAAGCTAGGATTGGTTCAACCTAGGACTGGTGAAGCCAAATATTATTATTATTATTATTATTATTATTTAAGTGAAATAAAGAAGTAGAATGAGAATCTTATGGATATTTTGTAGGGTTCGCCAAATCGTATTATTCTATTTCAATATTTTTGGACTGAATGCATCGAGCTAAATATTAACTAATAATTATAGTTCAAATAATCACCGTAAGCACCTTAAGCGCCTTTGCTGCAGATTTTACACTGCACTGAATAATTGAAATCTTCCAAACCAAATAACGAGTCACATTAATGTTTCTAATATTTTATGATTTCAAGTTAAAATTATGGAACCCTTTACTCGTTAGTAGGAAATCTGAGTATCAGTAAAAAAAACAAACAAAAAAAAAGATCATATGCATTACGTAATGATCATGGCAGTTCTATTGGCTGTTATAGTTCTAATATAAGTTCTTTTTTTGTATAATGTACTCGATCGACGAGTTTTTGAAACCGCAGTTTATATAAATATAATTTTTTTATCTTTAAAACATTTTAATTTTAACTTTCTATGCAAAAAACGCTCAAGTGACATCAAATAACGAAATGAGGTTATACCACATTTCAAACAAGGACAGCGATAAGCTAACACAGTTTGCAAAACGATAAATTAAAAAAGAAACCAAAAAGTTCTATGTAATAGTGTAAATGACTAGAGTTTAACATATATACTATGTATGTACATATTTCTAAGTCTCTCTTTGGTTCGAAAGAGTACAGTTAAGAGAGTTCTCAACTTTATTCCGAAGTGATTACTTTTGTATTTTTTTATAATAAATATTATTTATCTTAAGGCAGAGTCCGGAAGTTCAACAATTTATCTGTTTGTAGAAAAAAACCTATAATTCTGAATAAATAACTCAGAGTAACACAACTACCTTTTATCTTATAGAAAAATAAAAAAAATAAATAAATAGCCGATATCAACGGTGAATGTCGTCGTATACGGATCACTAGGACGACGAAAAAGATTGTAAACACAAAAATCAATAACTACTTGAATGAGGTACTATGAAGAATCACTTGCGGCAGCATCTTCAATAATCGAATTGAGATCAATGTTGAACGAGTACTCGTAGAGGTTGGAATAACGATCGCGTTCCTTCCACGGACTCCTATGATTCATATAAAGATTTCGTTTGCTAACACGAAATATTTGACTATCCTTGATCGATTGATCATCGTCACACGGCTCGCCGCCACCACCGAAATCGCATTCACGAATCGTTAACCGATTCGTTGGACTTTTCAGCTCAAACATGACCTCTTCGTGTTTGTAGCGTGGACGCATTGGTAAAGGTTGATATTGTGCAGTGCCCTTTGTCGAATCCACCGATTGTGTACTCATGCGACGGACAGCACGATTTTTATGAAACGGATAACGCACCAAATTCGTATCGGAACTACGTTGCGGCGAATAGTATTTGAATTCGCTTGGTACTGGTGGTGGAGGTGCATTCGCTGCTGATGCTATTGTTGTATGCGTAGTCATTGAACTACTACTATGCGGATTATTAACGAGAGTTCTGTGCAAAAGCGGTAGTGGTGAATTCCGATCGAAAGACGGCGATAATGGTAGTTGCATATTTTTCTTTAAACGATAAGCAGCTGCTGCTGCTGCGGGTGAATGTAGTGACTTACCGTTTTGTAAATTATCATAGCTGCGGGGTCGATAGACACTGCCACCGCCACCGATACCGCCGCCGCCAGCACCTAAGGAGGGATTCGACTGGTGTGTTTGGTTGTGGATATGAGGCAGTGTTTTGATTGATTTTGCAACCAAGCCAAGGATAAAGTGATGATGGTGGAAGAGATGGTAAAATTGGAATAAAAGAAAGAAAAAAAAGTGCTGGTAAGCAAAAAAAAAACTGTGCTGAACATGATAAATTAGTTTGGATAATTTACCTCATCGTACAGGCGGGGTTTGATGTCACCAATCCCGCTGCCACCCAGCATCGGTTGGCTGGTGATCATTCCGGTTTGCGATGAACTGATGACTTCTGTGAGTGGATTTCGTGCGTTCGTCATAGAAGATTGGTGCATTTGTATAATAAAGTCATCGGTTGCAATGCCCCGTCTAACAATAATAAAAAAAAAAAAAAAAAATAGAAAGCTGGATCATCAATGAAAAACGTAGGCTTACCTATCGATGAGTGATGGAGTCATCGGCCCACACAATATATGAAAGCAATTAAGGCAAATATTCCCTCGGGAGTATGGATTCACCGCACGTTGTCCACCTTTCGATGAAAATGATCCTTTGAGCTATTAGTTGAAAGGAGAACAACACAAGAGTTATGTTCTTTCTCTCAAATAAACATCTGTAAACTTACATCTTCGTTTGTTGTCTGATCACTGGTTGTCAGATACGTATGGAATCCTGCAAGTCCAATAACGGACCATATCGAAAAGAAACATATGAATGTTACAATCACAGTGAAAGGAGCTTCTTTAATAACTTCGAAAACTTCTGGTTTGGTTTTCATTACTGAAATTAGATAAAATTTCCCGTTAAATTACGATTTTAAAAGAGCAAAGATTTGTGTACTTACATAAAACTAAATGCGTTACTGAACATGAAAATATAAATACAGCTAGAAATGCCAGTGACACTAGAAACATGTAAAAGAAGCGATAGTTACGTTTCCCCACACAGTTTCCCACCTGAAAGATAGAAGGAAGAAAGTCAGATTAATCTCTGCTACGAGTATATCGTAAAGAGATGGCCGGGTTCCATATAATAACCAAACTTATGGTAAATGCGCACATAATAAACTTCTATTAGCAGTTAGCGCATGCAGAGTAAACGACTTATGTTTCCGATGTGAGCTATAAGCTCACAGACAAATGAGCTTATAAGACGAATCCCTTGGCTCAGTCTTTCGGAATCACTAGAGTCACATACGTCCAAGCGATTTTTATTCATGGAATCGTCACATTAAATTGAATTGAAAAAAAAAAACTCATCCCCATCCATGCAAAGGCAACGATGTGGGACAAAAAAAAAACGACAAAGAATACAAAAATTTAAGAAAAAAAACCAACTCACCCAAGGACAATGATGATCGAAACGGTCTACACAATTATCACATAGACTGCAATGTGATGCCCGAGGTGGCCTAAAAATCTTACATGTGAAACAATACTTTAATTTGACCGTTTGTCCTTTAACGAGGACCTCTTTTGTTCTCGGCGGAGGTCGATATGTGGGACTGTTGAGTGAGTTTGGCACTTCTGAATGAAAAAGAAAAAGAGACACGAAAAATTAAAAGGATATTCTTCAAGCAAGTACTTGCTACACTTACCAATTTGTTTCTCAATGTATGCAGCTTCGTCTTGGGAAGCCCGAGGGATTACACCAGGATCTGTAAATGTTGTCCGTAGTAAAGAACTCATTGTGAAGAAATATAGCACAGCACCAACAACTGGAATAGCTGGTGTTATTTTCATCGCTAAATAAGGACAACTGCAACAGGCACAAAAAAAAACAAGAAATAAAAGAAAGAGATTGATATGTAAATATGTAGATGCAAGCACAGCAGTGTGTGATATGCACATCTCCACATTTTCAAAGGATCTAGGATATGAAACTGTTTGTTTGAATGTGCATTTGAAGGACAACTTACTCGAATCCAAAGAAGAGTGCACTAGTTCCCGTAATCAGCACACACGTCAAATAGAATACTCCTGTGTGTGGTGCTGACATTAGCATACCATCACAGTAGAACTTATTCCTGCCGGCAAAGAGTTCCCATTTCTTGGTAACTCTTGTGTCGGGCGCCATCGTACAGCAGCAGCACAATAAATTCATTGAAGACAGCGAAAAAACAGCCACTGGGGTAATTTTTTTTCGTCTACGCTCAATGCCGATGTAATGTCCTTTGTATTTTTGCAGTTACTTTGTGTTAGGTACAGCAGTAGGCAGCAGTAGTAGCAGAGGTTATGGTGGTGCCACAGAGAAATCGAATTCGATCTTGAAAACGAATTCAGTTCGATTCGCGGTAAAATGTTCTCTCATCAAATAGCAGAGATAGTTGCTGCACTTGTTGGTGTAACTACAACGGCGACGACGACGACAACGACAACGATAACGACAACGATGGCTATTGCAAGGATGTACGACTTTATCACAACTCAAAGACATTTGGAATCATCACGGATGTATTTGGACGGGGTTTATGGGAAAATGATAAAAGTGTTTGTTCAAATAAAAAAATAAAAACAAAATATAAAACACCGGGAGGGGTATGAGGAGGAGACTGGGAATTGTCGTTGTGATTGTTGCTAAGAGCTGTGTCCCTTTTCCTTTTCTTTTTGTTCGTTGTTTGAATAAATTGCTGCAGTCAATTGTGCGGGTTTAATGATTGAACGATGTTATTCGAACCACATGCCGATAGCTAAATCTGCTTCCACCAAACAAGGATATTTCTTCTGTAAACGAGAAAATTGAAAGGAAATTTCGATTAAGTAATGTTTTATCGATTTAGTATCATGTTTCAATTATACATATAGAAACATTTAAAGCGAAGAATAATGGATTTTCCATGTGGATTTTTTTTAACAGGGATGAAAAGGTTTTACATAAATAAAAACCACTTTCATTTAATAAAAAAAAACGATTCCCTAGTCTTTCATCGTTCAAAATAAAATGACTCACAAGCGTCACCAGAGTCCACCACTGTAGCCTGAATGTCGCCACAAAACATGCATTAATAGTTCTTCCCTAAACACCCAGTCTGACCATTTTTTTTAAAAAGAACCAATAAACAAAACACGTAGCCAAACTAAAATAAAAAGCACAGTACATACATACATTCATATGTATGTACATATGTATGTGCTAACATTGCCATCACCACTGGAAAATTTAAGGGAAATCCTGCCAACTCCTGGGAAATCCCCATCAACACAGAAAAAAACCAGTTCACCTCTGCCGCCAGAATAATTCAATAAATTATTTTAAAACTTTATAACATCCATCAGGACAGTTTGACAGGAAAGCCAATTACACTCAACCATTGTGACTGCACATGAAAAACATACGAAGAAATAGAACAGTTCGCCGTAACCCACTTCTCATTCCAGGTGAAACCAAAGGTATACGTATAGAGGCCCTGTCCACGTTTTAACTTCTCGCCAAACTGGGGAATGGGGTTTCTTTCGTTTACCACACAAAAAAATTGTCATTGCAGTAGATTTTCTTTTTTTGTTATGAACTTAAACCAATTTGCGGTGTAGCTTTTATTTAATGCTTCTGCTGCTGCATCCTTTCAATGGAGGTTGAGTAATAATGACGAGGAGGAGATATTTTATGTGTCCCTCGATATTTGCATAATGTATTCATCGAAAACGATTAGTTCGATATACGAGTATGTATTCTCTGTACGTATATAGGAAATATCCTTATGACAGCAGAATATTGCTGGATCCTTATTTGGCATATTGTTTTCCTCTTGTATTCTATACAATGGGATATAAGAATCTATCACTGCATTTCTGATACCCTTTTGTACTCATAACATTTTTTTGTGTCATAAACCAGGAGAAGTATACATTTCCAGTGGCAAAAACTGACATAGAAAGATACATATGTACATATGTTCGAACATGAGGAATATTTTGTGATTATTCACATATGAAAATCGTTTTTCATTTTTTTTCCTTCAATTCACAAGCATAAAGCTGAGCGGATATCCTTTTTGCGAAACGAAACTATGAATCGAGGATGTGTATTTTTATGACCTAATTTTGGATACCCATTGAAGTACATATTTCTTTTCATTTGTATTCGGCTGACTGACAGTTGGGGACGTTGTCATTTAAAAAGATAATAATCAATGTTTAGACTAAAAATAACATATAATTGTGTACGATTTGAAATGCGTATCACATGTTCAATATTTATCTGTGACAATAAGAACGAGCATTCAAACGTCAATAAAAAATAAAATGTGCGATGGATTTGCTCATAAAAGGGTGTTTAGATCTTTCTGTAGCGGTATCTGTCAAACCATCTGTCAGTTTGGGCACAAAAAGCGACATTTGTGCAGGGTATGATAAAGGAAAGATTAACACTGTCGCAATGCTTTTAGATTGTGAAAACTTATTTCTTAAGAATTTGACAAACTCCTAGAAAAACATGTTGTTCAGAAATGAAACCCATTTTTGGATAGATTGTAATGTTTTGATTGTTGATTATTAGCAGCATTTTCGTATTTGGAGTGGAAAGAATCTATACACGATTGAAGAGCTTCCGTTATATGCCATAAAAATGCATCCAGCCATCTTAAACACACAATGCGCAAATTTTTGACCAAGTCGAAGTCGCTGTACAGTTCGTGCTTGAATCTTCTCCTCTGAAACCCCTCAACGCAAACGGGACCGAATATCTTACGAAGAATTGTTTTCTCGAAGCGATCAAGGATATCTTCATCCGCTTCCGATAAAGTCTATGCTTTAGCTCCATATAGCAAGACTGGGATGGTAAGGGTCTTATATACAGTCTCATTATTCGCTCGGGAAAGAGCTTAACTACTCAACTGCCTTCTTAGCCCAGAGAAACGGCCGTTGGCAAGAGTAATAATTCGTTTGATTTCCGACGAGATGTAATTTTTTGATGTTATAGCAGAGCCGAGATAGACGAAGTCCTTTACTACCTCAAAGTTGTAACTGTCTATTGTGACCTTCTGTCCAATTCGTCGATGTTGAGTATCCCTTTTCGTTGACAGCATTGTATTTTGTTTTGCCCTCGTTTACCGCTAAACCCATTTTAGCCGGTTCCATTCCTATACTCGCAAACGCGCCGGTGACAGCTCACTCGCTGTGTTCATAGTTCTAAATTTGAGAAAAATTGATTCGCAAACGTCAACGCAAGCAGCATCGAGAAAATGGCTGATGTTTTTAATGATCGTGTATCAAAGGATAAGTAAATTAATTTTTTTTTAAGCAGTTAAAACTTTCATCAAAATAACGTTCATCATGGCATAAAATACTTTGTGTAACGAAAACAAACCAATGTATCAGCACCACGGACCGTTACAGAAATGTGATTTTTGGCATCGAACAGAAAATAAAGGGTGCCACATGCCAATCATCGAAGGAATTTTTTTTTTCCTCTTTCCATATGTACTTCAATGGGGACCGTAGCGCAAGTGGTTAGTGCGTCGCACTACTAAGCCAGCGGTCTTGGGTTCGAATCCCGCCGCAAACACCTAAACGTTTTTCACAGTGCCCACCTCTTTCGAATGTCTGACAAGCATCAAAGAGTATCATTTGTCACGATTGAGCTTCTCAATTCGCCGTTCGGAGTCGGCAAAAAACTGTAGGTCCCTTCCATTCGTGCAAAAATATAACACGCACACACGTTGCGAGAAGCAGGCCCAGGTTCACCTCGAGCTGTAGCGCCAACTAAGTAAGTATATGTACTTCAATACTTTCCACATTCCAAAATTAATGCAAATTCAAATTTGACGCCAAACTAAAATATATTCATAGGGAGTGCAGACATTTGGTACACTCTGAAGCAAAAGCAATGGGCTGCATATTGCTCGGTTAAAATGGTTTCCCAAATTTTAGCTTGCTGTGACATTTTGTACGGAACCAAAATTTAAGATTGAGTCTACCGAGCTTTAAACAAAATAAGAAAATTCTGTTTAAAATTTTCAAAAACACTAAATGAAATCAAAAGTAGTTTTTTTTTCCCCTGCAGGATCTCAAAAAGATTTTCTTTTAGCAAATAGCAGCAAGGTGTTTCAAAAGGGAAAACTTCGTTGGATATTAACTTTCTAAAGTGAAAAAAGACAAGAGAATGAATCTGGATAAATGTCCAGTCTCCCGAAAAAAATTGAGAGGAGGACAACCAGAAATAATTGTGAAGTTAAATTTTTCTTATGTCAATACCAATATTGACTAATAAATGTCACGAATTAATAATTGTCCTTTATAAAATATATTTTAACCGTTTGTCATTTGAAATTCCGTTGCAGTTTTTTTTTTATATTGTACATAATATACATATATGTACATACGTATTATAAAGAAATGCAAATGTGAATGCCTAGCGAAATGGGTTCTGTGGGGGTACATGCCAAAAGGATATGTCCAACCACCCGTACTGCCGCAACGGCAAAGGAAGTGACAGTAGCAAAACTGAATTAACCCATTCCCGGTGGGGATAAATGTGTCTAGATCCGTGCATTATTCGCTTTCTCACTGTTGATGTCGTTCTGGCCTCTATCCTGTTTTTAAGGATATACATATACAGCTGCGAGCAAAAAAATAGCAGTGCCACTAAAGAAGTTGCATTCATTTAAAAATACAACAAATTAAGCAATATTTTTTAAAAAAATTTACTAATAATATAAACTGCGTTATTTTCTTATAATATCTACATTATTAGTTTTTGATTTAATTAAAATAAATTAACATAAATGCATTTTATTGAAAGGAACTTCAAAAAACGGCGAGCAAAAAAATAGCAGTGCTCTTTCTTCGCCAGCTTACTTTATCAAAAAAGTAAAAAGAAAATACTGAATTTACATAAATTAGTATGAGGTGTTATTAAGGATATACCAGTCCTTAGTAGTATGCCTTTAATTACTTATTAAAGCTGCGTAAAACCGGTTTACAGAGTCTACAAGATGCTGGCACCTTTCGGATGATATTGATCTCCAAGACTGCTGAACTACCCCACACAGCTCGTTATTTTTTGTTTTTTTTTGTGCAGTACATATTTCTTTTATATAGGCCTATAAATTTTCAATAGAATGGAGATCGGGATATTGAGCAAGCCACTCCATGAACTCAATCAATATATCCTGACACCATTGTTTAACTGTTCACGTCCTGCCTGTCGGGTCGTTGCCCTGCTAGAAAACCCATTTTAGTAACATTTCGCCTTCGGCACATGACAACATGATGTTGTGCAATATATCAACGTATGAGTGCTGGTCCATTATACTTTTATGCCAGTATATGGGACCAATACCATAGTATGAAAAGCATCCCCAAATCATGATATTAGATCCACCGAGTTGTTTAGTTTTTGTTGTGAATCAAGGATCATATTTTGTATTGGGTGCACTCAGAAAAAAATCCTATAATATCAATGATTTTTCCTATTACTTTAATAGTTTTTTACTATTAAAATTGGTCAATGGGATTCGTACTTTAAAATTAATACTTTCAAAACTATTATATCAATACTGTACTCGTCCTATTATTTCAATGCGATTGTCATTTTAAATTTATGGTATGTCCTATAAATCTTTAATAGTATACAGTATTAATTTAAATATACGTCCTATTAATTTAAAGTGATAAAGAACATTAAGAAGTAATGGGAAAAACTATTAAAATAATGTGAAAATCCTATTAACAACCACTGTTATTTAAATGGATCGTCCTATTATTTTAAACGTATTGCACTATTATTTATCAATAGTACATCTTATTTAATTAATGTGGCTATTCCGATTGATATCCCATATTTTTTATTTTACTGGCTGAAAATGAGCTACAAAAAATACATTCAAATAAAACAACTCATTTATTGATTTATTTTTTTCTCTTTATTTCTTTTATGTGATATATTTTATAACATATTATAAGATCTTAATAAATATATATAACATAATTTATATAATATTAAAAATAAAAAAAATAAGAATTAATATTACAAAACTTTTAATATTTTTTTACTCTGAACACCCTTTCTCCATTACTCAGAAGATACAAGTGAATTGGCGGTCCGTCAAATTCGAGAACTGAGTGCAATGACAATGAATTGGTGCTTTTACCTACAACGTATGCCTGGAAATGGTTAACATTCCATTGTCTACATATGAAGTAAATATCAGACTTACATACAAGTATAATTTGTTCGATTTCATAAAGCAAAATGAGATTCATATCAGATTTAATAGGAAAACTGTTTACTTCAATAGTATATCCACATGAAATCAATAGTATATCTTATTGAAAACAAGACAAAACGTGTTATAATAGTATTATACTATTAAACCAATGTGATCAACTTAATATGATGGTACTATTAATAATTTACTACTTCGGGTTATTAAAATAATAGGACCATCTTATTGATTTAATAAGAGAAATAATATCAAATCTATAGTATATCTGTTTGGATTAATTCTGTATACTTTTAAAATAATAATAATGTCTATACTATTAAATCAATAATACGCACAACTATTGATTTAATTAGAAAACTATTAAATATATAGGAAAACACTATTAATAACCGTACTATTAAATCAATAACTGTCCTATTAAAATATTAATAGGACATTTTTTTCTGAGTGTGGATGCCTGACATACTGCTGAGATACGTTTCCACTATACAGGAAGGTTTTGGTCTCATCAGTACACATTATATTACTCCACTTCTCAGCGGGGCAAGACTAATGCTTTTTCGCAAACCTCAGCCTTTTCGATACATCCATTTTCTTGAGAGGTGGGACTTTTCGTGGACTTAGAGCACTAAAAGTGTTCCCTCAGCCATCCTCTAAAAGTGTGAATACCACATGTTAAGTTAAGCACACCCGCAATCTGGGTAGCTGCTGCAGAAAGATGTGTCCCAGAGTGCCTTAAAACACGTTTCACCATTGAAGAATGCAAAATTTTGTTCCGGCCGCGAGTTTTAACCTTCATTTTATATTTTACAGCATTGCTTATCATTTAAGCGTTACACCCAGAAGTTCCAGAATTTGTTTGTACGTTTTCCCATCTTTTATAAGCAATTTAATTAGCCCGCACCTCTCTGGTGTGCAGTGTAGTCCACGACCCACTTTTATCGAAAAAAATTAATCGGTTTTACTACAATTTGATTAAAAATAAAAAGAAGGAACTTTTATCTTACTTTTCTATAAGTTAGATTCCAAAATCAAGTAAAAACAAAATTTATTTACCGAAATCTAATAAGAACTGCTATTATTTTGCTCGTCTCAAAAAGTATGAGATGCACTACTAATTGATATTTTAAAGCAGAAGTGAGGATTTACCATTGCAATATGACGTCATGTGAACAACATATTGTTGATAAGTATAATATTACAGCAAAAGTCACAAAAAATATTAATACAAAAAAAATATTAAGGAGAATGTTGCTTTCAAGGTAGCACTGATATTATTTTGCTCGCCACTGTATGTAGATATGTTCTTTCGAGTGTACATAAATATGTATGTATAAATTGAGTTTTTTATATTTAATTTAAATTTTTGTGCACTCAATATTTTTAGACACATCGTGGGAGTGTATACGTGGAGCATTTATTCAAGTGTAAAATGACCCAATGGAAAGTGATATACATATGTATGTATGTAATTTTTTTGATGGTTATGATGACAGCACTTCTTTCTTTTCTCGCAGCCATTTGTGTGTGCGTGTTATATTTTCGCACGAATAGAAAGGACTTACAGTTTTTAGCCAACTAGCCGAAGGGCGAGATTGAGAAACTCAATCGTCACTAATGATACTGTCTGATTGCTTGTCAGAATTCGAAAGAGGTGGCACAGTGAAAAGCTTTTAGGTGTTTTCCTGGGGTTGAACCCGGGTAGCATTACGTAGTAGTCCAACGCACTTACCACTACACCACGGTGCTCACAGCACGTTTAATTTTTCATAAATATGTTCCACTATTTACAAACAAGACAAAAAACATCTGCATTTTTAGGAGGAAAATAGATGCCTGCTGCTTCAGAGGTTGGTCAGTTCAAATACACAGGCTTAACAGATCTAAATGCTGAATCCGATAGATTTTTGGGTGCTGATTACGGAAAAAAATACATATAAAATTTCATCACGTTTTTGCAGTTTTTTTTTTTTTGCGATTTTCCAGTTTTTTTTTTTTTGCTTATTCGACTCATCTCCTGGATTAATCTGACGTGCTACATAAAAATGGAGTTTATTTCTCAAACTAGTGCCCCAAAAACCCCAACCCAATTAACAGTCAAAATAAAGAAATCCCTGATTTAGAGAAGTAAGAACCAGAGTTATATCTGAAACACTTCTCCAGAAACACGCTGATAAGAGAGGATTGCAATATAAGCCACAAAGGCCATTGAAAATGCACCACATAATAAACATCCCATAAGAGAGGACTTACCAACTCAATAGAGTAAAGAGAACATACTCGTTCATACCTATACATGCACCTAGTCTTCGATCTAAATCATTAAGTAGGCCAATGTTGAAGCTTAAAGCTTATTGTATTGTACTCGTATTGTCCTCACTCCAATGTCAAGCCATACTCATTTGGCTTTCAAGATTTACACCTTTTGTGCGAGCCTCTTATAATATTGAATACCGTACTATTTTATTTCCAGTTAAATAGCGATGTTAATACGTTGCACAAGTATTTTTATTCATTCATTATGAGGATAAATGCACTTTGACAACCCCTCTGCAGATCTGTGCAAAACACTCCAATAAATTCCTTCGTGCCCTCGGACGACATTTATTGTTTAATCCTTAATTTTACACGATTTTCGTATTTCCAAATATGTGTGCATTGTGTTTGTCGTCTGCAAAGACCATCCGCACAAACATACATACATATGTATAAACAATATACAGTCAGGAAGAAATGCATTCGATTCACTTAAAAATGACCACGTGTAGCATTTCTATCTAAACAAACAGGATATACGACCACCAGGACGAATACGAACACAAGTACATGAGTGCAAATAGCCGGCCCCATAAAGCTGATCAAATTACCCCCATAGAGAGCAAAGAGATAGTGTTTCGAATCAGTCCCTCCTGCTTTCGCTATATATAGGTTAAGCAGCAGTCGAACACTGGAATGAGGAAAAATACACCAAATTTGTTGCTGCTGATGCCGTTGCTGACCCAGTTTCGTATCTTAACCCCAATTACCGAAATCTCACCCCCTTTGCGGCCTGTGTGTCAATGGCAACACAATGAGAAGGTCTCTGAAAGTCAGTTTTTGGGGGGTTTTTCTTTAGGACGATTACAAAAAATTAAAATGTTTGTGTTTACTTTGACGATGGACCACGTAGCTTAACAAACAAACACACTGAAAGCTGAGAGACGAGAGCCGATTGACGGATGGAAATGCCTGTTTATCCTGCAAACTATCACCCGAGGCTGTGGAATAACACAACTATAATGAGGACCGACCAGAATACATGCGACGCGGTTGAGACAGTGATGGTGGAGAGTTTACTAACGTTGTGCGCTGGCAGCTTAAGTAAGAAAAATCCAACAGAGGATAGATAATCATTTTAGGGTTTTCCAATCCAAACGGTAAGATATGCAAAAAGATTTTAGCAATCGATTACTTAACTTTAGATGGCACTACAGCTCGGGGTGAACCAGGGCCTACTACTCGCAACCATTTGTATGTGCGTGTTTTATTTTTGTATGAATGGCAAGGACCTACAGTTTTGTGCCGACTCCGCAGAGCGCGTTGAGAAGCTCGTTGACAAATGATACTCTTTGATTGCTTGTGGCACCGTGAAAAAAACTTTTAGGTGTTTGCTGGGATTGAACCCGGGCAGCATTGCGTAGTAGTCCAAAGCACTTACCACTATACCACGGTGTTCACGGTGCTCAGCAATCGATTATGATAGAAAATTTAGACAGGTTCTAGTTGTCATGATCCTTAGAGACTGGTTGTTGCTATGATCTCATCCTTCATTCACAGTACTTAATATCCGATGAGAGAACTAAAAAGAAAGGAATGTCGCTGTCTACACTTCGACACAACTGTGCCGGTTCGTCATTTTCGCGTGACTATCTAAACAAAGTAAACGTGCTTGGGTCGACTTTATTTGTCTATTGTCACCAGCATAACATCACCTTTGTCGACATAGCCTCTAAGCAATCCACTTCACCCTCAACACAGGCTTTAAGTCAACGTAATCAGTCCCTATGCTGTCGTCCTCCAGTAGCCTCGAGGGCATGCTCTGGCATATATGAGCCTTTAATTTATTCTAACGGTTAGTTTATTAAAATATTTCTGTCTTTATACTTTGCATTCTCATTCTGTATTTTTTTAAATTCCTTTTCTCCTTCATTTACTTTACGGTGGTTTTGGTTTAGAGTTTCCATAGAAAGAGAAGATGTCCTCATTCGTGCTCCCCCGTTTCATTGTGAAATTGGGTCATGCACACATACCATATGTTTCAAAATAACACATATTAACGTACAGCGGACGGGATTTTATTTCTATGTTTCTTTCTATTCCCATTTCAGGATGAAACAAACGTGATTTTTTTCAATTTGCTATTCCCTTTTGAACATGTTCTTCCCCATTCCCTTTTGGACTATCTACTATAGTGTGTCCTGTTTTCCTATTATTCCGCTTATACTTTGGCGCATAAGGTGTCCTCCTCCCTGATTAGTTCATTATTTGATTCAGTGGTAGCATTTGGGGTGGATACTCGTGTCCCGAAGGAAGCATTCATTTGCTTCTCAAAGTATTCATTATTGCGCTATTATCTTGTTTGGTTTTGTGTGCGAAAAATAAAAAAAACAAGTAAATGTTTGTGTGTGTCTGTTGTTCCATGTGATGGCTTTGATCCTGATGCGAATCCTCTTGGCCGTTTGTTTGCTATTACAATTCTAACATGTCTGTTCCGCCCGCTTTCGGTTTTCCGTATTGTAACTGCTTTGTAACATGTTACACTGATGACGTTGTCGGAGTATAGAATTGAAATGTTTCTTTTTCCACTTTTTACTTAGTTTTTTTTTTTTTTTTTGTTTTGTTTTAAAGAGATGTCATTTGTTATTGTTGAACAACAGAATGGGAATAACGATTTCTTTTTTTTTTGGCTCATGTCCAAAGGAATGAGTTGGATATTGTTGAATAGAAACACAAGAAGAGTGACTGACGGAGACAAAACGATATACTCGCAAGAGGGATATTTGTCGGAAAATGTAATTTAACGGTTAAGAAAGCTAGACAACTACAAACAGGAAAAAAACATTTAAATTGTTTAACTGTTGGAACGTAATGAGATGTGGGATTTCATTTCACTTAACGGTGATTTAATTTGTGTGACGTCGAGACCATTAAAAATGATAAAATGGTAACAAAAGGAATACATGCTTTAATGCATTCGAGTGCATGATTACACTTAGATCCTGTTAATGTTGGATTTCTTTGCTGTATGCGGTGTGGTTAGGCGACGGTATTCCATTCGTCTTCAATCACTTTAACTTTTAATTTAGGTGGCGCTACAGCTCGGGGTGAAAATGTTTCTCTATTTCTAGTTGGAGAATTCCTACAGCATGAAGCGTTCAGCTGGATCTGACTTCAACGATGTGCCCTTTCTAGCAAGTATCTCAGAGTTTCACAAACTGGTGATCTAAGGGACGGACATTCACCCCAATTATGCAAGCCGTACCTCGTATCTCACCTCGAGTCGTACTCGTATCATATATTGTATGTATTTCGTTTGTTATTATGCAAGTTGTATGCGTTCAAAACATTTATTCTTTGATGACCAATATCCTTAAAAATAATTATTCACAGATTGATAAGAGATAGTTCAAACCCAATGAGTTTGCACAATTCATTGTAAGCGTGTACAGTGATGGACAAAGAATTAGCACACGTTCTATCGCTCATCATAAACTCATCTGTAGTGATAACTTCTGCAATTTTTTTTTTTTTATCAATTTTAAAGAAAATATTTTGTTTTTAGCCAAAGTAAAGTAAATAAAATGAATCCGAAAAAAAGAAGTATTCATTCCTTTTTATCAAAAGATGCCATATTAGCGCTGGTCACAGAATTAGCACACTTGGAAAAAAAATCATAATTTCTGATTTAAACTTTTATTTTATTACTTTTTTGGACAAAAGTCTCTTTGGATAATAACGGCCTCCAAATTCCGGGTAACGCTTTCCACTAAAGATGGACAGCGGTAGGTAGGAATGAAGTTCCATATTGGTGGACACCACCCGCTTCACATCAGACCCTAGTCGATTAAATTTTGATTCGTCACTCCATAAGACGTTTTTTTTTTTCCTAAAAAATACTGTTATTTCCATACGTTTTAGCAAAGTAGAGCCTGTTATAGATATTTTCTTCGAAACCAATGGCTTGTGCTGGGCTACGCATCCTATCAAATTGCTTCGTTTAACCTTTTCGAATTGTTCTGATTCTAACCGCTATGCCGTGTTCTTGACTGACTTCAAATTAAACTTCTATCGAAGTAATAAAACGATTTTTTTAGCGCAAGCCGCAATTATTTGATTTTCGGCAGCACTTGTCTTTCTTGGGGGAGGTTTCCTTCTGAATGCGTCGGCCGTATTTTGTTTTCCAAAGTAATTTATTGCATTAAACATTATTTTTCTGGAACGTCCTATGTCATTTGCAACCTCATTTATCGTTTTTTCCGTTATTTATCATGCTGATAGTAATATTCCTAAGCTCAGGTGTATATGACTGCTGTCGGTCCATTTTATTACATATTTTCAAAATATTTTACAGAACTAATGTTTGTAAAAGAATTTACTCTGTAATTAAAATGATTAAGAAGGATCTAGTCAACGAAAAATGCATTTTATTACAATAAATAAAATTTTTTATAAGTTGTGCTAATTCGATGGCCACTGTATTTTCGATGATCGAATCAATTTTCGCAATAAGAAAAGTATAAGAACGTTTAGATAACGGCGATTTTCAGCGTATATAAGGTGATATATGCTAGTTTCGGAAAATAGTTTAATGTGTTAAAACAAAAAAAGGAGCATGGTCTGCTAATTCTCTGACCACCACTGTATGTATGTAATTTTTAAAATTCAATACAATTTCATTGGCCTAAAGAATTTTGAAATTCAAATTGAAATTAAGTTTCACCACAAATTCTATGTCAGAGGGTATTCAACATCTGACACACCAATAATTATAAGTTGCTATCGGCGATTCGTTTCTTCGGGAAAGGGAACTAACAAAACAGTTGTTGGAAACTATATTAAATTTTGGAAATATCGCAGCGAACAATCTGAATGAAATGCGGTTTGTAATTAAGCAAGACAATTGTCCATAGTGAAAGTGGATCCTACGTTATCGACAGTATCTTCGGAAAGAAATCCAATTTGTTACTCCATAGGCATAGCAGATACAACAGTTTCGAATTGTTTACTGTTTGTAGTAAAACATTTAATAGTTTCAATTCAAGAACTAAGAATTGTTTATTTTTCATGTTTTTTGTATTTCGTGTAGAGTCACTTAAGAAATCGTAGCCGAAGAAAATGCCACTAAAACCGTTGAAAATATGACTAACTACGACTTGCGTAGTAGCTGATATAAACCGAAAGTCATTTGCGTACGTGTATGTTCGTAGTGACCCGACTTCCATAATAACAAAATACGAGTATGTTCGTAGTTCGTATGTGACTCGCAAATACGACTTGCATAATTGGGGTGATTGTTATATTTCTTATATGCATATGCAATTGGTTGTTCTGGTATTTCATAATTTACATAGAAATGCAACTTTCTTAAGTACATATGTGTCTCTAGAAGTGGACTATAAATTGCCTGCAATGGGAGGATGGCATAAGTCATTATTTGACCACGGCGTTGGTGCCTCCGCATCGGAGTGCTTCGAAATTGTTAAACAAAGTTCATAACCTTTAATATTTCACTTCTTCCTTTCTCTCTCTCTCTTTAACACACACACACACACACAAATACACTCTCAATTCGAGTGTAATAAATTTGTCTTACTTAATTGAAACATTGCCAGGAAAATAGTGAAAACAATCCTTACTTAGTGGGCGAAGTAGAGAATCTCTGTCCTTCCCTCTCCTTATTCTATCTACAAGGCGTAAGCAGAATGGAAACAAAAACAAAACCTGGAATTCCATTGAGCAAAACTTTTATTTTATCAGATAGTTTGCTGCATTGATGCTGTACAGCGCATTATAATACTCGTAACATAGAAAACACAGGAAAATAACCCCCCCCCCCCCCCCCTCCTTTTTCGACCTTTCTGTTACCCCAACTTTGTTGCTAATTTGAATGCAATATGAGTGCTGAGACCGAAGTGGACAAAGTGAATGAAATGCGGATGGCCTAGTCCTAGGTAACATGGTTCTCCTTGGTAATTGAATTAAAAATTCGTATCCTTTTTTTTTTCGTTCATTTCTTCTGTGATTATATGAAAATTAATGAAATGACTGCTGATGTCATCGTAAAAAGGATGGGCTAGGTCAATGTGAATCCTAAATTGCGACGACTGAAATTAATGGACGCGATATGAGGTAATGGAGAGTAAACGTACCTGAAGTATAATGGGTTTTTAAAAATACCATTAAGTGGGTTAATGATTCCAGCACCTTTGATGTCCGACACTTGACAAAAATTCAATAGCCATAAGCAGTCGACTTCATGTTGCTAACTCGCAGTAATCAGATTACTGTCACATTGATGTCATTACAGGAAACTCCATTGTAATCCGTATACGTACGACTCCTACAATTGAATATTCTCATCGTTTTAAATTATACATGTACAATGCAGTCTAATGTACGTTCATGTGCATTCCATGTTAATGTCACAAGTCATTCGTAGAACATTAAATCCTTCCGCTGCAACCCCACCATGACAATACCCATTACTAGGCCGGAGGTATGTTTAAAAATTCCTTCACGTGCACAAGGATACTAAAATTCTATTGCAGTTCGATGCGCGCATTTTCCCTTTTTTCTTTTTGTTCTGTTATGTATTTTTTTTTTGTTCTCCTATATAACACAAAAGTTCTTCGAACTAAAAACTGTAAAACAATGAACTCTTTGTGTGTGGTGCCACCCAGCTCCCCCACTCTCTCTATCACTACTTGAAGAACCCAGACTCATGAAGAATCCATCATCAACTCGTGTGCATGGTGTTCTTAGTTAACTTTGAGAAGTTCATCTAATAAATTGCGAGAAATTGCAAAAGTTTGCTCGTCGAGAGTAAGAGATACGAGCATGCTTATACATTCCAGAAGAATATCCGCACAACTTGTGCGACATATGCGGGTGAGGGTGGCCCAAACTATAGATATCAGAGCACTTAAAGTTTCTATTACCGCTAAACGCAAATTGAGTAAAGAACGAGCGGCGAACAAGCCGAATTATACCATTGTTCAATAATTTTCACTTAATCTATGATGCTGAGCTGATTTAAATGAATTTCTAGCAATCAAAGTCAATTTAAAATGAATTTAGTGTGAGTCTTGTGATAATTTAGAGATTCAAAATTTGAGACCAATTTGTGTGGACACTTTTACACTTCTCGTAGTTCTGACAGTCAAATCTTTTTAAATATGTACATACTCGTAAGTTTAACATTTGAAGAACATTGAGATTTGGTTATTATAAGCTATCTGACACTTTGTATTTTTCACCTGTTACTTAAGGTTCATTTACTTTGTGCATTTGCATTATAATTAGGTCCTTTCCCGTACCAAAAGTGTGAAAAACTATGAAAATCAGTCAAATCCTGTTCCCGTACGAAGATTTTTCATAGTTTTTTTTTTTTACAGAAGAGAAAGCAAGAGATTCCCGCATAATACGAATTTTAGCCCAAATAGGTCTGTTTGGTAACTTTTTTGTGTTAAGTGGGTAAACGCTGTCAAATAATTAATTATTTGAAAAGGTTAGCAAAATCCTCTCAGAGAGTGGGCTATTCGCAAGAAAGTAATCAAACACGTTGCACCACATTTATGGGTAAAAATTGTCAATTTATTTTTGTTTTCCACTTTACAATGAATTTATGACAGCTAATTTCACTGACAGAAACTGCCAAATGGCTGGTTTGACAGCGTTAGCCCACTTCACCTAAAGAAAAAGTTGGTGTAAGAATTCGTAAGTCTCTCAGTTGAGGGCAAATTGTTGACACTCTCATTTGGCTCTCTTTTTTACGAATTGTTAAGTGTCAAATCTTTTGAATGGCATATATTTTCCATTCTTTGTTGTTCAATGCGTTTCTGTACTTTTGTACACTTTTAGCTCTCTCTGAGAGAGGCCGAAAAACCCAGTGCAACCCCCGTTTCATCGAACATAAATTAACTGTCATTTTTTGATAGCTAAACATAAATTAAATTTTGTTACTTTTCGTATATTTTTGAACTCGTTTAGTTCGTTTTATTAACCAATCGACCCGAACACAAAAAACACAAGCCAATGAGCAAAACTACCGCAATGAAAGGGAAACCAAATGGCAAATCAACTGATTTCATGTTTTGATAGCCCTATTTTCTTGCACTGAAGAAATACCCAGAGCGAATCCAGTACTGAACCAGTATCGATATCGAACACAGGGCAGCATTTTAAGTGTAGCACTGGCAGACATCGAACGCATCAGTGTGAATCCAGTGCGCCCTAGGGCTGACATCGAAAAAGCTATATGCTGGAGAACAAGGCGAATTCTTATACGTCAGCTTAAATGTCAGAGAAAAAATTATTTCCATAAGATTGACTTGTCAATGTTTCTTTTTTTTTGAGTATTATGATGAAAATTGATATTTAAAGGTCTGTTTGGTAACTAACACATTCGTAAGATTCCTACACATTCCGTGTTTGTTAACCCAAAATATTCGTGAAAGAGAGAGCCAAATGACAGTTGAAAAAAATTCCCCTCCACTGAGAGCGTACACAATCCTACACAGTCTTTTTCTTCGCGTATGTTTGAACAACTCTGTCAGACCAGTCATCTGACAATTGTGAAATGTCATAATCTTTAGTTGGTGGAAAACAAAAACAAATTTCCGCTGGTCGAGAGGATTTTCCCCCACTTCTCAAATTATTTATTATTTGACGGCGAGTTAAGTTTTCCACAGAAAAAAGATACCAAACAGACCTTAAATTTCAGTGTTTTGGCAGTTCATACTCAATCGTAAATTTGTACTCACACTCACAGATTTTTTCTTTGTCAAAATTTCGTTCCTTTTCAACGGATTACTCTTTGGTTGTCACTTTATTTTACTCCCACAAATTTGTACGAATTTCCAGGTATGTACGAGAATTTAACTGTCAAACTTGAAATTTATGATAAAAACCTGAAACGGTACTCGAGCTAAGCTGAATTTAGACTGATCACCAATTGTTTTCTCCAAACATATGCTTAGAGCTCGATTGCTATTTTATTGCAGGTACAGTAGTTATAATAGAATAACAGAATTGACAAGAAAAAAAGATATGTATATGCAACATTTTCGTTATCGCTTTGATAGAAGTAGTTCAAGATTTTTCCAGTGTCCATGTCGCCACACATTTATATCGAAATATTACGCTTTTTAAAGTAACCCGATTGTTCGTTTTTCGCGTCGAATTGGAGACTTTTGACGATGTTTTGCAACGTCAAACGTACGGACAACAGGAAACCTCTGGAACTTAATCAACTAGTGTAACATCGAGATCGATTGTAATAGATCTTAAGGTGCCTAGCCGACTAGTTCAGGGTATGGTTCGTGGAAATCTTTTTTTTTGCAACTTATCCTCGAATAGCCTCCGCACCCTATTCCTAAAGGTTTTTTTTCATCACGATTCCGCTCGAATAAAAATTTGCGATCTCTCACAGATTCGAGATATTCTGTATCTGTACATTCCGAAACAAAAATATAGTTAACTAACAGCTGCTCAACTAAAATCCTTAGCTTTGTATAAACATTTTTAGCTCGAGCCGCGTAACAGTCTTTTTAAAATTTTTTTAAAAATATGCAAAACTAAAACAAAAAAGATATTTGACAGATATTTGACAGCACGCAACTTTTACAATGCAATAAAAAAAATACATCGAATATCGATTCCATTGATCCTTCTTTTTCAGCAAACGACTCAGTTTTGTTGCCGATAAAGTTTTAATATCAGCACAAAAAAAAACACGTTTGAACGTATCTTAAACTTCGTACAACATTCACTAATTAGTTTCAACTAAATTGTGTGTATACACGAGTATTTATCTATCTATCTTACCTGCCGATAAGGTGTGCGCGTTACGCACAACTAAAGCACACAACAAACACTCGTACCACACTCGGTAACCTACCAAAACGAAGTGCTTAGCGGTGTCATAATAATTGCATATGCCTATCTGTCCGCGTGTAGACTGAGCGCACACGATAGCGTTCACGAAATAACTTAATCATTTATCTCAAGTGTTAGTATATTATTAGTTTGTTATGTTATTTTGATTTTTACGATCGGCCGAAATTAACACAGAAAATTAAAAATAAAATAATAAAAATTAGAAGAAGACCGATAGGAGTTACGTATACGCCAGGGTTAATATAAAAAGAAGGTTGTCCTCGATGTTTTACAACTTTGATTGCCCATTTATCGTAGTTGGGCGAGCTTACTTCATTGGAAATTAAATTTTACAGCCATTCGTGGACAATTCATTAAGGGACTTCATTCGATTTATCAAAATCCACTGACTTTTGGGCGAGAAATCTTTATGAGGGATGGTGGCCCATTTTGACGTGTGCACATAGTTCAGTTAGTAAGACAAATTGTTGAGAAGATATCAGGAGCGCTATATCGTTAGCAAATGAGTTTCTCACTGCAAAAGACAGCGTTTAGTCGGAAAGTTTTGAATTGCTGGCATAAGTAAGGTGAAAAGTAGGTTGTTCACGTACATTTAGTGACAAAAGTCTACGTATGTACATCGTACACTCTATGCTCCGCAAATATATCCAGCATTACCTTTGTTTATGCGTAAATAGAGAATAATGAATTATGAGAATACTGTTTCTAATTTTGCCATCATCGGCAAAATTTATTGTGCCGATGATGGCAGTCGGCTTGCCCTACAAAAAATTGATCTCCTCTGCACTACTACTGTCGTTGTCATCTCTTTTAATTTAAGTTGACGTTGGCGGCTATCGGCGACGCTGGAGTTGGTGTGAACGTGAATATGAATAATATGATTAAGCTGCACAATATTTATTTTCAAAATTCTCTAAGCTTGTTTTCCTATAAGCCAGAATAACGCATGTGACAAGCTTACATACATGATCCAAAGGAGTTCCTTTTTTTGTATCATAATATTCTGGAAGTTGTTTTTTTTTACATTCTGCTCAGTTGTGCTTCAAAAGTCCTTTCGTGCGGGTAATTCTTACATGCAGGGTGTCACAGTTAAGAGGTATAATTCTTTAAGTGGAGATTCCTCAAGTTAGGGTGAACAAAAATCGTATAACAGGGGAGGGTCTATTTTTACCCCCCCTCCAAGTTATACCCCATCGAAGTTGGACACCTCCGATTTGGCGGTATATCCACTTTAAATGATATAACCTCTGAACTATTATAGCTACAGAAACAGTTTGGTACATTTTGGAGAGCCAATCAGTAGCGCATAAAAAAATGTTGCAGACTTTGTATTATTCCATGCAGCCACAGAAAAGTTATAAATTACGAAAATTTGTTGTTCCATTTTCTTACTTAAAATACATTTTTCTCAAAACTTTCAAACAAATCTCCAGTTAAAGGATTATACATACCTCTTAACTGGGACACCCTGTATTCGTAGAATTTAGTGATCTGTACGCAAAATGAACGCAAAGGGGAAAGAGTTTGCATCTAATGGCAGATAGTAAGAAAGTCTAATTCTGAAGGAAAATCGTTACTTGAGATCGGAAAGCTAATTGGAAGAAGGCAAAGTACTGTGCAAACAATAATTAAAAATTATAAAATGACCAGATCGCTTGAATCCAAATGCCTATGAAACTGGTAAGTCCTCTGATTCAAATACCATTCGAGGAGTGCTGAGAAGAAAGGGTTTTTGGAGCAGAGTAGCCCGAAAAAAAACGTCCATTAGCGAAATAAGTCGAAAAAAGAGGTTTGACCTCGCTAGTCCTCACCAACAACGTGGAAATGAGTTCTGGCAGAAAGTGATTTTTAGCGACGAATGTAAATTAATTATTAACAACAATGACGGTAAAGTAGTTTGTCGTAAGCCCAATACGGCATTGAAAAAATAAAAGTTTGTTGGTACAGAGAAACATGGAGTTGGTAATGTGCTTAATCGTTTGTTTTCCTACAAGACAACGGTCCCATGTACACCTCTCGTCTTCTACATGAATGGCTCGTATACCACACAAACAGTTAAAAACACTACCGCAGTCTCCTGACATGAATCGAAAGAAATCAAGCTACGGTGATGTCTTAAAAAAGACAAATCACAAACAGAAAGGCGTTAAAAAGGGCTCTTGAGGAGGAATGGACCTAAATAGAGCCTTTAGTTACAAAAAAAAGGTCCAATTTGATGTCAAAGAGAATGCAAGCAGTGATAGAATTAAAAAAAAATCCAACATATTATTGATTAATCTTATTATTCGTGTAATTCGTACTTTAATATTAATGTGTACGTTAACTTCTGTCACCCTTATATTGATATACTTACGTAATTCAAGAAAAATTAAGTTATTGTTTATTTTTGAGTTTTTTATTTTATTTATTATTTAGCGTGTATGTGTGGTTATTTTTACAATAAAATAAAAACTATTTGTTTTGTTGATTTTGCCGTCAAAAAAACCGTTTATTAACCATATCACATAGTGTACGTAGACTTTTGTCACTAAGTGTAAATACAACTACATACACTACACCATCCGCACACGGCTCGTATCGTCATCGTAGCGTATGCGACGCGATGTACGAGAGGTATACGATTTGTTTTCGCACACTTGTATTTAAATGGCGAACCGCATACGACTCGCCCGCTACGCGTAATTACATCTATCGTCAGGCAGTGTCAGTAGCTTATCGTCGTGTACGACTGTACGCTTGCGGTTTGTTTACATTTTTCAATGTGCTTGCTTACACGTGATTTATTAAAAAAAATGTCCGACGAATTATAAAATTCGTTCAATTAATAGAAAACCGCGAGTGTTTATACAAAAATAACATTCAAGAGTATTCAAAAAAGGATATTACTAAAAGAGCTTGAACCGGAATACCTCAGCAGATGAATGGGTATTTTGTTTTTGAATTAGAGGCTTCACAGTTATCACCAGCTCTTTAATAAAATTTTTCGACATTCTGTAAAATATGTGAAATTTTACATCGTCTTCTGCTAACTTCTCTGTAGCAATAAATAACCGTCTGCTTGCATTTTTTAAAATGTAGGGATGCACCCAATATTTTCTTATGCATTTCTTTTTTGTCGGTGATGAAGATAACTTAACAAAAGAAATTTGTCTTCATCACTCGACATCATTAAGTTTTGTATTTTGACGGTTGAAAAGTGCGTCGTGTGCGGTTCAAAAGCCGTATCGTTATCGTAGCTGCACGGCAAATACATGGCGTGACGATGGCGCTACGATAACGATACGAGCCGAGTGCGGATAGCCTACAGAATTCATGAGCTTGAGTCGAACATGTCAATATGGCATCCTTTCGAATATTCTTTTCTTTTCTAAACAAAATATTTCGGACAATTCGAATATATTTTCTGGCGACTCGTAGCAAGAATAATTTTTGAATTTTATCGATTCTTCCCTCTACTTTCCTACGTTGTTACAAAAATTCAAACCTAGGAGACTATTGGCATGGTCTCCATTTTAGCTGTCAGGTTTAATGGTGTTTTTCCCGTTCCCACCCTAGTATTAAGTGGACGCTTCGTCGTATGAAATTGTATCGTCATACCGGCACGAGCCAGATCGACCTCAAAGATTATGTTCTCCTAGCGTATTACAGCTCATTAAATCTGATCTTGGTACCTGTTCGAGATGGCTTATGCTCGTTCCTAATTGATAATCGAACATATAATCCACGGTTACTCCAGACAATTATTTTCCTTAACCCAGACCAAACATCTGCAAAGTACATATTCCTTTTTGCATATTGAATTAGGAAGAGTTTCCATTCAAATTTCGTGACGTGTCAGGTTTCCATTTCAATCCGCATATACAACATCTTTCTTTCCAGTTGGGCAATTCAATTTAATATGAAAGAAATTTTAATTATTTCTCTTAAATTATTCGTTTCGCATTCGTCGAACATCGCATCCTATCGCCTACTGAAAGAAAGACAAAAGGGGGAATAGTACTGCATAATCTCATTTGTAGTTTAGCAGCCGTGCCTCACACTCTGCCGCATCTTCGTTTCTTTCGACATTACTTTTGAATTCTTGGCAAAGGCATAAAGGATGTCAAAATGAATTTTCTTTTATGAAATGGGGAAAAAAAGAAATTGAAGTGGAAATGTATGGTGCTGGGAAGGAACAGGGAGAGCAACAGGACGATGGCAATGGTTGCCCTTTGCATTTTGCATCAACTGTCGATTTAATTTTTAATGTCGAATGGGTGCAAGGATGATGTTTCTGAAAGTGGCAGGAGTTTTCCATCTTTTCATCGGGCTCTCGAGTGGGTGTGAATGCTTGAAAGTTTTAACAGTTAGTGCAGCAATTAAAATTAAGTTGCAGTCTTTTTTTATTTGTGAAAGGTTTTTGGTGGTCTTAAATATTTGCAACTTTTCTTTGGATCAGTGAATTCGTGTTCAATGAAACGTGAAATGTGTCATTTGAATTTCAACACGAAAGCTGAAACAGGGACCGACCGGCAAACTGAACCGAAATCACTGCAAAACCACATGCAAGGAAACAACCCTCTAATTTGGAGGAATACTCGTTCTTTACAAACCTTAAATTGGTCTGATTTCAAATGCCATAATCTCTTTAACGCAGGCAAACATCACACCCGGAATGAGCACATATACGACTTGCAAAGTGCAGTCAACACTATTGGCCGACCGCCCTCTGTGTATGTTCAACATTGAGGAAATTGTACAAAAAAAAAAAACGCATACGCCTGGGTAACAACAAATTTAACCTCGTGTTAAGCTTCTTTAAAGGTTTTTGCACTTTTAAATTGGAGACTTGTTTTTTTTTTAAGAACACGATAACTCGGGTCGCTTAAGTACGACGATTCTCGCTATGCTTGGTGTGCCAGAGGTTTATGCAAATCAAAATCCCCTCTTGTATACGGCGAATAAATGTGCTATACTCGTATCTTATCGCAACAGAACCACCAGGGGTGGTGGTGACTTTGCAAATTTAGTGTGGAAGTAATCGCTTTGCATTTTCTAACCATTAGTCATTGGAGCAGTTTGCCTTTAAGAAACGGAAGCAAACAGTTGCCCATATGCAAGTTAGTGGGACTACAGGGGTTGCGGCTGCAGTATGATTTTTTGTAATTCGAGCACCCGCAATGGTGCGGCACGATTTGTTTGAAACCATGTAACCTCAGTATTTTCACATTTAATCTCGTATTTATTTGTATTTATTTGGAGATAATCTGTCTTGCGAAAAAGGAGGAAGGTTCTTGTGTAGATTCGATTACATATTGCAAGGAAAATGCGTTAAACGTTAAAAAAGTCACAAAAGACAGAGTGCAGCAGCAGCACTTGCATGTCTGTTATTTCTTCTGACGTGGAAATAAAATAATAAAATAATAATAATGGCAGCCTTCTAAAATAAAATCACTTTAGCGCTTCGAACGCCATCTTACACCCAAGTCACTGACTTCGTAGATAGAAAGAACATAGCAATTCTCGAAGGCTGCAAGAAAAAGATTCTTTACGAAGTTGTGTTAGTTTTCGAAGACGTAGTTTCTCTAAAATGGGCTTAGCTAAACAAAAAAAGTTGTACCAGCAACCTTCTTCCCTCCATCATAGCATCAATATCACTCCGTGTTATGTACTCCATGAAAAGCGGATGCTCCATAACATACCACGTCGAAACTGGCAAAAAAAAACCATCGAACACTGTCCCTTGCTCTTCGAGTGAGGCAAAAATACCTTGCGTTTTGGCACCACTGTCCCTTGCTCTTCGAGTGAGGCAAAAATACCTTGCGTTTTGGCACTACAAAAGAACACATTTCTCAAACATTGTTTTATCATCCTTCATGCAAAAACTAGTACAGTTCTTTTAAACTCAAGATCCCATTGAGATTGTGATTGTTGCCTTTTGCAGTACGAGTGTATTCCTCTCCAATGTAGGTATGTTTCTTGTAGACGGTCAGAGTATGCGTCTAGAGCGCACTTATCTTTTATCAATCCCGATGCCTGATGGAAGATCCTCCCCTTCTGGCAATTGGCCAAAATGCTTATAGTTCCCCCAGTTACATCCGTTAACGTTATGACGGAATTTCTCATAAAATCTATTCCACCACCACAATGTAGCCCCGTTTCTATAATCGAATTTGTTGACACACATACACACAGCTGCTATCTAATCAATTGATTTCCTTCCAATGAAGACGTTTATCTAATCGCCATATTGATTTAGGAAACTCCAAGGTCAATATATTCTGTTTCAGTTACAAATTACCACCGCTTCGCGTTTTGTTTCTATTCGACCACTGGAAAGCCCACAACACAAAGGACGTTTTGTGTCCTGTTAATAATTAAAAAAGAAAAACGATAAAAATCGCAGAATAAGAAAAGTTCCGTGTTGACCCGCGTATATTATATTATTATTACCGTCGATAGTCACGAATTCGACGGATTGCGCTTCGCAATAGAAACTCGAACACAATCCAAAAGCGGAGTTGTTGCCCTTTTTTGCGTGTTACCCTCTGCTTATGGGCCAGTCTACTATTTTTTTTTTTATCACGCAAAGTTGCCGCCAACGTTACCGCCTTTTGACGCGGTTTCTCGTTGCTTAACAATGAGCGTGCCTAACCTAACAACACCAAGTGGTTTTTGATTGTTCATAGTTATGTCGTCACTTAGTCTGCGAATGGATGAAGAGAATATGAATAGGTAGAAATACGAGTACCTGCCGTGGAACGTGTAAAGTCAAGTGCCAGGATTTGCCCTTTTAATGTGAAAAAGAGGGTGAATTAATGGCGGTAGTTGTATGTGTCGTCGAGTATGTGGTAGGAAAAGTTTTCACATCTCTAACTAGTGGATACGGTTGAAATGATCGCCAAATTACTTGTCCAACAGAAGTACAAATGAAAACCAGAATTTCTAACACATACGTAACGTATACATTTCCAAATGTATATAAAAAATATATTTACATACATTATATTATATGTCAAAAGGTGCTAGTAAAACCGACGGCATATTGCTGGGATTATCATTGGGAAATCACACTCAATCCAGTTGGTTGTAATGCTCAATCATTCTGAATTAATACTTCGATTGTATTGATGTTATTAATGTGATTCCGAAAACACATCGATTTGTTTATTCATACGAAAGACAATGTATAATAGTTAATCACTTCTCCGTGATTACTCATTAAAGCAACTTTATCAGAGGTTACACTGATCACCATTACGAAATGACTAATTAAGATGGAGATTTAAACGCTTAAGTGAGCGCAGAATCAACTGAAAGCATGCGCTTAGGAAGTAAACAACTCTAAAGCAATTAATTCGCAGAGGTGAAGCTAAGTGGAGAAAGGTCATATACAAATATGTGTGACATACTCGTAGTACAGTTTTCTAAATGTATTCTTCAGGTTGAGTGAATGCTGCATAGGGGTAATATGCAGCACAACGAGGAGTTCTCGGGAAGATGTAAATCTGTTCGATTAGCTACTTCCTGTCACTCCTCGTTGGGCCCAAGGCGGCAACAAAGCTTGCGCGCCATATTCGGCAAAGACCTGTTACGCGCTTCAACTCTATTCAACTCATCCCAAGTGAATTTACGTCTTTCTCAACTCTCCCACACCACGTTGGCTTAGAGTGATTAGTTTTTATCAGATTAGGTACGTGGATTCCATTGTATGCCATACTTCACAACGCACTCGTCTTCTTGTATAGCTCTGTTTTCTAGCTCTGCTCTGCTTTCTAGCGTCGTTCAAAGGTGGGCATCTGGTTAGGTGTTCATCTTGTACTTCATTTCTAATGCATAGTGTGCAGACGTCTGATTCTTTGATGCCAATATTTTGAGTTGCTAGGCAATTGTGTCTGGTTTTTAATCGTAAAAGTGCTACTGTATTTATCCGTGGTGCTTAAGCTAAGATAGAGACTAACGATTCATTTTGAATTTCTTTGGTTGTGAGCGAGGTATTTATTCTTTGCAAGTTGTTTAGTTATATTATGGATTCCGGGGTTCTGTTAATAATGTTGGCTCCTTTTTGGCTAGGGCGTCTGCAGTTTCGTTTCTTAGAAGGCTTACGTATGCCGGTACCCACTGGAATTTTATACAATGTCCTTTCTGCTGAGAATGACAAATAGTCGTCTGATATTTCTACGGATAGCGTTTCTGTTCTGCTGTTGTAAATGATGAGTGTTTGTAGAGCGGATTTCGAATCCGATAATATTCCAATGTTTTTCTTTATTTCGTTTCTTTAGGTATAGTAGTTGCGATAAGGCACATTCGATGGTTGCAAGCTCTCCTTCGAATATAGTTGAGTTTGCTGGCAGTGCGAAGTAGTGGCTAAAATGTTCGCAGTAGTCCTGCTGCGCCGGCTCCTACAATATCTCCCATGAGGGAACCGTCGGTATAGATACGGAGCCATTGTCTACTTGGGAATTCTTCGTGTATGGTGTTCCATGCGATTAACCTGATTGGCTCGGTTGGCATATCGTTTTTCTGGATAGGTATTATCAGTTCTCTATTAACTGGTCTTAACCCTTTACAGAGGCATGATGCAGTAATGCTACATACCGTTTAAAGCTCACAAAAACGAAAAACAGTTTTTAAGTCTATTGTAACTCAATGTTACAGTTTTGTCATATACCGTTCTATTATTTTTTAGTAAGTTTCAGCTGAAAGAGATTGCGTTAGGTGCTCGTCTCTGAGTTGCAGTTCACTTGTCGCGAAACTTGTGAAAAAACACTTGTGTGAATATTGGTATGCAATTGAAAAAATACGCAAAAGTGATACCCAGTGCATATTTTTGCGTACAAATTTTAGTAAGTTCGGTGCATTATGCTACAATAAGCAAAATAATTGCTTCAAAATATTACATACATCATAGGGATACGTTATAATACATTGTAACTGAAAGTGTCAAAAACCCTTTTTTAAGTATTTTTTTCATTTTTTAAACAATGTTTCTGAAATGTTTCGTTCGGTCTGGACAAGCCTTAAGAAATACGTGTTTCTTTAAATTCGAAAAGCTATCAAATCAACTAGTACTTTGATGTTTTTACGATCTTGCGCCGTAAAGGGTTAAGATGAAGTCCAGTGGATCTATGGCTTGACTGTTGGTGTTGATCCTGTTTCTTCAAGTTCAGACACTTATTATACATAATGTAGAAATGTTAATCACACGTTGATCCGAAATTCCTGACTTTGGATGATCATGGGCGACTGTAGACTGAAAATAAGGGAATGAACTTCGACTGTGCAAGCTTTCTGCAAGATGGGTTCTTAAACTACTTTGTGTCGACTGACGATCGATTTTTTTTAAACCGTTTGTCTGGAAAATTGGATCGTAACGTATCCCAGTCGCTGAAAATTAAATTAATAACCTGGTCGGTTCTGCTTTTCGATTTGAATGGCTTCTTACTCTTACAGTCAGTGTGTCTCTTAGTGTTAACAGAATAACGCGTACACATAATCCAACATCTAGGTAGGCTCTTTTGCCACCAGAAACAAATATTAACTTCGTCGTTGTCAAAGTCCAAGTGGGGTTCTATCACATGTGTACGACATGCTTAAGCAATTACTGAAACTACATTGAACAGATTCGTTTGTTATGTAATTCCCCGAAGAATCAATTTTCTCGGCAATATATTTCATGCAAATTGCCTACTGATCCATTAGCTAGAGTGTGAACTACTTAACTCATTCCAGTGTAAGGTGGTCAGTCTCAGTACACTCCCCCATCGTACAATTTTTCTAATGCCCTATCAAGACTAAACACCCTGTGGGGCAATTAGGTACATTTTCAATGTCCCTGGCGTAATCTCTTGCAGGAACTAAGAACAAATATCTAATTTAAATCTTACAAAACCAATCACAGCTCTCTCAACTAATTGCATACAAACAAATCAATTTGCCTTGTTTGGTTTGGTTGACATTGCTTTGGACAACAATAAAAGTGCACAGCTTGCACTTGCCCTATGCAGTTGCAATCAATTGCACACAAGCACCAGTCCAACTAATCAAGAAATGATGGGCAAATATTCGTGCACCGCAATGCTTCAGACACGTCGCCAAGGTGCAATTTTCGACATAATTGACTGTGACACACAATGTCCAGCGGTTTTGACCTCCGAAAACAAACACACGATTGACCAATATCTAATTTCATAGCATAATTCAACGATAATTTGTGGCGTTCCACAGAGAATACATTAATAAATGGATTTTTGGCAACCTCAGCAGGGCCACCACAATGGTCACTTTGACCTCGATGGCGGGGCGGCGGTGATGACGTCGAGAAAATCTCTCGCATAGCTTACATCACGTCAGGTTAATTGAGAGAGTGTCACTGGTTGCACATGGGTCAATATCAAAGCATGAATCACCTCGTAAGTAGAATTTTATTGTCCCTCTGCGAGATAAGATAAAAAAAAACTTGCTCCAACCACCCCTCATCTCATGTCAGAACCAGCGAACTGAATGAATCAATCTCAAAGCCAACTGCAGTGTGTTTTCTATAAATTTCAACTCGAGTGGTCAGTAATTACATGCAGCAAATCAATACCGAATTAATCAGCCAACGAGGCGTTGAAGTTGAATGCTGAACTTACTCACCCGCTTGGACATTCCAGGGTTCCGGACAGAAACATAAAAATCTCGGCGTTCTGTTATCCAAATAAAAAAATAAATAAATATATACTGTGTCCTCGTTTTTAAGACTCCTGCTAATCCTTCTCGGAGAGTTGTACTATTACGGTGCACTTTAATTCACATAATTCCACTCCCTGAAACTTTACAAACGAACTCGGTTGGCTTGGATGCAGATTTTTTTTTAAGGGAAAAATTCGATCATTTTCGCTGCGACGACGATGGACTGCGATTGAGAAATACAACAACCTTGAGTTACATTCGTTTTTCACTGCTGCTGTTGGCGTAATTTTGCGATTATTGCGTTAAGTTTTCACGTGCGTACTGCGAGTTCCAATTCGATTAAGTGGCATTCCGTTGTGAACTAGTTAATTATATTCGCGATTTGGTAAGCAGGATATTTGGATAATAATAATAAAAATAATTATAAAAGAAACACACTTGGCAAGACTTTTTGTCACTATGGAAAAATACGAGACACACCGACTACGATTAGAAGACAACGAAGACAACACCGAATGACGACAAATTCTAAGAATGAAATGTCAAAAAATGTGGATGGTTTCCAGTTTGAGCACACACATACGAGCACGCATTTAATTTTTTTTTGCGAAATTTCAAGTTGGACCGTGGAACCTGTGCTCAGATTGACAGAAGTGACGAGAAATTTGCTCAATTTGATCTAAAGGGATAGCCACATTTTTGTTGCTTAATAAATTATAAAGTTTCTATTTTTTTAGCTAATCTAACCATACAACATACACTATTCAAATCAACCGTCAACTTAGTCGGTTGTTGTTGAAATAAACCCGTGTGTAGTGTTGTCAAGTGATCGATTTGACGGATGACGAGTTGGTTTAGGTAAAATTAAAAGATTTTGACATTTGGAAGTTAATTTCAACTCCGTTGAACTGTGTGTGGGGCAGTCATTTGATTTGCTGCCAAATTGAGGGGAATTTGTACTAGGCTTGTGAAATCTGTGAAAGTGTGTGTGAGCGAAGCACAAACAGTAGTGAAGCTGTAGCGGAAATAGGCAGCACTGTCAAAGTTAAAATACAAGTAAACCCTATAGCGCGAATACAATGCGAAGCTGTTGCTGTAGTATGAATTGTATGGTGAAGCGCAAAGTTTAGCCAACTTCAACTTTCTACTTCCACTACAGCGTCTACATTGTGTTCGGCCAGTAAGATGACATTTTATACAAAGTCTTTCTACTCGGCACAGTGTGTGGCCGAATATCAATTTAGTTGTAAACTCAATGGACAATTGAAATAAATTCTCTACTTCACAATTTAGCCATTTTAAATTTTGGATTTGGCGGATTCAAAAATTATATAATAAACGCATCTATTAAATGCAGTTTCAGTAGTACATACTTATGTGATGGAAAAAAAAACTTGAAACCTCACGTTGGAGTTTGACTATGTAGGTGATATTCTTCGCTGGATAATGTGTTTTTTGTACCATTATTCTTTTTCAATGATTGATTGGACGTACAATCTTCCTATATTAACATTCATTGATAGTATTACGAATATTTCGTCTTGTTTTATTTTTTAATGAGGACTTATGATTTGATCTGATCCGGATCAGATCACGGAGATAATAAAACACGGCTAATGTTTCGATTGGGCACTTCAGATTTTACTCTCAGATTTCAAATTTTTCGTGTCGCATGGAACACAAGGATGATTTTTTTTTGTGTGTTTAATTTGAATCTTGTTCCTTAAAATAAAAAAAGGAAATTAATAAAAATAAAAAAAAAATATAAAAAAAAAATATTAAAAACACTTTCTTTATATTTTTTAAATTTTGTACGAATTTTGTGAAGGATAGCTTTCTCATATTGCACTCATGATTTTAGTCATTAAATATCTAGATATTCTGGAATCGTGAATGCTCTTTTTGACTAGATATTTAGTCGACAGTTCAAACGTCAACAACGTCATTTACTTTCTATTTTCGCTTGGAATTGTTTGGAGAATTGTGATTGTATAGTACAACAAATCCATTTTTTAAATAAAAAAAACTAAAAACAAACTTACAAATTAAATTTTATGTAAATAACACTAGATACACATGTGCTTGGAATGTAAATTAGTTATTTCACAGGCCAAGTTGCATTATTTGATGTGAACGATTTGCTGAATTTGTCGATTGTTCTATATGATCCAACAGTATATGAACTGCATGAAAAATAAAAAAAAATAAAAATACTCCTTCATAATTTACTTGGATTCTCATTTTTGTAACAAGCAAACAACAGCCACGCAGTATAAACAAACCAATCAGTCAGCTCATTTTGACGTTTAGTTAAGATTTTCTTTACTAAAATCCAGTCCCCGACCTCAAAAAAAGTTGACTAGCTGTTCTGTCAATTTTCGGGCTCTCGACCAATCAGAGCCCGTTGACTAACTGCATCTAAAATCCTGAATGCCCCCATTGAATCAAGTTGGAATCGATTAAAATGCAAAAAAGTATGTTAGTGCATTTTAATCGATTTCAAGTTTTCGCCCAAATATCCATTTTCATGAAAGAAAAACATTTCGACAGAAAAATCTCACTTGAAAGAAAAGTTCCACAGGGACCATTTTACAGCGCAAAAAACGCCAATATCCGCTCACAACCATAAAAATCTAGGGACTTTTTTGTTTTGAACTGTCAAATTTATCCGAGAACAACCCCCCACCAAAACCATTGAAATGTCAAAACAAAACAAGGGTTGAAAATTGAATTGAATCATGGCGAAGATGGGAAAAGTAGACTTGGAAAAGGTAAAATTTTCAATCGATATTCTATTCTATTCATTTCGAGATATTCATTGGAAAACCTATTCCACAGCTCAAATTAGAAGTTCAAGTTAAATTTGATAAAATCCGTGAAGCGCTAAACGTTCGAGAAAAGCTCTTACTGCGACAAATCGATGTCATTTTGACCAGTCGACAGCACAAAAATGCATCTGTCTCTACAACAAATGGCAGACTTTCAGGCACCCCAGACATCGATGGAATTCAATTTATTACCGAAAACGAAGAGAACGTCCTCAATTCCATCCGATCATTTGGCAAATTTAATCTGGATAACATAAATCTTGCCCTTCAGGATTTGTACATCAACGAAGACTACATCGCGCCTTCCATTGACCATGAGACGATGTACAAGTGTCTGAGTAATTCAAGTGACGGCAGCAATGGCAACGATGAGGAATCGATCGTTGTGGATTTCTCCTCAAACAAAAAACTAATACGTGACAATGTTAATAACATGAATGAATCTATCATTAACATCACGTTGAACGAGGCTAAAGAATTGATTCGGAAGTCACATAAGCTATCTGCTGGTATTGTGGCTGAAGCACCAATAGTGCCTTTGAATTTGGATGGTGAGTGGTTTGGGTTTGATTTGCCACATGTGAATTATTTAATTTCATCCAACAGGTATTCTGGACGACGATGAAGATGATGATGGTATGCAAGTACCAACGTACTCCAAGTCTTCCCAAACTGTAGAGAACAAACGGAAATCCCGCTTCAAACCAAAAATAACCATTAACAATTGCAATGGCACCATTAACTTGAAGAATATCTCAAATTTAACCATCAACTGCGCCACAGAAGAATCATTCAAGGCCACCGAATCCAATAGTCCGAATAATGTTGAACCACCAAAGAATACAACGATTACGTCCACAACTTCGACCAGCAGTGCTGGGAGCAATCATAGTAACAGCACCGACAACAGTGCCTCCAGCAGCAATACGATTTCCCCAAAGCTTGATGAGAAACATAATAAACGTCGCCTGGAAGTAGAGTACAACGACGATGATCGATCAGCCACTTGCGAGTTCTACAATCGACTGCTGAGTGAGATCAAGAACAATCTCAAACCGAAAACTCCAAGAGTCATCCACGACAATCACCGCTTTGTGATTGGAGCAGATGAAGATGATGAAGAAGACGAGGAACGTCAACCAGAAACAGTCTCTTCCACTACCGATGATGGTAATGGGAATGATACCTCAACTACATCGCAAGCCGCTGCACCCAACAAGAAGCTGATTCTAAGGAATTTTGAAAATCTAAAAATCATCCTCGAAGCTAACGATAGTAGTGATGTAATGCGTCCAGTTCAGATTGAACAGTGGTTGGCTGAGATTATTTCTGAGACAGAAATTGAACCAATGCAGAATACCGACATTCTGGAGCACAGTAAGATTCATAGTGAGACGTGTTAAATCGGCCTCTTTATTGCATAGATTTAGGCTTAAGAATGAACAGTACAGTATCAGGGATGGAGGGCTCAAAAGGAAAGAGATAGTGGCGGTGGTAGAATTAATCAAAATTTGATCTGTCTGAAGGTGTTTCGAAGCGAGCGAAAGGTGAGTGAGACACAGGGAACTACATAATACTTTGCGATTTCGAGCGGCGAATAAAATACTACAATTTGATACAGCACCTCTACATCAGATTCAATCAATTTTTCAACGATTCCCCAAAATTTTTATGAAGTACAAATGTCACAAAAGAATACTTCCACAGTACTGCTCTTTAGCATTTCTTGTATGCCTTTTTCCGAAACAATGTTTGCTTTCTATTTGTTGGATGCATTTAATACTTTTCTATATGAATGAAACATCTTTAAACAAGAAACCTTAAACAGGAAAAGCATATCCAAGCCTCCATCAACTGCTAACCTATATACGGTCCTGTTGCCACGCGTACTTGTGTATTTATGGCCTCGCTGTCGGTTATTAATTTTCAAGAGATTTGGCAGCTTTTAATTTGAACTTGCGTATACTAAAACGACTTCAGTTGCATATACCTACATCATTTGTTGCACACTCACAGTCTTCCCTATTAGTGCATAAAGAGGCCAGGTAGCTTTGCGCAGTTTCAATCCATGAGCAGCGATATGCGAATTACGATGATTCCTAAAATATGGTAGCTATTTCCATTTTCTTTGAACAAAACAAAAACAATGATCAGTTCGTGTTTTTTTCTTGAAACCTCATTATGCCAGGATTAAAAGGGAAATATGTTCTGGTGCAAAGTCAACTCCGCAATTTCCATCTCCAATCAACCATCCACAGGAGGCTTGTGTGTTCTAGGTTCTCTAAGTCTGTCGCATCTAACAAGTTGACTTTGTGACACTCAAATTGATTGTTCCTAGAACCGTTTTTTTTTTTTTTTTTGTACAAAGAAAACTGTTCGCGATCGCATTGCAGTCACTTAAGTCTTCCATCGTATTAAACTTCCAATAATCTGCGTAAAAAATAAAATAAACAAATTGTTCACTACCACTTCGCTAGAAATGTCCGCTAATCGGATCAAAGACCAAAATAAAATCTTCTAGTTCAATACATAATCAAATATTAGAAAGTACCTACCTACTTCCTATAAACATAAGCGACTATAAAACACTTCGCAAAAATAGTTCTATTTCACCTACGCACACAAAACATTTCACAAAATTTTCATTACGATTACCAACATTTAGCGAATCGCTCATTTATATGCATTTATAGCGTTTATTCAAATATTTCTGAGTATTTAACTTATTTTATAGGATTTTTTGAATTCATTGTTTCTCTACGATTTACAAATAATATTGTTATACACTTTTTATATAATTTAAGCTTTTGTTTCTGTCTTGAAGCATAAAAGAAAAAAGTATTTTCTCGTCTTTTTAAATTGTTTATTGCTTTGTTTGGTTTTTTTTTTTAATCACAAAACATAAGCTGTATTATCTACAAATGTATTATTTTATAGGAGAAAACTGTTCTCTGAACAAAATAAAGTATTCCAGACTTACATTTTTTAAAAAAAAATAAAAAAAATAATCTAATGTACTTAATAAATAAAATGAAATAAAAATGTACCTAGTATTTACACACGCATTTAAAGCATTTTATTTACATCTCAAAGATGCTCGAACAATGATAGAGGACTTAGATCAGCTTCAAGAAATGTCGGACTAAATATAAACTTCGACAAAACAAAATTTATGACAAATCTAGTCCCGAGTGATAACCTTAAGAACGAAGACGGAACTGAAATAGAACAAGTTTCCGGATACATGTAAGTATTTGGGACACGAGATACGAATCTCCAGAGATAACCAAACGTGCGTCGAATTGGACTCGGTTGGGTAGCCTTCAGAAAGCTAAAGCACATATTTAAAAGCAATATGCCCATACATCTAAAAAAGAAACTATACGACCAATGCGTACTATCGGTGATAACTTACGGGGCAGAAACTTTAACTTTAACAAGACACACTATTGGCTAGCTCCAGGTAGCACAAAGAGCAATGGAGAGGGCAATGTCAAATTTTACAAGAAGAGACCGAGTACGCAATAAAGAAATACGCAGGAGAACCAGAGTGATGGATATAACAGCATGTATAACAACGGCAAAGTGGAGATGGGCTGGATACATAACTCGAATTACAGATAACAGATGGACTTAAAGAATGCTGGAATGAAGAAGAGAGACTTAAGAAACAGGTAGACCATCACCACGGTTAAGCGACGGCATAGGAAGAATAACTGAAAACTGGATCCACGCAGCCAAAACCGAAACCGATGGAAACTTTTAGAAGAGGACTACGTTTAACTTTGGACATGTCAGGCTTTTGATGATGATGATAATTAATATTAGAGTTGTAACGGATACCCGGTTAGTATCCGTTATCCGGCCCTCCTTTTGATATCTGGCACATCACCGAATAGTCTATTGGTATCCGGCTGGATGCCGGATAGTCGATACAAAGTAAAAAAGTAAGTTAACTTACTTACTTAGTTAGCGCTACAGCTCGAGGTGAACCTGGGCCTGCTTCTCGCAACCATTTGTGTGTGCGTGTTATATTTTTGCACGAATGGAAGGGACCTACAGTTTTTTGCCGACTCCGAACGGCGAATTGACAAGCTCAATCGTGACAAATGATACTCTTTGATGCGTCAAAGAGAAAAGGTGTGAGATCGACAAATTAAAATAAAAATTTGCTTTTGCCTTTGCCTTTGAATTTTGTAACAAAAATGTAAGTAAATTGCTGAGAACTTGTTTAAAATTATTTATTTATTGTGAATTGTGATTAATTTGTGACAATTTTACCAGGACTATTGTCTATCAAAGCACTGCAGAGATTGCGGCTTCAACATCGTGAATTTTATAATGGATTTCGTTGCACGATAAAATCACTAAAATAATTCCACTCATTTTCACTTAAAAAACTAAAAGCACAATTTCACAATTACACAGACTGACAGAAATCAGCTGATTCGAAATCGTTTCGAAGACGATTTAGAATCCGGTCGAATTCATCAAACCGATCGAAACCTAGAACACGAAATTCAATTTCAATCGATTTGATAATTCTATATCGATTTGAATTTACTCGAATTCTGAAACCTAGCTTAGTTATTCTGAAAAATACTAATTTCTTTATTTATTTAAAACAATGTTCAATGTTGTTATTAACTTATCCTTTCATTTGCTATATTAACACACTATCGTAGAAAACATATTCAAACTTGCCTTTATACTGATGGCGGGTATAGAAAACCAAAATCATGGGATACAACTTGGGGTTGCATCTCTGAATGTATTCTGTATATCCAAAATCTCGTTATTCTATTCAATAGCTAAAGAATCAAAGAATTTATTACAGCTAGTGAGATCCGTGGCGCATGGTTATAATGAAATTGTATGGAGTTGGTGTTGAAAATTAATAAAGCTCACCGCTATTGTCTACTTAAGGTCGTTAACAAGAGGAATAGCAATACGGAATACCAATATTGTGTGACTCGCGCTCAGAAATACCATTTCATCACTGTCACATGAAATTGACACTGTACAGAAATAGGCCCCCAGGAGAGGGCTTCTTACTAGCAAATCAGTGATACCTATAAAGCCCCATATGACGAAGTAAGCATATGAAAATCGCCCCAGCAATAAAGACGTTTTCACGTTATCCATTCGCGCCATCCAAACAGACACACCCAATTAGTTCTTTGTCTGCACTCTACTATCAATCGAACTTTTTCTCTTATCCCTGATAACGGCGGGTTAATATTTCATTCATATCCTTTGTAAACGTATAAGCTGTGGGTCTTATTTATATTAGTATGTATCTTCAAAGAATACGTAAACGTAGTTCCATGGCATTACCTACAAAGTCATAGTTCCGTCTAGAGTTTTAAATGCTGTTCTAAAGCTTTCATGTCTTGGAAATAGGTGGGACACCTTTTCCCCATTGCCTTTAATCACGATTTTCCACTGATATACAACACAGAAAAAGCAACCTTAAACATTTCGCTAAATATTGAATTAAAACTGCACAAAAATTGACGCTTACGACATGTTCAAGGATTTTTATTCATCAATAACTTAATATGTATTTCAAAATAACTTTATTTCATAATTCTATTCGAGGAACCATAATCAATGACTAACGAACGTTAAGAATAAAATAAAATTACAAATTAAAATTAAGAACACAATGTACTACGTCTACTACTTAATAATAAGTACGGCAATGGCCACATTGATCGGTACGCAAGAATAACTAAACTATAATTAAAACAGTGTTTCCTTTGGTTTTTAGCTTCATATGAAAAGAACTCGGGATATGGGATAGGAAAACAAGTACTTAAGGGTGAACGGATGTGTTAGAGATGTGGTAGAGCTACAAGTAAAATGGATATCCGTTTTATCCACGGTTTTAAGGGATTTCTGGTATTCTAATTGGTGTCGTCGGCGTCGTCATCTTATTCGCTTTGAGCCTGCTGGTGGACTTATGCTGCTTCTGCTATTACAGCTAATACGTTTAGGTGGTCAAGCGAAGCTGACCTGATAGAAGAGCCATTCTTCCATGAATGATGGTACAAATGCGGTGGATGTGGTGTACTTCACAGCCGGTTTTAGGAGTTTCAGCTGATCTTCGAAGAGTTTCAGCGATTCCAAACAAGTACTTCCATTGCCATGGGTGAGATACTTTCCATCTGGTTTCATTATCTTGAACGAATGTTCTAGAATGGTGCGAATGAAATCCCACATCTCGCCAATGGGCGCGTCCGAGATTGGAATGTCTGTTAGGTCACCGAAAACGTAGTCGAATTTTCTTCCCTCGTCAATGAAACGTTTCATGTAATCGACGCAATCGCCAACGATGATTTCATAATTATCGCTTTTACGCTTCTCCAGCACGTCACCACAAATCGGGTTAAGATACTTGTTGCATGCTTCCATGACAAGTTCGTCGATTTCCAACATTACAACATGTTTGGGATTCTCCTTAAGTAGCTCGTACAGAAGAGCACCATCACCACCGCCTAAAATGCAAATTTCCTTGCCCTCGTAGTTTTCGGTGCCACGGCACATGAGTGTCTCCGTATAGATGAGATCAGATTCAGCAATATCTGCAAGAGTAATACAAAAGTAGAATATTAATAAAAAATAAAAACGCTGATAAAATTCATTATCAGTAAAAATATGCGAGGAGGCTTTTGAAAGTGTGAACTGAACGACTAATAGCAATTTATGACCATTAGCAGTAGTCATTCCGCTTTTGTTTGCATCGTACAGAAAACGATGTGAGGCTGGGGACCTCACCACATGATGTTACATAAATTTACATTCATCTTATCCACCATGGGTTTGTAGTGCATTCCTGAAGAAAACAAGAACAAATTTCTATTTTCGCTCATTAAAGTAGCCACTGAATCGAAAGAATTGGTGTAAATTTCTCTAAGGATGACAAAATAATTTTCAGCGTCATAGCATCATTCTACTTCCTTCATCAATGGGCTGTGAGTTGGAAACAGAATATTTAAAAATCCAGTCCATCCGCTCATACCTCAAAGCATTTTACAATATACTTTTCTGTTGACTTTCCAAGGACTCATTGCAACATTATTTTCGCTTTGGGGCACATTTGATATTTATTTTTTTTGCACAATACTACAATACAACATCTGCACTGCAGGCAACCTGTTGAGGTTGGTTTTCCATTGTTCCGCATCTTCATTTCCCCACATTCATGCCCATATCTTTCTATCGACAATGACCTTCCTACGGCATGGCATGTCCTTGCCGTCATTCCATTTAATGGATGCTTCATTTTGAAGCGAAATGGATGCATTTTGAACACCATAAAAACAAAATAAAAAGAAACTCAAACGACAGAAGGAGGCGTAATGAGGCAGACTACAAAAAATGCTCTTGAACTTGTTTTAAGGTTTTTAAATATTTTATTTGTGTATTTTTTTCTGTCACTCTTTGATCGGTGAAGAAGACTGAATTTTGCATTAGTTTGAGTAGATGGCAACTGACACAAACGGAAGCATGTTATAAAAAGACAAACTTATAGGGAAACGTACCCGCGTTACTTAACGGTTGAAGTCACTCATTCAAACTTTGAAGAGGAAATTGGGTTTGATGGAAGGAGAGTTATTGAATGGTAAGATTGGTGAGTGCTCCATGCAATTTCTGCACTATTTAGGAATATAATTGTAGAGCAATCTTGAAATGATGAGCAATACGGGAAAGTTATTGTTGTTGTTTTTCTACGGATTACTGCGTCTATAGTGCTGAGTAGACAACTACATAGCTGAAAAGTACAGCAGTTAGCTGGTATTAAACTATTCAGACCGTGCGTAGGTACACATATGTATGTGCAGCAAAAATGTTTTCTATGAAATTAATAAAAAAAAAATGTCATGCCAATTTCTTATTTGTTCTAACATAAGATCGAAAATCCAATTAAATCAATCATTTCGCTTGTTGAATTTGTCTAGGTCTGAAGAGGATATAGGTAGCTCCTGTGCGCTGAGAGATCGTGACTATATTTACTCGAAAATATGGAAAAATTGGACGATGCTTTCACTGAATATAGTATTCTTATTCCAGTCCCAATTCTCAAGGACAATATCTAAGTTACTGAGTCTTTAAAAAAACGATAAGTTTATAGCGGTATTATAAAGTGGGTGATGGAGTATTTGGCTCGAACTTCAAACTACCCGTGTCAATCCACAGAAGGATACTTCACACATTTTCAGCAATAACTCCCAGTTTCTTACGAAAAAAATTGTTTTGGTTTCATTACCAAAAAACGACATACCGGGGAACGAAAGAGCAGATGAACTGGCAAGAGCAGGGGCTGAAGATGTGGAAAATCTCACACTTTCCACTATAGGCACGGCGCGAGGTACAAACAGTAAAAATGGCTAACAGTCTGTCCTTTGCAAAACGCCACTCGCAAATGTGGAGTCAAATCCAAACATGCAAGGCTGCCAAAGATATGATAGAAAATCTGAACCGTTGGGGGCAAAGAAAGTACTAAATGTAACTGATGATTGGCCTGTACAAGGGACAGACACGCAAACAGACTGGGACTAGAGCAACATAGGCCTACGTGGCGAATGAGATACTCCCTTAACCTCATAAACCAAACAAAAACCAATCATCATTACTTTTAGCCATTTCTTATGATACACAAAATGACACATTTTGTCCCCCTGTCTTCACTATATATTTAAGTAATACATATGTATATTAGTATGCATTTGGAAATACATAATGTAGGTCAATATAATATATAACTATGTCGAATCTCAAGTTTATATGCCTGTGACAGACCGACAGAAGAGAAGTCTAATACATTATTCCGATTGTTTCCTTTTTAGTGCGAAACCCAAAAACTGTAAAAAATAAATAGATTACAATAGTACTTACTTTGCAATTCGTCCAAGATCAACATATTGCCAAGGCTTTTCGAATGCAGTATCTGAATTTTCTGGAATGGCGAACGTGTCTCGTACACCAGAGCATCGATATCGTACTCGATGATGCGTTCATCTGTAATAAAATTGCATTCAGTCATAGTCATAAGTTGATATTTAAATAAATTACAATACTATAATAAGTTGCAATCACACACAGACAGAAATGAAAAAAATAAATGCATTTCTTTGTTATAAAATAGGGAAAGTAATTAATAATTAATTAACAAGAAACCAAAGCGTTAAGTTTAAAAAAATAAAAAATAACAACAACGAATCGAAATAGAAAATGAAACCTTAATTGGGAAATGTAAACAGTAATTTTATTCTACAAATAATAAGAATACACTTAACATAGATAGGCAATACAATAGATAAGAGAAGGTATTAAGATGATTTGATTAATTTACCTGCTGATGGAAAATACCTAGATACATCGCCACGTTTCAATGGGGGTAATACTTGTCCGGATAGAACTTTTAATTTCTTGGCTAAGGTATTTTCGAGTCGTTTGGATGACTAATAAAATAAATAAAAAATAAAAAAATAAATACGAAGTTAACATGAAACAAAATCATAATTTTAAATAAATTCAATTGAAATGGATTATGATACATATTTGATTGAATATAGTAATAGAAGTTTATGTATTTTTAAATTTTTGATTTCATTTCTAGAGGGGTTAATGTAGACGCTATGAATAGTGCGACTGATGACAGGAAATGAGTTTTTGATGTCACATAATATTATGACGCTAAACATATAGACGAAATAAGAAATAAATTACTAGGACGGATCTAGTAACGAAATCCACAGGATTTATCAGTCACAATATTTGTTTTGAAGTACAAACAAGTAAATTAGAGGGAACCTCTGCACAGAATCGGTACCAGTGTATCGATTACTTAGTTGGCGCTACAGCTCGAGGTGAACCTAGGCCTGCTTCTCGCCACCATTTGTGTGTGCGTGTTATATTTTTGCACGAATGGAAGGGACCTACACTTTTTTGCCGACTCCGAACGGCGAGTTGAGAAGCTCAATCGTGACAAATGATACTCTTTGATGCTTGTCATGCATTCGAAAGAGGTGGTACCGTGAAAAAACTCTTTTTAGGTGTTAGACCCGGCCAGGAGTTGAACCCGGGCAGCATTGCGTGGTAGTCCAACGCACTAACCACCACGGCCACGGCGACCACTGTGTATCGATTGCAGTGATTAATATCCCTTACCCTGTAGTGAACTAGGAAACACATTACTGCGTTGATAATGCCAAATTTACATTCATGCAACATATTGGCATCACTACTAACGGAAAGTGTTCGTTAAATCAAATTTGTCTGAACCGAGGCACAAAATGTCAACGAAAAAGCACCAAGAAAATAGCCTTCGATGATTTGTGTAAAATGGTAGATAAAAAGAATAACACATTTTTGAATTGGTTATTGGGTTAAAAGCATTCTGAAACGTACGTTATTGGCATCAGCTGTGTTGGGCATCAGCGTCGTATTGAGCAGTGATGCCGCATCTGGTTGACGTTTCGAAATTTAGCAAGTAGCTTGCATAAATCGTGTTCGATGGCCCTTAACGGCATATTGTGGGAAACTTACTTACATTCGGCAGAGGTTATCAACAACTTCAAGTTTCCAAGGCACTTCGGCCGGCGCTGGGTCGTAAAAGAACTAGTGAAATCCTGACACTTAGCAGAGCACAAATGAGAAAAGCTATAGGAATATTGTCCGGGCATTGCCTCCTAGGCAAACACGCCCAGAGGAATACGCACGGATATTTGCAAATACTGTAATGATATACATATGTCGGTATAGCTGAGGATATTGCATACATTCTGTGTGAATGTCAGGGCATAGGACGAAGTCGCGGGGCAATTTTGGACTTCCACTTCTTTAGTAACCTTGAATCAACCGATCGCAATGGGCTCACTCTGGTGCCTTGTGTTTTGAGATGGCTCTCTTAACCCCTCCCAACCTAACTTAAACTAATAAAAAACAAAACACTATTATTTGAAGATGGTAGAGGTCTAAGTGCACCCCGACTGTAGATCAGAAGGAAGTGGCAGTTGTGTTTTGTCCCCATTCATGTGGATGAATGTTATAAGTGAAGCCAGCAAAGAGGTTGTTTCAAACTAAAATATTGATACTTTCAGATTTCTGGTACAAACTTTATTGAATTCCACACATTTTTTTACGATTTGTAGTAACTGTAGGTGGAGCAACTGTTTCATTGACAAACATAGTAGGCATAGGCTATCACTACGCTAATCCACTCTCGCCCACTGGAGATTGAAGTCCACTGATCCAAAAAAGGTCGAAACTTACGTCAAGTATATCTAGGACATCTAAATCCAAAGTTTTGCCAAAGCGGTCAAGAGAAACCATCATTTTAGGGTTAAAACGGTACTCAGTGAGCTTATGTATATGCAAAATAAGCCAGCGAGTTTACTCTTAAAATATTTAATTTATCAACTCAGTACCATAGTTTCATTAACTTCAGCACAATCAAAAAAAGTATAAAGAAGTTTCATGATATGTTTAACAATATAAGTTATGTAGTCAAGTTATATAGTAAATGATAACACTTTGCAATGAATGTCTAGGCTGAATCCATCTGAAAATGAAAATGTTCAATGAGTAATTAACAAATATGTTTCGATAAAATGTTCAATGCAAATGGAAGGAGAATAATGAACTTTCATAATAGGTACCCAATTATTCCTGTAAATGTAAAAATGCAAGTGAGTCAAATTTCATTAAATTGAAAACAAAAAACTTATAAAGAAAAGAGATAATCAACTAAAATATAAACGTTAAGGGCTTAACTCAATAACATGCAAATGGGAAATAATTTCAACTCACTCAACAACTCCGGTAAAAAAGAGCATTTACAAAATCGAGCTAGCTAAGGAGGTCTACATTTCGGGGACTTTTCTCATTGTTGTTATTATTATAACTATTTTGGTGTTTTTTTATTTTTAAATTTTGTTTTGTTTTTACAAACTAGCAATTAAATTCGTAAAAAATAAATTTTAAGTGATATAAGAAAAATGTGGATACAAGTGGAAATGCTGCCGATTAGAAATTTAACATTTTTTGGTTTGGTTCAATGTGAATAAAAACAAATGAAAGAAGGAAAAGATAAATAGTTGAACAAAAAGAAAAATAATAATTGGTTTCAACTTCAAATGGTTTATTACTAAAGCGTAGGAGTTTGAAAATGGGTTGAAGAGCTGCTTAGCTGCTGAACATCACGGGCAATAGCCTATCGTACTAATTCTAGCAGTTGAGTTTTTTATTCTATTCTTACATAAGAACGATTGTTAAACTGGAAAAAGTCAGCTTACATTGCTCATGTTTTCAAGAAGAACGGAAAATATGTAAAATATTGGTTTTTATTATCAGGTTTTCTTAATCTGCCAAAATGTTGCGTTACATTTAAGCCCATGATTTGAATTTGCGCAATTAATTTTAATTTATTGTTTTTAAAACTAGTTTCTTTTTACGTGGTAAGCTAATTAACCTCACACACAACCCCCAACCTGGACGACCAAATCCTTGTATAATGTACACCCCTAAAACAAGGGGCTGGGTGCATCAGTGTCAGTAACCCGCTACGGGGGTGTGAGCGCTGCCTTTGGCCGAATAGGGGCTCATCCGCCACCAACTCTTTTCCAAAACCCTGACTAGTATATGGAAATCGTTATAGATCTGGGCTTCTAATATTCTGAAAATTTAACGCCGTCGTTGTTGGTTGTTGGTTTAGTGTGGTGAAAATTGCTCAGTTGCGTGAAAAATTCGTGTAGTAAAGATAGCAAGTAGCTTTAATAAAAATTACCAAAATTAGTTTTGTTTTTTAAATCACTCCTTCTTACCAAATGCGTTGCTCTTCCTTTTTTTTTGGCTTTTATAGCCAATGCGATTAAAATAATCCGAATCTGTTCAACAAAACAATCTTTTTTTTACTTTATCCTGCCCCGAGGCTGAAACTGCAACCTAAAAGATCTATTGTATCCTAGGATTCCAATTAGTCCAAGAGGCAAACCACCTTTCTAATAAAGGCTAGACTAAGGCCCCGTACGAAATGATGGGTCTCATAATCGACTATCGCACCTATCTAAAGTAACTCCCAGATATTTGACCACACTGAAATACTCAAGTGTAGTGCCTTTCAGGATGATTGGACCTAGGTCAATAATCCTTATCTTTGTGAAGGGTACGAAACCTTCTCAGCGATATGATATCGAATGAATGAATATTGCACAGTTTATATCTATAGTGTAGGGGCAGGGTGTGATTGCGCAAGCGTATGGGGCCTATTACGGTCTTTGGCGTGATTGAAAAATAGGCTTATTGTTCATGGCGCACCCTGTCATTACTCCTACAGATAAACACAAGACTTCCTACTTGTTTGAATCGTATCACTTTGTAATTAAGCAAAAACTATCAACAGATAAAAAAGTATGTACAATAGACTCTGATAACCGTTAGTCATAATACTATGATTGGTTTTCGTTTTGTTAAAATTCTTTCTTCTATAAATCATCAAATTAATATTGAACGCTTGATGGGGTAACTTTACGAGGTCCGATTCTTTATACATGTGTTGTGTACACATAATAGCCTACTTATCCATCGAATCACGAGAAAAAAAATATCAAATCAGCAAATCAGCAAAATTAGTCAAATCTATTGGAGTAACTAAGATAGTTTCATCTTTTGAGATACACATACATAAATATACATAAATTTCGCAGTTTTATTTCCTATTTATTTTGGTTTTTTGTGTTAGTTCTTGATGTAGCTGGATCCCGGATGTCTGTAAGTGGGTGTTGTTTATTAAGGCCGGGCCAGAAGATAGTTTCTTAAGATCGTTGAACTAGTTCTCACTAAAACTAAAACTAAAACTGGACAGTTGGACAGAACATGAGTAAAGATATCTTTCTCATTTTCATATTCTTCTCAGATCTTCTATTTTTGGTATGCTTCTGTTGAGTCATATCACACCTTAACCTGGCCAATTCTAAGGAGTACTAGAATATTAGCCACAATAGCTTCTATCAGAAAGAGTAGTTTTGCATTTGCAGGTACACATCTCTCCCTACTTGAAACTCCTATGCTTCGCAATAAATAATAGAAGAAAAGATGTAACGTGAAAAGAAATTCGTTCTTCATATACAGCAGTGGTGTTCTATTTAAAACAAAAAAAAACTTAAAACAACAAAAAAAGGTGAAATGTAAATTTAAGGGGAATGCAAATTTATTTCACAATAATATTTTACAATTGTTTTATTTTATACATACTTATATGTATACATGTATATATATGTATGAATTTATTTCATTTTAATTTATTTATTTATTTAAAATATTGAATTTTATGTAAATAATTGCATTTTGTTTGTTTGCTGACCTGAACTAGTCATGTAAATATCAATATCGCCACCACGCTTAATCGGCGGTAAATGCTTCGAACGCATTGAATCTAATTTTTTACGTAAAATAAGTTCCATAGCCCTGATGCTCTGTAATTTAATAAAATTGATTTTAATTCTTTTTAAATAGTTTCATTTAAATTTGTGCCTTGGTAAACATTTTAAAAGTAAGAATAAAAATGGATTAAACGAGCGTGCTTTTGGTAAGCCTACGACATGAGCACTTATTGGAAGTAATTTTCTTTAATCTTTTTTTTTTGTTACATGAGTTGTTAGTGATGTGAGAGGTAAGCAAAATGAAAAGAAAAGTAAAAATAGCAAAAATCTGTCAAGTACGTTGCTGTACATACTCGTAAACCAAAAATTAAATGAAATAATTCAATAGAAGGAATCCCCGCACAGGTGCTGGTGAAAATATAATTTTGAAATCTAACATAACGGAATGAAGAAATAGCGCAATACCGCTGGCGACTGTCCAATGCGATGTAAATAGATAATAAAATTAATCGCACTTCGTTCGGTACTTAGCAGTGAATTGTTTTTTTTTTAGGTCATTGATCTGGAGTCGAATTGTCTCATTTATGTCATAGGAATCGATCGTATGTTACGACGTCTCGGGTTTGTTTGATGAATACACTAGATTCATTCCCACTTAATGTGAATTTGTGTTCCGGTTCTGCACTAAACCCACCTCAAATCTTTAGCAGCAGAAGAGGAATTAGTTTTCCCAAAAAATGCGATGTTATTGATTATGTTTTAAGAAGACGACCAATAATCAAACACAACTTAGTTTATCAGGACTTTCCTAGGTTCGGCTAGGTTCTAGAAGGAAAGGAATTCCTCTCCCAATGACCAATCAGGTATCAGGTTTCCAAAGGAAAACCGAACACCACTCCCATAGACATGTTGCCACCGCCTTCCCATACTTCAAGTTATTTTAACATTTAACTAACACTACACTCCAACGTTATTAAAAGGGATAAGCTTTGAAATTGAATTCGAATTTTGATATTTAATTCAACCGCCTTTCTAAGCATCCACCATAGTGACGTGGTGAATGCTTTGCCGCAGAAAACATGGCAGAAGTGAGAAACGTGAACGACTGATGAAACTCGAGTGTGTTACAAAAGCACACTTGAATGGCGTAACCTCAGTTCATTTAGTATAGTTTTTGTCTTAATAAATTAAGTAAGTTTTATTGGGATTATTAGCAACCAAATGTAAAAACAGCGTGAGTGCTCTTAAAGACAAATTGAACGTGGTTATGAAAAAAACAAAACATGTAGAAATGAATGTCTACCGAAATAGATGGACGAGTCTGGCGCTAACAATGAATATGTTATTATGGATTATAAAATGCTGACATCATTTGGTACACAAGAGATTAGATCCTCATGCGCTTTATCTGCAATGACTAGAGACATCTTACATAATATCAGATATCTGATTAAAATCACGTGCCCACAAAGTTGCATTCATACCACAAAATAATGCAACCGATGGTACATATGTATGTACACACATATGTACATAATGTAAAGAATTATTATGGCCACGACAAAATTCTGTCATAAGCTAAACTGGACAGCCGGACGATAAAGTTCGGAGCTCCGTCTAGAAAGATAAAGTATTCTATGTCTTTTTCTGTTCAGTATAGATTAAGTTTTGATGTATTGAATTAGTAGCTTACCATGCTACTTTTAATGTGGATTTCAAAGGGCACTTCTGAAACGCTAAGACAGCAGTTTAGGATCAAGAAAGTGATCATGTATTGGCAATGCTAATAGTGAATCCCCTTCATATAAAAGTGGATCGTCAAAATCTTGGCTCAACAAATGTCATTACAAAAAACAATATAAAAATATTTTGCTGATCGAAGAACACACCGAAGCCACTTTGCATAAAATTGATAACGCTGTGACCAACAGTCGGAGATAAGTAAACAAAAACATACAACCCAATAACCCAAAGCCAATGGCATTAAAGCTGCTTTGCCTGCTATAAACAAATAAAACCGGAATTTAAGTATCGGGATATTATGAAAACAAAATAATGAAAGACCGGCTACACGGTTCATAAAGTTCTTCGCTTTTCTTTTTTATTACATAATCGCGGTTGGGATTTTTTTGGATCAAAAAGAAAACAAAAACGATGATGATCAAGCCGAATATCGCTCTCCGTCCCGATTCAAATGATAGAGAACAAAAGAAAACAAAGCAAACCAAAAATGTAGAGTTGATCATCTCCTGTGAGTTGCGATGCGACCATGTGATATTTGCCTACCGCTTTTTTATTCTCTGCTTACATAGGCCATGTGCTCGTGGGCAATGGAACAAATGTATGAAAACGTAAAAAAATTGATGAAATTGTGTGAAACTAGTCTTGGAGCGGAAAAATCAATAAGCACCACGGTCAATAGGAAGGTGAGCCTGTGCGGGTAGACATTTTCACTTGTCACAGTAGAAGTCTGCTTTATGCCTCTGCCCTAACCCCCAATTTTTCTGACCTTGACGACATTGATTTCGCAAAACTCCAAGAAAACTTAGCAAAAATTAAAAGAAATTAATAAATTTACATCAAAAGACAATAACTGCTCCTTCCCATTCTCACGATAGAACTCCACATTGATGGTTATCAATCCCTGGCTGTAGATCCGGTAGGTTATTATTGTCTGCTTATTTTCGGAGAGGACACAGAAATAACCATCGTCAGTTGGCATGTGATAGATAAACTCTAGCTGGGGAAAGATGAGCTCCAATTCAGAACGAATAATTTTTGCAATCTCTTGCCTATGATTGGCATTATTGGTTTTAGTCGGATCAACCGAAAAGTCGAATAGAATTGTGTTGGCTGCCATATTCGGCTGAATTGGACGATTTCACTGGATTTTTATTTCACAAAATTAAACTTTTCCGCTTGTTATTTTTGCCTTTTTGAAAGAAAAAAGCAAACACACGCACGCGACGACACCTTAAATAAATTAACAAAACGTCGTCCTCACAATTGGGATTCCTCAAGCAAACTGTCAAAAATGTGCAGAGAAATTTATTTTTAAACTAGCCGGGAGCAGTGCTGCCACTTTCGGAATTAGTTTATTAAGTACCGAAGTACTTTAGCTAAGAGAAGAAAGAAAATTATTTAAAATTTGTATTCACTTCGTCCCCGAATGTTCCTAGACTTAAAGCTGGCCTTACACTTTCGTTCTTCATTAGGTCTGTTCAGTAACTCTGTGCTGGACAGAAAAGTACAGAAAAGTACAGGTTTTGGTGTTCAGTAAAAAAAGTTTCTGTCCGAGACTGATCTTTTTTGTGTTCAGAAACTCTGTGCTGGACAACGAGGGCATTCAAGATCTTAGTTGACTAGATATGCAGTCAATCTAAGATCCTGAATGCCAAAATTGACTGCATATCTAGTTGACAGTTCAGATGTCAAAAACGTCATCTACTTTCTATTTTCGCTTGAAATTGTTTGGAGAATTGTTATTGCAGCACAACAAATCTGTTTTTTTTTTTAAAAAGAAGAGCAAAAACAAACTTAGAAATACGAATGCACGAATTAGAGGATGACATTTTATGCAAGTAACATGTGTAACACATGTGTTCGGAATGTAAATTAGTTATTTCATAGGCCAAGTTGCATTTTTTGCTGTGAACGATTTGCTGAGTTCGTCGATTGTTCTACATAATCCAACAGTATATGAACCGCATAAAAAATGGAAAAAATAAAAATACTCCTTCATAATTTACTTGGATTTTCATTTTTGTAACAAGCAAACAACAGCCACACAGTATAACCACACCAACCAGTCAGCTGTTTTTGGCGGTTGTTAGTGGGCTAGTCAAGATTTTCTTGACTAAGAATCCAGTCCCCGACCTCAAAAAAATTGACTAGCTGTTCTGTAAATTTTCGGGCTCTCGACCAATCAGAGGCCGTGGAATTGACTGCATATCTAGTCAACTAAGATCTTGAATGCGCCCAACTTTTCTGCACCTACTTTTGAGGTAGAACAGAATCGTGAGAAATGTTAAAATCAGCTGTAATTGAATATGGCTGTATTTTTCTGTGCTGACTGGATCTGACATTTTCCCACATATCTGTGCTGTTCTGATCTGACTTTTTTTTTAGAACACCGAACAACGAACAAAGAAAAGGCATTCACATTATACGGTTTTCTGATTTAGTTCGCTCTTTGTATCAAAATGGATAACAATGACAACACAATTATTGGCAGGGCGGCGCTTTTAATTTCTCAGAACCAGCGCCCGATTTTTTTTGAAGCAATAATTTATTTATGCTCCTTCCCCTCAAGTGAATCGAACAAGTGAAGGGAATCTCCGACCCGGCGGATTCCACGATAGGGGTGATAATTTTATAAATTCATCAAAAAAATTTCTGGATAAATCAACCATAATTATGAAGAAGTGAAACGACACTGCAAAACAACGTACAGTTTACGGTTATCGTCATTTACACACACAGGAGCTGGTCGAATGGATGTCTGACAGACCGATATCGTTAGCCTACAGAATCCGTCGACTTCGTTCCGTTGTACTTTGAAGTGGAAATATTGGCGGATAGAGCAGTCCCATAGAATCCGTCACATATCTACGTAGAAATGTCAACGATTCTCTTCATTCTCTCTATGCTTCCCCCAATGAAAATGCATAATCTCAATTTGTGAATGTGTAAACTTAAATGCGTGAATGCGTATACTGACAACAGAACGAAATCGTTGTCAAACGAATGTCAACGGCGATGACAGTTTCTCTATATTTTCTCTATGCTTCCACCAATGAAAATGCATAATCTCAATTTGTAAAAGCGTGAACATCAATATGAGAATGGCTGAATTTGAATGTGTGAATGTGTGTACTGACAAAGTATCGACGGATGCAAATAGTAAACCTACTTTATCCGTCGAAGTTCATGCATCCGTTGGTTATAGGCCATCCCATATAAGAATGTGTGTATTCTATCGAGCCGTTACTTGCAAATGAAGGAGCAACGGATCGACGGATTCTATGGGTCGGGGCCCTTAGACATGTTGTCCGACTTGACTTTGCAAGTGGTTTTTAAAGATGCCGGACGAACTGGGATCAGCGCTTATGATTGATAAAATTTTAGAAGAACAATTGGAGAAAGAAAAGAAAGAAAAAGAAATCGAAAACGAGCCGTGTTTTATTATCTCCGTGATCTAATCCGGATCAGATCAGAATAATAAAACAAACCAGATCAAAGTTCTGTGTTGTGGTGATTGTACAAGCTAAGTTTATTTTGACATTTAGTGCGAAGCTGCCATGCGAATGAATATTTTCTTTTAAATGAAAATTGAATGCGCTTGTTTTTTTTTTAGGAGCAAATTGTTAATTTTGATAAACAGATACCGAATGAGAATAATATTTTGCAGCTATAATTTCAGTTTCACATCGCTTAAGTATCATTATGAGCAGAAAAATTAATTTATTCGAACAAAATAACAGTAATGATATTTGGCTTGCCAATAATATTTTTATATTCTAATCTGGCAACATTTACCCTTGGCAATTGTCGATAATACAGCAACATTCACAAACGAAAGTGTAGCATAGTGAGAAATAGTCGAACTAATTTTTGGATCACGAAAATGTATCTTGACAAGAAGCAAGATCTCGGATTGTTGTTGTAATGCACACAAACTTATTTGTTGATCTGATCCGGACCAGGGTTGCCGCTGAAAAATTTGAAAAAGTCGCAAAAAAAGGGTCATGGAGCAAAAAAAGTCGCAACAAAACCAAATAATGTAAACATGGTAACGACGTTAGACCTCCATATCTATTTTTATAAGGTCTGTTTGATAACTGCTAATTTTACGTAAAACTACCAAGAATCACTCAAATCGGTGTTTAGTAACCCAAAAAAATTACAAGAAATCAGAGAAGAGAGACCGAAATGAGAGTCAAAAAGTGTCCCCTCCAGCTATTTTCTGTGATATCTGGGTACAAATTTTTCTTGGAGTGAGCGAGGGACATTTGTCAAACCCAGCCATCTGACAGTTTGTGAAAAATAATAATCTTCATTGTTAGTGGGAAACAAAAACAAATTGACAGGTGTTGACCAAGTGTTACAAAAGCGTTTGGTCACTTTCTTGCAAGTATTGCGCTCTATGAGAAGCTTTTCACCCACTTTTCAAATTATTAACTATTTGACAGATATTCCATTTTTGATCACAAAAAAGTACCAGGTAACATATACAGAGAACGTTGATGTTACTATGCTCTTTCTATTACTCTAGCTACGCGTGACGGCGCAAAACGATGAACTGATTTTTTTTTTGTTATGAGGGATTGCTGATGAGCAACTAAATAGAATTTTCGTTGGAAATATATTTTTTGTACGAAAAAGTCTCAAAAAGTCTCAAAAAAAAACTGAAAAGGGTCAAAAAGAGGTGTTTTTTAAAATGTCGGGTCATAGTCTCTTTGCGTCAAAAAAGGGTTAAATTGCGACTAAAGTCGCATAGCGGCAACGCTGATCCGGACTATCCGACATGTCCGTCCGGCCGGCCGTTTTGAGCGTAAACACACGTCAGACCGGTCGGACAGACCATATGGCTATAAAATTTTGTGTAACACCTCATGTGAAGTAGGTACTCCAGTACCAACTGCTCTAAAGATATCTATAAATTCAATAATAAACAGGTCTTCATAAAATTTTGAGCTGAATTTCAAACTGACATATGATTTTGACACATCTCACTTCACATGACATTCTCTAATTACGGCAACAGAGAGCAGTCATTTCAGAGACAAGTCAAATTCACATCTCAGAATTCTCGTCGTGAAGAACGTTTGTTCTTCGTTTGCTGTGTTACTGGCTGCTGTTGCTGTGTCTCGGTCTCCTCCGCGACTGTTGTGTTGTGTTTATCATCCCGTCAAATGGCTGGTTATAAATAATTTTATTCAAACAAAAGCCAGATTCGCACAACGAGACGACAGCAGATTCGGATAAATTCGTTAGAATTAACTCACCGCATCACATCATATCATTACATAAACAATTGACAGCGAAACCAAAGCATGAGAATTCCCAAGACGATGACGATGTTAAGAAATGTGACCAAGCTGATTTAAGATTATTAATAGAAATATACAATCGAAAGGCAACGACCATCGCCATCAAAGTTCAATACTTCCCATATATCAGGCACACGCGACAAGGACCCTGCTCGATCTGTGGTGAGTGACAAGCGGAGAGTTATTGATTTTTTTCATTCAGAACAAACAGAAAAGAAACCTTCAGATGTTGCTTAGAAGACTTTCCCAAGATGAAGATCAATGGCGGCATTCTAAGCCATGAGGAGGACAACAGCAATGCAAGGTCTTTTCGATTTAGGGTAACTCTGGACATACGCGAGTTTGGTGTCCGTGTGTGTGTTGATCGGAGTTGCAACCGTTTCGCTCTTAATTAAGTAGACACATCTGCCTCTAACCATCGTTTTCTAGTCAACATTTTCGTGATATTTACTCTCATTAGTGATTAATATTTAAAGCTGTAGAAAATAGTACAATACTAGTGTAATATTTAGTGATAGAATACCGCGATGAATCGCACAAGTAGTGATGATCGAATTACGGCCAGTCCCAAATCTAACAAGGGTAGCGGTACTCTTTTCGGTGGACTATGGCCAAAACGCTTTACAAAAGTGGAACCACATCCAATGCTGGAGGATCATGCAACAAATTGCCATAGTTCTGTCATCAGTGTGCCACATGATATGTCCTTTGCCAGATGCTCACCGGAAAAACTAGCAACAAGGGCAAGCAATAGCAGCACCAACAACATCCTTAATAATAATAATAACAATGACAACTTGAATACAAATGCAATAAATAGTGTAAAACGTAGAATTAAAAACCGTCCACTTAGGAGTAAGTCAAATCGTGGAAGTTCGGGAAGTGGTTCGGAGCACAATCGATTCAGTCATCAGTTTAGCTTGTGCTGTAAGGTGGATCGCAAACCGATAACACCTCCGGTGAGTGTTCGATATAACTCTCTACCAGATGCTGGATCTCTGAGGAGGGATAATTTAATTCTAAACCTCGATGACAATGCTATGGAGGAGGCAATTTCGGAGTGCAACAGTGCACCAGAGACTCCAGTTAATGGAAAACTGTTACAATCGTTTAATAACTCGCACAGTTCGCCTTCGAATTCATCGGTGAAGAGTACGCAGAGTGAGTGTAATGTTCCACGTTCGATTGCAATTACAGCTTGTAGATCAAGGCTGCGTTTAAAGCTTCTGCCGCCTGGAAAAGAGTTAGTAAATGATGTGGCAGCAGGAGTAGTGCAGCATATGTCATCACCAAATATATCTACAAAGCCAGAAATAGTTGCAGCCGAGGAGACTTGTGATGGTGGTGGAGTGCGATCGATGTCGCATGAAAATATTCCAATACAAAGAATGGAGAGGCAGCAGCAACAACTGCAGCATCAGTCATCTGGTTCGGGGTTGGCCAGGCAGGCTTTAATGGCGGCGCAAGTATTGAGTTTAATTCCCACAGAGCAGGCAAGAGAGAGGTGGTTTTGACGACTGGTATGTTTTGATTTCCGAAATAACCTTTTTTTTCTCTAGAAGTTACCTTGATGGGCGATTGGGTTCTTCATCGCTTTTGGGACCAAGCGAGCTTGCGCGAGTACTACCACATAAAGAAGTTACGATATTCGTTGGAACTTGGAATATGAATGGTCAGAATCCACCAAAGTAAGTGTGCCTTAAGTAACTTCCAGTCCTCTATAAATTTTTTATTTTTTTATTTTTTTTTTCATTTTAGACAAATGAATGATTTTGTTCTACCTGCGACTATGGAGCATGTTCCCGATCTTGTCGTTGTGGGTACTCAGGAATCCTGTCCGGAACGTTTCGAATGGGAAGTGACTTTGCAAGAGACCCTTGGACCTTCGCATGTACTTTTCCATTCGACTACCTTGGGTACACTTCATCTAGCAGTATATATGCGACGTGACCTCATTTGGTTCTGTTCGGCTCCTGAGGACGCCTCCCTGTCAGTCCGACCTGGGACTGCATTTCGCACAAAGGGAGCCATCGCCATATCATTTTGCCTTTTCGGCACCTCCATGCTTTTTGTCACATCCCACCTAACAGCCCATCAACAGAAGGTCAAGGAACGTGTCTCCGATGTAAAACGAATTATCCACGCTTTAGATTTGCCGAAAAATCTGCAGTTGCGCCATAAAAACAAAGACGTGACTCAGAATTTCGACAATGTTTTTTGGTGTGGTGATCTAAATTTTCGACTGGCCGAACCACGAGAGAAACTACTCGAATGGATTCAGAATACAAAGTTTCCGCTGCCGTCTCATTTGCCACATGGTTACATGCACACGGACCAGTTGTCATCAGTTCTGGCCGATGGTGCAGCATTCCGTGGTTTCATGGAGGCTAACATTACTTTTCCACCAACCTACAAGGCATCTTGCAGTTACCTTATCAAATGACAATGAATTAACGTTGTTCTTTTATATTTTAGTATGATCCAGGCACTCAACAATTTGACACATCGAGCAAGCAACGTGCCCCAGCATATACTGATCGTATTCTTTATAAATATCGACAAACTCAGGGGCTGGCCATGCGAAGGGCGAGTACATTTGCTGGTATAAATTCTCAACCACCAGCCATGGTGCAATGCTTGTCATATGACTCAGTACCGTCGATTACATCGTCGGACCATAAGCCAGTGTGGGCCCTGTTCAAGACATCCATTCGTGCAGGAACTGATTCGTAAGTTCATGTAGTTTTATATGGAAACAGTATTTTTTCGATTTTTTTTCCTTTTAGCATTCCGCTAGCTGCTGGACTCTTCAATCGTGATATCTATATTGAGGGAATGAAGCGACGTCTTAACAATCAATACTCTGGCTCATCGGCTGTCTGTTCAATACAATAACTTTATTCAACTCACCTCAAGCCATCAAGCATTCGAATCAAACCTGACAAATTTATCTCTTCTTATTTTTCGTTTTCTAGTCCTATGCGTTACTCTAAGTTACGTACGGTTGTGTGTGCTTTATTGAATAGGCCTTAAGTCACATAGCGATGACGAGACTACTCGTATCTCTATTTTGATTAAATTGTTCATCTTTAAAAAAACAAAAAACAAAAAACAGCGGGCAGAGTCTGTGCCAATGTTTATAAGTTAAAACATATGAAAATATATATGTATATGTTCACTTGAGTATATAATGAAAAAATTTAATAGATAGTAAAATTACTCTTAGATAACGAAAAGACAAATACTTTTTCTGCTTTAGAATTTAAGGGTCGATTGCTGATTTTTGTTTTATTATTTATAATTTACTGTGGTCTGCGCGCCAAGAGCGTGTGGATCTAGATATTTTGTTGAATTTGTTTTTGGAATATAATTTCCCTTGAATTTTATTTAATTTTAAGGAACTTGATTTTGTGATTTCATAATATATTTATTTATTTAATTACACTCGCACTTTTATTTTGAAATTCAAAATTAGGCTTAAACGAAGGAAGACTATGAACCTACTGTTTGGGATATTCGAAGAGCTTATATGCATGAGCAGCAAATTCTTCCTCTAGCCTGAAATCGTTGCGATTTGCCAGCACTGAGGTTTCGAACTACTTCACTCTCCTTGAGCGCTGCATTTGACAAAGAAGCAGCCTGTTGAGATCAGATGGAAACAATTATTTACTCCTACATAAGAAATCAAAGTTGCTCGTAAGTGTGAACATTAACACATTTAGAATCTATCTTTTATCTAAGTATGTAACCGAGAGTCAATAATTGTTAACCTGATGAAGTCATTAATAAATATCACGCCATGCATTTTCCGTCCGAGAGTAGGTATCTATATCAAGCAGCAATAATTTTGAGCGACACAAGGCATAAATTTACACCTTCTCTGAGTTTTCTTAAGGTAGTCATCTAGCCCCCTTTGTTTTTGATATAACAAAATGATTTGCCTTAACCCTTTCGACCCGGAATGCAGCCAGTAGACTTACATTATTAATTTTATGTTTATCTGTTCAAACGACTTGCGTTAAGCACATTTCTAGCAAAAAATTTACTAGGGTTATGCGAACATTGAGTGGGACATATGTGTCCCAACAGGTGCGAAAGGGTTAAGTCATCTAATTTTGACATAGTCCATTTTATGCCGACAACTTGAATATTTTTTTATCAATTTCCGATATAGGTACCAGTAAGTGACTACCATAATTTCCTACTTAATCTAAACAGATTTAATCAGTGGTGGCAGACTGGCAGTACAGTGATCTTAGCCAAAACATGGACAAACGGTGAAACCACTATTTTCCCCGTTTGATCCAAGGTGGAACAGAACTGAAATCATTAAAGGTCTCGGGATTTTCGACCCCAAACTGTCGGTTGATGGTCACAATAGTCACACATATTAATTTTTAGATCCAATTCTGTACGAGGGTTTTTGAAGCGATACCCGACAGACTTTAAGGAACCATGCAATTTGAATGCATTTTGTAGTGCTACTGTTGGATCAGATCTTGAATAATGTTGTGTCATATAGAATTGACTAAATCCATGTTTAGTAGAAAAAGTTAAATAAATAAAAGGTTTAAAAAAAATGTTTGCGGTTTGCATAGATTTTTCTAAAATACAACATAAAAGATGATTCAAGAAATGGACTGAATTAAATGACATCGTTGTAGGTACTACATAAGATTGAAACACGAACTATGGGAGTACCAAGAGAAGTTCGCACTATGTAGTCCAAAAAACTAAGTTCCGAAGACTGCATTGGCCTGGGTACAGAGCGGACGGACAACTATTTATGTAAGTATTGTCGACGTGGGGTTTCGATTCCGAGCACCTAGGTACAAATGAAAAGAGAATTGCTCGGGAAATAATGGGTAGGTTAGGTAGTAGTAGGTTGGGTATAGATTAAAAAATTGTGGTATTTGGTCCTTTTACTTTTTTCCTTTAAAATAGATTTCATGAACGACATTCGTTTCCTTTTTGTGAACCCTTTTTGCTTTTCTTTTTCAAACAACTCACTGTAACAAAAAATACCCAAACACATCATTTGAACATGAATATACTAACTACACCCCACCACGCTTGAAAGTTGCGGCCACCAATAAGAGACTCAGTGCGGTATCAAAACTATAAACTTCATTGAGAGTTTTTTAATATGTATACTGAATTTATTCAAGTTCAAGAACCTTATTGGATCCAACAGTTTGCCGCCGAATGGAAAGTAACTTTTCAACCATTTTGATTAATTTTGTTGGGAATGATAGTTGTTGTCTCGGTGCAGCGAGCAACTTCTAAATGAAATGACTACACGAATCTGAACGTTTAGTTGTTCAATATAGACTGGTTCGCTTTGAGGTTAGATTACCTTCCCTACTACCTACCTACTAGAACATGAAACTTGTTAGTTAAGGGTATTGTATGATGACTTATATGTATGTATGTTTTTTTTTTATAGTATAATTAACACACGCTAAAGGGGATATATATGTACATACAGCGCGAGCACATGAAGGACAAGAATGAGAGACAGACAGATCGGCGCGCGTAGTGAGAGGAAACTCAGATGTTAGGTTTCAACTAAAAACCTCCTAATTGGGTTCTCTGTAATCGGGACCCCTATTAATTGAGACATTCGATCTTTTCTAGAACCTCCATAATTGAGGCAAATGGAATTGGTACAGTTTCGGATGTATGTAAGTTTCGCAGCTGCATCAAATAAACAAGAAAAAAATCTTCGCATTTCTTACAAATCCCGTTAGGTATAGAATTTTCACTGTAAAATTTTGAACACAACCCTCTCTAAATGGGACACCGACGGGACACAATTTTTCTGTCTCAATTCGGAGGTGTCCCATTTAGAGAGGTTTTACTGTAACTCTCTATGGTTGGTGTCCAGGATAACGGGAGAGTTGTGTATTATTGAAGGTTTTCTCGTTGCTTATGATTGACAGAAGTTTTTTCCAGATGTCTCTTATTATTGTTTGCGCGATAAATTTTTTTTAGCCATACCACCATCCTACTGCTAGTGTTACCTATGCCCTCGCAGTAGGTTTTGGCATTAACTTCTGAAACTGATCAACTTACTTTTCTTTCGTGAGAAATAAATGTTTCGGAGACATCTGGATCTGAACCGTGAACCTTCAGCGTGACAAGCGACGACGACTACCACTACGCCAAAGCTACCCACAAATGTAGTTGCAGAGACCTCTTTTGTGGAAAAGTATTACAAGAAGGACCTTTTCAATGCGTATCTCATGTGACTAAAGAAGAAAGGGTACCTACAATAATTTTTGTTATATGTTTTTCAATCTAGACATGAGCGACTATAGAATTTCTTTTTACAGAAGGCGGTTCTGAGACCTGACGACATACATACATTATATGTACATGCATTATACATATATATACAGTGGTGGGAAGCGACATGTCCGGCGTCCGTTGAACCAGGAACTTCGCCCAAGGTATACTTTTAAAATGGTAAAACTTGGTGGTGAGCGTATTAAAGTATGGGCTGCATTTTCGTGGCTTGTTAAAATAAATCACCGCGACATCAGTAAGACCATACTGGTGTACTTTTGTTTAGTGATTGTCAAATAAATGTTTTATCATGCCGTGCACAAAGTCCTGATCTTAATCCAATCGAGAGTCTGTTAAACAATTTAGTGGAAATCTATTCCTTCACACAGATGTCAGTGTTTAATGTTCGTCAGCCTTTAGAAAGGATCACTAACCCAATACTTACAAAATACGAGGATATGTATGTACATAATGTATGTATAAACCGAAGTTTAAAATGATTTTCCTGAAGTATGATTATTCTATGACCAGTGCAAGTATTAGGTCTGTTCCCGTACTGTCCAAAACAGTCGAAAACAGCCGAAAACTACGCTCTCTTCTGTGAAAAACTAAGAAAAATCTTCGAAGGGGAGCAGGATTTGACTAATTTCAGCTGTTTTCGACAGTACGGGAACAGACCTATTGCTGCATTTGATGAAAGGTAGTAAATACCTTTTACATATTAAAAAAGTTTTTTGTTTGGCTTAATTTTATTACTACTTATGGCCAAAGCAACAATACGATTGTGCTTCGTATATGAATGTGCCTATTTTCTTTTTGCAAAACTGACCACTTAACAAAAACACTTTGACTAAGCCAATAATTAGTAACTCTCTGCCAACTAGTACCCTATCCACTTCCTTATTATGAGATGACTGACCTGCTTTTTTCAAGAGTTAAAGCCATATTCCTCCCTCGAATACCCGGTATAGCGTATTATACCTCGTAGACATTACAAATTATGACGATTCCATGTCACATGTTGATGGAAAATTCATGTGTAGCCGCCTACTGAACTCAATATCACCGAAATGGCAATTTCAACGAAACGATTTCCACGTCACATACCCCGACTACCAGCTGTCCCACTTAACCTCAAAAAAAATTATGATGCAGTTGTGATTGCGTGCTTACTCGCTTTATTTTGTGGCCTACCTTCTCCTTCCACTCCAGGATTCATAGAAAAAATAAAAGTGTAACCCTTCTTCTCGAATGAAAAATGAAAATCAAAGGAACTACTCCCACCGCCACCCCCGAGAGACCACACATTTACTAAGCTCACTATTACCCGACCTAAAATCACCGGTGTCAGCAGCTGCTGCTGTTTCTCTCCGGTTCATATATTAACCGGGATAATCGCCCATAGGCATGCAGGCACATATGCTCGCACGTGCACTCACAAATTGGTGCCAGGAAGGATATCCAGCACCTCCCGCATGCTATGAAGGAGCATATAGGCATTCGGAAGTACTTCACATCGACCGCATATAGAGGAACTGCAAACGGCTAGAGTCGAGATACGAGTAGGTGCTCCCTTTTAGCCGCACATGCTGTTCAAAATTTCAAAATTGTATTCATATTCCTATGCACATGTAGCGATGGGTATGCGCTCCTTTGGATTTTCCTTTCTCTAGCGATTGGCATTTGGCATTTATAATTCGAAGCTGGAGTGGGTACCTCAAACGTTTTATTAAACACTCGACGCGCAGAGTGAGAGTGAGATGGAGGGAGAATTTCCATTTCAAACGGAAAACTGTAACATCCTGTTCTAGGACTACCAACCCCCGCACCAGTCAAGTAATGAATTTCAGAACGTACAGCATCACATTCGGCTTCTGAATAACATGGAACACCTTAAAGGAATGTACACAAAAACATGCATATTCCCCCGTAATCAGTGTTGCACCACAGACACAGGATGGAAAGTTTCCTTCTTAAGACGTAACCACATCCCAATACAATCAACCCTTTGGCATGTCGACGACGACGACAAGGACAACGGGTGAGGCAAAGGTGACAGCTTGGAAAATCTCACAATTGTCATGAATCGGTAATGGCTGGAAAATTATGTAAATGCTCCGATTCACCTTTGACTGCGAGGTGGGTCAGGGACGTTCTGTGCCTCCTCCAGAGATTTCCATCTTCGTCGCTCGTTCATCTACGAGCACGAGGACGAGTATACAATCGTCATTAGGCACACTCCGTTGACTGTCGAAGTGTAGGACGCACGCAAAGGACCTTTTTGGCTCCATTATTAATCCTGAGTTTCGTTGTTGAGTAATTTATGTTGGCAGTGTTGTGGAAGGAGTCCGATGGGTGGATTACGAGAGTATTTCCTCTGCAGGAGTACCGTACCCGTACCCGTACGTATGTAAACACTTGAATGTTCGAATGATTAATTCGCGAGAATTTATTTCAGCACTGACGACTCACAATGGGTTCTGGCATTGAGACGGAAGTGGGTTTGTTTCTTTTGCTTGACTTTGCGTGACTTGTTCGCGCGCTTTGGTACACAGGAAGTGGAAGAATTTGTTTCTTTCTGTTAAAAATTGATGATCCAGCGCGAGGGGGGAAGGATGTGATACTTGGGAAGTAATTTTTAAGAGAGGGTAATGTCGATTTTGGAGCACACTATGAATACATAAGATACAAGCTACTGGCAAATCACTAAGAGGCATCTGTTCCTTATGTAATTACTTTTTACAAATTTTGTCTAATAAAGGCAAGTATGTCCTTGGTTGACGCATTTTTTTAATTCATAACGTCTATGGAGTTCTTGGTAGGGTACGCCGTCTGACTCCGAAAGTGCCGGACAATCACGAAGGACGTGCTCGGCTGTCACGACCTCCTCTAAACAGAGTCGACAATCGGTCTCGTTAGACAGGCCTAAATTGATTAGGTGGTATGGTAACTGGCAATGACCCGAGAGGAAATTTGTTAGATACCTAATATCCTTATCCTTTTTATTGTAGTTACGAAGTTCTCTGTAGTGGGTACTAGGATTGATTAACGATTTGGCTTGCCTAAGCCCTGGGACATTTCTCCAATGAGAAAGTTGGAGATTATGCTCTCATTTGTTTATTAAGGCTGAGATTGTTGCCCAGTTTATGCCACAAAAGATTTAATTCTCTCTTCAATGGCTCTATGACCAGGTACCCACCAAAGTTTGACCTTATTGTGGGTAACTAGGGATTGGAGAGCATTGAATCAGTACTTTACCAGTCTTGAGTCCACAGAGTAGGAGCTGAAAGCTTTGAGTCCGGCTTGACTGTCTGAAAAGACATTAATGTTAGCTTTGTTGATGCCTCCCGGTAGTTTAATCAAGGCGCAGATCTCAATGGCGTGGACCTCAGCTGGAAACACGCTGGGAAAACACATTGAATAGGAGTGAGCAAAAAATGTTGTTTTATCAAAAATGATTGAACAAGTCGTCCAAAAGTGCTGAGTACCAGTTTCGATGAAAAACAAGCTTCGAAGCCTGAAGTTACTATTGTTAAAAAAAACACCAACGGTCGAAAATCCAATCGAAACGCAGAGCCAGCAGCGCTGGTTGGAGAAGCAGCCTTTTCTACAGGATAGGTGATAACCAGTGATAGGATTTTGCTAACTTTGCCTCTTTTTTTTGGTATCGACTTTACACAAACACGTTTCATGTCCTCCTGATTCCAAATATGTGTATTTTATTTTGCCTTTTTTTGCCTTTTTATACCATTATTGCCTTTTCTTACCGTTATTGCCTTTTTCTGCCTTTTTTTTTGCATATTTTGCTTTTTTCTCAAAGCTTGTTCGCTAAAAAAATGCATGTTCATCTGTGCAAACATTATGCTTCTTCCTCACAATACGTAATACGCATACTTACATTCCTAGATGCATTACAATTTAAAACGTCTAGTCTGTGGGGAGAGTCAACATGGAAATATCGTACACTAGCGAATACCCGCCGTGCGTTGACACGCTTTATAAAAAAATACATATTGTATTGCTGCCACCAAAAGTGGCCCTGCCCTGCGATCACTGATCTATATATGTATGTATGTATGTTCGTACATATACATATCTACCCGCTTTGGTTTGAAAATTATTATTGCTTGTGTGCATTCATAAATATGCATGTAGGGGAAAGTGGGGCACTTTCGGACGTGGGGCACATTTGTACACCCCCTGTTACTCATAAAGGAAACAAATTTAGTACTCAGCACCTTCTGGGAAATTTGGTAGCACTTTAAAATGAACATGTTCGCGTTTGTTTCATTCGGTTTGCTTCTTTGCAATGCTCTATGCAGATGTTTTTGTGTTTTGGCGGTGAAAAGTGTTTTTTCTTGTGTCTGAAGTAAGTAAAAATAAGTCCTTATTGTGATGGTCCTTGATCTATATATATTTTTTTAATTTATTAAGTAGATATTTATTAATCGTTTTTATCATGCTTTTGACCAATTTGAGTTTGTAAGTAAACAAAAAAGGTTAGTTTTCTTAAAAAGTGGGGGGTGGGTACTTACAGACAGCGCATCTGGGGCAGATTCGTACGTGTCCTATAGTTGAAATTATTTAAGTTACATGATTTTTTTTATATTTTAAGATGGTTTGTAATTATAAAAAAGTTACTTTTCGGGATAAGATAAATGAAACCGATGTAAAAAGGCTTTATCTTAAAAAAAAAGAGTTTAAGATCTGCTGCCAGCTTTTATAATATCAAGAAAAGAACTTTACATTCACGAATCAAACACACACTGGAAAAGTTTACCGCAGAAGAATACCTTATGAAGAACGATAAAAGATGATTGATCATCATGATATCGTTGCAATTCTCAATCAAACTTGCAGTCCAGGAAACATCTCGCATTGATTTTCTTTTAATTTTCAGCTATAATTTTCAAAACCACATCGTTCATTGAATGTTAAATTAATTTTCAGTAATTTACTCTATATTTTTTGTAAAAAATTAATTGAATGAAGTTCGTACTGTTTACAAAACATTTAAATTTAATACATGAGTTAAATTTGATTCATAAAACGTCTTTTTTTTTATATAAATAAAGCGATATTTGGGTGTTTCCTTTTCTGTCCATATCTACCCCATCTCGCGTACGAATATACCTCCGGGGTGGGGCACATCTGGACACAAGAGAGTGTTATTTGAAATAGCTTAAAAAGATAATAAGAGGTAATAATATAAATGGATTTCAATGTTGGATGATAGATAATATATTGTTTTATCGGATCCTAGAACAAATATATTCGAAAAAAAAGTTCAGTCAAAGATATCATGAAAATAGTGAAAAGTGTCCGAATGCTCCCCACTCTCCCCTACACGTATTCCGACAAATCTATGTTGGGCGATAGAACGATAAGTCAAAATCTGTTCAAAATGAGATAATGAGATTGCAAATTTTGTATATCATAATTGATAAAAGTTGTATCGGTCTATTGCACACACAAATGGTAAAAAAAAGGCAGTGCAAATTAGCCTTACTGTATGTGACATAGTAGAAGATTTATTAAGTTTTTTCCCTCTACTGAAAAATTGAAATTTTTGACTTTTACTCGTTCTACCGCCCACCATAGAAATTGAAAAATATTTTCCAGAAGTACCGTCAAAAATTGGTTTAAATAATGTTGAAAGCTTTACATGGGCCCCACTCGTATCAGCTGAAGTAGAAAGGTCATTTAGCTCCTTCAAGGCGCTTCTAAGAGACAATCGGAGAAGATTATTACCAGAAAATATCAAAAAGCTTTTGGTAGTTCAGTGCTACTATAATTAAATTTGCATTTACGTTCCTTTTTCTCTTTTTTTAATAAATGCCTTTTTTTGCCTTTTTAAGTCTTTTGTTTTGCCTTTTTTTACTTTTTTAGGTCAACAAAATCCTATCCCTGGTGATAACATTAACTGTGAAAAACTAAGAAACGAGGAGCTAATGTAATGAAATCCCTTAGACCGGATCGAAGACAAGCCAAGATTCTTCTAGGGAACGACAGCCAACAATAATATCTACACAATTCAATTTTTCAAACATGCAACATGGTTCTACGAAGAGACTTTGAATCACAGTTTTAACAAATGAAAAATTATTTGCGAGCATAATTCATCGAGCTACCAGCACTAAATCCACAGTAAGTTCTTAAGAGACACCCAACTGGTGCAAAACACCTCGATTAACTCCAGAAGGTGTCAGTGTCAAAATAGATCTTCAACAATGCTCAAAGCGGTCCCCACCTCTAATCCTGGGCGAATTGAAGATCATCAGGTCAAGGTGCCCAGTTTTCGGACATGGTTTGGTGGCTTTGAACCTCTGTTTCTTCTTGCAGCCCATGACTTTTCACCATGTATGCATTCTTGCCTTTGTACGTCCCTTCAGAACGACATGACTTTCCACAATGCGGTGGCGCATTGTAATACGTATGCATGATGTTATTGTGCTGCGTTGATCTCTTTCACCACTACGGGCAAGTTAGGTGAGTTAGGATGTAGGTACGACTGCCAATGTGAAGAAGGTTTTGAGCCAAATATAAGATAATAAAATGACGGAGAAACTTCTTTCGGGACAAAGATTTAACTTTCCAACTTTAGACATTGGCGCAAATTCATAGTCAGATAAAGCCGACAATAAACCTAAATAACCTAAAATTTACTTTTTGCTATTCATAGTCACCTTATAGTCGACTTTAAACTTAAAGCCGGCTCGAAATTTAAAATGAGCCAAGCTTCACTTAAAATAATTAGAGTCGGCTTTAAATTTCTCATATAATATTTTGACGTTTGGGTCTGTTCGCTCAAATCACTTTACAAAAACACACCAAGGTTGATACTAACTAATACACAGGCAAAAATGTGTCTATGAATAAAGAAAAGTTATAGCCGGCTTTTTTATTTAGTGCGCGCTGTAACTAAAGTCAGCTTTAGACACTATTCATGGTTGACTATGAATTTTCGCCATTTTGTAAATTTATAGTATTTTTTTTGAACAAAAAACTTATTTATTTATTGGAGTTGGAATTAATTCGTAGCATTTTTTTTATATCAAAAAAGAATAGTTTATATAAAATGAAATTGAATAATTATGTATTCAAAGTATTGTCCATCGCTAGCTACCCTCTACTTTTTCACATCTTTCGGGCAGGATGTGAATACAATGCCAGAAGAACGCCTCATCTTTAGATGCAATCCACGAATCGACCCATTTTTTGCAATCTTCATAAGAAGTAAGCTTCTACTCGGACAGGCAATGAGTCATCGATCGAAACATGTGATAATCAGAAGTAGTAATGTCTAGATAATTCGGCGCTTGGGGTAGGACTTCCCATTTGAGCGTTTCCAACTATATTTTAACCGGTTTTGCGACGTGCGGACGAGCATTGTCGTGCTGCAAAATCACTTGATCGTGTCTTGCGGAGTATTCGGGCCGCTTTCCTACGACTCAATGTCATTAATTGTAGTCGGTAGCGATCTCCAGTGATGATTTAATTTGGCTTGAGCAGCTCATAGTAGACCACACCCTTCTGATCCCACCAAATGCAGAGCATGAGTTTGGATTCATGGATATTTGGCTTCGCCGCTGAAGTTGATGGCTGCCCGGGCTTAACCCATGACTTTCTACGCCTGGGATTGTCGTAATGTATCCACTTTTTATCGTCAGTGACAATTCGATATTCGATGCCAAAATCCCTTCCTATTCTGCCGTTGAAGTAGATCAAGTTTTCGTTTCTTTATATTTAAGCATAACAAATAGATTCAAGAGTGCGTTCACATCGCTCCTTTTTTTTATAAATTAAGTTTGGGACTGGGAAATTACCGGTCAGGACAAATGACAGAGAAATGTTGAGAAAGACAAAGTCTTTGTCCCAAGCGTAAAGTGTTGGCAACTCTGGGGCGCAGTTCCGCAAGCCGAGTTTTGCTGTATACACGAAAAAATGCGTACACTGCCTTGTTTTGATTCCGCAAGCTTGAGGCTGAGTTTTTTTTGACAAATTTCGTGTACACAGGTGAAAAATTTTCTCTGTTTTCGGCTGTGAGAACGGAAAGTATCTACTATAGTTTTTTTTCGCTAAATGCTCAATGAAAATTCAAAAAAAACAAATGTCAAACTAATTTCACCTCAGTGTGTGTCCCTTCTGCGCTTCGGAGATCTGCGCTGTAGATTTCCCTAATCACCTGCTTATTATGTGTACCTGTAAGTGCCTGGGTCTATGTGTCATAAATATGATTTCATGAAATTTCTAGCCACCTAAACAAAAGTTTAATATCGCAGGCGGTTCACTACAATGCAGTCGTCAGGCTGAAACCTAAAGCTCTGTCAGTAAGGATGAACATGATCAGTCATAATGCCCAAAGTCACATTTGGCATCGCGTACAGACTTTTTTGCAGAACACCATCGCTACAATGTTCAACTGTCGCATGCCACCCATTCAATGAACCCATTCTTTCTATATGTGTTCATATGTAGGTACATATTTTCAAACATAGACGATGATTCTCATGCAAACGCAATGGTAACAGTCTGTTTCCTACGCTATTCTCTGTCGTGAATCCTAGTGAAACATATAAAAACCAAGTGTATTGTTTAGTGCAGCCCCTTTGCGAGCACATAAATGAAAGAAGCACGCGTTATTAAATGGGCCATCATGCATAAATTGCACTTTGTATTCAATTTCCTTCGCTTTTATTCTTTCAACTGCAAGGACGACTCTAAACGCGAAAGTGTTACATTTACAGGGAGCACCAGCAACAAGGACCTTCCTTCTGTAGGTGTAACGAGCACGTCTTCGCTTTATGCCGTACCGTATGCAAATGTATACATTTTTATTTCTCACTCTCCTGCCGCAGCCCTTAATGGAAGCGAAATAGTTTCAAGGATATACCCCTTCAAAAAAAAATAATAATTGAGTTGTTGGAATGCCCCCATCTTGCGAATATTCCCTCGTGGGAGCAACGAGATAAAAGTCATAAAGTCACATTAACACGTATGAGTTACCAGGATATTAATATGCTGTTTGCCATCTATGGTTCCTTTCGCCACGTATGCATGCGTTGATGTGATCAAAAGGCGCATAAAGTACGAGTCCTTCTCTGACAGTCTCACAGAAGGTCTACGTCTATAGTTGGCGTTTGTATTTTTTTTGTATCCCCTATCTGCTGCCTCTGTGAATGAAAAAAGGATTCGGTGATAGTAAGTTGCCAGCGCGAATATATTTCTATTGCATTGCCAGCGACTGGCGTTATAGTGATGATGAAATATTTTTTGCCACCTATTGTCCTGTTTTTTTTGCCTTGCGCTTAATTTATGAAAGCCTTTGTGTAATGCAGTCGGATGGGTGTTGCTCTGAAATGTCCTTTATTAGAACTTATGCAAAGGGCTAAGTGAAGAATATTACTTTTGTCGTTGGTTAGCGCGTGGTGTCTTCCCTGGAAAATCTAACGGGATTTGGGGCTAATAAAAATAGTTGACTGAGAATAATACATCTTTTTATTTGACGCGCTATAATTTGAATTTAGTTCTGTGGAGTGCATCGTGGTCTAATTGAATCTTTTAATAAATCTGTCAAATTGAACAGCTCTGATTGGCTGAGAGGACTTGTTGGCGGTTGTTAGATTCAGTTTCTCAACGAGCAATGTTTGATCATCAAAGGAGCAAGTGGTAGACAGTGTTTAAGCAAATGCATATCAATTTAAATATACACTACGCGTCACTTGAACAGAAACAACGAATTTACTAACGATTAAACCGTTAAGCGCTTCGGGAAGTTTAAAAAGCAGCTTTATTGTTTTATTTTTTAAAAGAGGAGTCCATACCGAAAAGCATTGCATACACAGAATGTATTTTTGCATTCCTGCTAAGAAAACACCGCTTTTTTTTGCCACACTTGAATAGAAACATTCGCTTCACGGTATACGCAGCGAAAGAATGAAAACTACGGAAAAAACATGAAAGAAAGGCAAGCAGGATGCACATCAGAAGCAAACAAAAGAATATTATTCTTAGATAAGTTTCCAAATTCAGCGACACTGCAGCAAAAAACAAAGCAAAGACTGGTGTTGGTGCGAGTTTTAATACCGTAATGCGTGTAATAAATAGTACACATATTTTGAAACGCCTGAAATTGCAAAAAACACCACCGTTAAATCCACTAAGGAAACATAATCGCTTGTATTTTGCAGGACTTAAATGTACATATATGTACCGTGGAAAAGGTGGACTAGAGTTTTTTTTTCAGATGAAAGACAATTAAATATGGATGGCCCGGATGGATACGTATAACAATTATTTCCATGATTTGAGGAAGGAACCACGTTTCTTGGAGTGTCACCATAGCCGCGAAGGAGGTGTAATGGACAACAATTTGACAATCGGGAATCACTCATTCATTACTGTAATTAGGCCAGCATGGATTGGCATTTCGTTAAAATATTTTAACCCTACAGTGGGCGCGCGGTATTTTGTAACACAAGAGGGCGGGAGAGACCAGTTGAGTTTGAGCTCTTATAAAACCAATGTCCACCTTCAAAAAGTGCAGTTTTCACACTAATCAGTTGATTTCAGGAATCTACTGAAAAGAACGGGCAAAAAAAAATTATATCTACACATAGGGTAATGACAACATTTTGAAAAAAGGTGGTCTACGATCGTAGACCGCGCGCCCACTGGAGAGTTAAGCAACTTTATGATTCACTTTCCAACAGGGTTTATGGAGTTATTTCAAATAAAGGTGGTAGTTGTTATGTTATTATAAAAAGAAGAAAAAAATAACTTTGGTCTTATTAGGTCCGTTCGCGTACGCTCCCAAAACTACGGAAAATAACGAAAAGTTACGAAAACCCGTTCGCGTACGCAAATACTCGTAGTTTTTCGTAAAAGAGAGTGCTCACGAGAGAGTAAGAAATTTCCCCATGCTACGAATTTTAGCACAAGAAATGTCTTTGGGGTCATATTTATATGAAAACTGTCAAATCTGTCAAATCACATACATTTTTCATTTTTTGTTCGCTCGTTTACTTTTTCGTAATTTTCGTATCTTTGAGAGCATTTCACCGCTACTCTTCGAAATTGGACAGAAAATACATATTTAGTGCAAAAAGAACGCGAACGGGACCTACTATTTCTTTATTTTTCCTTTTTTAAGCAGATGTTTCTATTTCAGTGGAGCAAAAAAAAAAAATGTTTTCTTTGCAGGAGTGCAAAAATGCATAAAATAACAATCTGACAAGACTTTGCATTATTCTGTTTATGCATTGTTTTTCGGTATGGATTCCTCTTTTAAAAGAAAAACGTAAGAAAAATCGATGTTTCTATTCAAGTGGCGCGTAGTGTATATAAAAAATTCTGTTCACCTTTTAAATTTTCTTTCAAATATCAGTTGCCTCATTTTGTATTAAAAACAGTCTTAAATTAGCTCAAAAAAAGCTGTACTCATATTGGCCAATGCACGTGGTGACCAATGTGGGTGTGTCCATAAAGTTAGTCTTTTAGGTTTCGTGGTAAGTAGCCGTGATTAATGGACATGTGTAGCTCACAGTTCATACTTTTTTAGTTCTAACGTCATTTTGACATTATCTTGATATATTCTACTTACTAAGTATTAGGTCTGTTTGGTGTGCAGTAAATTTACGTAAATTTACTGAACCTGTCAGAAATCAAGAGAATAGAGAGCCAAATGAGAGTGTCAAAAAATTTCCCCTTCTACGAAATCGTGCTAGACCACATCCATGTAGTAGTCCCGGGACATCTATCAAACAACCATCTGACAATTCGTGAAATGTCAATCTTCATTTTTGTTTGTGTAATTAGGAGTTTCTGAGAGGATTTTCCCCCACTTTTCAAATTATTAACTATTTGACAGATGTCCCATTTGGATCACGAAAAGCACACCAAACAGACCTATTAAGATTCATCTATTTAGCTGATAATGTTTTAACCTAAAATTCAACGTAAATATAGACGTAAAGAAAAGTAAACGTCTACGTCCGCATCAACCAGATTATTTCCCTTTCACATTTACATGCAAATCGTCTTAAATATCGCATAATGAAAGCATCGTTACGAGAGTTTCAAATGGCGTGTTAGGCAAAAATGCGAAATTCATTGGTAGATTAGAGAGAAACTCTGCCTATTCCATTTGACATTCTTATCGCTGTCATTACAATAAAATTCTAGCACCGCAGCCATTCGTTTCGATTAAAGTTCGATTTTGTCGCTGCCAATGTAATCTTTTATCGTTTTTCAGTACGGTTTTCGATAAAGGGCAAAGAGAAGAAAAAGAATGATTTTGTGGTGGAATTCGCTGGTTATGATATTTTGCCGAACGATTTTTTTTAAGAAAGTTATTGTAATTTGACAGTTGCGTTTTTGTCAGCTTCTATGTATAGAATTGTAATCAGCTAGGGTAATACTCAACAAAATCCATGTGACCTGTTTATTCGAATGTATGTAGTTTAAGATATACATGAATCACCCTGTGGAGTTTAGGGAGAGGATCAGTTCTCCGATGGTCCACTATTGGTCAGTGCCCTGTACTAACTGCAACTACTCTTGCAATGTCTACGCGGATTCTTTGTAGCAGCTTGTTTGTTTTTTTACCTATTGTTGCAATTTGGCTATATCATTCTGGACATGATACAGTGAGTAAGACTAGTCCACCTAAGACCAGCTAGTTTCAGGAAATGTGAGAGTATATTATCTTTCACAGCATCTACAAAAAATTGAACATTATCCGTTAGTGAGCTGTTAAGGGCTGACCTTCACGGTGGGAAGATAGCAGCAAAAATGGCGTTGCGATTTAAAGAAACCTTACAATGGGAATTTATTTCCAGGACACGCCAGAATATTTTCAAGAAGTAATCTTAACACAGAAACTAAGGGACTGTTCGCCTCCGCTATAAGGTTTTAATACCTAATTTAAGACTAATATTCCCAGCCTTTTCTTTATGACAAATCTGTACTGCATATCTAACATACACGGATGGATCTAAGACAGGTGACGGTATAGGAGTGGGTATCTTCTTATCCTAGTTTAGTCTGAACTCGTTTCGGCTTCCGAATTACATGAACAATACACAACATATTGTGTATAGAGTATAGTAAAAGTTGGATTTCACACCCACGTTTTTGAACAGTGGACAGTTGGCGACCTGAATTGGAAGGATTTTACATACCTATAAGCCACACATTTAAGCCAAAACAATTTGTTTGAGATTCTTCACGTCTTGAGTAAATCACTCGATAAAAATGAGAAAAGTCATCAGAGTCCCACTATCACCTCCTGCGTAGCTCCCAGTACTCTCCCCTTAAGAAAAAAGATTCTAGGAGAATATTTTTTTATAGACCTACAAAATATGTATTTCAATAAAATATGGAATCCAACTTTCAAAATGGTTCCAAGAGCACCGATAAGAATCGACACACGTGGCAACACAATGCACCTACTTTGGCTTAGGTAAATCCAACAGAGTACTGTGGATAGACACTTAATCTAAAGGATAGGAGTACGTGGATATTGAAGAATCAATGGAAGTCGTTGTATCGACAGTGTACAAAAAGGTCTAAAGGTTTTGTGCTGTGGTACATTATGAGGAGATGTACGATTTGATAGCAACCCGCCACTGAATGGAGCGAAAAATTTCGAAAATTCAAGATGAAGTCCGTAGCGTAAACAAGTAGGAGATTATTCTTATAACAATTGTCAGCATCGAATGTTTGAAAAGGTTGTACTGTAAAAAAATGTTATTAAACTTAAATTGTTTCTAAGTTTGTTACAATATTGTAAGCGAAGCCAAATAGAATTAGCGACTTAAAAGTCTCAGTATCTTTCTGGGTTCTACTCGAAAGTATTCGGTCGATTCTTCCTCCTCATCGCGATGTCGACGTCCTATTTTCTTCATGTACTGTTTTTTAACCTTTAACAAGTCATGAATTTCTTCACTGCAAATGCAACTCGATATCTGACATTTCATCGACAAATTGCACAGATTAATTTTATTTTCTTCTGTCATCCATTACATTTCTCCACCACAAAATGATTTAAGTTTAATGATGGAAATTTTGGCAACTCATCGCAACTGTTACCGTTACAGATCCCAAAAACAAAAACGCGACTTTTTACTCGTATTTCCAAAAGCACGTGTTCATTGCGAATTCAACACCCCACAGTATAAGTCGTGATGTGCATTTTAACATGCCGATGAAATGGTAATTAATTACATCATCAACCCTCACCCAAAAAGGCCACACAAATCGCACACCCATTCGCTGTAGCTATAGGATAACAAGTTCCTTGTTTTTCTCTATCAATGAACGTGGTTAATGTTGTAAGAAATCCGCGACCCCTAACTACGAGTACCGAACCCCTTACGAATAACTTACGAATTCACCCCTACATGCTGGACACATCCACCGTGATTCGGGCGACACAATTGCTACATAATATGACACATATTGTGACAAATTGCATAAATTTTAAGGTAACAATACGAGTACGAGCAATGCACAACGAGGAAAACACTATCCCCAGCTAGGGTGACATCCTTGAACAGCACAGCACACATTGTTTGATGTGCGTAAGAACAACGCATGACGAAAGGACATTTTCTGAACATTAAATGTGACAAATTTGGTTGGAATTTTATTTTGCTCTGTTTAGCCAAATGGATGGAACGAATTTACTGTTTTCTTTTTGGGGTGTGCCAGGTTGAAGAGAAAATGATGCACCTGCTGAATTTTCAAATATTTTATACTTTTATTTTTTCTTAAACTAAAGAAATAGTACATTAAATGGGTTTTTATTGTTGCTGCCTAGTTGTCGCCGGGATCCTTGCATTCATTAAAATTAATATCTTCTGGACGAAAATATGAATTTTGCATGCTGTACAATCGATCAATTGGATTAACCATTGGCGGCTGGTTGAATGGACCCATAAGCTGCTGGAATGTCGCATAACTCAGGCCGAGAATTGTGTTCAGGATGGGTTCGTTTGTTTTGTTGCAATTTTCTAAAAAGAAAAAAAAAATAATTGAAGAGATTATAATCGAATAAATAAAACAATTAACGTTAAAATCTAATCCACTTAGAAATCACTCTTCCACGTTCAAAATGAACGTCTACATTAGTGCATTTTCTGAATGCCTAACACCATCTGTTAGTGTTGCCAATGCAACCCAAACTTTCTACCTCTGCCCGTGCTGCCAATGTAACCCAGTCAGTTAAAGCCGGTACACCCATCGATCAAGACTGTCACCCAAAACTGACATCATTTTTGCGCGGTGAACCGATTGTACACACTATAGGTTTTGTATTTTATTTTTTTTGACCCTCTCTACATGTGTTTGCTTTTTGGATACCAAAATTTGTATACACTCATTCGAGCCAAAACAAAGATGGCCGCTAAGTGTCACGCAGTAGAAAACATTTTTGTGAGCATCATTTATGAGTGTCACACCAAATTTCGAGCGTACACATTATCAGTTTTGTGTGTTAGCCTTCAAAGCTAATACTCTTGTTCGATGATGTCTACCTGCTTTAACCCTTTGTTGCATACATTTTTAATTCCATGGGCCTGAAATTTGTTACTCGGGAGTTATTCGGGTCGGTGATGACTAATCCGAGCTCCGAATTTCAAAATTCAAAATGGCGGATCCAATATGGCGGACAAAAGTGCAAAAAGTCACTTGATGAAAGTGAAAATGGGTACTCGGGGGTTTTTGAGGTCGCTGATGACGAATCCGAGCTCAGAATTTCAAAATTCAAAATGGCGGATCTAATACATGGCGGACAAATACGGAATATGGATTGGTAATCAGCGACTCTAAAAATCCCCAGATACACATTTTTATGATATCTGCATCGTTTTTCGTTTTCAAATTTGGATTCACCATATTGGATCCGCCATCTTGATTTTTAGAAATCTGACCATGGATTCGTAATCAACAGCCCGAAAAACCCCCAGATATAAATTTTTACGATATTTGCATAAGCTTTCGAATTTGAATTCGCCATTTTTACTCCGCCATTTTGAATTTTGAAATCTGACGACGGATTCGTAATCAGCGACCCGCAAAACCCTAATGACTTTCATCCAAAAAGTTGGAAAGTTTCTGAGATAATGGATTCTTTCTGAAAAAACGTCTATTTTTCAACATTTGTTTATAACAAATTCACTTCTAATTTTGAACTATTGCACATCAATTCTTATTCTTGAACATATAACTGATGCGAAAACGCAAAAAACAGCAAAAAACCACAAAAAACCGGGACAGCATAAGTCCCACCGTGCAAAGGGTTAAAGGGAGAAGTTGCTGGTTCACGTCCCAACAATGTCAATTTCTACGTAAAACATAAATTGTGATTGAAGAAAGCACTAGAATGATCTTAAAGTGATCTTGTCTGTTAACTGCAACCTAGACAGCTGGAGATCTATTTTCTTATGTATGTACATTGTCATTTTTTTTTTTTTTTTTTTTAAAAATCTGTGTTTTTTCTCAGTCTAACCCCAAAATCTACGTGTGCGAAGTTTATTTTGATTGATTTTGTGAATTTTCTGACGTCTAGTGATCAGTTAGCTGACAGCGGGTGCAGACATCTCCAAATTCTTGAGCGAGAGATCTATATACATAAATCATGTTTGTCAGGATTAAGTTGCTCATACATATGTTATTCACCAAAAGTGAAGAACATTTCAAAATAAAATTGCTGAAAACTCTCTCAGCCGCCGAAGCCCCTTCTTACCTTTGTTAGTTTCCGTACAATTGAATGGTACATTTTCATTTTGAACTTCATCCTTTATCAATCTTGTCTTATCACCACAAGAGAACGGTGACTCCAGCGATTCACTATCACTATGCGTTTCGTCCTTAACTTTGGCCAAACTACTGTCTGATTCCTGTGAATCAGTTTCACTAGCACCCTTTTGTTCCTGCTTTGCCTTCTTTTGGATTTTCTTCACTTTTGCACGTTGATTTTGGAACCAAACCTGAAGACGAGCAAATTCTTAAAGATATGCAACTCTCATTTTATCGTTACTCACCTGAACGATTCTTAAACTCAATCCAGTTTCCTTTGCTAGATTTTCACGAATTTTGCGACACGGCTTTGGTGACACTTCAAAGGATGCCTTAAACGCACGTCGCTGTTGTGTATTTAATATTGTTCGTGGCCTCTTCGGTCCTCGTCTCCCATCCAATTTCGGTGGAAACAAGTCATCACCATAGAAATCCTCTGATGGGACGAAAGCAACCGCACAAAGCAAATCATTTATAAGTGGCATTTGTAAAATTAAAGTAAACGCATCTCATACCGTATCCTTGGAGCATTTCCACTTCTTTCTCATAATCGAATCGACAGAAGAGTTGTCCTTGTTTTACCACATACTGTTCGCCCTTTTTCAACAGGACACCGCACACAACGCAGGCGAAGCATTTCAAATGGAAAACATTCTCTAGGGCCCTCATGACGAGCTCATCGGAGCCAATCTTGTGTCCGCATCCAAGGCAACGATTTCGAATGAAGAGTCTGAAAAAGGGTTTATATTAAAAAAAAAAATTAAATTGTTTTTATTTAAGCATCGTATTCATGGAATGAATCAGTGAACTGGAAAAACAGGAAGGAAAACATTAAACCCGGTTACCAGAAAATGATTAGAGTTGGGGCCAGGTTAACAGAAGGAGTGCCTATAGCTAGGCTACACTTTGGTTCAGTTATCTGATGACTGCAGGAGCAACATCTCTCACTAATATCTGTTCGTAGAAAGCTCAGTCCTCGTTTCTCAAATCTATCCCTGCTCTGTTTGTTCATTTGTTCACACAAACAGAACGGGCCTAGAATTACAAATCCAGAATGGCGCCAAATCATGACAAATTATACCAAGAGGTCGCACCATTTGTTGTTTGCCTGGTTCTTGGCACTGATAAAAACCAAAAGCACAAATTCTGACGCGATTTTTCTGACATCTAGTGAAGCCATTATCGTTATAATAAGCAATTTCAATGCAATGCAGGACAAGACCGCGGAAATCGCGGCCTGGGTGATCGAAATGAGAAAGGCGAACTAATTTGAGAACTCCCAAAAGTGTCAATTTGGGGCACGCCGTGTTCTGTGTCATCCAGTTTTGGCTCACATATTAGATACCAATATTTTTGACAGTTGCCAATCTGCATGGGGAATTTTATTTTCTTTCCAATTTTATTGTGAATTTCACAGCTATTTCGGCGGAAAAGTAGAAAAACTATAATTTGACATATGAACATAAGTTTGACACCTTGTATAGGAGCTTGTACAGGAGCTTCGTTCACTAATGACAGGAGGCAACAAGCATTCACAACATTTTAGGTCTGTTTGGTAACATGCTAGTTTTGGAAAGTTCTACGTAAACTACATAGAATCTGACAGTTTCATGGCTCTCAATTTTTTTTACTCTCGTTTGGCTCTCAGCTTGCGATGTATTTTCTGCCAATTCCAATTCCAATTCCTCGGGGTGAGCCGAGCCAACTCTGTCACACCAGCCATCTGACAGTTTGTGAAATGTCATAATCTTCATTGTTAGTGGAAAACAAAAACAATTTGATAGGTTTGACCAAGTGTTGTTTGAAAATCGTTTGTTTACTTTTGTGCAAGTTTTCTGTCTTTGAGAGGAGTTCACTCTCTTTGAGAGGATTCTACTATTTGACAGATCTAATTTCCGTGTGCCAAAAAAGATACCAAACACACCTTTTAATTAGCTGCTTTTGTATAGATTAACTTTTAGACGTTTGACGCAAACTTGAAGCTTTCACTTCTTTGTGGTTTCGTTCAACTGGCTCTGCACTGGTACACTAATTTAAGAACTTAAAAATTACAAACACGGATTAAATAAACAAAAAAATAAAAATCAACCAATGCATAACCCCTACTCACCTCTCATAGTCAATGCGACAGTAGAGTTTCCCATCGCGTATGAAGCACGAATGCACCAAGTGTATGGCGCACGTAGTGCACTTGAGGCATCCCTCGTGGTATGAGGTGTCCACCACACGCATTATATAGCGATCACTAATTGCTTGGCAACAGTAGCCACACTGCAAGGACACTGATGCACCCAGTGTCGTGGTGGCGGTGACAGAGGCAGCGGCAGCAACAGCAGCTGCCGCCGCTGCCGCGGCAAGAACCGTTGACAGTGATTGCTGTTGCTGCTGATGCAGTACCAACGGATGAGGATGCAGGTGAAGCGGCGGATGGTGATGCATTTGTGGGCCACAATTTTGCATGCTGCACAACGAACTACTGCAATCGCTGAGAATCGTCCTTGGCTGGGTGGAATGAGAATGATGGTGTGCTGGCGATGGAATCTGCTGCTGCTGCTGTTGATGGGGATGATGGTGATTGTGCTGATGATGTTGGCCTCCACCACTATTAATTTTATGATTGCTATTGATATTGTTATCGGTGACATTGTTACTGTTGCCGCTGTTGCTGTTGGTGGCATTGTTATTGTGGTTGGTTGTCCTGTTTCCGAGGACACCACCAACATCTGACATTGCGTCGGTTATTGTCGGTTGAATGATTGCACTTGTTAACATTCTGTCGTTTCCGGTTGTCATTGATTGTGATGATGGCGGTGGTGCTGCTGCCACTCCAGGGCCCGGTCCAAGGCCGGATGCAATCGGTTGTTGACAATGATGGGGATGTGGTTGCTGTTGTTGCCGGTGGCATTTCATGTCCAACGGAACTGTGTGTTAAAGTTTTCAACTATTTTAGAATATGGTCGTATAATGTGAAAGTAATCTGAATGTAGCTTGAAATGGGTAAACATCCTTTGAGTGTTTTATCGTTACAGGATGCGAAGGATTTTACAGAATTTGTAGGAGCGCTTTCGAGTGGTTGGATATTGATTTGCGAGGAGGAGAAATGTTGTGCTCTAGAGCATTAATTAATCCCTTTGAAGGAAGGAAATATGAAATTGGCACGGGATTTTAGGCAAAAATAAATATCGGAAACGTTAAGGAATCACTAAAAACGTGAATGATTAGAAACAGCCAACCCTTGTGTCCAACAAATCAGGGGAAACCTATGTTTTGGAAAGTAAAAAATAAAGTGGATGAAGATTCTGGAGAGTGGCAATATGGGATTTATGTAAAATCAGCATGAACACTTTATCGATCTCACAGGTGGGTTTTAGAACAAGCCATAATTATGAATGTAAGCCATTCAGTTCAATACCAAATACCATCGATGAAAACAACTATGCTTTGAAAACGATTAAAGTGAATATTTGACTACTTCATATTATGTACTATAAATGTATAAATGTATATCAATTATGTCACTGATGATTTCCACAAAGACGGTCCACGGTTCTTAGGTTAGGTTGAAAGGCTGAGCCATCCCAAAACACTAGGCACCAGAGTGGGCCCATCGCGATCCCCTAAGAATCCATCCAAGGATGGCACATAAGCCGCTACAATTTTAGTACGAGTCTATGGTTGATTCGACCTACCTCCTACAAGTTACTAAAAAAGTTGGAGCCAAAAATGTTCCTGCGACTACGTGCTATGCCCTGACATTCACACAGAATGTGTGCGCTGCTACACCTACTATATCACTGCAGTATCAACAAATATCCGTGCCTATGAGTCCGAGCCTCTTGGCGTGTTTGCCTAGGAGACAATGCCCGGATAATAATCCTATAGCTATTCTCATTTATGCTAAATCTAAGGATTTCACTGGTCCTTTGGTGCATTGGAAATCATGTGTCCTACAATGTTAGACCATCTATGGTCGGCCCTTCTTGTAATCAAACCTCCCACGGTTCTTAAAATCTAGTTACAATCTCCATCAAAGAAGAAAAAGCATTAAAAGTCATTACTATCAGATTTATTAGTGTTTGGAAAAGATATTATTTGGCTGCTCAGGTCAATATTGCCTGTACCTACTTATTTTAAGGAAAATCAGATTTATGTACTTCTGCGGAAACATAATACATATCCAAAATGCATTTTCAAATACCTTCGTATGTCTTTTGAACATTGAGACATCCCAAGAAGAGATGAGTTAATCTACATAAGGACAGCTTGTTCGCATCTTGATGCTGGCCACTGAGGATTCTACTGACTGGAGAAGTTAAGGAGCATCTTCAATTCGATTATAACGTTTAACAACAAACAACAAACAAAAAAATATTCGACTCTGCAGGCCTTTAAATCGCTTTGAATCAAAGTGTCAGATGTGCGATTTGAAAATTTTAAGAAAAAAATTCTCCTTAAAGTATACACAAAAGTAATAGAGTGAATACAAGATGGCGCTCGCATAGATTTGCGGAAACTAGGTGAATACTGAAAAATGCAACTCTAAACTACAGCAAACCAGTAATATGATTGTCTAGCTAGAGCCATAGAATACTTACTTACTTACTTAGTTGGCGCAACAGCTCGAGGTGAACCTGGGCCTGCTTCTCGCAACCATTTGTGTGTGCGTGTTATATTTTTGCACGAATGGAAGGGACCTACAGTTTTTTGCCGACTCCGAACGGCGAATTGAGAAGCTCAATCGTGACAAATGATACTCTTTGATGCTTGTCAGACATTCGAAAGAGGTGGGCACTGTGAAAAACTTTTAGGTGTTTGCGGCGGGATTCGAACCCAAGACCGCTGGCTCAGTAGTCCGACGCACTAACCACTTGCGCTACGGTGCCCTAGAATAGAGAAAAGGAAATATTTACGCCTGTGACATTTACTGATGGATAGTAAATAACTTGTGTGGTGTAAATAGTGACGTAAGTTTTTTACAAGTATGTACATACATTTATTTTGATTTTTAATAGCTCTAAAGTCAAAAGAGTCGAAAGTATTACTTTGAGTTACATTTTTAAAAGGAAGCAAAGGAATCCCTAACATTTACCGTTGATGTTTTATAATTAATAAAGGAACAAATTTATTCAATTTGGAGCTGTGCAAAACTTATGCAATTTTTTTTTTAATATTTGGTCTAAAGTTCATTGTGTTTTCATTACTTCCTCAATCCTTACACCTTTTTGGCATGGAAGCACTAAGGGAGTTTGTTAGATCATAGGGAATGTTTGCCCTCTAATCGTTTAAAGCTTTATAAACAGCCTTTTTCGAGGTAAACCATTGTCTCTTTATCCGCTATTTTTAGATATGCCACAAGTTCTCTATGGGATTCAAGTCGGTGGGTTGTGAAGGCCAATCCAAAACTTTAACTCCTCGAGCCGTTAAGAATTATTAAACGTACTTTGAGGTGTGTTGCGAGTAGTTATTTGTTGAAACCTTCAGAACAATGACATCTCTTCCTCAGCATATGTGTACATTATGGTGTCTAATATTTATGTCATCATACACGAATAGATCCATAATTCCCATTATTTGATGTAAGGGACCACATGCTTGAGCTGAAATCAATCCCCAAACCATACCTGAACTGCATCCATGCTTCAGAGTAGCCCGTATATACTCCCGAAGCGAGTACCCGACTCTTGATGAACTTAACCAATTCCATCTGAAGACAAAATATTGAACTAACAATTTTATGCCCTGACAACAAATCCCACGGTACTTCTGCCGGTTTTCTTGCTTCATTTCAAGAACGTACTCTAAGTAAACGATATTTCTTAAAAATTTGATAACACTATTCTTTTTTTGTAAAGTTAATCAGACAAGAGTTCAGAAAATAAAAACTACATATGTGCATATGCATGTATATACACATATACATATAGGTACGTACGTATGCATAAGATTTCTCTCTGTACCCATGTTCTGTAACTCTCGCATCGAGAAATTTTTCGACGGAACGCTGTGAATTGAATAAAAATACATTTTCTCGCATTCATCTGTTTCTGTAACTCTCGCATGAAACATTTTGGAAAAAAAATTACTGGAAAGATGCGAGAAAACTTGTCTCTGTAACCTTCACATGGGAAAAGTTTTTCGATTTTTTGTCAAAATTTCTCACTAAGTGTAAGGCATGCGAGAAAGACAGAATGGCCGAGAATAATAATAATAATGATAATAATAACCCCTTCAGGGATAAGCCTTGCCGCGGTGAGGTGGGTTTGATGTTTATTTCTGCGAAGCTAAGAGTAATGTTGACTCAGGACCACGGATGTCAAAAAGATCGAGGTGGAGAAATGAAACGTAATTAGTTATCCCATAAATAAATATGGAGACACACAATGTTAATAGATTAGAAAGAATGCCGCTCCCGAGGCCATCGGGCACCACCTGGAGCCAGCCCTCGGGGTGACAGCATGAAAGCCGTTGGTGGTCAGATGCCTGTGAGAGCACTGTCAATAGTCATCACCCCAAAAGTGCAAATGTGCTTCCTCGCAAATTGGGAGGCAGAGGTGTAGTGAACATAGGTCAATTGCATTACCAACAGCAACTAAATCTGCGAGCCTATTTCCAAAATAGACCATTAGACCTATTAAAGGTCATTGCACTGAGCGACAATGAATACTCACCATTGCAGCTCACCTCAGAAGACTTTCCTTGTCTCAATAATGTAGGAACCGCTGGTGAGATTATCACAACTTGGAAATCGAAACCCATGTATGGAGGCCACTCTCATGAGCTCCATATGCAATAAGTCGACCAACAGGCTTCAAACCTGTGGCTTATCGAAGAAAACTTGTTTTCTGAAACTGAGAGATTCGTTATCGCCATACAAGACAAAGTCATAGCCACTAGAAATTATCGAAAGATTGTGATCAGGGATGAATAAGAGGACAAGTGAAGACGGTGTGGAGACAACAGCGATACCATCGAGCACGTCATCTCAGGATGCAGGGCACTTACTAGCCAGAATTACACAAATAGGTACAACGTCGCTCGATTGATAAACCAACAGCTGGCACTGAACAGCGCGTTACTTCAACAGCATACGTCCTACTATAAATACTAGCCACTTCCTGTGCTAGGAAATAATCTCTACAAGCTTTATTGGGACCGGTGAATAACCACAGACCAGCATATACCAGCAAACAGACCAGACATAGTTCTGTTTGACAAGGCAAAAGTTGACAAAAGTCTCCAAAAAAAAACTCCGCATTGGCGATAGAACTTAGGGCGATGTATGGTGCAGAGCAAGTGGAAATAACACCTATACTAATTTCAGCCACGGGCCACCGCGAATTTAAAAAACACTGCTTAGAAAGATTGCATCCACAAATACAAAGAGCTGTCTTGTTGAATACATACAGAACAACAAGTCACCAAAGGGCGTAGAACTTGGACTACGCTCCAACAGAGTCTAATCCTTTGGATACATACTCCCGGGATAGGTGTTTCCCAGCCTTTGAGCTGAGAATGAACATACAAATCTAAAATAATAATATACTATCTGACACAATTTAAGGAATAAAACTCAATTTCATTTTTTTTGTTTTATGTCAAATACATTTTTCCATTGGAATACGAAACTATTTTTTCTAGTTTTCGACCTAAGTTACAGAAACACTTTTTTTCCAGAGGCGAGAAACACCGGATTTTTTGTTTCATGAGTTCTCGATACGAAAAGTTTTCGCATAAGTTACAGAACATGGGTACTGGATCGATAATATCAAAATGAACTTGAATGGCTCTAGTCTCGAATTGAGTGTTGGATGGGTATTGAAAGAAGCACATGGAGATTCCATTGGTATATGTTACAAGAGGAAACATCCAAATGGACACCATCTTCAAAAAGAAAATGCCGGAAAAAGCCTACTTTCAGAGATAATGCCAACTTCGGAAGACAATAAAGATTCGATGGAAACAAAAACAATTTATCTTCTGAGTTTCAGCAATGTGATTTTTGGTAACGACAGCATAGGATGAATAATTTTGAAAAAAACAATGCTTGAAACAAAACTGTCCAAAATCCTCTTTAGAGAGTGAATTGGTCGAGAATATACCGTAAAAAGCAAAGAAAATAACAAAAAAGTGGACATGACATAATTATGAATTATGCGCCGGCTATGACACGTTACACATAAATTGCCGACGTAAGGTTCAAAAACTTAAACATGTATGACTTCATAGTTATCACAGAAATGCTTTTAAAATGCTCTACAATTTTAATAAAATACAAATCACCACCCTTCTGTATGCATTTAATTATTCTACCACGCATCGTGCACTCCCTTAACCATATGTTACATCCTACGTAAGTATATGCCAACTTAACTCACTGAACGCTTACACTCCTAACAAATCAGACACTTATTCTCCAATAATAGGATTATCCTCCTCCCCGCAGTCATCATTTCATTGTCCTCGACAACAATGAGTAAAACAATTCACTACTTTAATAACAAAATGCTATTCCTAATCACGCTGTTCAATATGTCACCGCATCACCTTCCGTCGAATGTAACAGGTGTAGAAGTCAACACTTGAATCCTGTCGTCGGCTTAAGCGGCTGACACACAGTCACAATAATAAAACTGACAGACGATAGCAGTAGTTAATCCGATTAGCGTCCTTCTGTCCAATTTGAATTTGATGTTTCGGTATCCATGGTAGGGTGTCACATTTATCCGTCGGCATTGATTCAAAAAAAAAAAAAAAAATATAAACATCAAAGGTACTACTTACACATAGAAATCGGAACGTGATGCTGATCCTCTATCATGTTTTATAAAAAAAAAAATATATATTCGCGAAAACCGTTAAAGATGTCGGAAAAGAGAACCAAACCAAAAACACACAAATTGCACTTCCGACGGTACCTAGGCAAAGGATAATCGTATCCCGACCAACCGATTGAAAGGAAACTCTCCAAATATTAGGATGAAAAAAAAATTCACCACTTGCTTTCCTCCATAAATCGCTTGAATGAGTAGGGACCTCAGTGTTTGCGGATTTTCTCAGATTTTTTTTCTTTCGTTTTTGTTTTTAAAATCGACATGAAAATTATTCAAAATTTCCCCAAAACCAGAGGAGAAGTCAGCCATTGCATTGGTAAGTATCGCCATATTGTGTGTCATCACGAGCAACAGTGTTCTTATGACATCCTTGAGACTGCGCAGGATACACCAAAGGGGAGATTCAAATGGACCGCCCATTTAATTTTCCCCTGGGAGGAGGAAATTCTTCCTTGCACTCGGATGGGGTATTTTCTTGTGAGACTTTCCTTGAACTCTTAGTATGTAGGTCCATCGATTATCTGCTTCGTTGAATAATTCTAAAAATAAAAAAAAATAGAAAATGTTAAAGAAAATCCGAGGAAATATTTTAATAGTGTTAATGAGACTTCTTTGGAGAGTGTGCTGGCAGGTACCTGCTACCCTTTCGATTTCGTTTTCATGAACAAACTGCATGAAAATTTGTCTAAAGTTTTCAGCACTTTTTGATTTAATACGAATAGGATCATCCAGAAGGGATGAGGGGTGACCGTCGCGTCGTCGAGGACGACGAACGGGTTCATTTAAAGAGAGGCGATGACATGGATAATGTCGAGGTGTGGAACAGATGCGTGTACTGACATTCATGAATGGGGACAAAAATTAAGATAAATTGGGTCACTGAGTGGCTAATGAGGGACTCGTGTGTTCTCTGTGTGTGTGCTGGGCTGACTTTCGGGTGCATACACATGTTGCGAAGAATATTGATTTGGAAGAATTTGGAAATGATTTATTAATGGATTTGGAATTTTCGTAGGTTTCGAAATTAAAGTGAGAAAGGTGTTGAAATGCAGACTTAATTACTTTAAAACAGGGGGGAGGGGGATCCGTTTCTGATTTTAGTGAATGCGGACATGGTTTCTGGGCTTTAATTTCGGTATAAGCCTATCAGCTTTTTACAGGCTATAAATCTGGGCCAAATCTGGGACCGATTTCATAACTACTTCCAGATATCTGACCATGTTGACATTTTTCTCACGTGAATAAGTCCGGTGACAATGGAATATAGCATATTCGATGACGTTATACAAATTGAATATGGCGGACACAATTATAACTTCATTAATTTCTGTGAGGGAAAAACCGGGAATCGACTTTACACCCACTTCCAGATATCCGATCATGCTGAAATTTTTCTGTTCGGTGACAACTCAATAGTATATTTGATGATCTTCTAAATCTAATATGGCGGAAGCCCCCAATATGGTGGGTTACCGTTATATTTACGACCTCGATGAGCTAAGTGAAGTTATTCCAGATTCACTATGGTGTACACAAGATGGTGGATTACTTTTTTCTTTACAACCCCCATGACATGGGTATCAAATAAAAGGGTTTAACGAGTAGAATCTTAATGCATTCTGAGTAAACTTTTTCATATCAAAACCACTCTAGCCAATATAATTACGCTGTGTACGTATCGACGATTTGTCATAGCAATCATATAGACGAGTAGACTTTGGGAAAGATGGCATTCATAGAACAGACCTGATGGCAAAGCAATTCCCAGCAAAAATTAGCTACGGCACTGCTGGACGTAGAATACTACCAAAAGTACCTGTCTTGGGATTCTACTGGTCCTGCCATTGCCCGGATTATATGGCAGACTTTTGGTAATGCTTGTTGCTCCGACAAACAAAGAAAACGTAAGATTCCTACCTACTTGAAAATATAAGCTACGCTCATAGCGATATTCTTAATGAACTTAAAATTAGCAACCTCAATAGAACGGATGACATCCTCCCAGTTCTGGTCTTCGCTATGCTGTATGAAACACTGTACCCGGTGAGAGAAGGTTGGGGCAGCGCGGCGGCGCGGCGCCTACACGGCAAAAACACATTGCGGTCCTTAGACTTCTGGGCGACTGTAGTGTCTTTTAGGCAGAGGCTGTAGGAATATGGAAAAAGACGGAGCTGTTGCAGATACTGCAATGACACACACAGCTGGTCAAAGAAATAGGTGTGTGCCCTTTTTGCTAGTCGTTCTATTTTTGTGACTAGATAATAGTAACAGTAGCAAATAAATAGTAGTAAGTGTAGATTTGTTATCAAAAATTGCACCGAATTTACATTTTATGCAAGCGACTGTTGTTCCCGTTACTATGACGGCAAGCTTATTGCAGATTTCGAGTGTACTGTTTAGTGGTTCATTTATTTGTGTTGCAAGAATATTTTGTGCGTTTTGGAAGTTTTGTGCGTTTTGGAAGTTGGCTATTAAAATAGGTGTTCTTAAAATAATATCGCAGCTTATTCAAATATTTTTTCTTGGAAGGTATTTTCCTTTGAGGTGAGTTATTTTTAATAATTTTATTATCTTTCAGCTATCGTCTTTTTTTGCGACTTAGAGATGAGGGTTAAATATATATAAGCCCTAGAAAAGTCCCATAAGTTCATCACAAATGTCCTTGAGCCAACGAAAGGGCGCGTAGGTAGGCCCAAAAAAACGTCAGCGACTACTGACCACCGCGTTTTGCTTTTAGCGAAGTCCAATCCTTTTGCCTCGTCAAGAACTATAAGTGCAACAATTGACGACGGAATAAGTCCACACATAATCCGAAGAAGACTCCATCCAGAATTCGAATTTCCCAGGAAGAGTCGCCAGGAAAGTTCCACTGTTAAGATTAAATAATATAAGGTTCCATAAAAAATTGCCATAAGTCATAAAACTTGAAAGGGATCTAAAAGAGTGAAAAAGTCGCATAATATCATTTAGACTGACGAGAGGAAAATACATTTGTTCTCTTCGTATTCTGGATGCAATGTTAGGCAACCAAAAGGAAAGCTCTACCACCCTCGCAATACAAAGAAAACCATCAACCTCGCCTCATGATATGGCGCTGTTTTTTATGGCATGGCGTCAGCCGTATATTTCGTATAAATAATACCAAGACAAAATATAGACATAGGGACATTGTGAAAAAGGTTATACTTTCCCGAGAAAAACATTCCTCTTCGATGGCACTATTAACAGGACATCGATCCGAAACATACGGCTGGCGGGTCTTATGAAAGACTGGTTTCGAGATCGAAATGTGTCTGTCATCCTAGGACCCAGTCAATCTCCAGATCTCAATCCCATTGAGAACTTGTGGGATGAACTCAAGAGAAAATAAGGTGGTCAGTACTTCCCAAATAGTTGCATATTGTGGGAAGCAGGGCAACAAGAGTGGCATTCCATACATTTGCTAATATGCCGAAAATTGCTAGACTCAATGCCACCTCAAATCCAAAAACTTTTGAATAAGAATGGAGGACACCCAGGTTGTGAGAGAAGGAAGCAACGATTTACTGGATTTAAACAAAAAAAAAAATAAAAAATTTAAATAAAACCATTATATTGACATTTAAGGAGAGCCACAAGCAGTTTTTGTAGCATACATTTTTTATTTTATTTTTTTGAAAACATTTTAGTTTATTAAATTTATTCAACTAGTACAATTTTACTTATATCCATGTAAATAACTAAGTACAACTAAGTAAAGAAAGTATTAAACAACATGATTTAATAAAAATGAAAAACTCCACACACCGATTTCTTTGACCAGCTGTGTGTACATAAGTTCAGCAGAGGTTGTCGAATATCAGGCCATTGCTCGTTCTCGTAAGGAGTGTTAAGAAAGTGACTTCTTTGATCTACTTGTGGGTGGCCGTGGCGTAGGGGTATTCGTTGTCGCTTGTCACTCTGAAGGTTCACGGTTCAAATCCAGATGCCACCGAAACATTTATTTCTCACGAAATCAAAATAAGTTGATCAGTTTCCGAAGCTAATACCAAAACCTACTGCGAAGGCATAACACTGGCAGTAGGATTGTATGGCTGAAAAAATTGATCGCACAAACTATAATAGGAAACATCTGGAAAAAACTTCTGTGAATCATAAGCACTGGCATAACTTTCAATAATACACAACTCTCCAGTTATCCTGGACACCACCCATAGAGTTAGTTGAAAGCTAACAAGTGAGTTTCCTATCATTACGCCAATCTTGTCTGTCTCTCGTTCTTGTCCTTCATGTGATCGCGCTGTGTGTAAGCATTATAAGGGTATTCATACCCCGTAGATTATAAAAAAAAACTGAAAGAGTCTGGCCAAACTCACCACAATGAAATTTTTAAATTCTGAAAGGAAATTAAATGTTAAGACGGAAATATTTCGGTGTGGGTACCATCAACAGAAAGGGGACCGCGATGGGCCCATTATGATGCCAAAGTAATTTCGTAAAGTTTTAATACATAAAAGGTACTAGGGTTACACAGTTTTTTAGAATCTCCGAAAAACATCGTTCAAGGCCTCAAACTACAACGGTCAGTGAAAATCAAAATACTTGGCAACAATTGTGAAGTTTTCCAATGACAGATGACAGATGGAGCTGGTATATTCCAGGCGAAAATGACAAAGGACAGATTGTTTGCTGTTCAAGGCCAGAATAGCCACAGTTTGACGTTGACTAAAACCAATCTTCCAACAGCCATACCGCAAATTTGACAGTATATGCTCGTAGTTGGTTAAGAATGAACTTTCTATCCAAATGCAAATATTTGACCTTATTCAGCGGCTAAGGGGCCGTCTTCTCTTATTTATATCCCTTCGTAGCTTTTTCTGCAATGTAAAGTCTTTTTTTTATCCCTAAAATCCTACCAACATTTACCGTAAATAATGGCCAAAAATGCTGACTATTTGACGTCGAAATAATTACACAGAAGCAGACATCCATCTCGCTGGATGAATAAACGTTATGTGTCCTGTCATAATGGCTGACATCTTGTTTCTCTTTCGCTTAAGTTGGTTTGTTTGTTTGCTTACCATCATTCAAATGCAAAAAGGATCTACTAAAACCGAAAACGACAACGACGACGACGAGAAGAACGATGGCAGTAGCTAATCTTTTTTATTTTTGCTTCTATTGCTGGTCTCTGGCTCTGTTCTGTCATAAAGCGCAACGGGATGAATGTCGACAACGACGATGGCGATGGCGTTGACGACGACGATCCAAATCCAAAGCCACGTCAACATGATGGCTAAGCCCAAGGATATCGCAGAGCACATTCTCCTCTACTACTGCCTCATATTTTTATGGCCGGAATAATCTTTTATCTTTATGTTTGGTAAGGATTTCCACATCCTAAACGAACTGAGCCACCACCAGCGGAGTCATAGAAATTTACTACGGATGAAGTATTATGGTCCCACCGCACCAACCGTTCATATCGGCATATCCTTGTGGTGGGATTTTTTTTTTTGCAGACGAGTTTTTCTTTCTTTTTCTCTTTCTTTTGCTGCCAATATGTGGAAGGATTAAAGTCCTTACAGCGTAAGGATAGAAACTACCCAAAAGCGCAGAGGGATTTCTTTTTTGCACTTCATTTGGGGATGTATTTGTGTATGTATGTGTATGTGAGTAGAATATCATAATCGCCACCACCCGCTGAGCACCGAAAGGAATAACAAAACATTGCACAAAGATTATTTTCTTTTGATCCGGATGATGCAAGCACACGACCCTCCACACATTGGCCAAATCCTTTGGCAAAGTCAAATAAAATGAAAACTTATTTGTCTATACGGGGAGGATACATGTCGGTGTTTGTAGGCAGATCCTTTTCATGTATGTTACAGATTTTTATTTGTTTTACTTTGTTATTTCTTTGTTGTTTCTTTTTTCTAGGACCAATTGCCCTTCTGGGGGAAAACTGAGAAAGGCAGCAAGTCAAAAGCCATTTCGTCAATCTGGGGTCAACAAAATTTGTCCTTCCTTCTGCCAGTGCGAGGGCGGCGATTACGGTTGTGAGTTTAGTTTCAAATGGACTCACATTTAGGATAACAATAATGTCTCGGGATGTGTGTCGTGTGTGTTGAAGTTTAATTTTATTTTCGTCATGTTTGTTATTTCTTGCTTTTCTTTGTGTTTTCTTTTTCATCATAGGAGACCGAGACCACCCTTGGGGTTTGTTGTCACAAACATAAAAAAAGAGACTTCGTTTCCGATAGGTTTTATATCAGAGGACCTCTTCTTTTTAAATATGTAATCAATTTAAGAGGGACACATAAACACATAAACAGCACTGCTTTATGATTTTTGAGGTTATGGTTGACTTCCGTACTTTTGTAAAAACTAAAAGGTGAGCAAGTGACTGTCATTACCTGTCAAAAAAATGCTCTAAAACAGAACTAACAGAGTCCTAAGAGCCCTCAATAAATGATTTGCAAATCCAAAGCTTTGATGCTTTGACATACGCGCAGATTCTGACGGACACTTTCTCAATGTTTAAGTGTCAGCTGTCAAATCAATAAGAACAGTAATAACCAGGGTTCGGATTTTGTTGACCAAAAAAAGCCAAAAAAAAATTATCTCTCAGGAAAGCCTTGAGTGAAATAAAGGACCTTATACTATGGGCAGAGCCTAGTGGAGCTAAGAAAAGAGATGTCACGACCTTGACTTTAATATTTAAGTCCAATTTAGAGTTTGCAGCGCATTTCGTTAATTTGCTGGAAAAACCGCGTACAATTTTTTCATCCCATCTTCAGCTATAGCTTATTGTAATTTCTCCTCGAGTCCGTTCAAAGTCTTTAACACCTCTTCTTCTAAATAATACGCAGTGCACTAAGATCAAGTGCTCAACTAAAATACATACAACTACTAGGAGTCACCTGTAATTTGTAAACTCTTAAATATGGGGTCTTTCTGGTCGAATAAAAATCTTTTTCCAATTTTACCACAAACTTTTGCAATTGGCTTGAATCTCTACACAGGTCTTGGGACATTTTCACTTTCAATGACAAGCAACAAAATATTTTGGGAGCAGCATTCATTTAGGCACACGCAATATTCAACAGACCAGCACTAAGTATGACCAGTATGTCACAGAATACGAATCTAGAATCTAGATGAAAAGGCGCACAGTTACGAAAAAAATACTTCCCAGATGTCTAACGGTTTTGTCAGATGAAACTGCGGCGAATGCCTGAGATTGCTTTTACGGCACAAGAAGAAGCCCATGTATATTGAGTTCATACAAATGTATTTATGGCTCTATTGGTGTGTAGGGATTTTTTTTATGCGCGGTAGTGTAAACAACGCGTCTAGTTATGTTCATGTTCATACAAGAGAAAAACCTGCTCTCATACGTGTGGACACTGAAATTTCTTTCGTGTGAGCAAGGATAAATCGTACAGTTAAAAAGAAAGTGCACAGCTACTCTGACAAATACATAGTAGCAAAGACGCAAAAAAGGCAATATGAGTAAAAAAGGTAAAAAAAGGCAATATGAGTAAAAAAAGTCAAAAAATAAAGCAAAAAAGGCAAAGTCAACAAAATCCGTTCCCTGGTAATAACGAATGGTAATTTTTAAATGCTATGAACAGCATTTTTCGATTGCGAAGGTCGGTTTCCGATAGCTTTTATGGAGGTAAACGGAATAATGGTCAGGATCAGCTGAAAATGTATACTTAAGACATTTCTTCGGCCCTTAGGATAGTGCGCCTAAATGCAACATCTACTATGCGGTATCGTAACTGTCATAGTCCACTTCCACCTCTAAAACTAAGTTTAGTATTTAAGGCTGACTTAAATACTTTTTCAAGCCGCTTAAACCCTCAACACACGTCACCAGCATCGTCACCAAAGCAATATGTCCCTTATCACATTATATCACCGGAACAAATACATAATTCCTTTGCTTTGTGCCCGGGTGCGTATTGTTTCCATTGTCGAATCACTTGTCTAGTCCAACTGAACCGGACGAAACGCATTGACAATCAAAATTCAATGTTCACCCACTGCCATCGATCGACCCCTCGTTTAGTAAAGAATTAGCAACGACGGACAAGGGTGCATAACTAAACAGCAGCAGCAACCCTGAATGGAATTTCATGGCATTCTCCATTTCATATGTTTGCTTTAGTAGTCCTTCTCCTCCTCCTCCTCCTCATCTTCATCCCTCAACCCTCTTTGCAACCCCAATAAAATTTGTCATGCTCTTTTAGGACCTGATTGTTCTTTCATTTGCAAATAGAAGTTTAACCTCCGCCATATTGTTTGGTTGGTTGGTTGGATCTTACACGAGTATGTGTGTGCCAGTTTGGAGTTTGGATGGATTTTTTTATTTTTTGTACTTTTTTTTTGTTTTAATAATCAATCAGTCCACAGTGTTAGGATCAATAAAGAGTGCTCCAATAAAACCGGACCATTTGGAGACAGTTTTATTTGTAAACACACGTTAAACGTTCTCATTAAGTGTGCCGCATAAAAGAAGGAATTGTGTGCGTAGTGTCACGGACCGGCTTTAAGCATTCCATGGGACAAAGATTTGCCAATCTTAATTGTCATCGTTCAAGCGAAGATTTTTGTTTTAATATCACACTTTTGACAGACTGCCAACGTGAAATAGACCGAGAGAGAGAGAGAGAGGGAGCAGGAGAGCTAGAGACATATTTGCGATAAACCATGGCAATAAAAACCGCAGCCTTATGTTTATGCAGACTTGAACGATTCGTGCGGTGTCATCATCCCGATGTCATTGGAAGAGTGATTTGGATTTCACACGCGCACATTAATTTAATGATGCTGCAGATGAATCGACTATTAAAAGAGGGTTTGACTTAAGCTTTGGAGGACGTGATGTGTGTGGATAGGTTATTAACAAGTTTTGATTGTTTTTCAAAGTCCATAGTGGTCATTAGATTTTGCATTCTTTATGTTCCCAACGTCAGACGGGATTATAGCCGTATCATAATGACAGTAATGAATCGAATTATATTAAAGTGATTAAAGCAGTCTTTAAAAACAGTTAACGAATGTCGACTTGTCGGTTTGCAATGTAAATATGCCTTTTAGTCTGGGGAACGGGGTAATCGTCTGGGATGTTTAAAGAAGAAGTAGGAGTATTTTAAAGACAAATTTATCTTCACTAGTCATTTGTGTCAAAAATAAGTTGAGCTTTTCTGCTCCTCCACTGAACAGAGATTGTCATTTATTCTTCACGCCAGAAGCATAAACTCTGTATTTACATACATATGAACATACATATCTATATACAGAATTTGGCTTGTATGTACAGGTACTAAAATCTACAAAGTAGGTACGCCTTTTAAAATTGCCTTTCCAGTCGTTATTTAGAGTAAAATAGACCAACATTGAACCTATAGAGCTCTGTCAAGTTTTGATGGAGGAACATACCTTTACTGATTACGAATGAAACGGGTACCTACCGGCACCTGGTGGCAAAAAATTTAGAGCAACTACGTGATCGTGATCCTGATAAATATATTCATTTGATAAACTTTCAATCAGTATTGGAATTTGGAATCATTAAAATAGGTGCAGAAATATAGTCTTGGAAAAAATCACAAGCTCATGCGCTATCGATTTAATTATATAAGTTATATGTATGTTGTATGTACATAAATTGACTAACAACCTGGGGTTTCCTACTAAAACGTTGATTAGCAAACATGTAGTTTTCATCTTCCTACTCTAATCTGGCATAATGTATGTATACCTGCCATAAGTTCTGTTACACAGTTTCCAGCGCTGATTGCTTGAAACTGTTTCTAGGAATAGAACCGTTAACTCTTTTGTTCTGAACACATGCACTGATTAGTACAAAATACAAGCCAGTTTGGTTTCAGCTTGTGATCTATTGTCATGGAGAAGGGTGTTAAAGAGATTCGAATCTCGGTAATAGCGTTGCATAAGTGCCAAAAGAGTACTGGCCAAATGTTCGAGTTGTTAAAACCACTCGCAATATCGAGAATGTTCATTTATCGGGATATTGATCGCTTCCGCCAATTATTGCCTGAAGTAAAGGATAGGCCAGGATTCGGTCCTCCGCGCGTCGCTCGAACGAGTGCGGTAATAAAAGTGGTGCGAGAACAAATTTACAGAAATCTCCTCCAGAAGCAGAAAATGATGGAATTGGATATATCAAGCAGAACCATGTTTAAGCTGAATCTTTACATGACAGCCTATCATCAGTAAACGTGACATCTTTCAACTCCTAAACTGAAAAAATTAGGCTGGAGAGATGCGCGGTTTTTGACACGCGTACCATGGCCATAAAAACGTTCTGTTTACGATGAGAAAAAGTTTTCAACAAGCAAAATAACCAAAGCAAAAAAATGTGTTTCAAGGATTGAACGTGGCCGTCATCCCACTTCCAAAATGGTTTGGTATGACGGCTCTCACTAAGGTGTCACATCCCTCAATTTCTGCGTAAAAGTCGTGAAAACTGAAGCAAAAGTTTACCAGCGGGTGTTGTGAAGGGTTTGACAAATACTATATTCAAAGAGAGACTCTGCTCCAGCGCTTAAAGCCACCTCATTATTCTTTATGGTCAGAATTGGAGAGCATGGCCTGCAAGAGTCCTCACAGAAATTTGGGAATCCTCAAAGCAGCATTAACCGCAACAATGTCAACGATGTCCATGAAACTCGTGCATGCCGCTATAGCCCAATGGGCACAAAGTTTGAAAGCCTGTGTAAAAGCAAAAGGCAATCATTTCCAGTGAATCCTATTTTTTCTGAATTTGTAACAGAACTTATGGCACAGGACTAGGTAGATACAGGGTTAAAACAACTGTTTAAATTGCCACAGTTCAGGCGAAAACGTGCGCGATGTGCTCATAGAAGTGCTTTTATTTCTTCCAAGCTTTGGCTTCATATGACTTGTGGAAAAAGCAAGCAAAGCTACGAGTGAGATCAAAAAAAGGCACCTACAAAATGCATTTTACAGTTACATTTTCCCGTAGAATTTTCAAGTTTCCAAATTGACGTTTTCTTGGTGCATAGGTATATACCAAAACAAAAAGTCACTCCACCGTTGAACCGTTACAAATCAAGTCATAACTCCAGCATCCGATGCAAATTGTCACCAATGACAATCGATATGATAAAATATTTTATGTCACATTGAAAATTACTTTCTCCTCTAAAGCGGCCACAAATTTGGATGGGCATCTCATTATCATCATCGAGTCAGAGGAAAATGCTCCTCACTCGTAGTTTGTTTTTGCTTCTTTTCCAAAGATTCCCTTTTTTTGGTTCCTCTCGCGTGGCATTCCGAGTTCTATCACGTTTTTATGTTATGACCACGTGACGCCTTCTGACAAAAGCACATGTTTCCACCCTCCGTTTGACTTTTCTAAAAAAAAAAAATGCTTAGCTCCGGTAGTATAGAAATAAGCCTGCGATGTACGGGTACATGACAACGCACAAAATAAAGCAAAGAAAGGCAGAAAAAAATAAAATAAAAAAGGAAGAGACAAAAAGGAATAATAAAAATGAAGCAACATGCCTCCAATATGTTTCCATTTAAGTTTCAAGATGTTTCTTCTTTCCATGGATTCATAGGTTGAGAACGATGGCACCACGGCCGGCAGTGTGAAATCGAAAGATGGTTCTGTTCGTTTTTGTTTTTGTTTTTTTTTTTTTTTTTGACAGCGGGAAAGGCACAATGTTGGAGGCGGTGGTGCTGGTGATGGTGACACACGGGGATGTCAAAATGTAAACCGGGGTCGAATAAAAGAACATTGAAAAAGCTTCAACTCAACCCTAGTGCTATGGCTTGAAAATGTTTAAATGTTAACCTTGCTGACGTAAATTCCACAAAAATTTGACATCAGTAATAAGTTGTAATGTCAAGTAATTTATTTTGCTTTGGACATTTGGGAGTTGCTATACCTTTGCTACTTTTTTGACAGATAATTTTTTGACGGAAATACTTAAACACTTTACTCTCCGTTATACCGTAGTGGAAGAGTTCCGTTTATCATATTCAGTGAAAATGCTAATTTCATTTCTCCAATTGCTTTCTGAATTTATGTGACCACCGGATACCACTGTCAAAAATTTGCATTTTCAGCGAGAGGTAAATATATTTGACTGTTATATTTTTTTCCTTTAATTAAAGTTGTTTCCTTTGTTTTTTTTGTCTAATGGTGTAACCTAACCCCCAACGAAAACGAAAAGCAATCTCATTTGTAATTTTGACCAATCCACAGTCTGAAATGGAAATGAGAATTCTCGAGTACGTAATTTAAGACTGTCACTCTGTCTTGGCAGATGATGATGATGATGATTTCCTCTGTCCCCAATGTTTTTTTTTTTTAATTTTCCAGGCATCTACATACATATGTATGTATGTATGTATGTAGGTCGCAATCGCAGTTCCTAGAGTATGCGGTTTTTTCATTTCCTTTGAAGGATTCATTAAAATTTGCTGTGGCATCCGTTTATATTATGCTGGCATTTTGAATTTTAAGTTTTAATTTTGAAATCACTGCGCGATGTCCAAATTCAAGTGGCCTCCGCCATAGGGATGGAGAGTAAAATGAGAAATAAAATTAAAGGAAAAAAAATAAGGAAGAACTCTGCGGAGAAGTGGCCCCTAGAAACTGAATATTTTAAATTAATTAGGCTTAGGACATTTGGTGTTTGGTGAATACATACAAACTCATTTTCCATTTCAAATTATTTCTGTGAAAGCAAATCTTCCAAACGACAATGTAACTTGCCTGCCTTGCAGTCCAATATTAGTCCTGCCCATGTGTATTCAAACAAAATAATGAAGTTCAATTCAATGCAACTCACTGAACAAACTATCACATCCTGTTTTGATATCAACATATCGAGTGACAGTTTACCTGCCCAAAAATCCTCGTACTCGTTTCCGTACATCGCCAGCAAAAAGAAGGAAAAAACGAAAAAAAAAACATGTCTCCAAACCGCATCCATTGTTGTTTCCAGCCCGTTGATGCATTCGATTTCATCGCCATCTATCCATCTACATCTACATGGAGCTTGCACTTGTGAACTGTTTGTCCATGGGTATGTTCATCTAGTAACATCAAAGGGTTGTCAGTCGGGTTCGATTGCGGTGCCACTTCTGTTAGGTACGAGTATGTCCAGTACGCTGTACACCTATTGACTTAAGGACAAAAATACACTAACACTGTTTCAGTCCAAACCGAGAATGAGTATACAGGACTGTGGTCCAGAATATCAAATAAAAATTTGCATTTCGCCATCGAGGCGCATTGAAGTTGGGTAGACGCTCAGATGAGTGACCAGACCAAGTGCACAGGAACGTTGTGTACTCAGTGTGTTTGGTTCTTTAGTTCGATATAAAGGAACATGCAACCACCCCCTAGTCAGAGGTTGATGATAGATGAAAAAATTGAATAACCAGCCCTTTTCGTGAGTCCTTTTTGTTCCTCGTTTAACCGATTATTTCCGCAGTAAGAGGAGGGTTGTTTTATTTCCTGTTTTTTTGTTTAAAAGGCAAAAAACCAGTTTTCTATCCACAGGAGGAATAATCTGGCACGCAGATTCTCGTACAATCGGCTTTATGGGGCTGAAAATTAAATGATTGATTGAGAGTAGCGAAACTAATTAATGTGTGGTTCCAAGTGAATAGTAACAAGGATATCATCGGGAAGAGGGAGTGTTTTCAGCAAACTTCGACACAAGTGTAAATGAGGGTGTTTTTTTTTTTGTATGCGATTTTTTTGATTTTCTGGCCTTTGCAGGTGCAGAACTATTGCACAGAATTATAACGATGACATTTTACTCTGACAGTAGTTCTCTTTGAGTTGATACTGTGGATGTTTTTAGAGCATCAAGAGTTTGACACTAAACATCGCATCGTTAGAATCTTGTAAGCTAAACAGTTTCGTTTTCTCGAAAGTACATTTTGGACATTTTTTCGTAATTTTTTGAGAGCTACTGGCCTTATACATACATATTTTAGTATATGAAAATCACGTGTCACTGTGTTCGTACACGCTAATCTCCGAAACCGCCCAACCGATTTCGAAGAAATTTTGTGAATATGTATGGTTGGTTCCATTTTGAAAGATAGGATAGTTCTGAACCCGATAGGTGGCGCTGGAATCAAGTTATTAACAAATTCTATATTTATTGATCAAAATGACTTATTCACAAAATATGTTGGTTTAGTGCCAATAGAGAAAATAACAAAATCTGGTCCCGATAGGTGGCGCTGTAGTAAAGTTATTAAAAGCTTCTAAAATTGACCACAATGAATCATATTCACAATATACACAGTGTGTCTAATTATATCCCAACAGCTTTTCATTTGATGTTGAAATTTTAACATGGAAAAAAGAGCGGTCATTAAATTCCAGACTTTCTGTCGGCCGACAGTTAAGTCGGGCTCTTAATCAGTATGAAAATATATGAAAGTGCGTACACTACAACGATTCGATATCGGCCGATAAATAAGTTTGATAGGCTACACGATTGCCTTCAAACTAAAGTATCGGCAAACTATCGGCCGACTACTTAATCAGTACGGCGCTCTTCTACGTGCGCACACTACAGACTATAAAGTCGGCCGACTATTTAATCGGCCCAGTGTGCGCACTAACCAGCCCAACCCGACCAAACTATCGGCCGATAGAAAGTCTGTAGTGTGCGGGGGCTCTAACGGTTGTTTTCGAGTGGCATAAACGTTTTCTCGGTGGCAGAGAGTCGCTGGAGGATGACAAACACACTTACTTACTTACTTAGTTGGCTCTACAGCTCGAAGTGAACCTGGGCCTGCTTCTCGCAACCATTTTTGTGTGCGTGTTATTTTTTCCACGAAATGGAAGGGACCTACAGTTTTTTGCCGACTCCGAACGGCGAGTTGAGAAGCTCAATCGTGACAAATGATACTCTTTGATGATTGTCAGACATTCGAAAGAGTTGGCACCGTGAAAAAAACTCTTCTAGGTGTTAGACCCGGCCAGGAGTTGAACCCGGGCAGCATTGCGTAGTAGTCCAATGCACTAACCACCACGGCCATGGCGACCACAAACACACAGGAAGGCCAATTTCAGATCGAACGCTTTGATTTGTTACAGAAGACCGCAATGCTTCACGCATAATGACGGACAATATTCATAATACACAAATGTTGGTTTAGTGCCAAAAGAGAAAATTACAAAACCTGGACCCGATTGGTGGCGCTGAAGTAAAGTTATTAACAAATTCTGCATTTATTGACCAAAATGACACATATTCATTATTTGATTACTCGATACTTCACACATACACTGTTTGTTTGTTTGTTCTGGATAATTTAAGACACTACTCGGTCGATCGAGTTCAAAGTTGGACAGGATACATGAAGTATCTCTTGCAGAGAGTAAAACTTTATTTGTTTGTTAATACATTTTTCATAAAATTATATAGTTAAATCAGAAGCGTTTTTTTTTACATTCTTCGACTCTACTAATTCATCAATCAAAGTAAGATTAAATTCCTATTTTCCCAATCAACTAAGGCACTCAATGTAATTAAGAAATCAAACTTTTCGTGCAACACACAGCAAGGGACAGAACAACGTCTGCCGCCGGGCCAATTAGTCTATCTATATCTATCTATACATAGCATAAAAGGAAGTCCCCAAAAAATGTCTTTCTGTGTATACAGGATAATCTCGAAAACCACTAAACGGATTTAGATGCGGTTTTAAATATTATGATCTGCATTTCCTGGCGGAATTAATGGGTATACTCAGACTACTCCATTTCTTATACATAGGAGCTGAGAATTTGGGATCGAAATGGCAATATAATTTTCAGTCATAACACAGCCCTAACTGAACAATGGCTTATTGGATTTAAAACCAAAATAAATGGTTGTAGTAAATTCCTTTAAGATTCATTTGAGGTATAAATCATCCTTCTGCGTTATCCTGGAGTTGAGCTATGCTCACACCAATTCAGGAAATCATTGCCAACAATTCTCCATCAGTGGAGACCGAAGCCAACAGCCATGCAGCAGTGGGTGATGTCTTTCGCAAGTTGCAGGTGGGCGAAGCAAGGCGAGCACGGATCAGCTAGTATATGTATATAAAACAGTTCGCAGACTGACTGACAGTTTACACAGAGACCAAACCGCTGCTGGACCTAAAAAACCAGATAACCAGAGCATATGTAGATATGTACTATGTACATAAGTAACGTGACTGTTTCGGTGAATGGGCAAAGTCTGGCGGACAACAGCTAGTCAATATATAAGAAGCACGTTAAGAGTTTCCAGTAAACATTTCGAAACCATCAGGATCAGGCATCTGCGATTTTAGTCTAGCCATTCCTGTCAGTGTAAGCTCGTGTGCTTATCTTAAGCGTATGAAGTCATCCAGATCCTAATACTTGAGAAATTATGAGTTTAATCTCTGTATCTGCTTATTAGAAATGTTTTTCCAGAAACGATCTTCTTCATATCAATGATTATTTTTTGTTTAATTCAAACCTTCAAAATCATGCCAGGGTTTGAAAGATGGGGACGCAAGAGCTGTGTAGTAGTGCCTTGTGGAAATGTGCTTCATATGCTTTCATCACCCAACTGTCAGAATTCAACAAATGTAAATATGACCAACTTCTGTGTACTAGATAAAATCTCAAAGATGCATCTGCCATTTAATGCTTTTACTTCCAAGCTAATCGCAGTGGCTGGTAGCATGCAACCATGTATAGAATCTTAATTTTTTTTTTGTATTTTAATACTTTGACTTTTTGTTTGTTTTAGAAACAACCTGTCATAAGGTTCTATCGGCCTTATATTAAGACCTGCTGCTGTTTACACTTACAAAGTTATAAGCTAGTCCACTTCCTCTCAGCCCATTACCCACCAAGTCCCATTTTTACCGGTGACTCTTATAAACCTAACCTTCAAATCAGGTGAACTTCCCAGGTATAACGCATTTGTCTACTTTCACTTATTTTGGGCAAATAAACTTCATAAGCCCACAACGACTTCCATTTCGTTTTGGTTTTCTTGAAAAATGTCAGCTTAACCGTTCACACACACACACACATCATTTTATGCAAACACGTGCGACGAACGACGACTTCCTTGTGTTGACTTTACGAGAACAAAATTTAAATATGACTTCTGTGCTCTCCTGATGAATTTATATGCCCTTAGCCCCTTACTGCGTTCGCTGGCTTAGCACACACACACCCTTTGCCAGTATCACACTCCACGCTTGATGAACATAAATTTATTAACATTCAAAGGATCCCCAGAATATTTATATGCGAATGAGCCTTCGAATCCACCTTTCGACACAGCGAGAACGCCTCTTGCCTGACTCCAGAAGTGAAACCTTCAAAGTTAATCCCAGGAACGTAGACTACGTGAGATCTCTCACGATTCTGCCATTAATGATGATGTCATGAATAAATTACATAACCTTAATGGGTTTTGTTCTCTTGCCGTCTCTGTCTTTGTGACTATTCTGTCAGTGGTTTAGGGGGCGCCACCGTTAGCCTAGGCACCGACGACGACAGCAGTGTGAAACTACAAATGCTGATACAGTTCTGTGGGACACTTTGAGGTTTTAATTAAATTGGAAAAATTAAGTATCGACATTTGACATTCGACACCTTATGCAGAGGCGGTACTGTCATATATCTACACCGCACGATTGTGGGATATCAGAGTATCGGTTGGTTTGACACGGGTTACCCTTACCCCTATATAGAGGATGGGGTGGTATAACACTTGTGCTGTATACGAACGAGTGTATGCAAATTTTATTGAGATTTATGGTTCCTTGCCGACTAATGACGGTGGCAATACGCAAGCGATTAAAAAGGAAAACATTGGTTACGAGTTTCTCAAGAAGAAGCAAATGTACAGCACCGAAAGGTGTTGGAGATCACAAAGTTTTCCGAAAGGGGGAAGTACGAGGAAAATGCCAATTGTGATTCAGAGGTAAATCCAATGGACCGTGCAGTAGCGTCATCGTAAGCCACTTAAAGATAAAGGGCTGCTGGACAACACTGAGCTCGATAGCTTGATTTTCAACAAGAATTGTTAAAAATAAATCGATGTTTCACGCCACCAGACTGTGCTAATTTTAGAGTCAAGCTTTAACTAAAGCTAAAAATCAGAAGCATATTTTGCTTACTCCAATAGTTCAGTTTTATTTTTAAGTATTGCTACGAAGGTAGCAGCACGGAAAATATTACTTATATTACTAGCTGACCCGGCGAACTTTGTTCCGCCCAAATTCGTTAATGTTATAATGTACAGCGCAATCTGTTTTCGAAAAAATTTACTAAAAACCGGATTTTCCCGGATTTCGAATTTTCCTAGATATTGTTCGGGATTTTCCTCCACAGTGTCCTTTCTTGGGCCAATATGAATCAATCAAGCCCAAAATCCTGAAAATCGAACGATCCGTTCTCGAGTTATGAGTGCACACACGGACGACAGTTTCTTTTATATACAGGGTGTTTCCAAGTTAAATGTCAAGACTTTGTTTGAGTCTGGGATGTTAAGGGGAAAATGGTATGGAAATTAGGGTTTCGACGGGTATTCTGACAAATGAGCATACTTTAAAACCTTCGAAAAGCCATACTTTATTTAAAAAACAAATTAAAAAATTATGATTTAGTTAGAAAATCGCACTAATTGCCAACTGAGGTTAAAAAAAAATAGGTAAAAAATAATTTTTTCGCTTTTTACCTGCTGCGGGTTTTTCCAAGTATTCATAAAATCTGTGAGTTTTTCAGAATACTTACAACACATTTTTTGGTTAACAATTGTTACGTTCATAAGAAAAAATAATAAAACAGTATATTTATTACGCATTTTTTGTAGAAAAACGACCTGAAAGTCAAAAAAATGTATGGGCAAGATTTAGGATATTGACTTAAAAATATAATATCTGGAAAGCTAAAAAAGTTATCTAACTTATTTAAACGCAGTTAAAAATGGTGTTATTTCTTCTAAAATTAAAGCCCTTAAAGAAGTTCCTGTAGAAAGTATTAGCGGAGATATTTGAGTTAGTATGGGTCAATGTACACCAAAGTAGGTGTTTTCTTAAATTCTCGATAAATGATGTCCATATTGGAGATAGACCCTTACTGTAGAACGATTTTTTTCTAAGAATAAACCCAAGAATCAGTTGCCAAAGTCTTGACATTTAACTTGGAAACACCCTGCATATAGATTTCTATAGTATAGGTACCGTTTACGGCTTTCAAACTTAACCAATCTTAATAAATGAGGTGTCCAAAGAAAGAGCATTTCCTCGAGCAGTGACGAATTGCACGCTCACTTTATAAATTTTAACAAACAAATTAACAAACAAATCAAAACATATATTCTACCCAAAATGAACTACCAAAAGAATAGAAGTATGATCCAAATTAACTTCATTACTGAAGGTGCATCTCCACCAACAAAGAAAACTAGACGATAAAGTGTGGAAGTGACTCTGATTCCGTCAATATTTAAGACCACGTCACGTACCTGGCTTAAACTTATGGCGCACAACTTTAAGCAACCCAAACGATATCCAAATGGATTTAAAAATCAATTTATTGAAAACCAAGTAGCAAAGATATTTAAGGACCAAACTAATCATGATTATTCAGGAATAAATAAGACCAAAGACACTATTAGCCAAGGCTGTAACTGTCATCTTGACAGTGACGTAACTAAAAGGGCTATTATATCGTGACGAACCTATAGAGACAAGCAGAGGAATGCAAACTTTTAAATGCGTTCATGTATGGGTCGGATACTTTCCTCCCTTTTCAAAGGCGCTTTTCTGAACCGGAAGTGATAGTTTTATTATTCCCACATGATTGTGTGGATTCATGTTCTCCCGAGGTGCATCGATACACAATCGGTGGTATAAGTATAATCGGATTACATCGACTCGCATTCATCCTACACAATTTGTAAAATGTTGTCGAATGATGTTGCGAAATTACAATCGACAAAAATACCGATTTGCATAGCTTCCTGACATTCCGGTGCCGCCTTCTTAGCCTACCTAAGCCCTGTAATGGTGTAAAGCTGCGAGCCCACTTATCTGGCAATTTGTGTGCAATTTTCGACTCCATTACGAGGTTTTGCGGCCAGCCAGCTGCAGCAGTTCAAACAAAAGCGGAATCTTTTGGCAGTTCGACTCATGCCACATAACCATAAATCGAATTCTCGTAATAATTGCAACACAGAGGAAGGACACCCCTACCAAGCCGCGGGCAATTTTCAAAATGCCAAACCGCCATTCATCCGTTAAAGCGGCACACGACGCACGGTCGTTCGTCGTTTTGCACCTCCACCACGAGTACAGTTTCCAATATGCGTCATTTATATGTAGCAGCGGATCAACCGGACCGCACTTCAACTGATATCCTTTCGAAATTCATGAAAGTGGAAGCACGGATCGAGTGGGCGGAGGAGCAGCATATGAAACATGAAAACGTGGAAAATGTTAATCGGATGCACCGTGGCTCCGACTGGATGCAATTTGAGCATCGTTCGGAGGGATTTTTGTTTTTGTTTTTTTACTGCTTGCTTCTGTTGGCGGAAATTCAATTCGAAATTTCGTGGTTTATTGGTTAATGTTATGCGCATTTCACAAATTGCTTTGGTCAAATTATCGGGTGTAGTATCATTTTTTTTTCTGGTCGCATTGGGTTTCCCGCTTTTTTGTGCTCCTATAGCCCCATCGTGTGGCGTGTGCAGGCAGTTCTTTTATTTGGAATTCACTTATATCTTGCGTATATACTTTTATTCAACCGTTGAAGGTTTGGAAATAGTTGAATTGCATAAATTTACCCAGGGAACAGAATTTAATTCAATTCAAACAAATTGTTGCGGTTAATTAATAACATTTATTTTATTTTTGTAGTTTATTTTATTATTTTCGCTTTGTTTTTTCGATTTACTATATGGGCGAGCAATTTGTGGTTTCAAACTACTGTAAGTTATTAGTTGTTATTTTGTTCATTTTAGACTATGTACGAGTACAGTAAATTTGTGTAAATTACAACATTACACAGCTGAGCAGAGTGGATGATTTTTGGTAAAAAAATAAATTCTAAATTAATGTGAGAATCGCCGGTTTGAGTAACTTAAAAATAACTGATGCTAGGTGTTCGTTGGTGAACTTAAGTTGTAAAATTTAACTTCTATTAGAAAAAAAAGAATCCCGCTTCATTTGGACAAAGAAAGAACAAACTGCAAATTATATTAGTGTTATTAGGGCAAATGAAAGACCTGGTTCTCTTAACGTTTTAATAAAGAATGATATATTTTAACTTTAAAGTATATAATGTATGACATGAGTTTGACATTTCCAAATGGAGACATTGTTGTGAGTGGTTGGGCGTGTTCACCTGTTGCATCTTTTGGTGACGTCATAGTCTCCAATACTAGAAATATCTACTTTAGGTTTTCTGAAACTTTATTTCCAGTCTTTGTGTTTTTACATGTAACCAAAAGAAGTAATGAAAATTAATTTGAGCCCTTATCTCGGCAAAATTACCTGTTTGTTTTTTTCTTGAAGGTGCTTGCGCCTTTAGGGCTGGCCATATGCACAGTCCAACCATTTTTTGGCAGAAGCCGAAGCCGAATCTGATGAAAGGCTTATTTAAATTTTCTGCGGGGGGTTGTATTGCAATTTCGAGCGCGAGTTTAGTCGAGAATACCGTACCGTAACACCAAGTCTCTCCTCGGCTGAAATTGTGTCCACAAAATTGGTTTTTCTTTTTTATATAGTTAACGGTATTTTATATATAGTATGCATTCGAATGAGAATGTTGAGAGTAAGGAAATAGCTCTGTATTGGCACATGGATTTTAGATTACCCTTTCTGAATAGAACATTATCAACTTTCAGCGTAGACGGGAAAATGCCACAGCTTACACTTATGGTATATTTATTATGTACTAGTGGTTACCCGGTGCGCTTCGCTACACCCCTTGAAACCAGTGTTTATGTCATAAATGTAATGAAATTTTTTCAAGTGACTTTTTGTGAATAGTAATGACTCTGGTGGAGAATTAAATGCCGAAAACTCTATTTGGACTTAAGAAAACTGTCTAAATAATAATATCCTAAAAACTGAAAAAGTAACCATCGGATTGAGCTGAAACGTAGACAGTATTTTTGTTATGAAGCGAGACGTGCACGCAAATCAAAAGTTAGCTGTAAGCTGTCACCGTGCATTACTGTGGTAATAATTTTGAGATTTTGGTTTTTATGGCCATCTATCGGAAAACTTGGAAACCTTTGATTTACAAACATTTCTCAGTTTATAACAAATATATTCTGTAAGTTTCATCTCAAGCAGATAGTTTTGAAATTTTGGTGTTCCAGCGCCATCTATCGGAAAACTTGAGAACTTTTGATGTTCGAACATTTTCCACTTCATTACAAATATATTGTGTAAGTTTCAGCTAAAACGTACGGTGAGTTTACAATTTTTTGAGTTCCAGCGCCAGCTACCGCAAAACTTGAAATTTTTTGATGTACGAACACTTCAAACATCAGAGAAAGTAAATATATAGCGTAAGTTTCAGCTTAATCGGATGGTTAGTTTATGAGTTTTGAGGTATCAAACGATTCCAAAATTTTGGTTGCGATACCATCCGATGTACATTAGTATTTATTGTCAAGACTGTTTATTCGCTTATAAATTTCAAGCGCGGTCACATGTTTAAAAGCAAATCAATTAATTTGGAAAGTGTGATCAACTTAGTTCGGATATATGTAAGTAGGTCGCGCATGCAATTATTTTCGGCGGCACAAGGTTTCAGATTACTGGCAACCGAGACGAAATACTTGTTAAAGTTGTTAACAATATCTTTCGTGTTCGAAACTAGACTATTTCGCACTTCAATTTTGAGGACACCATCTGAACATTTGACTCTATTAAGGACATTGTTGCAACTCTCAAAAGACTGTAGCCGAAGGCAGTCGAAAGCGAAGCAGAAGCCGAATGTTCGGTCGGACTCGAGCTATATACCCCCAGTGTGTCGGATTTCCGGCAATTCAACCCTGGAATCACTTCAGGGTGGTGTCACTATACCAAGCCTTTGTGGGGCTCTGTGGTCGTAACGGGGTTATATGTCCTGTTCTCTCCGTTTCACCTTCAACACTTTCTCATTGAAGGAGTGACGATGTTGTCTGGCGTGATTCCGCCTCTCCGTTTCCATTGTCATTGTCTTTCTCTTAGCCATCCTGTGCCTTCACAAAACGTGTGAATTGCGTCGTCCTGGGTCGCAGCGCCATACTGACATGCTGATCTTCGGTCTTGCAAGTGACGATTATCTCTCTAATGCTTAGAGGTCGATGCAGATTTCCCACCGGTGTTGTTAAGGGGATGAATTGCCTAGTCTTTGGACTGCTGTTAGGGTTGGTTGCTTTAAGATCCTCTCTAGAAGTTTAGCGTCTAGTCTACATAGAGGTCTGTATGCTGAAAAGTGTCCTGGTATGCTTTTTCTTTGCATATTAGCACCAGCCTTGCTTTTTCCAGTCTGTGTAGAAGGCAGCTTCTTGTAAACAGTAGTTGTATATGTTGAGTAGAATACTGCTGGGATACCGTCTGGTCCAGCGGCCATGTTGTTTTTTTTTATAGAGCTTGCGGCCAATGTCAACTCTTCTTCGTTGACAAGTGGGGCTTCCTTTTGTTTTTTGGACAGAAAGGTCTGTAAATTAATCGGGCGAGTCGAAAATAAGAGGGTTCTTATATATTCTTCCCGCTTGGTTGTTGATTTTGCCTAAGAATACCTTGTGGACTTACCTTGGACCAAAAGAATGTAGATCTAGTACTAAGCCACATAACCTGATCACTTGTTTCACCCACTTACGAGAATCTTTGGATTTCAGAGATCCAATACCGCTAAACTTTTACATGGGAAGCTGTAGAAAACTGCTCATAGTTTGATTGAAATCTGTCATTGGCTCATCTGCAGTTAATCTTATGAATCCTGATGAAATCAAAAAGTAGCACAAGACAATCCTTAATTTTCTGCTGCAGTTGAATCTGCATGTTGCTTTTAGGTTATGGAGATCGACTTTGGATGATTTATTGTAAGATGCCATTTTTAAACGGTTTTTTCTTAGGCTTTTGATAGAGTCAATCATCGTATTCTATTAAAGAAACTTGAACTTCTGGGCTTTCATTCTACTCTTTTTCAGTGGATAACCGACTACCTAACTAATCGTTTTCAATTTGTAAAGATTGGTTCCGAGAAATCTTTTAAAATAATTAATCATTCTGGGGTACCACAGGGCAGCCACCTTGGACCTCTGTTGTTTCTGCTGTTCATTAAAGATCTCCCCTCAGTGATAAAGTCGTCAAATTGTCTTATGTACGCTGACGACGTGAAGATATTTAAGGCAATCATGTTCGTGGCTGACTGTTTTGATTTGCAAAGAGATGTGCTGCTCAAACTCCTTGCACCTGAATATAAACAAATGCGCCGTAATTACTTTTCCCAGGTCTGTGGTACCTATTATCTTTGATTATGAGCTACAACTCTGCGTTCTTAATAGGGTAGTCAGCCAAAAAGATTTACGAGGTATTTTTGACTCACATTTATCCTTTTGTTTGCATTTTCATTACATAATATCAAGAGCTAATGCAATGTGGGGATTTTTATTTAGGAACTCTTCTAATTTTCAAGATCATTATACATTAAAATCCCAATTCATCGCGTTAGTTCATCCAATTCTAGAATATTGCTGTGTAGTACGGTCTCCCCTTTTCAACAAGGATCTGCAGCGTATTGAAAAAATACAAAAAAGATTCACGAGATATGCGATTCAAAAATTGAATTAGTCCGTTTCCTTACCGTCATACAATAGTAGGTGTGCATTAATAATTGGTTTTAAAAGCCTCTATCATGCAGAAGAACGTACTTTTGTGTTACATTTGCAAGAGATGTCATTTCGGGACATATCGACTGTGCTACGCTTTTAGCCTTATTTGCTGTTTATGCTCCTTCTCGAGCTCTTAGAAGGGATTGAACATTTTTTTTTATATTCCTCGACATGTGACAAACTATGGTCGCAACGAACCAGTCACTAATGCCTGCATACATTTTAACCATTACCCAAACGTAATTGATCTCGATTTGAGCAGAGATAAATTTAAATGTATTATTCTTGAAGCAATCAATTAAACTTGAATTATTTTATATGTAGTATAATTTAGGTATTTTATGTAGTTTATGAAAGTTGTTACTTATAGACGTAAATAAATAAATGTCTAATACTTGTTCTTTCTCTATTTTAATATAGGAGTGTTTCGTTAACACATGAGAATATGACATTCTCTGGTAGTGCATTTTCCTATGATTATTGCATAATTGAAACACGCCTTTACCCAAAGTCTCTCCCATTGTCCTTAACACTACAAAATAGTGAAACCAAAGGAAAATCATTTTCGGACAATTCTTACTGCTAACTACGTATACTTGGCCTATGTAGTGAAACCACATGAACCACCCTTAAAATTGAGTTACTTTAATGATTTTTTAATATCACACAAGTCGAACAAAAGACATTCGCCGCACCCCATCTATCCATCGGGCAGGCAAAAACCGTCTCCTTTGGTTCACAAAGGAAGGACGCCAAAACAACTAGAGTCACGTGGCATAAAACTGTCAATAAACAATTGAGTTATTTATATACCAAGTCAAAGTAAATACCACCAACTTGCTCTGTTCGTGTATGTATGCGTATGATGCCCAAGGACACTACATGGCAATATATCTATCGCACCCCCTCCTTATCATTCAACGTCTTTCACACACGATATCAATGGAATATATTCGATTCCAGCATATCCTTTCGACAACGTGCGAGATGACAATGTGTCATCCGTCATTGGTGTACGATGCTTTGTTGCAGGAACAAATAAACGGATACGGGAGATAAACCAAAGGACCTGCTGCAGCTTACAAGTAGGAATTGAAAATTTCATGAACTTCAACACTATGACCTACGACTTTAGGCTGTTGTTGCTGGGCCTACTACCGATGGCATGTAGCCCACAGTAGGTATTGGTTATTTGTTCATGGCTCTGTAGGTAGAATTTTAATACCCTGTACGAACCCTGCCAGCCCTCAGGGGGCAGCTCAATGACACTGAATATTTGGGTTTGCACTATGGAAAGACATTTTCTTTCATTTCATATGCGTGAATCGAACAATTGCCGACACGTGCTGGGTGGGATACACTGAGATTACCGGGAGAGATGGTTGCTTGGGAATCATTTAGCGGTAGTCAGGGATTAGCCACTACTGAATATGATATTAAATCGAGGTTTTATTTTCAATTATATTCATTGGCCAGGGGGCAATCCCATGTGTGAGGTGATGATGGCGGGAGGCGTGAGAAAGTCATATAGTTGTCAAAAAATGCGGTCACACTACGAGTATGTGGTGGGACAAGACATTTATATTCAGAGGGTTTTCGATTGAAAACATATAAATATATATGAATTATTATTTCACATATTCTATAGATAAATGAATAAATTTACAAGACCTTTTCGCAGAAGAGTGACAGATACTTACTTCGTTTGACAGATACTTCATCTGACAGGTGCTTGATATGATGATAGAGTTATTGAGTATTCAATGGGCTTATCTGGGTGAATTAAAGAATGTTGCCACCCTCTTTTCTCTGATAACTTAAGCTAAGCTATATAGTGAAAGTTGAAAGCCCAAAAACAATTTCCCGTGACAGAAACAAAATCAACAAAATGCCTATTAACTTTTATTCGTCATTTATTCACGTCCTGTTTAAAATTCCAAGTGTGGAACTTAAAACTTTCGTTATACTACGTAGCAGAACGAAACGAATAACAAAAAAAAAGAAACAACAACAAGCTATCACGTTTAACAATTAAGCGTGAACAAGAAATGCAAATGTCCTCTTTTTTGTTCTAAAATTTCATTTCTCTTCTACGAACTCCTGGATTAGTTGCTTTCTCCGTACATCGTTGGTTGCGTTGGTTAGAAAACAAAAAAATCTCTAAATTTGAATCCGAAATGTCGCGTAAGCATCTCATCTCAATCACCCTCTTTCGTGTTAAAGTATTCTTGAACGCATAGAAATACCTTTTTTATATGTACTCCTGTATTCCGTAACAAGGAATTGAAAAAAAAACGACTTCTCAAACCAACGTTCCAGTTGTTAAAAGAAGAAAATGCTACATTCATTGAATTCCGAGCAGTTCTTGTTATTGCTCGTCGTACTCGTACTCACACTCGTACTCGTATATCCTGGCGATTATTTTGTTCTGTTTGTTCTCGTAGCCCCTTTTCTTTGAGTCGTTATGCTTTTAGTTTCTTTTCTTTTTTGTTATCCCATTGGAATGACCTTGTAATTGGAATGGAAAAGCCGTATTTTCTTTTTAAAATTAACGCAATATCATTTACAGTTTTATGGTGAGACTAAGAACACTCAGAAAGTGGCAGATGATAGTGGTTGTTACAATACGATATGTTACGATACGCTTGACTAAGATATATATGGTATTCCTAGTATGCACTGTAACCGTTAAGTTAAGTTTAATTGCCGAGAAAGTGCTGGTTTTTATCTGTTTTCCAAAAAAAAATCCAGTCTGCAATACACTACTGTCAACATCGCACTGACATTGCGTCAAAAACAAAGGTATTCACTTCACAACTATATGTTCCGATATTCTGCGAAGCAATTCAGGGAGCTTCGCCAAACTTTGGAACCTACTGTTTCCCAATAAAAGAAGGGCAGTTTGAAACCAGAAGTTTCAAGACCTTTAAGCATTTGTGCTTTTTTGGTAGTTCGGGTACTATCTAGTTTTTCGAAGCACTCAGACTGCCGGACAGGAAGTAATCAAACCCAGGTTGGAATCGAACTCACAACCTCTGCGTGCTAAGCTAGTGATATATGCACTAGAACACCGAGGCAACTAAGAGTACTTGTACATGAGTGCATGGGTGCATGAGTGATCGCTAGCAAAAGTTAATACATATCTCTAACAATTTTGAAAATATTTTATTATTCATTTGGACTTATTGTGGGCACCGCAGCGCAAGTGGTTAGTGCGCCGGACTACTGAGCCAGCGGTCTTGGGTTCGAATCCCGCCGCAAACACCTAAATAGTTTTTCACAGTGCCCACCTCTTGCGAATGCCTGACAAGCATTCTCAAGAGTATCATTTGTCATGTAAAGCTTCCCAACTCGCCGTTCGGAGACGGCAGAAAACTGTAGGTCCCTTCCATTCGTGCAAATGGTTGCGGGAAGTTAGGCTTGGTTCTACCTAAGACCTAGGACTGCAGAAGCCAAATATTTATTTCTTTATTTTTTTGTGTTTCAGAATTCGGATCTGTGTTTCCAACACAGATTCTCCTACTGTCCCATATGTGGAACACGTCTGTTTTTCATTGTTTATTATGTTAGCAGGCTAAATTCGAAAAATGTTTGAAATCTATTTAATTCATTTGAATCCGTTCCCTAGTTACCAATAGCAAAAAACCAGTGATAGTTTGCTCATTTTATTTTTATTTACTGTTTGTAAGTGAAGCGAAATGATCTGATGGGACAATGTTTTAAAAAAAAAAATTTCAAGAGAATGAGGGTTAATTCTGCGGTCTCGACTCTCGACTACAATTGTCAAATAATATACAATGGAGGCTAAAATTCTCTTAACTCTCAGTGACAAGCTCATATCAGTGTAAGCCCCCTAAGACCTAAAACGAAGATTGAAGTGAAGATTGAGGTGAAGATTGAGTAAAGATAATCGAGTTTAACGCGGGGAGTGCTAGCGAGCGATAAGAGGTGAGATGGGTCGGTAGATAGAAACTGAGAGGATTCGATGAATAAAGAGAATGGCTGCTACTTCCCTGCGTTCCTAAAGAGTATCACAACAGGTAATTCTAGGAGGAAATTTTAAAAGGTCGTTTCAGGATAGGCCTCGAAGAGCAAATCGAAGATAACGATGTTGAATGCTCTCGATTCTTGATACATGAACTCGCTGTTAGGGGGACCAAGCTTGTCTGGCATACTCAGGGAGTAGGTGAACAAAAATTATGTAGAGAGATGTGGTACCTATTCCACAAAAGCACTCTGCAGCTCTTCACTCTGCAAAATTTGTAAAGTGCAGAGCCCGAGCATTCCACGAATATTTTAGAAGTCTGCATTTCCGCTCTGCAACAATATTTCGAGGAACATAAAATGATTCACAGAGTGCAGAGTTGTGCAGAGTGCTTTTGTGGAATAGGTCCCTGGTCATGTAAGGGTTAGGGAATTATTTGCACCACCATCCGACAAAGCCTTACAATGATTTGACTTTTGAGATTTAACCAATAGGCCAAGGTCCCAAAGATATTTACTGACGACTATAGGATGACCGTGGAGAAGATAAAGTTGGGAAGAGGACTGTTTATACTTACGTGACAAGATTATAGATTCGCTTTTGGCGATGTTGAGCTCTAAGCAATTTTTGAGGAGCCATAAAAGAAAAACTATCGAGATCTTGTTAACGGAGACTAGAGTCCTGGGGTGAAGAAATAGCTTTAAAAAAATGTAGTATCTTCAGTATAGAGGGAGAGGGAGGAGTGTTCAATGACTCTTTCAAGTTCGTTTACAGTTAAGATGAAGAGATGGTCTTGGTTTAAACACACCTGCATCTGTGTCCGCTCTAAGTACTGTTTTCACATATCTGTAGGGTGTGAAATTACACATCTTAAAATTTGGCCCTAGCGTGCAATGAATGTACTCAGAATGTCAGTTCTCAGATCCTCTTCCCGGATATCTGTTTAAGGTCGTCGAAGAAGGGTTTGCGTAACCTGGTCCTCGCTAGAGCCGGACGTTTGTACAGGAAATGAATAAGCGACTCTTTTCATTTTCATCATTGCAACTTCGGCAGAAATTGTTGTGGGGGATTGCTAGTTTGGCTGCATGGTCCCCTATTGGCCAGTGCCCTGTATTGACTGCCACTACTCTTGCGATGTATACGCTAGTTCTTTGTAGTAGCGCATTTATTTTCGACCAGTTTTTCTTGGCATCGATCTATACTAGTTTCGATGAGGTGATTACCGAATTTATGGCTTTAATTACTACTACTACTAAGTTGGCGCTACAGCTCGAGGTGAACCTGGGCCTGCTTCTCGCAACCATTTGTGTGTGCGTGTTATATTTTTGCACGAATGGAAGGGACCTACAGTTTTTTGCCGACTCCGAACGGCGAGTTGAGAAGCTCAATCGTGACAAATGATACTCTTTGATGCTTGTTAGACATTCGAAAGAAGTGGGCACTGTGAAAAACTTTTAGGTGTTTGCGGCAGGATTCGAACCCAAGACCGCTGGCTCAGTAGTCCGACGCACTAACCACTTGCGCTACGGTGCTTTAATTGCGCCTTGGCTATCTGCAATAATAGCGATGTTGTGGCTGGGCGTTGAGTCGTTAATTAAGTTGTGAAAGGCCTCGAGGATCGCTAGTAGCTCTGCCTGGAAGACGCTAGCGAAATTCGTTAGGCGATAGGATTCCGATATACCGATTTTTTCCAAGAAAATGCCCGCGTCCACCCCGCTGTCCATTTTCGAGGCATCGCTAAATACCGTTGTATCCAAATCTGTTACCTGTTGGAAAACTGGGAGCGAAGAGCTTCTTGAAGTTTGGGGATATTGTATCCTTGGGGATATTGTAATCCGTTGGAGACATAACCACACCATTTGGTAGTGTGTCCTGAGCAGTCCAGCACCCAGGTTCCTTGATTATACTTTGTCAAAGGACGACTAGGGATATCATTCGACCTTTGAATGTCTTCATTGCTATGAATTTATAAAAAAAAAAATATCCAAAAACCCCTCACCCATTCCACTGACATCCTTTCCCTTACCCCTGATGATTCATAATAACCAAAGTCAGCTTCATTGCCCGGGCGCATATTTAATCTGAGAACTGAAACAGGTGCGTTCTTCTGTCAGAAACACATTTCGCTAGAGGGAAAGAGAGAGATGGAGATCTGGCTTTGCTGGGTGGTTAATTTTTTTTTTGTTTTGCCACGTCCTATATATAGCCAATATGTTTGTGTTGCACGCCAAATAATTCCAACAATGAGAATTGGAATATTTTATTTATTTAAATCTTTCCCTTTTTTACAATTTCAAGGGGCGAGTTTTTGTTGAATTTAATTCATTTAGCAAAAATGTGGCAATGGCAGTGGCGGCAGGATTATACAGAACAGCGATTACATACCCGAAACCCGACACAGAATAACAATGAATAGCGCGTAATTGCAAGGATAATAGGGATGTGAGTGGCACAACAACTACAGGAATTGTTAAAATTGTTTACAAATGGACTTATCTGCACCTAAGCGAGGTTAATTCTTTGAGGCCCAATAAAAGGACTTTTTAAATGTAGATTCGATGGATGGGGGTTTGTAAAGAGTTCCGCACTAATGTGGGCAATTAGCGTGTGAGGATTCATTGTGTGTTTTCGCAATTTAACCGCAGAAATTTTGTAGCTACATATTGGGTGTGTATAGCGAACATTATTAATCATTGTCTAATTCTAACGAGAGAGGACGAAGAAAAATTACACACAAGGATGATGGAAGGAAGCCACTGTTCTAAACGAAGCTAAGGAAAGAAAAATATATTTCTTACTTCACATAGTGACAGGGTTTTCTGTTTTTTTTTTCCTTTTTCTTTGAACATGTATTGCCAAAGTCCTATCTGTCTCTCTAGAGGTTGATAGATGAGCCTTCCTTTTTTGTGCGTCTCTCCTCGGAGGGATGGATTAATGCTTAAATACTCTGCATTCACTCAGTATTCACTTTTGTTAGAGAAGCGACAGCTTGGTATTTTTGGTATTCCTTTGTCATTGAGAAGTAGGTTTGAGAATACGCAACGCAAAGACCTGCTTCCATCGTTCATTGATTAAAGGGAGAATTTAATAGGAAAATCAGAAGCTATCAGTTTGACAGAGGAACTTGAAATTGTAAACTGAATCGGAAGATGGGCCATGAATGAATTAAATTAAGCGTAATTTATCCTCAGGAACGATGGTATTGAATATCAAAAGATTGCTATGGGTGTTGTTGTTTTTTTTTTGCATGTTTTTTTTATCCACCAACCAAGTTGTAAAAAGGTGTCACTTTGACTTTGGAGAGTAATTGACGTTTGAAAATAAAAAGTTGATGATATTTTGGTACCAAGGAGCAGATAGCAGTGTTGTTAGAAACAGAACACAGCACCGATCGATAGTTGCGATTGTCTTGAACTTCCGTATGATTTTATTCTCCACATCTGAGCGGTAAATGATGTCTGAAATACATTGCGGTTCACTAGATTAGAAGCAGGCAATTTTCGGAAAAGAAAATGATCTATCTTCCTGAAAGGCACCACACTTGAGTATTCCAATGAGGTCAAATATCTGGGAGTTATCTTAGATAAGCGTCTCACTTGGAATCCTCACCTCAACTCTATAATAAACCGTGCAACTAGGGCCTTATGGGCAAGTCGTCGACTGTATGGTAGAGCTTGGGGTCTCAATCCAAAAATTATACACTGGTTGTATACCATGATGGTCAGACCCATCATTTCGTACGGAGCCTTAGTTTGGTGGCCTAAGGTTCTCGAAAAGACCACAGCCAAGAAGCTTGATAAGCTTCAACGCATGGCGTGTCTTGGTATAACCGGTGCCATGCGCACTTGCCCTTCAGCAGCTCTAGAAGCTATAATTGGCATATCGCCATTACAGATCTTCATTAGGAAGTCAGCCGCTAGAAGCGCTATTAAATTTCAACTTATTCGTAAGTACAAACCAGGTAGCCTTACGGGTCACCTTAATATTATCAACAACATTCCCGATCAGGACATGCTTTGCACTGTCGCTGACTTTATGATAAGTGAATATTGCTTTGGCAGAAAATTCGAAGTTCATATTGGGGAACGTACCACGTGGTCAAACGGAGGACCCACGATAGACCCAAAAAGTCTAATATGGTACACTGATGGATCAAAAATGGCCTCTGGCGTTGGCGCTGGGGTTTTCGGGCCCAACACTAGAATCTCCGTCCCTCTGGGATCATTTCCCAGCGTGTTTCAAGCTGAGGTACACGCCATTGAGATCTGCGCCTTGATTAACCTACAAAGAGGCATCAAGGGAGCTAACATAAATGTCTTTTCAGACAGCCAAAGCGCACTCAAAGCTTTGAGCTCCTATTCTGTGGACTCAAGACTGGTAAAGTGCTGCTTCAATGCTCTCCAATCTCTAGCTACCCACAATAAGGTTAAACTTTGGTGGGTGCCTGGTCACAGAGGCATTGAAGGAAATGAGATTGCGGATGAACTGGCCCGATCAGGCTCTACTGCTAAATTCTCAGGTCCAGAACCCTTTTGTGGCATAAACTGGGCAACAATCTCAGCATTAGTTAACAATTGGGAACACAATCTCCGACTTTCTCATTGGAGAAATGTCCCGCGGCTTAGGCAAGCCAAATTGTTGATTAAGCCTTATACCCATCACAACGAACTTCTAAACCACAATAAGAAGGATATTAGGTATCTAACAAATTTCCTCTCCGGTCATTGTCATTTACGATACCACCTGAACAAGTTAGGCCTGTCTAGCGAGACCGATTGTCGACTCTGTTTGGAAGAGGTCGAAACAGCCGAACACGTCCTTTGTGACTGCCCGGCACTTTTTGGGGTCAGACGACGTACCCTACACAAAGAACTGCTTAGACCTTATGAATTAAAAAATGCGTCAACCAAGGACTTACTCACCTTTATCAGAAAGGTGGTTTGCCTCTTGGGCTAATTAGTATCCTACGATACAATAGATCTTTCAGGTCGCAGTATCAGCCTTGGGGCAGGATCCAGATATAAAAAAAAAAAAAAAAAAAAAAATCTTCCGATACATTGCAGTTCGAGAAAAAAAAGGATGGTGATAGCAAGAGTGGTTCGTGCTGAACGCAACAGTGAATTCCAAAATTTTAAGAAAACCGGCTAACTGCACTTTTGAGACATGTTAACTGAATCAATCAGATTCGCATGCATTAAGTTGGTTCATAAGATAAGAAGCAGTCAAATTAATATCGTTGTTTGTGAAGATATTTATTTTATTTTTGTACAAAAAGTGAATTTTGTGTTTGCTTTATTTTTTCTTCAAAAATGGTAAAAAAATGTTTGACATTGTCAGAGAGCTCCAAATTAAACGATTACCATTCGGAAGGCTTGTCTCAGCGTGCTATCAATGGCAAGATCAATCAGAGTGATTATCCTGTTGGTAATTATTTGAAGGATCCAAAAATGTACGGGAAAAATTGCAAAGGAAATGATTCCTCAGCCCATACAGCTGCGGGAAAGCGAAAGATTGTCGGATCAGCCTCCAATTCTGAGTTTTCGACAGCTAAGATCGGAGATGCAGCTGATGTTACCGCAAGTTAATCTACTGTTCGTCATGTGATTCGTAGTGCCAAATACCTCAAGCGACTTAAGCTGAAGAAAAATACCACCACTTAATGCTTCCTGAAAATTCCAAAGCTTACAATTCGCGAATGACCACATGACCTGTGATGGGCAAGTTCGAAGAGCTGGAAAAAAGAGGTCCTTTCTGAAGAAATAAAATTTAATTTAGATGGACCGATGGAAATAACTTTTACTTCCACGATCTAAGAAAAGAGAAGCTCTTTTTATGGCTTAATGGTCTGGGGTACAATATCTTATTATGGCTCCATCGATTTGGTGGTTTGAAGCTCTAGAATGACAGGAAATAGCTACACAGTGGTGATTACATCTGCTTTTACGAAGATCCACGATCTCTTAAAATTTCAACACGACACACAGCTCGCATTGTTAAATCGTTTGTTGCCAGTAAAAATGTTGAACTTCTTCCATGGCCACCATATTCGCCAGACCTTAACACTATAGAAAACGTGTGGCGCTGGCTCACACGAAAAGTATACGAAGGTGGAAAGCAAAACGATAAAAAAGCGCTTATCGAAGCCGTTAAACTTGACTAGAATGAGATTTCACTTGACTATTTGGCCTCATTGTATGACTCCCTCAAAGATCGAATTTTTGAGGTTATTTTTGAAGAAAGGTGACTCTACTCATTATTAAAAATTGTACCTGTAGTATGAATCCTTACATATAAAAATGAGCTGTTCGTCTGATACCATCCGATCGAGCTGAAACTTACACAATATAGGTACTTTGTATGATGTTTGTATGTTCGTACATCATTTCAACTTTTCCGGTAGATGGCGCTTTAACTCCAAAATATTTAAACTCAGCGTTCGATTAAGCTGAAACTTACACAATATATCTATAATGAGGTAAGAAATGTTTGTAAGTCAAAAGTTTTTCAAGTTTTCCGATAGATGGCGCTGAAAACCAAAATCTATGGGGTTGTGTTGTCCCCACAGTTTATAGAAAAACTTCCCAGTAACAAATGCTCAGAACGAAAAGAAATGAGTTTGACGAATTCTTTTCGGATAAAATCTTAACTTTACAGCAATTACAAAATTCGTGTCTGTGCACGTTAAAAGATAGTATGGACTTAAATGTTTGTAAACGTTTTCAAATTATTCAAATCTGTTTTTGTCTTACTCTAATAGAAAGAGAAAAAGGATGTAATGTGTTCTGACAGCGTTCAGGTCCGCCACAAATCTCAAAATTATTACTACAGCAATGCACTGTGACAGGAAACAACAAAGTTTTGATGTTCGTGCACTTCTCGCTTCATAACAAATATATTGTGTAAGTTTCACGCAGCCATCGGTAAGTTTATTGAGTTTTTAGCACTTAAATAAACGAACAGGTTATTTTTTATGATATGAACTGTTACGCCAGTTCCTATATGTATATCTGACCGAGAAGTTCATGTATTCGTATACTTTTGTTTTTTTGAAATGGTTAAAAATTAAATAAAAGTATTTATTTTTGAATTTTAAAATGGTTGAGTTAAACTCGGTCGAAAAAGTTGGATAATATTGTTTGGATAGTTCTCTTGGATCCAAATAGTGTTGCCGGCATTTAATTCTCTACCAGTCATGACTATTTTTAATGTCGGGAAAATTGATTCAAAATTATATTTACGTATATCAAACAGATGAAATTTAAATTCGTTTAAATGCATTTAGGTTACACATCCGATTCCAACCACTTCTTGAACAACATTTGCAAATACAACACCAAAAGTCACTTGAAAAAATTTCATTAATTTTTATGACATAAACACTGTTTTCCATGGGTGTAGCGAAGCGCACCGGGTAACCACTAGTTCAAAACAAAAATTAACTTTTCCTGAAAAGAAAACAAAAAACATTTTTTTTTTCATTGATTTGTAAAGTGCTTCTAATCTTATGAACCGATTTAAATGCAATCGTTTCTGACTCATTGGGCAATAAGGTCTTCAAGATATAGGCTATGTCGTTCTGAACATTTTTTTAAAACTTGATTGTGAATTAAATAGAAACTACTATAACTTCACCATAATTTTTTTTTGTTTCGCTGACATAATAACAGGAGAAATATAAATTGAATCGTTTATTTTCAAAACATGAAAAAAAATGTTAGGCCACGAACCAAAACTGATTATTTTCATGTCAAGAACATTTAATTTTTCTCATATTAACGGATATTTAAAAATGTTAAATATAATGTGTTATAGTTGGACATATCATGTTTCATGTGTCAACGCAAATATCTCTACTTTACAGCGCAAATATAAAAAAAGATTTTTGAATAGATGTGGATATGTCATGTTTTGAAAATAAACGATTCAATTTTATCTCCCAAAATTATGTGCTTCTAATCTAGTGAACCGCAGCGTAATCAAAATCTTAAGACAGAAACATGTTTAGATAGCTGTGTAAAGCTGTCAAAAATTGTACAGAAAAGTTAATTCTGTCCGACCTACAACTCAATTGAGTTTATCTACCAATACCAATACCGTTGCTTAGAAAGGACAACTCTTTAAAAATCCAATCTTTCGAAACAAATTTTGGACTTCTATTTAACAAACATTTTATATCTCCTTCAATCTGTGTATCTGTAGATGTGCCCAACAATAAAACAAATGAAGCAAACAAAACAAGTAAAATGTCACCGCATACTTGCAGAAGGTCTGACCGATACACCTCACCAGGACCACACCAACAAAAACACAGAGCAAAACATCTATTGCTAGTGCTAAATTAAACACTCAAATAGAATGTTTTTGTATCCTTTGTGGTTGGCAATGAATGTTCTTCTCGGCACCACCCCCCACTACCCCTCTGGTGTCACAGGAAAAAAGGTCTCTAGTCTTTACCCACCACCACCGCCCCCCGGTGGAGGTGGTTGGTTTATTATTTTTCGAAAAACTCCGTTCACCAGGTCTCCAAACTCCAAAGTGGAACGCAATGGGAATGGGAAATGCCAACTGGAAATAAGTATTTGGTTTTGTTAAATATTTTTCCTTCGAAATTGTTTTCTCAACAAGTATTGGTGGTGGTGGTGGTGGGTGCAATTACGGGCCAAGTTTGGGGTTTTTTTTTTTGGTATCATTGGGCTGGTCAAATACTCGTAAATAAACAACTTTGGAGTCATTTTGTTGGCATTAAGATGTTCATTGGTTGCTGAATGGGGCAGGAGTTGCCAGCACTTGACAGCTTTAAAGCTATTTACATACATTCGCACAGATGCGATAGCGATACCAGGGTATTCGTTGTTTCGGCAACACCGTTACAGTGCAAGACCACACCGCTTAGCAATTTGTTAATCCATCTGACGCGTGGCACAAATATTTAGCTAAACGTCAAAGTGGATGCGCCAGCTTATTGCTGTGCAGGGGTTTGGTGCGTATAGTTGAGCTCACACTTTTATTTGGTGGCCACGTGACCGTTTGTTTGACTAGCACACGCCTATGAACCCTTCAATGTTTAATTTACCAGAAAATAGCCGCGAGACTGTCAACAGTAAACATTGAATATCACAGCGATAAGAATCTGATTCTTTTGCTAGGGATGATAGTGCGGGTGGTTACAAGGATCAAGGATGCACTGATGCACGGAAATTACTTTGTTATGATATGCTATAGGCATATTGCCTGGGAGACGATTCGATGATTTTGAAATTATGAAGTGATTTGTAAAAAAAAAATCGTTTTATCTTGTAAAAGAGTAGACATTTTCGAATTACTGAAAAGCCTTTGCTCAAAAAGTTTACGGCATTCAAAACCCACCAACACTGATTCTTATTTCGTCATTTCGAGGTTAGCCATTTACATTGTTACGATCACTCGGAGAGATGTTTTCTTCTCGATACTTAAAAAATAAACTTTGAAGAAATACGAAACATGAGTTCTGGCAACAAATACAAAGAAAAGCTCCCTGAAATGAAGTAAGGAAGGGTGACACACGTCAGATCGGCACCAAGTTAAACTTCATTTTAAACAACTACTTGCACAATTAGTAGGTACAAAGGCAAAGACATTTATTTATTATATTTGTTGCTGGACATATTATGAATAAGTTGCGGCTTTGGCATCACTCGTAGCTTCCAAGAGTCATCTCCAATCAACCCCGGATAATCTGCCGATAAATTCATTTCAAATTCTTAGAATTGAAACTTAAATTACTTCTTACTTGCGACACAGATCTAAGACATTCCCAAACTTTGCACAAAAAAGGGAAAAAAAACCGAAATTCAAGTGAACTTCAAACATTCGGGTTGAGACTTTGAGCAATCGGAACTTGTAGCCAAATGGAGATTTCCTTTTTGCATGCGTATGCAAAACTTTTCTCAAGTATATTTCACTGTTTCCTTTTATTTTGTGTATTGTGAACTTTCAACATACATGTACATGTGTTCCCACATTAATAACAGAAGTCAGAGAGTGCCTTGAGTAAAGTTTTCTTGCCACAAGACAACATACAAAGAAAGAGCAGAGGAAATCGGTAAAACCCTTTCTTGTCGTTATAGAAAGTCGACTTTCATCGTATGTGTGAACTTGAAGTTTGTATTTTTTATATTTATATTTATGTAGGGATATCCTTTCTCCCCTTTCTGGGGGTTTCTTAAGCACAGACTACACGTTTTATGACTTTTCGTTTTGTTTACACTCTCACATGTTTACTTAAACAATTCTTCTGGTAGCCTTATGCAAGCTGCTGGAAACCACGAAAACCGTTCTCTAGGAACATTTTAGACAAACCTCAATTGCCGAAGTCGGCTTTCTTTTCAACTGGCTTTGTAGAGGTGGGCGGCGTAAATGATTATCAAGGAGATTTGTTTACATTTTTTATACATTTATTTATTTCAACAATGTCGATGCAGATTCAGTCGCCCTTTTTGATTTTTTTGTTTGGAAAGTTACGCAGATCTCTGTTGCATTCAATTATCATCTATATCTCACTTTCCGAATGCGTCGATAAATCATGATATAAAATCAAGCCCAACATTAAACTGTCAATTTTCACTCACATGACAGCCCTTAGTGAACGCTTGAATTGATAGTTAAAATATTTCTTTCCTATCATTCCATGTAATATACTCTGCGACTTAAAAACCATCTGTGTTTATTTTACAATGAACTATTCAAGCTTTTAAAAAAAAACAATAAATCGATACAAAGAAACTTGGCAGCACTGGACTGTCCACTGTCACTGCTGGCATGTACTTTCCTCGAGTTAGTAGTCGTCACTTTGGTAGTTGTACCCAAGTCAAGTATAAAGTATAAAGTCAAGTTAGAATACGAATTTCCCGATATCAAGGGAATTAATTAATTAGTCGAATCGAAAAAGGTGTCTTGTATTCGATAAAAACATATACAATAAAACCTCCTAATTGGGACCCTCTGTACTGGGTTTTTTCATATAAACGAACCTTTGAAAATAGGCACCTCTGAATTGGATCATGGGGCAATGCTTTGCTTGTGAATTGTGTTAGAATTGCTTGAAAAACGAAACTGGGACAAAAAGCAAAGAGTGGGAGAAATTACAAGTTTCAGAGCTTATTGTGTGTATGTATGCATGTATGTATGTGCATGCCATGAAAATAGGGAATTCCATCGGAATATCGGAAATGCGTATGTAAAAAAACACATGTATACTTGTAGATATATACTTATGTATCTTCATATGCTATTCAACGACCCGCATGTAGATTATATAAGCAGAAAGACATCACAACTACAAGGAGCCCTCTCTAGCATCCTACCAAACGTCGGTGTGCCTGGATACAGCAGAAGGGTCTTGCTGTCCAAAGTAACAACATCAGTTATATTATATGCCGCTCCCGTCTGGGCGCATGCATTAACGACGAAGGAGACAAAAAAGAAGATGTCGTCAATATACAGACTCTGCACCCTACGAGCGATCAGCGGTTTTCGAACCATCTCAGACGAATCCTTGCAGATGAAAAGATGAGAATCTATAACAGGAGAGCCTTGATAAAACAAGAGGAAAAGGTAGCATCAGCAGCTATGTGGCAAGCTCGGTGGAACAACACACAAAAAGGCAGGTGGACCTACAAGCTGATCCCGACAATCAAGGACTGGCACTGGATAATTCGACTGCAACTACCACCTTACGCAGTTCCTGTCTGGCCACAGCGATTACCGGGAATACTTATACATACGACAGCTCACCATTCTGTCCAGAATGTCCAGGTGAAGAAGATGACACGGAACACGCAGTATTTTACTGCACATGCTTCGTAACTTGGAAAACCACTCTGCCAAATTTGCCGTTACTCCTCGACCATATGTTGCGGTCAGAAGAGAATTGGACGGCCATCTGCAGCTAGATAACAGTACTCCAACAGGAGCTGTGAAGAATAGAAAAGCTTAGAACGGCAGAAGCTGACACAGGGCGTACAGCATTATTTGTAGTACGTAACGGCAGTCCCGCGGGGAGAATGGTTGAAGTCTGTGTATGTGGGTGAGGTTTAGTATGTAGGTGCATATCGGCTGACATTCTTAGGTCAGGATCAGGTATGTGAATCGTGCATGCTAGCAGCGCGGGCTTTTGGTATCTTGAAAAGATTCCCAAATGCTACTCAACGACCGTAATCGGGACAAAATGAATTTTAGCCTCCAATTCGGATCGCATTTTCTTGGTACCCCGGAGTGCCCCTGCTAGATATTTGCCTAAACACAAAAAGTATGGAAGAAAAGAAGAACCACGTCGGCAGCTATCCAAAGAATGAAATCTTTATTATACATATGCATACATGACACATTCGACACTTAATAATATAGTTGAATTCACAATAGAGTTTTGTTAAGTCTTATAAAATTAATTAGGTAATTCACAATTATTTCACACATAATATGTAACAGCCTCAATTGGGAGGTTTTACTGTACATGAAAAATCGCGTCGTGTGACGTAGCCTAGGGATTTGGTTTCATTCTTTTTAACTAACGTATAACCGGCATTCTTGTAATAAACACACAATTCAAAGATTCCGTTGTTTGAGCTCTAGACGTCACTCGACAGTGGCTTTACAGTCTCAAGATCTGGGCATACAACTTAAAGGTTGAAACACACTGCTGTATTTTTAAAATTTTTGGAACCGGGATTGAGAAATTTGATTTTTGAGCTTTAAAGGAATTTTATAACAAGTTTTGACAGCTCAAGGAGAAGACCAAAGCGATTTTGAATCCATAAAATAAAAACAACAAACTAACAATTAAAGTAAAGTACAATAGAAAAAAACGAGTTGGAACATGTATAGAAAGAAATAAGCTTAAGATAACGTTGCAGCTTTAAAAAGTCCTTCGACCATTCAATCCTGCATTGGTTGAAATTTTTTTTCTACATTTGCCATTTCAACTCCCCTTTCTGTTGTTTTTCGATCCAATACGTTTGTATTTATGACTCTCATCGTCGACGTAGAGTGCAAATATTTGCCTGCATCGTATAAAACAACCCTCCAAAGTACACGGAGCAGCAACAGAAAACAAAGCACACACACGAAAATGTGAACATCCAACATTCCAAATAAAAAATATATATTTTTTTTTTCAAATAAAAATGTTTTTTAATAAAAATCGTCGAGAAACCTATCGAGTACGGGGCAACGATACCCAATGAAAGTATGTGTATCAAGAGGTAGATAGCGAAGTGAAAGTGTGTGTACTTGTAATCGTACCTTAAGCCTTAAACGCCCTTTAGAGCGTCGCCGGCCTCTGTGCACACCACCTGTGGATTGTGTCTGCAATGCAGCTTATTGAAAATTAAAAACAAAAAACAGAGGAAGGCGAAAACTACCCCATGTCGTCAGGGGTTGCCGATAGGAAATGTACTCCGAAACGATGAGATGATGATTTCCCAGACTGATATCAAAATAAAAATCATGATAGAGTCATCACGGAAAAAAACTGTATCTAGTATCTACAAACAAAACGGTCACGTGTCAATCACAATCGTGAGCTGAGAATGGATTTTAAGGACCGGGGTTGCACATCAGTTTTTCGTATTGTTGATTCCCTTGGTGTGAGCTTCTGATATAAATCTCGGCAAGTAAATGTTGCAAAACATTTGGAACAATTAAGTACGAGCACGCGTCAGTTTTGAAAGTTATCCGCGTTTAAAGCTGAAAATTGGCATCGTTTGGTAAGTAGGTGATTAAATTTGGTGTAAGCTGGTGATGTGAAATTGATAGCGTCTTAGTTGAGTGATAGTGGGAAAAGAGGGATACAATTGCGCTAGTGGCAGTGCCCCTGAATTGTTCTAAGTTATCCCCTTGGAGTGGAATAGAAAAGCATGTGCATCAATTTGGCAGGTAAAAGTAGAAAGGATATGTCAACGATTAAGTAATGTTTCAAAGTACATATTTCCTTTGGGTCGACAATAAATATTACTTCAAAACATATATTTTCAAGTTTGAGTTTTTTTTTTTATTTAAATTTTTCTGGTGCAGGTGCCTTATATTGTAGAAAAGTGGAAAAGATATTTAATAATTGCTTGGTCCTGTGAAACTACGCAACTAGTGGGCACCATGGTGGAATAGTAAGTGCGTTGGACTACCACGTAATACTGCCCGGGTTCAATCCCAGGAAAACACCTAAAAGTTTTTTTAAGGTGCCACCTCTTTCGAATGTCTGACAAGCATTCAGATAGTATCAATTGTCATGATGAGCTTTTCAAACTCACCGTTTGCAGTCGGCTAAAACTGTAGGTCCCTTCCATTCGTGCAAAAATCTATATAATAAAAATGAAATGATGATCGTTGGTAACCACATAAGTTGAGAACAGCTAGGCCGATTTGGCATTTTTCTGTTAAATATTCGTTATAGTCCGAATGAGGTTCTAACGGAAAGAAAAATTCTATAGGTGGCGCTGAAGTCAAATTATTAACAAATTCTCTATTTACTGACCAAATGGACTCATATTCAGAACATATGTATGTTGGTTTGAGGCTAAGAGAGAAAACTACAATATCTGGACTCGATAGGTGGCGTGGTAGTCAAGTTATTAGCAAATTCTATATTTATTGACCAAAATGACTCATATTCACAGCATACATAATGTAACTCATCGCGCAACATACAGTAAAGGGCAGGACAACGTCTGCCCCCGGGCCAACTAGTATAATATAAATATAACACTCACACACAAATGGTTGCGAGAAGTAGGCCCTGGTTCACCCCGAACTGTAGCGACACCTAAAGAAGAAAAAAAGAAACTACGCAACTTGTTTTGAAAGCTATATGGGTCCAAATTCTGCAACTTATATTCTGCCTTACGTGTGAGAAACCCAGCGAAGTTCCTAACAGCTCTAAGTCCTGACGAATCGCAGTAATCAGGTTCGGGTCGATTAGGCATTTTGATCGATTACAAATTTAAGAAAGCTTCTACCAGCAAAATTTAAGCATCGTGACTGTGATCGACACCGAAAAGCAAAGCCACTTATGCTGACAGCTCGTTTGGTCTATTTTCGTATACTCTCTTTTTTAGAAAACAGCATCGCTTACAGCTCTTATTTTTTTTTATTTTAAAGTGGCATCATCTAAACGTCTTTCTTGTGCATACAAATATTCTTCATCTCAATCACTTCATAAATTTCGCATTCAGTCATATTTTTTGAAATCCTTTACAAAATCGAAGGATGCTGGTAATATTCCCAAAACACGGGGTGGATGAACTGCCCTCTAAAAAAAAAATTTGTATTTATTTTGTAATCTATATGATTTTATCGTACGATTTGTAAGGGGTGCCGCTTCTTTGTATGTTCGCCTTTTCGGAATGATTCCCTGGCATTTATTTCGTAGTAGCGATAAACAATGGGGGCAGGACACGGGATTTGTGCAAGCAAATAAAATTGAAAATCGGATAATTGCTCTTAAGCGAGTGACTTCAGTGTTCAGTATCACTGTATCAGACAAATAAAACGAAATCTATCGACGAGGTGAGATTTTGAGCCATTATTCCCGTGGGATGATTGTTTATCTTTAACTAGTAGGTATACAATATGCTGTGTGAATGTTTGAGATACAAAGGGCAAGTGAGTATAACAGTGGTTCTTCCTTCTACTGTTATAAACTGTGGGGTGAAAAAGACAAAACAAAGAATCAATCTGATTAGCTTTACGCTTTGTAAGTGGTGACTAATTTTACACATTTTCCAATCAGATTCTGAGTGGAAAACATCTTATTTGACTTTATATTCTTGTTCCTTTTAAATATATGGTGAGATTCACAGTTTTACTACTTTCGGAAACTCTCCGTATTTTTCCTATTTTGAGATACCTACTAAAAATTCAAAAAAATCAAATGTTTGAAAATTTCCATTTCCAGTTCTAAATTGTCAAAATTTCCAAAACTGAACTGCAATCTGGCGTTTTGTTAAAATTACATATTTCGGATCTATATGGAAAGTCTTAAAGATATTTTTTGAAAATTCAGGGTTTTATGATACCAGATTTCACGATAGCCATAACTTACGAGTCAACACCAGATACTTCGTAACTATACCAACAATCCACAAAACACATTTTTCACGCTTTTATTATGTTACTGCCCCTCGCTTATTTAATACATTACCGGAAAAACTTAGGTGTGAGAGAGTGAAAACAGTATTCTTAAAGGATATTAAAAAATGGCTTTTTTCGTTTTACCATTCTGAGATTGACGCTTTTTTAACACCTATGATTTAGCCCATATATATTTTAAAACTGGATGTACATAATTGAATCTTTTCTTTCCTTTTTTCAAATTCTATTGTTTGTTTTCCCCATCATTTATATAACTGATAGGTACTTTCGCCTCTTGTCATTTATAAGACAATAGATTGTACTAAGCTATTTCTTTCAAAAAACTTAAAAGCTCATTAACTATTTGATTTGGATTTAATTGTACTATATTTAAGTTTCTTGATATGAAATAAAGACAATAAAAAAAAAAAAAAAAAAAAAAAAGATGCGTGCAAATAATTTCGGAATCTGATATTTGATGATATTTCATATTTTGAAAATGGAAATTTTTGCGTACTTGGGGAGAGGGGTTAGAATTCACACTATTAATTTAAAATATTAATTTATTAAGAAAACTTATTACAAAAATATAAAAGCTCTTATAAACATATAAAATCACTTTTCACTTGATAAAAAAAAACTAAAAAAATAAATAAAATAAGGTTAGTACCTACACACATAGGTAGAGGTGGTGGTTTCGGTGGAAAGAAATTCAAATGGGGCAAAAAGGGTGCAGTTTGAATACCACAACCTTATGCGACCCGTTTATTTGGATGTAGCTAGGGATATTTATATTCACCCTCTATATATTAAACTAGCTGATGTACCCGCTTCGCTGGACATACAAAAATATTCTCTTAGTATGTAGATATGTGTATTTGTAATAAATTGTCTACTGGAAGGAGACTTCCAGCTAAATGCTACACTTATCCTTGCAGCTTAAAGGTTGGCATCACAATTTGCTTAGCACCAAATGACTGAATGAATTGCTTGGATAAAGGATTTTCCATAGACTATTAAAGAAAAAAGTGACGCAGGTGGGTTAGCGATTTCTTCCAATCTAACTTTTCCTTACTTACTTATATTTATATAGTTATATTTTTACACGAATGGAAGGGACCTACAGTTTTTTGCCGACTCCGAACGGCGAGTTGAGAAGCTCAATCGTGACAAATGATACTCTTTGATGCTTGTCAGACATTCGAAAGAGGTGGGCACTGTGAAAAACTTTTAGGTGTTTGCGGCGGGATTCGAACCCAAGACCGCTGGCACAGTAGTCCGACGCACTAACCACTTGCGCTACGGTGCCCACTTATCTAACTTTTCCGCTTTCTTAAATATAACAGCACGTTCTTACCAACAAAACGTCAAAACATTACATACATAGATACACATCTGTATCTGTTCCAAGCCCTGCGTCTACTTATCATAAAACAAATTGCAACCAAATTTATCCAGCTATTGGATTAGAGTTGATCGAACAATAACAATACATACATACATATATGTTAGCACGAAGCAATCCCAATCCCAATCACTTATACTACACGCATGTATCGCATACACGCATACCCGCTGCCGCTGGTCCATTGACGGGGGCAATGGTCTTTACTGATCGTTGTCGCGAAAGCATACAAACAATATTTCTTTATGTTATTACTTTTCTCACAGAAAATGTACAAAGAAGATATACATATATGTATATCAAAATCTTTGTTGTAAAATAATCTTAACAAATATGTAAATTTTATTTTAATACGTTATTTAAGAACTAAGAAAGAGCGAGATAAATGCCCAAAAGTAAAATATAAACTTTTCTTTTTCTCATTTAGGAGTTTTTTATTGAAATATATTAATTTTTTTTGATCCATTTTATAGATTTAATCTAACTAGAATCGTTTGCAAAAAACCGCATTCAAATCCGTTTAGTAGTTTTTTAGTTTTTGCGGCACATACAAACATACTTTTTTTAGACTTCATTTTATAAAAGTAGTGATGATGATATGTTCTCTGAAATCTCTTTAATGTCATCAAGAAAGGCTTTGCTCAGTATGCGCTGCCTGGCTCTCGTTCATTTGTTTTTGTCCTTTTGGAATTTGGCCAGTTTGTAAGACTAGTCCAATTGAGACCAACTAGTCTTAAGACGTGCGAGAGTATATTGTCCTTAACAGCACCTATAGAAATATGAACAATTTCCTCTAGTGACCTGTTAGTTAGTCAGCTCTATCGTTTCCTTCAATAACATCATGTCCTGGAACCCAGAGAAGAGTCACTCCAGCCTGACTGCACAAGTGATGTAGTTTTGCTTGGCATTGATCAACCAGTTTTGATGAGGTGATGAGTTTTAACATGTTATAACTTGCCCCGCAAAAATATTACAACTAGCCCCGCCATGAAATTTAATACAAAGAACACCATAAAAAAGCCGAAATCCTTACAAACTTCACATATATACACAAACTGCACCAAAATATAAATGCCTATCTACAAAAAAGAACTGGCACTATATCTCTAGCGTGTGAATAGAAATACCGAAAATAAAAAAAAATAAGAAAGTTACAAATCTCCAAATTTCGTGGAGCCCACCCACAACTTCTGCCAATGACGATCAATTCGAATATTTTTCTCTTTCACGGACTCTTCATTTACAGGGGAATCCTTTATTTTTAGCTGTTACAAAAATGCAAAATTTTAGAAACACCCTCAATTACCATGCTTCTGATTGGATGAAATTCGTCATTTGCACTACATTCGGTTTGGTAGAAATGTTATTTTTTTATACTAGAGTGCTTCAATATTATTTTCGAAGGCCGATAACAATATGAATCCCTTGCTCGGTTGCGATTCATTTAGCAAGCGTTCTCACAACGGTTAGGAATATTTGATACTTTCTTTTAATTTAAGGTATGTACACAGATAACAACCACTAGTACTTCTTCACAGGGCTAACATAGTCGAAAATCAAAAGAAATAAAACCTTATTTAAAATCCTTATTTAAAAATCTAGCGAACATGGTTTCTATACCAGTTTGGCTTGGAGAAATCTCGCAACTCTTCAAAGTGGCGTTGAGCAATGTGTGCTAAACTAGGATTGCCAGAAATATATTAAAGAAACTAGTTAACGAGCATTAAAATCCCGGATTTTCCAGAATAAAATTGGATCCAAAAAATAGTACAAAACTTGGACCAAAACGTATGTTCATGTATACCCACTATTTTTTTTACAAAAAGACATTTTTACTGGCGGTACTTATGTTTATTAAATAACTCTTAGTTCTCACTTTATATTTGGTTCGTGGGTGGTCTTGGGCTTGTTGGCATAAACACTAGACTTCAAAAAAGTCCAATGTCTTTAAATCGCATGATCTGGGCGGCCAATTCTGATCACCAAAACGGGAAATTACACGACAAGAAAATGACTCATTGAGAACAACCACTCGTGCATTTTTTGGACCCCAAATTTGACAATTATGACGATTAGCAAAGCCATCGAGATGAAAACGAGCCTAATTCCTGAATATGATTATGTTTGAAAAGTAGCTACCAAACTGTCATTATTTTTGAATTATTGCTCAGCAATGAATACGCGTTGTTCTTTCCTGTCGCACATTATTTTTAATAACCCTGAACCGTCAGCTGTCACGCTATCATTTTTTCATTGACAACAATTTACCGCTTTAATGGAGAAAAAATCAAATCTTGCGTGAATTTTGGGACACACATTACTCAATAAATGTATTTTATTGGCAATATATTGATAAATCTTAGCCAAATATTTTAATGAATATCTAATCAATGGAAAACCCGGACAATTTAGAAAAACTATCGCGGACGTTCCCCGTATAAACGAAAAAGAGTACATGTCCGGGAAAACCCGGACAGATGGCAACGCTAGCTAAAGTAATCACACTTTCCAAACAAAATGTTAGTTCGTGTTTGAAACATTATTCCTTTAATGAAGCTTGTAATTTAAAAACAAAAACACAGAATATCTTTTCATTGATAGTTTTTTATGTATCCGCAATCTCTGTTTATTACTTAATATGGGATCAAAATAAATTCCCTCTCAGTTTTTAATTAAATTATCTTGTTCCTAAAAGACTCATATCCTTTCTCACGTATGCAATTAATTTGGCCTTTCAGGGGCTGTGGTAAAATTGATTAATCTCAACCGAGCATGTTAGAGTCGTCTCTCTTAAGATAACCAAACTCTTTCCATCAATAAATTGTGTAGCTATAGAGGTCTAAAGGGCCTGAACTTATAAGACATTCTTAAGAGTTTTTTTTTTGTGCTCCTTTTTCATTAATACCCTTCGGGGTGCTTGATGAGTTGCCTATTTTCGACAAACAGCCTCAATAACACAACAACTTCCATCTTCCAATGTCCACATTACATGAACCAAATTTGTAGTCCTTGCCTTAGTTTGGTAAATAAAATACAAAATTTCATCACCCTGAAGTCAAATAGCCCGCCTCTTCCTCCTTATTTTGCTCATTTGAAGGAGTGTACTTTATTTTACGCCTTTCATTCCCCAAAATGAGGCAGGCGACTTCTTTGCAAATTTGCCCTTGGTCAGAGTCCCGTAAATATCCTTTTGTATTTCGCACCAGTGACACTTATCAACATTCGCATAAATTGACTTGAACGACAGTGAATTGATTTTTTTTCCCCTGTTTTAAGACAAAAGATGGAGCAAAAAAAAAAACATCGAGATTCAACACACGATCTTTATGTTGGAAATTTGTTTAGCCAAAATAGAAATTGGCAAGGAAAAATGCCTAACACCCGCCCTTTTTCTTTTTCCTAGTATGCCCCCCTTCTTTCTATGTTTTAATTAAATCCTGGCCGAATGTAGAAAAAGGACCACGGTGCGGCCCTAAAAGTGAAAAAGTTTAGAATTATTTATCAGAGGATAACAATCCGGTTCAATGGGTTTTCTTTTTTTTTTTGTTTCCTCTTCCATTTCAGGCTAAACAAAGTACATATCCAACCCCTGCCTTGTGTGGGATTTTATGGTGTTTTCTTGTTTTGCTCCTGATTCGTTCCCATTCGTGATGAATTCAATTAAACAAAATAAAAGGAAAGTCATCTTTTTGTTTTTTTGTACGTTGTTTCTTTATGTTCCAACATTTTTCTTTTAACAAACGAATGAGCATTAAGAGAAAATAAAAATTAAACAAAACAAAAAAAAAGCTAAAAAAAAACGGCCCAATAAAATGGGAACACATTTGTCCAGGATATTCCTTTGGTGTGTTGTTTTTCTGTTTTCCTTCTTTTTTTGCCGAAGCTTGAAGCTGAAATTGAAAAATTGCGAATAGTGGCAGGAGGATGCAGACGCAGAGACGAAAATAACCAAAGAAAAATTTTAAATTTAATTTCAAGTCCTGTGCTTTGTTTTTTCACTTGTTTTTGTTTTTGTGTAGAAAAAGAAAAAAATCTAGGCCCTTAATAAAAATCACTTCCGAATTATTTCCATTTATCTTTGTTTCATCTCGTTCCCCAAACGCATTTTCTGTTTGTTGTAGATCATCAAAATGTTTTCCTTTCTAAAAAAGTACACGCATACACTGCAAAGCAAAATAAATAACAGTCCCGTTAATATCGTTTTTTTTTTTTTGTAAAAAAAAGAAAAAAGAAAAAAAGGAGACAAAATAAAATCTCTACCCGACACAAATCCTTTTTGATGAATTCCTAATATCGGTGGATTTTGCCTGTTGACTGGGTTGGAAAAATCGCGAAATCCTTTGAATTGTGTCAGCATCAGTACTCCTTCATCCCCATGTTTGTGGGAAATTTGCAAAAAAGGATGTTTAGCGAATGAGGTGGAGAGACGTTTCATAAGGTGCCTCCCAGATATCTTTCTTTTGGATCTGCCTGCAAGTAAAGTAAACAGCGAATGTATTTGTATATCCGGAAATGGATGGAATGGGAATAGCTGTATGGCAAATTGCGAAAAAAGGCATCGGAAACTTGGTTACATGAAAGCAATGTAAACTAAATTACTTTTCGGAGGTATTTGTATTTAGTTTATTGTTGTACTGAATATAAAAAGGGCACTATATTCATGAACCGCAATAAAACTTATAAAAACCGGCCAAGTGCGAGTCAGACTCGCGCTCAAAGGGTTCCGTGGTTTTAAAACTACATAGTTATATTTTGTTTAAATAACTGTTTCGTTTCGTTAACACAATAAACTTAAACGACCCACCTCTATATTCACTTTACCATCCTATAAAAAGTAATATTATTCACTATGAGAAATTCGGCTGAGTGTGTAGCGCGTCCATTTACCTTTTTTGCGCTGTACTACTGAGTTTTGAGGTCCCACGTTCGTTTCCTGGCAAAATCCGTATTTTTATTTATTTATTTTTTATTTTTTTGTACAGCAGCCTCTAATTATCTCAAAATTATAGTTACTAGAATAGTGGTAATTTCTTCAAAATTGGTCCAGTAGTTTACGAGTTAATCGGTTGAGAAATTGAATATTTCGACATAAAATTGAATTTTTCGACGTGAATTTCTCAAAAACTATACAACTTACGAGATTTGCTAAGTTATCTTTGAACATATAGTTAATTATCTACCAACTGTGATTTTTGCATATTTCTGACTTCAGTAGTTTCCGAGAAAACCGTAGGGGGCTTTTTTTATGATATTTATCACACAGTTTTGGCAATAACTCCCAAATTTTCTAACAGAAAAAATTAATAAAAAACATTTTTGGAATCTTTGTTTCGAGCCCTTTCGAATGATATCCCACATGATATATTTTTCAGAAATTATTTTTTTAGATTACATTTTACCCACCCTGTATAGTTGGTTCACAACATTTTTGAGTAATATGTTTTCCATGTATGTAGACCACCGTAATGTATAAGTGTGCCAAATTTCAAGTTTCAACGGTTCTTGATGTTTTTATCATGACAGACTATTTTGAGTTAGAGCGAACTTATAATGGTTCCGTATTACCATATGGATACGGAACCCTAAAAACAAAAAAATGCGAAAAAAAAACCTTCAATTCAGGTGACCAGGAGGTGGAAAGGAAAGAACTTTAACTTCACCTTGTTTCTTGTGAAACTAGCTGATCCCCGTCGAAAACGACGAACATTTTTACAGAGCTTAATGGGCAAAAATATAGCCGTTAGGCAATAACGCCCAAGGAAATAACACCCAAAAAAATCTCGAACAATTTGTTGCTGTATTTTTTTTTTTTTATCATTTTGGGTGTTATTTCCTAGTCAGTGTTCATTTTATAATAGGCAATAAAGCCCAAGATAACAATTGGAAATATTTGAAATGGAAATAATGCCCGAAAAAGGAAATATCACCCAAAACTATTAAGACAAAATGAAATAACACCCAAATAAAATGAAGAATCGCCCAATTGGTAATATTGTTGACTAATTTCTACTTAGAATGGTGCCTTTTAGTACAACGTCATTGAAAAATGCAACCCACTCAAAGTTCGATGACAGATATTGTAAGCCTCTTCACAATTTTGAATAAACTGGACTTCACTAATAGTTTGATTGCTTTTTTTATTCAAACAAACTAAATGATTCCCGCGGCGACCGCGTGCCCTGGCCGTCGGCGCGGCGCTCGATGTCGGCGTGTGACGCGAACGGTACGCGGTCACGCGGTCACGCGGCGCGCCCCCCACCCCGCGTTGTTCATTATTCACTTATTTGAGAAAAACATACGCATCGATCATATCGCTTCCTAAGATCTAAGATAGAAATCTAGGGAAAACAGAAAAATTCACCGCATTGAACCGATCCTTGAAATACATGTAAACACGTTTTGGGCGATATATGTATACATAAATATTTAAAAAGTTAATTTGAAATATGAATTGGAAATAACGCCCAAAAATATGGAAATATCGCCCAATTTTTACAAAAACAAATCCCATTTCAATTTTTTGGGCGATATTGCCTTTTTATGACTTGAGTGATATTGTGTTTTGGGCGTTAGGCAAAGTGGTTTTGGGCTTTATTTCCATCTTTTTGTTTATTTTTGGGCATTAGGAATTTTTTGGGCTCTATTTCCAAATCGATTTGGGCGTTATTTCCTTGGGCGTTATTGCCTAACGCCAAAAATATAAGTTAAGAAAATAAGAATGTGGATTATATTCACCAATAAAAGCTGAGTGTAGTTAGAAGTTTCGATGCCTACCTCTATATAGAGGAATAATTCGCTATTCATATGTGCCCGTTTATTCCCTTTCGCGTGCTTTTCAGCGCCGCTTCGTATAAACTGAGTTTGAATTCATAGAATAAGCTATAATGCAGAGTTAAATTGAGAGAACTGAAAGAAAGAAAAAGACAACAACAGCACCATCATCCGTTGGGCCCACAATATAACCATGTTATTTTTTTCGACATTTCCTTCTGGTGCAAATTATGCTTTCATTGAATGCGCGGCAGATTTTGAATTGGAAAACGACAGAAATTTAATTCAATCAAAACTCAATCAATCTTATGTACCCACTTTTAGCCCCAGCTGTAGCTTATTTAGCTGTAGCTAAATAAGTATTTTTGAATACTTCGTTGCACTTTTGAATAATTTGTTCCTCAAATTTATTTTTAAGATGGATTGTTTTCTTTTTTAACCTAACCTAATTCATATCTCATATGCATCCACTTTCATACCGAATTGTATTGCAAGAGGAGCAAAACATGCGAGGGATATACATTATATATACATATGTACATATAAACATGTTGACGTTCTTTTCACATTACATCGTTTTCTTATTGCTATTCCACTTTTAAACGCTTGCTATATGAAAATCTGTTATACCGATCGACTGAGCAATATCCGAAAAGTATACAATTTTAGAAAATCGGTTGAAAAGTCAAGTACCGCTTTTCATAAAATCGGTGCCAAGTGAAGTATAGGTACCTTAATTTTTGGGGCTAGAATGAAAATTAAGAATTGGCCTTGTGGTATAGTCCCACAGACCCCAGGTATGAAGTTTCAAGCAAATCCGCCCAGCCGTTTAGGCTCCAGTCCGAGATACAGCCGTGTTTACAAAATGAACGTTATTGCTTTATTATATAATATGATATGATAATGGCTACAACCAGGATAAACAGAATAATAAGGTATGTCAACAGAACACTCTCAATTCGCCATTTTCTTGAATGATGACGTCACAATATACCGATCATCTGAAGACGAGAGTTGTGTTTTTGTGTATTTTTTTTCGGATATATGTAATTGTTTTTTTTGTATAAATTCGGTAAAAATTCAACTGAATAAATGCCATAAGAAGATGTATGTCTGTCCCTTGGGAAAATTGTATCAGCAAATGCCTTGAAATGTTCTGATTTTATAAAAGTCGTTAATGATTGGTTCGACATATTTAATTCAAAATGTTCGTCCAGCGACTCAAGAGCAAGTGTCAAGGCGTTCGGATTGGCTCCAGAAGCACAACGCAACATCATTGATTTGCCATCTCCTATTCGACATTCACTACTCCCTTTTCAAAAAGGAATTCCATTGAACAGCGAATCACTATCACGATTGCTAGAATATGCTAGACTAGCTAGCTGACCCGTGCTCGTCTTGCTTCGCCCACCTGCAACGTTTAAGAGAAAACAAATAGTATGGGTTGATCGCCCGTCATTGCCCGTGGACTTTTTTAAAATTTGAATTTGCTTTTACAATCATATTTATCGTAGTAGGCCGGGCACAAAGCATAGAATTAGAATGCTATTTCAGTAAATATGTACGAACGTAGAATTGGCGGCAAAAAAAATTGGTACTACATTACATGTTTCTTCATAAACACGAACACAGCAACAGCATATTATAAATTCATTTTTTACAGTGCTTAAGGAGGGCTGCAATAATTTGGTATTATGGTGAGTCGAAAAAATTTCAATCGTTTATAATGTAAGAAATTTGGCGAAATGTGAGATCTTCTTATCGCAAAAATTCAAACATTCGATTCGCTAACCATAATAAAGCCCTTAGAGAGTATTACACATTATTGAGGCAAACAACAATTAACATTAAACAATAGCATATAAATAAAGACGAAAACAGATAACCCAGAAAAGAAATAATACGTCTACATTTCCTTATTTCATCTTTAGGTTGTTCAAAATTCCCACATGGTCTTGTTGATGCTGATCCTTTGAAAAACTCTTCAAAACTTACATGTGAGTGAATTACTTCATACTTTAAGTGATTGCAATTATTGGTCTCTGGAAATAAGTCTTTGGAAAAAAGTGAATTCTTATTTCCTTGAATTTTTGAGCCAAATGAGCCAAATGTGAGCCATTTGTCTGTGGCTCGGAGCATTGAGCCAAAGCAAAAATACTTGAGCCGAATTACCCAATTGAGTACTTTAGCACGATGCTGGCTGGGACTCGAAGATTCTCTTAGCTCAGTGGTTCCCAAGCTTTATATAGTTCGACCCAAAATTTTCTTGAAAAATTATTGGCGACCCAAAGATAAGTAATTTTAAGAGTAGCTATATAATATATCTTACGTCTTATGACAGTAAGTGAAAAGAAATAAAGAAATATACATATTTAAGTGGAGAAGTGAAATTGTAATTAAAATTAAAAAACTGTCTGGTTAGATTTTGATAGAGAGAGAACACCGCAAATCGTTCTGATTTCTGTACTTAATTTTTATCACATCTAGAGCAGAGAAACCAGCTTCACATAAGTCGCTGGTTGGAATGGGGAGCAAGGTCTCATCTGCTTCTTTCGAGAGAACTGGATTTATTCATTAGTTGCGCCCAAAACTCCGTCAATGAAACATGGCCGAACTTGGTTTTCTTTTAAATCAAGAAGTCTTGAAGCCCAGGAATATCTTTCTCAACTTGCTTCTCATGCGTCAAAAGGATTTCGAAATTAGGTACACAGGTACATATATATGTACATACATATCTGTTCAATTCAATTTCAAGTCATTCCAAATATTCCTTGAAAATTGATGCCAAGTTGCGAAGAGAAATATTTTGGAATCTTCAAGAAATTGATGGAGGAGAGGAAATTATGCAATTTTCACGAACCTATTTTCTCGCCTATGTCAACCGTTATCCGATTCCTTCCCGACCCAAATTTGGGTCGCGGCCTGAGGTTGGAAAACGCTGTCTCAGCTGGAGCATTATTGTCCATTCGCTCGATTCGGCCGAGCCGAATCTCTGGAAAGTGTTTAAAATCTGCTCTGCTCTTGTGCATATCGTCCAGCACTCGGCACTATAGAGCACAACTGACAGGATCAATAATTACTAGAGCATGCACTTCGACTTCTGAGTAAGGAGTTTTGAACCCGCAGTTGTTTCACCAAACCTAAATAGCAGCGGTTTCCTTAATAATAATAATATTTGGCTTCAGCAGTCCTAGGTAGAACCAAGCCTAGCTTTCCGCAACCATTTGTGTGTGCGCGGTATATTTTTGCACGAATGGAAGGGACCTACAGTTTTCTGCCGTCTCCGAACGGCGAGTTGGGAAGCTTTACATGACAAATGATACTCTTGAATGCTTGTCAGGTATTCGGAAGAGGTGGGCACTGTGAAAAACTTTTTAGGTGTTTGCGGCGGGGTTCGAACCCAAGACCGCTGGCTCAGTAGTCTGACGCACTAACCCCTTGCGCAGCGGTTTCCTTAGGTAGATCTTTTTTCTTCGAAATTCCACTAAGGTGTGGAAAGTGGAGTTGATTTTTAGTTCGAGGTAGGTAAACTCCTAATTTACTTCGAAAATACTGTTGTCAGTAGTAAAGTTTTGTTCTTGTTGACAATATGTACTTGGTTTTGTCCTCCTTTACATCAAGACTCGTTTCGCCTGTTCTTAAATTGCCGTAAACGCTTCTATGACTGATGATGTCGATAACGTCAGCAGCCTTATTGATTAAGCTTTCATATATGTAGTACTCGTTTCTCTCTTGCAGAATATCAGCCAAAAAGGTATATCCGACGAAATTCAGTCCAAGATTGGTAGTTTTCCTGCCCCGTTCTCAATTCGCAATTCATATGCATATAGGCATTATATAAATAACTGCAATCCTATTGGATTAGTTTCAATATATAATCGTATCTCTAATTCCATGTTTACCCTCACATCTGGATAATTTTCTAATGACATCTCAATTGCGCAACAAACCGCAATGTTAGGCACCCCATTACATATACATTCTCGTATTTACCTCAAGGATGAGTACAAAATATCAACTTAACTCGAATGGGATCCACTTGAGTCTTCATTAAAGCGTGATTCAAATAAATATCCACTTTAGATCTCATTTCATTGTCCTCCCCTTGACAATGCCGCCGCGCCGAAGTCTCTGCAACTCTTTTGTCGACTTCCAGCGATGCGTGAATGCGACGAACTATCGGCGGACCGCACAGGATCACCTCATGAGGCCACTCGTTCGTCTGAGTGGTAACTGGCAAACCACCTCGCCAGCGTGGTTAGATTAATAAAAAGGAATTAAATGGAATCACAACAATATTTTGCCTGCACAGCAGGATCTCTCCACTAAGGGCATGATGTGATGCGAATATAAAAAAAACCCTTAAATCCTGTGCGCGTACCTGTGGTAGCGGGCAACCAATGAGTGAAATTTGAGCTAAACTCAGAGGTGTTGTTATCTCTTTGCAATCGGAGAAGACACTCGTACACCCGCGTTCAAGTAGAATTATTCTGGGCTTCTTCCAAGGAATCCATCCGCACAGACATCTGGTCTAGAAGATCGTGCCGCCGCACCAAAAGAGAAGCGTATATACGTCCTCCTCTTCCTTGCCTTTAGCTTTGTTGACTCTCAAGTGGGTAAACACGGAGGCACGGAGCCCATGGCGCGCAAAGAGAGCTAATTTCATGGCATCCTCCGGTGCAGCACTCATAGTGCCTCTCTGGCGATGAAGGATTTACAATCACAAACTAATTTCGCAGATGTTTGATAACTCCTGTGTCGGATGGGAGTCATAAATTGGTCTACTTGAGCGCTGGTTGAGAATGAACCCAAGTCTCACTCATTCGAGTATCATGGAAATAATTATTATTTTTGTTCGGGATCATGGACGCAAAGGGTTGCCTCACTGTCTGGCGGTCCGCCGCGCCGGTCTGATGGGATGTTTATTTTTGTATATCTCTGCGCGATCATTAGTTGATCATCATTATCGAAGGGACACAGACATTTACGAATGAATTGAATCGTCTTTTTTGTTATGTGCGTGTGGTGTAAACATTGGTGACAAATCGATGATGAAGATGAACATTCGTGCCGGACGACGACGAAGGAGCGGAGGTGATGAAGTTCCTTTAAGGCTTCAGGCGGAGCACAGCAATAAAGAGTTTGAATAAATAAACATTCGGCAAGACATCTGGGCAAAGGGAATTTCCTTCCCACTGTTTACGAAGCGAATATTGGTCGCAGAAGGAGACTGTGAATGTGGTCTGTGGGAACTGGCCAAAATGCAGATATCAGCGGTAAGAGTTCAATGCTCTGTCGATAAAATAATGTGTCGTACGAACCCATCAGGCCAAAGAGTCAATTTTTTTTATGAAGTTGCGTGCAAAAAACGAGATCGAAACCATCTGTCAATCGCTTGGGACAAAGTGTTGCTGTTGACATCCAAAACTTTGATTTGTATCGACATTTGACAGTCGATTAGTTCGGTTAGGTTGCCCTGTCATAGGAATGACGTAAATCGCCAAAGAACAATAGTTTTGTATGAACTAAAATTCAATAAACATAAGGGGTGTTTAGACATGATTTTTGTATCATAAACATATTAACTCATTTGGAGTAGCCTAGGTTCTATGACATATTATTAGGTAGGGGGACGAAGGGAGGTGCTTAAGCTGCGTTAATAAAGCTTGACATATTTTAGAGGTGTTCATCGGTAGGTTTTGATAAAGTGGGGTGAGTGTACGTTGGGCGACTATTACCGACAGTTCTCTGGAATGTCGAATTTTTTTTTTTACAGATAACCTGTTAAGGCATCTAAGATTCTGCGGAATTCGAGTTTAGCCTATTCCATTGGCCTATATTTCTATACTTCAATCTCAAGTTCAAATGATCGCCATTTCTAATGACAGATGATTCCTACTCGAGAGTCAAGACTCCTATACATACATAAGTCCATATGTTGGACGTAAGCAGACAGAAAAAATGTATGTTAAAAAAATCAATGTGTCAAAACTATAGCTTTGCCAAATGCTGCTATTGATATCGATATGATTGCTCGCTTAGCTGTCCTATTAGAGGAAATCAAATCACCGATACTATACCGTGGTGTAGTGGTAGGTGCGTTGGACTACTACGCAATGCTGTCCAGCAAGCACCTTTCACGGTGCCAACTCTTTCGAATGTCTGACAAGCAATCAAAGAGTATCATTTGTCAATGAGCTTCTCAACTCGCCGTTCGGAGTCGGCAAAAAACTTTAGGTCCCTTCCATTTGTGCAAAAATATAACACGCACACACAAATGGCTGCGAGAAGTAGGCCCTGGTTCAACCCGAACTGCAGGTTAGGTTAGGTTGGGTTGTAAGTGGTTATGAGACTGAGCCATCACAAAACACAAGGCACCATACTGGGCCCATCGCGATGCAATGCGACCATCGTATGATGGTACCTAAACCGAAACATTTCCGTCAAAGCATTTAATTTCTCTGCAAAATTTTAAGATTTTATTGTGGCCAGTTTGGCCAGCCGTTAAAGAAGTATTTGCCTAAAAATATCATTCGAGAGCGAGCAATAGCCTGACATATATCTTCCGATATACCTATGTCAATCCAGTATCTACATTCGTCCATGTTTGAAAATTCCATTTTTTTGGCATGTTTCCTCATGAGACAATGCCCGGAGAGTATTTCTATTAGAATTCTTAACTTTGCCCTATTCAATCTAAGGATAACAGTGGCCCATTTGCGGTCTATGACCGGCCAAAGAGCCTTGGATAACATATGTCCCTCTATTTTGACCATCTAAAGCCCGCCATGCTTATGATTGTGTAATTGAGTTTGGCCCTGATGCCGCGTGATGGGGGTGGTGGCTAACTTATCTGCGAGTTCATTTCGCTCTACGCCAGAGTGTCCAGGCACCCGACATAGTTTTACCCTACTGTGTCTACTTAGTAATCTAAGCACAGAGCGACAGCCTTTTACAATTGCCGATTTAACGATACACGATTCTAGTGCTCTGAGCGCGACCTGACTGTCAATATAGATGATGCGCTAACCTTGTCTGTTATTAGGCTCGTCACCAACAGCTCGCGCGCTCTCCGCACAGCCAGGACATCTGCCTGAAGTACACTACAGTCGTCTGAAAATCTAAGACACTTATTTAGATCCGGTTCTCTTGAATAGAACCAGAGCAAGTGCCATTGTCGGTTTTCGACACATCCGTATAGACCGCAATGTGTGTTTGCGGTGTACGCAATGTGTTCCCCCAAACTTCTCTCTCCGGGTACAGCGCAGCATTTCGTACGGTGTAGCGAAGGCCAGAACTGGGAGGATGTCGTCCGTTGTAACGAGGTTGCCAGTTTTAAATTCCCTCAGAACAGCGCTATGACCATAGCCTCTATTTCTGAAGTAGCCTAAGTTAGTGAGTCTAATCGCTAATTAGCTAAGACCAGGTTAACTGGAAAGGGTTGTTGGTTGAGGCCTTGGTCCACCCCGGACTGTAGCTCCACCTATGTGCACAGGTAACTAAGTACATATGTAAGTAAGTGCGAGTGTGTATCGATCCATATTTAATGACCTCTTAGTTTTAGCTTATCAAAAGCTATCGCAACGATAGTTGAATGTTGACAGTTCAACAATGACACCTCTTGATGGATGATCCGTTACCCAGATAGGTATGTCGGTATGAACTATGTAGTTTAGTCACATAAAAACTTATCCAGTGCTCAAAGTTTATTCAAAAACTTCATTTGCAGGGGCCTCTAAGAACCGCTCACGCTAGGCTATCTTAGGCCAACTAGAGTAGGCCAACAATTTCCGCTGGAGTTCTTGAGTCAAAAAAAAAACGACACTGAAATAAGAGAACAATTATATAAAAATGTTATGTTGTGTAATAAAGGTATACAGAAAAAATCAAATAACTTTGAATTAATATTTATTCTTTTAATTTTTTAAATAAATAATATTTTTTTAATTCATTAAAAAGATAAATAATTATTGCAGCATTTAAAACATAAACATAAACATTAACAATGTAAAAATAAAAACAAAAAAATAAATATTTCATATACAAATTCAAAAATAAACAAAATTTAAATAACAGAAAATTAAATAAGTTATTCAGAATGTAATTTAAAGAACAATATATTGATATGCAAAAAGTGACACGGACTAGAATGCACAAAAACAAAAACTCTTTACCTCTTTACCTTGAAATCTTAAAAAATTGAGTGCCGTTCATCAGACGGATAGTTAAATCGCCTATGTATGAGTTACTGCGTTGATGCAAACTTGTATGCTCGCTGCAAATATAGAAACACCATTATCTTTATTTTTCCATACAGTGATATTCAAAATGTGTTTGTTTTTTTTTTTTTTTGTTTGTCAGAAAGCAAACTGCATTGCCACTTAGTTATTCACAGCGGAGCATTGTTTATAGGTGCTTCATATTTCTGTTTTAATTTGAATTTCGCAGGGAATGTGAAATGTTCAGCAAAGAAAGTACGAATTCCGATCATTCTTTATGCATCTAAAATTGTATCGAAATATTTTTTTTCTTGAAAATAGACCAATAGAGGTTAAGTGATGTTTCAGCAATTTGGGTGCCCCTGGTGATTGCGGGGCCCTGGGCCCGGGCCCAGTAGGCCCAGTAGGCCCAGTGGTAAAGAGGGGTCTGTTCATATGTACTTATGTATCCTACATGCACATATCATGAAGTCGATACAGTGCACTCTCGATTTTTGCAACCTCGATTTCTGCAAACCTCGATATTTGCAACCGACATAAATGGATTTCCTTTTTTCGATTTTTGTAACAAATCCAAAGAAAAATCTCGATTTTAGCATCTTTGAGATTTGATTTTCGAAACATACAAAATTTGTGTGTGTAAGTTTTGCTATGCAATGTTGCAGGCAAGAGCAAACCTCTGCCGACATCAAATGTAAATAGTCTTGACGCAATGTATAGTAATAACAACGCGTCTAGATTTTTTTTGTGTTAAATACGGCGAATCCGTCAAAGATCAAAACCTAATAAGGTTGACTAAACTCTACTACAAACAAAATGTTGTTGAGCCATCCTTCCTTTTGTTGCACTTATGAAGAAGTACTGAAAAGCTTCAATTTGAAATACGCCATCTTTTTTGTTGATCAGCGCTTGGAAAGAGTTAAAAGCGAATTATATTGCTAAACGTTGGGAACAAATTATAAGAACTCCTGATCATTGGGAGGAAGCAGACTGTGTTCCTTTACTTCTAGCTCGGGATAGATTTTATCAGAAAGGCAGCGATGACATCTCTGAATGGATCTCCGAGAATCTGCAAAACGCAGAAGCCCAAAGAAAAAGAAGTTTCTGTTAAAAATGCGAAAATGGATATTATTGATATTGATACACAACCCAAAGTAAAATTAGAAGACGCAATAAAATGCTCCACCACATGCTTGTAGTAGGCAGAACAAAATTACCTCAAAATTGAAGAAATTACGCAACTCCAGAAAATGCACGATACGATGTTGCGAAGCGATCTTCTGCAAAGCAAGTGCAAACCAAAATGTTCAGACTTATTAATTTACCTGCATTTTAGTTTCGTATAAATGAATTTCTTTTGTTTTTAATATGTTTTTATTTTTATTTTTAATAAAAATAAAACTCTTAAATGTACATGTAATTTTATTATGATAACTCAGAGAGTGTAGGCATTTTTAAAGTGTTTTAGTTTTCTGTTCGATTTGTGCAACTTTTCGCTTTTTGTAACAACGTCTGTTTTCATTAGTTGCAAAAATCGAGAGTGCACTGTATTTTGTTACGTACAGTGTCATCTTCAATAGTTATCAAAAAGTTTAAAATATTTTGTTAGCTTTCGGCCTGTATTTAAAAAAAACTATTTAGAAAGAAAGTGATTAGCGGTTCGCCTGTTTCAAATTCACCCATTACTCTAAATACAACATTTTTAAAACTCCGCGTAGGTATAGGTACCTTATTCCCTCAACTTTAAAGTTTCTATCATCAAAATGCATGATCCCACTTTACGAAACAAACAACTACTCAATAATCTAACCCCGTACCGTATTTCGAGAAATGGATATCCGTATATGTATACAAAATACCGTTGTAAACATGATATTGAAAACAAAGTACAGAACCCTTATGCCAAAGAAACTTTCAAAAAGTTACATAAACAAAAGAAGAACGGAAGGAAAAAAACCTCTTTGGCAGACTTCTTTGGCTAGTTTGGACAAAGAAAACATTCCTCCATTCCATTTCCCTTCTTTCGCCATGCTTATGACAAACAAGGACACCATTTTTTCCGGCTTTAGTGCGTCCTTCTAATTTTCTTTACTTTATAAAAAAAAAAACATCAAGATAAACTGTAAAAAGAAGAAAAGAATCGCCGAAATATCCCTTTGGGAAAATTTCCCTTTAGAACATGCGCCTCGCACACTGTCACTCATACACATTAAACTCAAAATGGTGTCATTCATGTGCAAGCAATCAGGGGAAACCACCAGCCAATCAGCGCACAGAGGGAGGAGCTTATTCCGTCAAATCCATTTGTCTCCCTTCAGTGGAGATTTCGTTTTGTGATATTCCTCCGAGGGTGGATTATACTCCACAGAACGATAATCACTCGAAACTTGCGCAAAGAATCAAGTAAATTGAGAACTGTCCAAATTGCCCATAAACAGAAAGAAACGTGTCCGTCAGAAGGGTGAATTGCGCTGAATTTCTTTCACTCTCTCACTCTCCCTCTCTTCCCGTTAAACGATAACCCCGACGGCAACAAGGGTTTTGTAATTGTGTGCCTTGCGCAGCATTAGAAGGGATAATTTGAGCGCTCATGATGAGTGCCAGTAAAAAAGGGGTGGATGTGGACTGTTGACTGATTTCTGATTGTGTTTATTTTTATCTCGCGTCAAATGATTCTCTTTGGGTGACGGTGTCGTCGTATCCCGATCACATGCAATTTGACATTGGCGGTTAGCGGACGTACCCATAGAGTTCGTTGTTACACGGTAATGACAGTTCGCGACGAATAGTGTCAAATGCTCTGGTGCGTACCTTGCAAATTAAAAGTAAAAACAAACAAAACACGTGCCTAACACAAAAAGGATAAAAAATTGTTCCAATAGGATTATAATTGCTTCGGTACAAACGGGTGCGGGTGTATTCGGTGTTTATTTACGGTGTGAGTTGAGTTCAGTGTTCAGTGATCACCGTGGTGCTAAGTGTTAAGTAAACAAAATTGGAAAATGTTGGAATTCTATCCAATGCCGACGAATTTGAGCTCCGGTGTGGGCGGTGTTGGCGTTGGTGGGGGTTCCGTTGGCCGAGCTGTAGATATTGGTGGTGGTCTTATGATGCATCATCATCATCATCATCATCATGTGGGAAATCGTTTTATGGACGGAAACACAACCAAAACTTCGGACTGCAATGGACGAACAGGTAAACATGGGTGGCGGTATTGCCAAAAGATGTGGATTCATTAGACAAGTGATGTAAATAAGGATGTTGGTTGTATTTAATGGTGTAAGGATAGTGTCAGTCAGTGTTTTAGGACATTTTTTAAATGCAGTTGTGAGATATTTAAACAATACAAAAGTTTGTTAGGTGAATTTAAATCAAACAAACCTTTTAAACTGAACAATTCGTTTGACATCAGTAAATGAGTTATTGAAAGCGGATCGATTGAGTGACTTTTCTTAAGTTTCAGTTTGGAGCGCCACTAGAATCGGTGACAGACGGTGGTAGAGGAGATGACATTGCAAACTTTGTTCACTTCTTGTTAAAAATTCTACTCTCTATACATATACAGTGAACTCTCTCATAACCGGTCACGACGGTACCGAGAAATTTGTCCGGTTATGAGAGGAGAGGAGTCTTTAAGTCTCCTTATTTACTTGTGGCTTTTTTTTACTTTTCTTTGTTGGGTAACAACGTACAGGCACACTCCACAGTTCACATTTTTTTCCATTCTTTGTAAAGTGTTAAGAAGAGGAAAACAAAACAAAAAGAAAAAAAAAGGATGTAAAAAGTTTGCCAAACATAAATGTGTTTTTTCCATTTAAGAGAGAGCGACATTCTATTGCAGTAACGAAAATTGGTGTCCGTATCCGGTTATGAGAGAGTCCGGTTATGGGAGGATTTTTTATATGAAAAATCGTGTATTTATTTCCGTTCTTTAAAATCTGTCCGGTTGTAAGAAGTGTCCGGTTATGAGAGGTGTCCCTAAGGAGAAAGTAAACTGTAGTTAAAACGAACTACTGAATTAAAATAGGCATCAAAAAGTATTTTCAAGAATCTAAAGAGTGAAAAGCAAGCAACAAAGGCTTCAGGTCCGCTTTGCTGGTTTAACCTACAAGGCTTTGCTAAGTCTTTCCGTGCATAAAATATTGCTTTTTATGATGGGTTTCTTCAGGATCTTTGCTCTACGTATTGATGTAGAGTTGTGGTGTTTAGCTCAGTTATTTAAGGTCCGTGGTGGATGTGAGTCTATACAATTAACCTTTTTAGCGATGTCTCTTTGGAAGATTTATCGCTGAATCTCTGATATCTTAACCAGGTTAATGTCGCTTACGTTGTTATTGTTAAACAGAAAACAGCATAGATTGACGAAAATCATATCTTTTAGTACTTTACTACCTTCTTTGCAAAAAAAAAAAAAAAAACAATACCATTACAAAGATATAAACTCTGTGTCTATAGTTACGTTGTTGCTAATACACCGAAGTCTAAAATTGTTGTTTGTTCATTTGTATAGGCCAGGGGAAATATGATAGATACCTACATATTTTCCTTGGCCTGTGATGTAGTCAAGTCAAGATGTACAGGTTGTTTTTTTGTAGTTAATCAACAACCAAGAACCACGCTTTTAACCTTACTTTTAGCTGTCAGAGCCTTTAATTTTATTTGGCTTTGAATCCCTGTCACAGACGCCTTGGGGAATCTTAAGTCTCAACTGACTTAAGCCAGTATATCAAAAGAGTTCAAATTTCGGTGATCAAACTGCTTGATGAACACGAATCTCTGATTCCACACATTTAAGTCAGTAAAGGAAAAAGGAAAGGAGAAGTTTCTGATCTGTTCCACCCAAGGATCCACCTATAGGCCTTTTCGCCTCCCGATTGTGAATGTGGGAATGTCACAGATTAAATTCTTCTTCTAGGCTAGTGAAAACTTTCCTCCATAGTCAGTTTAACTTTAAATTTGGCAGCAACCAGGACGTTAAAAAGAGTGTGTGATTGAACGAGCAATCATTTCCACTCGGAGACCCGAAGGTTCATTGGAAGTCATCCATTCATTAATTTATTTATTTAACGTTGTACAAATAAGACTTTGTCCCCTCATAGTTTGGGAGTATATCCTATTTTTAACCAACTCGTAAACCAGTTTGTGCTCTTGATGAATCTTAGAAGATCCGATATCTTTAAATTCTTGAGTTCTGTTATGTCTTCCAAGAATCTATGACCTAAAGTACGAAGGCGTCATTCTTGGAGGGCGGGGCAGTAGCAGACAAGATGTTGGATCGATTCGCTTTCTTCCTCAGCTCCGCAGCTTCTTCAGATATCATTAGACTCAGGTAGCCATTTGCTTGTCATGTGACCTATGACACAGTGTCCTGTGATTATTCCGGTGATTAAGCGCATGGAGGATTTATCCAGTTGTAGCATCGTCTTTGTCCTATTAAGATCAAGTTTACCAGGAGGTTTACTACACTTTTGTTTTTCTCAATAAAAAGTTAATGTAGAGTCCTTTAATTACAAGAAATGAGCGAAAAGATATTAGAACGACAGTACAGATGTAGTAAATGCAAGTAAATCAACAAATCTATATCTCCAATAAGTCCACATGAAAACCCCAGCACTAACCACAAACTAAAAACCGTACCGGAAACCACTGAAAGCAGTCGATTCACATTCTTCGACTTGTCGATGTCCTTTTCTCTAAATTTACAGAAGAAAAAAAGAAGGACACCCACATTTGGTCAATTCTATTCCGATGTATGTATACCGATAGGTGTCCCGTTGACGTTCCATATGCACTCCAAAGAACCATTCCACAAACAAATGCTCATTTCAAAGTTTACCAATTTGCCAGCATCCCTTTCGTCACTTTCTCATCCTTCTACACATATCTTTTCGCAGTACTGTGCAGAATATTTCAGGAATCCAAGCATCGTTAGTGGCAGACACAGATGAGAAGGTCCATTGGCTTTGTGCAATTCATATTCCCTGACGCATCGATCGATTGTAAAATTTATCGGACAGTGCAAAGATAGCAAACTCACTTGGCACACAGGTAGACATAGACAGGACATGCGAAAGAAGTTCATGCTCCACATTGGCCATCTTTCAACACATTGTTAAACTTTAAACATACATAGGAGGAGGAGAAAAGCGGAAGCGAAGGAAGTGGGCGGAGAAGTTAAATGCACGAAGAAATGTGTGGCAAATTCTACAGATATTCTGTGTCACTTTGATGCTGGACATGGATGGCATTGTTCTAAAAAGTTTTTCCGGGACTTGTGATGGCATTTCGAATAGACAGAGACAAACGGATGGCATGACACATAGCTATGCGGACTTGTTTCAAGTAAATTGATTATTTTAGGACTTTGTTTACCGTTTTCTGGCGACTATAGGCTAGGTAACCCACTGTGGATTAAATGGAAAAACGTTTAATGGCTACGAAAATCTATATTAAATACTTGACTACAGACTGTGCTTTTAACAAATATTTGTCGAAGATATATTAAAAGAAGCACTTAATGTGTTCCCAAAAGTAGATCGTATTTGATGACCAGAAATACCAATCAAGATTTGTTTGTTCGTTGATAGATGATATTGTCGTGTAAAAAATGGTAAAGGTAAGGTTCTTCTTGATACTTTGTAATTACCCTAGAAATCTGCAGAGAGAAAACTAATCATCATGCTATATAATAAAGCAGGAACACTCATTCTGTTAACACTTTTCAGTTTCGCGTAAGTATGGATGAGTATGAGTGATCGACTAGATTTTTGAATTTTTATATGGCAACTTAGTCAGAAAATTTACTGTTAGGTTGTTGCAGGTATATAAAAAGTGGGTCTCGCAGTCTGTACCTAGAACTGGAGCCTCAACGGCTGGGCGGATTTACTTCATATCTGGGGTCTGTGGGCTTAAACCCTAAGGCGTAGTCGGAATTTTCATTCTAGCCCCAAAAATAACGGTATTTTACTTAAAGCAGATTTTGCAAAAAATGGATTTTTTCGACAACAGGCTTAACGATTTTGTTCGAATTTCAAATTTGGGTTAGCCTAAAATGCATACCAGGGCTCTCATCACGTAATTTCACCGACGATTGGCGATCACACGACCGTACCAAACGACGTCGACGAAACAATTCTTCCCGAAACACTACCAGTCTCGTGTCGTCCATCACCTTCGTCATTTTTCAGTTTGAGAACCACAGAAAACAACATTTATAAGCGATTTGACATTTGCTGATGAAGACATAATTTGACATTTGTGGTTTTGGCGGCATTTTCATATTTCATATTTATTATTAATTAATATTAAGATCAATTACAATAGAGTAATGAAATCTTAAAGTTATATTTAATTAAAGTAGAGTAGACAGAAAGGAGACTATGCATTTTCACTTTAAATTCGTTTTTTGGAAATTATATTCGTTATTTTATAAATGAAATTCGTATTTTTGCCAAAGAAACCAAATTCAATTTCCAAAAAACGAATTTAAATTGAAAACGCACCGAAATTGCATTAAACACAAGAGGACGACAGCTAAATAGCTATCGTGCTATCACGCGCGCCGAGACGATTGTACTTGACAGATTTTCGTGTTACGTGAAATCTCGTGAAGACGATCGGTCGCTCGTCGTTTGAACGAGCGAGCATATTTATGCTTACGGGAAACATCGCTATCGTTAATGATGTCGAAAACGATGACGACTGTCTTACGTGATGAGCGCCCAGGTTTTTTGTCTAAAAAGTCTCAAACCTTTAAACGATTTTCTAAAATTGGCTATTTATTGGCCGTTTCTCAGTTTTCCAGATATCGGATCTCTTCCCAGTTAAACATGAAGAAGAATTCACGGAACAATGTGAAATTCCCACTGTTGTTGCATTGGAAGAGGAAAATATTGTAGAACATTCATAATTGATGGTGTTGTTGTTGTCTCTTTCTTTATTTCGGCTCTCGCAATTGAACTCTGCGATATAGCTTTCAGACCCGATTTATACGTGCCACTCAAAAGCGCGTGCAAATCTATATTGAGATTTTATTGGTAAAAATATATTTCAGAAAGTTACTTCCTTATTTTATAATTCTGCCCATTGAACAATGTGTAAAATGACATCGTTTTTGACGAAGGCAAGCTAGTTATCAAAACCAAAGATAGTGATATGAATCTCAGAAATTAGCTGTAAAAACAAGTTCTGCCACACCATTTGTGGGCCCTGAACCCTTCTGCGGCTTAGGGGAACACACCATAAAACAGGAGCTCCGATCACTGGAGAAGACAAACAGGACTAAGTCCTGGTCAAAAAATTACAACCTGAAGAGATTCAAAGCTTGTATCAGCCTTGACAAAAACAAACTCCGCATCCTGACTTCGTTCCTCACGGGACATTGTAAATTCAGGGGACATCTCAGGAAGCTAGGTCTATCAGATGAAGACTCATGCAGATTTTGCAATGAGTCTAGTGAAACTCCAGAACACATACTGGAATGCGGGGCATTAACCCAGAAAAGATTCAAGTGCTTGGGCAAATACCAAATTACAGCAGAGGATCTACAACTCATAGCACCCAATCTCCTACTGCGATTTCTCAGGGAAATTAGGTTGGATGAAGTGCTGTGACCTATAGAATTCTCACCTGGGCTAGGTGTGAGCAAAGCTCTCTCTAACCAATTCCAATAGGAATAATGGCGAGAGGGATGTTTCTTCGTCTCGGACTTGTAGGGGGCACAATAGATCTTTAGGTCGCGGTGCATCTCACCCTTCAATAATAATAAAAATAATAATATTAAGTTATTTTTTAATTACTGTAAGCCCCAATTCTTTATTTTTGGAAATCTGTTTTCAAGTAATTAAATCTAATGAAATCGGTACAAACTGTATACAGATCAGTGACAGTTGTCTAGTGGGTCTCTGAATTCAACTTTTTTTGACGCTACCAAAAAAAAAAACATTATCGTTATCTTTTCTCTCATTTTCATAGAATTTGCCAGTTTGTAAGATCATCCAGCAACATCGAGAATTCGAGAATGTACAAATTAAGGAAAAAAATAGAAGGACTATCTTTTCAGTGGTGCCAAGTCTTTTTCGTAGTTGAGAACTGTGTGGAAGGATTTCTAGTTTTATTTTCATAAAGTACCTAGACATTGAAAAAATATTCTTCGTACGGATTTGGCATCACTTTTTATGTTAATACGAACACTTACATATCTCAAATTGAATTTAATGGACTCAATCTTTAAGTTCATTCATTCCTTCATTCATTTCATTTTTGGTGTTTTGCCTCAAATATTTTAAAACAATGTTACCAGAGCACCGTGCAAATGCTAACCTGGTCACACTTACTGAACAATCTGAAGGATGTTCAGACAATTCTTATGAGAGCTGCATGTTTATTGGAAGCAAAACTGACCATCATCGTGTCTATTCATTTGGAATTTGGAAACAGCAACTAAAATTGTCCCAACACTACTAGTACTAGGGCGTTGGTGAAGTTTCACAGCGACCACCATGGACAGCAAAAAAAAGGATGCTAGCACACCTCACCTATGTACATATGTATGTATTTATATATCCGTGGTGGCATACGGTGCTTCAGCTTGCACATGTGGTTGGAGAAGAGTATACCTAGTCCCTGCAAAGGAATGTGGAAATATTGACGATAAACGGACTACAGAGCTGCCAGTGAGACAGACATTAGGCTTACTGGGATGCGAAGCTGTCATCCCCATTTGGAGATTTTCATTTCTCCTGTTTTCATTTTTCAGGAGGCAGCCACCCAGCATGGCTTAACAGTGCCGCTACCGGTCGGTGGTATTATTGTTAATGAGTGCGAGATGGATCGATCGATAAGAGACACCGATAGATAACAAAAGCCCCCCCCCCATGGAATAGAATAGAAGTTTAAACCGTGATGAAAAAATACAATAGGAGAAAGAATGCAAACTAAATCGATATAAAGGGCGCCTTTTGTTGTTCGCCTTCAGTTCTACGGAGGGCGGTTTAATTTACCTTTATCAATGAATTTATTCCGAAACTTTGTTCTCCTTTTTTTTTGTAATTTCTGTTTCTATTGTTCTAACTTTTGTTTAGGTGAGGGGGTGTTCGTTTCGTTTGAATTAGAGTGCACGGTAGCCTTTTTTTAGAAAAAAAAACTTTTTTTTTTTTTTTTATTGTTTTAAATTGGAAAAGCGTGATGTTCGCAGAAAAGCAGAATCGAATCTTATTTACAAAGCAGAAAGTTGATGGGAGTGAGGTTGGAAATGGGAAAAGTTCAATTTTTGAGGTTATGGAGGGTTTGTTTGAATATTTGCATTCTAAAATGTGTTTATAATCTGTCGCAACCGAGTTTTTAGTACAGGGAAGATAGGATGTTTGCCTCTCAGTCTGGCTGCAATAGCTTGCATAAACATTTCCCTCTTTTAAGCTTTTGCTGGGTTACTGTAGTAACAATGGCAAATCGGAGAGCAGTACCCATAGGGTTACCATATCTGCTGATTTGAAAACAACACAATTTGTTGAACGAAATAAATACAATTGTGTATAAAGTGGATACCATCTCGATTTTGATGAAATGTTGCAAACGGCATGTTTTCGAGTATTTTGATGTTATGTTATACATCGGAAACGATTAGTTTACCAGATATAAGCTAAAAACCGCGCCCAACATTCATCTCGCGCAAGTAAAGCTTCAATATAAAGCACAATAGGCGAGAAATTGTGCATTTTAACGATTTCTTCAGAAATCGCTTGATGGCGGCCACACGATCATTATGCCATTGGCTATGTGGCAGGCTGTCCGTAATGGTATGTGTGAGAATTTGAGGAAGATTACAAAAATGTTCCCCCATAAGGACTGTTTTAACAATTTGGTTGGGACAGAGTATAGTTGGATAAAACCACGGATGAGTAAACGCTGAAACGTAATCTTATGTCAACACTGAACGAAATGTTCCCTTATACAGATACAGATACATTTATTATTATTTACAGTTTACATTGGCTTTCGCGATGTTATTGCACATTACAGATAATTAACATTTTATCTTACTACTGAAAAATTTATTTTAATAAAAAGTTTGGAGCAATAAATGTGAAATAAATGAAATAAAAACCTCCATTTGATTATTTATGTTTTCTTAGCATGAATATCACAGAAATAGCTTACATTAACTAAATGACTAAATAAATAAATAAATATTTGGATAAATAAATAAATATTTAGTTAAATAAATAAAAAAAGTATGTATGTATGTGCCGCAAAAACAAAAAAAAACTACCGAACGGATTAACGTTGGATTAAATCTATAAAATGAATAAAAAAAAATTAATATTTTTCAATAAAAAACTTCTAAATGATAAAAAGAAAAGTTTATGTTTTACTTTTGGGCATTTATCTCGCTCAATCTTAGTTCTTAAATAACGTATTAAAATAAAATTTACACATTTGTTTAGATTATTTCACAACAAAGATTGTGATATATATATCTTCTTTGTACATTTTCTCTGAGAAAAGTAATAATAATAACATAAAGAAATATTGTTTGTATGCTTTCGCGACAACTATCAGTGGAGACCATCGCCACCGTCAATGCACCAGCGGGTATGCGTGTATGCGGTACACGCGTGTAGTAAACTTTATTGGAATTGCTGTGTGCTAACATATATGCCAACTTTTAAGGTACAAGGACAAGTGTAGCATTTAGCTGGAAGTCTCCTTCCAAGAGACAATTTATTACAAATACAAATATCTACATACGAAGAGAATATTTTGTATGCGCTGCGAAGCGGGTAAATCAGCTAGTATATAAATAAATAACAAATGAATAAAAAATTACAAATATTATATTCCCTTATATTTCCCAAATTACACGTCGTAGCCATAATAGCTTTTGCGTGTATGGCTGTCTGTCAATATTTCTTCTCTCGAACTTTTGTTGTTTGTTGATGCCAGTGTTGTCGGCTTCGAGAAAACCTAAGTTTAATAAACAATATTTATTTTAAAATAATATCTTTTAATAAAATAAATAACATAATTAAGAAAAACCTTGGTAAAGATGCATAAGAAAAATAACAAAGTAAAAAAACAAAACAAAAATGTTGTACCACTTAGGTACATATAATTCTTGGTACTTGTGTTTAATGATTATACTCCCACGGAAGTTATATGAAATGAAAAGTTCTAATAAAGATTTGCAGATCTACAAACTTTCAAATGGTTGTCAGCGTACTTAAAGAAATAAGGATAAATTCGTTAATTCTGAAAGACGGATTTGATTACGCAAACAGTATTGAAACTTTTCTCATTTTGAAAAATATTCCATTTTTCTGCGCAAAGTACATACATACATGTTAAAATTCTAATGACTTAAAAATGATGTCATTCACAGGAAATTTTCCAAAACCAAGTAAATACCTATCTTTGTAATATAATTAATGCGTTATGTGTATGTACAAATATGCAGTTCGTGTTTTTTAATTTGTTTAAAAAAGGCCCAAGATTTTATACCAAAATCCAAGTGCACATTGAGGAATTTAATTATCTGGCACAAATACACTGGCTTTATGGTTACAAGCATTTACTCACGCCACTTTTCTTTCTTCATCCCTTTGAAATTAAAAGGACATTCTCTTTTTTTTAACACTTTAGTATTTGCTAATATTCGTTGAAATAATATTTTTTTCGTAACTTTACTCATATCACTTTTCAATTTTTCAATATTGCTTATATTGATGAACAAGGTTCATTTGATAAGCTTTCTATCAGTGTTAGAATCATTGAAATCGATGCAGAAATAAACTCTCAGGAGGAATCACAAGCTCTTGCGCTAGCGATTTAATTATATAGATAGATAGATAGATAGAAGATAGATAGATAGATAGATATGGACATATTCGTATTTTTCTGAGCTTGCCATTATTTTGTCTTATTTTATTTGATTTTTTTTTTTTAAATTCAAGCATTTGTCAAAATTGCATATGCGTGGAACGAATGAAATCGCTCTCTTATGTTTGCGAAAGTGGACGAAAAGTTAACGAATCTGAGCTGGACGCCGCCATTATGGGCACAGTATACAAGTCATGTGTATTCGTATATTTTCTTCAATACGTGCATATGCACGCAAATGTCTTTTATGTTCCTCACTTAAATCTTAAGTACAAAGATAAAGGTCAGAGGTGAATTATGAGTACGGCAAGATAAAGGAGATTGAGGCTGAGCTAAGCTTGCAAAGTCCATTCAACCGCTTTGATTTTACTTTGACAAGTAAGTAAAGTAAGTAAGGAAAAAAAACAAATACATATGCTTAGTCGTAGAATGACAAAGCTGAAGAAAGAACAGATAATAATAACAATATGTACATTCAGAAGGTGTTGATTGCTCTATGGAGTATTCAGCTGTCATTAAGATGATAATTCCTTTTGTCAAAACTAGGATTGTCTGTCACCCATACTGCAACTGAAATTGCATATGACTAGACTATTTATTCTGATCAAATGGTATTCTAAGCCAGATGAAAAAATGTGTAAACTTAACGTTGATGTGTTAGCGAAGTAGTAAACACACCTTTGTTTCGACGGGTTTAGCTTGTTTGTACATATGTTTGAACTATGGCGCTATGCATATGTATGTATGTATGTATATATTTAGGGAATGACTCAAGAAAGTGACTTCATAACTGACAGAAGGGCATTTAATTGTACCTATAGGCTTTAGATTACATAAAATCTCCCATTACGGACAGCTCCCTTAGCCGGACCGATCCGAAAAAATTTTCCTAACCAAGCTTTTATGTTTCAGATTTCATACATTTTACGTACCTTTAACCGGGCACTCCATTGATCGGACGCGGACATGAATATCTGTCAGAAATTATTTAATTTAATTCCATTAGACGGACGAAAGCAAAAGAAATCCTCCGAAGCTTCACACTGAGTTTCTGTTTTTATTTTGATTTAAATTTGAAAGAAACATTACACTTAAGGTAACTTCGGGCATTGCGCCATAATGTTTGTTTCTTAAATAATTTCAACATGAAAGGCTTTTTTATCAAAAAACAAAAAAAGTTAGAAAATATAAGAAAATCAGAACAAAAATACGTTAAATAATTATAAAATTCAATGATTTAATAAACAAAGAAAAAGTTAAGTTAAAAATGTTTTCCAAAAAACCATAATGCCCTATGCATAGGGCAATATGGCGCATCCCCTTGGGCAATATGGCGTGATGCTATGACTGCGGTTTGATTTGTAACAGCTATCACAAGTGTTTTTAAATGAATTAGACGAGTCGTGGGACCACTTATCACTTGTTATAATTGTGACGTAGCCTGTATTTGTCTGCCTGTTCAAAGCCCATATAAAACAGCTCTTTTCTGTTAGGAGCGAATCTATACGCTTGTAGTTTCCTTACATGAGCCACAATTTTCTGCTCGTTTTCTACCCCTAGGCATGTGGGAGCACCTAAACATGCTTCCTGTCGTCGTCGTGCTAGAGTCTTAGTATACATTTTTTTTACATGCTTTACATGCGAATTTCCATAAGGGTCAGTGTGCGCCATAATGCCCCTACGGCAAATGCGCCATATTACAAAAAAGACGCATTTGCACAAAAGTTCAAAAAAAAAACCAGATTTTCTTTTACTGTTACTAATCAATGCCACCAAAGGAACTACACTTCACTGTGTACACTAACCCCGTGCGTTTTATACTTCAGGAGCCGAGCCACACGCAAATGAAAAAGAGCCAACAATATATGCCGATGACAAAAGTGGGGTATTTTTTTGTTTATTATTTTTTTCACTTGTAAAAAAAATCGCAACAGCTTTACAACTTAACATGATATTCTATAAAGGAAGACTCAAGTTTTCCTATCGTTTCATTTTCTATAAGTAAACCGGAAATGTGGTATTTACAAGGTGCGCCATAATGCACCCTGCGTCATAATGCCCGAAGTTACCCTAGCTTCATTTTACTTCATTTAAGAAGTTGGATAAATTTCCCTCTTTTATTGATATATTCATCGAGGAAATATCTTGAAGATCTATTAAGAAATAAATATTCTCCCAGAATCTTTTTTTCCTTAAGAGCAGAGTGCCGGGCAGTTGCACATTCTTCTCATCCATCAGCTGCGACCGAAGTCATTTGCGAGGATTTCCAATCTTTATTTTGTGTTGTTAATCGTTTCAAATAAACTTGCAGTGTTTTTGCTTATGTTTTGAAAAATAACAACAATTTATTTAAAAACAATTGTTTTTATGTCTTGAACGGACAAATACTTTAGGCGGACACAAATGTTGTTATAGTCACTGTCCGCCTAATGGGGGTTTCACTGTAATTGATTTGAGTTACAAAAAAAAGTTTTTAAAAGTAAGATTTTTGGAAAGTGCAAAGAAGATGATGATATTTTTTGGAGGGCCTTTCCTTTTTGCATAAGTCCCGCCGTTAAAATCGTTTAAAAATGTGTACCTACATTACGAACAAAAGCAAACACTTCACTCTATAATTATAGATAATTTTTCATGCAGGCAAAATTCGAAGAAAAAAAAAACAAACAAACAAACACGAAGCTATTTGCAATTCCAATATCGTGGTCGTTGCTGTCTGCCTCGTTTATTTCAGTTTTATATCCACTTAACTCTATGCGTTGGGTTGATAAATTAATCACTAAATGACACTTACACCTTTCACAGGCATTTCACTTGTTGTCGCATAATAAATAATAATAATACATCAGTAAAAATAAAAGCCGAACGAAAGGGATATGAATGAAGGCTTGTTTACCGATATACCTGCCATATAGTCAGTCAAATAGTTCACGCGCGATTAGAAATAAATTACGTCGTTCGCTTGGCATTCAACCCTATCGCGCTGGTCCTCCCTCATGCACCCCCTTGGACAGCTAACCACTTGAGTCACCCCAAAGTCCTTGTTTATCTAAAAAAAAAAAAATCGATATCTCTGATTATCATAAATATCGATTGATACCTTTTAGGAACGAGGAACATAGTATGAGTACGAGTTTATATCAGCTCTGTGCAAGCTGACTGATTAATCATTTATTGCACAACAATTTATGATTGACTTGAATAGAATAGAAAAAAAAAAAACTTCTGAGCCTCTTTAATTTGACAGCTTCTCTTTTTTGTTTTTTTTTTCCAGAGGTTGGCACAATTAAATGCGAAAAAAACTACGAAATCTGCGAAGGATGTGGGCAAAAAATTCAGGATCGATATCTAATGAATGTCGGCGACTCGAATTGGCATGAACACTGTCTGGCGTGCTGCTATTGTGGAACCCAACTGAGCCATACGTGTTATGTGAGAAACTCAAAGCTGTATTGTAAAATGGACTATGATAGGTGAGTAAAGGAAGGCAAAGGATGTATTTTCTACAAATTGCTGGTCAAGTAGGTAGTTGTAAATGCCCTTTTTTAGTGGTTATGAAAAACATACGAATGCCAAAAACTACAAACCAAAGTTCAGATGTTCTTCCTCGTTGATTCGAGATGTCTGACACTTTTGATACTTATTGACCTTATTGAGTGTTCCTAGTTCTTCCAAAACCTTTCTTTTCAATATTAACGTCTGCCAGAAAGTTCGTCTAGCGGTACTTCAAAAGTGTTCATTCATTCATAAAAGTTACGTTCAACCTTATAAATGTCTCCTGCAAAGCTTTTCTTAAAATTTAATAAAAATTTAATCAGGCTGCTTAAAGAAAAACCACAAGGACGACGACAAAATACTTAAAAAAAAAATAATCGCGCTGACAAAGCAATTCATACATAACAATGTGCTTGCAGTGCTTCCTTACAATTCAGCAGCGCGCTTAGATTCGCTTCATCACCGAGCGCTTATTTTTTTATCTCCATTCAACTTCTTTGCATTTTTTGGTATAAGGTCCTTTTCATCTGTACGCATGTATGTGTGTGTGTGTGTAGACAAAATATGACAAAGAAAATGCGACGGCAACGGGCGAAAAGAAATCCTTTCTCAAAGGAAGATGAAATAATAAAAAAAAGAGATTGATGGAAAAATGAGAAAAGGACGGATAGAGCAAAATGGCGGAAGAAAAAACAATAAAGCGAATTCTCTAAGGTGGACTTTTGGGTGGAGTTTTCGCCTTCTGCAGCTAAAGAACAGTACACAAAAGAGGGATGTTGTACGCTATACCTGACACTATTTATTGTCCCTCTGTCGATTTCCTCTTATTTTTACTGTATGTATGTGTGTGTTCAGTTTGATAATTGTCACATAACAATGACAGCAAGCGATAAACCGCCCCTTGGGAAAGGGTGGCTTTTTCTTAAAGAACCGTCTTTCTTCTTTTGTATATACCAAGTTGTTTTTATTTTTGTTTTTTCTTCTTCCTTAGAATCTTTGGCGTCAAATGTACCGGCTGTTGTCATCCTATCCTACCACATGACATGGTTATGCGACCACAAAACTATATATTTCACCTATCGTGCTTTGTCTGTTACGTGTGTCGCCAGCCGCTGCAGAAGGGTGAGCAATTCCTTTTGCGTGATGGACAACTTTTCTGCTACCGTCACGATTTAGAAAAGGAACTGTACCTGGCGCAACACTGTGCCGACGAAGATGACATCCTTCGACCGAGAGACGGTAGACGAGGTCCAAAACGCCCACGGACAATTCTAACGTCCCAGCAGCGGAAGCAATTCAAGGCCTCCTTTGATCAATCACCGAAACCATGTAGAAAAGTTCGTGAGGCCTTAGCCAAGGACACTGGTCTGTCAGTGCGAGTGGTGCAAGTGTGGTTTCAGAATCAACGAGCGAAAATGAAGAAAATCCAACGTAAATCGAAACAAGATGGCGACAAGAATTCATCGGACAAAGATAAAGATGACAAAAGTGTCAAACAAGAATCTTCAGGCAGTGAAAATGGCTACCTCGGCTCGTTCTCTACGCAACCATTAAATCCTAATCTGCCATATTCCCCAGATGGTGAGTACATCCCATCATCACTTCTAGATTGATAAATATAAAATTTCGTCTCGATCCCAATAGATTATCCAGCAAATTCGAATGACAGCTTTTGCAGTTCTGACATTTCACTAGATGGCAGTAATTTTGATCATTTAGACGATGACGCCGACTCATTGTCATTGCAAAATCTCGAACTACAATCATCCGGAGGGACACATGGACACGGGTCAAATGGAACATCTGCGCACGATTCGTTGGCGAATCTCAATACGAACATAATAAATCCGATTGACAAGTTGTATTTAATGCAGAATTCATATTTCAATTCAGAACAATGAAAGATCGTATTCAAGTCAAATAAAGAGTGAGAAAGTGAAGCTATTTGACATCAAGAGTAAAGCCATATGATAGTGCCACAAAATAAAACAAAAAACCGAAAGTAAATGTATGTTAATTATTATAAGCAAATGCAAAAACAATTATTATAACGGGAGTGACGAGAAATACGAATTTATTAGAATAGAGTGTGTGTGGAAATATTAAGGGCCTTGTTAAGTGCCATCTGTCACTTTGATTGTTGCTGTCAAACATGGTTCAGAAAATACAATATTTATTTTCTTAAAACAAATTTCAGTCATTCAGTCATAATTTCTTTGTAAATATATTTTTTTTGTAAGAAATTTTAAAATTAATTTATTTATTTATTGACAAGTTTTCAAAACTTGTTATGCAATGCAATTATTGTCAAATTTTGTACATATGAAATTGAATAGATTTAAGGATATTTATAGAAAAAATCAAAAGCGAAAAAATTATTAAATTTAATGTTACAAAAGAAGTAAATAGTGTAAATAACAACATTATAAGTAAATTATATAAATGTTTGGTTTTTTTCTTAAGAAAACATGAAACACCAAATTTGGCATCACTTGCGATATTTTCAGGATACAAATCTGCATTAACGTCGTAGGAGGAAAAACCGTTGTTGTAGTCGAATATGTTCCTAAAAGTACGGGAGTCGGAGAAAGGGGTAAAAACAAAAAACCGCAGCAATGCAGATATTGCGTTCACAAATGTAGAAAAACTGCATTACCATTGCAAACGTTCCGGCATCTCTTAGGTGTGTTTGGTATCTTTTTTGGCACACGGAATTGAGATCTGTCAAATAGTAGTATCCTCTCAAAGAGAGAGAACTCCTCTCACAGACAGAAAACTTGCACAAAAGTAAACAAACGCTTTTCGAACAACACTTCAAACCTATCAAATTGTTTTTGTTCTCCACTAACAATGAAGATTATGACATTTCACAAACTGTCAGATGGCTGGTTTGACAGAGTTGGCTCGGCCCACCCCGAGGAATTGGTCTTGCAGAAAATACATCGCAAGCTGAGAGCCAAATGAGAGTAAAAAAAATTGAGAGCCATGAAACTGTCAGATTCTATGTAGTTTACGTAGAACTTTCGAAAACTAGCATGTTACCAAACAGACCTCTTGTGTTCATAAATGTCAAATTACCGTTTTTTTTTTTTCGCAGCTTATTTTATTTTGCTGCAGGGATGCGACATGGCTGCTACTCTATAATTCTATAGCAAGCTCTAGTATTCGAAAATCGAACGAATATCGAATAGTACCTAATTCTAAAGTACATGTCAAAACCACTCGAATTCGTAAATAATCGGTCTAGTGTAAATGTGTTTCCGAGCAAGCTGTCGATTGTAGAAATTTTCAAAAATGTAAACAACAAATTTGTTAATATTTTATTAAATATTGCATAAAACTATTATTTAGTGGGTAGGTAATCATCTAAATGTGTTAACACGAAGATGTCTCAATTTGAGATTCTTGTGGAATACATGACAAGGCCATCCATTTTATCCAAAGATTTGAAAACCCCAGAGGCTGGACAAAAATCCGCACAGCGAATAGGTACATAACGGCATCTTTTGAAAGTCGGGCATTTCTTACAAAACTAAAATGAATTAATTTGATTACAAATGCTTTTAAATGCATTCTAAATAAACCTCAATTCGGTCATTGCGATAGTGATTTTCTTTGATAAAATACCAAATTGCAACACACTGTCCATGTTAATATACCTATGTAGTATGATACAATAGATCTTTCAGGTCGCATAGTATCAGCCTTGGGGCAGGATCCAGTTTATTAAAAAAATGTATGTATGTAGTACCTATGTATTATTATTTCTTTGCTTCACAAATCACAAAACAATAATTACATATTTAATTTTTTCCTTTATCTGTCAAACACAATGCTAGACTCGTCCGAAATTCGAAATTTTTTTTGAGAAAAGTTGCCATTACTAACGTTCGATTCTAATATCATATATACATAGTTCGGTTTGAAAGTAGAATCGAAATCAACTTTCGAATAGAATCAAAAGTAGAATCGAGTTACATAGTTTGGACCCTGCTGCTCGCAACCATTTGCGTGTGTATGTTATATTTTTGCTCGAATGGAAGGGACCTACAGTTTTTTGCCGACTCCGAACCCGAACGACGACTTGAGAAGCTCATTGACAAATAGTACTCTTTGATTGCTTGTCAGACATTCGAAAGAGGTGGCACCGTGAAAAACTTTAAGGTGTTGAGCCCGCGCAGCATTGCGATATAGTCCAACGCACCACTAAACCACGGTGCCGACAGATGCATATAGATTTTGATGTGTGTAAATTTACAGCAATTTTTTTTACAGTTATGAACTCGCCCTAATTCAAAACTTCAGACATATTTAACCATCCCATCTATCCTCCTTTACGGAGGACAATCCTCACTTTTGAGCCCAAATTTCGAAAATCCTCCCAACCTCATTTTATAGTTTAAATCCTCCTTTTACCTTAGAATCACCCACCTTTCGTATCCGAATCCTCCCACAAATTTTGTACGCAAAACAAATGGAAATTATACCACAGTGAAACTTGGCAATACACGGCGAATACGAAAACACAAAGTTTGCACTTCAGTATTGGAGCATCCGATTTTTTTTTATAATAATTGTTTTTTAAGCAAATACTTGAAATACATTGAGCGCGTACCGGATTTTAGTCGTTAGTCAACGGCCTCTGATTGGTCGAGAGACCCAAAATCGACTAGACGTTTAGGCAACTTTTTGTGAGGTCGCGGACTGGACTTTTAAGCGCCGTACACACGATCAATGCTACTTGACGAGTTTTGATGTCAAGTAACATTGATGCAAAATCGCATCCACACGTATCAATGAACATTGACAATGTCTTTCCCCATATTTTGTTCAGTTGCTTCGCATGTATTGCTGAACATGGACGCAGATTAATATCTTCTAGCTGTGAGCTAGAGTAAATGCTCAATATGAATTAATATAATGCAACATTGGCAGTAATGGATGCGTTTCTGACGGAGACGATATATAGTGCACCAATTTCTATGATGACCTTACTGACAACAGATTGAAAATACCACCCCCACACAATGTCCTATTAACTTTTCTAATAACCTAATCGCTTCTCGCGGAGCTTTACATATGCTTTTAATTTTTCTTCTTTATTCATACTATATTATATATTCCTGATTTAATTTTCCACAAACATTCGTTTTCCGATAAATTCGTTAAGGAAAAATCTGCCACATTGCCTTAAAACAGACATTTTGCTCCACCGACAACCACAGGCGAATGACAACATTGACAAGTAACATTGATGCACCAAACAAACGTTCAATGAAACATTGAAACATTGTCAATGAACATTGAAGAAAACTAAATAAATTTTGGTTTCCATCAATGTATCAATGTTACTTGACGAAAACATTGAAACGCATACAAACGATCAATGTTACTTGAATGAGTCATATTTCAAGTAACATTGTCAAGTGACATTGATGGTGTGTACGGCGCTTTATGCAAGAAAATTCTCCCTAAATTATTAGTCTGTTTGAGAAATGTCAAAAACAGCTGATTTGATGTAAGATTTTCCACCGCGGGGTTGTTCTTTTTAATTTTTGTAAGTGAATTTGTGATTTCAATAAGTATTCAATTAAATTATGGAATTTAATACTATCGAATTATGAATATATCGCATTATTAATAATATTATCGCATTAATAATACTACCGCAGTCCATATAATGTTGGATTTTGTAAAACAAAAGATGAACTCAGCAAATCATTCACAGCAAATAATGCAACTTGGCTAAAGAAATAAATAATTTATATTCCAAACACATGTGTATCTTATGTTACTTACATAAAATTTCATCCTCGAAGTCTCCCATTGATATAACCTAAACCTTGTCTTGTTTTCTTTATCTTTTTCATAATATTTTCTTATTTTCTTTGCTTTATTGTGCAAATATCTTGCAAATCACAATTCTCAAACTGCTCAGAGTGAAAATAAAAAGTACCATGCCGTGTGTGAAATGTCAACTGTCAACTAAAGAGTTAGGCAAGTTTTGCGTTCCACATTTTAGGCCTTAACTACTAGTTAAGATCTGAAATCCGGAACGTACCCATTCATTTCTTAGTTTTCCAGTAATTTTAATTTGTTTTTTTTTTTATTTATTTTCCATGTTCCAAGAGTCCTAGATCATTTGTGATTTTTGATTGCATTCGCTTGCCATCCGCAGGTGTTTTCGCGCGAATGCAATTTGTCAAACTTTGTATGGAGTGCGAATCGACTGCGTTTTCGGTAATTGCAAATTTATTACCGACAACCGTCACTTCCTTATCGACGTTTTCAGTAATACGAAAAACTTAAAATTTAGGATAACTCTCACCGCATCTGATCCGACGGATTTCAAAATGGGCATGATAATAAAATAAAACAATTTTTTTTTTTTGCTTAAATGAAGGGAGGTCTTCGTCCTTCTTTTCAGAAAAATTAAGCCTCCTTTATGTTGACATTTTCTAAAAAAAAAACAGTTTTTTGGTTAAAATGAGATGGGATGGTTATACATATCACATAATCCTCAATCGTTTGTGGATTTCAACAAAAAAAACATTTACTTTAATTTTTATTATGGATTAGCTAAAATGCTTTATATTGAAAACCAAAGTTGTCTGGCAGTGAAACTCGAAGTCATTTGCGTGAATAGTTACTTTTGTTACTTTGATTATATTCATACATATATATTTCTTCATTTTCAAATAAACAATCCAGATTTATCTCTTAAATTCAAAACGGCATCCATAAAGCTATTTCCGCTTTTTCCGTCAGGTCTATGCTGGCTATAGTTTATATGCCAACCAGTTCCATCGAAATCGGCTGCTGCCACAGATACTATTGCGATGCGATTACCTTCCGACACATACATTTGTGGCATATTCTTTAAAATAAAGTTACAGATAGTTCACATTCGGGAATTTAGTTATTAAAACAAAAATTCTTACTTGTTCGCAATAGTGTCTCGAGACTCTCTCATCCCCATTGGCTGCAATTTCAATAATATCCACATAGTCTGTTCGGCAAACGGATCCCATGTTGAATTCTAATATGTATATAATAAAAATGTCAATTGTAGGTGTTTTTTGTGATAACTTTATAGATTACCGTTAAAGATCACTTCAATTCGATTCGGTGAAGTTGTAGTTAAATTCCATCGACACACACTTGAATTTGAATACTCTCGATAGTTGGGACTTTGCACATGACCGTAAGGTATTTCCAAATTTCCACCACAACCTGGCGGCAATGACTTTAAACTGCCGTAGTAATAGATCGCCGTACTAGATTCACGGTTAAGCTTTAAACTGATTCGAACTTCATTTGTTGTTGTAAAAACTTTTCTCATGGCATATTCTTCATTGCAGTTTTCGTATACTTTTTGATTAGTCTTTTTATCGTAGACCTTGACACACACGAAACAAATCCCGTTTAATTGTAAGTCTTCTACATTTCAATCTGTCAAACTTACTCTTATATAACTTAGGGAACAGTTCGAAGCTCCGAAATAAAATTCTGGTATGAGTATGTTCACCGTGTAGTTCTCAGGCAAGAATATGGTATTAAAGCACTCCACATCTTTTACGATCTCCATTTTGATCAAACCGCTGGTGTTGTTGTATGTTCTGTTACAGGCTAAACATGCGAAACGTCACGAAAATTGTAAAAAAAATATTAACATATTCAAATGTTGACACTTACAAGGAGTTTGCGTAGCTATCAAAGTGAAACCAGTCGACTCGATTGCCTCGTCCGTGTGGAAGGTGATCTCAGCTGAAGCGGTCTCGCTGAACAGTTCAATTAAAATCACATACGATGAAATCACACCACAATGCTCAAATTTGTTCGCCTGCCTGTATGTCTATGGGAGAAAAGCATTAGGTAAGAATTCTGTCTCTTTATATATTGGGTATTGCACTCACTGTTGTGTAGCCTAAGTGAACGTAGTCCAAGCAGCGACCCGTGACATCAGATATATTCTGCAGGCTGAAACGTTCGAATCTGAGTTCAAAATTTTTGGGCGAAGAGATCTTCCAGGTGCAGTGCACGTTTGCCGAATACAAGCCATTTGGTTTGGTTAAAGAAGATATTTGCACAGGCTGTGAAGAATGAACAAAAAGGTAATAATAAATTGATTTCAGATGTCTTTGTCATGCCTTCACTCACAGTCTCATCATCGAGGACATAATCACTCTGGCTACCACATTCCGCTGGATATAACCTCATGACTATTTTGAATTGATGTCGTCCTTGCTTCTCAGCATTAACCCGAAATACAACGTCCTTGTAGGATGACATCAACTTGGTTTGACCTGCTCTCGGTTGGCAGTATTTTCCAAATGCCAAGCTACCACCTTTTAAGCTATCCAGGATCTCCAGATAATCACATTCTCCACAGTTTTCCAGACACGTGTCGTTTGACGGATTTAAATCGATCTCCATTAATTCAAGCTGAATACGGAAGCCCGGTGTTCCCATCACGTGATAATTGCAAAACATCACCTCGTTCCCGCCAACTTCGAGTTCACGTACAATGTTTGCTGGGGAATTTCCCTGTGTAAGGGTGAGTCGCTCATCGCACGCCTTGCTAAATACAATTCGCGCCGAAAATCCCTCCTTCGAGATGGATGAATCGGAGATCGCTACTATCACTGCTGAATTACCTTCGATGTGGAAACTGGGCGCATATGGTGTTGAATTACCACAAATTTTTGCTTCCATTTGATCATCTTGTGTTTGATGGCCGCGGTAGATAGTCACGTAGTCGACAGAACAATCATCGTATGCCTCCATCAACACATACTTGAATTGGATGACGATGTTGTGACCCTCCGGAGCACTTATGTTCCACACACAGTTCATGTTGTGCTTGTAGCCATCGCCTTCTTCGTTCTTGGCACTTTCAATCCACATGGGCTGGGTAACTTGGCCCCCACATCCTTCCAAGGAGTATTGAATCTCATAGCCACCAGTCTCTATCATCGCCTGATAGGACAGTGAGATAAATTTCAAAGCCCTTAACTCAGCGACTGCATTGTCCTTGCAGTATGGGCCTAGTTCTATGAATTCCCCATTGGCATTACGTTTCTGCGCACTAAACTGCGTCATCACACACCGGTTGCGGTATCCTAGCGCAAATTTATTGAACTTCACCAGTATATATTTATCCGAGTCCGATTGTAGGATATAGTCGCACTGCACTCGCATCATGTTCATGCTCCATTTGGAAGGATATGCTATCAGCTGTGGTTGGCTGGTGACATTGAAGATGGCGTAGCAGGTTTTCGTAATCACCATGTTAAATCCATCTCCAGTTGTTTCGCCGTCACTACGGAAGATTAACTGCAGTCTATCTGATGTACTATTGATGGCCGCGGGTTGGTTGCGACCACAGTAGCGAGGTAATGATACCCAAGTGCCGTGTTCAAATTTTCGTATTTCTAAATAATCTTTGACGCAGTCCTTACTATCCTCTATGAAGAACCGTCCTGTGAACTCTATACGCAAATAGAACCCCGTATACGTTTCGATATCCCAAACACACTCGAGATTATTCTTGTAGTCCTCCGGTTTGAATTGCAGGATATCCATGTTCTCTATGCGCAGATTTCCACCGCAATTCATGGCCCGCTGGAATATCAATTGCAGCTGACTATTCGGATTATAAGATGTTGTGTGATAGATGACGTACGTGTATGTCGATTCCAACAGCGTTGTATTGAAAGCGACACCGCGACATAGTCGTGCTACCTCCAAATGATCGCTGAATGGTCCCGAATGCACGGTGAGATACTCCTCATCACAGCGCAGCATGAAACTGAAGTTGGCTGCCAGGTCATAACCATTTTCATTCATTGTTGCTGACAGATGCCAGGCACAGTCTAACCCGCCATAGTCGGCTGTCAAATTGGGCAGTGCTATCTCGAACTTATTTCCTATGCGGTATTCACCGCCACAAGCATGTTTCGTGAAAGTCACGTCAAATTTCTTTATCTTAACGTACTCATTCTGAACCATACTTACCGAACCATGCTTGACAGCCATCACTACAACACTGTTGCTAACGTTGTTGCTCAGCAAGCGCAGGGCCCCAGTGAAGGGTTCACTTTTGAAGCGCACCCCGAAGTTTGACGTCGTCGGGTGGCTGGATTCCAGCACTAAATTGGATATATTAAACGCAAGGGTTTGCATTCCATTCAGGATAAAATCAGAAGTGCAGAAGAAATTCACTTCAGGCTCCAGGGCAGCGATTGATAGTGAGCCAGTATCGGTGGTTATGTCGCTGGGACAGTTTGAAATCTCCGAGGATGAGTACGCGACCTGCATGAGACGCAATGTTGATGGATAGGCGCCGAAAATTCGAATAAACATTTTATTGTCGGTGGAAAGAATTGATGCACTCTGTGTTATGTTGTTCAGGTCCACCATGGTAATGCGTGAAAGCATTTGGAAGTCATTGTAAAACACCACCTTAAAGCTACAGAAAAGTTATAAGCACATTCTATTAGATGTAAAGATACACTTACTTTCTGGACATTTCAACTGCGTTAGAAATACTCGCCGCATTAAGCATGTCCACCTTGACCCTTCTCCCTTTCGGCACCGTGATCTTCCAACGGCACAACACGAACATCGCCAGTCGCCTGGCCGACAAACTAAGCGTCAATATGCCACTCTCTCCAGAAACGTCCTTATAGCAATTACCGAAAATCCTATCGTACTTCAGCTTAAACCCACGGTAAGCATTATTCGCCTTAAAGCTAAAGAATCGAACCAGCACTTCATTGCTATCAATTTGCAGTGTGGGCATAACCGTCGTGTTTCCATAGATCACTGCCAGCTTATCTTCAATCTGCACGCCGTCGCCATGAAGTATCTGATAGATCGTGAAATGGTCGGACGTATTCAGATTCGCCGCATCAAATGGCAAATTAACATCCAGGAATGTCAAATTGACGCGAGCAAACGATGTCACTTTTATGACATAATCACATATGGAATTCGCCGGATATCCGCCGGGTGCGGGGTAATTCGCTGAGGTGATAACATTACTGAATTGCGTGTAGGTGCCACCACAATTGGACAGCGAAACATTGGCCTTGAATCCATTTCGCGGTTCCGCTATGTCGGTTAGGTAGCGCATGTAGAGAATATTACCCGAAGTACGAATTGTTCCCGGTCTAATGCAATATTTGCCCAACTCACGCGCCAGTTCAGTGGAACCATCTCGAAACTGAATAAACTCTAGCGTACACTGTCGCACATTCATGTCAAAGTGATCGACAAATTCAACTTTAACTGTCTCACCTTGTGGCGCCACAACTCTCCATATACACTCGGTATGTGGATGCGGAACGTTGGGATAATGTGGCGACGATAAGTTCACCGAACGGGCGTAGTGTGTCAGGCGGACTTCTCCGCCACACTCGCTATACTCGCGATATGTAAGATTCCACATTTGCACCGGGTACGGCAAGAAGGGATTGTCCGGTCGCATATAGTATTTGACAGACGCCCGATTGGTGGTAGATATGACCGTCCCGTTAAAACCCTTATACAAACAGATTCGTCCTGGTGGCAGGATTGGTGCTCCATCGTCGATACCATCACGTATTATCGCATAGTTAAGACACTCACTTGAGGAATTCTTGGGCGTGCTCGGAGGGAACTTGAAAGTGAATTCAATTTTTCTGCCAGCACGGACCTCAATATGCCAACTGCAGTTTTGGATGGCACGACCATTTGAGCTTTTCACATCAACGTCAAGAATCCGCCCAATGGATCCAGTTAGATTCCCACCACACACTGTGTACAGTAGAGATGTGAAGCCAGTTTTATTGACCGACGCATCTGTTCTGAAATTCATTTTAATATAGGGAGTTCCAAAAATGGTAGCCACCGGAGTCCGCGTCCGGCTTGGACTGTCACATATATTGAGTTCTTCATGCCAATCGATGAGATTATTCGAACTGAAAATTTTCAAATAATCCGCCATGCAGTTGTCCAGTTTCTCCAGATGAACATCATACAGATCGACAACTACACGCTTAGTCGGATGATCGGATTTAATCAGCCACTCGCAGTTAATATCGTTCTCATAGCCCGTAGGGTAGCCTTTAGAGGACAGATTAACCGTTGGTTCGCTAGCAATGATAAGCGTTTCATTACAGTCCTGTAACTCTTCGCTTTTGGTTATCACTTCTTTGGATATAGCCTTCCATTCAATACGAAAATGTTCCAACATTCGATTGTCGCTAATGAGAAAGTATACATTCGTGCTAGATGTAATCTCCCAAGGTGACAGTTGTATTTCTATTGGCAGCGCGTTGTTATCGAAACCATCATAGAGCTAAATGGAAATGGAAAGCAACTAAGGCGTAGCATACAAATTTGATTGAAATGTGACAGCTCAAACTGTCAGACGAGTCTTTTAGCCAAGTGCACTTGAAGTGCTCAATTGAAAACGACATGAGCCGCTCATTAGACAGTTTTAAAAAGAGGCGGACATTTAAGCTGTGCGCACATTGCCCTATAAGCCGTTAAATTGTAATCTTACCATTAATCCTTGACTGTATTCTTTGAAAGCTAGTGAAATTAAATTGTCCCGTGGTACAGTTATTCTCCACTTAAATGCTTCTGGCTCCTGACGCAATGACACAATCGGCGGTGGTTGAATTTCTCCATTAAAACCAGTGATGTCATTCAATTGAACTGTCAGAGGGAAACATGAAAGTAATGTGTCAAAATTAAATCCTAAATCTTACCATGTGTCCATGAAGCTTTAAATCCCTTTCCAACGCTATCCTCCGCGCTGTGGAATTTAATCCAAAATTGCTCAAAAGCTAAAAGATTTTCCGTAGGCAATGTGTTGGAACAGAAAAGACCCAGCAGCTCTCCGTTAGAAGTCTGTTTACGTACTTCGAGATAATCCTGATTGCAATTCTCCGAATTAACTATATCCATTTCTGAAAAGCTCAATTCCAAGTAATTCCCTGGCTTAGCTTGAATTGTCCAAATGCACTCGACATTTGACGGATACGTCTGTGGATAGTAAGGCGATGTGAAAGATCCACGCAACGAGGTTAAAGTACCCCCACATGCTGCTTCAACCGTTGAGTATTTTGCAACAAATGTTACTTGGTCAGCAATTATAGTTACAGATGTCCTATCCGAAATGAAGTCCGGCGGTTGATATTCACAGAATGATAATGTCGGAAAGACTATATTTTCAAATACCTAAACAGCAAACGGTTTTTTTAATTCATTAATGCCCAGTTTCACAGTGAGAGTTTAAACTGAAGCTCAACTAAACCTGAACGAGACTTTAAACTTTTAGTTTAACTCGTTCGGTTTCACCGTCTAAACTAATCTTCCAGTTAATTAAACGCAGTTCTAGCTATGAATGGGAACCAAAGTTGGCAGAACTATTGTTTTTAAATGTTAAATTTTATATATTTCTCTTTGAAAAGGGAAAGGTAGCTACAAATTCTGGTTACAGATGATTTTGAAACACCACAAAAGTCCCCGCAGTAATGAGTAAGGATCCACTGGCATAAAACCGATAAGTCAATAAAAATTTGACTTCGGCGGAATTGAGACATGTCAATGTGAAATAGTAAAATCCTTTCAAAGAGAGAGAAATCCTATCAAAGATAGAAAACTTGAACAAAAGTTACCAACCGCTTTTGAAACAACACTTGGTCAAACCGTTCAATTTGTTTTTGTTTTGCACTAACAATAGGCGTTTGACAGTTTCACATCGGCATTGTTTTCATTGAAAGTAAGGCCGGTAGTTATCAAGCGCTCATTAATAACTTGGTGGATAGAATTTTTTTCGTCAAATTTAATTCAATTAAATAGTAAAATAAGGAACATGTTCACTTAACTCCATATAATTTTCTTTTCCTTGTCGGATAAATTCATATTTTTCTTTTCTACCCATTTTAAAATGAACAGAAATAATTTAAATTTTAAATCATTTCGATAAAATTTTCGATAACTATCGACGAAAAACAGTTTGGTAGCACATTTTTCTATCCAGGCTAAGCACCTGAGACTGGATAACTATCCAGTTTTCGTATGCCTATATAGGCTTAGTTGTTAGTGTAATTAACATGGAAACATTTTTCTAATCCTATATAGTTTTGAAAAAAAAAAAACACGCCTAATGAAGATTTATGACATTTCACAAACTGTCAGATGGCTGGTTTGACAGAGTTGAACATCACACCCCAACGAAAAGGTGTAGCGTAAAATAGAGAGTAAAAAAAATTGAGAGCCATGAAACTGTCATGAGCCTATGAACGTTTTATTTGCTATTCTGGCAGCTGTCAATATATAGAGTGAAGGCGTTTAACTTAAACGACGAGTTAAAATCCACTTGGAGTCTGAACGAGCACTGTGAACCCGAAAAAAATTGTAAACGGAAGATTAAACCAAAACGGGAGTTTAAACTCACTGTGAAAATGGGCATAAATAAAAATAAAAATTAAACTTTACCCTCACACTGTGAAACAGAGTGTTGTTAAGGTCCTCATTGTGACATTCAATGTGCATAAAGCTTATTGTAATTTTTGAGCCTGATATAAAGTTCAATTTTAGAATACGTTTTATGTAAGAATGATCATTTCTTTACCTTCTTGTGCCCGTATCTCCCAGGTACAATCTTTATCTTGCGGGTATGACTTAAGTAATCCTGTGCCTCCGGTTATATGTCCGCCACATTGCTGCAATATATCGGTATTATACATCTTTTTCATTTGAAATATAAAAAATCGATTACCTTGTTATACTTTAAAGAGAAACCTTTAGCAGGCGGTCCACTTTCTGAACTAAAAATCACATTGATTCGATTGGTACTTGAATATTGGTTATCCGACACATCCTCTGTACCATTACAGTATCTGCCGATCAGATAACTATCGGCATCCGTTTTCATACCATCGAATATTTCTACAAAGCCTTTAGTGCAATTGTCCGACGCCGGAATGTCCAGTGATTCAAAAATGAAAGCTATCGTAAAACTGCCCTCGACGCTGATCAACCATTCACAGTAGGTATTTTGAGAATAGTTCTGTGGGAAGTTAGGTGATGTTATACGACCATTGGTGCCACGGAAAGTGCCACCACACCCTAAATAGGAGTCAAATCATATTGTGATACAAAAATCAATTATTATTCTTACGTCCTTCTTTGGTCCGATAAGATGCCTTGAAATACTTTTTCAATCTTTTAGAATCGGAATAAAATCGTATGTACATGGTGCTTCCATGAGATGTCACTGTCATCGGCATGGAATTGACTTGGCATTCTTGGAGCAAGACACTTTTACTAGCTTCCTCGTTTTTCACCTAAAATACATAATGAAAAATAATAGCCAATCTTCGATAAAGTTGAGTGAGACGAGAATTAACTCAACAAATTAAGTGAAATGAACGAGGCGACTTCAAAAGTCACTAAAAATGAAAGATGCAGCCGGTCCTTTCATTCTCAAAGCAGACATGCCTTTCTGGATGAAATAAAATTTCGAAGGTCGCAATCATTTTGCATGTCAAATCGAACACATTTGCTGTTAGCAAAATCAGCACGTAGGTGGCGTATCTGAAATTTTATTTTTTCTTGTCCTTTTAGAATTTGTGAAGTCTTTGATAAGTTTCCAATAAATTTAATTCATGGTTTTGACGTAAGAAAACAGGTTGAATACTTTGAAATCGTCCTTCTCCGCTATTCTTAGAAGCACAAGTGGCCATGCTCATAGGGATTGATGTGTGACCTCGACATACTCGTATTGTTATTTTACAAAAACTCAGCAACTGATACAACTAGGCAATAAAAAACAAAAACTACAAATGGAACAGCAAAACTTACCACCAATCCATTTGTAGCACAGTCTCCCAACTCGTTTTCGATATGCACATCAAAGATATCCAAAATAATTTGCATTCCTGGCGCAGTTTCAATGAACCACTCACAATCGACATCCACACTGTATGGGGTGTTCGGCGAACTGATAATGCCCGATGAGCGTGTCTGGTATGCTCCACAACCGTTCCGTTTGAATTCCAACCGAAAACCATTCGCCGATCTTGAGAAATCGGTTGAGAATTTAATTACCAACCGATTACCGTCCGAAGTTATCTGATCGGCCGGGTTACGACAGATCTTGTGCCTCTGGAGACTTTCTTCGCCCTTCATGTCGATTACTTCAAAAGCATCATACGCACACTCTAGATCATGTGGCTCCAATTCGAAATGTGAAAACGTCAACGAGATCGTGTCTGACTTGCGCCCAACAATATTCCATTCGCATTGCAGGAAATTGGGATAAGGCTCGGGGAAGTTGGGCGATTCGATTACACCCTCCATAGACTGTATGGTGTTTTGGCAGTTTGTTGTGTAATCCAAATAGAACTGTTGATCTTCCATAGCACCGATGTCCGGCAGGGAATAGCGAACCAAAACCACATTCTCGCTTGAGGCGAGTGTGAGGAGTGCATCCGTTGAGGAGCAGTTTAATAGAAGCCTCTTGGCCAAGCCGCTGTCACCATCATAGATGATAAGAACATTGTTGTTGCATAAATCTAGCCTTGGGCCAAGCTTTGCGATGCGCATTTCAATGGTAGATCCCTGACTGACGGTGATATGCCAGTCACATTGTACTGGACCATGACTAAGTTCTGGATAATGAGGCGAAGCTATGGAACCGCTGTGTGAATTTAACGATCCGCCACATCCGGTAGATGTCTGTCGGAATGTAATATCAAAACCGGGAAAGGTAAACGTTGAGTCCGAATGGAAGTGCAGGTACAGATGATTGGTGAACGATGGAATGTGTGGCGGGATCTCGAAGCCGCAGTATTTCCCAATTAGTGGCGATTCGATGGACATGCCGTTTCTGTGAAGGAGATGTTTGTTTATATGGAGCTTCAAACCCATTACTATTACCTTATCTCCAAATAGTCTACACAATCACCAAAACTGGGTTCAAGGGAAAAATTCCTTGCCACTAGTTCAATTTTATGACCCAAAGGAGCGTGAATCACCCAAATGCAGTCCGTCGAATCATAATAGTTATCCGGCCAACCAGGTGACTGTATGGTACCCGAAAGGATGCTATAATTTCCACCACAATCTATAAAAAGAGAGATAAAGCCAACCTAGGCTCATCAATTTAAATTCGAAACCTACTTGTCGACCGATGGCTGAATGTGTAATTCGCTTTGAAGTTATAAATAACTTCAGCGGCAACAGCGGGTTTCAGGAATATAGTCGCCAAAGTCGATGGCAAGACCGTTACCAAATGTTTCTCTGCACCACAATGGCTGCCGGTGATAAACAGGAAATAATAGATATATCTTCTGTCCTGGCTAATTCAATAAGTGAAACATACCTTAAAACCAAACGGTCTTCAGAATTGCTTCCATTGGTGAAAATTCTCAAATCAGCCTCGTCTGTCTTACAATTCCTTCCCGCTCGGTCATAATACAAATCCAAGTGAATCACATGGGTTTCTGGAGCCTCTAGAATCCACGTACAGGAGGTTATTGAACCGCTTTGCTGAATTGAGCCTTCATGGTCTCTGAGAACTCCGCCACAGCCGATTTCCTCAAAGTGATATTCGCCTGCAAGACCCCTGCGCCTCTGCGGATTCGACTTTGAATGGAAATCGACACGCAGACTATTGCTGGGCGCCACTATATGCATTGGGACATCCTTACAATGCCGTTCTGCGGGTCCACTGATTGTGTAATAGAACTGTAAATGCGCAGACCCAGGTAAATATCAGTTTTCACATTCGACGGCATAATTATCGTAGCTTACCTCAACGAAGTCAGCGTCATCATCACAGTCTTCCGTATACTCGGAGACATCATAATCGGTTATGTTGAGATGCACCACGGTATTTAACGGTCCAACAATAGAGTACACGCAATTCAGCCCAGCATAATATGGTTTCGGGTAGTTTGGTGTCATAAAGGTTCCACCCTGCGGTTCTACGAGTTCCTGGCCACACACTTGCAACAAAAATAAAAACAAATTGTTACTAAGGTCACCAGCACGGACTTGGCGCATACTCATACCTAATTTATAGTTCGCCTCTAGTAAGACGAGATCTGAGGTGATTGGTAACAGCTCAAATCCACTTGTGACAATCAACATGAAATTTCCTGAAGACGTAAGATCCTTGGGCGCAGAAAGCACGGTGAATTCGCTGAGAATAGGATCATCTTCTGTTTTGCCATCGAAAATCTAAGAAAACAAAAAATTCTATAATTTTCAACAACACGATTGGTGTGGTTCGGTTGGATACCTTTAACGCTAAAAGAAACATATTTTCGAGTTTGGAGAAGGATATAAAAATCCTAGTTCCAGCTGGTTGCTGAATCAGGAAAACGCAATTCAACATCTCCAAGGTGAATAGAAGTTTACCCTCCGGCTCTGTGAATAGTCCGCCACAACCTGGCTTACCTTCGACGACCTCAAAATGCACCTGGAAGAGACTGTCCTCCCGAAAGGCGTCCGTATGGAAGTGCAATTTTGCAATATTCGATGATGTATACTTTGGCGGCGGTACTTCTGTCGCGCAGATGTACTCTAGCAGCTCATTAGTATCGTAAATAATCAACGAGTCCTTTGTGCAGTTTTCCGAGCGATCCATTACGACGTCGTAGAAACGCAGTAGAAGACGCTTCCCGAACGGAGCCTCAATAATCCACTGACAATCGCGATTTGGAGGACTTTTCCCGGGATAGCCAGGCGATTTAATTACACCATGTCCCTGCCCGTCCACCTGCTGGTTGCCACCACAAATAGGTGGCACACTGTTCCAAGTTAGGCTGAAACCCTCTGAATTGGTGGTATTGTCTGTGCGGAACCACAGAAACAGGGTATTTTGTGACGATAGGATATTGCCTCCGTTTGGCAGTTCATTGCCACAGAAGCGACCGATCAGTGGGGTCGCCAGTGATCTGCCGTCGTTGATCTGCAGCCAGTCCTTACTACATTCTGGATCGGGTTGTACATTGAAGTGGCTGAAGGTGATGTTCAGGATTTGATTCTCTTCGGTACGAATAACCCAGGCGCAAGCTTCATTTGGTTTATACTCAACGCCATAAGAGGGGTGTGTTAGATCGCCGGTACGATCACGAATGACACTGCCGCACATGTTGCGTTTGTTTTGACATAAGCGGCCCGTAGCGCCACGTGGACACACGCAGCGAAATTCATTCGAGTTGTCTTGCTTCAGGCAGGTGCCACCATTCAAACATGGACTCTCAGCGCACGGGTTTTGACTTTGACAGAAGGGCGGTTCGAAGCCCAGGGGACAGATGCAGGAGTAGGTGCTTCTATGACTTATACAGGTACCACCGTTCTAAGAGGTGGCAAATAGAAAACAGTTATAAAATTAGAGGTAACAAAACTTACCTGACACTGATGTTCATTGCAAGGATTCGAAGACCCCATCCTGCAGCCATTTTGTCCATATCCGGAACCGGTCATCCCTTCAGGACAAATGCAGACCATTGTATTCGATATATACTCACATGAAGCCAGTGGATGGCAGATGTTGTTCACCGAACAATCATTCGTTTCCGTTTTACTACAGTACCGTCCGTCGCCTGTCCAACCGGGAGGACAAAAACCACATCGATGGGAGCCCTGCATACATACTATATGTAGACAGAAGGCAAGGAAACTCCACCTCTACTCACCTCTGTGTTTATGCACTGTACCTGCGGTAGAGTACTACATCCGCCGTTATTTACTGCACATTCATCTATGTCCCGGCAGGTGACACCGTTGCCCGTATATCCGCTTGGACATGGACCGCACATAAAACTACCCGGCAAGTTGATGCAGCTAGTGTGACACGCGACTAACATCTCAAGGCACTCGTTAACATCTACAGTGCATGCTTGTGTAGCGTTATCCTTCTTCCATCCAACGTCACAGATGCACTGGTAGCCCAGATCACTGTTGGTTGGAATACATGCTCCATTGCCACAGAGTTCTGCGGGCCTAGACTGAGAGCAGTCGTTGCCTCGGTCACGACAATGAGTTCCGGCATAGCCATTCGTACAGACACATCTAATGGATAAGTAAATGCATTATCCTTTGTAAGACTTTGAGCCCACTAAACCTACCGATAACTCCCAGCTAAATTCACACAAGCTGCGTTGTTCTGACAACCCAAATCCGTCCCAGTTAAGGTATAACATTCGTCGACATCAAGCTCACAGGTTTTCCCCTATGGATACACTTTTAAAATACCTTCAGGTGAGAGTGTCTTAGTCTTTAACGTACTGTCCATGAGTCGGGGCATTCACAGTGAAAATTCTGGTACAGATCATAGCAAGTTCCTCCATTTTTACAAGGATTTAGATTGCAGTCATCTTCCCTTAGAAAAGTCTCGATCTCGTTGACACGCCTCAAGAGCGTTTGGACGCGTATTTGGAGGCGTCTAATACGCCCGTTTGGCATCGAGTTGGTTCTAGAATGCAAATAAAAACACATTAACGTCCACACAAAAACTCAAATTCAAACCTGTTTTCAGTACGACGCAAGCGATATGTAAATCTTCGTATATCTGTTTTGAGGCTTTCCACCTTTGCGGGTAGCATGGCGGTCTCTGCGTCATCACTTGGAGATCTCTGAGTTGAGAATTTCTGCAAGGAATCCAACACATTGATATCGTTGATCATGAAACTGGAGCTTCCCGCTAAATGTATTGTGATGTTCTTATCCTGAGCTGATTGAACAACAAGATCTCCTGCATGCGATATGATCCTTGGCCTTTGAAAATAAATTGATGCAACGATCAAGGACTCATTTTTTTATTCACTCACTGATTGCCCAAGTCACAACAGACATTTTGAAACGACAGACAAAGGATAACGATCAAAGGATTAGTATTCACACGAAATTTCCACATAATAAAGAAAAAGTTGTATATAGCGGTAACGCCCACTTTTTTCTGCGAACAATTCACTTGAAACACTACCGATAAACTATGAGTGTATCCATGCGATCGATTTGAAATGTTAAGGTTGACTGAGCACATTTTGAGACCATGGATGATATTTTTTAATCGAAAGAGGGGCGGATTCCAAAGGCTTATCAGTTATCACCATGGAGTAGACGATACAAGTACTATGCCGGTTAAGGGGTAGTGTTTCAGTTTCATGTAAGTCATATGGCTAGTGGACCTGATGTCACAGCAAAAGCTTCTCGATATTGATGATGTAATATGTAAACGGTAAGCGTAGCAGGGCTTGCAATTACATTCCCATTTCCAGTCCCTTGAGAGGTTTTTGGATGATAATTTTCAATGTAGATAAACGTAGATACTTATATACTTACATACTTGATCAGTTTAGTTTCGATTCTTGTAAATAAAGCGCAAATCTGACAAACGCGCCTGCCTTCGTTGTAGTAATTTACTGCACATCATCCTGCGACCTGCTATAAAATCCCACGTACCCTGAAATTTAGTATATTGGACTGTTAAACTAGATACAGTACTGCCCCGGTAATTTGAACTATTAGAGACCTACCCAAGTTCGAACCACGGAGGTTTTCGAATTACTGGATACCTTTTTCGTAGTCAATATTTCGGATACAAAAGCAGTGCAAAGCGATTTTAAGTAGTAAAATACAAAATCTTGTGGTGCTTTTGAAGACGGTTCTTGCTTGTCTGACGAAAATGCTTGAAATGTAGCTTAAAATAGTAATTTATTAAAATAACAAACGATTCACAAAGCCAGTTGACACAAAAATGCTAACTGCACGCATATTTACAATGTTTTGTCTCAAACATAACTCAGCTTACAGCCTACTGAAATAGAATCGACACGTCTTTATCGTAAAAATTAAATTTCCTAATATCTCTACGATAATATTTATAACTCTGTAACTGTAAAATCATTTCGCAAAAAAACTACGTAGAAAATTCGAATTACAGGGTACCAATTTTCGCAAGGGTTCGAATTACAAGATACGTAATGTAAACAAATAGGCGTTCGAATTAGTGGAACGTTCGAATGACCGAGTGTTCGAATTAGCGAGGTAGTACTGTATTTGAAATACATAGCGTAAAAGCGCTTTCAGATTTATAATTTCCTCCTCTATGCTGGTATTTAACCATGATCACCGAGAAGCTGTTTTAACTTCAAATTCTTCTACAATTTTGCAAATGTTCAAATTTTGATATTTTGTATATTGAGTTATTCGTTAGTATTTTATTTGAGTCGGAAAACATTGTAACGAAATATCCGCTTCCGTTTTGCACAGCTTAATAGACACTAGGTCTGTTTGGTGTGTCGATAGTTTTCGCAATACTATGTAAACTATCATATCTATATCTATAACTTAAATGTAAACATTCTTGACTTTAATCTTAACAAAATTACACTTAAAAATGTCTTGCGTAATGTAGTTCCTCGAACATAAACTCTAATTATGTATATTTGTTCTTATATTTGTTTATTTATTGCTAGTGGTAGTGTTGAAATGTAGCGTAGCCAAACCACTAACACCAGCACTAAATGATGAGCCTGTTGATGCATATTTTGCCCTGGCAAATTTCTGCTTATGGCTGTTGCTTGTATTAAGCACACCATGACACAGATCTGATAGTGTTTAAAAAAAAAAAAATAGAATCATGACAGTTGCATGGCTCTCAATTTTTTCAAGTGAAACTTTTTAACCGCGGTAGAGCAAATTTGCTTGAATCAGACGAAAATGTGAAACGCTTCCCCTTCTCCAACTTCAACAGGCAGTTGAAATAAAAAAAAAAAAAATACACATACATATCGAGCCACAAAATATCAAAAGTACAAGCAAGCGAAGAAAACAACAACAAAACAAGCCGAGAAAATAAAATTCTTATTTTCAGACAACAACAAAGCAAGCCACCGCACATGAGATGCACGAGATGATTTTTGCCGACCAAAAATCGGTTTTGTAGGCGAAGGGATTGAGGTCTGCGGTAAGAAACGACTGAAAATCTTCTGCCGAGTTTGAGCGGTTGAATGGTTCAGGCAAGTATTGCATAGCTATAGGTACAACTTTCAAATACTACCACAGTGAAAAGGGGTTTATGTATACAATTTCTTCTGCCGGTAAAAATGTTTTCATACAAAAATTTCATATGAGATGCGACTTCTTTTGAGTTTGTATATTCGTTGGTTTTATTCCTAAAGATATGAAGAATAAATAACGTCGTTTTAAATTCAAACCTTAAAATTCAGCTTACAATACACTTTTGAAAATTTCGATATTCATATTTCGGTGGCAGATAAGACTTCTTTCTTGTGCAATGAACATGCAATACAGGATCTATTTCGGTGATTGTGTACAAAATGGATAACACCTCGATTTTGATGAAATGTTTGTATGATGTAGACAGAGGGTATTTTTTCGAGTATCTTTATGCATCGATGCCAAAAGTGGTGTCCACTTTGCACATAATTATCTTTATTTCGCTCGACGAATTGAGTTGTTCTTAAATCAGGTGATGGATTGCTCTCCGATTTGCGGCGATTTGTCATGCTACTACGGTAATCCAGTGAGTGTTTATAAGAGGGATATATTTATGCAAGCTATTGTAACAATACTGACAGGCAAATGTCCTATCTTCGCTTTTCTGACAACTTTTGTGGACCAGAGTATAGAATCTAAGAAGTTTCACTTCTAACGCGCGAGATTCTCACGCACTTTTTTTTTACTCTCATTTGGCTCGCTCTTTGCGATGAATTATCTGCAAGTATCTGCAAGACCTTTTCCTCGGGGAGAACTGTTGAACTCTGTCAAACCAAGCCAGCTGACAGTTTGAGAAATGTCATAATCATAATCTTCATTGTAGTGGAAAACAAAAACAAATCGACAGGTTTTGTTTCAAAAGCGTTTGGTGTCTTTTGTTCAAGTATATCTCTCTCATTGAGAGGATTTTACTACATATTTGACAGATATCAATCACTTACGCGAAAAAGTCACACCAAACAGACCTTATTTTTCGCCGATAAACATCGCAAAACTTCGCTTTTGATAAATATTCTGTTCCGAGTTCCGACCGAATTTGAGTTCCGTTAGTTAAAGATCATAAGAGTATCTATGTATCTATCTATCTATCTATCTATCTATCTAGATAATTAAATCGCTAGTGCAAGAGCTTGTGATTCCTCCTGAGAGTTTGTTTCTGCACCGATTTCAATGATTCTAACACTGATCGAAATGTTATCAACTGAACGTTGTTCATTAGTATAAACAATTTTGAGAAATTGCATATGAGTAAAGTTATTACAAAAAAAAAAACATTATTACCTATACCTCGTTCTCTTTTTTTTTATGTATACCTATCGCTTCTATTCTGTTATCCGTTGAGCCTATTTTTTCTCTCCTTCTGTTTTGTTATCCGTTATCCGTTAACGGGTGTAGGTTTTCTCCATGCGAGATTTCTCGCACTTGTACACTAGTAGTAAACGTCAAAATGAACATACAATTTAAAAGTGCGAAGAAAGTTAAAAAAAGTAATCGAAAGGCAGACGTAATTTTGTGATTGTGTGCAGCATTATTTGGCAGTGTTTGATGATGAATGTGACAGTGATGTGAACGTACTATAGCTAGAAGTGTATTAATAACGTGCTTAGAAAATGCAGTAGAATTCCTAAAATATATCGATACTTCTGGAACGAATCAGCTCAATAAAATGCGTAATGATAAATTGTATAAATAAAGATTGGCTATATGGTCAAATTCACCGAGTGACTAGCAAAATTATAGACAAGGAATAATCTGAAATTAGCGCTTACAAGGAAAAAAGTTATTTTGTTACCAAAAAAAATCATTCAGCTAAAGACCAGACCGCAATGTTGAGAGCTATAAAATCACTGGTGTCAAACAAAAAGTGCAATAAACTATGTTGAGAAATTTCAATGATTTCTTTGTTGAGAGTGTTTGTGAATTAAATAAAGCCATTCCTAGCGGCCAGTATGTGAATTATATTGAACCCGCGTAAATAAAACTTTTAAATTTAAAAGTTTAACGACTGCTAAACTTAAAGATATAAAAAAAAAAACTATAAATAAAGAATATGCAAGTATGTTAAGTTTGAGCATGACAAGTGATGCGTTTTACAGTATTGGTCGCTAGTTTTGTAAAGTCATAAATAAATCAAGGACGAATGGAGAATTCCCGAAAACATGGAAGGCATCTATTATGGTACCAATCGAAAAGTCTATACATCCTACAAGACGGGCCGATTTTCGCCCGATCCATATGCTTCCGAATGAAGCCAAGATATTGGAGAAAGTTGTTCAACAGCAGCTTCAGAAGTATATGGAAGACAATCAATTAATTGCGGAGTATCAATCTGGGTTCAGAGGTAGACACTCAGCTATGTCGCTACTCAGTTTGACAATTGCGGAGTGGAAAACGGAGGTTCACAAGATTGCTGCTATTTTCATCGACCTTAGACAAGCGTTTGAAACAATAGACAGACGGATGCTACTCGACAAGCTGGAGAAATACGGGGTGAGAAAAAATGTAATAAAATGGTTCGAGTCTTATCTACAAGGGCGTACGCATAAAACAAAAGTAAAGGCTAAGGAATTATACTTGAAACTGACTTTTAAACACCAATAACGCTTTAGACAATAGGTGCGTTTTTTTTTAAATCTATATAGTATAGACTTCGAAAACATTGACTCGAGCTTTTAATGTTCCAAAGTATCTGAAAGTTCGATTGTTCGTACTTTAAGGAATACCCGATTTTTAAAGGAGAGGATCTCAAAGACTAACTATGCATTTCATGAACCTTTCAATCGGTATTCCAAAACATTTAATAAGTTTTCTGATATATTTTATATCAACATTAGCAGAGCTAGTTTTAAGAATAATATAATTGCTCAAATGATGGTTGAAGTTTCTTTGTGAAGTTTTTAATTTTTTTTTCAACCTTTTCACTTATTTTTCTCTAATTTTTTTTTGGTTTAGTGCCAAAAGAGAAAATTACAATATTTGAACCCGATAGATGGCGCTGGAGTCATTATTGACTAAAATGACTCATATTCAGAATACAAAGCAGAAGCTTACGTAAAATGCTTTATATTGAAAACCAAAGTTGTCTGGCAGTCACCTCCGATGTCATTTGTAGTGAATGTCTGTGTGAATATGTAGTTACTTTTATGCATATATTTATACCCATATTTTTCTTCATTTTCAAATAAACAATCCAGATTTATCTCTTAAATTCAAAACGGCATCCATAAAGCTATTTCCGCTTTTTCCGTCAGGTCTATGCTGGCTATAGTTTATATGCCAACCAGTTCCATCGAAATCGGCTGCTGCCACAGATACTATTGCGATGCGATTACCTTCCGACACATACATTTGTGGCATATTCTTTAAAATAAAGTTACAGATAGTTCACATTCGGGAATTTATTTATTAAAACAAAAATTCTTACTTGTTCGCAATAGTGTCTCGAGACTCTCTCATCCCCATTGGCTGCAATTTCAATAATATCCACATAGTCTGTTCGGCAAATGGATCCCATGTTGAATTCTAATATGTATATAATAAAAATGTCAATTGTAGGTGTTTTTTGTGATAACTTTATAGATTACCGTTAAAGATCACTTCAATTCGATTCGGTGAAGTTGTAGTTAAATTCCATCGACACACACTTGAATTTGAATACTCTCGATAGTTGGGACTTTGCACATGACCGTAAGGTATTTCCAAATTTCCACCACAACCTGGCGGCAGTGACTTTAAACTGCCGTAGTAATAGATCGCCGTACTAGATTCACGGTTAAGCTTTAAACTGATTCGAACTTCATTTGTTGTTGTAAAAACTTTTCTCATGGCATATTCTTCATTGCAGTTTTCGTATACTTTTTGATTAGTCTTTTTATCGTAGACCTTGACACACACGAAACAAATCCCGTTAAATTGTAAGTCTTCTACATTTCAATCTGTCAAACTTACTCTTATATAACTTAGGGAACAGTTCGAAGTTCCGAAATAAAATTCTGGTATGAGTATATTCACCGTGTAGTTCTCAGGCAAGAGTATGGTATTAAAGCATTCCACATCTTTTACGAACTCCATTTTGATCAAACCGCTGGTGTTGTTGTATGTTCTGTTACAGGCTAAATGCGCGAAACGTCACGAAAATTGTAATAAAAATAAACATATTCAAATTTTGACACTTACAAGGAGTTTGCGTAGCTATCAAAGTGAAACCAGTCGACTCGATTGCCTCGTCCGTGTGGAAGGTGATCTCAGCTGAAGCGGTCTCGCTGAACAGTTCAATTAAAATCACATACGATGAAATCACACCACAATGCTCAAATTTGTTCACCTGCCTGTATGTCTATGGGAGAAAAGCATTAGGTAAGAAATCTGTCTCTTTATGTATTGGGTATTGCACTCACTGTTGTGTAGCCTAAGTGAACGTAGTCCAAGCAGCGACCCGTGACATCAGATATATTCTGCAGGCTGAAACGTTCGAATCTGAGTTCAAAATTTTTGGGCGAAGAGATCTTCCAGGTGCAGTGCACGTTTGCCGAATACAAGCCATTTGGTTTGGTTAAAGAAGATATTTGCACAGGCTGTGAAGAATGAACAAAAAGGTAATAATAAATTCATTTCAGATGTCTTTGCCAAGCCTTCACTCACAGTTTCATCATCGAGGACATAATCACTCTGGCTACCACATTCCGCTGGATATAACCTCATGACTATTTTGAATTGATGTCGTCCTTGCTTCTCAGCATTAACCCGAAATACAACGTCCTTGTAGGATGACATCAACTTGGTTTGAGCTGCTCCCGGTTGGCAGTATTTTCCAAGTGCCAAGCTACCACCTTTTAAGCTATCCAGGATCTCCAGATAATCACATTCTCCACAGTTTTCCAGACAGGTGTCGTTTGACGGATTTAAATCGATCTCCGTCAATTCCACCTGAATACGGAAGCCCGGTGTTCCCATCACGTGATAATTGCAAAACATCACCTCGTTCCCGCCAACTTCGAGTTCACGTACAATGTTTGCTGGGGAATTTCCCTGTGTAAGGGTGAGTCGCTCATCGCACGCCTTGCTAAATACAATTCGCGCCGAAAATCCCTCCTTCGAGATGGATGAATCGGAGATCGCTACTATCACTGCTGAATTACCTTCGATGTGGAAACTGGGCGCATATGGTGTTGAATTACCACAAATTTTTGCTTCCATTTGATTATCTTGTGTTTGATGGCCGCGGTAGATAGTCACGTAGTCGACAGAACAATCATCGTATGCCTCCATCAACACATACTTGAATTGGATGACGATGTTGTGACCCTCCGGAGCACTTATGTTCCACACACAGTTCATGTTGTGCTTGTAGCCATCGCCTTCTTCGTTCTTGGCACTTTCAATCCACATGGGCTGGGTAACTTGGCCCCCACATCCTTCCAAGGAGTATTGAATCTCATAGCCACCAGTCTCTATCATCGCCTGATAGGACAGTGAGATAAATTTCAAAGCCCTTAACTCAGCGACTGCATTGTCCTTGCAGTATGGGCCTAGTTCTATGAATTCCCCATTGGCATTACGTTTCTGCGCACTAAACTGCGTCATCACACACCGGTTGCGGTATCCTAGCGCAAATTTATTGAACTTCACCAGTATATATTTATCCGAGTCCGATTGTAGGATATAGTCGCACTGCACTCGCATCATGTTCATGCTCCATTTGGAAGGATATGCTATCAGCTGTGGTTGGCTGGTGACATTGAAGATGGCGTAGCAGGTTTTCGTAATCACCATGTTAAATCCATCTCCAGTTGTTTCGCCGTCACTACGGAAGATTAACTGCAGTCTATCTGATGTACTATTGATGGCCGCGGGTTGGTTGCGACCACAGTAGCGAGGTAATGATACCCAAGTGCCGTGTTCAAATTTTCGTATTTCTAAATAATCTTTGACGCAGTCCTTACTATCCTCTATGAAGAACCGTCCTGTGAACTCTATACGCAAATAGAACCCCGTATACGTTTCGACATCCCAAACACACTCGAGATTATTCTTGTAGTCCTCCGGTTTGAATTGCAGGATATCCATGTTCTCTATGCGCAGATTTCCACCGCAATTCGTGGCCCGCTGGAATATCAATTGCAGCTGACTATTCGGATTAAACGATGTTGTGTGATAGATGACGTACGTGTATGTCGATTGCAACAGCGTTGTATTGAAAGCGACACCGCGACATAGTCGTGCTACCTCCAAATGATCGCTGGATGGTCCCGAATGCACGGTGAGATACTCCTCATCACAGCGCAGCATGAAACTGAAGTTGGCTGCCAGGTCATAACCATTTTCATTCATTGTTGCTGACAGATGCCAGGCACAGTCTAACCCGCCATAGTCGGCCGCGGCTGTCAAATTGGGCAGGGCTATCTCGAACTTATTTCCTATGCGGTATTCACCGCCACAAGCATGTTTCGTGAAAGTCACGTCAAATTTCTTTATCTTAACGTACTCATTCTGAACCATACTTACCGAGCCATGCTTGACAGCCATCACTACAACACTGTTGCTAACGTTGTTGCTCAGCAAGCGCAGGGCCCCAGTGAAGGGTTCACTTTTGAAGCGCACCCCGAAGTTTGACGTCGTCGGGTGGCTGGATTCCAGCACTAAATTGGATATATTAAACGCAAGGGTTTGCATTCCATTCAGGATAAAATCAGAAGTGCAGAAGAAATTCACTTCAGGCTCCAGGGCAGCGATTGATAGTGAGCCAGTATCGGTGGTTATGTCGCTGGGACAGTTTGAAATCTCCGAGGATGAGTACGCGACCTGCATGAGACGCAATGTTGTTATATAGGCGCCGAAAATTCGAATAAACATTTTATTGTCGGTGGAAAGAATTGATGCACTCTGTGTTATGTTGTTCAGGTCCAGCATGGTAATGCGTGAAAGCATTTGGAAGTCATTGTAAAACACCACCTTAAAGCTACAGAAAAGTTATAAGCACATTCTATTAGATGTAAAGATACACTTACTTTCTGGACATTTCAACTGCGTTAGAAATACTCGCCGCATTAAGCACGTCCACCTTGACCCTTCTCCCTTTCGGCACCGTGATCTTCCAACGGCACAACACGAACATCGCCAGTCGCCTGGCCGACAAACTAAGCGTCAATATGCCACTCTCTCCAGAAACGTCCTTATAGCAATTACCGAAAATCCTATCGTACTTCAGCTTAAACCCACGGTAAGCATTATTCGCCTTAAAGCTAAAGAATCGAACCAGCACTTCATTGCTATCAATTTGCAGTGTGGGCATAACCGTCGTGTTTCCATAGATCACTGCCAGCTTATCTTCAATCTGCACGCCGTCGCCATGAAGTATCTGATAGATCGTGAAATGGTCGGACGTATTCAGATTCGCCGCATCAAATGGCAAATTAACATCCAGGAATGTCAAATTGACGCGAGCAAACGATGTCACTTTTATGACATAATCACATATGGAATTCGCCGGATATCCGCCGGGTGCGGGGTAATTCGCTGAGGTGATAACATTACTGAATTGCGTGTAGGTGCCACCACAATTGGACAGCGAAACATTGGCCTTGAATCCATTTCGCGGTTCCGCTATGTCGGTTAGGTAGCGCATGTAGAGAATATTACCCGAAGTACGAATTGTTCCCGGTCTAATGCAATATTTGCCCAACTCACGCGCCAGTTCAGTGGAACCATCTCGAAACTGAATGAACTCAAGCGTACACTGTCGCACATTCATGTCAAAGTGATCGACAAATTCAACTTTAACTGTCTCACCTTGTGGCGCCACAACTCTCCATATACACTCGGTATGTGGATGCGGAACGTTGGGATAATGTGGCGACGATAAGTTCACCGAACGGGCGTAGTGTGTCAGGCGGACTTCTCCGCCACACTCGCTATACTCGCGATATGTAAGATTCCACATTTGCACCGGGTACGGCAAGAAGGGATTGTCCGGTCGCATATAGTATTTGACAGACGCCCGATTGGTGGTAGATATGACCGTCCCGTTAAAACCCTTATACAAACAGATTCGTCCTGGTGGCAGGATTGGTGCTCCATCGTCGATACCATCACGTATTATCGCATAGTTAAGACACTCACTTGAGGAATTCTTGGGCGTGCTCGGAGGGAACTTGAAAGTGAATTCAATTTTTCTGCCAGCACGGACCTCAATATGCCAACTGCAGTTTTGGATGGCACGACCATTTGAGCTTTTCACATCAACGTCAAGAATCCGCCCAATGGATCCAGTTAGATTCCCACCACACACTGTGTACAGTAGAGATGTGAAGCCAGTTTTATTGACCGACGCATCTGTTCTGAAATTCATTTTAATATAGGGAGTTCCAAAAATGGTAGCCACCGGAGTCCGCGTCCGGCTTGGACTGTCACATATATTGAGTTCTTCATGCCAATCGATGAGATTATTCGAACTGAAAATTTTCAAATAATCCGCCATGCAGTTGTCCAGTTTCTCCAGATGAACATCATACAGATCGACAACTACACGCTTAGTCGGATGATCGGATTTAATCAGCCACTCGCAGTTAATATCGTTCTCATAGCCCGTAGGGTAGCCTTTAGAGGACAGATTAACCGTTGGTTCGCTAGCAATGATAAGCGTTTCATTACAGTCCTGTAACTCTTCGCTTTTGGTTATCACTTCTTTGGATATAGCCTTCCATTCAATACGAAAATGTTCCAACATTCGATTGTCGCTAATGAGAAAGTATACATTCGTGCTAGATGTAATCTCCCAAGGTGACAGTTGTATTTCTATTGGCAGCGCGTTGTTATCGAAACCATCATAGAGCTAAATGGAAATGGAAAGCAACTAAGGCGTAGCATACAAATTTGATTGAAATGTGACAGCTCAAACTGTCAGACGAGTCTTTTAGCCAAGTGCACTTGAAGTGCTCAATTGAAAACGACATGAGCCGCTCATTAGACAATTTTAAAAAGAGGCGGACATTTAAGCTGTGCGCACATTGCCCTATAAGCCGTTAAATTGTAATCTTACCATTAATCCTTGACTGTATTCTTTGAAAGCTAGTGAAATTAAATTGTCCCGTGGTACAGTTATTCTCCACTTAAATGCTTCTGGCTCCTGACGCAATGACACAATCGGCGGTGGTTGAATTTCTCCATTAAAACCAGTGATGTCATTCAATTGAACTGTCAGAGGGAAACATGAAAGTAATGTGTCAAAATTAAATCCTAAGTCTTACCATGTGTCCATGAAGCTTTAAATCCCTTTCCAACGCTATCCTCCGCGCTGTGGAATTTAATCCAAAATTGCTCAAAAGCTAAAAGATTTTCCGTAGGCAATGTGTTGGAACAGAAAAGACCCAGCAGCTCTCCGTTAGATGTCTTTTTACGTACTTCGAGATAATCCTGATTGCAATTCTCCGAATTAACTATATCCATTTCTGAAAAGCTCAATTCCAAGTAATTCCCTGGCTTAGCTTGAATTGTCCAAATGCACTCGACATTTGACGGATACGTCTGTGGATAGTAAGGCGATGTGAAAGATCCACGCAACGAGGTTAAAGTACCCCCACATGCTGCTTCAACAAATGAGTACTTCGCAACAAACGTTACTTGATCAGCAATTACATTTACATATGTCCCTTGCGAAATGAAGTCCGGCGGTTGATGTTCACAAAATGATAATGTCGGAAAGTCTATATTTTCAAGTACCTAAACAGCAAAGAGTTTTTTTTAATTCATTAAATAAAACTAAAAGTAAATATTACCTTCACACTGTGACACAGAGTATCATTGAGGCCCTCACAGTGGCATTCAATGTGCATAAAGCTTATTGTAAGTTTTGAGCCTGAGATAAAGTTAAATTTTAGAATACCTTTTGTGTAGGAATGAGCATTTCTTTACCTGTTTGTATCGGCATATCCCAAGTACACTGTTTATCTCGCGGGTATGACTTCAGGAATCCTGTGCCTCCGGTTATAAGTCTGCCACATTGCTATAAATTACCAGTATTATACATCTTTTTCATTTAAAAAATAACAAACCGATTACCTTGTTATACTTTAAAGAGAAACCTTTAGCAGGCGGTCCACTTTCTGAACTAAAAATCACATTGATTCGATTGGTACTTGAATATTGGTCATCTGATACATTCTCTGTACCACCACAGTATCTGCCGATCAGATAACTATCGGCATCCATTTTCACGCCGTTGTATATTTCTAGAAAGCCTTTATTGCAATTGTCCGACGCTGGAATGTCCAGTGTTTCAAAAATTAAACTTATCGTAAAACTGCCCTCGACGCTGATCAACCATTCACAGTAGGTATTTTGAGAATAGTTTTGTGGGAAGTTAGGTGATGTTATACGACCATTGGTGCCACGGAAAGTGCCACCACACCCTAAATAGGAGTCAAATCATATTGTGATACAAAAATCAATTATTATTCTTACGTCCTTCTTTGGTCCGATAAGATGCCTTGAAATACTTTTTCAATCTTTTAGAATCGGAATAAAATCGTATGTACATGGTGCTTCCATGAGATGTCACTGTCATCGGCATGGAATTGACTTGGCATTCTTGGAGCAAGACACTTTTACTAGCTTCCTCGTTTTTCACCTAAAATACATAATGAAAAATAATAGCCAATCTTCGATAAAGTTGAGTGAGACGAGAATTAACTCAACAAATTAAGTGAAATGAACGAGGCGACTTCAAAAGTCACTAAAAATGAAAGATGCAGCCGGTCCTTTCATTCTCAAAGCAGACATGCCTTTCTGGATGAAATAAAATTTCGAAGGTCGCAATCATTTTGCATGTCAAATCGAACACATTTGCTGTTAGCAAAATCAGCACGTAGGTGGCGTATCTGAAATTTTATTTTTTCTTGTCCTTTTAGAATTTGTGAAGTCTTTGATAAGTTTCCAATAAATTTAATTCATGGTTTTGACGTAAGAAAACAGGTTGAATACTTTGAAATCGTCCTTCTCCGCTATTCTTAGAAGCACAAGTGGCCATGCTCATAGGGATTGATGTGTGACCTCGACATACTCGTATTGTTATTTTACAAAAACTCAGCAACTGATACAACTAGGCAATAAAAAACAAAAACTACAAATGGAACAGCAAAACTTACCACCAATCCATTTGTAGCACAGTCTCCCAACTCGTTTTCGATATGCACATCAAAGATATCCAAAATAATTTGCATTCCTGGCGCAGTTTCAATGAACCACTCACAATCGACATCCACACTGTATGGGGTGTTCGGCGAACTGATAATGCCCGATGAGCGTGTCTGGTATGCTCCACAACCGTTCCGTTTGAATTCCAATCGAAAACCATTCGCCGATCTTGAGAAATCGGTTGAGAATTTAATTACCAACCGATTACCGTCCGAAGTTATCTGATCGGCCGGGTTACGACAGATCTTGTGCCTCTGGAGACTTTCTTCGCCCTTCATGTCGATTACTTCAAAAGCATCATACGCACACTCTAGATCATGTGGCTCCAATTCGAAATGTGAAAACGTCAACGAGATCGTGTCTGACTTGCGCCCAACAATATTCCATTCGCATTGCAGGAAATTGGGATAAGGCTCGGGGAAGTTGGGCGATTCGATTACACCCTCCATAGACTGTATGGTGTTTTGGCAGTTTGTTGTGTAATCCAAATAGAACTGTTGATCTTCCATAGCACCGATGTCCGGCAGGGAATAGCGAACCAAAACCACATTCTCGCTTGAGGCGAGTGTGAGGAGTGCATCCGTTGAGGAGCAGTTTAATAGAAGCCTCTTGGCCAAGCCGCTGTCACCATCATAGATGATAAGAACATTGTTGTTGCATAAATCTAGCCTTGGGCCAAGCTTTGCGATGCGCATTTCAATGGTAGATCCCTGACTGACGGTGATATGCCAGTCACATTGTACTGGACCATGACTAAGTTCTGGATAATGAGGCGAAGCTATGGAACCGCTGTGTGAATTTAACGATCCGCCACATCCGGTAGATGTCTGTCGGAATGTAATATCAAAACCGGGAAAGGTAAACGTTGAGTCCGAATGGAAGTGCAGGTACAGATGATTGGTGAACGATGGAATGTGTGGCGGGATCTCGAAGCCGCAGTATTTCCCAATTAGTGGCGATTCGATGGACATGCCGTTTCTGTGAAGGAGATGTTTGTTTATATGGAGCTTCAAACCCATTACTATTACCTTATCTCCAAATAGTCTACACAATCACCAAAACTGGGTTCAAGGGAAAAATTCCTTGCCACTAGTTCAATTTTAAGACCCAAAGGAGCGTGAATCACCCAAATGCAGTCCGTCGAATCATAATAGTTATCCGGCCAGCCAGGTGACTGTATGGTACCCGAAAGGATGCTATAATTTCCACCACAATCTATAAAAAGAGAGATAAAGCCAACCTAGGCTCATCAATTTAAATTCGAAACCTACTTGTCGACCGATGGCTGAATATGTAATTCGCTTTGAAGTTATAAATAACTTCAGCGGCAACAGCGGGTTTCAGGAATATAGTCGCCAAAGTCGATGGCAAGACCGTTACCAAATGTTTCTCTGCACCACAATGGCTGCCGGTGATAAACAGGAAATAGTAGATATATCTTCTGTCCTGGCTAATTCAATAAGTGAAACATACCTTAAAACCAAACGGTCTTCAGAATTGCTTCCATTGGTGAAAATTCTCAAATCAGCCTCGTCTGTCTTACAATTCCTTCCCGCTCGGTCATAATACAAATCCAAGTGAATCACATGGGTTTCTGGAGCCTCTAGAATCCACGTACAGGAGGTTATTGAACCGCTTTGCTGAATTGAGCCTTCATGGTCTCTGAGAACTCCGCCACAGCCGATTTCCTCAAAGTGATATTCGCCTGCAAGACCCCTGCGCCTCTGCGGATTCGACTTTGAATGGAAATCGACACGCAGACTATTGCTGGGCGCCACTATATGCATTGGGACATCCTTACAATGCCGTTCTGCGGGTCCACTGATTGTGTAATAGAACTGTAAATGCGCAGACCCAGGTAAATATCAGTTTTCACATTCGACGGCATAATTATCGTAGCTTACCTCAACGAAGTCAGCGTCATCATCACAGTCTTCCGTATACTCGGAGATATCATAATCGGTTATGTTGAGATGCACCACGGTATTTAACGGTCCAACAATAGAGTACACGCAATTCAACCCAGCATAATATGGTTTCGGGTAGTTTGGTGTCATAAAGGTTCCACCCTGCGGTTCTACGAGTTCCTGGCCACACACTTGCAACAAAAATAAAAACAAATTGTTACTAAGGTCACCGGCACGGACTTGGCGCATACTCATACCTAATTTATAGTTCGCCTCTAGTAAGACGAGATCTGAGGTGATTGGTAACAGCTCAAATCCACTTGTGACAATCAACATGAAATTTCCTGAAGACGTAAGATCCTTGGGCGCAGAAAGCACGGTGAATTCGCTGAGAATAGGATCATCTTCTGTTTTGCCATCGAAAATCTAAGAAAACAAAAAATTCTATAATTTTCAACAACACGATTGGTGTGGTTCGGTTGGATACCTTTAACGCTAAAAGAAACATATTTTCGAGTTTGGAGAAGGATATAAAAATCCTAGTTCCAGCTGGTTGCTGAATCAGGAAAACGCAATTCAACATCTCCAAGGTGAATAGAAGTTTACCCTCCGGCTCTGTGAATAGTCCGCCACAACCTGGCTTACCTTCGACGACCTCAAAATGCACCTGGAAGAGACTGTCCTCACGAAAGGCGTCCGTATGGAAGTGCAATTTTGCAATATTCGATGATGTATACTTTGGCGGCGGTACTTCTGTCGCGCAGATGTACTTTAGCAGCTCATTAGTATCGTAAATAATCAACGAGTCCTTTGTGCAGTTTTCCGAGCGATCCATTACGACGTCGTAGAAACGCAGTAGAAGACGCTTCCCGAACGGAGCCTCAATAATCCACTGACAATCGCGATTTGGAGGACTTTTCCCGGGATAGCCAGGCGATTTAATTACACCATGTCCCTGCCCGTCCACCTGCTGGTTGCCACCACAAATAGGTGGCACACTGTTCCAAGTTAGGCTGAAACCCTCTGAATTGGTGGTATTGTCTGTGCGGAACCACAGAAACAGGGTATTTTGTGACGATAGGATATTGCCTCCGTTTGGCAGTTCATTGCCACAGAAGCGACCGATCAGTGGGGTCGCCAGTGATCTGCCGTCGTTGATCTGCAGCCAGTCCTTACTACATTCTGGATCGGGTTGTACATTGAAGTGGCTGAAGGTGATGTTCAGGATTTGATTCTCTTCGGTACGAATAACCCAGGCGCAAGCTTCATTTGGTTTATACTCAACGCCATAAGAGGGGTGTGTTAGATCGCCGGTACGATCCCGAATGACACTGCCGCACATGTTGCGTTTGTTTTGACATAAGCGGCCCGTAGCGCCACGTGGACACACGCAGCGAAATTCATTCGAGTTGTCTTGCTTCAGGCAGGTGCCACCATTCAAACATGGACTCTCAGCGCACGGGTTTTGACTTTGACAGAAGGGCGGTTGGAAGCCCAGGGGACAGATGCAGGAGTAGGTGCTTCTATGACTTATACAGGTACCACCGTTCTAAGAGGTGGCAAATAGAAAACAGTTATAAAATTAGAGGTAACAAAACTTACCTGACACTGATGTTCATTGCAAGGATTCGAAGACCCCATCCTGCAGCCATTTTGTCCATATCCGGAACCGGTCATCCCTTCAGGACAAATGCAGACCATTGTATTCGATATATACTCACATGAAGCCAGTGGATGGCAGATGTTGTTCACCGAACAATCATTCGTTTCCGTTTTACTACAGTACCGTCCGTCGCCTGTCCAACCGGGAGGACAAAAACCACATCGATGGGAGCCCTGCATACATACTATATGTAGACAGAAGGCAAGGAAACTCCACCTCTACTCACCTCTGTGTTTATGCACTGTACCTGCGGTAGAGTACTACATCCGCCGTTATTTACTGCACATTCATCTATGTCCCGGCAGGTGACACCGTTGCCCGTATATCCGCTTGGACATGGACCGCACATAAAACTACCCGGCAAGTTGATGCAGCTAGTGTGACACGCGACTAACATCTCAAGGCACTCGTTAACATCTACAGTGCATGCTTGTGTAGCGTTATCCTTCTTCCATCCAACGTCACAGATGCACTGGTAGCCCAGATCACTGTTGGTTGGAATACATGCTCCATTGCCACAGAGTTCTGCGGGCCTAGACTGAGAGCAGTCGTTGCCTCGGTCACGACAATGAGTTCCGGCATAGCCATTCGTACAGACACATCTAATGGATAAGTAAATGCATTATCCTTTGTAAGACTTTGAGCCCACTAAACCTACCGATAACTCCCAGCTAAATTCACACAAGCTGCGTTGTTCTGACAACCCAAATCCGTCCCAGTTAAGGTATAACATTCGTCGACATCAAGCTCACAGGTTTTCCCCTATGGATACACTTTTAAAATACCTTCAGGTGAGAGTGTCTTAGTCTTTAACGTACTGTCCATGAGTCGGGGCATTCACAGTGAAAATTCTGGTACAGATCATAGCAAGTTCCTCCATTTTTACAAGGATTTAGATTGCAGTCATCTTCCCTTAGAAAAGTCTCGATCTCGTTGACACGCCTCAAGAGCGTTTGGACGCGTATTTGGAGGCGTCTAATACGCCCGTTTGGCATCGAGTTGGTTCTAGAATGCAAATAAAAACACATTAACGTCCACACAAAAACTCAAATTCTAACCTGTTTTCAGTACGACGCAAGCGATATGTAAATCTTCGTATATCTGTTTTGAGGCTTTCCACCTTTGCGGGTAGCATGGCATTCTCTGCGTCATCACTTGGAGATCTCTGAGTTGAGAATTTCTGCAAGGAATCCAACACATTGATATCGTTGATCATGAAACTGGAGCTTCCCGCTAAATGTATTGTGATGTTCTTATCCTGAGCTGATTGAACAACAAGATCTCCTGCATGCGATATGATCCTTGGCCTTTGAAAATAAATTGATGCAACGATCAAGGACTCATTTTTTTATTCACTCACTGATTGCCCAAGTCACAACAGACATTTTGAAACGACAGACAAAGGATAACGATCAAAGGATTAGTATTCACACGAAATTTCCACATAATAAAGAAAAAGTTGTATATAGCGGTAACGCCCACTTTTTTCTGCGAACAATTCACTTAAAACACTACTACTGTGAGTGTATCCATGCGATCGATTTGAAATGTAAAAGTTGACTGAGCGCATTTTGAGACCATGGATGATATTTTTTAATCGAAAGAGGGGCGGATTCCAAAGCCTTATCACCATGGAGTATACGATACGAGTAATATGTCGATTTGCGGTAATGTTTCACTTTCATGTAAGTCATGTGGATATGGACTTGACGTCACAACAAATGCTTCTCGAATCGGTCAATCGTCTTAAGGCAGTACCGATAACTTCTGACCAGTGCCAGTGGCATGGCAACAATGTATAGGTGGACGTGGTCGAAACGATTATCTTGAACGTCGATCTTCAGTAGATTCAACTGGTTGTGGCGATGTATCTTTCATCGTTCGCAAGGCAGACAACGTGCCCACTGGAGACAATCCTTCCTGATTCCAGAGGCCACACGTGTTGTTTTCTCACCTGTTGAAGCATTTTTCTTCGATTTACATACGAAATCGTTTAGCGGCGCCTGAAGATGAGCTGCATGTGGAATGCAACGGCGTTATTAATTAAGAACAGCAATAAATCGACGAAGTTCGCAGATAGTTTCGGGTTTGTTGTAGCTTCGAATTGCTTCTAAACGCTTCTCCTCTGGTGGTTTGCAGCCGGATGCGGTGATGGTATATCTTAGGAACACGACTTCACTTCTTCCAAAAACATATTTGTCCATGCTGATAGTCAGCGAATTTTGTTTACGTTTTTGAAGCACTGTGCGCACATGCTGCAGATGTTGCTCCATGTTGTCTCATGATGACAATGTCATCAATGTAGCAGAAAACAAAATCGAAGTCCCTGAATATGGAGTCCATGAAGCGTTGAAAAGTCTGCGACGCATTCCGTAGACCGAAAGGCATATAGTAAGTAGTAGTAGTAATAAAAACTTTATTTAAAAGAAAAAGTAGTTAAATTAACTATCTGGGAATAAAATGATATACGTCCTCCCTTTCTTGTAGGTTACACAGCAGTGATGGAAAATGGGTTACAATTGTAACTTTTTGGATACAATCAGAAATTAAAGTTACAGAGTTACAATTGCAAGCGACATAGGGTCTGGTATCGACTGTGTGGAACCAGATCTAAAGGTGTCCTTAAGACTCCCGGATATCTGCAGCGTTTTTCACGCAGAAGTTCTAGCCGTACTTAGAGCTGCGGAGCTTCTGAACATGAAATGAATATCCGGTAAGGATATTGATATTTACATCGACAGCCAGGCGCTAGAATTGTGCACTATTAAATCGGAACTAGTCAGGAGCTGTCGCACAATGCTCAGGGTATTATGCACGCAGAACCGGGTAAGACTATGTTTGGTGCCGCGTCACTTCGGGATAGAAGGCAACGAGTTTGCAGATTAGTTGGCAAGGAGAGGGGGGGTACTGCCTTTACACGAAGCGTTGGAAGTAGCTCCGCCACTTTGCTGCATCAAATCAAAGGTAAAAGATATGATTACGAGTAGGAGTAACCATAGATGGTCTAACATTGCACGACACAGGGTTTCCAAGGCACTTTGGTCAGCGCTGGACAGTAAAGGATCCAGCGAAATCCTTAGAATTAGCAGGGCACAAATGAGTACAGTAATAGGAATATTATCCGGGCATTGCCTTCTGGGCAAACATGCCAAGAGGCTCGGACTCTTAGACACGGATATTTGCAGATATTGTAATGAACTAGGTTTAGCAGAGGATATCACACATATTCTGTGTGAATGCCTGCCAGGGCATAGCATAGCACGTAGTTGCAGGAACATTTTAGACAGCTACTTCTTTAGCAACCTAGAGGAGGTAGGCCGAATCAACCAAAGACTCGTTCTAAACTTTTGCAAAGGGTAATAAAGTGCTTTGAAAGAATTGTGGCGGAAAAAAAGGCTTTTAGACACGAATATACTGATAAATGGTCATATCACAGACTATGAAAAGAAAAGTTACAATTCAGTCGTAGAAGCTACAATTTCAGCTTGGGAAAAGTACAATCTGAAAATTTCATTTTCCATCACTGTTACACAGGTCACATACAATGGGCAGGTCAGGGCGGTGTGGGATGTAATTTAAATTGATTATTTCACCTCTTACTTTAAAAATTAAATTAATCATCTTCAGCGGAAAGCGATTAAGGAAGTACGTGTTTTCTATGTTGCGAAGTTACTGCTTCCATTTTACATTGGTCATACAAAGTGTAGCTTGCTCTCTCTAATAGTTTTGTAAAAATCTTCCTTAAGTCAGCAGTGCTTATATCCGCACCAATGCTCACATTTTCACCGATATTATTCCCCAACTCCTCCCAATTTCTGATGAGATTTCCTCTTGTTGATATAGCTTTCCTGAGCACTAGTCTAGGGAGCCGTTCCTCTTCCATTTCCAGTATTTTTATGACATATTCAAAGTGCAGTTTAAGCGTGTCTAAAAATAGGGGTGGCACTGTTGTTTCCAAATGCAGTATATAATTTGGAATGGACTTTGCTAACCGGAAAATGCATTTCAGAAAATATCTCAGGAATCTTTCAACCTCTTCAAACTGGCAGTACCCCCAAATTTGTGCACCATACAGTAGTATAGAGACAGCAGTCGCACGAAATAATTTAAGCTTAGACCTGTGATCAATATGTTTATTATTGATGCATCGGTCCCATACTGAAGAAACAGCTCTTTTCGCCTCGGCTAGTTTAAGTTGGAGATGTTTTTTAATATACTAAGATTCGCCGTAATTAGTACGCCTAGATAGTTATACTCCCGAACTATTGAAACAGTCTCTCATTTGTAGGTCCATTTTTCATTACGGGCATATCTACCGCCACCAGCTCTGAATATCATAATTTTAGATTTCTCTAGGTTAACAGACAGATTACAAAGTTCACAATAACTCTCAAGTCGCTTGATCATTCGCTGCATTCCTTCAACAGATTCCGAAAGAAAAACTATATCTTCGGCGAAAAGTAGTCCTGGTATCTGCAAACTTCCAAACTGAATTCCTCCTCCGATAGCCTCTACAATATCATTTATGAATAAGATAAAAAGTAGCGTGCTCAGAACACAGCCTTGTTGGACTCCCATGTGCGTTTCAAATCTCTTCTGTTAAAACACATATCATCTTTATCTTTCACCTGCAGGGATCTGGTGTCAACCTTTTAATCAAATCGAGAATTTCGGACGATTTTTTTCCAATTATGTCTCCACCCTCTAGCTTTGACTCTGTCGACTCCCCAAATTTCGAAATTAATCGACCCTAGAATCGAATTTGTGCGAATCTGGTGGACGAATGATAATTTCTTCGACGACTAACAGGGCGTCTTCTTCCAATCGTACAGCGACGAGATCAAATTTGTCGGAGTCTTGGTTGATGTCACCAATCCGAAACGATCGTTCCACTTGGGCAAACTAAAGGCTTGGATTTGCCCTGTTGAACTTGGGAATGAATTTGGTTACCAAAGAAGTTCTGTGAGTTGGTGTGGTTATAGGTATGTCAACAGGTGGCAAGTTAAAGGATGGTGCCTCTTGTTGCTCCCTTTTAAGCCGAAGTACTTCGTCCTCCAACGCATGTATTTGCTTCTTTAGCTCCTCTTCCATTTCTCTTGTGTAGACTCGTGTTGCAACTCGCGCAAGTGGCGATTCTTCTGGCTCGGAATCTTCGGACATAAAATTTCTTGAAGTATCTTCCTCGTTCAAGGTCACCAATTATGGGACTCGTTGTTCCCATAGTTAATAGAATAAACTTTCCAGTAGCAAATTCTCAGAAAGAAATAAATGAATTTGAAGAATTATGAAAAACGAAATCAATACAATATATATCGGATATTAGAAAGTCCAAAAATCCCAAGAATTTCTTTCTTATATCCATTTTTTCATATACCCAATAAACGGATATACCTATGTAAGAAAAACAAATTCTTGTATCCGAACTACGGCTAGAAAAAAAATTGTGAGCCTCATCCACATAAGCTCGCGGGGCAAGTGAATACTAGTCCAATCCAAAACAGTTGTTTATGTGTAATGTGTAAAAGAAGAAGAAATTTGTCTAGTACCCTGCCCTTTTCTGTATGTTGCGCGATGAGTTACATATGTAATGTTGTGAATATGAGTCATTTTGTTCAATAAATATATAATTTGCTAATAACTTGACAACAGCGCCACCTACCGGGTTCAGATTTTGTAGTTTTCTCTTTTAGCACCAAACCAACATATGTTCTGAATATGCGTCCATTTGTTCAATAAATAAAGAATTTGTTAATAACTTGACTTCAGCGCCACCTATTGAATTTTTCTTTCCGTTAGAACCTTAATCGAACATTCAAAAAAAAAATTTGTGAGCCTCATCCGCATAAGCTCAGGGGGGAAGTGAATACTTATCCAATCCAAAGCAGTTGTGTATGTGTACGTGTAATGTGTAAGAGAAGAAGAAATTTGTCTAGTACAATCGATAGAAAATGTGTAATAAAATTTAGTAAATATGAATGTAAACTTGACTATATTTTTGTAATGATTATGATTATGAAAGGAACAGCTATTCAAAATTTCATTAAATATAGAATTTGTTAATAACTCGTCTCCGGTGCCACCCATCGGGTCATATGAAACATTTTGGTCAGTTAATAAAGAAGTTGCTAATAACTTCACTTCAGCGCCACCTAGCGGGCGGTTTTTCACCTATGTCCTTCCTCATGTTGCATACGTAAATATGCATACCATCCCATTTTACCCAAATGCGATCGCATATTTATTTGTTGCAAACGTAAATATGCTTATCTTACAATTTTTCTGTAATCAAACGCATTCGCATTATTATTTTGTCTTTCCCATAAGCATACTATTTGCATATGGTGTCTTATGACCCATTTTACCCAAATGCCATCGCATATTTATTTGTTGCAAACGTAAATATGCTTATCTTACAATTTTTCTGTAATCAAACGCATTCGCATTATTATTTTGTCTTTCCCATAAGCATACTATTTGCATATGGTGTCTTATGACCCATTTTACCCAAATGCGATCGCATATTTATTTGTTGCAATGGACGGTCCCAGACTATCTCTTTGCCAAATTACATTGTTATTGGTTCAGCGGTTTAGGCTTGAAAAGTTTTTATTAATAACTTGACTCCAGCGCCCTCTAGCGAGCGGATTTTCCACCTAAGTCCTTCCTTAGGTCCCAGACTATCCCTTCGCAAATTACATTACAATTGGTTCAACGGCTTAGACGTTAAAAGGTTTTGTTAATAACTCGACTCCAGCGCCCCTTTGCGAGCGGGTTTCCCGCCTATGTCCTTCCCCAGGTCCCAGACTATCTCTTTGCCAAATTACATTACAATTGGTTCAGCGGTTTAGATGTTAAAAGGTAGACAGACAGACAGACAGACGGACGGACGGACAAACGGACGGACAGACAGCCAGACAGACAGACGGACGGACGGACAGACAGACAGACAGACGGACGGATAGACAGACAGACAGACAGACTGACCCCGGCATGGAATCATTTTCCCGTTATCGAATCACATTTATCGAAATTTATCGTAATGCATTTATCGTAACTCATTTATCGTCACTCATTTTCAAAAACAATACGTCGCTAAGAAGCTCATACATATTTTGAAAAGTGAATTCCTGCACAAGCTTTCATTTGGCATCCCACACGATGACCTCGAAATTGTTTTTATCATCCCATTTATCCTCCCCAAACTAGCCCTCCAAAGTCGAAATCCAACCTTTTAAATTCGTCTGTTTTGGTTACTAATTGCTACAACTTTTCCAAATTTCTACGACGAATGGTCTCTGGGAAAAAGGCCTGTAACAGGCAGACAGACAGACAGACAGACAGACACCGAACTGATTCTATTAGTGCTTCGTTTTTGGGTACGGAACACTATTAAATTACTGATTTTGAAAATACGTAATCTTCAATTTTTGTGCACAAGTATTTAATCAAGCTGTCTGAAAAGAAGTTCTATAATTGACAAACAGCCCTCATCACTTGCTAAGTACATACTATTCCAAGCCCAGAAATGCTTTCAAAAATGTTTTATAAACCTGTTTTTTTAAACACATGTTAACAATTTGGTGCTTGCAAAAAGTTTTTTATATCAGTTTTTTTTCTTATAAGCAGTTTTCTTATAAACGTCCTTTTTTATATGAAGTTGTATGAAAAGGTGTACGGTGTACGAGTATTTTGCTTGCGTTTCTTATGAGCGATTCTTTCTTATATACACGACTTTCTTATATCCGATGCATACTGTATTTATTCTTTTCTGATAAAGTCTTAAATTTACAACAAATACAATTCGTGTGTGTGCACGTTAAAAGAGAAAAAAGGAAATTACGTTTGTATACGTTTTCAAATTATTAACATCTGTTTTTGTCCTAGGTACTCAAATAGAGTGAGAAAAAGGATGTAATATGTTATGACAGCGTTCAGGTACACCACATATTTTATGTCGTTTTCGATTGGGCTTTTAAGGATTTTGCTCTCAGATTTCAGATTTTCCGTGCTGAATGGAAAACAAACGTGATTGTCTGTTTCTGATCAGCTCCGAACACTTTTCCTTTAATTTTTCCAAGGCATATTCTCGTAAACACCACCGCAGTATTGGAGTGACATAAATGCATTTTCGTCATTTTTGAGTTAGGAATGGTTTCTAAGTGAAAAAAACAAGATCTTTCGATTGGTGTAATAAAATCTCTCCTATCTCTTTTATTTCAAAAGATATCAGGTTTTCTTATACTTTTGTATGAAAATATGACACATATGCATTCATAAATCACAGTCGCGTTCAGTATTTAAGTGCCACATACCATACGAATCCGCACAATTTGAAAAAAATCATGCCATATATGCAATTTCCATTTTTTCAAATTAAGATAAAAAATAAACTAATAATTAGTATTAAGCAAAATTGATTATGGCTTAGTTATATACGGAAACTGTCCTAAAATAACTTTAAATATTATTAAACCAACATACCACCACGCAGCTAGAAGAAGCATCAACGCCTTTCCTACAACACCAATTAAAAACATCTTAGCAGAAGCAGGACTCCCCACTATCGAAGAAAGAAGAGACTCCATTACTCTAAAACTAATCACCAAGTTGGCTTTCTCTAAAAATTCGATAATCGATAAAGACATCGTGCAATCTAAAGGCCACAAATCAAAAAAACGAATCCCCTCCGCCATCAGTGTTATCCTTGATAAAGCCATACAAATGGGCTTTCCAATCAAACGGTCATACAACGTAGCATCCACCTACCCTTCGTGGTTCATTAAATCGGAATCAACTATAATGACATTAACAGATTACAAAAAAAATAACACTAACAATGAAACATACCGTACGCTGTTCTCCAGTATTTCCGCTGACTTTAAATCGGACGGATGGAGCCTCATATTTACCGACGGATCAAAAACACCGGAAACTACTTCATTCACGGTCACACTCGAAGATAGTGTCATACTGTGCCTTGGAATCCTTCCCGAATTTTCATCCATCTTCACGGCCGAAGCATTCGCTATTCTCCAAGCTTCAAAAGAAGCTCTGAAACGTCGTGGAAAATATATTATATGTTCCGACAGTAACTCCGTGCTCAAAGCTGTCAACAACCCCAACAACAACACCGACCTTATTATCGAGATCCGTAATAAGCTGGTCCAATCGCCAAACAAACTAAAGTTAATGTGGATCCCTGGGCACGCTAGTATCCAGGGAAATGAACTCGCCGACCTTGCAGCTAACTCAGCCAAAAACGCACCAGTGTTCAGATTCAACATCTACACCAAATTAGATTTAAGAAACACAATACTAAAAACGATCAAATCTAATCAGCTTATTAAATGAAACACATACCACCACCATAACACTGAAGTCAACCCCAACAGAAGACACCCACAATATCCCACCAACATTCCAAAACATAAAATTTCAAAATTTGTCCGGTTGCGGCTGGGACACACTGCTACTACTCACGAACACCTGCTAACAAACAACATGCCGCCAAATTGCCCTACATGCAACGTTAGATTAGATCTAGCTCATATACTTAAAAACTGTAACCTCTTAAAACCAGCCATACTAAAAATATATATATAAAATACCAACATTTTCGATATTCTAAAAGATCCTAACCCCACAAACATAGAAAAAATAAATGAATTTATATCAATTACTAACATTAGCATATAAGAATTTCTATCATAGAGCCAATAGTCTCCGCAGCTAGGCTCATTAATTTTAAGATTATCATGTAATTTTAATTACTAGATAATAAAATATAACAATAATAATAAACTAATAGCCCGATTACGTATACGTTCAGCCCAGTTGCGACTATTTTAATTAATTTTTATAATGGTTGCTGTACTGTACATAAGACTTTTGTTTTATTCGCTTTCAAACATCAAAAATCGTTTTCTCGAAACTAGGTTTTTTGTCGTATAGATCACTCCAATACTGAGGTGACGATTTGTTACTGTACTCCTTGCAGTGGAAATCCCATACAAATTCACCGACAAACTCACAAACGTGAATGAAATTTATACCACGGTTGTACAACGGTTGTACGCAGCTCACAAACCATACTATTTCCATACAATCGGTCGCATCTCGCATGGGAGTCGGTTTTTCTATGTATTTGTATTCGGTTGCTCCCAGCAGGAAAGTACGGTATGTATTCCTTGGAGAATCGAATACATAATTAGTTATTAGGTGTGTTTGGTATCTTTTTTGGCACACGGAATTGAGATCTGTCAAATAGTAGAATCCTCTCAAAGAGAGAGAACTCCTCTCAAAGACAGAAAACTTGCACAAAAGTAAACAAACGCTTTTCAAACAACACTTGGTCAAACGTATCAAATTGTTTTTGTTTTCCACTAACACTGTAGATTATGACATTTCACAAACTGTCAGATGGCTGGTTTGACAGAGTTGGCTCGGCCCACCCCAACCCAGCAGGAAAAGGTAATCTATTGGAATCGAAAGGGGAATCAATCGCTAGTATAGAATATTGATTCCAGAATGCATTATTCTTAACACAGACTATGTCCTAGGAAAAGAATCGATTACCTGAAAGTGTTCTAAGAATGCATTATATAATTCATTCTTTGTAATGTATTATATAATAAATGCATTAATAATTAGTTATATAATTCATTTCTCCGACATAAATTATAGAATTTATCCAGCTTTAAATGAAAAATAGACAGTTTATTTTAAATATTTTATTATCAAACAACAAAAAAACAAGAATAAAAGTAAATAGGATTTAAAACACAAAAACATATTATTAATCAAAATCAAACTCAACGTAACTAATTCAAAATCAAAACTAAAAAAAAAACAGCTCAACTCATTTTGCTTTTTTCTTATCAAAGTGGATTTTTTTTAACTGCCGTACTTTTATAAGGTGAAATGCCTTTTTAATCTCGGTGGCATATTCTTTCTGGGTGAATCCTTCACGTTTTAGGACCTCTGCAATTGAAAATAGACATATGTTAATATAATGGAGAAATAAAATATGTGAACAATTAAAAGGTGTACGTACCATACATTGCCTGGTTTAAGTTTTCGAAAGCTTTAAATGATGATTTTCCTTTTATCCCCTCAAAATTGTAATTCATTATTAGTTCTTCCACGACAATTTTCCCAAAACTTTCTTCAGTTTCAGCACTTTCTACACAACTTACTTCTTGGGAAATAGAACTTTCTTCTGCACAATTACTATTAATACATATATTTTCTTTTAACAGTTCACTTGCACAAAGTCTTTTTTTGGCTAATAGTCTTCGCCAATGCCGTTTAGAATACATTTTCCTTATTTTATACTACACTCTTTACTGTCTCGCGTTGCAACACACAATGAGTTATTCATGCGTTTTTAAATAAAAACGCAAAATTTGAGGCGACATGAAGGCGCCGACAGACAACTGTAACCAAAAAATCGTTAAATTCAAAAAACACTACATCCCAGCAGGAAAATATGGAATGTGTTACTTGGAGAATCGAATACATAATTCGTTATTATAGATGAGAAATATAATGCATTCCAAAAGAATCGACGTGGTAATACCATATAATAATAAAGCACATTGTTTACCACCTAGATTCCCATATCTGCAGAAAATGTAATGTAGTGTTTTTTGAATTTAACGATTTTTTGGTTACAGTTGTCTGTCGGCGCCTTCATGTCGCCTCAAATTTTGCGTTTTTATTTAAAAACGCATGAATAACTCATTGTGTGTTGCAACGCGAGACAGTAAAGAGTGTAGTATAAAATAAGGAAAATGTATTCTAAACGGCATTGGCGAAGACTATTAGCCAAAAAAAGACTTTGTGCAAGTGAACTGTTAAAAGAAAATATATGTATTAATAGTAATTGTGCAGAAGAAAGTTCTATTTCCCAAGAAGTAAGTTGTGTAGAAAGTGCTGAAACTGAAGAAAGTTTTGGGAAAATTGTCGTGGAAGAACTAATAATGAATTACAATTTTGAGGGGATAAAAGGAAAATCATCATTTAAAGCTTTCGAAAACTTAAACCAGGCAATGTATGGTACGTACACCTTTTAATTGTTCACATATTTTATTTCTCCATTATATTAACATATGTCTATTTTCAATTGCAGAGGTCCTAAAACGTGAAGGATTCACCCAGAAAGAATATGCCACCGAGATTAAAAAGGCATTTCACCTTATAAAAGTACGGCAGTTAAAAAAAATCCACTTTGATAAGAAAAAAGCAAAATGAGTTGAGCTGTTTTTTTTTTAGTTTTGATTTTGAATTAATTACGTTGAGTTTGATTTTGATTAATAATATGTTTTTGTGTTTTAAATCCTATTTACTTTTATTCTTGTTTTTTTGTTGTTTGATAATAAAATATTTAAAATAAACTGTCTATTTTTCATTTAAAGCTGGATAAATTCTATAATTTATGTCGGAGAAATGAATTATATAACTAATTATTAATGCATTTATTATATAATACATTACAAAGAATGAATTATATAATGCATTCTTAGAACACTTTCAGGTAATCGATTCTTTTCCTAGGACATAGTCTGTGTTAAGAATAATGCATTCTGGAATCAATATTCTATACTAGCGATTGATTCCCCTTTCGATTCCAATAGATTACCTTTTCCTGCTGGGATTACATTTTCTGCAGATATGGGAATCTAGGTGGTAAACAATGTGCTTTATTATTATATGGTATTACCACGTCGATTCTTTTGGAATGCATTATATTTCTCACCTTTAATAACTAATTATGTATTCGATTCTCCAAGTAATACATTCCGTATTTTCCTGCTGGGAAGGAATTGGTCTTGCAGATAATTCATCGCAAAGAGAGACCCAAATGAGAGTAAAAAAAATTGAGAGCCATGAAACTGTCAGATTCTATGTAGTTTACGTAGAACTTTCGAAAACTAGCATGTTACCAAACAGACCTATTATAGATGAGAAATAAAATGTATCCAAAAGAATCGACGTGGTAATGTCATATAATAACAAAGCAAATTGTTTACCACGTAGATTCCCACATCTGCAGAAAATGTAATGTAGTGTTTTTGAATTTAACGATTTTTCGGTTACCGTGTTGTCTGTCGGCGCCTTCATGTCGCCTACAAATTTCGCGTTTTATATTTAAAAACGCATGAAAAACTTATTTTGTGTTGCAACGCGTGACAGCGAGGAGTGAAAAAAGTTAGAAATGTATTCTAAACGGATTGGCGAAGAGAATTAACAAAAAAAAACTTTGTGCTTTGTGTGTGCTTTATTTTATTAATAATATTTTTTTTTTGTAATTAAATTCCTTTTTAATTTTATCCTTGAATTCTTTGTAATAAAATCTTTTAAAACAAAACAGTGTACTTTTCATTTAAAGCTGAATACATTTCTTTAATTTATGTCGGAGAAATGCATTATGTAACTCATTATAAATGGATGAATTATATAATACATTACAAAGAATGAACTCTATAATGCATTCTTAAAACACTTTCAGGTAATCGATTATTTTCCTAGGACATAGTCTGTGTTAAGAATAATGAATTCTGGAATCAATATTCTATACTAGCGATTGATTCCCTGTTCGATTCCAATAGATTACCTTTTCCTGCTGGGCTTGTAATAAAAGATGAATGTCAAATTTAAGTCAAAAGAGTTAAGTCTGAAGTGTAAAAGCAAAGAGAACAAACAAAGAGAAATTCGAAAAAAGTCCAACCTCAAAAGCAGGGTTGGCCGAATTAACTACACTACATTTTCTACATCATTAACTACGCGTAGTAAATTGAATAAACTACACTCCTAATTTACTACAATTTGTTACGCCTGCTCAATACGTAGTAAATACAGAAAAACAATAGAATTACATTTTTTAATTACAGTAAACAAGATTCGAGAATTTTGATAAATGAGCAGAAATGGAGTAAAAATCGACATGAGTTTTAGTTATTTAATGTTGTTTTTTTTAAATTTTTCTTGTTTTCTTATATGAACTAAGCAAACTAAAACCCAAGAAGCAAATATCCAACTTCAAAGTGACAACTAAAAGATCATTTGATAGTTGAAACTACGTCTGCTACAATTTGTTTCATTTACTACATTAACTACATTTAACTACATTAACTACGTAGCAGACGTAACATATGTAGTTTTTCGAAAAAGTGACAGTTCGGCAAACCCTGCTCAAAAGTCTAAAGTGTGAAAGCAGACTCGCTCCTTCATTTCAAGTGACGGCTCGATAGAATACATACATTCATATGGGAGATGGCCCATAATCAACGGATGCCTGAACTTCGACGGATAAAGTTGGTCTACTTTCTACTTTTTGCATCCGCCGATCCTTTGTCAATACACACATTCACGCATTCAAATTCACACATTCACATATTGAAGTTCACGCATTTACAAATTGAGAGTATGCCTTTTCATTGGTGGAAGCACAGAGAAAATGTAGAGAAACTGTCATCGCCGTTGATTGACATTCGTTTGACAACGATTTTTTTTTCTGTTGTCAGTACACGCATTCGCGCATTTGAGTTCACACACTCCCACACTGAAGTTCACGCATTCACAAATTGACATTATGCATTTTCATTGGTGGAAGCATATGATTGCATGGGACTGCGCTATCCGCCAATACTTCAACTTCAAAGTACAACGGAACGAAGTCGACGGATTCTATGGGTCGGAGTCGGAGCCTTAAGTGTAAAAGCAGACTTAAATCTCCAGTTAAATCCGAAATTCACAAAAATTGATCTCGAGCAAAAAAAAAGTGCTTTTATGATCGGTTGGAAACTGAAAATTGCACTAGAGCGCTTAAAATTGCTCGAAATAAAAAGAAGTGCTTTCTTTGCCCAATCGAAATCGACATTAGTCTTTTATTAAAAATTTGTCAAGTGTAACTCTGTCCTAACCTCCAAATAAGTAACAACTGCATAGCATTGGTACATTGGGGGCATTCAAGATCTTAGTTGACTAGATATGCAGTCAATCTAAGATCCTGAATGCCAAAATTGACTGCATATCTAGTTGACAGTTCAGATGTCAAAAACGTCATCTACTTTCTATTTTCGCTTGGAATTGTTTGGAAAATTGTTATTGCAGCACAACAAATCAGTTTTTTTTAAAGAAAAGAAGAGAAAAAACAAACTTAGAAATATGAATGCACGAATTAGAGGATGACATTTGATGGAAGTAATATGTGTAAGACATGTGTTCGGAATGCAAATTAGTTATTTCATAGGCCAAGTTGCATTTTTTGCTGTGAAAGATTTGCTGAGTTCGTCGATTGTTCTACATAATCCAACAGTATATGAACTGCATAAAAAATAGAAAAAATAAAAATACTCCTTCATAATTTACTTGGATTTTCATTTTTGTAACAAGCAAACAACAGCCACACAGTATAACCACACCAACCAGTCAGCTGTTTATGGCGGTTGTTAGTGGGCTAGTCAAGATTTTCTTGACTAAGAATCCAGTCCCCGACCTCAAAAAAATTGACTAGCTGTTCTGTCAATTTTCGGGCTCTCGACCAATCAGAGGCCGTGGAATTGACTGCATATCTAGTCAACTAAGATCTTGAATGCGCCCATTGGCTGAACGCAGTGCACATCGCACATGTCAAAAATATTCTGGGTGCTGTTAAAAAAGTTTGTAAATATTCCGCGATAACCTGCTTTTTTTCTATTAGCCGGTAGAATTATGGTAAATTAAAAGAAATCTAGCAAAATTACAAATAATATTTTTTTTCTTTAATAAATATTAGCTTTTCTACTCATTCTTTAAGTCATTGGTGGGCAAAGATGTTGTTGTGGAGTTGAAAAACGATCTAAGGTTAGTACTCGTATACGTTTTCCGTGCTTAATGCTACTTCAACTCAATCGTTTATTATAATCTAGTATTTGTGGAACTCTGCATTCGGTTGACCAGTACTTAAACATTAAACTGACGGATATCAGTGTAACAGATCCGGATAAATATCCGCACATGTTGTCGGTGAAGAACTGCTTCATACGTGGGTCGGTTGTTCGCTATGTTCAGCTGCCTGGCGATGAGGTAGACACCCAGTTGTTGCAGGATGCTGCTCGCAAGGAGGCCGTTGTTAGTACAAGATGAAGTTGTTATTCTTTAGAATGTAAGAACGAATACGTTTCTTTGGTTTTTCTTTTATTTTATACTCAATGAATGTCAATAAAAAGTTAAGTGGAGACAAGTACCTATTCATTTTTTAAACTAAAATAACAATAATAAATAAGTGGTACTCCTTAATTAATAACGGATGGTGTATGTACGTAGTGGCGAAAGAATTTTATTGGAGCCAGATATTTCCAAGTGTCGGTTTCTGGGTCGTATTCCCTAACTATGTTTGCAAATCTGTCGCCATCATGTCCTGCAAAAGCCATTAGACGACTTTCAAAGCCAATAACAGATATATTCATGAGGCCAAATTTTAATGGACTAAACATTGTCCAACAATCAGTGGAAGGGTCATATCGCTCAACTGTTTTACTTGGTCTGCCTTGACAGCATCCTCCGACTGCATACAGATAACCACCCGCCGCAGCGAAACCAACCATTTGGGACCTCTCATTTTTGAATGCTTTTCGAGTCCACTTGTCAGTAAGAGGATCATAACTCTCTAAGCTACAGATTTCTTCGTCAATAGCGTATAATAGCCCATTAAGAGCAACTACCTGAACGTTCCAGCCCGATGAATAGCGCAAAGATGCAACCTTATGCCATTTGCCTGTACTAAAGTCATATTTCTCCACTGACCGAGAGGGTTTATTTCGATGGAACATTCCTGTAACGCAACCGCCAACAGCATACATTTGCCCATTCAAAACAGCCATGCCAAAGAAACACCGTCCTTTACGCATAGCGGGTAAATCGGTCCATTCCAATGTTTGAAGATCCAAGCATTCGACATTCTTCATATAAACATTTTGAATTGCACCTCCAGCTCTGATAATGCTATTATTTGCGTAGATCCATGTACTCTCTGTACTCTTTGTCACTCGATTCACTACATCTACGGTAGTCCATTCATCAGTTACGGGGTCATACGTCTGAAGTTGAAGACTGTCTTGTAAAAAACACCGTGATAACAGAATGAATTTGCGGTTTGATCTTCTAGGCTTGGTATTGGGTTTTGTTGAAGGGTTCTTATGCCAGTCAAGCCACTTGGATATCAGTTGTTCGCACTCAGGCGATTTGCACACTAAATATTTATTTTCCCTTATAAAGCTGGGTTTCAACAATTGGAACCGAATGTGCGACATCATTGACAAAAGTAATTTCTCATGATTTGAATTATGTGCGTGCCAAGCTACTAGACTGTGAAATACCTTCTCTTCGGATGACACACAAATATCATCGCTGGATAGGAGCTTACTCAACTGCATGTCATTCAACTGGAAAAATTCTACTTCGGTGCATACCTTCTCGAAGTTTTTGCATGCCATCCCATATGATATCTCATGCAGTCCTGTGCAGCTGTGTTGGTCTGCAATTAATGCTATACCGAGGCAATTAGATAGATCTAGTTGTTGTAGCATATAGTCACTGCATGCGGTTACAACAGCATTTAGTTGCAGCAGGTCTGCTGCTCTTAGTAGAGCTTCGACTGTTTCATTGCGAACCTCAATCGAACCTGTGTACATAAAGTCCAGTAATGTTTTCAATATAGTTCCATGCACTTGCTCAATTTCCACCTCTTTGGCTTCAGCTTCCTTCATAGTGCCACCAAACATTGCCAGGAAGTAATCACTTGATGCAGACAGAACTACCCTGTGTGCAGACACACGAGTGGCACTGTCAACCGCGATCAAAACTATGTCGCAGAAACGTTGCTTTTCATAAAGAATATGTAGTTTCGTTATCAGGTTTTCCACATGGTGTTTACATTCGAGAGTCTTCACATCGTCCGGCAACCAAGTCGTTAGTTTTTTAGAAAATGAGCTTTGAATGGATGCCATAGTCAACGCTAAATTTGGAATTATAAGTTAGGGTATGTACTCGTTAAAAATGTTTTGTTTACTAACGTTAATCACACGTATCATTTCAGGCTCATCTTTAATCTTTAAACACTTTGGAGGAAGATGACTCATTGTGCAAGTGTTTGACATTTGGAAGCGTTCGGGTTGCAGTTTTGAAGAAAAAGATATGCTCAGACTCAGAAGGCTTATCATGGAAGAATGAGCGGCTTTAAAAAAGAATTAGCTAATTACGTCATAAAGCCAGATATAACTCAGTTCTAGCAGTTGACTGGTCCAGGAGCCAGGAATAATAGGTGTGTTTGTTAACTTTTATTTACACAAATGGCACATCTGTCAAATAGCAAAAGTGGGGGAAAATCCTCTCTTCTTCTTTTTTAACTATTGAATATTTTCACGAAAAACTAATTTTCTTTTATTTTGTTAACAAGAAGTGATTAGGTCTGTTCCTTTACTTTCTGCTCCAAAAATAGTAAATTATTGAATTTCAAGGAATAGGGGTAAAATTCTCTCAGAGTAAGGCAAAATTACGAAAAAGTAAATGAACGCGTTTACTACAAAAGTAGCAACAAACGAAATGTCAAAAACACATGTGAAGCAAAAGTAAACAGAGTGTTGTTGTATGATTTTGGATTTTACAGAAAAGTCCACCCCTGATGATTTCCCAGAACCAATACAGTATGCAATACATTGCGAAATGCAAATTTCAACATTCAGAACGTTCAACTTTCATCTATGTTCCTTTTCTCTCCATTTTTTTACTTTTTGAATTAAAATAAAAAAATGCAAATACTTCAAACAAGTGAAACAGCTGACTTTGACAGATAGTTCAATTTCTACCGGAAGAAATTTGTCCAGTAAGAGATATTAAAATTTTTTAGTGAGGCGAAATTTTTACTCTCTCGTTGCCTCTCTCTTTTACTACTTTAACGTGGAACGCGGTTTGTCTAAATTCAGTAAGAATCAGTAAGAATCAGTAACAATTTTCAAGTAAAGGAACAGACCTACGATTTCGCAGATGGCAATAAATACATGATATTTGTTTTGTAGATATTTCTTTTTGTTTACCTTCTTTCTTTTCGCCAAAAAAGAAACGAACACAAGTTCAAGTAGTGTACTAAAAGTACTACCACGTACTACCCTAACACGAATAGCATAACATTACCGTCGAACAAAACTAAGCGCTGTTCTAAAGCAAATTTATTTTTACGTTATTCTCGACCAAAAAAGCACTTTGCTCTAGATCAATTGTGAATCTCGGATTAAGCTCGAGATTTACACCTACTTGCACTAACACTAGCAGATTTTATATGAAATGTCAACGCAGTACATCAAAATAATATAATAATAAGATGTGAAATATAACACTAATATAATTGCAGAAAAACAGACCAATCTCGTTTGTTTTCCAATCAGCACGAAAAATCTGAAATCTGAGAGCAAAATCTGAAAAGCCCGATCGAAAACGACAATAATCTAACATTAGCCCTTAAATGCCCAACGACACCGATTTGTTTGGAAAAAATATATTATATGTTAAATGAAACATAAATACTGAATCAGGTGACGAAAAAAAATAAAAAAAATTGTTTACCAAGTTATTGATAAAAAACCGGTTGTATCTTTGAAGATACACTGGGCATTAACCACTCAAACGCGTTCTGAAAATGATTTATTATGAATACATTATATCATTTCACATAATTTTTTTTATCAATTTAGTGCTACGAATTCATAAGATATTTGATTAAAAAAAATTCAATTTTTTTAAGTTTTGTTAAAAAACATTGCAGCCAGTAATTGTTTAAATAATAATTGCAATTTGATAGTTAAGAAATTGAGTATTTTATTGGAGGTAGAATTTGAGTCAATAAACACAAAAATATAAACTTCGAAGCTTAAATGCTAATATTAACAAAGATATCATGTTTTGAATGGTTGTATCTTTAAAGATACACTGGGCATTTAAGGGTTAGGCGTGTTTTTTTTTCAAATCTATAGGCGAGCGGAAAAAAACGCTGAACAGTGACTTGGCAGTACTATGCTAATTGACGTTTGACAGTTTCACAGGCATAAGTAAGGCCGGTAATTATCAAGCGCTCATTAATAAGTTGGTGGATATAATTTTTTTTCGTCAAATTTAATTCAATTAAATAGTAAAATAAGGAACATGTTCACTTAATTCATTATAATTTTCTTTTCCTTGTCATATAAATTCGTATTTCTTTCTTTTCTACCCATTTTAAAATGAACAGAAATAATATAAATTCGAAATGACAGCAGAGTTCGGTTGATAGCTACCGGCCTTCATATTTCTCTTTCACTTTCACTATCGATAACTATCGACGAAAAACAGTTTGGTAGCACATTTTTCTATCCAAGCTAAGCACCTAGGACTGAATAATTATCGGTTTCGTAAGCCTATATAGGCTTAGTTGTTAGTGTAATTAACATGGAAAAAAATTTCTAAGCCTATACAGTTTTGAAAAAAAAAAACACGACTATTAATCCGATCATGACGTCACAGGGGACCACCGATTTGAAAGCTTACAAGTGTATTTTGTGATGGCTTTTGTAGTAGTTGTTTTGTGTACTAGTTAATTTTCTTAGTTATTTTGAAGATATTTCCCTGAATAGGCGTGTTTTTTTTTCAAAACTATATAGGCTTAGAAATTTCTTTCCATGCTAATTACACTAACAACTAAGCCTATATAGGCTTACGAAACCTGGATAATTATCCAGTCTTAGGTGCTTAGCCTGGATAGAAAAATGTGCTACCAAACTGATTTTCGTCGATAGTTATCGAAAATTTTATCGAAATGTCAAATATGACATGAAAGTGAGGGAGAAATATGAAGGCCGGTAGCTATCAACCGAACTCTGCTGTCATTTCAAATTTAAATTATTTCTGTTCATTTTAAAATGGGTAGAAATGAAAGAAATGCGAATTTATTCGACAAAGAAAAGAAAATTATAATGAATTAAGTGAACATGTTCCAAATTTTACTATTTAATTGAATTAAATTTGACGATAACAATTCTATCCACCAACTCATTAATGAGCGCTTGATAACTAACGGCCTTACTGTCAATGAAAACAATGCCGATGTGAAACTGTCAAACGTCAATTAGCATAGTCCTGCCAAGTCACTGTTCAGCGTTTTTTTTCTCATTTTCCGCTAAGCCTATATAGATTTGAAAAAAAACACGCCTAATATTGATACATATTTCCTTTGCCATACCTACCAGCCGGGGAGTGTATTTTCACAGATTCATAGATTCTAGAGAAAAATAAACTAAAAATGTGCTTCTCTGGCAGTGCCGTATACCGTATACCGTATTGTAACTGAATTCGCCCATTTTAGATATCAGCGCCCATATAAACCTTCAGTAATGCCGATGCCGAGACATCTGTCATTTGCATTTGCATGAAAAATGTCAAAATCGTCATATTCGACGTTAGTAAACACAAAAGTTCGGGAAGTTATGAAAAAAGGGAATAATAATTATTCGTATATTTCCAGCCGAGATAGAGATCGTGAACGGAGAAGATACTCGCGTAGTAGGTCCCGTTCACCAAATCGAGATCGCAAACGAAACGATGACTATGAGCGTTCACGCGATGATGGAAAGCGGCCCCACAACAGGGACAATAGAAAGCGTGATGATAAACGTCGCAGGCGTTCACCATCTCGACCCAGAGACAATGATGGTTTCAAAAGGTAAGTTTCGCTGAAATTATTGCATTTCGGCAAGCATTTAACATAAAACCCCTTTTAGTCGCAATAGCAACAACCACCAGGAATCGTTTAGAGAACGTGATCGTGACCGAGAACGCGACCGCGATCGACACCGCGAAAGGGATCGTCAAAAGGAGAAGGACAGGAGTGAACGTTCGAATGCGTCACCGATAAAGGAGAAGCTGATTGAAAAATCAAAAATCGAACCAGAAGCAAAGGAAAGCCCTGACAAGGAAATTGACAAGGAGGAGGAACAACGCCAGTTGGAACTGGAAATGATCAAACGTCGCGAGCGCATTGAGTGCTGGCGGGCAGAACGCAAACTCAAAGAACTGGAAGCCAACAAGAAGGAACTTAAAACACTGATAATACCGACACCAGCGAACGCTAAGAAATGGAGTTTAGAAGATGAATCCGACGACGAGGACGACAAAGAATCGAAAGAGATCAAAGAAACGAAACCGCCGGCCATTAACGATGAGCCAAAAATGATAGAAGAAATTCCTATCAAGCTGGAGGAAGAAAACAATGAAGACATCGATCCGTTGGATGCTTACATGCAGGAGGTAGCCAAAGAAGTGCGCAAAATCAACAACATTGTGAATCCACCAAAGACAGACAGCACGGGAGTACTCATTATGACGGGAATTGTCAAGAAGACCACAACAGCAAATAAGGGTGAGCTAATAGAACAAAACCAGGATAGTATGGATTATTCTAGCGATGATGATTTGGAGAATATCAAGGATACTGCGGCGAATCTGGCCAACAAGCACAAGAAGGAGTTGGCCAAAATCAACCATGCTGATGTTAATTACGCTGCGTTTAGAAAGAATTTTTACGTCGAGGTACCGGAGTTGGCCAAGATGAAGTCCCACGAAGTGGAGAAGTATCGCGTGGATCTTGAAGGGATTCAAGTCAAGGGCAAAGGCTGTCCTAAGCCGATTAAGGTAAGATTTTTGTTCTCTGATATACTCACGTTGATATCTTTAAATTTGTACTCTATAGACATGGGCACAATGCGGCGTGAGTAAGAAGGAAATGGACGTCTTGAAGAAGCTGAATTTCGAAAAACCCACTCCGATTCAGTGTCAAGCCATACCGGCGATCATGTGTGGCCGCGACCTAATCGGCATCGCCAAGACAGGCAGTGGAAAAACCCTAGCATTCATTTTGCCTATGTTTCGTCATATTTTGGATCAGCCGCCAATCGAGGACGGAGACGGTCCGATCTCGATTATCATGGCACCAACTCGAGAGTTGTGCATGCAAATCGGCAAGGATATCAGAAGGTTCTCAAAGGCGCTCAACCTGCGGCCGGTGTGCGTGTACGGAGGAACGGGTATCTCCGAGCAGATTGCAGAACTTAAGCGTGGAGCAGAGATAATTGTGTGCACCCCTGGCCGTATGATCGATATGCTGGCGGCGAACTCAGGAAGAGTGACGAATCTTCGTCGGGTGACTTATATTGTGCTGGACGAAGCAGATCGAATGTTTGACATGGGTTTCGAGCCGCAGGTAATGCGAATTATCGACAATGTGCGTCCCGACAGGCAAACGGTGATGTTCAGCGCGACTTTTCCGCGACAAATGGAAGCTTTGGCGAGGAGAATTCTAAAGAAACCAATCGAAGTCATTGTCGGTGGACGTTCGGTGGTCTGTAAAGATGTGGAACAGAATGTAGCCATTCTAGAGGACGATGCAAAGTTCTTCAAGCTACTGGAGCTACTGGGCGTCTATCAGGAACAAGGCAGCATCATTGTGTTTGTGGATAAACAAGAGAACGCCGATATTCTGCTGAAGGATCTTATGAAGGCATCATACCCTTGCATGAGCCTCCACGGTGGCATCGATCAATTCGATCGCGACTCGACGATTCTTGATTTCAAGTCGGGAAAGGTTCGCCTGTTAATCGCCACTTCGGTTGCCGCCAGAGGACTCGATGTGAAGGATTTGATTTTGGTGATAAACTATGATTGCCCGAATCACTACGAGGACTATGTCCATAGGTTTGTTTTAAAGAGGTCCCTTTGAATATATATTTTTTTAATTCAATTATTTCCTTAGATGTGGTCGAACTGGAAGAGCCGGGAATAAAGGCAAGGCTTGGACGTTTCTTTCACTGGAACAAGGTCGCTATGCTGGGGATGTAATCCGCGCTTTGGAACTGTCTGAGACTCCAGTGCCCGAGGATCTCCTGAAGATGTGGGAGGAGTACAAGAGTTCACAGGAGGCGGAAGGTAAAAAAGTCCACAGCGGAGGTGGTTTTAGTGGGAAGGGCTTTAAGTTCGACGAACAAGAGGCTAACGCAGCCAAGGAGAGCAAGAAACTACAAAAAGCCGCTCTCGGCTTAGCCGATTCCGATGATGAGGAGGACATTGAACAGGATATTGATCAGCAAATCGAACAGTTGTTCGCTGCCAAGCGAAATATCAAAGAAACTTCTATAGCGCCGGTTATTCCACCGCCAGCTTCAGCGGCACCTACGCCTACAACTGCAGGCATTCCGACGCCAGTCGCACCAACCACCGCCAATACCACTCCAACGACAACGATCATAACAGCTGCAGGTGGTTCTGATAAATTTGAATTGGCCAAGAAATTGGCCTCGAAAATCAACACAGCCAAGAATCTGACCAGTGAAACTCGGGCTCCACCGCAACCACCACCGACTGAAATGATTATGAAGGGTACTCCAACGCAGCCTATGATAACTGCACGTACAGTCGTCGAACAATTGGCAGCGAAGCTAAATAACAAGTTGAACTACCAACCGAAGGACGACGAGGAGGGTCTGTCACCTTTGCAGCAATCGATTTTCACCAAGTACGAAGAGGAACTGGAAATAAATGACTTTCCACAGCAGGCCCGGTGGAAGGTTACATCAAAAGAGGCATTGGCGCAGATCTCGGAATACTCTGAAGCTGGGCTAACAGTCAGAGGTACCTATGTTCCGACCGGAAAGAACCCGCCCGAAGGAGAGCGTAAGCTCTACCTGGCCATTGAGAGTTGTAGTGAGCTGTCGGTGCAAAAGGCAAAACGCGAGATCACACGATTAATCAAGGAGGAGCTGCTGAAATTAAGTTCAGCGCACCATGTCTTCAACAAGGGCCGATACAAGGTGTTGTAGTAGAATTCAGTTATAACGTTGTTTTCCATTTTATACTCACATGTTATTTACTGTTGTTGTACTAAACCTCAAAAGAGAAATGGAATAAAAGAAAGAAAACAAATACAAAAGGGAGAAGACAGCGTTTTAAAATTTGGGTAGGTGTTTCTACGATTGAATTTGGAAGTAACGAGCCCTTACAAAGCGTAGAAAAAGTTTAGCTCCGGCACTGTGAACTTAGAAATTCATATTGTTCTGTTTCTTTATACAAAACTTCCAATATTATAGTGAGTTTCCTCCTTGATTACTTGTAGCAGAGGCTCAAGTTTTAAAGGAGATAGTTAAAGGTCCCTTGTTTCAGTTGGACTAACGAACTCATGTACCTATGTGATACCATTCTTTGCTGCGATTTATCCACTCAATCTTGAAACTAAATACAATCGGTTTACAATGCATGTTACCATTAAAATAACTCCAAAAGGACTGTTCCGCACCAAAATGAATATTTCCTTCGTATTTTTTCCACCAGTCTTAACTCTTATAATCTTATCAACGCATTTGTCGTAAAACATCGCCCTGCAACCATTCTCTGGTGGTAAACGTAATAACCTTTAAAAAAAAAAAACAGAAGCTATGGTTTTACTCCGAAAATGCGCCGAGAATCCTTAACCTTCTCTCCTTTTCTATTCGTGCGCATGTCAATTTTATCAAGAAAATATTCCATTGCTCATTTTCATTTCCAAAGTGTAACGGGAATGTTAAAGGAACATCAGAAAATCATTCACATAAAAGTTAGGTCAGTAGGTAGTTTCCTTTCATTTCTGGTCGGAATACAAGTATGAACGGAGTGGTATAACTTTGAGCCATCGATGATAGGTCACAAAGAAAATTTCTTGATGCACATTTAACGCTGAATATCATATCTTTATAGTGGAGAGATCTGTTCAAAGGACTTTGAATCTTCAAGGTTTGGACGGCATCTTTGATTTTATTTTTGCAATTTCAATCCCTGTTTAATATTAGCCTGTATCTGTCCAATAAAATTGCCTGTCACGCATTTAACGGTCAATAACATCATTCTTTAGTACATATTACATATAAGTAGGTAAAGGCGCGGCGACGGTGATGAGACTTGGAATAAAGTTAATATCTTCTCTGCACGTCACTTTTATGATCAGAACTGTTAATCAATTTTGAAACTATGTGCTAGCTTGATGATTACCTTTTTCAGCATTGATTTTACATTCTAGGTAACCAATACTAAAAAGCACTATCAGAATATGTATAACGGTTTTACAGACGGTTTTAAATTTTTAAATCATACTTTAAATACGCCTACAGAGAACGCATATCCCGATCTCTTGCTACGAGTCCTACCGCAGCAACAGCTAGTACAGAAGACCAGTGGCAACACTGCCAGCAAGCCATCATAAGTGCCGCGAATGATGTGCTGGGTTTCACACGACCACCACCACGAAACCCCTGGTTTGATGAAGAGTGCAGACTAGCTAACGCGGAAAAACAACAAGCGTATAAAGCGGCGCTGCAAAGAAGGACTAGATCTGCTCGCATGCTCTACGAGCAAAAGAGACGGGAAGAACATCGGCTTCTTAGAAGGAAAAAGAAAGAGCACGAGAAGCGTGCGCTCGAGGATATTGAGAGATGCTACTCCAGGAACAATATACGGAAGTTTTACCAGAGGGTAAAAAGAATGTGCCAGCAAAACAAATCCCGTACAGAAACCTGTAGAGACGCGGATGGAAACATCGTAGTAGAAACACAGTCGGTGCTGAGAATTTGGAAAGACTACTTCTGCAGACTGTACAATGGCGATGACGACCAAAATTCCGCTGTCAGGCAGAATGAACCATTCAACTTAGATGATGATAGCCAAAACTCCCATCCACCTGATCAAAACGAAGTGCGGATAGCAATATCCAAGCTTAAGTCCAACAAGGCTGCTGGACCTGACGGTTTACCCGCAGAGTTATTTAAAGCAGCTGGAGATGACTTGGTAGTGAGCATACACCAACTCATCTCTAAGATTTGGTCAGATGAAAGTATGCCAGATGAATGGAATCTCAGCATCGTTTGCCCGGTTCATAAGAAAGGAGACCCTCTCAACTGCTCCAATTACAGAGGCATCAGTCTCCTGAACATCGCCTACAAGATCCTATCTGCCATATTGTGTGAACGCTTGAAGCCTTTCGTCAACAACCTGATTGGGCCCTATCAGTGCGGTTTCAGGCCAGGAAAGTCCACCATAGACCAAATTTTCACACTCAGGCAGATCCTGGAAAAAACCCAAGAAGTCCAAATCGATACCCACCACCTGTTCATCGATTTCAAGGCCGCCTATGACAGCATCTGGAGGGATGAACTGTATAGAGCCATGTCTAGTTTTGACATCCCTGCCAAACTCATCCGTCTGTGCAGGATGACGATGGAGAAAGCTCGCTGCTCCATCAAGGTCGGTAATGACCTCACCGAGACCTTCGATGTCAAAAAAGGATTCAGACAAGGTGATGCGCTGTCATGCGACTTCTTCAACATCATACTTGAAAGAATTGTTCGAAACTCACAAGCCAACACACAAGGAACGATCTTTCAAAAGTCCGTTCAACTACTTGCATACGCCGACGATATTGACATCATTGGTAGAACACAGCGAGCTGTCACCGGCGCGTTTGCGAGTATAGAAATGGAAGCGGCCAAAATGGGTTTAGCGGTAAACGAGGGCAAAACTAAGTATATGCTGTCAACAAAAAGGGACAACCAACATCGACGAATTGGACAGAACGTCACAATAGACAGCTACAACTTTGAGGTAGTAAAGGACTTTGTCTACCTCGGCTCTGCCATAACATCAAAAAATGACATCTCGTCGGAAATCAAACGAAGGATTACTCTTGCCAACCGCTGTTTCTTTGGGCTAAGAAGGCAACTGAGCAGTAAAGTCCTTTCCCGATCGACTAAGGAGACTCTCTATAAGACCCTTATCATCCCAGTCTTGCTATATGGAGCTGAAGCATGGACTTTATCGAATGCGGATGAAGATCTCCTTGGTCGCTTTGAGAGAAAAATCCTTCGTAGGATATTCGGTCCCGTTTGCGTTGACGGGTCTTGGAGGAGAAGATTCAACGACGAACTGTACGAGCTGTACAGCGACATCAGCCTGGTCAAAAAACTGCACATTGGGCGTTTAAGATGGCTAGGACATGTAGAGCGCATGGACATCAGCGCTCCGGCTCGGAGAATATTCAACTCTAACCCGGAGGGTCAGCGCAGCAGAGGACGACCTCGCCTAAGGTGGCGCGACCAAGTAGAACAAGACCTCAACCAACTTGGAGTGCGCAACTGGAAGCGGTTAGCTAAGGACCGGGCTAACTGGAAGAGGTTGTTGGTTGAGGCCTTGGTCCACCCCGGACTGTAGCGCCACCTAAGTAAGTAAGTAAGTAAATACGTTTTTAGCTATGGAACCGTTAATAATTAGACCTAGTAAAATCGCTAAAAAGTCTACCTAGCATGAAAAATAGACGAAATATGCTCGAAATTATGCTCAGAAAAACAAAAACAAGAAAACTAAATATTTTTATTCTAATTCCTCTTCTTCTAAAACAAGTGAATGATTACATTTCACAATCACATGCTTTTTAAGGTTTTCGAATAAAAATGATTTGCGCCTTTCAATGAAGACCAGCTTATATGCAGAGAATGAATGTTTGACGTTGATAGATGTCGTTGCAGAGTACTTGAGCATCGCAGTCTTTGCCGGAGAGAGTTTTTGAATGTGGTTCAGATGATGTCCTTCAGCTTGCCCTTACGAATGTTTTCCGAGGGAGCATGCCCATTTTTGACAAAACAGCTTCATTCACGCCAACAACAACAAAATCCAGCACATATTACCCTTGGCCAACTTTCGCAGGCTATTTAATATGAGAGATTAGATAAAGTATTTAAATTTGTGATCAAGTTCCAGGACATTAGACAACATAATATAGATATTATTAGGAGCATTTGCAGGTAATTTTCTTGGTGCAGTTAAATACTGGCCAACTTCTTAAGGTGGCCAACTTGACAGGATTCACTGTACTAGTTATTCCACATAAAATCCTCGAATTCGCGTTGACCACACTTTTAATAGTCCTATTCTTCCATTTTTGCTCATCGTTTGAAATCTGCTTTTAGCAGTCGTTATAGTTTTTTTCTAGGAATTCAATGAAATATTAATAAAGAAATGAGCAAATGATACAGGGACGGGAACCTAAATAGATACTTTATTGGGTTTTATAACCAAAACAAAAAGAAAAGCTTCTTCTTTACGTTTCTTTTTCAATGTCAACGTGACATAAAGCAAAACGTGACATTACATCGATGTTGAACTTCTGGTTCTCTGGGTGAACCGTTATGGATGGGACTTTTGGTAGAGATGAATGAATTTTAATTGCAAAAGGACGTCTGCTAAACTAAAGGGATGCTTTTCGTAATAAAAAAAAGATAAAAGCAAAATTAGGACGCAGTTGTTGTTTTGTGTCTAAGTCGATGTTGACAATATTTTAAATGAAACGTCGATGGTCAAAAATAAATGAAAGCATGTTATGTACTTACTTCTTACCAACGAGTTGCTTCTCTAAAAGGTTTTTTAATTTGTGTATATCCTAATATCCTTGAAGTCTGTACGAAACCTCCTAAACCCAAAGTCATCGACATTCTTCACAATGGCATTGTCAAATCTTTGCGCCAAACTGATCGTACTCGTGCTGTTCCAACAATGATTTACTTTTCTATACCGAGTTTCCAATGAAGGACATTTACGTATCCTTAATTTTTTCTAGAAAATCAAGTAAAAACTTTATCCTTCCAAAAGCCACTTAAAATATTAGGCAAGCAATCAAAACTAAAATCGACATATACCTTCACAAAAAAAAAATGCGAGGATAGGTACATACACATACATATATGGTATGTACATATATGTAGGTACCTACTCACTCATCGTACCTACCAAATAAATGGATCAATTATAAAAGACAAACATAGGAGAGACGATAAACAAAAGTTTTTAATGAACCTTCCTTGTAGCGAAATAGCATACCTACCACCTGCAACTAGCAAATTTCATTAAAACTTTGTCCATTGCCTAACGAAAACGGTTCATTGGAATTCTTGCTGTGAATGTGAGTGAAATACAAAGGCTATGGAATTTAATGTATTTTACTACATAGTTCGGGTTATTTAAGGACATCGCTGGCGAATGATGCTAGACAGAAGCGGTATGACAGTTAAAAAACAATGAATACTGTCAAACTTTATTTCATTTATACAAGATGCCAATCGATTTGTTTGTGCTTCTTTCCTTTTATGAATAAATTGATGTCAAGATCTATACAAATGACAGTTGCCATTAAGAAAGAAGGACACAGCGCCATACCGTTAAATTTCTTATCTTTGCTGAAATTTAGAGTTGCCAGCGAAAAAGTTTTATTTGTTAAATTATTTATTTAAATAAAACTCAAAGCAATTATTCCCCTTAGAAAAAAAACAGGATAAGAAAAAGTTTTGCCAACCAAAGGTCAACTTGCGAAAAGTTTCTGATTTTTCCTTTGCTACGGTTTAAGCAACTCAGGAGGCGAGTAGGTAAATTGTAATTCATTTTATTTACTTAATGCAGGTATAGATACCTATCTGCTAGATTACGACTTACGAGTTGAACTTTGTTAACAATACAGAGGAGAGATTAAAAGATTTAACGAAAATTGTGCACGGCTGAGTGTTTTTACAGATTTTCTCATGCTTCGAAAGAGCTTCGAAATTCACTGGTGGAGACTTTACGAAATTGCATGAGAGTTTTAAGGCACCCGATCCATAGAATGCGTTAGTGCGCTACTGCGTGCGATTTAACTGACAGCTCGATAGAATACACGCATTCTTATGGAAGATGGCCCATAACCAACGGATCTACCAACGGAACGTATGCAGAAAGTACCCAGCAGGAAAAGGTAATCTATTGGAATCGAAAGGGGAATCAATCGCTAGTATAGAATATTGATTCCAGAATGCATTATTCTTAACACAGACTATGTCCTAGGAAAAGAATCGATTACCTGAAAGTGTTCTAAGAATGCATTATATAATTCATTCTTTGTAATGTATTATATAATAAATGCATTAATAATTAGTTATATAATTCATTTCTCCGACATAAATTATAGAATTTATCCAGCTTTAAATGAAAAATAGACAGTTTATTTTAAATATTTTATTATCAAACAACAAAAAAACAAGAATAAAAGTAAATAGGATTTAAAACACAAAAACATATTATTAATCAAAATCAAACTCAACGTAACTAATTCAAAATCAAAACTAAAAAAAAAACAGCTCAACTCATTTTGCTTTTTTCTTATCAAAGTGGATTTTTTTTAACTGCCGTACTTTTATAAGGTGAAATGCCTTTTTAATCTCGGTGGCATATTCTTTCTGGGTGAATCCTTCACGTTTTAGGACCTCTGCAATTGAAAATAGACATATGTTAATATAATGGAGAAATAAAATATGTGAACAATTAAAAGGTGTACGTACCATACATTGCCTGGTTTAAGTTTTCGAAAGCTTTAAATGATGATTTTCCTTTTATCCCCTCAAAATTGTAATTCATTATTAGTTCTTCCACGACAATTTTCCCAAAATTTGTTTGCAGCCCTGCAGGCAGCAAAATTGTTTTAATAATTGGCAACTGAAAAAACACACAAAAATAGAATAGAATATAATAATAGAATTTAATTCACAACTTACAAGTCTAAGCAAATAGTGTCACTACTTTTAATAACACTTTCCAGCTTCAATAATTGTTTTTTTAGACCTATATGTAGATATGATCCTGGTGACACTGTTCTAAGTACACAAGTTTGAGCTTTTATTATGCTTTTAGACGACACAGGCACAGTAATATTTTCTGTTGTTAAAATTTTTAATAAATCGTCGAAACAATTTCTCGAAACATTATAGTTCACTGCCCAATTTTTTATTTTATCAATAAAACTTTCTTCAGTTTCAGCACTTTCTACACAACTTACTTCTTGGGAAATAGAACTTTCTTCTGCACAATTACTATTAATACATATATTTTCTTTTAACAGTTCACTTGCACAAAGTCTTTTTTTGGCTAATAGTCTTCGCCAATGCCGTTTAGAATACATTTTCCTTATTTTATACTACACTCTTTACTGTCTCGCGTTGCAACACACAATGAGTTATTCATGCGTTTTTAAATAAAAACGCAAAATTTGAGGCGACATGAAGGCGCCGACAGACAACTGTAACCAAAAAATCGTTAAATTCAAAAAACACTACATTACATTTTCTGCAGATATGGGAATCTAGGTGGTAAACAATGTGCTTTATTATTATATGGTATTACCACGTCGATTCTTTTGGAATGCATTATATTTCTCATCTATAATAACGAATTATGTATTCGATTCTCCAAGTAACACATTCCGTATTTTCCTGCTGGGTAGGTTTACTTTCTACTTTTTTCAGAGCGTTGTGCGTTGGGTGTTCACACATTCACATATTATATATCACCCATTCACAAATTGAGTGTATGCATTTTGTTGGTGGAACTATAGAGAGAATGTAGAGAAACTGTCATCGCTATTGGTAATCAACTTACTTTTGCTTGAAAAGAAAACACTTGCAGCAATAGCAAAATATCATCTGTCCATCTCTCAGCGTAGGTATATGACGGATGCTATGGGACGGCTCTCTGCGGTAAGCGTTAACGTCAACATTAACGTTCAACTCAACGACGTCGACTAAGTCTATGGGTAGGGTCCTTTAGGATTCCTCTGTGGAAATGTTGTCTCCTGAGGGTACAGATTGCCATGCAGTCACATAAAATATGTTCCGCAATTTTCGTCGTCTACCATGCAAAGACGAGATTCAGTTTCCTGAATGAGACCTATTTTGTTTAGGTGATATCAAAGATGGCAATGTCCTGTTATATTAGAAATCCCACTAATCTCTTTATATCATTTCTACTGAAGTAGGTTTTCTATGGATTTATTTTGGAAGGGCTTAATGGCTCTCTTAGCCTGGCGAAGACCCTGCGTATTTTCCCAATAGGAAAGGGCACACATGTTGTTTTCCCAACTTTTGAGTTTTTAGCTTATAGCTGAATTTGGAATGGTACAAAACGACTCAGGGCCGATAAAGGATTCAGCCGAACCTTTCCTAGCTAGTTCGTCACCTTTTTCGATGTGTGTTTGTATGGGAGAGTTCTTGGAGAGTATTGAAGCAGTTCAGCACTGATTTGGAGCTAATCAGGTTTGAGCCTAGTGCTTTCATAGCTGCTTGACTATCCGTGTGTATATAGATGAGGACACCTTTTATTCCCGATTCAAGGATGACGTTGGCGCACATTTGAATGGCATGAATTTCAGCTTAGCCCGTTTCGGCCCAAATGGCATACATTTTTTACTGTTTTCAATCGTTTGCTTTTTAGTGAGTCAATCAACCAAAGCTTTTTAAGAAACATATTCTATCGTAATTTTTTCTGCCCTTTCCAAATCCGGGGACAGAATTATTCTATCTGCCGCCATTTTTGAAATATGGCAGCTGAAAGCAGAAGAAATGTGAAATTTCAATTTTTTTTTTTCCAAACAATCGTAAATTTTAACATAAGCCACCTACGATAGGAGCAGGAGGCTAATACTTCGTATTTATTGGCATAATCGATTTTTCTAATAGATGGGGCCGATAAAGTAGGGAAATTAATATGGCGGTTTTAAAATTGAAGATTAGATTAGATTAGATTTTTATTTTGTTTATAGTTAACAATGTGTTATCGCACAATTTACAGAATTTGGTATACAGAGATGTGATATAATAGTTATATCTTTGTACTGGAGAACTTATTTTACATTTACAAAAAAATTATTTCAATCAAAAAACATATAGCGTAACGACTACAACTATTGGCACCCCAAATTTTTGACCCAACTATTGGCACCCCATCATTCAACAGGGATTTTCTTATTATCCTTCAGTCCGAACAAGTCCATTTAATGTTTTTTTCAAAATCTACATCTATTCCTCACATTTCTGTACCATTATTTTAATAATAGCGATTAATCTATAGTAGCAATTTATAATTGAAACTTTGTGCACGTAAAAAAAATAAAATTCCCGAAATTGCGAGTGTTTTGGTTAAGGACATATAATTTGGTAAGCTATTTTTGGCCATTTATATCACTATTTTTTAATAAAAACTGTATTTATTTCACATACTTATGTATGAAATAAGATGTTTTTAAACAGTTTATGTAAATTAATTCAATGTAGCATTAATAAAAAGGGTGCCAATAATTGGTTCGAAAAAAAATACGGTTGAATTATTGGCAGGGGGTGCCAATAGTTACATCGTATGGAGTTATAATTATTGGCACTGCCAATTTTTTTTTGAATTTGAATTTTATAGTATATTTTTATTTACACGTTAAATATTTAATAATATTAACCAACAAAAAATTGTTTAAATAATACGCTAGTATAAAAATGTTTATCATAACTCAAAAAACAGTAAAGTTGTGGCCTATCAAAGTCAACATTTTCCTTAAGGGTGCCAATAATTGTAGTCGTTACGCTATTGAGGAAATAACGCGAAAAACCTTTTCACGTTCGAGTTCCAATTTAGTTTTTTTTTTATCAAGAACCACACCTAGATATTTTACTTCGTTGGAATACTCAATTATAATATTGTTGAGAGATATCTGGTCTAAGCTCAGTTTTCTTTTGCGGGTAAAAGGGACGTTAAATGTTGTTACGTAAAATGTTAAGATACTGAGTTCGTACTGTTAGCTAAAGTCATGCCTGAAATTTTAACTTTCACTTATCACCTAAATACGGTAATTTATGCAAATTCACCTTCTATGAAAGGACGATGCTTATGCCTTTCATTCAATCCTTAATACAACTTCTTTAAGCCATAATCGTTCATATGAGAATGTACTGATATGTATGCATATACTCTAACATATGAATATCTCTCGATGGTAATAACATTTGACTGCGATTTGCTCGCTGTAGGCGAAAATAAGTAGCAAAACTAATAATCCTTCCGGGACTGAGGGACAGGGGGCATAATAATCGTAATCCTAATTCCTCAACCAGTATCTATGTCATTTATTTAATTTATGTGGACATGATAACAGTTGTTGTAAAATAAAGTGTTTCACTAATCGTTTTAATCATCGTCCGGGGAGCAATACTACCACTTGCGAGCGGCGACAATAGAAAACTACCCAAAAAGCTTCCACCATTAATTACTATCACCACCACTTCAGGGGGTTGTTATGGAGGGAAGGCATACTGGAGAGTAGATTCTATGCTTTTCATTAGTTATACCCACGAAGGGTCGACTTTTTTATCAATTACATATTTATTTATTTTTTATTTCTGGAAAAGAATGTGTGGTTTCAAGGAGTTTATTAAAAAATACATAATAGCTATCAGAAGCAGTGATTCCAGGGAGTCCTTATCAATGAAGTGTTCTCAAACACTTACTCATTTTGATGGCAGGTAACTTTTAACATTTCTGACGGAGTGGATGTGATCGCGACTTGCTATAGAAGTACATAGGTTAGGTTGATAGTTTAAGTTCTGAATTGATACTTCCCCCTTTAATAAATAATAATAATATTTTGGCTTCAGCAGTCCTAGGTAGAACCAAGCTTAGCTTCCCGCAACCATTTGTGTGTGCGCGTATATTTTTGCACGAATGGAAGGGACCTACAGTTTTCTGCCGTCTCCGAACGGCGAGTTGGGTATTCGGGAGAGGTGGGCACTGTGAAAAACTTTTTAGGTATTTGCGGTGGGATTCGAACCCAAGACCGCTGGTTCAGTAGTCCGACGCACTAACCACTTGCGCTACGGTGCCTCCTTTGGTTCCCAATATTGATTTACCTGAAGTAGTCTATAAGATTGATAATCGGTAATACTATCAGCAGTTATGTGAAGTGATCCGTAGTGCTCAAGTTGAACCAACTGCGTGTGGACAAATATAATAAAATAATAATAATCAAAGAGTGACTCTATGAAGCTTCATTTCTGTTTTGCTCTTCTTTTTAAATGGTTCTGGCCCGCCAGTTGCGGAGGGCACCGCGACCTAAAAGATCTATGGTTCTGCTCTTAGTTCGGTCCAATATAATATCGGAATGTTGGAAATAATGCACGCTGTGAAAGATCATTTTACATGAGACGAATTCGAAAAAATTCGAAGACCGCAAATTTAAGATAAAGGGGAAAGCTGAGATCATCGGCATCTCGTTCGAATGAACCCAAAACATCATTCAAAATGGACTTGGGTTCTCCAAGCTTTCTGCAAAATGGGCTCCGAAACTCATTTCGTTTAATCAAGAACGAAATCGTTTAGTTCTGGAGTTGGTTTTGTCCAGATTTCTGAGAGTAAATAAAAGCTTGGTTAAACCCTGAGATCAAGCAATAAATTCAAAGAGTGGAGTAAATTTCATGAGACCATAAAGTCTAATGTTTTTTTTTTTTAAACTGGTGTGATAGCTACAGAGCCCACGTAAATTTAAAAAAAAAAATTATCGACCATAAAGGTAATTACGTTAAAAAATAAAATTAATTTGTAAACTTCCAAGTTTCTTTTCCTGGTCAGGCCATTTATTCTGCAATTCACTCTTTTTTATAAGCCACGCAGACGGAAGCTAACCATCCTCTCGATCGATAACCTATCAAAACAAATCAAGTGTTATACGTACACCTTGTGCACAGTGTATGTATGTAGCTCCTACATCTAGACCCCCCTAAAGGATCGGAAATGTAAATGGAACGACATCACCAGTGGCAGGAAATTTATATTTCCATATGTCCTCGGGAATTTGTTTACTTGATGCAGAAATGATTTAGAGAATACCAAGCACGAAACTAGTGCACTACATGTACTCTGAGAAATACGTTATTTTTTAAAAAAAAAAGTGAAACCTCAAAGGCACCTACAAGCTACAACCCGAGGGTGACGTCCATAAAATGCAAATGCAATCTACATATGCTCAAATTGGCAAAAGAAAAAACCGCTATTTAAATGACATTTTTCCGAAGGATTTTATTTTTTCGATCTCGTTTCAGAATTAATTTCGAATATTCTTAGGCACAGCTAACTACACTCGTGTCGTGATTTATGCAAAATTCCATTTATAAACAGAGACGATGTAGTGAGATGACATCGCTTGTGTGCTGAAATTTTATAGCCTACCAGGCACACAATGTGTGCAGGTATTTTATGGGAGTCCCTTGGAATTATGACATTTTAATGCATAAGGAAAGGAGATGGTGTAGGAGATTTACTATTTCGCCTGAAGACGTGGTTGTTGCGAAATTTTGTAAGCGTTCTTTTTTTTTATTGCAGGAAAAATCAAGTTGAGTCTTAAGGAAGGACTTTAAATTTACATAATTGCCATTAGCAGGTGTGATTTATGATGATGGTTGGTAGCACTGCTAAAATGTATGTAGTGAAATTTCGCCGGAACTTAAAATGGCTTCTTAAATGTGACGAGTTGCAAAATATCACGAAGGTTGAAAATAGTTTAGCAATTATCGTTCATCAATAGGAGTGTTGTTTTTTTTTTATATACACAAAAATGGGAGCACTTTTTCTTGCAATTTTGAATACACGCCCACCTCAGTCGAATGAAATTTCAAAAACCTTCGGAGATCTTGCATGGGCAGCAGAAGAGTTTACCAGACATGTTTTTTTTGTAACCTATAATCTACTAAGGCTAAGAAAAAGTTAGCATAAAAAAAAACGATTATTGCGGCTAAAAGTTATCTTCATATATAACTGTCAGCCCTGGGCATAAATAGATTTGTTTTATGTCGCCAGCTCTAGGGTGCACTGAGTAGTGTCAATTATTTTCATGGTTGTCAAAAAACCCAGTGCAACCCTGGGCAAATACCTTGCCCTGACAACTGGCATTCTTTAAAAATTTAACAGAAATCAAATTTGGACAATTTTCGTATATTTTTGCACTTGTTTAATTCGTCTTTACTAAGCAACTTATCTGAACACAAAAAACACAAGTACAATGAGCAACACCAACGCAATGAAAAATAACCAAATGACAAATCCACTGATTTAATGTTTTGACAGCCCTTATTTCTTGCACTGACGAACTACTTGAGGTAAATCCAGTGAAGAATCAGTGTCGACAACGAACGCAGGGCAGCATATTCAGTGCATTTTCAGTGTAGCACTGGCGGACATAAAACGCATCAGTGCGTTTCCAGTGCACCCTAGTGCGTCCTAGGGCTGACATCAAACAAACCTAATGACAGGGACACTTCAGTATGTACGAGGGTAAGGTCAAATGTTCTCGCCCTGACAATGAAAATGATTATATTTTTCCACATAAAGTCACAATGTCGCGTTCGCGCGGTCTCGCGTTGACAGATAGAGTAGAAACAATGCAATGGGGTGACCGCAAGCGTTATACACTTCCTTCCCGGAAGTGGGAGTCGACCCTCTCAACTTCTTCATTGGATGCGAAGTGCTTCCCAGAAACAAATTTCTTCAAGTTTGGGAACAGATGGTAGCCAAATCATGAGAATAAGGGGGATGGCCGAGCAAATTATATGCCAAATCCCGCAATATTCCCATCACCAACGCATCCTTGTTGTCCTGCATTGCATTGTCCTAGTGAAAGATAATTATTTTCTTTTTCAAGCCAGACCTCGTCTCGGGAATTTCGGCATCCAGCTGATCAATAAGGTTGGAGTAAAATTCGCCTGTAATTGTTCTGTTTTTTTAAAGTAATCAATAAACAGAATCCCTTTCGCATCCCAAAACACGCTGGCCGTGACCTTTCTGGCAACTGCGATTGACTTCACTTTCTTTGGCGCTGAACCACCGGTTTCCACCCACTGCTTTGACTGCTGTTTCGTTTCTGGCGTGAAGTAGTTGGCGCATGTTTCATTCATGGCGACAGATCGCCACACTAATTCGGTCGGGTCCCTATTGAATCGGTCCAAAGATTGCTGCAAAAATCGTTTGCGCTTTTGCTTTTGATCGGCATTCAGTAAATGCGACACGCATCATGCGCAGAGATTTCGCATCGCTAATGTTTTGTACAAGATGTTTCGCACCCTTTCTTCCGACTTCCTCACAGCCTCAGATATCTGACTCACCTTCACTCGCTTATCGTCCAACACGATATAATGCACTTTTTCGATGGTTTCGGGTGTGGTAACGGTTGTTGGCCGTCCTTCACGTGGGTCATCTTCGAGAGACGGTTAATCCATATAAAACAAAGAATTTTATGCCCGCACGATATTAAAGCTTATTAATTTTAGTGAAAAACACTCAGGACGTCTACTGCAAAAATTCGTGTAAGCAAACTAGTTGACAAAACAAGATGAAACTTATCCAACTAATGACATATTTACCCAGGCAGGAAACAAAAACTTTTGCTGATTGGAACGCCATACCTTCGTCCGGCCTAGTATGCAGTAGTTTCTGGCTAACCAAAAATAGGAAATTTGTATAAAGAATTTTTTTTAATTTAACTTTTATTTTTGATTATTCACCTTTCCTCATTTGTAGACACCCCTCTCTACCCAAATTTGTTCATCATTGACAAGACGTCTTGTCATTTTTGACACTTTCGATAACATTTTCGATAAAATTTGCCCAAAAGTAATTTGGTAGTATATAGTAGGTACACGTTTTATCGAGGCTTACCTACCTCATAATACTCGATAGCTATCCAGGATAAAATAATTCTACGAGCATATATAATACATACAGCTGCGGTCAAAATAATAGTAGTGCCACTAATGGCATAAGAAAAAAGAATAAAAAATAGATTCATCTACTTTTTATGAACAAACATTAATTTTTTCTGAAATTGATGTTTTATCAACTATTATTTTAGAAATAAATTTAGACAAAAAGATAAACGCTAAATAAAATTTTTGAAATAATATTCAAATACATACGAAAACGGCCGGTCAAAGAATAGTAGTGCATTTATTATTTATCTCTAAAAAAGACAAAATGCAAAACCTTTATTTGAGATAAGTGCCGCAAAGTGTCGTTGAATGGAGTTGGCCAGATTTTCACACCGTTCTGCCGTTATCGACCTCCATGATTGCTGCACAACTGCCCAAAGGTCATTCCTGTTAGTTGATTTACAACAAGCAACATCATTCTTAACGTCATACCAAAGGTTCTCAATCGGTTTCAGACCTGAAAACTGTGCGGGCCATTCGAATACATTGACCCTGTTACTAAAAAATCACTACCTAGCAAGTGCGATAGTATTCTTTGGGTCATTGTCTTTGTTGGAAGACCCATATCAGAGGCATTTCCTCCTTAGCATATGGCAGCATGATTTCCTCCATGAGTTCGACCTATAGATATCGATCCAATATTTTTTCGAGTCAGTAGATGGGACCAACACCATAACCTCCTGAGACCCAAGCTAAAACCAGAATGACCATGTGTTTGATGTTACTTATGGTCACTCATAGGGCTTATCTGAGAGTAAATTTCGACCTTAAAAAAAAGTGGGGTGGGGAGTTTCCGAGAAAAGGGGGGTATAATATATTATACATTGGGTCTATATCTAACAAACTAATTAATTTTTTATTTATTTTATTTGTTTATTTTGAAGAAAACTTGGGCACCGTAGCGCAAGTGGTTAGTGCGACGGACTACTGAGCCAGCGGTCTTGGGTTCGAATCCCGCCGCAAACACCTAAAAAGTTTTTCACAGTGCCCACCTCTTTCGAATGTCTGACAAGCATCAAAGAGTAACATTTGTCTCGATTGAGCTTCTCAACTCGCCGTTCGGAGTCGGCAAGAAACTGTAGGTCCTTTCCATTCGTGCAAAAATATAACACGCACACACAAATGGTTGCGAGAAGCAGGCCCAGGTTCACCTCGAGCTGTAGCGCCAATTAAGTAAGTAAGTATTTTGAAGAAAAAACAATTGTATATTAAGTTGTGTAAACAAAAGAAAAAAAGAAAGAAAGCAAGAAAAACAATGCTAGACTAATTTATCCTCCTGAGACCCAAGCCGTATTCTGAAAGAAATTTTGTTTTTCTGGTTTTAGGGAAAGAACACACTTAGAAACATATACATATTTTAATGGATATAAGTGTCACTGCTGCCAACGCTTACATGAATATACAAAATACGATGTACATTGGAATTTAACCCTGATGTCCAATATGTTGTACACCGGGTCTCAGGAGGATAAAACGAAAAGCATGGCCAAACCATTATGATGCCTTCCCAGTTGCGGATGGCATGCATTCCAGAACTAGTTCTAGAACTACTTCTATGGAGTCGGAACTACTTCTCAACTCGATTACACCACATGTAAAAAAGGCATTACATTTAGCATTGCATGTCATAGGAGGAAGCGATCGCCTCTCCACTCTGCAAAACCCAGAAGTTGTCTCAGAAGTACTTCTAAAACACATTACAAAGAAGTAGTGCATTCATGCATTCGAAAAAGTCAATGTAGAAGTACTTCTCGAACACATTACAAGGAAGTAGTGCATTCATGCTCTTTTTTGCACTTTCCAGTCATTTTCATAAGTTTCAAAAAAATTTCTCGAAAATATTGCAAAGGTAATAGGAGCAAATTTATCTAATTGTGGCTTATTTAATGTAAAATGTGACGTAGAAACTGAATCTAAATCTTGGAAAAGCGATACTGTAGTATTTTTTGGTAATTTTTTCTCAGTTGAAAATCTGTGAATCAGAGTTTTATAAAAAATAATTTTACATAGCATATAGAACATTGCAGAGCCATAGTTTGAGCCGAGAACTTAGCACTTTTGCACTTAAAATCTTAAACCGAATGATTTGCATTGGTTAACAAACAAACGCAATTCTAAATCCGACAAGCAGGCGACAGTCATAAACAACGCGGTGAGATCATTTTACAGAAAAGTATACTTGTTGAGTCCTTCCTTGCCGCATTACCTCGCATTCGTACGGTAATGCCCTCAACTTTTCTTAAGCATATACCAATTCCATCCTGCATTACTTTTTACTAGTTCGGTAATGCCTTCCATTTCACTAGTTCTAGGTTCGATGAACAGTATTGCATTATGGAAGGACTTCTTTTATAATTGAAACATTTCATTGCCTGTAATGCGGTCTAATTCTATGATCACTACTTCTAGAAGTAGTTCTAGAGGTAAGGCCTTGCAAAACCGCGACTGGGTTTTTTAATAACTATACAGCAGTCTTTGTTCTTATTTGAAAATAATCATCTTATTTTAAAAAGTAAAGTAAAGTAAAGTATATCATTTTAAAGTGGTCTTACCACTAAATTCCATACTTCGACGGGCTATAACTTGAAGGGGGCTGAAAATATACCCCTCCCATCTGCCATACGATTTTTTGTTCGCTGGAACTTCAGGAATCTCCAGTTAACGGATTATGCCTCTAAACTGGGACACCCTGTATACATAATATGCCTCTTATTATTTAATAGTTCTCTAACTCCTTAAGGATATTCCCATCCCACAGGTACACACAAGTGTTTCACTTGAAACACCTATTATTTGTCTTTAAGGCTTAACCCAGTCAAAAGACAAAAGATAAACTTCTCTTATAACTCGTAAAGACATGTTTTTTTGCCAACAATAGACATACTGGAAGTAGTGCACCTAGCACTTTAGAACTTACCACAGGCACTTCTGGTTGTCATTGTTTTGTTGTTATTGTATTTGTTGCGGCAGAAAACTTTTTAATTCTCACACCGAATGCTAGTGAGGTGAGGTTAAGAAGATGCTGGTTTGGGAAGAAGAATTACTGACAATAAGTTGAGTGTATCTACGGGGTGTGATAAAACGTTTCATCATTGTTATTGTCTCGGAGATACTTTCTGCTTTCTGTCTACCTGTTTGCATCTACTAGGGTTTTATGATTTTGATAGTTATTTCGAAGCTTTTGCATATATGGTATAATGTAGGGAAAGTGTGAGGTGTATGCAAAAAGATGAGGATGCGGATTCACCATGAGACACACATTTTAAAATAAAGAACTCATTATAATACAACATAATCTTTTAGATGTGATAATAAATATTAAGAGCATTGTTACGACCATGACATTAGAGGGCACAGGCTGTGACTTGTCACATTGAAGATATTTATACGAATCGTCTTTTTGAACTAGAAATTCTTCTTGAACCAACGGTTAGTTTGAGAAACCAATCATTCTGCTGGCTGACTTTGCTACTGTGCAAAGTATTCACGATTTACCTGGACGAAAACACACCAAAGTGATATCAAAGCCACAATAGTATCTGGTAACTCAAATATCTTTTAAGTCGTTTGATTCTTCAAGTTATGAGTTATAACCTTTTATTTAGTTCCACATTTGTATATTATTTAATTTCAGACAGTCAAAATTCGCAAATGTACACTTAAGTTGGCTTAAGCGCAATTCTAAGAGCATCGTATAGCACTGACACGTGTAATAGTGCAACATAGAGTTCAGATTCAGTCGAGCGCAAAAGGTATCTTGTACAGAATGCATCTGGACGTTCTCTATGAAAGCACATAAACGTATACATCCATGGATTAGTACAAAAATCTGATCATGAACATTCATGATGTGATTTTGAATATTTTTAGTAGTATTTTCGCCACCACCTACGGGATAATTCCAAAATACAAGTGAAAAATTTAATTTGTTTCACCTCGCCTTCTTGTAAAGGTGCAGGAGTGTAATCCTGGTCGCGAAAATCCTCATGGAAAAACACAAAGTACACAGAAAGGATTACTCACATGCACGTCTGGTCATCTCTGATTATGTATTTGTATGTATATATCAAATGTATTATCCTAAAGGATGTTTTCCCGGCGCACTCTTGGATCTCTGCCAAAATACTTGTTGACCATTGTAGATTGCCATTGCACCCATTTTCGCTCCTTACTTAGAATGAAATCCTGCCAACGAAAAAGACAATGGAAAACATTTATTCATTCACACCAGCTCCATGGACTTTTGGGTATAAGAGAGAGTCGTCGGGTACATAGTAACTGTACACATAGGAAACATCTACTTCTCCTGGGATACGAGTGTTGGTTTTCTTTTCAAAAACTGGCATTTTGTGCTCGTGGAATGTTTATTTTAAAATTATGAAATTCCTCATGCACAGCGTTCCGAGTTGGCGGTGTTATCTACGAGTAGTATAAAATAATAATCAGCAACTGAGCAACCACGGAGGGAATCATTTGTTATTCCTCCATTGATAAGAATTTTGGTTGGGTTTTGTTTTGGTTGTTGCCCGAGGGACATGAAGTAAATTAAAGATTAAAAATTTGGAGCCTAACAGTGTGCTTTTTACGTCGAAATTAACTTTTCAGTTAATCCATTTTTACAGCATCGCTGCTCTTTTAACCCAGAAAATAAGTCTTTAGCGACTTGAACTGCAAAATAGTCGCCTACAGATCTGATGCATATCTTAGTCGTCCGAACGAAGCTTAGGTAATAGAAAAAGATACAATCCCACGTAATGTGTGAACGTTTCAAGTTGTCCCTCTGTCCTGCAACAAAATAATCAAGGCACGTATCAGTGTAACTTTCGGCCCAGGAGATCGATTTTAGACCAAATGTAAATCGTGCTCGTTCGTCTATCAGGTGCTTTCTTCAATCAATAAGTGGAACAAATGGTGTGCGGAACAGGTGTTAATGAGGATGGGACTATTTCCAAAAAAGTGAGCAGCAATTGAAGCCATCACCGTGACATGGTGGTTAGTGCTTTGGACTACTATGCATGCTTCCCTGGGTTAAATCCCGGTAGACACCTAAAAGTTTTTTCATGGTGCCACTTCTTTCGAATGTCAGCATTCAAAGACTCGCCGTTTAGAGTCAATGACCTTCCTAAATGCATTTTCAATTCCTCGATTGATATGTATGCTGATGATGTGCTGGTGCGAAAGAGCTTTTCCTTGGGTCTTGTGGAAAATGCTGCATGCGAGTTAAATGAAGATCTGGATAGGATTTCGGGCTAGTCTCGAGCTAATTTCCTCCGTTTAAGCCCATCGAAGTCAAAATGTTTGGTTATCTCTAGGAAGCTAGTTTGATACCTAATGTTTGCTAAGAATTTGTCTCAATGGCTGCCCTATCGAATTTGTCGACACCGCAAAAAATCTTGGTATCACCGAACGCTTACCTGGAATAACCGAGTTGGGGTCACAATCCCGAAAACCAAAATCCCGAAAAGCCAAAATCCCGAAAATCCAAAATCCCGAAAATCCAAAATCCTGAAAATCCAGAATCCCGAAAATCCAAAATCCCGAAAAAAATATATAAAATGCATAATTTGCGCAAATCCCGAAAAATTATATAAAATGAAAAATGTTCGTTTTTTCTTTTAGATGAAGACCAAATCCGTGTGAAAACATGTACTTACATCGAAAATAATTTCCGGTGAAAATCAAAGAATAAGAAAACGTTCCGTTACTAAGGAAAACAAACTATAAAAAATTTACGCGAAACGTTACGAGCATTCTGAAATAAGTTTTTAATGGAAATCACGTTCGATATGAACTTGTATTAGATACTGCTTTGTCATAGATCGTTTCTTAAATGTTTTTCTGTCAATAAGACTTGAACGGTTTTGTTATGTTTTATTTATTTGAAGCTTGTTATTTTATTTAATATGTTAAATAAGTTGTCTTCTAATTTTTTTCCCTACAAACAAATCTTTATTTTCACTTTCGGGATTTCGGGATTTCGGGATTTTGGTTTTCGGGATTCTGTCCGACTCCCGGAATAACCACATCAGACTGGTAGGGCTTATGGAGCTTATCTTACCTTTTCAACAGGATCCGTTTTACGCGTTCAACTAGAACTTTGGATCTCATACCATTGCGCTACAATTTCTTGGTATCGGAGCGACAATTGAATTGAAAATTGAATTGAAAATTGATAAAACCAAACATTGAAGTGGTAAAGGAGCTCACCAAGTTCACGAATGACACCCTAGTGGAGATGTGACTCTAGGAAACTGCTGCTACTTTGAATTGGATTGGTGTAAAAAATGGGTTTTAAACTCCTAATTGAGAAGGAATTAAACAAAAATCCTGCCATATGGTGCGAAGGGCGCATGGAGGTGCAGATACAAATGTGAGTTCTAGACACTATCTTAAGATGTGGATATAGTCCAAAAAGCCGAAATACGTCGTTTTCCTTCACCCAGTCATACTGGGCACTAACGCCACAGCTAAGATGATGTTCAAATCATAAACCGCCGGTTCAAGATGACAGTGTAGACCGAACCTCTATATTATGGACCAAGCGATCGCATGTGCTAAAGAGCTATCATTCCGGTAAACAGCTTCCAACTCAACGCTTGATTGTCGACTGTCCACCTGAGTATCAAAAACGGCTGATCATTCCTGGTCTATCAAACCTTCTACAACTACACGTATACTCGTAGTATTAGAATAGTTGTGACAAGTGACGCCATCAGATATTTAAAACATTTCGAATTTTCACTGTCCGCAACAGTCCATTGAATTAGTGATGCCACTGTTAGAGTTCAATCATTTTTAAACATTTTTCTAAAGATATTTGGTGTTAAATAACCCACGCTGCCCATTCCTACCCACACGCTCTCATACTGATATTAAAATGACGTAAAAGTGCTAATAATTTTCTCAATCGCTTTCAATACCACCTTTCAGCGTTATATAAACTAATGAAACATCCATGAACGGGAGCATGTCATGGCTACCAATAAAAAGGTCCCAAGTTGAGAGTTCGTAAAAAAAAAATAAAAAAAAAAACTTTTAATAAAGTGAATTGGCTTTAGCGCCCACAAGCGGAGAATTCAATTTTAAAGAAAGCCGTCAGCACGGCTATTCCCGTTTGGTAAATTGTTCTCACTCCTGTGGCGGGCACATAGTACCTATATACTCAAACGTACGTACAAACACGTATTATATCATTTACGAGCACGAACAAGTTACTTCGAATATGAACTTTGCCCCACCACGGTAGAAGCCAGCCATTATGAATTCCGTTCTCATCGAATCCTTTGAGCCTTATACAAAAGGAGATACCATAAAAAATACATTGTGCGCTACCGAGTAGAGCCGGAGGATGTCTCCATTGTGTGGTGGGCACACACACGCACACACACACACACATATATACGAGTATTGATGCTTAAAAGACTCAATCTTAAGAAAGGATGTGCATTCAACCTTTACAACTTCACAATAGAAGTCTTGGCGGCCTCAATTGTACCGACATAAATGCTACGGCATTGGTTTTTCTTAAGGTTTGACTTGAGGGTGGCAAGACAACTTTTCTGTCTTAGTGTGTGTGTTTTGTTTGATTTAGAGGATAAATTATCGAAGAGACTTCTTTATTAACTTATCGCCACTAATCATCGATCGATTTGTGTTCGCTGAAATATCATATCTTTTAGATTTGATAAGTTATTTAGCTTACTTTTTTTTTGCGCTACAGCTCGGGGTGAACTTGGGGCTGCTTCTCGCAATCATTTGTGTATGTGTATTATATTTTTGCACGAATGGAAGGGACCGACTCCGAATTGCGAGTTGAGAATTTCGTTGACAAATGATACTCTTGAGTGCTTGTTAGACATTCGAAAGAGGTGTCACCGTGAAGTAAACTTTTAGGTGTTTGCTGGGATTGAACCCGGGCTACATTGCGTTACCATTACACCACGGTATTCACATTTAGCTTCCAATAAGGGACATTATTTGTATGATTTATTTATTTAAACAAAATTAGCAATCTAGTCAGCTCCTAAATTACTTAAAAGTAGTTTAACATTCTTCTTTTTCAATATAGAAATTATTTACTTGCACGTAGATAATACAGGTTCAAAAATCTCGAATATCTATAACATATGTTATATAGACTGATAGCATATTAAACAAATCAGGAGAATTAATATTATGAGTTATCAAGTCCTTTTTGCCATGATCGGTAAGTATAATCACAGTAAACGTTGACTGTAAGGAGGGAGTTTAAATAACTAAGTGGGTATTTGAGAAACGTTTTTGGTACAGATTTAATGTCTGTGATAGGAGATACCAAACGCTGCTACAGTATTTCAAAAAAGGACGAACGAATGAGCAAATACAAGGTTTTCAAGATGTAGTAATCTTTTAATTCCATTACCCATTTGCAGAGCATTCCTTTTGCTTTATTTATGGCCAATTCCATATGTTTACGTTCCATATAGATAGCCATTATCCGAATTTATGCCGTTGATGGTGTAGTTGTGAGTTTGTGAGCATGCCTTTCGTGTACATAGGCTTAATTTGATAAAGTTGAAAGACATATCATTTGCAGACTACAATCGAATTTAATTTTGTCTTTTTCCTTATAGTGTCGCTCAACTTTGAGGTAGTAAAAGACTTCGTCCCAGTCTTGCTATATGGAGCATGGACTTTATCGAAAGCGGATGAGGTTATCCTTGGTCGCTTCGGGAAAAAATCCTTCGAGCTGTACAGCGACATCGTTTAACATGACTGGAATATGTAGAGCGTATGGACATCAACTCTACGGCTTGGAGAATATTCGAATCTAATCAGCGCAGCAGAGAATGACCTCGGCCAAGGTGGTACGCACAGGTAGAAAAGGATCTCAACCAACTTGAAGTGCGCAGCTGGAGGCAGTTAGCTAAGGACCGGGCTAACTGGAAGGGATTGTTTGTTGAGGTCTTGGTCCACCCCGTACTGTAGTGCCACCTAAGTAAGTAAGTATCGTCGTGATACATAATACATATTGTGTGACTCCAGAAGTAATAAAAATGGCATTGGCTTCAACATTACCAAATTAAATGGATTTGCATTCTTCAGAGAGTGATCGCATTAAGCGTTAATTAAGCAAACCCCAGTAAAACAATTTGCTCAAAAGTATTCTGTGTATTATGTCGTTAACAAACTCAAGCAAGTCGATCGTCCTCTTACGAAACATGCTACAATAAAGTGATCATTTGTCTGGATTTCAATTCGATGTTTTGGTAAATATGATAGATTGCCATACCGCAATAGTTGTTTCATATCATATTTATTGCCGGTCTTTAAGAGAGAGAACAAGTAAAATGATTTTCACGTACATACATACATATGTATATGGAAATTGGAAAGGCATCCGAATATACAATGAACCAAAAAACGTTGTCATATTGACAATTTTTGTAATCAATGTGATGAAAAAATTGTCATTTTTCAACCGACTGGTTGTCAATATGACAATTTACGATTTTCATTTTTCAACTTGATAACTTGTTTTTTCATATAGCCAATTGCAATTGTGAATATAATGAAAGCAGTTGTCATATTAAAAACTTTGATTTTCAAATTTAAAATGGAATTGTCAATGTGATGAAAGCAGTTGTCATATTGAAAACTTCGATTTTCAAATTTCAAATGGTATTGTCATATTGAAAACTACAATTTTCAATATGATAATTGCAAAGATGCGATAATCATATCAAAAATCGAAATTATCAATGTGATAACTGCAAAAGTAAGATTACATATGTACTGTACGTTTAAAATTGATTGATAAATGATTTAAAAAAATAATTACTACGAAGACATATTAATGTTCCTTATGCACTTCCGTGCAGCGGAGGTCTTTGTCTTTTTTGAATGTGGTTCTTAAAGTGATGGAATTCAATTATGATCATCTTATTGACAACCGTCATTGTCAATTTGAATAACATGATTGTCAAACGCGATTATCACATTGAAAACGACAATTGTCAATATGTAAACTGCAAAGATGCGATTATAATCATATTGAAAATCTAAATTATCAATGTGATGACTGCAAAAGTAAGATAATCATATTGAAAACCACAATTGTTAATATGATAACTGGGGTTGTCATATTGATAACTTCTTTCATCATATTGAATACCGAAAACTGAAAATCGAATATTTTCATATTGACTATCCGGTTTTCAAATACGAAGCTAGTCGGGGATAATTTTCAATTTTCAGTTGACAACCGGCAATTGTCAATATGACAACCGTTGTTTTTTTTCAGTGTGTGTAATGGCAGATTAGATAAATAAAAAATAGGTTTAATCTGGTATTCTGGAGAATAGGGAAGTCAATGTGAGGAAATGAAATAACATGGGTCATTTCTCAATTTGCAGGAACACGAGGTTTTCAGCAGATACATTGAAAAAATGTTACAAATGGCAGCTCTGATGAACAGCCTTAGAAGGACATTACAAACGGATATGAGGACGATATGCGATATTACTAGGTACTAGAAAGAAGCGATAGAATTTTACAAAAAAAAAAAAAAAAAAATTCATCACAAAATAAAAATAAATAAATAAAAAATAAAAACAAAGTACAAAATACGTTGTTGGAAAGCACTAAGTCCAAATAGTTTCCATTTCAACAAAATTGTGTGTACCTATCTATGTATATATGTATGTAATTAAATTTGCAATGCAATTTTTTCTTCCTTACATGTGGCGAAGGAAATGCAATTAGCTTGCTTTTACGAGTAGCTAACGGTGGTACGAAATAAAAACTAAAGACATTTATTCAGGGACGTGCATGTATTTGTAGACACATTGATGGTGATAGAGGGCTGTTAATAGCGTTAATAGTGGTTGCAATTAAGGAACAACATCCGGTCCACTGTACTGAATTTCAAAGCAGGTAATATAATCCATGGAACATTGCTGCAGCTGGAAGGAGTTGAAAGTGTAAATGTTGTTGGATTTTGCATGTTATAAAGCATCTGTGTAGCTTGTTCATTGAATTAATTTTGTACATTTCAGAGATCTCCTTTCATACAGACAATCACCAATGGATTTTATCCAAATATATACGTACAAATATACTCTACTCATCATTTTAAATAATACCAATTGTTTTTTTTTTATTTTCACTAAGGTCCAAAAACCAAAAAAAAAATAAATATTTCCTCATCCAAGAATATCCATTGAGAACAAATTTGCATATCCCGGGAAAACAAGGTCTTTATGAATGAGTACCTACATAGATACAAACATTCAGTGCTTTCTGCAAGGAAACTTTTTTTATTCGACCTTACTTACCTGAAACACGGCGGGAACCAGGCGGTACATTACAGTGCTCGTATTCGTTCCAAACTGCGCGGCTGCCGCAATTTAACCGCCCGAAAATAGAACCGCGGTTTAAGAGAAGAAGGATTTGAGTTTAAATTCTCATTACCTGGGATATAAGGTCACAAATGGGCCATGTGCAAGCGGTCACATATTATTGGATGTACCAAAAACTGCCTTTTTCTCTTTTTTGTAAAAAAATATTTCCGACCTTGAACTGAACTGAGGTGTACGTGTACGGCTCGAGCATAACTGCGCGCTAACCGCGGCTGTCTGAACACATTATTATTTTCGGCGGTTCATGTCTGAACGGAGCCTGAGAGTTCGTCGTCATTACCATCAAAATCTAGAAGTTCCAAGTAGCCATCGCAAAACTTTGCCTACTTGAGTTAGAAAAGTCGAATCTGACAAATTTTCAGTGGCGTTTTCTTGTTTTAAGGGTACCGTACCCATATGGTGATACGGAACCATAATAAGTTCGGTCAAACTCGGTCACGATAAAAACACCAAGAACCGTTTTATATACACAAAAACTTGAAATTTTGGCACACTCATACATATCAGTAGATATCGTGATACAACTATACAGGAAGGCGAAATGTAAACTCAAAAAAAAAATCTTTCTGAAAAATGTATCATGTGTATCATTCGAAAGTGCACGAATTGTTTCCGTTAGAAGCTTTGGGAGTTATTGCCAAAAATGTGTGAAAAAAACTATTATACGAACTATGGCTGGAGAAAGACGAAATAGCTGAACGATTTAACTGAGTTCAACCTTCGCTCGGAGTAGAAAGTTAACGCTTGGCAAGTACATCCCACAAGATGCGGATCCAATGAAGCTCAATCGTATCCATTTAGAGTGGCAAGCTAATAACAAATCGCTAACCTTAGGGCACCGTAGCGCAAGTGGTTAGTGCGTCGGACTACTGAGCCAGCGGTCTTGGGTTCGAATCCCGCCGCAAACACCTAAAAGTTTTTCACAGTGCCCACCTCTTTCGAATGTCTGACAAGCATCAAAGAGTATCATTTGTCACGATTGAGCTTCTCAACTCGCCGTTCGGAGTCGGCAAAAAACTGTAGGTCCCTTCCATTCGTGCAAAAATATAACACGCACACACAAATGGTTGCGAGAAGCAGGCCCCGGTTCACCCCGAGCTGTAGCGCCAACTAAGTAAGTAAGTAACCTTAGGCCCAATAGGTAGACTTCCTTTCAATACAAAATAATATATGTAGTAACAGGCAATTATGAACACAGCTTATCTCTGAATTTTATCTACCTATTTGAAATCTTTTTCTATTATATGTTTGCTGTTTATATGAAGCAATTTCGGGAATTTGTTCGTCGATATCTGTGGGAGGAGATTTTACTGTACTCTTATTTTTGAATAAATTGAAAATTCATTGAAATCTAATACCATTCATTCCACTTAGCAACACTTCCATTGATTTACTAATTTAAGTACTCATATGTTACCAAAGTAATGAAAACAAAATTTCCCCTCCAACTGCTCCTGCTTGTTTATTTTCTTTAAAATCACAAACTTCTCAAATTCTTTACGAATTAGCGGTTCGAAGCTATGCATTTTAAGAAGATAAGTTCACTCAAACTTGTGCATTCTCAAAACCCTTTCAAAAATTCCAAACAATACACACACGCAAGTGTACATGCGAATGAACAATATGAACTGGTGTGTTTATATAATGATATCAAGTCCATACATACGGCAAGTAAAACGGGAATATGCTCAAACTTTTCACACTGAAAGTGTTTCTGCACAGAAAAAGTTGATGAAAGGAAAAGCGAGTAAGAAAACAAACAGAAAACTCCTCATAATCCTCCGGAGCTCTTTCCAATCTCGTGGAGAGTACTAGTACATACATATGTACACTGAGAGCAGTTTCTTAAAACTAAATAACTCATAGTTCAGTTTCTACCACATAAATGGAAACAATTCGTTGCAATTTACTTGCAGTTATGTGGGGTAATGTTATTTTAATGAAGAAATTCTTTCACTGAAACTACATCTTACGAGTAGATGGGGACAATGAGTGCTGAGGTTACCCAGACACTAGGGGTGTGCAATAAAAGAAAAATTATCCAATAATGACTTTTTGACAATCATTTGAATATGTGCTGCTGCTAGTGTCACTTCAACTTATGTTTTTTTTCTACAACACGATAAAGGAAACATTATAAAACAATCTACATATGTGAAGATTACCAACAAACAAAATAACATCCAAAGCATTCGCATATAAGGCAGTAAGTGCAGTACATAAGTGAGATATGAGTCTGTCTCTATAGTATGCACCTTAACGCTGAAAAAAAAAATCGTGTATATAAACTATGCGCGGCAGAGGTACAGCTTTATCCCTTCATGCTCACAGAGGTTGTTTCCAATAAGGATATAACAATTTTGTACAAAAATTAAACTTCTGTCAATTACTAGGTCTGGCCAGACCTTTTCCACATTCAAAACCAGTTTTTCCTATTAAATTATGTAGCTATCAATTATCAACATTATAAATATATTTAATAATAATAATAATAAATAAATAATATATATGTATATAAATAAATCAATAAATAAATCAAAACAAATGAATGAATAAATAAATCAATAAATAAATAACTGAATAAATAAATAAATAAATAAATAAATTAATTAATTAATATTAAATAAATAAATAAATAAATCAATAAATACATAAATAAATAAATAAATAAATAAATAGATAAATTAAATAAATAAATAAATAAATAAATACATAAATAAATAAATAAATAAATAAATAAATAAATAAATAAATAAATAAATAAATAAATAAATAAATAAATAAATAAATAAATAAATAAATAAATAAATAAATAAATAAATACATAAATAAATAAATAAATAAATAAATAAATAAATAAATAAATAAATAAATAAATAAACAAATATGTACATAAATAAATAAATAAATATGTGCATACATACATATATGCCAACTCGCATAGAACCGGATTGTCGCGTTTCACTTTTATGTTACATAAAACTTTGTCTTACATGCGTATAGCAGTCTAACTTCAAAAATAAGATACTGAAACATTCATTTTTAGCTCCGAGTTAAACAAAAGATCTATGGATCGATAAATTCACTAGAAAATGGGACAATTTACACCAAGTTTAATGACCAAGCACTTGTGCTACAAAATGTCAACATTTGAGTGACAATCTCGAGTGACCTTGATATCAGCAGCTTGCTGCAAGAAGGATTCATCAACTTCACTGATGGACTACATAATTAACATTAATAAGTTTGACTGACATATTTGTTCCACTCTCAACGAACAAGACAGCGGGGGCACATATCTAAGAACCATTCAACTCGTTGAATCAGTTTGTTGACATCGAAAAACACATGAAAACAAAACCCAGAGAGAACATCATGTTATCTTCATGTCTAAGTGGTAGCCTTCTGTTAAAGTATCATCACACGATACTTAAGGTTTATTCCCGCATAAATGAGGATGTAATATAAATATTACGTATACGCCCTACGGGTCTGTTGCTATTCAGAGTCATGTTTCAGTTTGTGCCCTCGCCGTCGACGCGACTGTGCTGCTAGTTCTTGTGGTGAACATGCAATTGGATTGTTGCAACAGAAGAAGGACAAAGGAACTGCACTTTTCCTCCTCGAGCGTTTGGTTGCACCATTTGTCACTGGGGCTTCTGGAACTTTCCTTTAACTCTCCAATTGGGGACGTGCATTGTTGCAGTTTTAATTACAACTCAAAAGTGTTTCACTCGACTGAAGGGGAACTTATTCAGATGATGGTGCTGGTCCTGGATGGTATGGGGTTATGGACTCATAAAGCATGTAGTTCTTGTTGTTGGATTTTTCGCTTTAATGTGTTACATGAGTTTGGTTGCGGAAACATCGGAGATTTGTTTTCCTCTCTATTCTCTCTTTCTTCGTTTTTCTTTAGCGATGTGGGTGAAGTTGAAGTTGAAGGCATTTAACGGTGAACGAGCTCATTTGACGTCAGAAAACTTTTCCAAACTTGAGTGGAAAAAAAAACTGGAAATATGGCACGTGGCACAGGGCATATGCTATTCTTTGGTTACAAACAACCGGATTTTCTTTTAGTATTGTTTGGGAAGTGTCGTTTAGATTAATTAAATGCGATTATGCAGCTTCTTACCCCAAACCCAATGCAAGGTTTAAACAGTTGCGAGAGCTGCGTTAGCCATTGAAATGATTATAAAAGTAGAGCGGAAATATTCAGAAAAATGAAAGATCAGTGATGTCCTTTTGGACGGGAAATAGTCCGCAAATGACATGTGAAGATGAGCTTAAATTTCTTAAAACAAAAATGGGGACAGAAAGAAATTACTATTATCCACTAAACATTTTTATAAATATCACTACACACCCTTGACTTCCAACAATATCGGCGCCATTGCTAAATAAGCTCTCTTTCTTCTTTTGTAAAATACAAAAAGAACTTTCAATACCTAACACTCTCCTGCTTCTCAGCAACTCTTGCTCCGTTCATAGTCACCATTAAAACGATCATACTGTGTACATCGTTCTCGGTTCACACGAATACAAAAAGAACTCTTAATCAAATAACAAAAGTGTGTGTCAGTTCCATGAACCACAATGACAGCTAACTCACCAAGTGAAATCAAATGCAACCAAATGGCCAGATAAGGACCAAAGCATTTCCCCACGTAAAAGGCAAGAAGAATGTACAGTAAAAGGGACTTGTCCAAAGCGAATGCAATTATGTAAATGGATAGAGTTTGTCGCCAGTTTTTGCATGGCTTTGCGGGCAAACCATCAAAGGATTTACTTGCAGCAAATGTACAATGAAATCAAATTGAATGGGATATTGATTTGCTGTAAAATGGTCGATACGATACCAGTGACAAATTTTCTACGATAGGGAAAAGGAGCAGAACAGTTTTATTTACCAACAAATACTGTCGTTGAATATTTATGACGAATTCAATTGAATTTCCATTTATATTGGCTTTTCTGGTTTTTTTTTTAATGAAGTTTAATAGAGTTTGCAATTTGTTTGTCTAGATTCAAACTACCTTAACAAATGCACAATCTTTGACACCTCACGCCTTAACTTTACTACCTTTATACTTATTACTAGTGCAATGTGTCTGCACCTCAAAATCAATACAAAATATAATTATCAAATAGAAAAACTCCACCAAAATCCATCTCATCTGTCATCATCGTACGATAAACAATTTTAATGGACTCATTCTACTCCCACCACACAAGATGTTGCCTTTACTGCCATTACTTCTAGTCTGGCAAACTTCTGTCTAAAAAGTCAGTTAACAGAACAAATGTCAATAGCTCTGTTTGGTAACTTGCAAATTTGTAAAAATTCGTACAAATTTTCACAAATCACAAATTCCTGTTTGGTAACTTAAAGAAATTGCAACAAATCATAAAAAGGACACCCAAACGGGTGATTCAAAAATGTCCCTTCAACTGAGAAACTTGCGTGAGTGAAGTGAGTAAAACCTGTCAAAACAGACATCTGTCAGTTTCTGCGTTTAAATTGGGATCAATTGAAAAGTGAATGCACCACTCCCAGTGCTCACCTTTAATCTAGTTTTCTCTTGTAAATTAAATAAACATGGGTTGGGTTCGATATCCCGCTTTTTATAATCCCGTTTTTTAAAATCCTGACTTTAAAATCCCGATTTTAAAATCCCGCTTTTTTATAATCCTGTTTCTTATAATCCCGGTTTTTTATATATCCCGGGATTCCGATACACTCCCAATAAACATTTAAATCAGAAATAAACGAAAGCAGTAGAGCTGACTTCATTTCATATACTTTATTATCACATTAAAACTAAACACTGACTTTTCTTACATTATTTGTTAAATATAGGAAACAAAAATAACAAAACCAACATTTTTTTAGTTATTTTTTTGAGTGTACTCCTACGAGTTTAACCCGTTGTGGAAAATATAAATAAACCCAAGTGCGACTACTCTGCTGGACCCGATGGTCTCTCTTCCATTATTTAAAAAAAAAAAAAATACATCGAACATGCCCAACCCCTCAACTACACTTTTCTAGCCTTCTGTCTCCCATTTTGTCTTTCCAATGCTCTGGAAGACTACTTATATTATTCCCCTGGACAAAAAAGGCTCCAAGAACGAAATCTCTAACTACCGTCCCATAGTTAAGCTCTCCTGTAAACCCAAACTCTTAGGTTAGGTTAGGTTAGCAGGGTCGCTTGCAGTAAATGCAAATTTTACCCAGAGGCCGTTAAGGTCCATTGTGAAACTCTTATTCACGACACAATGTTCTTCCACTGCAAGTCAATCTTCTCTCCCTATCAGCACGGTTTTCTAAAAGGTAGATCAACCACCACAAAATCAATTGAATTCGTGTCGACTACTCTGTGCGCAGAAGTCAACGTAATTGCCACTGATTTTAGTAAAGCTTTCGATAAAATCTTTCACTCTTTCAACCGGGATCTATTTCGTGGATTAAATCATCCCTCGAAGCGCGTTAATACGTAGTGTTTTTAAGAGTCTCTGTATCAGATCCCTTACCAGCCACTTCCGGAATTCCCCAAGATAGCCACCTGGGTCCACTTATTTTTATACTGACAATCAATGACATTAAATGCATCATTAAAAACTCATCTATCTCCATCTACGCAGACGCCAAATCTTCAGACGTACAGATATCAACCCCTACTGACTTTTATCCACTGCAAGATGACCTGAACAACTTTTCATATTGGTGCCAAACAAATTTCCTTGAGTTTAATGTTAACAAAAATGTCAAACTATAACTTATTCCCGTAAACATCCTCCAACAGTTAATCGTTCATATTTCATCAGTGACGAGCTTGTCCCCCCGTTTCACAAATGCGCGATTTTCGTAGCTATATCGACCTAATTATAAGCAGAGCCAACTCTATGCTTGGTTTCATAAAACAGTGATCTATGGAATTTTCCGACCCTTACTACGTCACGAAATCTCTCTACGTCACTTTTGTTAGGCCTATTCTTTAATATGCTAGCCAAGTATGGTTCCCCTAGCATTTTCACCATTCGTTAAGAATGGTGGCGATTCAACACAGATTCATCCATTTGGCTTTACGAGGCCTTCAATGAAACGATAGCTATAGCATACCACCATAAGAGGATCGTTTAAAACTGATTAATATGCAACCTCTCGAAAAACATCGTCTCGTAGCTGACACACTCTTTATCCACCAGCTACTAATCGGTAACATTGACTGCCCTGCCCTGTTCTGCTCCTCCATACCATTAACCTTAACACAAACCCACGTAAACACAGGTCTTTACTATTCTTCCGCCTTAATCTTCACGGTACTGATAATGGGCATAATGAGCCTATGCCTAGAATGCTCCGCACGGCGAATAGTATGAAAATATCATTTGATATTCTCAACCTAGTTCCCCTCCCTTTCTGAGAAGTTAAGTATCCTTGTTATACATATTTTTAATTTCTAATATTTGTTAGTTAATTTAAGGCCCTAGTTTATATTAGTTTAGACATAACTTGCTAGCTTGTACTAAGCTGAATTAAAACAATTAAATTAAATTAAAATGCCCCTTTCCCTCCTCTTTATGAAAACATGCTAACCATTTCTTGTCACCGCTATCACTGGAAAGTGATAACAATGTCGATGATATGAAAACTAAAGGCCGTGACAAGTCGCACATATTTGCCAACACATTCTATTCGTTTAATAAAAAATTAAGTTTGAAAAACTAAAACCCGACTACGAGAAAAACCAACTAAAAAGTACGAAACAAGATGAAATGAAACAACGATTTTCAGAGTATAGCTGTGGTCGCATGCCGCTATCCAATGAATGCGTAGTTATATAAATACGAAACTTAATTTCTTATTTACAACTTTTTAGTTTCAAAAAATATGTAGTCTATGTATAAGTAAGCAATATTGCTATTTCCGCCATATTGAATTTAGAATGACGTCATATCGTATTATATTCTACTCGCCAAGCCCTTTCATTTGATACCACTAACAATGCGGCTATAAAGACTAGTCGGGTAAAAGAGTCTGTTAAAATCATAACCCTTCGTCTGCGTAGTCGGGTAAGAAGTGATTTGATGTCAATGAACCATTGTTCATCGCAACATTGAAAGATGAAAAATCAAACAATTTCAAATAGAACATTTTTCACCAAAACCAATACTAGTCCCTTACTAAAAAGGAGCAAGTAAAAATTGTCACCTTCTCAATTCCATTCATGGCTCTCCATTGACATTTCTTTTTAGCCATTAACATAACGACTTTTCCATCGCCATCAAGTGAATATTAAGCCAGAGTAAAACAATGCAGGTGGCTTAAAGTGGAATTGCCAACAGAATATATTTATAAGTGGAAGTGACTTCTCTATTTCATGAGCGACAATGTTTGGCGTGTTTTTTCTTTCTTTTTTTTTTGCTTAAACAATTGAAATGGATTTTTGAGTGGCATACTCCGGATGTTATTATTTTATTGCTTTTATTAAGATTAAAGTCGGTGTGCGTTGTTAGATACTTTTTGACCTTGATAAGTATTGTCAGCGATACTAAACTTTACCTTAGATTTCTCGACCCAAATCCCATCCAGAGGACGATATTTATTCTGTGCAGTGAATTTACAGAGAATAATTAGATTCTTCAGTCAATACCGTCTCATAGAATAAACACAAAGATATTGCAATTTACTCTCCCGAGGACACTTGGGTAACGTTACATTCACAATGAATGGCGAAACTTTATCATCCTTTCCACATGTGAATGTGAGTGTGTGAATCCGTTTAAACTCTGATTCTCTGGGTAAAAAAATAGGGGAAAAAGGAAGAGAAAAAGTCGAAGTCGAAATTCTGGCAATGAAAAGATTCAACGACTAAACTATCTACAGGGAGATGAACATGCTGAAAACTTAAATAACGTTACGAATACTAATCCTGCTGTCCTGACAGACGAACCTCATTCACGATGGCAAAAGCAATGCGAAGTAAATTAAAGGATATTATTACGCTTAAAGACTTTGTACTTAAAAATTAAGTGTAGTTCCCACTTTTACTGATTGATGTTTGTTTTATGTCTTTTTTTTGGGAAATAAATTAAAACGGATGAGAGGATTTATTCCTAACAGTCTGCATTGACACAAGGATGTGATGGTTATGCTAAAGCAGGTGGAATTACTGAATGTCATCTTTATTAGGGGCTAGTCAACAGACGAGAAAAGTATACCAAAGGAACCTAATTCAGGGATTTATTTATTCATTTTCTACATAGAAGAATTTCCTTCAACCTAATCTGTTGCCATAGGGATGGTTCTGAAACGTTTCCCTAGTACAATGGACGAGTTCTGATGGCATGAAATTTTGATTGAATGGATTGCGACATTATGTGACGTACACGTAACCACATACACATTAATGCAGTGGCTCGTGACTTGGGAGTGTGTAAGCGATATTTTGAACCATGAAGGTGGCAATCAGCTTCTGGAATACCGTTCTACTTTAAATCCTACTACATACTACAAATATTATTATGTACATATGTATATTGTACATGGTCACATTAATATGGTGATGATAGCGTTGCATCGTTAAGCTAGTGAAACCAAATTCATTTCCAGAACTATGCGCTATATAAGTGCACTTCAATTACCGTTCTCTCCTTATTTTAACACCTCCCCCTCTATCTGTAAGGGAGTATCTGAACTAGCAGGCGACTATTCGACTCACACAATTGATCAGGCATAATTGACACTTGTGCGATAACAATTAAATAAAAAACTCGCTCCTTACTTAGTATTTACATCTGTTTTCTACTACAAAGTATCTTAAACTAAATCAGGTTAAACGAATCGGAAAATTATGCAAATTGACTAGTTCAAGTGGATGGCAATTCGCTTTGAAGTGGATACTCAGAAGCTAAATTTTGTTACCCATCCACGTAAGTGGAGTCTGTTTATCTTTGCTTCGCGTGTCCAGTTGACTTAGCAAATGATAATGCTGTGTCACGACCAGTGAATGGAATATCCTTAAAGATACAAATATAGTATAACTCGATTATTGATTTTTCAAAAAATTCCTTTGCTTTTTAATCTTTAAAATGGGATAACAGCTTCGACGTTCGATGTGTTTGTTTTTGGGATAAACACGCGTTGATTTCGCGTTGCGATAAGAAGATTATCTGAAAATTAAAAAGTAGATGGGTATATGTACCTACATAGCTATTTACGTGTTCAATTACTTTGAGGTAATTTAGCGAAAATGGATTTTCTTCAGTGGCTTGGAAACGGAATTGATTTGGGCTTAAAGCGTAAAGATAATTTTTGTTTGTTTATTTTTTGCTCAAAGCTCAAGGGATGTAGAACTACCATTTAAAAGATAACGAATTTTTAAGTACATTTTGGTGCAAAAGCTACCACCATCTTGGTTTTGCTGTGAGAAACTCCATGGTGATGGCATTCGAACTTTTTGTGTTTGTTTTTGCGTGTGGCTAGGTGAAAATGAAAATCGCCATGCAATCTTTGCCATAATTATGTGGGAGTTCGAAAGTTCCACTAAAAACAAAATATGAAGAAGTCATGATTTTTTAAATCATCCATCTAGTTATCAGGAATTTATTTTTAATACGTAGGTACTCCGAAGTCTTTATCATGAGGAACTGCGTTTTGTTAATTACCTTTTGTTTTAAAGTAGGTACCTACATATGTATGTAAGTAGGTGTTTTTAATAATTCGTTTTATGTGATCATGTTGCTATTATATACACTATGAGTAGGTATTAGGGCGGTTGAGCCTGGGAATTCTGAGCCAGAGCGAGAGGGAAGATGTTTGTGTGAGAGTGAGCGAGATGGAAGATGTTTGTTTACATAAGGAGGGGTATCGGGTTACATTTTTGTTTACATAAGCGTGGGAACATTTTTAATTGCCCATTAAAGTGTCATGGAATGTGATTGATGTTTGCCGCTTCCGGTTTTTAATTACCCCGGTTTTTTTTTTTTTTGTTGACATTAGCGTGGGCGAGGGAGAGGGGGGAGGGGGAGGAAGGCTTTTGTTTGTTTATATTAAGAAGGTGTTGGGTTAAATTTTTACTTATGTCATGCTGTCTGTCTGTATGTATGTCTGTGTATGTATATACATGTGTGTATGTGTGTGTGTATGTATGTATATATGTGTATATGTATGTATGTGTATATGTATTTGGATATGATGTGGCGCCATATGAGTCATCTTCAAAGCAGTCGCGTGTCATATATGTATGTATGTACATATGTATATCGGTGTTTTTGTTTTGTTTATTGGACGAAGGAAGTAAAAAGCGTTAGAGGGAGAGGAAAGATATGCGGCTGTTTACGTTTGTGGGCGAAGGGGGAAAAATGATGAGAGGGGGGTGAACGATTTCCTGGGCCTACTCATCCAGATCAGATTGCTTATTTAGGGCAGCTGGGGGAACAATGGTGAGAGGGGATGAGAGGGGGTGAACGGTTTCTCGGATCTATTTATCCAGATCAGATTGTTTATTTTGATTGTTGTCTGAAATAGGTACATTTTTGTTTTTCCTTGCCGATTCTGGCACAGGGAGCCAGGAAGTGACGTCATCAAGGAGATATAGGGTTACATTTTTTTTTTTTGGGGTGAAATCTGAGAATTCGGAGCAATTAGTGTCATGGAATGTGTTTGATGTGTACTTAGTGTGTACTTAGTGTACTTAGTGTTGTACTTATACTGTACCTAGTGTGTACTTAGTGTGTATCAGAGAGTACTTAGTGTGTACTTAGTGTACTTAGTGTGTACTTAATGTACTTAGTGTGTATCAGAGAGTACTTAGTGTTTGTGTATACATACGTATGTATGTGTATATGTGTTTGCATAAGATCTGGCAGTATATGAGTCATCTTCAAAGCAGTCGCGTGTCATATATGTATGTACATATGTATATAGGTGTTTTTGTTTTGTTTATTGGACGAATGAAGTAAAAAGCGAAAAGGAAATTCTGAGTCAAAGGGAGAAGAGGGATATACGAATAGGGAAACAATGCTGAAGGGGATGTGAATGGTTTCTCAGGCCTACTCATCCAGATAAGATTGTTTATTTTGACTGTTGGTTGAAATGGTTAGTAGTTTTGACTATATTGTTTCAAGGAAAATTGTTTTTGTTGGATGGATGAAGTAAAAAGCGGAAAGAAAAATTCTGAGTCAGAGGGAGAGGAAAGATGTGCGACTGATTTATATTCGTTGACTGATGTGGAACAATGATTAGGGATGAGAGTGGGTGAATCGTTTCCTGGGTATGGTTTCCAAGGTTTACGCATTCAGATCAGATTGTTTATTTTAGCTTTTGACTGAAATGGGTAGTAGTGCTGACTGTAATATTTCAAGGACAATTGTTTTTATTGGACGAAGAAGTAAAAAGCACTAAGCCAGAGCGAGAAAGAAGAAGTATATTTGCAGGCAAATGGGAAACAATGATGAGAGAAGGAAGAGAGGGGGTGAACGATTTCCAAGGTCTACTCATCCAGATCAGATTGTTTATATTCGCTGATGGAGGGGAAACAATGATTAAAGGGGGTGATCGGTTGCCAAGGTCTACTCATCCAGTTGGAATATTCATATTTCGACATGCTTAAAAGTCTTGGTCTCATTATCTTTCGACCATATTTATGGAATTTGCTGACCGAGGGCTAGTGGAATATTCAAGATCAACAAGTTATTGTTTCGGCTCATAATGTTCAAGCGTATGATCATCTGGTATTCAAGGCCATTGTGTATGTATATGTTTCTGCGCTTTCATAAAAAACCGTTTGTATATCAAATAAAAAATAAAGGAATAGAGCAAGAGGTCGACACATCGCTGGTATCGAATTCAATCCATCCATTCGAATCATCATCATTATCATCAGAGACTAAGAAGAGATAAATAAATATTAAGTACCTATCAGAAGTTCAAAGAAGATAAAAAAAAAAATGTTTATTGTGATATCGATATGTAAACAATGTTGGAGTGTTTCTCATTCATTCGTTTGTATGATGAGGATAGAAGATTTGTTGAACGTGTAGATAAAAAAAAAAAAATAATGGAACTTTTTTAAAAATAATTGTGTTTTATTTAAAATTAATCAAATCAATATATCCATCTTTTTCAGTTATAATTTTAAATTCTTCTTTTATAATTAGTCCAAATCAATAACCCTTCTTTATTGTTAGGCAAGCGAACAAGATATCCCACGCCTGTTGTTCTTAGGACAGTACACTCTAAGCATTTCTCTATTTCCATGATGCTGTTGCTGGTGACTGCGTATTATAATTTTCTGGGGATGAAATCCATTACACTAGAATTTTGTTTAGCTCCATTCTGATCCATTTTGACAAAGACAACTGATGTCAGTCTCCAATCAGGGATCTCTTCAATTTGTATAAAACCAGTTAGCTCATAATTTTTCAAATGCTGCCAGTATTCGTAGTATGAAAGTCGTTTAATCTTGTTCAGCTTATCAATTGCAACTTCTCCCGATGCTAATATATGATATTCGATTCGCGTAGCTCTTCAGCAATTAAATTTATCTCATTCTGGATCTGAAGGTTATTATTTCTAGCTTTTTGAGTTGCGATTAAAAGTCTTAGTCTATTCACGAGCACATTTGGATCATACCAATGAACATAATCGACAGGATTAGTAGAGTATATCATATCAGCTGAATATGCCTTACCAATTTTACTTTTTACTTTCCGCGATAAATTTTGAACTAAAGGTTGGATAATTTGCTTATATTTCTGGCCCTTATTACCTTTAACCTGTGAACTGCCATCATGGTATTTCATGTGTGCATTTGTTTTTTGCAGTATTTTCAGATATTGTTCCAAGTCTTCATTAGTGTATCGACCTTTTCGAGGATTTTTGCGTAAAATTAGCTCATGTAGGCCATCAGTTCCAGGGAAGACTTCATCGTCAATAACGAATTCATCTTGTTGGTTTATTTGAAAACTTGATGTACCTAATTTCAACGCATTCGATTGTAAATCAAGGTATGGCCCATAAATCTTGTCACGGTTTGAACTTGATAATAACAAACTGTTAAGTGGAGTACTCTGATCAAGGCTATTTGCAGATCTTCTAAATGGTACATCTCCTTCTTCTTCTTCTGTTTCCAATTGTGTTGATATTGAATCCACTGAGGAATATAAGTCAACGCTGTCTTTTGGAGATTTCATCTATTGAAGCGGTTCCTTCTGACGACTGACTTTTAAATTATAAGCGTCGTTGCGGTCCTCGTTCACTTGTATTCTCATTAATTTGATTAACTATTTCATCATTTTGTGCATTATCCGTTTTGACATTTACAATGATGAGAGAGGAAAAAATGCTGAGAGGGGTGAACCGTTTCCTGGGTATGGTTTTCAGGGTTTTCAGTGCTGACTACAATGTTTCAAGAAAAATTGTTTTTATTGGTCGATGGAAGTAAAAATCGTGTGACTGTAGAAATTCTGAGACATAGGGAGAGGAAAGATGCGCGAGTTTATATTTGTTGACTGAGGGGAAAGAACAATAGTGAGAGGGCGGTGAACGATATTCAAGGTCTTCTCATGCAGATCAGATTGGTTATTTAGGCTGTTGACTGAAATTAATAGAGGGGCTAGAGAGGGTAATACTCATAGAGAACAGATTAATTATTATGACTTGTTGGCTGAAATGGATAGCGGGGTTAGTTATTTCCAAGGTCTACTCATCGATATCGGATTGTTTATTTTGGCTGTTGGCTGAAATGGGTGAAGGGATATTCAAGATCGTTGTGTATATGTTTCTGCGCATGCATAATAAAACTGCGTATCAAATAAAAAAATAGAGCAAGAGGTCAATACATCGTTCAATCATCGTCATTTATGCTGACAACAGATCGAACGTAGTTTATCGAAAGTGTGGCTCGTAAAATTTGGAATGATTTATCTGGTCGCCATAGGCCACTCTTGCTTACTTCATCCATTCGTATGTTCAGTAGTTTCTTGTTATAAACATATTTTGCTTAATCGACTATACTCATAGCTACGGTCTGTGAGGGGTCCTTATGGGAGTGCTTCGAATGTTCAGTTAGTTTCTTGTTATAAACAAATTTTGCTGATTCTTCAAATGATATGGTCCGTATGGTTCCCTCATACGAGGCTTCGAATGATAAGGCTATGGGTATCTTATGTATAAACAAATTTCTCCGATTCTCCTAGCTATGGTCCGTTTGAGTCCGTTATGCGAGTGCTTCGAGTGGTAGGGTTATGGGTATATTTTGTATAAACAAAATTTTGCTGATTCGACTATATTCCTAACTATGTATGGGTCCTCTCATATGAGTGCTTCGAATATAAGGCTATAGGTATCTTATATATAAACAAATTTCTCCGATTCTCCTAGCTATGCGAGAGCTTCGAATGGTAAGGCTATAGGTATCTTTTGTATAAACACATTTTGCTGATTCGACTATATTCCTAGCTATGATCCGTATGGGTCCCTCTTGCGAGAGCTTCGAATGGTAAGGTTATGGGTATCTTTTGTATAAACAAAATTTTGCTGATTGGACTATATTCCTGGCTACGATCTGTATGGTCCCATATGCGAGTGCTTCGGATGGTATGGAATATTCATGCTTTGACATGTTTGAAAGTCTTGGTTTATTTATCTTTTTGACCATATCGTTTATTGAATTCGTTGTGGATCATATCAAATTTTTTGCTGATTCTACTATATTCCTGGTTACGGTCCGTAGTGGTCCCTTATTCGAGTGCATTGAATGGTAAGGTTATGGGTATCTTTGATATAAACAAATTTTGCTGATTCGACTATATTCCTAGCTATGGTCCGTATAGGTCCCTCATATGAGTGCTTCGAATGGTAAGGTTATGCGTATCTTTTGTATAAACATATTTCGTTGATTCTTCTAGCTACGGTCTGTATTGGCCCCTAATACGAGTGCTTCGAAAGGTATGGAATATTAATGCGAAGTGTTGAAAAGTCTTGGTTTATTTATCTTTTTGACCATTTCGTTTATTGAATTCCCTGTGGATCATATTTCTAAATAACTCACACACACACACATTTGACAAAACTTTGCTAATACCAAATTTGTCACATTGAATAACAGTGTCCCATATCCTTATAAATACGGCCCAACCAGCAGACAATTTTTAGTAATACTTAGACATGCTGTTTATCAAAGCACAAATCGAAGATTATCTTCAATTAGCTGAGGCATTCTGCTGGGATTGGGAGTTTAAATTGTTAATAGATGCTATACGAACAATTAACAACGACGGAAACCCTTCCCTCAAAAGGGTCCAGTCAACAATTATGTTGACAATTGTTCTGGCGGATTTATTACACGAGGGCGGTTTCGACATCCATCCAATAAATCCCATATTGACTGATATACTAACCCTTAGGGGTTAAAAATTATTATCCATCGCTTAATTTTTTTTTTAAAAAATATTGTAACAATTATTAATAAAATATTATTTGTGTATACTTAAAAATTAATTTGTTTTCATTTTCATTTCATTTCGCTTTTGTTGTTGCTGATTGTTTATGCACTTTCCTTCAATATCAAAATCACCACTAGGTAATTGCTTAAATCCTTTACCAGGAGGCCCTTGAGGACCATCTTCTGACTTATAAGACCAATTGAAGCTTCTTCCGAACTTATCCACACTCATATTGCTTTTGTTGATGTGCTTACTTAGAACTTGGATTAATATATGATATTCGATTCACATAGCCCTTCAACAATTGAATTTATCTCATTCTGAAGATTATTATTGCCAGCTTGTTGAGATGCGATTAAAATTTTAATCTATCAACGAGATCATTTGAATCATATGAATTATTGAATTATTGATGAATTATTATTATTGTTGTATGCTTTTCCTATTTTCGCTATCACTTTCTGCATGAGTCGTTGAAGTAAAGGTTGAATAATATTTTTAAATTTATGTCCTCTACTACCTTTAACTTGTGAGGTTTTACCATTGTAATTTTTCAAGTGTGCTTATATTTTTTTTTAAATCTTAAGATATTCATCCAAGTCTTTATTGTCATATCGATCTTTTTTAGGGATTTTCCGAAAATTAATTCATAGAGCCCATCTGTTCCAATAAAGATTTCTTTATCAATAACGAAATCCTTTTGTTTGTTAATTGCAAAACTTGGTCTAATCAATTTTGTTGAATTTAACTGACTGTAAATCAAAGTATGGCCCATAAATCTTGTCACGATTTGAATCTGATGGCGATGGTCGGTTGAATGGTGTACTTTGATCAAAACTATCGGTGTCGAAATTTTCGGGCGTTCTCAATGAAGCATCTTTGTCCAATGGTTGAATGGTTGAGTCTGGAGATGAAAAGTCAAAACTCCCCATTAGAGCAGGTTCTACCTCTTCAAGTGAATTTTCGAATTCCAAGTGTCTTGACTTAAGGAAAAAAGAAATGCAATATTTGACCATTAAGAAGGATTTACGAATGAAAGATCTTCTTCAACGAATCTGACACTTTTTAAAACTACGTAGTGAATCATTACGAACTCGGTAGGCAAACTTAGGATCTTAGGATTCCATTCTACCTCGCTTAGCTAGTTTTAGCTTAAAGTCCTACTAAGTTGGTAGGGTTCAATATGTTAAAATTGATGATTGTCCTTTTAGAGTAACATCTGGTATTCCTTAAGGAGTCACCTTAAGTCATTATTATTTCTGTTGTTTATCACTAATCTACCACTAGTCGTCAAACATTGTAAGTACCTTTTTTTTTTTTTTTTTTTTTTGTCGATGATCACAAATTATATCACACAATTAAATCTGAAATTATATAAAGATGTTGCCACGGTCATTGACTGATCTGAATGGAATCACCTCTTTTTAAATTTATTTTATTTTTTTTTTTTTTTTTTGAAATATTGATGTTTCAGTTTGTTTAGATCTAGTATATCTATTATATATCAATAACTTATAAATTCGAATCCTCTTACTAGAGTAACCTCTAAGAAAGAACCTATCAGTGCTGAAATAACAACTTATGTAGCTGTAGGTGGTAAAATAACACCTTACCTGTAGGTGCTGAAATAAGGACTAATCTGTGAGTACTTACCAGCCTAGGACATCTCCCATTATGATTATAAAATGGGAGATCGTTCCAAACAGGGCGGTTCCAAACAGGTTGGTTCCAATCAGATCAGTTCCAAACAGGTCGGTTCCAAACAGGTCGGTTCCAAACAGGTCGGTTCCAAACAGGTCGGTTCCAAACAGGTCGGTTCCAAACAGGTCGGTTCCAAACAGGTCGGTTGCTAACAGGTCGGTTGCAGATAGCGGTTAGCGGATAGCGGTTAGCAGATAGCAGTTAGTGGAGGCGCTCTTCCGACATGGTAGATCACAGATCAAGTTACATACATATCGATGATAGAGCTGACGTAATCGATGCTGAGAGGGGAACGATGGTGAGAGGGGGGTGAATGGTTTCCTGGGTATACTCATCCAGAATAGTTTGTTTATTTTGATTGTTAGCGGGACTAGAGGCTTAAACTCATCCAGATCAGATCGTTTATTGTATTCTTAGTTCTTTTTGTCTCTTTTTATTCTTTTTGTCTCTTTTTATTTTCTTTTTTTATTCTTCTTGCCTCTTAATATCTTTATGTTTTCTTTATAAGTATAAAAAGAAAACCAATGTACACTAAATTAGACCAGTAGGATGATTTAATAAAATATTGACTTCTATTCTGGATGAGTATACCCAGGAAACCATTCACCCCCCTCTCACCATCTACCATGTCGGAAGAGCGCCTCCACTAACTGCTATCTGCTAACCGCTATCCGCTAACCGCTATCTGCAACCGACCTGTTAGCAACCGACCTGTTTGGAACCGACCTGCTTGGAACCGACCTGTTTGGAACCGACCTGTTTGGAACCGACCTGTTTGGAACCGACCTGTTTGGAACTGATCTGATTGGAACCAACCTGTTTGGAACCGCCCTGTTTGGAACGATCTCCCATTTTATAATCATAATGGGAGATGTCCTAGGCTGGTAAGTACTCACAGATTAGTCCTTATTTCAGCACCTACAGGTAAGGTGTTATTTTACCACCTACAGCTACATAAGTTGTTATTTCAGCACTGATAGGTTCTTTCTTAGAGGTTACTCTAGTAAGAGGATTCGAATTTATAAGTTATTGATATATAATAGATATACTAGATCTAAACAAACTGAAACATCAATATTTCAAAAAAAAAAAAAAAAAATAAAATAAATTTAAAAAGAGGTGATTCCATTCAGATCAGTCAATGACCGTGGCAACATCTTTATATAATTTCAGATTTAATTGTGTGATATAATTTGTGATCATCGACAAAAAAAAAAAAAAAAAAAAAAGGTACTTACAATGTTTGACGACTAGTGGTAGATTAGTGATAAACAACAGAAATAATAATGACTTAAGGTGACTCCTTAAGGAATACCAGATGTTACTCTAAAAGGACAATCATCAATTTTAACATATTGAACCCTACCAACTTAGTAGGACTTTAAGCTAAAACTAGCTAAGCGAGGTAGAATGGAATCCTAAGATCCTAAGTTTGCCTACCGAGTTCGTAATGATTCACTACGTAGTTTTAAAAAGTGTCAGATTCGTTGAAGAAGATCTTTCATTCGTAAATCCTTCTTAATGGTCAAATATTGCATTTCTTTTTTCCTTAAGTCAAGACACTTGGAATTCGAAAATTCACTTGAAGAGGTAGAACCTGCTCTAATGGGGAGTTTTGACTTTTCATCTCCAGACTCAACCATTCAACCATTGGACAAAGATGCTTCATTGAGAACGCCCGAAAATTTCGACACCGATAGTTTTGATCAAAGTACACCATTCAACCGACCATCGCCATCAGATTCAAATCGTGACAAGATTTATGGGCCATACTTTGATTTACAGTCAGTTAAATTCAACAAAATTGATTAGACCAAGTTTTGCAATTAACAAACAAAAGGATTTCGTTATTGATAAAGAAATCTTTATTGGAACAGATGGGCTCTATGAATTAATTTTCGGAAAATCCCTAAAAAAGATCGATATGACAATAAAGACTTGGATGAATATCTTAAGATTTAAAAAAAAATATAAGCACACTTGAAAAATTACAATGGTAAAACCTCACAAGTTAAAGGTAGTAGAGGACATAAATTTAAAAATATTATTCAACCTTTACTTCAACGACTCATGCAGAAAGTGATAGCGAAAATAGGAAAAGCATACAACAATAATAATAATTCATCTGATATGAGCTATTCTAAAAATCCCATCGATTATGTTCCTTGGTATGATTCAAATGATCTCGTTGATAGATTAAAATTTTAATCGCATCTCAACAAGCTGGCAATAATAATCTTCAGAATGAGATAAATTCAATTGTTGAAGGGCTATGTGAATCGAATATCATATATTAATCCAAGTTCTAAGTAAGCACATCAACAAAAGCAATATGAGTGTGGATAAGTTCGGAAGAAGCTTCAATTGGTCTTATAAGTCAGAAGATGGTCCTCAAGGGCCTCCTGGTAAAGGATTTAAGCAATTACCTAGTGGTGATTTTGATATTGAAGGAAAGTGCATAAACAATCAGCAACAACAAAAGCGAAATGAAATGAAAATGAAAACAAATTAATTTTTAAGTATACACAAATAATATTTTATTAATAATTGTTACAATATTTTTTAAAAAAAAAATTAAGCGATGGATAATAATTTTTAACCCCTAAGGGTTAGTATATCAGTCAATATGGGATTTATTGGATGGATGTCGAAACCGCCCTCGTGTAATAAATCCGCCAGAACAATTGTCAACATAATTGTTGACTGGACCCTTTTGAGGGAAGGGTTTCCGTCGTTGTTAATTGTTCGTATAGCATCTATTAACAATTTAAACTCCCAATCCCAGCAGAATGCCTCAGCTAATTGAAGATAATCTTCGATTTGTGCTTTGATAAACAGCATGTCTAAGTATTACTAAAAATTGTCTGCTGGTTGGGCCGTATTTATAAGGATATGGGACACTGTTATTCAATGTGACAAATTTGGTATTAGCAAAGTTTTGTCAAATGTGTGTGTGTGTGAGTTATTTAGAAATATGATCCACAGGGAATTCAATAAACGAAATGGTCAAAAAGATAAATAAACCAAGACTTTTCAACACTTCGCATTAATATTCCATACCTTTCGAAGCACTCGTATTAGGGGCCAATACAGACCGTAGCTAGAAGAATCAACGAAATATGTTTATACAAAAGATACGCATAACCTTACCATTCGAAGCACTCATATGAGGGACCTATACGGACCATAGCTAGGAATATAGTCGAATCAGCAAAATTTGTTTATATCAAAGATACCCATAACCTTACCATTCAATGCACTCGAATAAGGGACCACTACGGACCGTAACCAGGAATATAGTAGAATCAGCAAAAAATTTGATATGATCCACAACGAATTCAATAAACGATATGGTCAAAAAGATAAATAAACCAAGACTTTCAAATATGTCAAAGCATGAATATTCCATACCATCCGAAGCACTCGCATATGGGACCATACAGATCGTAGCCAGGAATATAGTCCAATCAGCAAAATTTTGTTTATACAAAAGATACCCATAACCTTACCATTCGAAGCTCTCGCAAGAGGGACCCATACGGATCATAGCTAGGAATATAGTCGAATCAGCAAAATGTGTTTATACAAAAGATACCTATAGCCTTACCATTCGAAGCTCTCGCATAGCTAGGAGAATCGGAGAAATTTGTTTATATATAAGATACCTATAGCCTTATCATTCGAAGCACTCATATGAGAGGACCCATACATAGTTAGGAATATAGTCGAATCAGCAAAATTTTGTTTATACAAAATATACCCATAACCCTACCACTCGAAGCACTCGCATAACGGACTCAAACGGACCATAGCTAGGAGAATCGGAGAAATTTGTTTATACATAAGATACCCATAGCCTTATCATTCGAAGCCTCGTATGAGGGAACCATACGGACCATATCATTTGAAGAATCAGCAAAATTTGTTTATAACAAGAAACTAACTGAACATTCGAAGCACTCCCATAAGGACCCCTCACAGACCGTAGCTATGAGTATAGTCGATTAAGCAAAATATGTTTATAACAAGAAACTACTGAACATACGAATGGATGAAGTAAGCAAGAGTGGCCTATGGCGACCAGATAAATCATTCCAAATTTTACGAGCCACACTTTCGATAAACTACGTTCGATCTGTTGTCAGCATAAATGACGATGATTGAACGATGTATTGACCTCTTGCTCTATTTTTTTATTTGATACGCAGTTTTATTATGCATGCGCAGAAACATATACACAACGATCTTGAATATCCCTTCACCCATTTCAGCCAACAGCCAAAATAAACAATCCGATATCGATGAGTAGACCTTGGAAATAACTAACCCCGCTATCCATTTCAGCCAACAAGTCATAATAATTAATCTGTTCTCTATGAGTATTACCCTCTCTAGCCCCTCTATTAATTTCAGTCAACAGCCTAAATAACCAATCTGATCTGCATGAGAAGACCTTGAATATCGTTCACCGCCCTCTCACTATTGTTCTTTCCCCTCAGTCAACAAATATAAACTCGCGCATCTTTCCTCTCCCTATGTCTCAGAATTTCTACAGTCACACGATTTTTACTTCCATCGACCAATAAAAACAATTTTTCTTGAAACATTGTAGTCAGCACTGAAAACCCTGAAAACCATACCCAGGAAACGGTTCACCCCTCTCAGCATTTTTTCCTCTCTCATCATTGTAAATGTCAAAACGGATAATGCACAAAATGATGAAATAGTTAATCAAATTAATGAGAATACAAGTGAACGAGGACCGCAACGACGCTTATAATTTAAAAGTCAGTCGTCAGAAGGAACCGCTTCAATAGATGAAATCTCCAAAAGACAGCGTTGACTTATATTCCTCAGTGGATTCAATATCAACACAATTGGAAACAGAAGAAGAAGAAGGAGATGTACCATTTAGAAGATCTGCAAATAGCCTTGATCAGAGTACTCCACTTAACAGTTTGTTATTATCAAGTTCAAACCGTGACAAGATTTATGGGCCATACCTTGATTTACAATCGAATGCGTTGAAATTAGGTACATCAAGTTTTCAAATAAACCAACAAGATGAATTCGTTATTGACGATGAAGTCTTCCCTGGAACTGATGGCCTACATGAGCTAATTTTACGCAAAAATCCTCGAAAAGGTCGATACACTAATGAAGACTTGGAACAATATCTGAAAATACTGCAAAAAACAAATGCACACATGAAATACCATGATGGCAGTTCACAGGTTAAAGGTAATAAGGGCCAGAAATATAAGCAAATTATCCAACCTTTAGTTCAAAATTTATCGCGGAAAGTAAAAAGTAAAATTGGTAAGGCATATTCAGCTGATATGATATACTCTACTAATCCTGTCGATTATGTTCATTGGTATGATCCAAATGTGCTCGTGAATAGACTAAGACTTTTAATCGCAACTCAAAAAGCTAGAAATAATAACCTTCAGATCCAGAATGAGATAAATTTAATTGCTGAAGAGCTACGCGAATCGAATATCATATATTAGCATCGGGAGAAGTTGCAATTGATAAGCTGAACAAGATTAAACGACTTTCATACTACGAATACTGGCAGCATTTGAAAAATTATGAGCTAACTGGTTTTATACAAATTGAAGAGATCCCTGATTGGAGACTGACATCAGTTGTCTTTGTCAAAATGGATCAGAATGGAGCTAAACAAAATTCTAGTGTAATGGATTTCATCCCCAGAAAATTATAATACGCAGTCACCAGCAACAGCATCATGGAAATAGAGAAATGCTTAGAGTGTACTGTCCTAAGAACAACAGGCGTGGGATATCTTGTTCGCTTGCCTAACAATAAAGAAGGGTTATTGATTTGGACTAATTATAAAAGAAGAATTTAAAATTATAACTGAAAAAGATGGATATATTGATTTGATTAATTTTAAATAAAACACAATTATTTTTAAAAAAGTTCCATTATTTTTTTTTTTTTATCTACACGTTCAACAAATCTTCTATCCTCATCATACAAACGAATGAATGAGAAACACTCCAACATTGTTTACATATCGATATCACAATAAACATTTTTTTTTTTTATCTTCTTTGAACTTCTGATAGGTACTTAATATTTATTTATCTCTTCTTAGTCTCTGATGATAATGATGATGATTCGAATGGATGGATTGAATTCGATACCAGCGATGTGTCGACCTCTTGCTCTATTCCTTTATTTTTTATTTGATATACAAACGGTTTTTTATGAAAGCGCAGAAACATATACATACACAATGGCCTTGAATACCAGATGATCATACGCTTGAACATTATGAGCCGAAACAATAACTTGTTGATCTTGAATATTCCACTAGCCCTCGGTCAGCAAATTCCATAAATATGGTCGAAAGATAATGAGACCAAGACTTTTAAGCATGTCGAAATATGAATATTCCAACTGGATGAGTAGACCTTGGCAACCGATCACCCCCTTTAATCATTGTTTCCCCTCCATCAGCGAATATAAACAATCTGATCTGGATGAGTAGACCTTGGAAATCGTTCACCCCCTCTCTTCCTTCTCTCATCATTGTTTCCCATTTGCCTGCAAATATACTTCTTCTTTCTCGCTCTGGCTTAGTGCTTTTTACTTCTTCGTCCAATAAAAACAATTGTCCTTGAAATATTACAGTCAGCACTACTACCCATTTCAGTCAAAAGCTAAAATAAACAATCTGATCTGAATGCGTAGACCTTGGAAACCATACCCAGGAAACGATTCACCCACTCTCATCCCTAATCATTGTTCCACATCAGTCAACGAATATAAATCAGTCGCACATCTTTCCTCTCCCTCTGACTCAGAATTTTTCTTTCCGCTTTTTACTTCATCCATCCAACAAAAACAATTTTCCTTGAAACAATATAGTCAAAACTACTAACCATTTCAACCAACAGTCAAAATAAACAATCTTATCTGGATGAGTAGGCCTGAGAAACCATTCACATCCCCTTCAGCATTGTTTCCCTATTCGTATATCCCTCTTCTCCCTTTGACTCAGAATTTCCTTTTCGCTTTTTACTTCATTCGTCCAATAAACAAAACAAAAACACCTATATACATATGTACATACATATATGACACGCGACTGCTTTGAAGATGACTCATATACTGCCAGATCTTATGCAAACACATATACACATACATACGTATGTATACACAAACACTAAGTACTCTCTGATACACACTAAGTACATTAAGTGCACACTAAGTACACTAAGTACACACTAAGTACTCTCTGATACACACTAAGTACACACTAGGTACAGTATAAGTACAACACTAAGTACACTAAGTACACACTAAGTACACATCAAACACATTCCATGACACTAATTGCTCCGAATTCTCAGATTTCACCCCAAAAAAAAAAAATGTAACCCTATATCTCCTTGATGACGTCACTTCCTGGCTCCCTGTGCCAGAATCGGCAAGGAAAAACAAAAATGTACCTATTTCAGACAACAATCAAAATAAACAATCTGATCTGGATAAATAGATCCGAGAAACCGTTCACCCCCTCTCATCCCCTCTCACCATTGTTCCCCCAGCTGCCCTAAATAAGCAATCTGATCTGGATGAGTAGGCCCAGGAAATCGTTCACCCCCCTCTCATCATTTTTCCCCCTTCGCCCACAAACGTAAACAGCCGCATATCTTTCCTCTCCCTCTAACGCTTTTTACTTCCTTCGTCCAATAAACAAAACAAAAACACCGATATACATATGTACATACATACATATATGACACGCGACTGCTTTGAAGATGACTCATATGGCGCCACATCATATCCAAATACATATACACATACATACATATACACATATATACATACATACACACACACATACACACATGTATATACATACACAGACATACATACAGACAGACAGCATGACATAAGTAAAAATTTAACCCAACACCTTCTTAATATAAACAAACAAAAGCCTTCCTCCCCCTCCCCCCTCTCCCTCGCCCACGCTAATGTCAAAAAAAAAAAAAAAAAACGGGGTAATTAAAAACCGGAAGCGGCAAACATCAATCACATTCCATGACACTTTAATGGGCAATTAAAAATGTTCCCACGCTTATGTAAACAAAAATGTAACCCGATACCCCTCCTTATGTAAACAAACATCTTCCATCTCGCTCACTCTCACACAAACAACCTCCCTCTCGCTCTGGCTCAGAATTCCCAGGCTCAACCGCCCTAATACCTACTACTATGTATGTACATATAAATAATATTCATTTTTTCTAGAACTAGTTCGAAAGGTATTATCCTTTTCAATCTTCTAACTAAATTGGCATCGTAAGCACGGCTGTATCTCGGACTGGAACCTAAACGGCTGGGCGGATTTGCTTGAAACTTCATATCTGGGGTCCGTGCGACTATACCACAAGGCCAATTTGGAATTTTCATTCTAGCCCCAAAAATTAAGGTACCTATACGTCATTTGGGATCGATTTTATAAAAAGCGGATTTTCTAGAAAACGGCTCCAACGAATTTGTTAAAATCTCATAATTAGGTTAACTTATGCTAGGTTTCCACTTGTCGATTTGCAATTGACAAACGATGTATTTTTAGGTCAATTAGAAAATTGGCAATTGGAAATAATGATAAAAAAGCAGTTTTTCATTATTTCCACTTGCCGATTTTCTAATTGACGTAAAAATACGTCGTTTGCCAATTTCAAATCGACAAGTGGAAACCTAGCATTAGACACATGCTATCAAATGCAATACCAGGTTTTTGCCTAAAAAGTTGTACAACGGTACTTGACTTAATAACCGATTTTCTAAAATTGGGTATTTTTCGGATATTGCTTAGTCGATCGGTATTACCGATTTTCATATAGTAACCGTTTAAGAGTGAAATAGCAATAAGAATCTCCATCGACTTGTTGAGCTATTTCAACAAGTGAATCTTACGCGATGAGCTGGAGAATTAGCGAATATTCTTATCTTAAATAAGACAAAATAGACATATTTTGTTTATTGCTTTCTGTGATTAACAAAAAATAACTAAAGCGATTAATAGCGAGAGATATTTACATCTATTAGCACAGTTTAAAAATGTAGTTTCTTAAGGAAAAGACTGGACGTACATCAGGGATGAGTATTTTGTAGAAAATATGCCATGGTAAGTATTGATATTTGGAAAAATATTTATAGTTTTGGACATGGAAATCCAGATAGTTGGGAAAACGCTTCAATGAGTTGTATACTTTTATTATTTTGGGAAACCGCAGATAGTATTTAAGGACTTTTAATTAAAGGCATTGATGACATGATTTTACTTCACTTTGATTCTAATAATCCGAAAACTTTACAGTAAGCAAAAAGAAGCTCTCGATAATATAAAAAGCACATGACATGGCAAACCAGGACAGTACTTTACACACATAGAACAGGACTAAGCCACAGCTCTAAGTTTCTACCGCCCAGCACGATATACAACTCTGCTGGATTTCTAGCCCTGTGGCGTCTAATTTATCATTCATTCACATTAATATTATGTATCAACTACTATTGTGTTAGGTGCTTACTTGTATCATCACATCCTTATAACATTTACATTCATACTTACGTCAGATTGCTATTGCTCGCAAAGCAATGATTTCTGAGAATAACGTTAGTCTTTGCCAGGACCAGACGCTTCCTCTTCCACTTCGCTCGGAACGAACATAATTTTGATTGTTAAGTTTAAGTTTAAAGAAAATAATAAACGTGAATTGTATTAAACATCTTTATTTCGTTCGTTGTTCCACTCGATCTCCACAGGTCTGTGTGGTAACGAAAAGGCTGACCAACTCGCCAGAAAAGTCCCAGTGTTGGATTCAAATCAAGTTAATCCAACGATCAGAATCCCATTATGCATTCCCAAATTAGAGATAGAAAAAAAAGAACGCTCTAAGAGGCCAATAATAGACAGGAAAGCGTAGACTCTTGCGTTACAACAAAAAAGCCAGGGTCATGCTAATATAAAAACAGAACTTCCGCTATCCTGCTCAAGAAAAGGGGCTCTTAATCAGTCTTAGTAGGTATAATTCCCGGGCACATACCCCATTTCTTATCTCACTTCCCAGCACTGAACCACACTCTTTTTAATAATCTGGGGAAGCATTTCCTTCAAAATTTAGAGAAATGTAATGTTGATCAAAACGCAATCGTTCACACCGCAAACTTCCGGCATTTCATCTTTCTTAGAAAAGCCTTTTATAGTAAAACGTACAATTTAAGGCCAACACACTTGTTTCTGAAATTCGACTTTATTTATTGCAGACTTTTTCTGAGTTTTTACTAACACTATGAGCGTCATTTATAACATGGTATTGAGATCCTGACCGAAACCAATGCAAGGCTATCAATATTTTCTCGCTTTGCCTTTCGCTTTGCTTTTATTGGCTGGCGAACGTTATTTGTTAGAAAGACTTTCAGTAAGATAGTCAACAACTTTTATTGGAGAACGATTAGACTCGATTTCAAAATTCTTCTTTCTTTAAAAATTTGTTTATTTCTTTGATTCTCACTGTCCTTGTGCGACTCAGAATCAAGTAAAACATTTTGAAAATAAAATTTATTAGCTAAATAAATTTTAAATAAAGTGATAATACACTTGGTAATTGTTGGTCTATTAAAATGTTTAATTCGAACTTGTTAAGTTGTAACAAGTCAGTCACCGTCGGTTAGAATTTATCAACTTTTCAACAAGTCAGAGTCTGTTTTTTTCAACACTTGTTGTTTCCAGTTACAGAAATAGTCGATTTATCAAATTTTCCACTTGTTAAAAGATTCCATAACAATTGTTGGAGTGCCCGTAGACCTGTTGTTACGTGTTACGGAAATTTTCAATGGTTGTTGAATTTCACTTGTTTAACAAGTACTTGTTTTGTGTTATAGGCCCCAGGTACTTTGTAGTTTCTTTTGTTTTATTTACAGAATCTGCAGGTGTCTGTATTGCTGTGTTTTGTAGAGGTAGCTGTTGCAGATCGAATGTCCGGTAAAATCTGCGCAAACAATTTTCACATTCCCTCTGTTAAGTTTCGGGGTTACATCTGCTCTTTTGTTGTTGTGATTAAGGAACTTTGTTGAATGCTTTAGGCCCTCTATGTTGTTTAAGTAACTTTTTAGTTGGTTTACTGTCCATTTTGCGATGACTTTATTAGTGTCTACTTTGGTGAATTCATCGTGAGCGCCTGGTCCAATAAATTAACTGTTGGCTCCTTGATTGGTCAAGATATTAGCTCTCATTTCCTTCATGTCCTGGTGCCCATATGAGTTTAACTATGTATTTCTCTGCCAAAAGGTTTTAGTTAGAGTGGCATTCGAATGTGGCTTTTGATTTGTAGTTTAGGCTTCTTAGTACCTTTAGTACGGATTGCAAAACAGACATTATATTTATCTTTGTTGGATTTAATAATTTGCGCGGTTGTTCTGATGGCAAATATGAAGATCCGCTGGGAAAATTGTGGCATCTTTATGGAGAAACATACTCGTATGGTCCTACTATTACTGCTCCGATGCCATTCTCTGTTTTTGATCCATCTGTGTACCATTGTTGGGCATCAGTCCTGGTCCACTTTGGGTTTATTTTCCATTAGAATGCTGATTCCAAAGTATGCGGTTATTTCTGTTAGCGCTAATTCTTTATACCCGTTAGTCTTGCACATATCTATAAAATTTAATTTGAAATCTGAATCGAAGAGCTCTTTTGGCGTATTTTGAAAATTAATTATGGTCTCCATTAATTTCAAATGCCAAAGTTCCTGGTCCTATGGACTGTAGTAATCGGTTTTATTTCTTTTACCAAAATTACGCGCATCTATTTCAGTGTAGTATACCAATTAGTTGGCTTGCCTTCCAAATTTACAGCATAGCATCAGTCATTCACTTGGAAATTGTACAAACAATGAAATAAATTCTCTCAAATCCGAGCAAACCGCACTTCATACAACGACTACGAGTATATAGCGTTCTCATTTACAATAAATTTTGCTTTATATTCTACTTCTGCCATTGGCCGCAGAGTGGGGTATTCTATTTATTTTAACCGTGAAAATGGAATTTGTTTCGAAAACTCTCTCTCTAGCACTCGTTCCTACACGCCCAATAAAACCCGTAACCCGAGGTACGCGATAAAATAAAATGGATGTATTGAACCCTTTCCGGCTGAGTTTGTTGGCAGCGAGTCAGAATCCCTTTTACGGGTATGTGCGCCACTTTGGTTTCGAGGAGGAAGTAATAATGTTTTCATTTACAAAATATATTACATAATTTTCGAAATGAAGCGCGACAAGGAAATGCAGGGAATGCATTGCGGTTACCCATACTGACGAGGCCTTTTCTGACGGACTTTCAGATATGTGCAGTATCGGTGAGACATAGAGTAACCCCATTTTCATTTATTTCAATTCTCAACCTATCATTGCAGATTATGGACGTCAGTTATCGGTGCAATTTTCCATTTTCCATTCACAACCACTTCGAGGAATCAGTTTCAAGCACGATGTACGAGTATGACCAGGACATCGTTCAGTAGGAGCACGTGACATCCGCTCTTAGATCGAAGGGAAGTGTAACTGAGTTTCCTTGTATTCAATCATACTCCTCTGTCACGGGCAAGAGTCACGTACAACTTGAGGGTCGATCCAAGGAATTCATGCATACAATTGCATTGGCTTCCAGTGGAGGCGCCGGAGGATATGCGATAGATTTGACACCCGGTTGTAATCAAATTTTGTTTGTTCGAAAGCAGTTCTTTGAATTTAAAGGAAATTTGTACGCGATATGGAAATACTAGAAGCGTTTTTGTGAAACATGATTTGGATATTTGTTTTTTCAGTTTGAAGCGGGTAGTTTTAATTTTCTTTAAGATTTAAAAAAAATAGAACACAATATCAAAGATAAATTTGAACATTTTTAATATCGTATGCCTATACCTTACCTGTAGCGTAAAATTTTTCATTGACGGATTAAAAATGGATTTCGATACTGGAAAAGGTTTCTACTCTGAGACACTGAACAAACGAGATTCGTTTATAGTACTACCCGAAGAATGCAATGTCTTCCAGCCAGAACTACTTGGAATTGATAAGGTTGCTTTATCCATTAAAGAAGGCAACTTTAAGCCCAATGCCATACGAGCTCACTTGCCCCATGAATATATAAAAATGTACACACGACGCATTTTTGGTCGCGGGCCCTCGTGTGTACAGTGACCAAATGGGAGCACGGAAAAAGGAGCTCGTGTGGCATTGGCCTAAAATTAAAATATATTGGATCTTCAAAGACTTATCAAGAGCACACACTGGTTTACAAGTTATAAGAAAAGAGGATTAATTCCCAAAATATGAAGGTACTGGATTGTCTATAAATCACACACCACTTCCAACTTTACCTAACCTTGACTGTAGCGTCACACCAGCGAATATAGGCTGCTAATTATGCCTCGGTCATACTGTATCCGGGGTAGAGAGAGAGAGAGAGATAGTCTTTGAATCCACCCACAGTATTTACGCGTTAAAGAAAAATCTTAGTTTTTTCATATAAACATCGCTGCCAGCTGAGTACTTAATGTGTGACGCCATACATAGTAAGCAAACCTTTAATTCTCAAGTGCGACTCCCTTCACGACTCCTGACCTGTCGTAATCGTGAGTAGTTCTCCTACTCAAGTCACTCCAGTTAGCAGAAAAATGTGCTCTTTGCTTGTGTTCTAAATGGGAATATTCGCAAAGGAAGTTGTGCATTTTTCTTTAAGTTTCACAGGGTGGGTATTTAAGGCCTTAGACCACAACACAAGAGGACGAAAGAGATCCTTGGCCTAAGCAGGACAGATTTTTAAAAGTTTAAGTTGAGAAAGCATGCTAATAGAATTGGGCTTTCAAACGAGGACGAATGATATACATATGTACATATGACGGTTCAGCAGATATATTTAGGGAACCACTTCCTTGAGATCCGAATTGCCAAATTGACAACAATCAAATTATCAAGTTTTGCAGGGAACTTAAATGTCTAAATGGAAAAAGTTTCGATTTATGGGTAGAGTTATAGGATGGTCCCAGGGGATCGCGATGGGCCCATAATGGTGCCTGGTATCTAATGATGGCTCAGCCTCAACTCTAACCAACCTTAGAGTAATCTATTTAATCAAATCTAATCAAACTTTTCTTGAAAACTGGTAACAAAAATAATCACCTTTTGAACACAGTGATGCATCATTTTGTGGCTTCACTTTTGACAAGATTCTCGAATGAAAATCGTCACAACCCTACCACTGTAGAACAGAAAACGTACGAAATTCATCACAATTTTATATCCGTTTGAAAATCATAATAGCGGTAAATCCACCACAGCAACTGCTACATAAATGATGAAATATTAAAAAAAAATCACTGATTGGCATTTGGCCGTAAAATTTTTATTTTTACGAGCGGTCTTTGATTCCTAAGACTTTTATGATTTATGTGTCCCGTTGTTTCTTTTTGTTGGTTTTTCCTTTCAAAGTACTGAAGGAAGAATATGCTTCGATTCAGAACCCAAACAAATTCAAAGACCATGTATACGAGTATATATTTTGAGATTCTACATACAACTGCACTTGTACTGAAAAGGAAATAAATTTCGGTCGTTTCGGAGATTGTATCCTTAACTGCATTTCCTGTCTCAATTCGCTTGATTGATTGAAGCTAGTTATTAAAATTAATAAAAATTGCGTCAATAAACACCCCCAATCATAGCTCATCACTCGAATTATATTAAATGGGAGACCATCGTTTGTCGTCCCGTTAATAAATGCATTCATAACTACTAGTGAAATAAAATCATTCTTGTGGCTAAGAAATTATCCACTAGTAATGAAACTGGATGACAAGGTCAAGCGAAATCGGTTGATTCCGAAAGATGGAAGGAGAATACTCGTACTATATCAATGTTGTTTAGTGGATCATGCGCATTGAATACGTTCCATTGGAAAACTGAACAAACAGCTGAGTGCATTCCACGACAGCATCGGCTCAACGTACATTCAGAGTTTTTAATTTGCACATAAAGTCATTTTGAATAAAGGTGGTTAGGCTTTTTTCTGAAATTTGAAGTTTGGTGTATACTGCCCTTTTTGAGGAAGACGGACTTCCACATGTAGTAGTGCCATTGTAGTGCCATTCATCCCTTAACAAAATAATTAGAATAACGACACACACTTCCCATATAAATCCATAACACTGAAACACATTAAACTCGACACCCGGTACATGACAGACAATTTTACGACTCACCACAAAGTCGAGGTCACTATCTCACTTTGAAGTGAGTTATGATTTCGTTGCACATTAACCAAAGTAATAAATTGTATCAGATTTCATTTGAAATCTTATCACCGATGTCTGCACATATATGTGGACATACTTTGTATATAGGTATGTATGTATTATGTTATCTTATATGTTTAAGGATATTTTATGCTAAGTAAGTAGTATATAAGATTTTGTATTAATAGGATAAGCATTATGAAATAAAAATCAATCGGAAGATTGAACTCGTAGCTCTTTAGCCGTTAAGTATCATTGCGACTCTTTAGCCATCACCTTGTACGGCTTGGGATAGCCTTTATCAATTCCCATAGCTTCGTAGGAGAGGTAGGGACCAATAGTATCTCCCAACTGAATTACATGGCGACCCTGCCAGCGATCGTCATAAATTACATGGCGATCGTGCCAGCGATCGTCATTTATTATACACATATTGGACAGCTCACATAGCTATGATTTATTCGATTTCTCAAAGTGAAATACATTATCCAAACGATTTCATAATGAATGAGGATAGAAATGGCCTAGTTGGCGTGGTATTGGTACTCACATGTCTAAAAAAGGCCTTAAAGGGTAAATTTATCTGTATCCGGAAATGCTGAACAAACATTGCGATGACTTTCCTTGGAACTGCTTACTTCAGCATTCCATTCGAATGGTTATTTGTTTATAAGTGCGTTAGACTACTACGCAATGCTGCGTGGGTTCAATCGCAGCAAAACTCCCAAAAGTTTTTTTCACGGTGCCACCTCTTTTGAATGTCTAACAAGCATTCAACGAGTATAATTTGTCATGAGGAGCTTCTCAACTCTCCGTTCGGAGTCGGCAAAAAACTGTAGGTTCCTTACATTCGTGCAAAAATATAACACGCACACACAAATGGTAGGCCCCGGTTCACCCCGAACTGTAGCGCCACCTAAAGAAAGAAGAATGTCAGTCAAAATATTAAAAAAATAATTTAGGAAAAAAGAAAAAAGAAAAGCTAAAGAAAAAGTGGGTTAAGGCAAAAACTTTGGCATTTCATATTTGACAGATTATAATGTAATAACAGTAACCCTTTAAAAGTATTGCATTTTTCAATTTTGAAATATCTTCATTGGATCATCAATTTGTCATTTTATGTGTCATTGATGGTGTGACACTTTCAGCAACCATTTCGCAGTTGCTAATATGGAGGATATGCCATCACCCACACCCAAAGTTAATAGTAAATGCACTCTATTTGTGAAAATATTCCCATCGTCGCGTCGGTGAAAGTTACTAAACATGACATCTCCATGTTCCATTTGCTCACCATAGCCGTGTGACAGTTTCAACTATGGTTTCCTTTGTTTGCGCTCAAAGTTGTCACATACACATATGGTGCTTCCTCTCGTAGGCAAGCACAAACATGCCACTTAAACTGAAACAGTTTGATATAAACGTATATAATCAAGGTCCTGGCTTTTTGTCCTCTTCTTTGCTATTGCTGCAGCATCACAAACATACTCGTACGATTTCAAAACACTCAAAGGCAGTCATAGCATGACACCAGGACGCCACAACGATACAATGAACATTATTTTCGCATATTTATCCCTCTGCCTTTCTCCTGCTGGTGTACATGATATCCTTAGGGATTTGTGTTGACGGTGTGTTGTTTCAAGAAGACAAGGAATTTCATTTCAATTTGTCTAGCGAAAGGGGAAAAAACGAGTACACTCGGCGCATTTGGATGAATTCCAGAAAATGGTACTATTTTTTAATCCCGCTGACAGTGGTCTTTAATTGTATCGAGTTATCTTGTCATGTTATTAAGTTGTCCCCAGGTTTATCCTTTATTGTGACGTAGAGCTGACCACCTTGCAACTATATACTTATTGTGCCGGGGAAATTGAATTCTTTTGTCGAACAACGGTGGAAAGAGTGCGGAAATATATTTAATGGGATTCGAGTCGATGCTGGAGGATTGAATTTTACTTCAAAGGGAATAATATTTTTGTCCAGCGCAAGCCATATTGGTTATAAATGCTAAGCTATGTGGAGCTTTCTAGATGACGATTGAAGGATTTAAAATGGGTTGGATAATACTCAATTTCTCCAATCGTCCTTCAGAGAACAATCAGTCTCCATTCAGTTGCAGTTATAGACAAAAAGTATTGTAGATAAAATAAGCTTTTCAAATCTATCTCAGGTAACGAAAATGTAAATCGAATGTCATTTACCAGCAGGATATTACATTTCTATCTGTGTGATGGTTAAGGTTTCATTTTCTTACAACGAATGAGACCACAATCCATTCGGGCGTATACGTAATATTTGTTCGATGCCTTGCTAGCGACAACCTAATAAATGCTAAAATGATCTCAATACGAATCGTAAAACAAGATACATAAATGTCATCCTGATACCGAATAGGAACGAGTACGTTTCATTTGAAATTTTCCAAAGTCGCTTAATTGAATCTTGCCTGGGTATCGAAATATGCATTTATGGACGTCTGCCTGTCTGTCAATAGATTTCATTCTCAGAATTCCATATAATCCGGACGTAGCATATGCCAACGGCATGATTACAAATTCTATGCATTCCGGTATGAAAATGTCTCCGTGTGTGTGTGTAGGAAGGATCAGAATTTATTCAAAAATCACTTTTGTAACTTAATTGAGAGAGAGAGAGAGAGAAAAAGGGATATAGCATGGACTGGATTCAGATAGGAGATGAATTATCCAAGAAGTAAAGTTAAGGATTTCAGCAATCGATATTCGTTTGGGTTGATTGAACTATTTAGGGTATTTTAAAGCGGATGGGCATGTAGTTTGAATATGGGTGCTCATGTATTTTGAAAATTTCTGGGAATCTTTACGAAATCTGATAAATAAATAAATATTAGGCATCAGCAGTTTTATGGAGACCGGGGCTTGGCTTCTCGCAATCATTTGCGTATGCGTTTTTTTTATTTTTGCACAAATGGAAGGGACCTACAATTTTTTTGCCGACTCTGAACTGGGAGTAGAACAAAGCTCATTGTGACAACTGATACCCTTGAATGCTTGTCAGAAATTTGGAAGAGGTGGCACCGTGAATGAATCTTTGGGCGTTTGCTGGTATTGAACTCGGACAGCATGCGAAGAAGTCGAACGCACTCACCACTACGCAACGGCCCACAGAGATGAATATTACTTGTTGCAAATAAATTGTGATAAGTTTCAAGATGCATAGCGAAACAATCTCCTTCAACCTGACGTTACGTTGTGAAGGAATCGCACCAGCGAGCGACCACTAAATTAATTGCTTATTACTACTTCGAGATTTGAACTTCGACATAATCCATATCACAATGTCAAAACACACACAAAAGACATATATACTTTGTAACCAGACCACTATAAACGGCAACCGTAAATAAAGACCGAAAAGTGCTCATGCTGTAGAACAATACGTTCGGTTATTCACCGGTCACAGCTTAATATACCGATTAGGCAATATACGCGTTAATCATCGCAAATACGCTGATTAGGCAATAAAGACGTTTGAGGGTTCGAGGAAGTGAGGTAGAATAAAAGTCACTCTACCGACTCATGTCCAAAGCGAAAGAGTAGACTTTTGACTAGCCTAAGGGCTGAAAGCACGTCCCTTTATAATATACGTTCCATCCTGAGTTGGCAGAATTGTTGCAGAGTTTGAACTGACTCGCTAAATAGCAGAAGCGAGGGTACTCCCATCGTATAGTTCCAGATCAGGAGATATTTCAAAGTGTGTTTACACTCCGTCACGATGCTATCGAGTATCGCTAGTGTTATCTTTATCAGACAAAGATTCGGTCGAATCACCGCTTAAATCAACGTATGTAAATATATACTGCAGTAATAATTAACGCTGCGGTTTTTTTCGCTCATTGATACGCATCTTGTGCGTGAAGAGTGTGTGAACAGTAGACAAATACCGCAGTAATTCGGCACGGGCGGATCTAAAACTGCAAGCAGTGTCCTTAAGACTCCCGGATACCTGCAGCGTTTTTCAGGCAGAAGCTCGAGCCATACTTAGAGCTGCAGAGCTTCTGAACATGAAACGAATATCCGGTAAGGATATTGACATTTTCATCGGCACCCAGACTGCGCTCAACACGCTAGAATCGTGCACTATTAAATCGGCACTAGTCAGGAGCTGCTCAGGGCATTATGCACGCAGAGCCGGGTAATAATATGTTGGGTACCTGGGCACTCCGGGATAGAAGGCAACGAGTTTGCTGACAAGTTGGCAAGGAAAGGGGGGAGCTGCCACTACCTGACGCTCCACCGCTATGCAGCATTAAATTCAAGGTAAAAGATACACTCAGGAGAAGGGCTGTCCATAGAAGGTCTAACACTGTATGGCATAGTGTTTCTAAGACACTTTGGCCGGCGCTGTACCGTAAAACGATTAGTGAAATCCTTAGACTTAGTAGGACACAAATGAGAATAGCTATAGAGATATTATCCCGGCATGGCCTTCTGGGCAAGCGGCTCGAACTCACAGGCACGGATATTTGCAGATACTGCAATGATATCGGTGTAGCAGAAGAAATCGCACATAGTCTGTGTTAATGTCAGGGAAAAGCACCTAGAGGAGCGAGGAGGTAGGCCAAATCAACCGTAGACTCGTTCTATAATTTTGCAGAGTAATAAAATGCTTTGAGGAAATTGTTGTGGTTTAGGTTCCATCCTTGGTGCCTAATGTTTTGGGATGGCTCAGCCTCTCAACCTAACCTAACCTACGCATTTTGTGATTTCTTCGATTATGCTACGTAACGCTAGTCTGCAAGGAAGTTTTCATTAATTTAGTTGTACATGTGAACCAAAATCAATTTTAAATGGAGCAACAAAGAAAGCATTCGACTAAAGTTATTGTGACTTTAACAAAGTTTAACGTGCATTTTGTCCCATAATGACACGAACTTACTTCACGATAACCGACTTCTTGTTTATTTTTCGGTGTTAACATCGTAAATTAGCTTTCCATTTTCCAACTCTGATGATTATTCAAAAGTTTGTTCCGTATTAAAAGTCAAAAGTCAAAGTCATCTGTCACCGGTTGCTATTCGTTTGGTTTTTCCTATGAATCTCTAGGGTTCAAAGAAGTTCTCAAATTTCTTAAAGTTATTGTGAATATTTTTAGCAACCCTGCTCAATGCTCATTACAAATTTATACAGAGGCGTATTTCGGGTGAGATAAGTGGGCCACGTGTTCCGGGCGCACAAAACCGCAAATTATTAAATTTAAAAATCAAATTAAACCACAATACAGTGCAACCTACTTATCTGTTCAGTAGACAAAATTGGAACTAACACAATACTAATGTCATATTCCACTGAGCGTCCGGAGCGTCCAGAATATCCAAATATCTTGAAAATATGCTGAACCCTCTCCAAGATATAACCAGCTATAGCGATCAAACCGCTGAAACAAGAAGTGATGCCAGACTTCTTCATAATCGCATGATGTCCTACGACTTTCTGACGTTATTTTTAGGATTTTAGAATGATGTACTCGCTTCCATTGACCGTGTTTAAAAGCGGCTCACATAAAAGCCCTCCGAGACTATTTTTCAAATGAAAAAGAGAGGTTAGTTAACGAGGCATTAGAACGAGGATTCAATCTTTGCCAGGAATGGGATGTAACCACGAAAAAGCGTGTAAGATGAAAAGGATGTATGGCTGAAGATAGTGCATCGGATGCAGGGTTGACCGCTAGAGAAGAAATGAAAAGAGTAATGAAGGGATCACTGGATCGTATTGTGTCATGTGTGTGTACTCGTAAAATGAGTGAAAGGTTCACTCGTCTGCATGAATTTTTTCTTCTGGATATTAGAACACTGTGTTACGGCAGTGACGACTGCAATGATTGATTTAAAAAATGAATTAAAAAAAAACCATCGAAGTAGGGCAATCGTGATAATTATATTTCCATCTACACTTTATTCTCAATGTTTGTGATTTTTTTCAGATTTTTCTAAGCGATATTTTCGGAGAAAAAGCTCGGGACAGCAAGTTGTCCACAAAGTCGAAATTCAGCTTTTTAAGTTCTGGTTTGTGTTTGGGCCACTTATTGCTACAACTGTTCCAAATTTCAATAGTTAACGTAAAATAGTCACTGAGAAAAATGCCTGTGACAGACAGATAGACAGACAGGCAGAGACCGAACTGATTCCATTAGTGTTTCGTTTTGGTACGGACCTAACACTAAAAAGAAATGTAAAGAATTTGGAGATATGTATCTATGGTTGGTGTACGGGGAACCGTAATACGATAAAATATTGGATGTTCGAATGCTAATATCTACAAGAAAAAACGTCAACATAAAGCAACTTGAATAGCTACTTGAATTTATTGTACAGTACGAAGATAAAAGTGTATTTTTATTTAAATCCTGCTCACAATTGCAGTATCCATGATCTTTCAGTAAATTAAAATTAATACTTTCGTACTTGAGGGCTACAATAATGGGTCAAGAAAGATTATGCCGATTTGATTTGGTCAGTATAGGGCGAGAACTGATTTCGAAAGAAGGTAACGGTTATACGCACTTATTTTCATTATAAAACAGCAAGTAAATATGTTTTGTAAGTACAATTTCTGATTGTTTTATTTAGACAGAGTATCTGTTTTTTTTAAAATTTATGAAGGGGCGCAACTTTGATGCGTGCCCTAGGCACCATTTCCGATTGATACACCCCTGATATGTATACAGAATATTCGTATGTGTAGTCGGCACTGCTATAGTGACATTATTTTCATTAAAAGCAAAGATAATAGGTATTTCAATTTTGTTTGGAATTGGTACGTCTGTCTTCCATCGTATGGATCCTTAAAATATAATCCGTTAAGATTTGTTTTGATTTATATTTTTCTATTTCCCCATATGAAGTGAACAATATCTTGTGTTTGATTAAACTTACTCGGATTATCGGTCACAATTGTTCTGCTTGTTCTGCTAGTAGGATATAGGTCAGTTCAATCCTGTTGCAATTTAATTCCTTGTCTGTCTTTCTTGTGTTTGCAAAAATCAGTTCATCTCTGCGGGTGGAGTGCTTTTCGGGTTAAGTTTTATTTATTTATCATCTGATTGGTTGTTCAAACTCCAGAGAAAAATGTTACAAATGCAACATAAAATATTTTCCTCCGCATCTTTTAACAATGGTGGACGAAGAACCTACATCATCCGCGTTCTAATGACTCAATTTGAAAACTATTTCCTGGGCAATGCCTTGGATTCGGGTGGATTAACCCTAATTCAACCTTTTTGTGAGGGGATAGCATTTGTTCTTGCATATCTGAGGGCGCACATTTCTTCTCGTTTCTAATTTCCTCACAAGTAATGAAAAAGAAATCTTCTAAAATCCTTGCCCCATTTTTTTGTTCTTTCATAAATATTAAAGTCCTTCCCAGGATTGGTTTTACATTTTTCACTACGCGTCGGCTGGTGGTTTCATCATTTAGGCCTACATTGAGTTATTTCCTTGAAGAAGGATGGAAGATCCACACGCAGAATGATTAACGGCCGGTTCACTGTACGGTAACATTTCAAACAGAAAAAAAGATCCATTTAAGAGAAGGAAACCCCACATCTGGAAGGCGTAAATGCCCGAGAGACTCTTATATACTCGTAGTCATAGCACACACACGCATAAATCAATCAGTGTGATGGTTTCATGGGGCATCCACCCTGTGTGCGAATGTCCCCCGATGTTCCGACAGAACGATGGGCTTATGACATCGCAAAAAGAGACAAACAATGCGTGGTTTGGTTTTGGTTTTGCAATGAAATCACTGATGCGGTGACTTCGTTGAGTGACACATTTCCGAGTTTCTTTTTTTTTCACGGACATGGCTATTGGCTTTGACGTTCTGGTTATGATCTCCCTTGTGTGTGGTTGTGTCGCTATATTTCATTATCGATGTCCTTCGGTGGTTATGGATGGGCGATTTGATGGAGAATGGGTTTTCAATTATGTCAAATCTGTTCATTGGTGGTGAGCTAGTTGATGGCGCATACATTAAGAAAATTTGGAAAATATTTTCAAATTCAAAGGGTGGGGATTTAATTGATTTTTTGTTAAAGCGGAAGTTGTAATAACGGTAATCAAATATTTACATGTGGCTAGACTGAATCTGGTTAAAAAGGTATGTTTTTCTATGTCAGGTACTGAGTTGCCAAGATGTGATTTTCTTTATTTCTTGCTTACAAAAAAATGGTCGTTTGATCTAAAGCTTTATTTGATTTCACGACCTGTATTTGCACTTACGGTTTGGATAAAGAAAACTATAACCGCCCCTGTGATCAATTCCGACCGGTTTGAAAACGGACGGAATTACAAGGGATGGACTCGGAAAAATCGGTTAATATCGAATTCTTCGTTTTCAAACCGGTCGGAATTGATCACAGGGGTGAAAAAGTCGCTTTGACAATTGCTTCTGTTTATCACTCGCGTGATTTTTGCACCATAATTCGTAGTTTATCAAATTATGACGCGTTGAACAACAAACAACGAAAAGTGACTTTATGTCCACGCAACCAAATAGTGTATGTATAAAATACCGAATAATCAAATTATGAATATGTGTCATTTTGGTTAATTAATATAAAATTTATTAATAACTTGACTCCAGCGCCACCTATCGGGTTCAGATGTTGTAATTTTCTCTTTTTGGCACTCAACCAACATATATCGCGAATATGGTTCGAATAGTCTCTTTGTTGATGTTGAATGCCTGTTTCGTCATTCTCAGTGAAGCAGTGCGGTCTTCTACACCAAAATCACATACTTTTTGGATCATTTCAGGCGTCTAAACTGAAATTGGCCTTCCTGTACTCAAAGAATCATCACGGTACACTTGTTGCATTAATCGAAATGTTTCTGATGAATTTTTAACAATAGGCGTGTTTTTTTTTGTAACCTGTATGCGTATAGGCTAAACATGTTTCAGCAGCATGTTTACCCATGTAAAATACAACAAAATCTTAGCCTGGATAATTATCGAGTCTTATTTTTACACTGAAAGCTTTTTCGTAGTCCATATAGGTTACAAAAAAAACACGCCTAATTTTTGCGTGGAGTTTAATGACCGACCTTTTTGCCATGCTAAAATTTCAACATCAAATGAAAAGGTGTTCTGGAAATACTATTTTCATAACTGTTAAATATCAACCAAATATCATGAAATTTTGACAGATAGTAGAGAAAGATTCAAACGCGTTTTCGAACAAATAGTTGGCGCTCTTGGTTGCTGAGATAGGGGAGAGAGGAGCACATTTGAACACCTTTTCCTTTAAAGGCCTTCTCACCACCAATATATTTGAATTATTGGTCTTTTAGTTATTCGGACTTTGAGAAGTGAAATTAACATTTAATTTAAAACAACACTTGTGTAAATTCAATAAAGGCCTATTATTTATTTAATTTTTTTAAAAAAAAAAAGTCCTAATGTTTAAATGTGCCCCAACAAGGAGCAGCTTTGAACAGGCCTCGGGCTTTTTTGAACTGTAGCTATTTCAATGGTTTATGACAGCAAATTATTTAGCAAAAAGCTTACCTTACTCTTATTCCAAATGAAACGGTGCCTCCAATAAATATTACTCACAAACTGAGATCCTCACGAAAAATATTTAACACGCTTACAAAAAAAAATTTAAAGAACGAAATTGTGTACATAAATTCTGCACTCCCGGCTACTGGCAGACGACGCGATGGCTGAGCAAATCCCTGAAAAGTGTTGACGACTAATGATGAGTGTATGGCCATGTGGAAATTTTAAAATATTTATTATTTGAGTTGTTATTAGCAATATTTAAAGCTGCGTTCAATGGTGCCCCCCTCTGCCCTATGGTTCGTGTCCGGAATATTATTTGACACAGTGTGTGTATTGTGAATATGAGTCATTTTGGTCAGTAAATATAGAATTAGTTAATAACTTGACTCCAGCGCCACATATCAGGTCCGGAGCTATATCATCTTTCAAGCTGGAACCAACCATACATATTCACTAAATTTTATCGAAATCGGTTGTTCGGTTTCGGAGATTAGCGTGTTCGAACATAGTGACACATGATTTTTATATGCATACTAGCTGAACCTGGTGCGCTTCGCTCCACCTATTTTTTCAAAACTTGCCCGCGCACTGAGTTATTAGGGTATGATAGAGAGGATGCAATCACTGCTGTTCTATTTTGCAACTTCGGCGCTTTCGGCGTGAAAAGTAAACGCACAAAATATGAATTCATTTTTATATATATACATACATAGATTGAAGAAGAAGATAATTTTTTTTTATCAATCTTGATTATAAACATGAGGACATTTCAAGCTCAGCTTACAACATTATGCAACAAATGGATCCATAAATTAAGGATATACTAAGCTACATCTTTCAATTTCTACGGTTTATTGTATTTTGAAAAACGGAAAACGCAACTTGCGGTGAAAATATGTACTTAAGTTTTAGATATATTGCTTTGTATAAATAAATTCACTTAAGTAGTTTTTGGAGCTTCTAGCAACTTTTGGAAAATATTGAAATCCAGCTATTGCGATTAATTGGCACTCTTTCCTTTTCTTTTCCTTCTAGTAGTTCCTGTAGACTTTCGTATCCAAAAGCTGATATGCTATTCTATTCGCTATTTCTATTCGCTAGCTGGAATTAACATATGAAAGTTAAATACAAACCAGCGTTCTTCACAGTCAAATGTAAATAGGCTTTAAAATTATAATACGAAAGTCAATAGGTACACACAAAGTTTAGAATTTGATTTGAAAGCAACCACCCGTTGCAATTGAATCAACATTTAATAAACGTATTCCTTTACCCTCGTCCTCGATGAACCTGCACTGGTGCCAACATATTTGCACGACATTAAATACTCCCCGCGCGAAAGAGAATTCAAATAACTCACCGGTGAAAATATATTCGCCTATTTCAGGGAAAGGATTCATTCCGCCCCGCATCCCCTCAGCTGAGAACTGAGAACAACAGCGAATTGAATAGAACTTGTGTTCGCCTCGCTTGCGGACATACAAATTGATTGCTGATATTTACGCGAAGACAGGATGATTCGATTTCCATGTATAATGTTGCTGACAGTGTACGAGCAGGCTGGTGTATTTCTGGATAAACTGGCTCGGTGGCCAGGTGAATGTGACTTTTTAACCAGCAAATGAATAAGAGCATGTAGTCGTATTTATGGAAAATGGTTTTTTGCCTTTGATTTATGTCCCTAGGAGTTAAACGGGACACAGGCCTAATCCTATTAGTACACCACAGTGTATCATTACCACATTTTCACTTTGGTTTTTCAGAGAAATGGAGAGAAATGTACCGTAAAGTCGGGGATTATGTACGTGGTTAACGGTTACAAATGGTTCACGGAAATACGAGTACTTTTTGCTGGAAAAAAGCGAAATAATATGTGAAATGTCGTGTATTTAGATTTAGATTTTTTATTTTATTTGATTCATTTTTATTTGGTTAATTTTTTATTTTTATTAAAGGGAATTTGACAGCTATCGTCATTTCCATAGCTGGTGTACCTACATATTTGCATGGCTCTACCAGTAAAATTAAATATCACACAACACAGTTAAGAGAAAAATTATTAAAGACCTCCCTGACCTCTTTTCTTTCTTTAGGTGGCGCTACAGTTCGGGGTGAACCAGGGCCAGCTTCTCGCAACCATTTGTGTGGGCGTTGCACGAATGGAAGAGACTTACAGTTTTTTGCCGACACCGAGCGGCGAGTTGAGAAGCTCCTCATGACAAATGAAACTCTTTGAATGCTTATCAGACATTCGAAAAAGGTGGCACCGTGACAACTACTTTTAGGTGTTTGTTGGGATTGAACCCGAGCAGCATTGCGTAGCAGTCCAACGTACTTACCAATTCACCACGGTGCTCACTATAAGTAATATAAGATCCTGTTAAAGTTTTATGTAGCCATGCGAATTTTTTTTTTTTAAATCCGAAAATATTTTACTACCACCATTTACCATCATCTATCCTATCCTATCATATCCTATCCTATCCTATCCTATCCTATCCTATCCTATCCTATCCTACTAATATATAAATGTGAAAGTTTGGATGTTTGGATGTTTGGATGTTTGGATGTTTGGATGTTTGGATGTTTGGATGTTTGGATGTTTGTTGCTCTATAACACCTTAACGGTTTAACATACTTGAATGAAACTTTCGTGAATAGATAGTCTACTTCCTGGATTAGAGATTAGGCTACTTTTTAAACAAAACATACAATTCCTTGATTCCATAATTCGAGTTATTCCAATTTCCGCTTTTATTATTTGGTCATTATTTTTGGGTACACCATTGTCATTGATCGTCACTCTGTTGGGAGAGGGTTGTTTTTGTAGATGTTATGCTCTTCTCTTCGCCACAAATCCATCGCTATTGCTTATTCTTTAATTTTCTTTCTACCCATACGCGCATTGAATGAGGGGTAAACCATTGCCATTGATCGTCATTCTGTTGAGAGAGGGTTGTTCGTGTTAATAATTAATGCTCCTTTTTGGGATTGTGACTCAAAGTAGAGGAGGGATGATTTTGCTGATATTTGCTACCGACTTTAGTTAGTTGTGTTTCTGCTTCATCAGCGTGCGGATCTAGATCTACAGAAAGGGGGAAATGCACGATTTTTTTTACTTTCTTTTTTTTGTCACTTTACAGCGGTATTTGGTTACCTTAATTCAATTCACAAATACATATATTGTAGTAGGGGTAGGCAGGCGATGTTGAGTCTTAAAATTAGTAAATAGTTGGTGATTTCAGACAAACCTCACCAGTTACTCCACGATCAATGCTTACAACAAAGCCTAATATCTTTGGCGTTTACATAATGCTATTGTACTTTAAATATGAACATTAAGTACAACTATTAGAGACAAGAAACCAGAAAGTACCATTATTTGATGCTCATAAAATACATATTATGTACATATATGTGTAGACGTGTTTGTACACAGGTATATTACATTTCCATCAATTTTTTATGCAATCGTTTCATCTATGTATATGGAACAACCACTTAGTTCAGATAATAATGTATTGGCTTCAGAATTCTTTAGAATCTTAATTTAAATAATATCGCTTTCTACTACTTCCTTTCTATCATACTACAATCAAATGACGCGACTGATTTTTAGCACGGGCAACGCCGGGCAGACAACAGCTAGTGAAGTAATAAAGGAAGTTACTCATCTGCAGGTAATTTTGGTAGCTAAGCATAACCTACGTTTTCCTAATTTAGTAATTTGATACTTAAATTTGGACATATTTGGGGATATGAATACCCTTATAATGTATTACACACAGCGCGAGCACATAAAGGACAACAACGAGAGACAGACAGATCGACCTAGTGATAGGAAACTCAGATGTTAGGTTTCAATTAACTCTATGAGTGGTGCCCAGGATAACTGGAGAGTTGTGTATTATTGAAAGTTATGCCATTGCTTATGATTCACAGAAGTTTTTTCCAGATATTTCCTATTTCCTATTATTTCCTACAATTTCTTCAGCCATACCACCATCCTACTGCCAGTTTTATGCCTTCGCAGTTGGTTTTGATATTAGCTTCTGAAACTTATCAACTTTCAGCAATAGTGTTGTTCACATAATCAAACATGTTTGACAAGCATGGCATGATTGCCTTGTTTTTGATAATGTGATCGCCCCATCCAGCGGCTTGTCAAACATGCAGGATGGATTTCAAAATGTTTTGATATCTTGCTGGCTTGACAAGCAAATTTGATAATGTGAACACTTGCTTGTCATGCCACGGAAGGAAATTTCATTTTCAAAAAGTTTTCAACCTGTGCGGTTCATCATAAGAGAAAATTAAAATGGCTGTATATGGAAATTGCGATTTTTGGAGAAAATTTTTTGAATTGCATCGAAGTTTTCCTTAGAAATGCCAAATACAAAGTGAAGACTACAAAAACATAATAAAAAAATAAAGCATATGAAATTCTTTTGCAAGGATTAAAATTAATAGAACCAAATGTTACATTGGATACACTTAAAAAGGAAATAAATAAATTCGAGCTTCGATTAAAACGTCCGTCATGCTTACAATTTTAATGAGAACTGATGTTTGATAGCATGTTTGACAAATGTGAACGCAAATTCCTTCCTTCCATCAAACATTCATCATGCCGTGTTTGTCAAACATGTTTGATTATGTGAACCCCCCTAATTAATTAGAAAGTTTATGGTATATCAAGTTTCGGCTTCTCATTATCTGCTTCCAATTTTATTTACCTCTAACGAAGAAAACAAACAGTTTATTTGAAGGATGTTAGATCCGAGTTTATGAATACTACGTACGGCGTTCCACAAGGATCTATATTGGGTCCTTTGCTATTCATCATTGTAATGTAAACGATCTTCATTCTATCATCAAAAATTCAAATATTCATGTGTATGCAGATGATGTGAAACTCTATTTAAGCTGTAAGCCCGAATTTGTCGATGATGTATTACAAGACTTTTACGTTGATCCTAAAAAAGATTGTTAAAGATAGATCCTACCCAATCCAAATCCGGGATATGTGGCAACGAGTTTGCCGATGAGCTGGCAAGAAAAGGGGGGGAACTGCCACTACCCGGGGCGGTGGAAGTAGCTGCATTAAATCAAAGGTAAAATACATGATTGCAGGAAGGGTTGACCATAGATGACCCAACACAGTAGAGCACGGGATTTTGAAGGCACTTTGTCCAGCGCTGAACCGTAAAATGACTAGTGAAATCCTTAGACTTAGCAAGGCTTAAATGAGTATAGTTATAGGAATTTTATTCCGGCATTGCCTTTTGGGCAAACACGCCAAGGGGCTCGGAGTCACAGGCACGGATAGTTGCAGATACTGTAATGATCTAGGTGTAGCAGAAGATATCGCACATATTCTGTGTGAACGCAGGAACATTTTAGGCTCCTTCTTCTTTAGTAACCTGGACGAGGTAGGCCGAATCAACCATAGACTCGGTTTAAAATTCTGCAGGGTAGTAAAATGCTTTGAGGAAATTGTGGTGGCTTAGGTGCCATCCTTGGACGGATTCATAGGGGATCGCAATGGGCTCACTCTGGTGCCTAGCCTCTCAACCCTGTCTAGTTCGTCCAATATTTAGTTCCCTTCTACTTCTACATGTCTGAGTACCCAGCAGAGAGAAACTTTGTGGTGTCCTCTGAGTGCCATGAGGCAGCCTTTTACGCATTTTGAAGTCACGAGGGTCGAGTCCGGCCTGACTGTGATCCTCATTGCAGGTAGCTCCTTTGTTAGGATAATTTCTGCTGCTTTCTAAATAGCGTATATCTGAGATTGGAAGACGAGGCAGGAATCAGAAATATGCATAGTTCTTTAGAGAAAACTCTTCTTTCCATAACATTCTCGGTTTTCGAACCATCTGTATAGATGGGCGTCTATTAAATTTTGCTCATTTTATTATTTTACTACTTTTGATTTTGAGCTATAATTGCCCATATTCCAACGACAACATTGATAGTTGTCTCGCAATCGACCTAAATTTAGATCTTGGAACTTGTATTCAAAATGGATGGTGGTTCGCGTTAATTCTCGTGGATCATGTTTTTTTTAGGATTTCGCGGTCTGAAAATATTATACAGTACTGCCTCGGTAATTTGAACTAATAAGTCCTTTTTTGCAGTCAGTTACTGCTGAAACGGGCATTTTAAAACGGTTTTAAGTGGTTAAAAAAAATGTATTGTTAAAACAAGAAACAAATTATGTAATAAATAAAAAGTAACACACCATGAGCAAAACTAGTTGATACTTAAATTTACCTTCAATGTTCTAGACTCAAGCAAAAGCCAATTAACAGTATACTGAACTGGAATCGACACGTTTTCGTAATTATGTTCGGCACTCTGTAACTGTAAAAGCACTCAGCATAAGAACGACAGACAAATCTCAAATTACAGAGTAATAATTGACGTTGAAATTAGTGGAGGGTTCGCGTTACCGAGTGTTCGATTTATCGAGGTATTACTGTGGTACAGCTTCACAAATTAAATTTAAAAAAAAAAAACAAATAATGTAGCTAACAATTTGCAAATTTCCTTATCAACAAACGTGTTAAGATATGCAGATAAAAATTAGTTCCAGTACTGTATTCAAAGGACAACTACGAGTATATTCCCAAGTGTTTCCAAATAAATCACACAGAGTTGACAAAACAAATAAAAATAATCTAAAACTAGCAACAGTTTTGCATAATTGAAACATTTATAGCATTGAATTCAATATCAATCGCGGCGCACATCGTTACAATACTACAGGATCCATATTGTGAGAGGATGTTATCGCTGTGTTGGCCATTGGAGTACCCTCCAACCCCCATAAATGTAAGCAGAAAGGACGAAATAAATTCTTGTTTGCTCGAATCGATATTAGCTGAAACAGTTCGCATGACATAGTTTCTGAGGCAATGCATGCAGCGGGTGGAGGAGGGGTTTTTATTTGACATTCGCTTGAACGTAATGTTTATGCATTTTAAATAACGAGTCGTTTGTGTTTGTGTGCGATGAATCTCAGTTCGTTTTGCATTTATTACTAAGTTATGCATTTATGCAACTTTAATTGAACAAAAAAGAAAACACATGATATCTGTGACGTGTGTTCTGTAAACATTAAGCAATCAGTTTCGATTGCATTGTAGTCGACTTTAGAAGGATTGAAGGATATGCAGGAATTTGCTACTACCATAGAAATTTGAATATGTTCCTTATGTAGTTCCCATTAGAAAATACATATGTGTCTATTCGAGAACTTTGAATGCAATATTTTGAATTGTACTTAAGTATGAAACCTTCATCTGAAAAAAATAAGAACAAAAGTGAACAATTCTCCTGCTGGACTGTGCTTTCTTGAACAAAGTAAGACCTCCCATTTGAGCGTTTTCAAATAGTTTTTGACCGGTTTTGCGATTTGCGGATGAGCATTGTCGTGCCGCGAAATCACTTTGTCGTGTCGTTCAATGTATTCCGGCCGTTTTCCTTAATACACGGTTTAAACACATTAATTGTAGTCGGTAGCGATCTCCAGTGATGGTTTCATTCAGTTTGAGGAGCTCATAGTAGCCCATACCCTTGTGACCAAATATAGAGAATGAGCCTAGAGCCATGGATATTTGGCTTCACCGTTGATGTTGATGATTGGCCGACCTTAACTCATGACTTTCTGCACTTGGAATGGTTGTAATGGATCCACTTCTCATCACCAGTGACAACTCGATGCCAAAATGCCTTCCTATTCTGTTCCTGAAGCAGCTGTTCACAAGTGAAAGAACGCCTTTCGACGTCCCTTGGTTTCAATTCGTATGGGACCCAATTTTCTTGCTTTTGGATCATTCATATGGCTTTAAAGCTTTTCCCTACCATTGACAAGTCTACTCCCAACGATTCAGACAGTTCTTGAATTGTTTGACACGGGTCTTTATAGAGCAATTCCTCCAATTCTTCATCTTCGAACTTTTTCGGCTGTCCAGGTCGTTCCTTGCCTTCCAAGTCGAAATCACCACTTTTAAAACGTACAAATCACATCCGACACATTTGCTCAGCTAGAGCATGGTCATCATAAACTTTCACTAAAATACGATGACTTTCATTGAAGTAAAGAAGTAAAACTTTTTTGCAAATTTTTTTTATAAAATCATACCGTTTTTTTAAAGGTTTGTGTACACATCTTTTATCCAAATATAATTTAAGTGTTGTTTTCACAGCAATGTCTTCTGGAAAGGGGCTAAATGATGCGGAGCAGCTTTCTGTCAAATTATTAAAGGACGAATTCACCTCTTATAGAGAAATTGCAAACAGAATTGGTCGATCTGAATGTGTCATCCGAAATTTTTTCAAAAAAGGCAAAGCATATGGTGTAAAAGCTCCAACAAAGGGTGACAAAAAATTATTACGTCAAAAGTCAAATTCCCCACGAGGCAACCTAAAATCGGTTATCTTTCACACAAATTAAAGATAAACTGAACATTTCTGTTACACCTCGGCGCATTTCACGCATTTTGAACACCTCGTCGAACTTGAAATGGACGAAACTAAATGGAAAACCACCTCTAGCTGTTGCCAACTGAGAACACAGACTGATTTTCGCAAGAAAATATATGTCTTGGACAACCCAATGGCAGAAAGTAACTTTTACTGAAGACAAAAAATTTCATTTGGATGACCCGGATTGCTACAGTTGCTACTGGCATGTTTTGACAAAGCGCGACGTAGCCAGATCAAAACTCAATTTTGGTGGCGGAAGCGTTATGGTATTGGCGTGCATTCTCACATCACGGGAAGCTTCCCATCTGCTTCATAATGAAACGATGGATTGGTTTGCAGACAAAAACATATGCTAGCTTGACTGGCCAGCTTGCAGTCTAGATGGCGATCCAATAAAGAATCTCTGGGGTGTTTTTGCTGGCAAGGTAGTTGTGAATGGACGACGACAATACACTAGCGTAAATGACCTCTAAGCAGCCATCCGAGGGTGTTGGTCCGAAATTGATATTAGTATCCTTAACCACTTGTCAAATTCCACGCCAAATCGAATTTTTGCAAAATTCTAAAATACAAATTGATTCACTTGTCTTCCTTAATAAGGTTAATTCATACAAAACTTTTAAAATACAAAATTTAAAGTAATGAAAAGGTTTTTGTTTAACTAAAAATTTATCTAGTCCAAAGCTAATTGGTAAACCTTTTCCGAGAAATAAGTAATCTTATACCAAAAGAATCGTTAAAATCTATTCAGCGGTTGTTGAGATCCTTAACCACAAACGTTTTGTGACACCGATCGGAACTTTGCTTTATACTATGTTAGGATATAATTTTTGGCATAGGCAATACATGAAGAATGTACTACTTACGCCATCTGTAGTAAAACGCTACGAATTAATTCCAACTCTCAATACATATTTCAGGAAGCAAGCAAACGAACTATGTAATTCTTAGATGAAGCTCAGATATTTGCCCAGGGTTTTCTCAAAAGCGTACTAATAGATGTGATTCCTTGAAAAAATATTTTATTACGTATGTATCTTTTGCTAACGAGACCTTCGGACTACCATATTCGCTGAAAAACTACAAACCATGAATAATTTAACCAGTGGCACTGACCAACGGAACTAACGTAATTACATTACTCCGGGGGAATCATAATCTCTCTGGCAATTTCCTAACCACTAAAGTTCTATTCACCTTTTTGATTATGCCCCGTAAGAGAACATCATTAATTAGGGAAAGCAGACGCCCACTGAATACCGCGCTTTACTCTGTACGAATTATATCTATGTGCCGCAAGGATAATTACACCATCACAAAAACGTGAATAGGATCTGTTTGTCCTTAATGAAAATGTCTACGACAACGCAATATATGTTGATGAAGGATGTGGTTAATTATACACAGTTCAAAATGCTTGTTTCCTCACTCGAAATAAATTAGATTACTTCAGTTACTGCCCCTTGACTGGCCAGGACTCGATTGGGCTCTCTTTCATAGAATTTGGACAGCAAAAAGTTTCCAGCGAAAACAACATAAATACGTTTTTTGTTCTTTGTTATTTTCCCATAATATTCATTAAAGTTAAGTAAAAGGATACCAACCATCGTTCACATAAATCTTCACTTCCATATCGGGGGTATTATTGAATTGAAGGGTATGCCATAAATTATCACTGTCCACAGTGGGAAAATTGACACCTTCGCACTCAAATTGATTGAGATTAAGATACTGTATCGTTTGCCCCTAGGCGACGATGCCTAAACGTGAAACTTCTGGGAATATTAATTAACTCATTTGCATTAATTAAGGACTCTTGTCATTCGATGGTTGCTTTTATGCTCTTTTCATTTGCATGATGAAAGGGTGTTCGTCGTCGGCGGATTGTAATTAAAAGCACTGACGGATGGGGTAATTATATACTTTTTGCTTCAAATTTTATCATTTAATTGAAATCCTCTTTTTTGAATCTCGGTACTTTGACAGACAGAAGATAGGAATGGAATCTTTGATTCAAGATCTCAAATGGTTTGGAGCAATTGCCAATGGTAAATCGCCCGAAATCCTTAGATAATCAAAAAAAAAGAACCAAAATATGGAATTCATTGCAAACAGTCTTATGATAGGCAGCACCATAACATAGACGGTTTTGTATTTCAATTGTAAATCGAACAGTTGGGCCAACCTCTGGGTTGATTTAAAGGACTACCTGAACTTCTTATTTTCAGATTTGTTTTTTTCATAATGTACCTAGCTCTGTTGCTATTGCTTGAGATGGCTACTTAAAAGTGTCAACATATGTACAGTGCCAAGTGGAAGAGTACACATTTCGGTGGAAAATTTCAATTTGGTCCGGTTTCGTTGTCGTTATCGTTTGCCGACCTGAAGTAGAAAATAAAATTCAAATATTTCCTTCGGCTTTAAAGTATCTTCGTCACATTCTTTTGATCCCTGTGTACGTTCTGTAGGAGTTTCCTATAAAAGATGCCCTCTCTTGTCGTTCTATACGTTTTTCATTCATCTTCGCTGCGAAATGCACTGAACGGGGTCTTAAAATTGTGTCAACAGGACCTCATGATGGATGGCGAATGAATGGCATTCTTTGGATGACGTTGTACGCAAATAGAAAACACTTAGAATGAAAATTAATTTCCGTCCAACGATGCTTCAGAGAGAGTGTCATCCTCTTCTCAGTGCTCGAAGGAAGTTTGCATTTCAAGGTGTCCCGAGTTTTCAAGTTAACAAGTTGAATAAATGCAAGTGGAAGGATACTGAGCTCCATGTCAGTGGATAGTTGTTGTTGTCAACTGAATTGAATTGAATTTTTAATTTATTTTTATGTTCTGTTTCGATTTGAATTTGAATTTTAATTTAAAACGTCAAATCTCATAACGTAACGTTAACAATGGAATAATGGGTAGTAACTTGGAGAAAGAGAGACTAATATACTTTTAATAGTTGGGAACTAAGATTTTGGTAAATTTTAAGGTTAAGATTTACAGTTTTTTTTTTACTGGTATGAAAATACAATCAACTTCTCTCGTAATGTGTTCAAATAATTTTTTATGAACTTCTCTGGTGCTGCTATTGTATTTTGAAAGCCACTTATTCAATACGAACAAGAAATAATAGTAATTGGCATCAACGTACAAATAATCAAAAACTAATGAAGCCCTACAACGTAAGGCACACACGTACTTTCAACGTGTTGCAACAGAAATTCATGGACTCAGTTCAGCGTGGGCCTAATCTATTTACAAGTTATCACGAATCCTTGACGTGTGTATATTGCATTACGTATTTATTTCATTTAGAAAGAGTTTGCTCTTACGGTTTGATTCTGCTTTTCATAACAATAAAAAAACTTTTTGATTATTTTTGTGAACACGTCATTCAGTCGATAGCACATTCACGGGCGCTATTCGAGTCAAATTCCATTAACAAAATGGTCGATAATGCAGTTTGCATTCGATTAGATTTTATTGAAGAATAATGCTGCCTGTGACCTAACAGATCTACAGTGAAACCCGGTTAATAACAACCCTCTTAAGTGCAAATCGCATGTAGCATCCTCGTTCTTTTGAAACTCTGAGTTTATAAGTACATATCGCTTAACTATATTCCCCGGTTAAGTACTCAAGTACTACAAGTATTTTGCTTTTAAGTACCCTTTTTAATAAAGCACTAGAATCGAAACAAAGCAAAACGTAATAAATTACATAAATTTGGGATATAGTGTGGTGAGCTCTAGTACTCTAGTAAGACTTTGACGTTTTCTCTTGGCTGTCAGATTTCGATTGTTGGTTGTGAAGATCTTTCGCCTTTTCGCGGACTTGTCTTGTTCGGGGATAAGTAAGTACCTCTGAGCCGCTAAGCAGGTTTTCGTAACTACATATCCCGGATAAGTACTCAGGACATTGGAAAATTCTCCTAATACACTTATCCGAGTTTACTGTATTGTATCGTACGAATCCTAATTAGTCCAAGAGGCAAACCGTCTTTCTGATTAAGGCTAGTATATCCTTGGTTGACGATTTTTTTTAAATCGTAATGTCTTAAAAATTCTTTATGGGGAGTAAGTCGTCTGACCCTGAAAAGTGCCGGGAAATCACAAACGATGTGCTCGGCCGTCACAACTTCCTCCAAACAGAGACAACATTCGGTCTATGTAGACAGGCCTTACTTATTTCTTGTGGTATCGTAATTGGCAATGACTAGAGAGGAACCTTGTTAGATACTGAATATTCTTCGTATTGAAGTTTCCTGTGATATGTACAAGGCTTGATTAACAGTTTGAGTCCTGGGACATTGTGCCAATGAAAGCGTCGAATATCATCCCATTTGTTAATTAAGGCTGAAATCGTTGCCCAGTTTATGCCGCAAAAGGGTTCCGGGCCTAAGAATTTGCCAGTTAAACCTGAATGGGCAAGCTTACCCGTTTCTTATTTGACTAAATTCTAAGCCGAGCAAGAAAATGTCAGTACAGTTCTAGTACTATTACTTTAGGATTAACAGAATCCTTAAAGTGGTAGCTCGGGCATAGAGATTGTTAAGTTCAATATCGGCATACAACAAACGTTTTTTCGAGTTTACCTATAAAATAAGAATCATTTCTTATGTAACAACTAATAAAAATATTTAAGTTTATAAAATTCTCTTCTAAATGTCTTTTACATGTCACTTGAATTACAGAGGAGAATACAAAACTCGCAATGAAAAATGGATCCCAACGACAAGAGGTCAGAACTCTGTGTTGTGAGGTTGTAGACAAATTGCAACAAGACTTAACACAAATCAAATAAATTTGCAGTTTTATATGAGCTTTAGTCGAATACGAACTTTTTCAATTTTAAATTATAGAACGTATTATCCTTTGGACGTCAGTGTTTCAATGTTACTATGTCCCATAATTGCAACCACAAACTAATTTATTTTCCTTCTTCTCCTTTTCTCATTCACTCACGTATACTTACAGTACGTGTTGCATAAACTTAAGTCTCTTATCAATTTACTGGTGTGCATTAAGCGTGTACATGACATTTATTTAAATCGGTAAGTCTGATCTTCTGAGAGCCAATTAAAGCGTAAAATTTCTCTCCTTCCTTAGTAGGCGAATGGGAAAAGGCTATCAAAAGTTTAACTCTAACGAAGCAGCAGACATTAACTCCGTGAGTGCATTAATTTTAATTTGTTAGCCTGGATGCCTTCGAATGTGCAATACCACAAGTATTCACTATGTTCACTTAAAAGACGTTCTTTCAATTTGTATATGTAACTGTACTTACTCTTCGAATGATGTTAAAACTTTAATTCCATGACATAAAGAGCATGATGACATTAGTGTATGTTGCCAAAGGTAAAAAGTATTTGGAAATTAGGTAGCAAAAGAGTTCATCTGTCAAGTGTTTCGCATAAGCCCAACTGTGAAATCTAAGAGCTGTCTAAAAAATGGTTTCTAATTCTTTTCTTTTAATCTTGAAAACATTAAGCATTTAGATATAACCCGAAATAAAAGCTCAGAACAAATTCAGTTTGCGGTTTAAACAACAATATGAAAGCTGTCAATTTGACATTTACTTATGCTTATAAAATACTATTCAACTCAACCGTCAACTTTGTCGATTGTTGTTGAAATCAACCCTATTGTGGCGTTGTCAATTGCCCGATTTGACGAGTTGGTTGAGGAAAAATCAAAAGATTTTGATTTTTGAAATTTGGTTGGCAAGTCTCTCAACTCTGTGCAATTGTGTGTTTTGAGGAAATTTTGTACCACAGTCTTCTGAAATCTGTGAAAGTGTGTGCGAGCAGAACGTTAACAGGGTGATTTTTAACGCACTTACTTACTTACAAACGTGGCGCTAGAGTCTAGGGTGGACCAAGACATCAACCAACAACCCCTTCCAGTTAGCCCGGTCCTTAGCCAACTGCCTACAGTTTCGCACTCCAAGTTGGTTGAGGTCTTTTTCCATATGTGCGCGCCATCTTAGGTGAGGTCGTCCTCTGCTGTGCTGACCATCCGGTAGGATTTGAATACTCTGCTAATCATCTTCCATCTTCCATGTCCAATGCGCAGTTTTTTTACCAGGTCGATGTCGCTGTACAGGATATCTTCATCCGTTTTCGATAAAGTCCATATTTCCGCTCCATAAAGCCAGACCGGGGTGATAATTATAAAGACTCTCCTTAGTCGATCGCAAAAGGGCTTTACTTCTCAATTGCGTTCTTAGTCAGAAACAGCGATTGGCAAGAGTAAGCCTTCGTTTTATTTCCGACGAGATGACATTTTGTGATGTTATATGTAGCAGAGCCGAGGTAGACAAAGTCCTTTACTACCTGAACTTTGTTTTGCCCTCCTTTACCGTTAAATCTATTTTAGCCACTTCCATTTCTTTACTCTATACTCACACATAAATAAAATTCCAGATATTTGTGGCAGTTTGTTTTTCAACTCTTGCTCATACAAATTTCGCTATATGTATCCGATTTTATGCGATTGTGATAGGGTTACGTCACTTCTGGATATGTAAACAGTTGGGAAGGTGAAATTACAAAAAAAATTAATATAAAAAAAACTGTCGAATGTAATGCAGTCCTGATAATTTTGGTTCAATTTACACTTTATTCTCAATGTTTGTGATTTTATTCAGAGTTTTCTGAGAGATATTTTTAGAGATATGGTGGAAAGAAATGTCTTAAAAATTTTTAAAAACAAAATTCATCAGAGGAAGGTGCTTAAATAATCTGTTTTTTTCTTATTCCTAGTAATACTCTAGATTTTACCTATGTATGAACATCGAACGTGACATTTACTAGTAATCGTCGAAAAGACCACTCGAATGTAATTTTTGTAAACATGTTAACTGTATGCCAAACAAATTCTGTGCGCCTTTGTAAATACATTTTCCTCCAATTTTGTGTAATGGCGAAACAACCGTATGGTTTATCGTATGCCTATGTGCAGTATTGTCATCAAAATACGTTCCGTGAATAAACAAATTATTAAAGTACACATATTGTGGTAAAAATGAGACAAAAACCCCCGTACTGAATTAGTTCAAACGAGGAGTAAAATAGCGCGCTGTGAAATTGCTACCGAGACATACGAGTAGAAGGACGCAAAACTCGAAATGAAATGTCAGAAATTTAAATTTTCATTTGTCCTCGAATATTTGCGTACACCATGCAAGCCGCACACGACGACAATTGTTAGCAGGTGAATACATGACGTGAATTTAAATGTAAAAAAAAAACAACACCCATAACATTTTTTGCTTTTAACTTTTTTTTCGTCAGTGGAAGCATTCGTAGAATTCCAGTGGCTTCTTCACGTTGAGAATATTACATTATTCATACATCTCGGACTGAAGAGGTTTACACACAAAAATACATCTAACGAGTACGAGTACTCGTATATTGTACGAACACACAGCGTTCTTTATGTGCTGAATTTTAAATTCATCCACCTCCACCATTGCTTGATTAATCCTAATGACACTAATTTTAGCCAATGGGAGGAGAGTTTTTAAATAAAAGATGCATTTGGCTTTACATTTGCGAATGTAAATAGTGCAACGAAATTGTGGTACATTATGTGTGCACACATCACTATCACACTAAGTGCCTGTCATTAGTGACAGACGAACCTCCTTAAGTGCTGTCAAACGTTAAACTTCAAATCGATTTCTTGTTGACTTTTAACTCCTAACCTTGATCCTCTTTCTCTTTCAGCTTCGGGATCGAAATCGATTGCACATTGAGTCGACTCTCAACAGTTGCTTATACGTGGTAATGGCAATCGACTTCTGTCTATGGTTATACCCTTTTCCATTGTGGTCAATATTCGTACTCTAAACTTCACACTACGAGTCCGAGTAGAAGGAAGTCAATTTATGTTGAATATCCTCCGAGTGTAAACGTATATATGTAGTAGATGGAATATTTTAAGTTGTCTCTATTGAAGCTGAAAGTCGTACGTGTTTCAATGCTTCTGACATGTCAATTTGGAGATAACAATAAACGGAATGATCATCTAGAGGTGGAATGAATTCATTTTGGGTCAAGTCGATGATGGTTAATAAAGATTTCGGATTGCTCTTGGTTTTTATATGAGATGTCTTCATGAATTGAAGAAAAAGTGACACAAATACTCTTATATTCAATTGATATTGACGCATAGTCAATAGTACCTGCCAGTGACAGCTGCAGCTAGACAGTACACTCCATTTATCAATTTCCGCTATCAAACCAAACAAACCCAATTCATAAATAGCTGAATTGGTTGTGTTAAACTGTTATTTGTTTAACTGTCTAGTGGTTATTTGAATATTTGCATAAGTCTCCATCAAATTGCTGAACACCCGAGACTCTCCACATTAACCATAGTCAGTCATTCATTAGTAACACAAGCACAAGGTACAAGGCACATATTTGCTTGTAATAATGAACATTTAATCCCACAATTGGAATGTACATAGTTAAAGCCCATTGAGTTTGAATATGCACTTGATAAGGCGGGTACTTTGTGGTTAAGTCACAAGTGTCTTAACATGTATGTGCATATGCATACATAAACAGTTGAGTGACATTTAAATTTAATATCCAAATGCTACTGAATCTGGAAATGAACTGACGAATGGTAAGGTAATGTGGACTTACGCCCTCTATAGGAACAAAAAAGAATACGTCTACCAATACAACAATCTGCCTTCAGTCAACGAATATATTAGTTTTCGTAGAGGAACCAGTTTATAAATTAATAAAGTTACAATAAATATAATATTTTTTTTTTTTTTTTTTTTTTTTTTTTTTTTTTTTTTTTTTTTTTTTTTTTTTTCCGAGGGTAGGTGAAAATCTTCCATAGACACTATGAGAATAGCAAGCGCGTGCTCATAGTAGTGTCAGATTCTTACTGACCAAAAACACCACCCTTCGATATAAATTTGTTAGATACTGCAACTAAGTTATACTACTTATCAAGCAATTTTTCTATCACGAAATATAAACGTTTGGCAGGTTACTTTCCAATGAAAGATCCTGCATGTTCCGCAATTTAGACGCGGTTAATCCTTATCTCGCCAAGTCGAAAGGTTTTGTTCTTTGTAGTCGGCGCAATAAATTGCTCTCATCCAAAATAAGTAGGACTGTATTATTAACATGTCCGATTAGTCGGTTTCTATGTTTTCGCGCGAAGCTTCTAGTTTCAGCTTCGATTGTCGGAATTCCGAGATCCCTGTGGATATCGTCGTTTCTAGCATACCACGGTGCTTGGACAATTTCTCTTAGCACTTTATTTTGAAAGGTTTGTAAAATATTGGCATTTGTTTTCTTGGTACAACCCCAAAGCTGTATACCGTAGGTCCACACCGGCTTTAGCACTTGCTTGTATAAAAGCAGTTTGTTCTCGGTACTGAGGTGGGAATGTTTCCCGATCAGCCAGTACATTTCTCTATATTTCATTTCTAATTCTTTACGTTTCATTTTCACGTGCGAATTCCACTTCAGCTTTACGTCAAGTGTCATTCCCAGGTATTTGGCTTCATTTGCAATGGGAATTCGGGCCAAATTTATAAAAATTGGCAAGTCATTAATTTTTCTATAAGTGAAATTCACGTGAACGGATTTAGTTCCGTTAAGGGCGATCCGCCAGTCCCTCGTCCATTCATTTACTTTATTCAATGCGTTTTGCAGTTTGGCAGTCGTTTCCTCGATTGTTTTACCTACCGCTAGGATAGCGGTGTCGTCGGCAAACGTAGCAAGGATAGTGCCATCTTCTTTCGGCATATCACGAGTATATAACAGATAGAGAAGCGGCCCCAGAACGCTTCCTTGCGGTACGCCGGCCGAAATTTCTTTGAGCTCTGAGTATTCATTTCCATTTCTAACACGGAAGAGTCTATTCCCGAGATATGAATTCAAAATCTCGTATAGGTTTGCGGGAAGTACTTGTCGTAGTTTGCATTTCAAGCCATCGTGCCACACCTTATCAAAGGCTTGCGAGACGTCAAGAAATACGGTTGAGCATATCTTTTTTTCTTCTAGTGCTTTTTCGATTACGTTAGTAATTCTGTGCACCTGGTCAATCGTCGAATGCTTACTTCTGAACCCAAACTGGTGGTCAGGTATTAGATTATTTGCTTCTATAACCGGTTGGAGACGCCTTAGTAATATCCTCTCGAAAATTTTTGATATGACTGGAAGAAGCGATATTGGTCTGTATGATTTTACTTCATATGACGGTTTTCCTGGTTTTAAAACCATTATGACTTCCGCAACTTTCCATTGGCTCGGTACGTGTTTTAATCTGAGTGCAGCATTTATAATATGGAGAAGCTTAATTAATGCTTTTCTAGGTAAGGCTTTGAGAATTTCTCCGGTAATCAAATCATAACCAGGAGCTTTCTTAGGTTTTAGTTTCGCGATCTCACGTTCGAGTTCTCTAAGCGTCGCAGATCTGCGCGTTAAATCGTCAGATGGTGGAACTACCATCCTTGTGATGTTGATGTTGTCGTGAACCACTTGACCAACGTTCGGTTTAAAGGTTTCTTCCAAATGGGCGGCAAAAATATCCGCTTTTTCTTTATCTTCCCTTGCCCATTCATTTTGATTTATTTTAAGTGGCGGCGCAGGGATTTTGGGCCTTTTGGTGCCTTTTACGGCTTTCCAAAGGGAATAATTGGAATCTTTTTTCGCTGTTAAACTCTCAAGGTAAGAGCCTATCGCACGATTTTTAAAATCCTTAATGCTATTCTTTAACAAATTGCAGAGACGATTCAGATATGCTTTATGCTGTGGAGCACGACTCTGTTGCCATCTTTTACGCGCTTTTCTTTTTTCCCTGATTAATTCTTTTATTTCAGAAGGATATCGTAGACCGTATTTGTCCGGCGTTTTTCTTGGATTGGGCGTATTATTCCAAGAGGCGAGCTGTACTATCTGAACGAAGCGATCGACTTCAACCTCAAGTTCATAGGGTGTCGTAAGCGGTACGCTCAGTTCAACATTTACTTCGATTTCGTTCCTAAAGCCTTCCCAGTTAGTTGTTCTACCAGTTAATTTCGCTGGCTCTCGGTTATATACTAGTTTTTCGCTCAATGTCAAAATAACTGGGGAATGATCAGACGACAGATCAAAGCTCTCTTCAACTTTTATGTGGTTGTTAGATATTCCTTTCACCACGAAGAAATCGATCAGGTCAGGTATTTTCAAAGCATCAGCTGGCCAGTAAGTCGGTTTGCCCGTCGAATGAAAATCACAACTGTACTCCATACCTGCCCCGTAGAGCATTCTACCTTTTTGCGAGATGTATCTAGAGCCCCAGAACGTATGTTTCGCGTTAAAATCGCCGCCAATAATGAAATTAGGTTTCAGCGATTTGAATAAGTTAGTAAAATCACTTTTTTCAAGCGCGGAACGCGGTGGACAGTAGATAGATGAGATTTTAATAGTACGCTGACTATTTTTAACTCGAATTGTGCACAGTTGCAGAGTTTCAAGCTCTATCTTTAGGTCTTCGCATTGTTCAATGCAGTCTTTAATGAACAAGGAAGATCCGCCTCTCGCTTTGCCCGAAGGGTGACAAGCGTGGTAATCAGTATAGCCTTTTATTTTTAAATGCGATTCCTTTTTCACGTGAGTTTCAGAAATCAAGCAAATGTCAATATCTTTTTCTCGCATGAATATTTCCAATTCGTCAAGTTTTTGCAAAAGTCCGTTTGCATTCCAAGTACATATTTTTAAAATTCTTTTTTCATTCATATTCTAGGTGAAGTACGCGTTTTCCGTGAATAACTCTCGAGCTTAACCAACCTATCGAGAATAATTTTATTTATTTTGCTTTGCTCTTCAAGTTTTGCGAGAATAATTGAGAAAACTTGAGAAGCAGGGTCCGTCGGGATTTCGAGATTTTTTGATTTTTCGGATGCTGCAGCCTGGGCGTAGGTCTGCACTCCTGCTGTCCGAGGGCTATTACCCGATGTCTTTTCTAATGGCTTTTCATTACCATTTATTTTAAGACCAGAAGTCGAGGGCTTTTCTGCTATCACCGCCTTCTTCCGCTCTGTACCCGGTGGTTTTTGTTTGTTTACGTTCTCCTGACCGATCTTACCATTTGCCTTAGTTAGCGGTTTTATTATTTTATTTTGAGGCTTATGGAGTGTATCTCTTCGTTTTTGCAACTCCTTGGCTACTTCACAGCCTCTATAATTTGCCGGGTGCTTTCCCTTACAATTAGCACAGATTGCAGAGGCTTGCTTGTTTACTCGACAGTCTTGGGAGAGGTGATTTCCGGCGCATTTCACACACTGCGGTTCTTTTTTGCAATACGTTTGCGTATGATTGAATCCTTGGCAACGTTTGCACTGCGGAATTATTTTTAAATTTCTACGCATGGGCTCGATTTTGACCACGATATTCAATATGGTTTTAATTCGATAAATATCGTCGATACTATCAGCTTTATCGAATGTTAGCATAAAAAGCGGTAGTCCACGCCTTACCAAGATGTCCTTATCTATTTCGGATTGTTGCTTCTCCTTCTTGATGATATTAACGGCATCAAGAATTTTAAAGCCCTTGTCTTGAAGGTCGCTCATAATCTCTTCTTTTGTGCACGAGGGGTGAAGTCCCCTTGCTATAACACGATGTGGCCTTTCTGACTTGATTTCGAAAGTATACCACTGAATCTTATCGATATTAAGTTTCTGGGACAGTGCGCGATAGTCGTCATGGTCATCGACGTTAATCTTCCACGCATTATTCCTCAAAGATGTGACCTTAAATTTCGATGTTATCGTTCCTTTAAGGAGGCTATGCAACTTATTATATTCCGTTATCCCGACGATGTTTATTGGTGGCGGTAAACGAAATTGCGTCTTACGTTGATTTTCTTGCAGTTCTTTACGCTTTTCTTCGTTTAAGGGCACGACTTCGGGCGAAGAACCGGCTCTCCGTTTTTTAGTAGGTCTTTTCTTAGGGACCCGATTCGTTTCGCGTGCTAGCTCTTCTTCATCGGTGTGGTACTCCCGACTATCTAATAGTGCTGGAGCACATTCGCGCTCTTTCTGCGAGTGTGTGTTCTTTAGAACCTTATTCTCTTCTTTTAATAGATCTATCTCTTTCTTAAGATCTTGATAGAGTAGATCCATTTCGTTAAGCTTTATTCGGAGTACTTTATTTTCTTCCTCAAAGCTTTTATATTTCGCTAAGTCCTGATTTTCGCGCTGCGGAACTCCCGGCGGACTTTTTTTCCCGGAGTTATTCGATCTTGATGGAGGAGATCGAGATACCCTTGCACTTCTTGTGAAAGGGTCATTGGATTGCAATAAATGGCTCTCCCCAGAATCCGTAGAGCCGACCTCCGAAGAGGGTGGATTTTCCAGTAAAGCTGGACTGCCACCTGGGGTAATTAATCTTTTTGTTTTGTCCATTGCATTTTTGTATACACTATATACTCGGTATACGGAGATTGGATTTTAGTCGCCTCTTACGACAGGCATGCCTACCTCGGGTATATTCTAACCCCTACCCGAAGGGGTATTTATATGAAGTAAATATTATACCTTAATATATTTCAAGGATTTATTTTGTTTGCCTCTGTATACATACATATGTATGTTTGTGTATGCATTTGATTTGGTTCTTGTTTTTAATAGTAATTTTTAAAATGTAGATGCTTGATGTTTATTCTGTTGTACCCAGTAGAGGGTTCTTGTCGTTTTCTTCAAAATACATTGGAAGGCTCTTTAAGCTTTGCTCTCTTCTATCAGTGCATCAAAGACAGTGATTTCAGCTTATTACTGCACAGTATCGTCGAAGTAGAACTCAGCAGTTATTTCACTGATCACGAATAAAAGAGCAGAATAACGATATGCTCTGAGCTTGTACATTCTTAGAAGGAATCTCTATCTTATGGATTCAGTTTTAATTTTGTATGTACCTATTTTTTTATTTTATTATGTACACGCCGGAGCCAACGTATTTATTGTGCTAATATCCAATACCGTGAGAACCGTGGTGTAGTAATAAGTGCGTTGGACTTAGTGATGGGCAAATACCCGGTAAATACCCAGGGTATTTACCAAAACGGGTATTTATGTGGGTATTTATTTTAAATGAGACCATTGGGTATTTTATTTTTATTTTATTCGATTTAAAAACGAGAATGCAAAACATGGACAAAAGATTCATTGAATATATACTAATCGGAGTCGCTAGAATTAGATGGTAGGGTACGTTAAGCATCGATAGTTTAGTATTTCGATACTATCGATATTTTTCTCTAAACTATCGATAAACTATCGATATTTTTCATTAAACTATCGATAAACTATCGATAGTATCGATAGTTGAAACAAATTTAATGAAACACTGAACTACTTCAAAATCATTATTTAAAAACAAGAACATTACATATTGTTTTTTTCAAATAACTTCACATTTTGATTGAGGAAAAGTAACTTAAGGCGTTAAGGCGTCTTGCCTTTAAAATCTGTTTCTTAGATCGCTATGTATCATGCCGGCTTTAGAAAAAAAAAGTTGCGGCTATGCACAAATATAACTGTGCAAAATTTTTTCAGTAACTATGAGCTGGATTTTATCCAATAACCGATGGGGCACTTATCACTATCAATTGGCAGTTTTTCCAAAAAATTGTCGTATGTTAATTATTGCGTTTCTGCAATTGTAAGCACGTCTTCCTTTTGAATCTTCACCCGACAAGGGTACACAGTACCTTCACAACACAGAACGTATGTTTGGCTTCAGCAGTCCTAGGTAGAACCAAGCCCGGAACACAGAACGTATAGAGAAGTAAAAATATAAAGATATATTTATTTTCAACTTTTTAGTATCTGAATTTTTTTTACAAATTTATGTCTATACGTATGTATATTAGCTTGGGTGGGTTGGATATGAGAAAGTTTACTCTATATGTTTGAGATTCTACTCGCCCTTTCCTTTTATACCCATGCCATGGTGGTTGTGAAGAAAAAGGTAATTCGCCATCTTGCGGCACCCACCATATTGAATTTAGAATGACGTCACTTGGCTAGTCTAATTCTACTTGTCAATCCCTTTAAGTTGATACCCATATTAAGGAGGTCGTGAAGATAACGGCAATCCTCCATCTTATGGCGTCCGCCATATTAGATTTACAACGTCATAAAATATACTATATTGTTTGAGATTCTGTTCGTCAAACCCTTCTATTTGATATCCATGTCATGCGGGTTGTGAAGAAAAAAGTAATCCGCCATCTTATGGCATCCACCATATTGAATTTAGAATCACATCACTAAGCTAATCATATTCTACTTGTCAAACCCTTTCATTTGATACCCATATTAAGATGGTAGTAAAGATAACGGGTATCCGCCATCTTGTGGGCATCCGCCATATTGAATTTTTAATAAAGTTATAGCGTATTGCATTCTACTTACCAAGCCCTTTCATTTGATACCCATATTTAGGAGGTCGGGAAGCTAACGGTAATCCACCATCTTGGGGCGTCCGCCATATTAGATTTACAAGATTATGAAATATACTATATTGAGTTGTCACCGGATACGCAAAATTTCAGCATAATCGGATATCTGGAAGTGGGTGTAAAATCGACTCCCAGATTCCGCCCTCACAGAAATGGAAAAGTTAAAAAAGCGTCCGCCATATTGGATTTACAATGTCATCAAATAGCACAAATTGCATTGTCTCCGGAACTATATACGTGTGCAAGATTTCAGGTAGATTGGATATCTGGAAGTGGGTGTAAAATCGACTCCCAGATTCCGCCCTCACAGAAATGGAAAAGTTAAAAAAGCGTCCGCCATATTGGATTTACAACGTCGTCAAATAGCACATATTGCATTGTCTCCGGAACTATATACGTGTGCAAAATTTAAGTGGGCACCGTAGCGCAAGTGGTTAGTGCGTCGGACTACTGAGCCAGCGGTCTTGGGTTCGAATACCGCCGCAAACACCTAAAAGTTTTTCACAGTGCCCACCTCTTTCGAATGTCTGACAAGCATCAAAGAGTATCATTTGTCACGATTGAGCTTCTCAACTCGCCGTTCGGAGTCGGCAAAAAACTGTAGGTCCCTTCCATTCGTGCAAAAATATAACACGCACACACAAATGGTTGCGAGAAGCAGGCCCAGGTTCACCTCGAGCTGTAGCGCCAACTAAGTAAGTAAGTAAAATTTAAGGATGATGGGATATTTGGAATTGGGTGTAAAATCGATTCCCAGATTCCGCTCTCACAGAAAGTGAAGTTAATATAAAGCTTGTAAAAAATCAATCGGATTGCACGTGCACACAACAGACAAAGAATATTTTCCGGGAATTCACCGCTTATGAGCATGGAAAAAAATTTATTGCAAATGAAAATGTGCTCAATAGTTCACAGTTTCGGCACGTTTTGTTATTTCCAAAACTATCGATATTAAAAAAAAAACATCGATGTTTTCGATAGCATGTAAACATCTACTTTCTACTTTTTGCATCCGTTGATCCGTTGTCAGTACACACATTCATGCATTTAAGTTCACGCATTCATATATTGAAGTTCATGCATTCAGAAATTGAGAGTATGCATTTTCATTGGTGGAAGCATAGAGAAAATGAAGAGAAACTGTCATCGCCGTTGACAATCGTTTGACAACGATTTTGTTCTGTTGTTAGTATGCACATTCACGCATTTAAGTTCACACATTCACGTACTGTAGTCCACGCATTCACAAATTGAGATTATGCATTTTCATTGCTGGAAGCATAGACAGAATAAAGAGAATCGTTGACATTTCTACGTAGATATGTGACGGATTCTATGGGACTGCTCTATCCGGCAATACATCATTTATTTACGTGCTTTCAAGCATTTGCATACCTCAGCCACTTCTATAATTCTCCGCTAGGGTTTTGCCTCCAGTTGCCAATAGTCACCGGATTTTGAATCGAGGGGTGTGTTGACAAATCAGCAACAAATGTAGAACGGAAGGATTTTAACTTTTTCCCTTTGGGGAAGTTTTCTTGCTGAAAGTGTGATTCCCTTGATTAACAGGAGACGTTGTATAAATTGCAGGTTTTTATTTATGTTTGCAATTCATCACACGGTTGCATTCTCGAAAAAATAAAAGAGAGTCCAATATTTTTCCTTAGTTTTATTATTTTTTTAATTTATTCTATGGTCAGCAAAATTTTCCTGATTTTAGATGATTGAACATACAGCACTTATTTCTTCCTCAATGAACAGCTTCTGTCTTTAATTTTAAAAAGTACTGAAGTCAGGCACATTCATTTATCTTATAATCTGCTGCTGCAAGTGTTGTCTAAAAATATCTTCAAATTTCTGCATATCGGTCACTTAAACTCCGCAAAAACCAACCTAAAATGTAATTTGTGTAAGGAGTTCATAAACCGTTCTAATCTTCATGTTCTATGCTAAAAGTGAACAAAATAACTGTAAACCGAAATTATCTGTCATAAACACGTACTCCTATAGTATTGCACCCCATTTTGTTGCTGCATGCCATGCTGTAATCCGCCATTGATTCTAACTGATATCCGGTGCGCTGTCAAAAAAGTTGAACTTTTGCTAAAATGTTCGTAAAATTTACTTTATCCATTCACGTAACCACTTTGCACCGTGACACGTAAAATATATAATTTTCCCTACACCATCCACAGATTCAATTACTTTTCAGGTGAATCGAGGTGAGAGTAGAGAGTATCCTGGGCGCACACAGCACACGACTAACGACTAAAATACTAGATCCTTTGGACGTTTATTCTTGTGTTCTTTTATATTGAATTTTATTTTATTTCCGACCGAACTATAATGATTTATGAAGGTATTTTGCACCTGAAATTTCTACTCAGAGACCATCATGAACACTAATCGTTTGTCATTTTAAACTTTTCACGTTACAATGATTGTAGTAGTACGTAAATAAGCTTTATGGCAATAGACCAGGAGAAACAATAAAAAAAAATCACTTAATCGGATGGAAAAGTTTTCATCTAAATTCAAGACTACAATAAAAATCAAAAAACGCTAGGTGCGCTATATATCCTCGAAACAATAAACGCTCGAGGAAGGATTGCGATTGAAAAGCTCCTTGCTTAGGGTGGGGTCGGGCGATGATTCAATCTGCTGCAATAAGTCTTCGTTGTGGAATTTTATTTCTTTGTGGATTCATACAGAGATTTCAATTCCTTTTGTATGAATTACGTCGCATAGAAGAGACCATCTATTCAGGTCGAATTGAACATTTTTCATATCATCGTGGCAGATATGATAAAACTTAAAGGGGTAAGGGGAACTTTATTCAGAATCAAAGGGGGGAACTTTCTTAGAATGTCATAAAATCCTTGTTAGATAGATGAATTGTTGTGAATTCGTTCTGTATTTTCATATCGTTTTAATTGGAGAGATTTGAAGTTGACACTTGAAAGAAGTTAAAAAGTTCATTTATAGCCGTCATATTTTTTTTAATGAATTCTACTTTACAGTTTGAATAATTTACGAAAACTTTCTTCGAACTATAAACGTCAGTTTCCTTCAACAGCAACACTCGCATTAACTACCAACTCACGAACACTTTCATCGTAGAGATAGATGCAAAAATTCAACTACTGTCAGAACCAAGAAAAACTTTTCAGGAGTGATGAACTTAAAGTGACAGCAAAAAACAAAAACAATGGCCGTGAAGACATCTTTCTGTATATTTCTGGTTTAATGCGATTACCATTGCCACCACAAGAAGGAAACCACCAAACATAACCTTAAAAGGGGTAAACAGCAGTGGAGTGTTTTTTTTTTTCTTGCGAATTGAGAACGGAAATGTGGATAAGAACAAATAACGGATGTTATTGTCATCATTTTTCAAAGATTCTTCAAGATAATTACAGTTATTTGAAGTTTTGTGAACTTACAGCGCATGCTGGTGATAGGTTAGGTACATCGCACGAGTGTATGAACATCCTTTACGTCCTTGGAGCAATTTTTCGTTAGTCACACATTGGAAGACGTGAAATGTTATATTTTTTTCTCACAGCGATTTCCAATATTTGCTGTAGCTATGTGTCAGATGAATGGATCAATACTTTGGGAACTACTTTTTTTTGTCATTTTCTTTTATCCTTAACGGATGTGTGTGTGTATGTGTGTATGTACATATGCTTAAGAGGAATTTGACGGTTGAGTGATGAAAGGCTTATGATCTATTCGATACGATACTTAAATAGTATGTACATACATTATGTGTGTGTGTGTATATTTGTGTGAAACTTTATTATAGAGAAGTCCTAATCGATATAGGTATTATATCTAATAGAAAAAAAAAATTAAAAGTTAGTCTATGCTCTTTCGATTGCTGCTTAAGCACACAGAGCTAACGGATTTAACATTTCTTTGCACGTCAATTAAGTTGTTTTACGCTTTGGTGATCTTTGACAAGCGAAGGCTTTTATCAATCCTGTCATAGACTAACTTACTACTTAGGTGGCGCTACAGTTCGGGGTGGACCAAAGTCTGAACCAACAGCCCCAATCCCGTCATAGAGGAATGGGATAATTTCCCATTTTAACAGTGTTTTTCTGTTTAATTTGTTCGATAAATTACTTCACAAAGTGACGCAACAATCACATAATCAAAAATCAATCAATCATAATGTCACGTTACTGGTGAGTTTCTTTTTTCAGTTTAGCTGTCAGTGAATATTTTAGCGATTTAGCGACTATTTGCAAGCTTAGCGTTTATAATGGCACTAGCTGCATTTTGCGTCCTATAACTTGGCAGCACTTCATAGAAGTCAAATGCAGGGGCCTTTAGAGGATCGCTTCAAAAATAAACAGTTTTCCTCTAATTACAAAAGAACAAAATTTATTGATTAATTCAATTATTAAATGTATATAAAAGTTAAAGTTAATAGCTGGAGATTGTTGGCGACTGGATCGTGTTAAAGATGGATGACGAATGGGAAGAACCACGTTGCTTTTTTGACGTTTAGAATCCTGATGGAATTCTTTTATTCGTATGACATTAGGTGTGTTTGTTAACTTTTATTAACACAAATGGCACATCTGTCAAATAGTAAAAGTGGGGGAAAATCCTCTCTTCTTCTTTTTTAACTATTGAATATTTTCACGAAAAACTAATTTTCTTTTATTTTGTTAACAAGAAGTGATTGACATTTCACAAATTGTCAGATTGCTGTTTGAAGGATGTGCCTCGGTGACTCCATGAAAAAGATATAGCACGATTTCGCCAGAGGGGAAATTTTTTGACACTGTCATTTGGCTCTGTCTTCTCTTGATTTTTGACAGTTGGATGTAAATTTTCATAAATTAACAGGTTACCAAACACAACTATTTGCATTGTTGTCTGCCTGATTGAAGGAACAGAGTTGCCACTGTTTTTGTTAGCAAATAGTGCGCCACAAGCCTATAACACAGAACGACAAGTACTTGTTAAAGAAGTGAAATTCAACACCTGTTGAAAATTTCTATAACACGTAACAACAAGTCTACGGTCACTCCAATAATTGTTATGGAATCTTTTAACAAGTGGGAAATTTGATAAATCCACTATTTCTGTAACTAAAAACCACAAGTGTTGAAAAAGACTGAGAGAGAGAGAGAGAGAGAGAGAGAGACTGAGGCTTGTTGAAAAGTTGATAAATTCTAAATGACGTGTGGTTCTAAAAGTGTGAAATTTTCGCATTCTAGCGGAACTTAGTTCCAAATCTTACTATTATCATCTCTTGTAGCCTTTCTTATCCGAAAAAACCATTTTGTGTTATAGCAATGCAAGTTGTGAATTTAACTGTACTTAGAAAGTTGTTTTAACCAATCTAGATGTTAGCACAGGAATCTTGGGTTCCTTCTATTACATTTCCCATTTTACTTTTACTCTCCCAATCAAACTACTTACAAACATCTCCAATTCTCTGGTAGAACTCACTATATCGTTTTGAGAAACAATTAGTTGCACTATCTTTCGAAGTTTTTCTTCTTTCACAGTTTGTTGTCATAGCTCAAAAGCACCTAGCTTTTTCATCTCGTAGTAATAATTGAAAAAAATAATATATGGGGGTTGCAAAAAGGTGCACGAGATGACCTTTTATTCTGATTTTAAAATAATCTGAGAAAACGGAAAATGTAGAAATTGGCTTGTCTGCACGTGTCTAAAATTTTAAAACTCTATACAAAGTGTAACCTTTCTGTTTGTTTTTTCTTTAGCCTGAGTGAAAATCGAACAAAAAAGTTTAAAAACATTTAAAAAAAACTAAATCTTCTTACTTCCGCGTAAAGTTTAAATATAGTAGATATACAATTTTTGTTAAATTTTTTCAAGACCACTCAGGATTTAAAACTGGAATATTCAGTATATTGTTTCAATAAATTGAAAAATTCTATGTATAATTTTTGACTAAACTTGACTTTAGCGACTTCCTGCACAATAAATTATGCAAATATACAGCAAGAATAGGCTTTAACAAACGGTTCGTTGTATTACGAGTTGAAATAAAAGTTTTCATTCATGGAAGACCAACTTAATTTTTTGAATTAAGTTCCGCTAGAATTTGATTATTGCACACTGTGCGACGCGACGGTGACCGATTTGTTAGAAGTCAACAAGTTCGGATTAAACATTTGCAATAAACCAACAATTACGAAGTGAAAATACCGGAAGTCATTCAAAATTTGTTAAGTCAATAATAATTTGATTTTAAAAATGTTTTTCTTGATTGGGGAATCAAAGAATTAAACAAATTTTTAAAGATAGAACAATTACTCGTAATTTCGAAATCGAGTATGATTTGATCGTTTTCCAATACAAGTTGTTGATTATCTTACTGAAAGGTCTTTATTACAAATGATGTAAGCCAGCGGCCAGCCAAGAAAAGCAAAGCGAGAAAATATTGATGGCCTCGCATTGGTTTGGGTCAGGATCTCAGTACCATGTTATAAATGACGTTCATGGTGTTAGTAAAAAAGTCAGAAAAGTACCTTCTGCAATAATGAAGTCGAATTTCAGAAACAAGTGTGTTGGCCTTAACTGACCCATTCCCGGCTGACGTTGCGAAAACGCAACGTGCTCAATTTTGGCATGTAAATCTTATCTGATGAAGAGTTTTAATAAAACAATTATTGATTTGGAGAGTTCATTAAACTATCTAATTGACCTGTTTTTGCGTTTTTCTCAAAAATTGTTTTTAAATTTTTTTATAGCATCTTAAAAATTCGAGATTCTCAAAATGGTAAGGTAGCATTTTTCATGTTCCCGTATACTAATCTAAAAAATAATTTTTGTTTTGAGTTTTTGCAAGGAATTCAACAAGTGCGAACTAAAATTGTTCAGAAAAATATAGAAATATATTTTGGTACCTTGAAATATTACGTTGAAAATCGAAATTGAAGAACCTCTTACAGTGGGCGTGAACGTGAATTTTCCGGAAAATTTTAAGATTTTCCAAATTTTTTTTTTGATTTCCTCTAATTAGATCAAATATAGCCAGAATCTGCAATTTCAAGTTTCTAGATCAAGGGAAACTGGAAACTGAAACCTTTCTATACAAGATTTTTTTTAAGAAAGATGAAATGATGAAAATTTGCGGTGCAACCGATAATGGTTTCATCAGCAGTATATGGACCAGCAACAGTATCCAATAAAACTGAAACTCTGTTTCTTGACTTGTTATTCTGTGTTATAGGCCCCTGTTTAAATTTTCAGCCAGGAGTGCATCTGCTAAGTCAGACCTACGATGCCAAATAAATGTCTAAAGCTTAGTGTTTTAAGAAAAATGCTGCCTGTATGGGTTAATGTCCTTAATTGAGCCGACACTAAGTTGTGGATCCCTCATAACTCCTACTCGTACCATCGCCCTTATTAGAAAATAGGTTTTCCCACTCGATGACTAAACTAATCTAATCGAAATTCGTACCTCTCTACTGGACACACCTATTTTTGTCCTGAGAAACCAGTCACTGGGTTGTTTTTGGCACCCAATATTCCACATATTTATCATTGAAAATTAGTTTGCTTTTATTTTATTATCGTATTATAACTCCTTTGTCAACAGGTTTGTTCGTCTCCTATCCTTCGTAAAAAGGATTTCGTTACGAGAATGCTGATGGGTTTCTAATTAGATTCTCCCATCCATGTGTTTTTTTTTTTTTTTTTAAATAATCGCATCAGCATCTGTTTTAGGATCTCATTATAATTATATAATGAAAGAATATTTAGCTGGAGATTTACATTACCTTCAGGCACAAAATAAAAGGCAACCGTTCTAATATGACGGTTTTAGGAAATGACTATTTACATCGAATAGATTAAAGAAAACTCACCAAATCGTGACGTGACACGACATTGTCATAAATTTTTAACAGAATTTCCTTTTGAAAAGAGATTTGGAAGGACCTCTTATAAGAGTACTCTGCAGCACAAGGCAATAATAAAATACCTGGCGTCGTATCGCGGCGTAGTAAAACCACAAGAAACAATGAAATCTTACCGCATAACGACTTATTCGGTGTGGAATTTATGACTAAAGCCGTTTTAATTATGTTTTATGGTGAACGCTTGAGGTCTATTGAGCTTTGGGCAGCTTTACGATTTATGCCTGTTGCACCTGGTGCTGACCTCTGAAAGGGGGATCCAAGCTAAATGTGCATAATACTAGATGAAAGGTAAATGCTGATTTGTTCCCTTCCTGGTTAGGAAGACCCTGAGCCATTCCACCTTCATTTTACCCTTTCTTAAGAAACTCACCTACATTAATTTACTTGGTTTCACTTTTAAATTCTTTCAGCAAACATCTTGTACCCTTATTTGAGCAAGATGAGGGAGTGAAAGAGGTGTTGTGTTTAAAGAACGATGTATCACATTTTTATGTTTTACCTGAAAGTGAATTTACTGGTATACCGCAGGAGTTTCCATATAAATTCTGCGCCATTGGCGAATGAAATTATGTGGTAACCCAAATATGTGTCTTTTTTTATGGCAAATAAACCTAAATGAAACATTACCCCATAAAAGTACTAAGTACGAAATGTTGGGTGCTTGAGTTAACCGATAAAAAAAGAGTTTCCAACAATTTTTCACGACTTTCTTCGGCTTCGAAATTAATTAATTTAAAAGCTTTTAAATTATTTTTAAAACGGTGCGCAGTTTGAAACTATAGAGACATTTTTTTTTATAATTCTAGTGCAATTTGGAAGCACTGGTAATAGTTCTGGCCCTGTTCTACTTTTGTTTGTTGTTGCAACTTAGAAGTAAACAAAGTTTTTTACTTTTACTCAAAACCATCAATTTTCAAACAAAACTGAAAAAAAAAACGAATTTTCACATATTTCCCTGTGCTGCCAAATCTATCTGCCTAGTTAAATGAAATCAAAATTCCATATTTCCTGTAAAGTATGGCAGAACTTTGGGCATTTGTGTTTTAAACCTAAATGCGAAATATTAGAAAATGCTTTCTACAAATCGACATTATTAACGTTTACTATGGCTTGTACATGTCATATGATGACATATGAGCAGATGTCACATTTTCTAAGAAAAACGCATTTAATTTTGCATTTTAATTTTCCCAAAGTCGTATTTGCTACTCGTATTCGACTTCAGTCGAATGTTTTTACTACGAAAGTCGTACTATACGAAAATGCTCGCATGTCTAATTGCCTTCTGTCAAAATCAAAGCATCGCATTCGACTATCGAAATTAATGGTATTCCCAATTTCGTATTTTGCTCGTATTTGTGGCGTATTATATTCGAGAGCGAGTTTGACATTTTTATTAAAAAAAATGAAAAAAAAAGACAAATGTAAGTAGACAAATTGTCGGCACCATGGTGTAGTGGTAAGTGCGTTGAACTACTACGCAATGCTGCGCGGGTTCAATTCCAGCCCGGGTCCAACACCTCAAAGTTTTTTTCAAGGTGTCACCTCTTTCGAATATCTGACAAGCAATCAAAGAGTATCATTTGTCAATGAGCTTCTCAACTCGCCGTTCGGAGTTGGCAAAAACTGTAGGTCCCTTCCATTCGAGCCAAAATATAACACACACACACAAATGGTTGCGAGAAGCAGGCCCAGGTTCTCCCCGAGCTGTAGCGCCACCTAAAGTAAAGTAAAGTAAAGTAAAGTTTCTTAATTTTTTCGTTATGATCACGATCACCCCACCGCTGCATCAAGTTTTTGCACAAAGTTTTCCAACCCTAATAAAGTAAGGAAACGGACAGAACATCTTACTTGGTACGTTTTGACAGTCGGTATTTTGCAAAGAAATCGTGTGCATTTTTTCCATTGAAAACAAATATTTGACAGATGGTTAAGTTGGCCGAAATAATTATGATTTTGTCATCAGTTGACAGCGTTTAATCTGAATCTGAAATATTAAGAAGCTGTTATTTGGTTGCGTTCGTCAGGACTTTGTTGAGTGGGTGCGCGTTCAGTAGCAGGCATCTATTCTGTTTTTTTTTAGAGTTACCAAACATCGGAATCTTTTACATATTTCAAACTAAAAAATATGTGTGTACACACTACTTTATTCTACGTCATATTCTCATAGTGGTTCCGTTTTCAGAATTATCGGTTGAATACTTACTTCCTGCCACACCTACATATTATATTCATTATTATTCCCACAAAAGCCGAACCACTGAACACCCTGACCTTGTTGTTGTTTCGGTGCGAGTAAATGTGATGTGTGTTAGCTTATCTCTTGTATACGTGTTCATACATGAATAAGTGATTAACGAAAAACCTTTTGTTAAAATCCCACCGAGTTTTGTTTTCATTAATCTCCACAGACCACCCAATTCGCCCCCTATTCGACGTACAACGAATAACAATCAGCCTTATTAATGCGATTATTCCCTTTAAATTACCTCCACCCGCTGAAAGTGCGTCAGTATTTGTATAAAACACTGGTCAAACGTTCAAAGGATTATTTGTACATAGAATCCATTCAAAGTTGTTTGCTGGAGAACCTTTAGAGATTACTACCAAAATACCTTAAGCAATTAACTAAGTTTTGTTTGAGCAACACCCAATTACCAGATTCCTTACCTCTAGATGGCTGACGTCGGTGATTTTCCTAGAGAATCCATTCTTAACTAGGAGAATCAACTACCCTGGTGTATGGGTGTGACCTAATTAAAGCGGTACATACCTTGTACCAACATGTGGGGTGCTTTTCATTCAGATTACACGTACGCGTAGACATACGATGCCCTTCATTTGGATTATTTTGAGTAGATGTGTGTGTCCGTGTGCGGATAGTAATATACTTTTAACAATGAGGTTCAACGAAATTTGTATTCACACTTAAAGGATCTTGTGGTATGAGTATAATCTGCTTGGGGCTTGCAGTAAAAATTAAAATGAAAAAGAAACAATGAGGTACGGGAATCTTTGTTCGGTACAACTTAAAGTATGCCGTCTAAAATATACCAGATCTTACTCGGCTTAAATCCGAATATTCGCGGTGAATCCTCAAAAAGATAACTGGCCATCCAATGCGAATTACAAATACATGTTTGAAAAGAAAGCAATTATAAACCACTAAAGAGAGCAAGAAATAATCTGAGACTTTTTCACGGATTCGATTCGTAGGACACTCGAGGTTTGATCAAATTCGACGGAGATCAGACGGATCAGAATCTTATCTATTCTATATAATTAAATAGATAGTGCAAGAGCTTGTGATTCCTCCTGAGAGTTTGTTTATGCACCGATTTCAACGATTTTAACACTCATCGAAAGCTTATCAACTGAACTTTGTTCATCAATTTTGATAAAGTGCATATGAGTGAAGTTATCACGAAAAAATAATTATTACCTATACCAACATACGTGTATAGGGTTTCTACATGCGAGATTCCTCACACTGGTACACTAGTTAACAGTTAAAGCATTTGTGTGAAATCATAAACAAAAAGGAAACAACTCAAAAACTCTGGGTTCCGTGACATAGAACTATAACGATAAACTAGCCAGGCGATGGTCAGCTCTCAACAGCTCACTAGCGGAAAATGTTTACATTCCTATAGGTACTGTTAAGGGCAATATTTTCTAGCAATTTTTAAATCTAACGGATTTCATGTAGACGAGTCTGAAAAACGGTGTGATATCCAAAAAAATATGACGAAACTAGAATAGGTCGAAAACAACGCCAGAGAACTGGCAATGTGTACTGACTTATAGGGGACCATGCCATGCAGCAAATCTCGTGATCCTTCACAACAATTACTCCCGTGGCACCACATACTGACAAACTTTTCTTCCACGACTTTAAAGAGATATCCGAGCAAAAGATCGGAGAACTGATCCTTTTCTTAAACTTTACTTTTGGGTGGCGCTACAGCTCGGAGTGAACCTGGGCCTAATTCTCGCAACTATTTGTATGTGCGTGTTATATTTTTGCACGAATGGAAGGGACCTACAGTTTTTTGCCGACTCCTCATTGACAAATGATACTCTTTGATTTCTTGGCAGACATTCGAAAGAGGTGGCACCGTAAAAACCTTTTAGGTGTTGAACCCTGGCAGCATTGCACTATACCACGGTGCTCACTTTCTTAAACTCCACAGAGTGGATATAAATACCTCAAAATACATCCGAACAAATGGGTTAGTTGAGGTTTGAGGTATCAACACGGTGCCTTCGTTTGCGTTGATTTGGTTCTTTTTACACCGAAAGCACCAATTCTACCTAACTACCTTCGAAAAAAAGGCTATTATTGTACTTAACCCTAGTACAGGAACAAGGGTAAAATGTTACTCCAACGCTATTTCGAAGGCGGACAAACTTTTTTATGCCAAGTTTTAAAACGTGGATTTTTGTGCTACTACTACAAATTTTGCCCTGAGTCCATTTTAACGTTTCCAACGATCTGGGAGCACTCCATATATTTTTTCTATATTTTTTTTAAAAAGTCTACGAGTTACTTTCAAGCTAATTTCATTTATTTATTTTATTTTTATCGGCCTGGGCATTGTTTTTTATGCCATTTTTGTTGACAACAGCTTCTTGAAAGCAGTCCATTTCGTGCTAAATTATACTTGTTTGGTGTATAAAAGAATCACGCTTATTTTTATGTGAATAATCTTGCCACATCTAGGCCTCATTTACCGTTTACTTACGTTTTCTAATTCGTGGGGTAAAATTTTACCTCAGGCTTTAAAACTTGTAAATTGACCTTCCCCCTGAGCTAGGGTTAAAATTGTAACCCTGTGATACTTGAAGCTTTTAAGGTCTCCAGCCGAATGTTTTTCTCTTCTTAGTTCCTTTATCTTATTATGTTTGTATATGTATATCCAGTTTCTGGTGATCATGTGTATCACTTCCAGAAATTCCCCAAAAACCTCTACCTCTTCAGCCAATTTACGTCATGTTTCTATTGAACAACTGATTCGTCCTTATGGTGCATTAAATGGATCCATTGCCATGTTCCCTTCTATAAGTTACCTATTTAAATGCTTTTAAAGCTTTTTATGAGTTTTTTGAACTGCTGCTGGGTATAAAAGTGGAAATGGGAATGAATTACTTGGACTCTAGGACATGCCTGTTAGGCTTAGTTCCATATTTTTGGTGGATCTCCAACTGCAACTCGCAAGAAGCATTTCCAAATCTTGGCAAAAGCAGTGACCATCTACGTGTCATTCTATTAATTAGTTTATCCCTGAACCAGCCTATTCTATACGAAACTGCGGCTCTTTCTTAATTATAAATTTGGTGCCTTTTATGCGTCTCAGCCATCTCCAGCTACATATGTGTAGGGAAAGAAGGACGCTTCCTCCGGCATTTTTACATTATTCTAACGTAAGTCCTCATTGCAAAATAGTCGAACTGTAAAAGCACTTCAGCCACACCTTTATAGTACGATATATGTACGTGGAAATAGAAATGAACTGACATATCATCCACATCATCAAAATACGTGGTTAACCCAAGAACACGTAATTTCATCCATTGTGGGTATTGCTCCTAGCACCGCGAAGAGTTCGGCAATCAGAGATTAAGTAACCCATACCAACGAAATCTTACTTAAATTCGAATTTTCAGATTTCTTAAATTCAACAGACAAAATACCTAAGTTCAATTACACTCCACTATTCCCTCAGCACATTTCGTTGTATTAGAAATCATTTGGGACCGGAATGCATGCATCCCAATGCATACCAGACAATCTCACAATTGTCGAGAGGAATCATAGGAATGTAGGGAGTATCTTCAAGGAATACGTGCAAACTGCAAAGCTTAGCTATCTTCCAAATCTGTGACAAATAAAAAAAAACATTACGTATACGCCACCGACTGTGACTGCTTTGAAGCGGTTCGAGTATCTTTTACATCGAAGATGCAAATTCAATTTTCTATTCTACAATTGACTGAAATGACCTGCAACAGATGCTGCTGAAAATGAGTTTCAAGTGAAAAGCAAATAAAATGCCTTAGGTGGACAACCACAAAAAAGCACATCCAATCAAGTCCGCAGCATAATTGAGCCATTTGACGGAGTTTAAATAATTTTGACCACAGAAATTGTTTCTTCTATTTTGCGGGTTTCCAGCTAATGAGTCACAAACTAATTAAATTGCAAAATGTATGCAAATTCTCTTCTGTGCTGCGCTGCTCTGTTCACGTTCACATTTGCATTCCTTTACAGGAGTTACAGAAGTACACGCACCATTAAATATTTATACAAAGTTGCATAGATGCAACGAGTTCGAGTATCGCCTGCAGCTGGAATTGGAGAGCTGGGGCTCCGTGTCACTTAGTTTCAGTGAATAAATCCAACGAGCACATGGCGGTGATGTGTTCAGTTGGCACATATGACAAACAGGATTTCTACTTTGCGTGTACATGGTGCTGCAGCTAGGTGATGACGTTCACAGTACAGAGAAACGCAAACTCATAAAAAAAAGTCCTTCGTGTTTGTTTGGATTTGTTTCGGTACTCTTTGCAGGATGTTGTGCTGTGTTGTGCCTTTTAGTGGTGTGTAATGAACGACTGTGCTGGTAGAGGATATGAAAAACTTTTCACTGAGAGGATTTCCTCGTTTTTTTATAGAAAAGTCTATTGAATTTGATTTTAATACGGGATTTTAAGGATTAAGGGGCTAATTGAAATGGAAAGTCTGGAGTAGCATCACGATATTTTCATACCTTTTATTCGCATTCACTGTCATGTGCAGTTTTTTTTGTGGCACTGGCTGGTTAAGTTGGTAAATTAGCCTCTTGACTAATTTCTGAGAGGTTATAGGATAAAACAAGTATGTCATCAGTGGTATCAGCGGTTTTAAGCTTTAATTTGAGTTTCAAATTGCGAGGTTGGTCGCATATGTGACCGGATTTGGATTCCATCTTTCCCAAAACTTGTTAGTAGAACAGGAACTTTATTTTTTATTCAAGAAAGCTAACATTTGGACATTTTCGAGATATTCGATATTCTAGGATCTAGATTCTAGATTCTAGAAGATATGTATTTATATAAAGGATGAAATGAATAAATTATTACATAAGTAGTTTGGACAATAGATGGGCAGCTACCGTGGAGGATTTTTTCCTTATAACATGCATGGACACTGGACGTCCAGTATAATAGTCTAAGAGCCTGCACTCCCGCAGTCATTTTTGGTTGTGAAAGGTAACCAAATGACATGCATATTAATCTGCAGTCTCAATGAAAGAGATCTCAAATCCAACCGTCTGGCAGCATATGGTGGCAGCTAAAGAGAGTAACAGTGCATCAAAAATGCACTTTTTTCTAAATACGGAATAATAAGGGTAACTACTTGAATTTAGTCCTATATAACAGTATAGAACCCCCTAAATAGTGATACATAGATCCAAGACGTTTTTCTTGTCGCCATGTCCTTGCCAGACGCTCTCAAAGTTCGGAAAAATTCCCCATTTTGAATAGTTTAGGTAACCACACAAATTTCTGATGCAACATAGCTGAGGACAGCACAAATGTAACGGTCCAAGACGTTTTTCTTGTCGCCAAAGCATTGCCAGACGCAATCAAAATATCGAAAAAATACCAATTTGGAATAATTGTGGTATATTGTGATCTCTTTCATCGAGACTGCAGATTAATATGCATGTCATTTGGTTACCTTTCACAGCCAAAAATGACTGCGGGCTCTTGGTCTATAATACTCTAAATAACGAATGCTCTTGCTTATAAAGGGTGATTTTTTAGCTGGTTTGGTTTTGGCAACACTGGTTTTGACAGCTGACGTGTGTTTAGTACCTTGTGTCACTGTCAAACAGCTTCAGTTTGGTTTGCAATTTAACCATGGATCGTCTTACAAATGAACAACGCTTGCAAATTATTGAATTTTACTATCAAAATTCGTGCTCGGTTCGAAATGTTCATCGCGCGCTGCTTCCATTTTATGATCGGCATTCTCGACCTTCTGAGCAGTCTATTCGGAAGATTGTGACCAAATTTCGCACCAAATTTACTTTGTTGGACATTAAACCACCAACACGTTTACGTACTGTGCGTAGTGAAGAAAATATTGCGGCCGTATCAGCTAGTGTGACAGAAGACCGCGAAATACTGTCACTGTCAATGGTGAACGCTACCGAGCGATGATAACAAACTTTTTTTTGCCCGAAATGGAAGTTCTTGACTTGCATGATATGTGGTTTCAACAAGACGGTGCCACATGCCACACAGCACGCGAAACAATGGCGCAATTGCGAGGCGAGTTTGGTGAACAGTTAATTTCACGTTTCGGGCCGGTCAATTGGCCGCCTAGATCGTGCGATTTGACACCATTAGATTATTTTTTGTGGGGGTATGTCAAGGCTAATGTCTATAGGGACAAGCCCGCTTCGATTGACGCACTGGAAGCCAACATCCATGCATTCATTCGTGAGATACCGGCCGATATGTGTGAAAGAGTATGCCAAAATTGGACTCAGCGGATGGGCTACCTGAGACGCAGCCGCGGTCAACATTTGCATGAAATTATCTTTAAACATTAAATTGCAAGGTTCAAACTATCGATTCAAATAAATATTTCATTCATTTTTTCGAATTTTTTGTGTTTTTTTTTTAAAAAAAGTTCTCAACCTCTTAAAAAATCACAAAACATTACAAAAATTTAATTTTTTTTTACCGCACCACCTGAATCAGCAGAAAAAGGACTGTACATATATCTCCTGGCTTAAATAAGCTAGTCATTGCGTATCCCATTGAATTATTAATTCACCTAAGTAATCGAAAGATGTCCCGACAGTATATTTACACAAAAAAAAAACATTTTTTAATAAAACTTTCATCCTTAATGAGTCTAAGTATGAAAGTCCCGATTTTGACGTTCTTGTTCTCATTTAGCGTTTACATAATTTCCTACTCGAAATCAATGGCACTGCACTCAAAGTTGAAAAGGAAATCTCTCTTGAAAAAAACAAAGGAAGAAGGACTACTACGAAATCTATTTGTCTTTCATTAAATCAACGAAAATTGATGCTTCAGAATAATAATAAAACGAGGATGAGCCGTTTGCTCTCTGTCAGTGCGCACTCCCTTTCGTTTTCCGAAGTACCAATTACAAGCAGTTGCCATCACCGTTATGCCATTTAAAGAAGACGAAACTAAAGAATAATATGAAAAACAATCCTGAAAAACACACTGCATTGCAGTGCGAATGGTCAAAAGGGACGATAAGATCCTGTCCCAAAACTGATTGTGGTTCAGTATATGCAGTGGACTTTTTTCGATGTTTTTTTTGCTTCTCATAATTATCGAAAGGGAAGACAAAATGAAAATATGTGTATTCATCGATTTTCCTTTATGAGTTTATGCTAATTTTCTTTGAACTCACTTCTTACTCCATCCGGGATATTGAATTCATGAGTACTGCGAATTCCACTTTTTTTTGTGGGATAAAAATATAAGCAAACATTTTTCCGAGAGCTGAAGTGGATGATGGAGAGGGTAGAAAAAAAATGTTTTTTTATACTTGTCTGGCAATGATGGAGAAAAAGAAGGCATGAAAGGGCTTATGATATTACCGATTGCCTTTGGGGACTTGATTCTTCTTCTTTTTTCAATTTTTTTACCTTCAACTTGTAGAAACGGCGCGCGGGTGAGGATTTGCATAATAAAATTTTGAAAATCAATTTATGTTTTTTAAAAGAACGAGATAGATAGAGTGAGCTCAAAGCCGACTGGATATTTGAAAATTTCCATTTAGATAAGTGTCACTAATGGTTTCGGTTTAATGTTACTCAGTTTTATTTACAGGCATTTGCCAATATCAATCGAACTGATGTCTGAAAACGACATTAGGTTAGGATGCGGAGCGTGACAGCATGTGTCGAAATGAACACTGGCAACGTTAACTGTCTTTTGTATGGCATGATAGCTGGGTGACTTTAAAAATAACATTTATCCATAGAAGCCAATGAATGACTTATCCGATTATGCCGAATAGCTTTGCCATTATTTGGACACTCCTTTACTGCTATGTAACTCTTAGCCATGTGTTTATATCCCTAGAGCACCTTTAAGACTTAAAGACATGGATTATCTTTCGCTAAACTACCGAAACCCCCTCAAACTGGAAGACTGTCGGTATCTACAAAACTCATAGCTATGCTTTCTTTTAGTGGATTGTCAAAGAAAAAGAAAAGTTTATCCATCCGCAGTAAAATAAGATAGCAGTCTTGTGATACATAAAACATGAAATTTTCCACTCAATCTAATCGCAGCTCATGCATATGACAAAAGCCCCAAGTGTAGAATGTCAAAATGAATAAAATGCACTTCCTACTTAGAACCCAGGCTCTTGGGAGACACACCGAAGTGGAGACAGTGAAAAATTGCTTGTATCTCTCAACTTTCACTGTTTTTTCTGTTATTCTGTTTTTATCCTTTTGTCTTTGCTCGTCCATAAGCATCAGATGAGTTCTTAGACAATGCAACGAATTTAAAAGGACTTTTTTGTAAAGGAGCCTCAACGGTGTAGTTTTTGTTGATTTTGTTCTGTATTTTTTGTTTGTGTTCTAAATTGTCGTTCTTCAAATGGTGTTGGTTGTATTGAAAAGATGATTGAGCTGTTTTTATGGCTTTGAGCATTTTGAAGAAGATCAATTTGTTGCCAGGCGTTAAACGTTTTGATACAAGACCTTATATTTCAGCAATGGGAAATATTGAATTAATAATGACAGTAACTGGCCTGAGTAACATGAGGCTACAACGCTCTGTTAGGCACCACCAATGTAAATGGTTGTTATCCGATCCGATTTCGTATTCCACTATGCAAATCATGGTTGGTTCAATAAAACTATATTTTTTTTTTTAATTTCAACTACCCTTCACATATCCAGAAAAAGACTTAACTCTATCTGTATCACAATCATACATAAAGGGAATTTGTATGTGTGAGAGTAGAAATTGAATGGTTGATCCTAGAAATATAGCCCAAAAATAGCATTGAGCTTATACTTAAACTATTATAATAGTAATCTATACTTCAATTATTGATTTTATGCACATGAAGGAATCTTCAAGGTTTCCTTTCTTTATCTTTATATATAAAAATGAGCTGTTCGTTTGATACCTCAGAACTCATAAACTAACCATCCGATTGAGCTGAAACTTACAATGTATACTTTTTCTGATGTTTGAACTTTGAAGTGTTCCTAAATCAAAAAATTTCAAGTTTTCCGGTAGATGGCGCTGGAACTCAAACAAAATTTAATTCACCATACAATTGAGCTGAAACTTACACAATATATTTGTAATGACGTGAGAAATGTTCTTACATCAAAAGTTTTCAAGTTTTCCGATAGATGGCGGTGCAACACCAAAATTTCAAAACAATCCGTTTGAGCTGAAATTTACACAATATATTTGTTATGAATTGAAAAATGTTTGTAAATCATGAGTTTTCAAGTTTTCCGGTAGATGGCCATGAAGACTAAAATCTCAAAATGATTACTACAGCACAGCACGGTGACAGGCACATGACAGCTAACAGCTAACTTTTGATTGACGTGCACTTCTCGCTTCATAACAAATATGTATATTGTCTAAGTTTCATTTTATTATATTTCATTATATTTATGACATAAACACTGTTTTCAATGGGTGTAGCGAAGCGCACCGGGTAACCACTAGTACGTTATAATTGTATATCTACTGTTGCTACATTTGGAAAAATTGCATTTGTAAACAGACACAGAGAGACAAATTCCAAAATTCCACACAATTAATAAAATTCAACGAATTAAACGAGATGAATAATGAAAACTGATGCAGATGCGTAAATTTCTTGTATACTTTATTTGTTTTTTTTGTAGCATAAATCTATTACATTATGTATGTTAAAATAACTGCTAGTACAGAACACTTTTTGCACCAGCGCGACTTGCACTTCATCGGATTTTTTTTGTATTGTTTATATCCTTTCGTCCTTCCTTCCCAATACCAATAAACAACAAAACGTTCTTGTCATCATACGGACAATTTGCACATGAAACATGTATGTACGAGTATGTGTATCAAATCCAGAATAAAGTAAAAAAAAATCTCAAAAGCTAATATTGTAACGTGTTTGACAGTAGATACAGGTTAGTTTAGGTTGAAGAATTTATCTTCAGCGCTGTGAAATTTCACTTATCCGCACTACTAAGCCCTTAAAAAAGTTTCAAGTATCTTGTTCCCATCCGCAATAAAAAGACAGAGTCCGTCCATCCGCATGCATTTGTATTCCTTTAAATCTATTTTCTTCAACGGTCAGTCAAGATCAAGACCAAAAATTACTTGGAAGCACATTTCAATTCCATGGTACTCTTTAGCTACACATAAATATATGTATGTATGTCCTTTCGATGCCCGTATGGCATTCCAAAATTAATAACAAAATTGGATTTAATAGTTTCTCTATCTGAAATAATTTCGAATGCACATTCAAAAGCAACATTGTTATACTGCATCCAAGCCATGTGGTCTGGTTAACAAGGAGGAATCAAAGACCACATCACCACAAATTTTCTAATCTGCAGCAATCAAATTTATATTTTGGGTTTTCACCCGACCCGCATAAGGATTCACTATCAACGAGGCATTAGACTGTGTACAGCATCAAGTTAATGTGCGAAAAGTTCAACTTCTTCGAAATTTGGGTTAACATTTTGTTCATTTTGCACCCTTACCCCGGCCCACACTTCCTGGAGAATTAATTCGATTGTCTTCGTCAGCAGTCTAAAAGAAAATTAATTTAATTTCTTGATGCTCTTCTGCATTCTTATGGCCCATTTTATCTTCCGTCTTCAGGAGGAGGCACTAGCACCAGCACCAGCACCATTCAACGAGGCAAGTGCTCATTGTACTTTGCTTCACAAATGTATGCACATAACATTGTGACTAGAGAGAGAGAGAGAAAGATAGACACACAGATAATAATTGCACAGAATGGGACTGGATCTGGAGGATATTCGTTGAAGAAATTGCGGATGGTATAACGTGTAGAACCGGATTGAATGAGGGCAATTTGTGTTTCGTGATAGTGACATCAGATTGTGCTTCAGTGCCTTCGAATCGAATTCCTTTTATGTTAATAATTTTTCCCGTTAGTAGCAGATATCTTTCGAATTGAGGAATAATAAGCAGTCGAGAACAATGTTCAAAAGGAGCTCGATGTTTCTACAACAAATAAACGATCCGTTACATTATGATGGCATTTTAATGGATGGTTTCTGTAATGCTCACCGATACGTATAAATGCGTACTGTTGGTAAGGTATTTTATAGTAGCGAGTAAAAGGTTTCTAACGTACACCACGGGTCACTTGAATAAGGACAATCGTTTCAAACTTGGTTTTAATCAAAATCTGTTTTTTTTAGCTCGTTTTTTTAGCTCGTCGTTTTTTGTTTTGATGCACTCATAAATTCCATGTTTAAAATTGGGTCAATAGAATAGGGACAGTTGCCTCTAATTCGGAAGAGTCTGCGGCTAAAATCAGGGACAAAGTTGGAGTGAGTGTTAGTTTATCAACTGTTAAACGAGTGATTCAAAGCGCTTGACATCTGCAATTAAAAAAAAAATAGGAAAAAACCACCATTGAATTCCGTAAGAAAAATCAAACGATTGGACTTTGCACGTCAGCATAGGACATGGGGACAGGAGTAGCAAAAAGTAGTAATATCATTGGTCCGGACGGGTTTAACTACTACAGTAAAACTTGTGAATAGTGGAATGCTTCGGTGCACATTTTTTTTCTACTATTCGCAACATTTCTACTATACGCAAGTTTTTCCACAATCGGCAACCTTATTTCTTTTATTATTTTTCGATAAATTTGTATATCGGAGTTCAGAATATTATGTACTTACTAAATGTAGCCGCAAGCAGAATGAGACACACACGAAAAGAGACAATTGAAATGTGAAAATTCTCGGAAAAGGAAACGAAGCCGACAAAATGTTAATAAATTTTGGCGCATTCATATCTTGATTCTGCTGTTGAAGAGTGAATTTGCATGTGGAAAAAAGAAAATTCATTGAAAAATTTTCCGGTATTCAGATTTCGCAGGTTGCCACTATATAAGAGTGAGTTTGTATGAAGAAAATCAAAATTGACATCCAAAAATGTCCACTATCCAGGTTTCGCAAGATTCTTTTATTCACAGATTCCACTATTCACAATTTTTACTGTATTTGATTTTTGACGAAGCATCACAGCAGGGAACCTTCCCAGGCGTTATGGTTTGGGTAGCTTTTTCCTACTATGGTGCGATACCATTGAACTTCTAGAGTACAGAAATAACAGCAAGATCGTACCAAAACGTATTGGAAACAATGGACATATCAGCAGGATAACGCTCCCATCCATACAGCCCGAATTATAAAAAAAAATTATGCGACTGTAACCAACAGTCTCGAGCTATTTGTAAACATCACGCGGATGGGGTGTGTAGCTCCACTTTATTGAAAAGAAAGTAAATTATAACTAGTCTATGTTCGATAAAATACAAGCCAATCGCATATACATATAAGTACTTATGGAATCCACTCCATTCGCAGCAGTCGACGCCAGGAAACGAACCTGGAACCCCTAAACTCAGTTGTATAAAATAAATAAATATTTGGCTTCAGCACTTCAGCAGTCCTAGGTAGAACCAAGCTTCCCGCAACCATTTGTGCGTGCGCGTTATATTTTTGCACGAATGGAAGGGACCTACAGTTTTCTGCTGTGCCCGAACGGCGAGTTGGGAAGCTTTACATGACAGATGATACTTTTGAATGCTTGTCAGGCATTCGAAAGAGGTGGGCACTGTGAACAACTTTTAGGTGTTTGCGGTGGGATTCGAACCCAAGACCGCTGGCTCAGTAGTCCGACGCACTAACCACTTGCGCTACGGTGCAAACTCAGTTGTATACTGCGCCAAAAGTAGAAACCCGCTACACACTTAACCGCCGCGGTTATAAAAACTTTTCATCCAAGTTCTTACATAAATAATATCAGCTGGTAGGTATGTACTTTGTTCTGTCATTTCATCACGAATAAGAAAAATCGAAAAAAAAAACCGCCTCGTCTATCTTCTATTTACATATGTAATTAAATCGTAAAAAGGTTGTTGGTTTTCCACATGCGAGATTATCTAATTAATATATAAATCTCAATGTGACGCTCTTACCTGTCAATCTTACGATTAGATAAACACAAAAACTAATGCACACAATAAAGTAAAACTTCGTATTCCAGTTCATTAACATCCTGTGAATATTACAGGCCGATTTTTACATTAATTTATTCGCAATATTATTTAAATTAATGCAAAAATAAAAACACTCCAACAAATGTCACTTTCTTGCAAAATGTCACTTATTCAAACTACAAATAGTTAGAATCCACACTTGTGGATTGTATATATTGATAGACTGCAAACCTTGGGGTGCGTTCACACTGTCTTTGATTCTTCGAGCAAAATGACAATGAATGTATTGTAAGTAACACTATATTTTTTAGACACGGGCGAAGCCGGGCGGGACAGCTAGTCAATAATATTTATAAACTAAAAATGCAAATCACTGCTCTAGAAAATCCTCTTTCGTTTGATTGATTTAAAAATTGGTTGAGTGCGAGAGCCGCAAATGGTGATAATGATTGCAGAACATTGAAATGCAAAGCATAATGATCATGTTAGAGCGCGGACATATACTCACACACACACTATTGTAACGATACCCACTGGGTTAACCACTGCTACCCGACTGCTGGCAGTGGTCTCCACTGAAAGACAATTGTGGGCGATGCTTTGAATAACTATTTTGAACATTGCGCAGCTTCAGGACAACGCAAGAGGATGTTTTATATCTCAAATGAATCAGGGACGAATTTACTTATTTCACCTTTTTTTTTTGTTTTTCATTCCGATAAGCCATTATTGAGTTAGGGCTGCATACTATAGTTATAATTTTTCCTCCCTATATGCAGTATTTTCACTATTTTCTGAAAACCATGCCATTTTCCGGGATAAAAAGTGTGTATATAAAAGTTAACCAGGAACATGTCAATATTTCATCGCGCTGCTATGAAATTTGAGTTACAAATTTCGTAACCGTTCGGTATTCCGTCCCCGAAATCATGGAATTACTCCACTAGACATTTTGCTTACGCGCGCTTAGATGCTTACACATCAAAAACTGGATCGAATCGAAGCCCAAAATGTGGATTTAATGAAATGGCCCCCATGTTCCCTAGATTTAAACAGTATAGAAAATGTTTGGGTGTGGTTAATACGAGAAGTGTACGAAGGTGGCAGGCAGTACGTCGACAAAAACCAGCTGATTGAGGCCATTAAAGTCGCTTCCGGTAAAATTTTCCCTATATTACTTAAATTCTTCATAAGATTCCATGTCGAATCGAATTTTTGAGCTAGATTTTATTACAGGAGGAAGTAGGTACTCATTATTTAAAAAACAAATGCATACTTTTTTTTCTTACTTTTTATGGAGTAAAAATAGAATTTCACTAGTGGCCCTATTCTACTGGGCTACTTTGCTTGGTAGTTTTATCTAGTTAATCAACATTTAGTTATAAGGAAATAGGAAAACATAACGAATGCGTTGGTATTATCGATTTAACGTGAAATCGCCTTCAGTGACCCTTCATACCATATAACACTTTTTATCGTAGAAAAGTAGAAATGAACAATATAAAGAAAATGCTGTCCCTATTCAAATGACCGGCAGTGTATAAAACATTTTTGAGAATGACGTAAGTAACATGCGATTGAAATTTATTCTTCTAACGAATTATCTTCATGCTTAGAATAGAAATTTGACTTTTTACATAACTTCGAGTTCTATTGCCAATATGTATAATATTCTTCATATTCTGTTTAAGTGAATTTATGTAACAATTCAAATTACCCTTTTTCATTGTCTTAATGATTTAATTTAAAAATCCCGGTTTCGCCAAAACTACATACATAATCGGATTTTCTTATAACAGCAACAGCTGTTCCTGACTGGTCCCATAAGTTCTTCATTCCAAAGAAATTCCAAAGCGCTTCTCTAATGGTGCGTTAAATTGCTACTGCCAATGCCGCCAGTTGGGTCGTATATACCATGTTTCCCTTTAATTACATGACACTTGTAGTAGTTTCCAACCGTTTTCATTTTAGTGTACGAGTATATTTCCTTGAATTTAATTCCAAAGATAAATAACAATTAAAACGCCAATTGACTGGAAACGTGCTTCCATAATTAACATTTCGCAACCCAGGGCGCTTCAAGCTACTCGAGTCCTAGAAAATTTCCATATTCCACTTAAAAGGATTCTCCATTTTAACGCTTTTCTTGAGAATTTGATAGGAGTGTGGCATCTTCACCTTTATTCCATCTCTTTCACTCAGATGACAAATGACGAGGCTATAGAAACCCATTTTACTTGCTTCATTAAATTTTTTCAATAAAAAAAGGAGAAAAAAAAACGCACAATTCTGTTTACAAATGTAACTACGCCAACGACAACATCGTCAAGGGTAAGGGGGGGAATCACCCGCAACAGCACGTGAAAAGTTAATTTGAATAAATTTAAGCGGTTACCCTGAACACAGATGTCACGAGGCATACAATAGCAGATCACAATCGGTATTTATAAATACTTTTCAAGGACATGAATTAAGTGGAGCGTTTCATGGTTGACTTTTTTCTTTTTTTTTTTGTGTGTGTGTGTAAATTTTGAAATGTTAATTGTTCTCTTTTCAAGGGCTTAGAAGACTATTACCAAAATACAAGTGGTTCAAGTGTGGGGTTACACTCACTCAGAATAAAACAAGTGCTTGGTAGGTACATGACAGCCAAGATATACGGGAATTCCCCGATTTACGAGTATACTTCCGTGACTTGAGGATCTTTTGTTTGAGGTTGTGTCGTGGTTTTCAAACACCCTTCGATATTACACATGTATGGATGTTGAATTTCGTGGGAGATGGGCAGAACACGGTGTCCGTTCAACAGGTAATAGGTGGACCAATCGACAGAAAACCACTCACCTAATAGAGCGACGACATCAGGAGGATAGCAGGAAATGGGATGAATGAAACTCAAAATCGAAGCCAATGGAAACATCAAGAGGAGGTCCACGCCCAAAACTGGACATAGATGGCTGATTGATTAAAATGATAATGATGAACCAAGCTTGTTGGATTTAAAATGAATGCCAACCATTAAAAATTCATATCCGATTGTAGTGATACGCTGATTTATATATCCACATTAAATATTCTTTCTCAAGTCTCCACTCTCCAATAGTGAAAGTGGAAATAAAATTCCATTAACTAAACCCAAAAACACTCCAAAATAAAGCCCCCGCCCGCTGGCCGGCACTACTAATGGCAATCACAACTGGACAAAGTGACACCTAATTTATAATCTTAAGTTGGGATAAGTTTTTTGACGCATCAGACATAACAAATGGGATTAAGTTGACAAAAAAAAAAAAAAAACAGTGTCTATGAAATCTCCATTAAGATGAAAGACAAGTGATAAATAAAACATCACCAGGCCGACAAATGCCCCGGGAAGGCCATAAAACCAACAGTTCTTTATTTATATGGACACATCCTTGGAGAAGAGCATACTTAGTATGTTTTTTGATTAATGGATTTTTGTTTAAAATGTTTTTATTATACATTTTTTTTTATGTATTTTTGAAGACGAGAACTTTCTCTTTTATGTGAAATGGCAACTTTTAATGATTATTAAGTATTACACACGTGTATATTTATGTAAATTTCATATAAGTGCTTTTACTGCTTATTCAAGAAGGAAAAATAAATAAGAGTGTAATGGTGACACGGAAAGAAAGGTATCTACTGGCACTTGGACAATCCTGATGCAAGGCAAAGAACCGAAATTGGCGAGAGTGGGATCAGTTCATCGAATAAAAATCAATTTGACAAGTGTCGAAAAATAATCTTTAGAGTATAAAATGGAGCTCACTTTTGGGTCCTTGATAGAACTACCATCTTTCTTGTAGGCTGTCTCATAATGGGGCTTACAGTTGCTTGCTCACATGGAACAGGGAATATTCAGAAAATGAATGACATTTGTCAACGTGATACAATAGAAAACATTCAAGCAGCAGTAAAAGAGATAAGAAATGTACATAAGTAGGTAACGCGAGAAAAAAATGAACACAATCTCAAGTTAATGAATAAATAATACAAAACATTTTCGAAGACAAAAGTTCTATCATTTCCAACCCCTAATCGCAAATAATATACATAGGTGTCATAAGGGAAATGACCCCTCATAGCCTTAAGGTCCACTTCCATTCACGAAGTGAAACATTTATAAATGAAACAACTGCGAATATTCACACTGAACGTGGCAGCTTTAATATTTACAAGCCCCGAGGCGGAATATCAAAGTGTTTAAGTAGATAAATTTGGGCCTGCCCTTGCACAATCCAATGTAATAGGGGAAGAGAGTGAGCGGCAAATATTTGTTTTTCATAAATATAGTGCCGTTCAAAAATTTTGCTCAAACCATTTTTTTTTAAGTTTGACGTATTTGTTGCAATTTAATATCTAATCTCGTGTCACGGTGTTTGTGGTCGCACTCCTCCGAAACGGCTCGACCGATTTTTATGAATTTTTTTTTGTATATTTGGTAGGTGTGAGAATAGGTCGCAAGGTATATTTCATCTCGCTAGGTAGCGCTGGAATCAAGTTATTAAAAACTTCTATATTTATGGACCAAAAATGCTCATATTTACAATATACAGTGAACTCTCCCCAAGTCGTACTCGCTCTAAGTCGAATTTCTCTCCAACTCGAATTTTTTTCGCCATATTTTATCATTCCGTTCAATTTTCCATACAAAAACCATTCTCTGAGTCGAACTCCCTCGAAGTCAAAACTCTCTCTAACTCCAACACATTCTCCCGATTATTGGCATCTTTTTTCATCCCTTAAGTCGAATTTTGCTTAGTACAAAACAAAATAAAAATACATTACCCCTTCGGAGTATAACTACTAACCATTAAGTACCTACACACTTCAATACCCTAAATATGTTTAGCATCGCGTGTGCCATCATCGTCAGCTCGTCGTGTTTCTTTGTATTCATATTCTTGGTACCTCCATAAAAAGATACAGTTTTTAACAAGTTGCAACGCAAAAACGAAAAAAAACATTGTTATCCTCTATTTGTGTTATTGGATGCATTCAAAACAGGTTTTTCAATGGATCTATCTGCGTACAGGGTTACCTCCGGAAGGGGTCCTAAAAGGGTAACCTATCGATAAAGGGGTCCCATATAAAATTTCAAAACTAATATATAAGAAATACATATAAATGGGATGAAGAGAAACGAACCGCAGTATTCGAATGTGTCCGTTTACAGGGGAAATCTACATTTTTGGCGTTAGCAACCACTGATAGAAATCGGGTAAATGCAAAGGTGAGATTGATGTCGATGGCGATATCGGCTATAAAAAGTGACAGAATTTTCGGTTGAATTTTTTCCCAATAATACAGAAAGCGTCCAAAAGGGTTCTATTTTTTCAAAAAGAGTCAGATTTCGATGATTTTCAAAATGGGGGGTCCTGGGGTCCGTGCCGTCAAAAAACGTTCAATTTGACCCCGAAAGGGTCCCAAAGGTAACACTGTCTACGTATGTATATAAAAAGTACTTAATTTAGTAAGATTCTTGCTGGAATTTCAAAATCGGTTGATTCTAGGCAGTTCAACAGTGCTGATGTAGTCTTTATGTGCATGTTTGTAGCTAGATATTTTTAACGAAGCATTTTTTGTTATCTTTTTTGTTCGTACATACGTTAACATTTTTTTGTTTTACTAAACAAACGTTTTAAAACAAAAATAAATGTTTCTCTCAAACTCTCTAACTCAAACAAATCTTGGTATCCCGTGAAAATTCGACAGGGACAGTCGACTGTATATTGGTTCAGTGCCAAAAGAGAACATTATATAATAAAATTTTGACCCGATAGGTGGCACTGAGGTCAAGTTATTAGATCTATATATTTTGCTTTTTGTTCGCCTTAATATCCTGCTATAGCTATAGCTAACTCTGACAAACAAATTGTGTGGCATTATATAACGTTATGCGTTACGAAATGAGAAATCGGAATTTACTTGTTGTTTACCAATCAAGTTCTGAATTTTTGCTGATTTGGTCATTCGACGACGTGTCCTTCAGCTTTATCATTCCATGCGAGCTAATTTCTCTTTGGATACCTTGAATTTATTCTATAGAAGATAGCATAGATGCCAATTTTATACCCTTAGTAGCTTATTGGCTCAAAGTCAACAATTCCATTCCCTATTATACATAAGTCATACCGCACATTGCTCCCTGCCCACTTCTACCTATCTAACTATCAACTGTCTTCTATCAATACTCGTATCAACACCACCGACCACCAAGTAAAAGTGAAAAACTATCACCACTTAAATAACACCTTGCCAGAAAGCCCTTTGAACATGATTTCATTAACACCTCTTCCAGCTGAATAATCTTCTCAAACCTAATCAAACCGGAAAAAAGGCCAAAACACAAACTTTACTCCGAAAGAGCGCCACAATGTCATTCGTAACGCTTCCAATCCACCCGCACCGAACACATGCGCAGCGCATATCTTCTGCTCTCCCGATTCCGAATGACAAGAAATACTGGAACTAGAATCAATTCCAGTTGAAGGAAACAAAAAACCCTACGAACGTCATTAAGGCATCATCTCCACTGCTCTACAGAAACATAACTATCCTTAAACGAAAAGTTAGGTCAGTAGTAACTTTTGGTCCTTACTGGAAATACGTATATGCTCACGTCGCTTGCTTAAATAGTTGGTGTTGGTGTTTCTCCTCTCTTTAAGAAAACAAATTCAGAAAAAAACAAGAAATCCCTTTCACTATTTGCAAATAGGACAAGGATACCAAAAAAAAATTTGGTTATCCTTCCATTTAACAACAACCCCACCCCCATTCTTATAGTGACAAAGTAGTGTAACAATTGTGTGAATTTTCTTAGTGTTTAGTTTAAAGGACACTTGCACATCCTTGATGATTATTTAAGAAAGAAAAAAAATTCTAAGAAGTTCAGTGCTTGTGCAGTGTACAGAAAAGTGATAAGACACCCTAAAGGATATCAAGGATTAAATAGACCTTCTTGGATTACCTCTCTCTCACTTGGATATCGCCAGCAAAAGGATACTCACTTCTAAATGGTTGGTATGGATGGAGGTGTTTTGTTTAAAGCTACATTTTATTCAATCAACAAGCATCTGCAGAATAACATAATCATTCTACGTCTACCTATGTACATATGCCGTCACCATCGTCGTCGAGAATAATTCAATTAGTCCCCTCGGATAGACCCTTTCATTTGTGTGTACGAGTATGTACGTGTCCTGGGAAAGGAGCAGCAAAAAAAATGAAAGAAAAAGTAATCATCGCCACGCACTTTACCGTTTTCTATTCCTTGTTATGCTACTTTGACACTTCGTTATTATGTCAAAGTTCCATTTGCGCCATTCCTCCGAATCATAAAAAGGACGCCGCACACGCATCTTTCACAACCGATACGGTGTATCCTTAAAATTGGACGTTAGGGGAAGTAGAAACTCAATACTAACACTTGTCAATAGTCAACCCGCTGCTCGAAGAACACACTCTTACTTTGTGTGTAAGGAGTAAGGTCGTTGTGGGTCGAGAACAATGTCATATCGCTTCTTCTTAGTCTTCCTTACCGTCTAAGGAACTTCTCTCTGCTTTATGACGCAAGGAGTCCTGTTGATTTGAGGCGAGTGCTTATACCACCCCGATTAGGGTCATAAATTACCGTTTAAGTGGCTACGGAGTAGTGGGAGTGTGAAATTTATTATATTAACAATATGGCCGAGAGGAGAATTATGCGAATGGATTTCCTTTAAAAGATTTATCTTTCCCACTGCCAAAGTATCTGGTAGTATTGCCAAGGCAAGAAGACTAGCTGGCGGATATTTGGTTAGGATTACTATACGGTTTCTGTCGGTCAAGTGTGCGAACAGATTTCCTGTGTGATTTATGAATTTATGGATAAATTTGCTTTCGGAACTAACTTTTCCGGTGGCAATTTCGATAGGAGGGGATGATTTTGGCGGTTCCAAGAATTGGATGTCTCTGAATTTTGTAGAATTAAGGTACTCCTCATTCCCCATAAACGGTGTGCATGTACGTGCTTCTTTGCTTCCTTTCTTTTTCTGGTCATCATCTGAAAGCGTTATTTGCTTTCCTGCTCCTGTTATACTTGCCATTCGTCTTCCTTTCAAATAACAGCGCTGTGTATGTATTAAACGTGACCAGTAAGCAGCTTACAAATCTGCCAATCAATGAAGTCAATCTAATTAAAATTCGTTATCTGGGACAATAAAAAAAAACAACGAGACGGATTGGGTACCTAGATCATTAATTTACCTTCACTTCAGAGGCCTTTTTAAATCGCTTTTCATAATTTTCTGTTCCATTGCGAGGACTCGGAAGCATATACCGGTCTTTTGCCAGTGTTTGGGGGTGGCTTCGTTTTATTGAAACCTCAAAACCACCTCTAGCTTTGGTTAAGTCCTGTTTTCTTATTCAACACCTTTCGGTCGATTTCTCATAGTTCGTCAAGAGCTACACTGCACCTTTTAATCTAAACAATAAAAACTCAAGTCCTAAATTCAAATACAAAGGGCTTCATTTCCTAGGATTTAGCTAAAACAAACATCAAGACGGACGGCTCAGCCATTATTCTTTGGAAAACTCAATGTTTGTCCTGTCTACTGTATAGCAAAAAATAAAAAAAACAACTCTCCATTGATTTTCTACATCTTTGTTTGGATGGCCGAGCGAAGGAGGTGGTGGAGATCTCATCTTTATTTAGTCCTTTTGCTTGAGGAAAGTGGACAAGAGGTTTCTTTACAATATAAGATTCAAGTATACATACATATATGTATAGGAAGTAACATTGGCCCTCCCTTTCCAAATGTAGGACGACGTATCAATAGGTTTTCGGGTGGGATTTCATTTATTATACCTTTTACGGAAGCGAGTATGTACATATGTGGTCTGTATAAGGGATGAGGGGATTAGCAGTGGTCATTGAATTTGTCCTTTGAATCGAAAAAGGTGATTGGCAGAGTGTGTTTTTAAAGATAGGATGGGATCTGTTGAATGCAAACAAAAAAGGTGAATATATGGACATTGGCATTGGTACTAAACCCCAACAAAAAAAAAAAAAAACATAGGAAAGGATGTATGAAACTATTGTCGTTGGAGAAGCCTTATTTTTGGCAAAAGCAACAGCAGGCTTTAAAGAATCGTTTAATATTGGTAGGCGATGGTTGTGACTTCTAAGAATCTTGGAACTGTCTAGAGACGTCACTCGATTCTTATATCTACTAAAGAAGTATCTACCGTGCCTTGGTCTTTTTACAGTTGCGACATGTCTTCGAAGTTATGTACAAAAACAAATTGTTATTTGGGAACAATTTGAGCATCGAATACAGAAATCCTCGATTTGTGTTCCCCTGCTTTAAGCTTTTTAAATGTCCTTTCATATACGTTTCCTTTCCTTCGATTTAAATTAGAACGAGTCTTGTTGTTGGGGAATCCTATAGTTGCAGGGTGACAGTATTCGTGCTGCAATAACATGTTTGAAAAGAATGAGGGAACAGGTGCTCAAATATACAAAGAATATACCAAAGTATATTTGAAGGTTTATTGCACTGCGACTTTAAATGTACAGGTAACGCGGTACTTCAACAACGTGGTTTCGCTATAACGCGATTTTCGGTCTTTTCTAACGTGCAAAATGTCCATATGTACTTATCGCATTCCTGTGTTTCGGTGAATCCCCTTTTAATACATTCGATTATCGTATTACGCGATTTTATATAACGCGCTGTTTCTTGAGAGCTTACCTACAGTGTTATACGATGGTTGAATGTAATCTATTGAGCTCCGTACAAATCATTGACATCCCAGGCCATTTGTCCTTATTTCTTTTGAAATCGGTTAGAAATAGCCTAGCTCCCAATTGGCCCAGCTGAGAAATTAATACCTAATTCAGACCGATTTCTCTGAGGAAACGCAGAAGATTTGCTGCTAAGTACAAGTAAAAGATTCTCTGCCGTAAGCTGGTATTTACCATACCGATACACTTGAGTCTTTGTGGGGTTAATGCCTCACAACCCTCTGAGCCTAAATTCTGAATATGAATTTAAAGTCCGGGAAAGTTTCCATTCTTCAGTTATACCATCACACGATGGGGATTGCGATGGACCCATTACGGTGCCTTGTGATTTATGATGGCTCAGCCTCATAACCCCTTTCAACCTAGCCTAGGTTAGGTTAGGTTAGGTTGAGAGGGGTGTGTGATTGAGCGAGCAATCATTTCCACTCGGAGACCCGAAGGTCCATTGTGAATCCCCTCATAGTTTGTGCTGAACAGTGTTTTAATCGGTGGCAGGTGTCAGCATCACTATTGCTCATGGTTGATCCAGCTCTAGCTCTAGCTAGTTCGTCTGCTAACTCATTCCCTTCAACATTGCTATGTCCGGGTACCCAGTACAGTCTAACATTATGGTGCCTTATGGCATTGATTTGATTGTGCTTGATCTTATTACTTTCAGAGCTGGCTGACTATCCACCAGAATGGCTATCTCCGACGGAGGGAGGTCGCTTCCTTTTATGAATATTGCGGCTTTTTCGATCGCTAGTAATTCCGCTTGGAAAACACTGCATGTATCCGGTAGTCTGAAGGATTCCCATTTATTTAGTGTTTCTGAGTAGAACCCTGCTCCAGTACCTAAATCCATTTTTGAGCCGTCGGTGAAGAATGCTATTTTTCGGTCTATGATCACCTTGTTTGACAGCCAGTCTTCCCTACTGCGGAATAGGATTGATACGTTCAAGTTAAAGTCATAGTGAGGAGTAATGTAGTCTTCAACCTAGCCTAACCTAACCTATTCTTGAAATGCCTTTCAGCTATTGCGATAAGTAGTCGACATTTTTGAATATGTCCAAAACCCTCTAAAAAAGTTTCAAACAATTCTCTAGCTCTGAATGAGCTTCCATCGAAAATCCCCCATTGCTGACATAAGGAGACTGTAGGCACATTAGTTTAGCGAAAGAGCTGCGTCTTAAATTCTTATCGCGAAACTATTCCTTTCCGTGTATTAAAGTTCAGATTAAACCAGTTCAATAGAGTTGAGTATACAGCTGCGAACTTTATTAGATTTGGGGTCAAAAACTTAACACCCAAAACACGAATTCTTCATCACCAGACCAGGACAGTCTTCGAGTGTTAACATTGACCATTGAGAATGCTAGAAATATTTGCCTTTGAAACGTACCAAGGATTGATGAGAATTTTTATTTTGTAGTTTTAGAGCTTTTAGCGCGAAGATGTTCCTTCTCTAGAGGAAATAAATTACTTCACTTTCTTATTCTGGTCAGCAGAAGACATTCTGTGGAGACATCCATAGAAGTCCTACAGCCATTGATGGCATTTAAAATTATTTAATAGTTTTAGTTGAGGTTCACTAGTACTAGTCCTATCAAAGCAGTTCCATTTGAATTCACTTGAATAAGTCACTGCTTACTTATTAGATGGCGCTACAGCCTGGGATTGAGGTCTTTTTCTACCTGTGCGCACCACCGGCGAGGTCATCCTCTGCTGGGCTGACCCTTCGGGTAAGAATCGAAAATTCTCCCAGCTGGAGTGTGGATGTCCATACGCTCTACATATCCTATCCATCTTAAACGCCCAATGCGCAGTTTTCTAACCAGGTCGATGTCGCTGCACAGCTCGTATACTTCGTGGTTGAATCTTCTCCTCAAAAACCCGTCAACGCAAATTGGACCGAATATCTTACGAACGATTTTTCTCTCGAAGCAACCAAGGATATCCTCATCCGCTTTGGATAAAGTCCATGCATCGCAAGACTCTGGTGATAAGGGTCTTATTTGAGTCTTCTTAGTCGATCGGAAAAGGGCTTTACTACTTCTTAGACCAAAGAAACAGCGATTGGCAAGAGTAATCTTTCGTTTGATTTCCGATAAGATGTAATTTTTTGATGTTATAGCAGAGCCGAGGTAGACAAAGTTCATTACTACCTCCAAGTTGTTCACCTTCTCGTTAAATTTGCAGATCACTCAGAATAGTAACACCTTTTCTGCTTACGGATAAGAACACACTAAGAACACCCTAAACTTATCTAACTTACGCCCACCACAAGCTTCAAAAAAGTGCAAAGCGAATATTTGTTCGGTTTATTTCGACCCTGAAGTTTGACTCTTTACACCAAAGCATAGCTCGGAGCCAAAAAATAATTTTGAAAGATGGAAGTCTAAAGAATCATATAAAAACCTTTTAAAAAGTTGGAATCTCGTTAACTAATTAGTCATTTGCTTGGATGCCTTCAAAAAATCCAATCACTCCTGGGGTTTCTTAAAATTTTTCCAGGAGGGCGCTCTCTGACATTTTTCACGCCCCTTCTGGTTTTTGTCTGTGCCAGTTTCTTTTTACTGCTCATTTCAAGCGTTTAAGGAGTAAACTGTATTTAAAGAAAACACAGAGAGCACACAAAGCATTTTTTTCAAAAAAAATCAAAACCCCTCGTAAATTCCGTTTTTTATCTCTTTGAGTCCGCTTCCTGCCCCCTTTATTTTTTTTCATGGTTAATGTTATTCAAACGCAATTTTTTTGTATGATTTGTGTCGTCTTTGTAAACATTTCAAGTGGCAATGCCTCCCCACCCCATACCAGTTCCCACATGGCGTAGAATCGCGTCACATTTGTCAAACAAAAACGCCATTACCACGGAGTGAAAGAGTATGATGTGCTGGCGAAGAAGAATCCTTAATGTGTCACGATACTTTGACGACGATGATGATGGCGCTATATGACGATTTTCACAAGAAACACATACAAGCATATAGTATCTGATGTGCACATGATTTAGATTACATATGGGTAGACATAATGGAGGGGATACCATGTGAAAGGATATTTTGACATTGTAAGCTTTTTGCTCGTTTTTTTTTATATAGTGTGGCCTAATCCAACCGAGGCAGGCACAGTTGGTTTGGTTCACCCTTTAATAAATCTGGCGGTGGTGGGTATATTGTTTTGACTTTTGGATCATTGCCAGCGTAGACTTGTTGGATACTCCTGCTCGTACATGTGTTGTTATAAACCGTTATGGATGAGCGAGTGTTATTATTTGTTATGAGCCCACAATAAGTCATTCAAAATGTGATTTGAAATAAACTCGAAATTCATGTCACAATACGATAAGGGGAAATGAATTTACCGTATCAAAACAAAAATTATGTGTGTGGATGATGACGAATGTAACTGATGACATAATGTGCTTGTTGACTTAAAAATTTAAGCCAGAATCCAAATTCACTTACAAATAAAAAGATTTATGTTATACTGTATAAATGATCGTAAGAAATTTGTACCTTAAGTTTCGTTAAGTTTTCGTTCACTGATGCTCGCTGAAGTGAGATGCGATTTCATACATCATTTTGACAGATGATTATTTTTTCTTGATTTAATTGCGAATGATTGAATAAATACATATTTACATATATGTAAATACAGAAATAAGCATATGTTCGTAGACATTTGATAATTTTGGTAGCGCTCCGGTGTGTTTTTACCCGACCAGACAAAAGAAAGGGTTATGAATCTCACAGGCTGGGCTTGTTCGTTTGTATGTAAGGATGTCACTTCGCACAGCCTAAATTATGAAGCCGAATTCGACAAATAAGGTGTCGTTGGATTCTACTTGATCCGGAAAGTGTCTTAGGCTACATGACGTTACAAAAAAAATTCAATATGGCGAACGCATCACACAAGATGCCGGATTACTTTTTTTTGTAACCGCCTTGATAGCGGTATAAATTAAAAAGGCTTGGCAAGTAAAATACAATACGCTATTACGTCATTATAAATTTAATATGGCGGACGCCCCAATATTGCGGATTTCTGTTATCTTTACTACCTCCTTAATATGGGTATCAAATGAAAGGGTTTGACAGGTAGAACACGACATACACTCTGAATATATTCTGAAACCAAAAAGTTGTAAATAAAGAATTAAGTTAAAAAAAACTAAAGCCGGACTAAAGGAAAAACTAACTAAAAAGTACGGAACAAGATGAAACGAAACTATGATATTCAGAGTATAGCCGTGGTCGCATGCCGTTATAATAATGACTTTATATAAGTACGCATTCATAGGGCAAAGCGGCATGCGACCATGGCTACACTATTCATTTGATCTTGTTTCGTACTTTTTATTTAGTGTTTCCCATAGTCGGGTTTTAGTTTTTTCAATTATTTTTTTTTATTTTTATAATAATGTAATGACACAAGCATACCTTAAAAACAGCATGCATGCGTCCAATGGATTTCATGCTGAAATGAGGTAGAATAACTGTCGAATAACTTCTTTAATTTGTGAATTTGATAAAAGAACAGCACCGTTTGACATCTGTTTCAAATATCAAAGAAAATCGGTAATGACAGATATCTTTTAAGTTTCTGGTTTTGTCTTAAAAGAACCCATTAACGATGACCAAGAATCCTCTTAATGAACTAATTTCTTCTCCTCCTATCAATACCCATTTGATGGTAAAGGAATAGCTTCAACCTAACCTCGTTAAATGTTTGCAATTATTTTTCTCATTAATCTTAATGTGATTTGTACGAGTGCAGAAATGTCACAGTTTCCAAGAACCCCAAAGTGAAAAGTTTCCACAATAATATCTTGGAAAATGTTCTTTCACCGTAAAGTAACCCAAAACAGATAGATACTCGTACTCACTCCTAGTTACGAATACATTCTTGAGAGTTGAGTGAAAATTCCATTAGGATAGGAAACCGCAAAGCAACAAAAAAAAAACTAGGAAAATGCAAGGAATATGGGTACGTACAATCGATCCTTGGTTATTTCAATTTGGAAGCAATAACCAACAAACTTGAAAATATACTCGTACATAGTCTGGAAAAAAGGCGAAAGCTTGGCAGAGACGATGTGAATTTTTGACTTAATTGCGTATGGTGGTAATATTTGTCAAAAGATATTTAATTGCTGCAAAGATTTGCGTAATTTCGGGTGAAAGGATGCTACTGTTGTGGTTTGAGGGGTCATGTGGGAAATGATTTATTGATTGTGGATGATGTGGCGAGAGTCAAAGTGTTGTGGTTTTGAGTGGGTGGCACCGAGTCATATACTCTGACAATTTATTATCAACTCGCAACAAAGTGATATTTTATGGTATAAAATGTGGTTTGAGGTTACGCACAAGCCTGAATGCCATATAATGGATTTTATTTGATAAATTTAAGCCGTTCAGTTGAGTTGAAAGCCAGATATATGGCAAACGATTTACTTATGGAACGCTGACTGATCGATTGTTACATAGTTTTTTTTAAACCGTTTATATAAAATTATGGCGATTTTGCGAAATACTTAGATGGGCTAATAAAGAATAGACCTTTATCTTTCTATTTGGATAAAGTATTGACAAGTAAAAGTGAGTTTTGTCTGGTCACTGGGAAAGAATAATTTTAATGACTTGCAGCGACGCTTAGTTTAAAAAATTGGTGTTACGTTATTTTAACGCTGTTTACGAATTCTTTCGTTTGTAGGTCCTTCACTCACAGCTACGAGTACATCCGTTTACAAATAAGCACATGAGCATTGCCAGAGTAATTGTACATTTGTATGCGCTGTAATTCCACCTTCGCAAGTTCAAACGTTGAATTATGGAAATTTCCCTGAACCAACATTTTTTCTGCCAAAATAACTTTTTCGCAAAACCATTTGTAATTAATGGCGATTTTTGGGAAAACTTTCTTAATCAATTCTTAAGTAGAGAACAAGATGTTACAAAAATTTGATGGACTAAGCTCATCTGCTAGTATTAATCGTGATATTGATAAGGTCTGTCTGAAATAGCCAGCTAATACAATGAGAGCTCCACCAAATGGTTGCTCGTTTCCCCTTAAATTTTGAAGAGTCTGGTAGTGGTGCTAAAAGTGATTTTTGATATTGCACTCTCATCCCAAGCAATGAGTTTGTCAAGCTGTTTCAATTGAAACAACGCGTACGTAGACCAACTAGTAGTAGGTAATATGTAATTCTTATAACTAATGTTAGCCCTTAATATAACTTAAAAGCTTAACAAAGTGGATCGTTCCTGTTATTTATACTTAGGGAACGTATTTTGTTGACTTTGCCTTTTTTGCCTTTTTTTACTAATGTGGCCCTTTTTGACTTTCTAAATCCAAACTACCTTTTTGGTACTATTTTTTTTAACGTTGCTGTACACTTTTTTCTTAACTATACGATTTTTCTTTGCTCACACGAAAGAAATTTTAGGCTGGTAGCTATCGACCGCTCATTAATCGCTTTTAAAGTTAGGAGGCTCTAAAGTTTAAATTTTTGGTTGGTGTTCATCGACCACTTATAGTTCATGCTGTCTATGCAACTTCGACTTTGAGAGATCTTAATTTTCAGACTTTCGAATGCGCTCTTTTCCGAACATTCGGAGTCAATGGCGCTCTCGGATATGGATTTCTTTCTTTTCTACCCTACCCACTTTAAAAATCAACAGAAATAGTTTAAATTTGAAATGACAGCTAATTTCGAATCATTTCGAAGTTATCTAAGATATTTGCAGAGACAATAATAATTGTCTCTGATATTATTGTTCGTAACTTAGGAGTGCTTGGGGCCACTCATAAGTGTAATGAGCACTCATAAATACGCACTAATAGCGGTTGGTGAATAGGTTTATGAGGCTCTTAACTTATGAGCGGTCGATAGCTACCGGCATTAGTATCTACTCGTATAAGAGCAGGTTTTTCACTCGTATGAATATGAACATAATTGCACGCGCTGTTTACACTAGCGTGTATAAAAAAAAACCCTACACCCAAAAACAATCCTAAATACATTTTTGTATCAAAATATATGTACATCCATTTCTTCTTTCTTGTGCCATGCGTGTAATCCTAGGCGTTCGGTGCAGTTTTATTTACAAACTTTTCATCTGTCAAAAACCATTAGTATTTTTTCATAAGTGTACGCCTTTTCATCTAGCTTCGTATTCCGTGGCATACTGTTCATACTTAGTGCTAATCTGTTGAATATTGTGTGTGCTAAAATGCGTGCCATTCCTAAAATATTTGTTTTCTTGCCATTGAAAGTGAAAATGCCCTAAGACTAGCCCATTTGAAAATTTTGTGCTGAAATTGGAAAAGATTTTTAGTCGACCCGAAAAAGCACATATTTATGAGTCCTAGTAGGTGTATTTTAATTTGAACATTTGATCTGAGTGCAATGCGTAATATATAGGAAGGCCTATTGAAGAGGTAGTAGCAGAAGCTGAAGATGTGATGAAAAAACTGTACGCCGCTTATTCAGCAAATGAAGGAAATGGCGATGCAAAGTTCAAATTGGACTCAAATATTAAAGTCAACGACGCGACATGACATCTTTTATCTTGTTGAGATTTCGTCCAGTTCATTCAAGTCTTCCTGAGAGATAATCGCAGGCGATTGATACAATAGAACTTGAAAATGTGTTTGGTTGTACAGTGCTATTTAAATAATGCATAAAAACCTTTATTATTAAGTTACTTTTTTGCTAAATTTCATCCAAATCTGTTCAGCCGTTTCGTCTTGATCGAGTAACAAACATACAAACTTTCGCCTTTATTAATGTAACCTACGCGCCACCTATAGTAAATCGAATTATAATATAAACATCTGCCGGCATTTAAATGTGTACTAAGTTCCCATAAATTCATCTGAATTGGACGAACGGTCTTTGTGGCAAGTGGCAACATAAATAAGAGCATTGCCTTTCTTTTTTATATAGATTTAAAGGTAATGAATAAAATGACTCGCATGCCATCTATCGTACATTAATTGTTCTATTTGATGAACTGTATAAGATCTTATATGGAGCAAGACGCAGACATTGATTTTTATAAACCTAATGTTGCTGTTTATTTATTTTTTTTTTTTTAATGGACTTCACAAACAAAGCCACATATCTCTCACAAAAAATGGCGAAAACCGACATAAATAAAAGCACATAATGAAAAGTACTGATTTCTTATTTTAGGCACGATGACTTAACTGCTTATTTTATAAGAAACCGATTTTTTTCTTGTCAATTGATATGAGGTAGCTCCCACCCAGGGAGAATACATATTTCTGAACGAAAAGGACATGAAGACAACCATATAACACAGTGGTACCCTACCCATGCTTCTTTTTAACGATACGATAACGCAAAAAGAAGAAAAAATGATCCACATTAATGTCCAATGTGACATGTTAGAGACAGCCACTTGTTGCTTGTTAAAAGATATTTTGATTTGAAATTTATAAATGTTTGCTGGGAACAAAACACGTTATATACGTTCGGCGACATTTTTACCTACCAACTATAACATTTCGAGAGAATGGTTAAATTTTTTTTGCAGCTAACAATTAAACCACGTTAAAGTACTCTCTACAAATGTTGAGTTGCTACATTAACGCAAAATGTGATGGAAAATGTCGCCAAAAGGAAACTTGTTACTCCTTTATAATCATCACGTTTGCACTTAAATTAAAATAATGAATTCATTGCTATCTCAATAGTTAATGGGTATTAATAAAATATACATACAAACCAAACCCCATACATAATTTACTGAGAAATGGTCGTAAAAAATAAACAAAAACCAACCCACACAGCAAAAAGCCCATAATGTCCGTCATGTCATGCTCTTTCCGCTTTACTCCCGAAATGGATTCGACTAATGACTCTTCCGAATACTCAACTTATTGTGAACCGAAATCCGAGTAGCAATTGGATGGATGTAATAGTGGTGGATGATTTTTGAACCGAAGAATATACAGCAAAATTTATAACTCGATCTAAATGTTATGAGTATCGGCCATTTCCGTGTAGGAAATCTCTTATTGTTGTTGGGTTTGTGTGTTTCCGCTACTTATTTACTTAGAATTTATAGATGCCTGAGGTACAGATTTGTTACAATAAAGTCAGGAATACAATTGGCATATGTACATGATTTCATGTTTGGGTTTTAAATGTGCCTGTGCTTTGCCTGAGGACAAGGTTTCTTTGATTCTTCTTGTGTCGATTTTATTATTTACTCAAGTTCTTATTTTAATAGAGGGCTTTATTTTTGCCTTTAAATTCCACTATTGGCTTCAAGATCCAGCTTATGTCAGATTTGACAAGAAGGTATGCAATATTTTTTTGCTACCTGAACCACCCCAAGTCGCAACATACAAATAGCTTCCCCTAGTGGGGTGTAATCGTGTTAGTCAGCTTTACAATTCCCAGGAAAGTTTCTTCCATCGCGATACATAGCAGAAGTAAATGTTTAAATGGTTTCCAGTCTTATTGAGGGATAAGCATCAATTCGAGTGCGGATTTTGATGAAGATAGGACTTATTCTAGGGATTTTGTATGTGCCTTCCGCTTGAGCTTGCTTCTTTAATTGATCTTGTTATAGAATGAAGAAAAAGATTAAGGTTAATCCATCTGAAAAAAAGAAGAAGGTTCAAGGTTACTTTTCGACCCCAAAACATCAGCTTAGGGCCAACGTATAGATGTTTACGAAAGTTGAACCGAATAAGGATGTAGTCAGATATTTTGGATATAAGTGTTTTATTGGTAGTGAAAGAGAATTGCAAGACGTTAATTATTGAGCTGAAGTTGCTTGAATGCATAAATATGGGAACAAACACGACTACACTAAGACAACGATAGAAAAAATTAGGCCAACATTCTCGCAATTCGGACTACCCAGGGTTATCGTTTCAGATAATGGTACTACTTTCGTACTGAAAGAATTTCGAAAATGTTTAAGCCTAGATGGAATTCGGCATATCACAACACGTGTAGTTAACGTCCAGCAATTAACGGGCAAGCAGGAAATTCCGTGAAAACTATAAAAAATTGTACTTAAGCGCGCGTTATATTACAATCATCAGAAGATTAGCACCGCCATGTATTTATTTCTACTCGATTACAGGAACACCATTCATTGTGGTACAGGGTGGTACCTGTAGAGCTGATCTTTAAAATGGCCAAAAAGAAATCGGGCTAAATGATGTAAGCTTCAACGTAGAAAAAGCCAAAATAAACAGAAATATAATTATAAGGGAACAAATTAATAAAAAATTACTAGAAACTCAAAGCTTTTTTATGGATAAACATTAATCGCTTCCGAACAAGGCTATTTGATATAAGGCTAAGGTTTCACAAAAAAAAAATAAGCAAACAAACATATATAGTCAACGATTACACTTTAAACCAAACTACTTCCACGAGTTAGTTCGTTGTTCTCTCTCATCAAAGTTACACCCATAGTCTAGCTCAGAGGTCCCCAATATTTTTTGGCCTTGGAACCCTAATTGATCATACTTTTTTTGGCGGAGCCCCATTTTGATAATAAAAGAAAAGGTAAAAACCTTGTAGTGTAGTTCGAATATTTTAATGTTTAACATACAAAGAAAGAATAAAATATAAACAAAAAATAATTATTATAAGTATTATAAAACATTTATTGTACAAAAAAAAATACAACGTAACTATTTAATGTAAAGAATGAAATTTTTCACATATTTACTTATAATAGCACTTAGATAAGGCATAATATGTGACAATTGGACACGAAGATCTGGAGCTGCATCCACTGAGTTTCTGTACTTGTTTTTGGTGTAAGTGTAAGCTGAAAAATCAGTCGTCACAAACGGAAGGAGATTTATAATAGCCTTCTCAACGACTGCAGGGTAATCATCTTCAAGTCCAATCCAAAAGTAATTCAAATTAGAATCTTCTGGTTCTGGTTCGAATTTTTGTTTTAGAAGGGATGACCACCAAATAACGCAATTTCATCAACCATTGCTCATCGTGCAATAGTTCAACAAGCGTACTAACGGACGCAGAAATGGCCTGTTCAGCGAAAAATATCTTAAGCGCATTGCCCAATTCAAATAACCTGGATACAACTTTTCCTTTCGAAAGCTATCTCACTTCCGTATGTAGAAGACGTATAATTGTTTTCTACGAGGGTTTTAGTTCATTCTCGGATGGAACTCGGAACCCCTTTGACTCTTCCACAGCACCCCAGGGTTCCGCGGACTACATTTTGGGAAACGCTGGTCTAGCTATAGATACGTTTATTCCAATTCATCTCGGTTATCACATGGTCATATTAAATAAATTAGGCCTTATTTCGCAGCATCATTCAATGTTTATTTCTGGCAGTTTTAAGTAAAGCTAGTCTTCCAATAGTTTGTTGGTTTTAATGATTTTCAGAAAAGAAAGTACTACCCATGTTCTCCATAAATGGCAAATATATATACATAAATATATAAAGTATATACAAGGTATGAATGCAAGTGTATACACGAATGCGAATTTTGAAAGTGGTAAGAGCTGTTTTTCCTTGAAATTTGTTTGTAGTGTCCGTTTGTTGTTCAAGTCAACACAAGAGAATACACTTCCCACTAGAAACCATCAAAATAAGTTTTGTTTCGTTCAAACAATTTCTCCGCTACTTTATGATGGGCGAAGGACATACATATTTTCAAGGCTACTCTTTGTCAAAAATAGAAATAGCAATTTAACAAAAGAAGTGGTTAAGCCTTTAGGCGAAATCCCAAGCAAAAACTAACCATTAACGTTAAAAGGAGTTCATTTAGAAGAAAAGAAAAAACCCGAAACCTCCATCTACATCACATCTCATCATTTTAATGACAATTAGAAGTATTCAGCGCGGTTTTAAGCATCTTTTGTCAAATGCGACAAATGGACCATTGAAATGGTTTTGCTTTAAGCTCACGCTTACTAGAACAACTATTTAAAAACGTAAAGCAAATGAATACGAAAATAACAAAACACAAAAACCAACGAAAAAAAATAGATTTAACGACACAAAAGACGGAAGACAAATCTTTTCCGACATAAAACAGCCACTCTCTCTCTCTCTCTGTCCCTCTGCCTTTACTCGACGACTTTTAGACTAAGTCCATCTCGTTGTGTGTTCTGTTTGCTTTCTCAGGCAAAGGCAGAAACTACTTCAAAGATACAAAAATAAAAAAAGATATCACATCACAAAATAAACACGATACGCAAACTTATTGTAATGCCAGCAATAGAGGATTTATGAGACACAATCCAGGGAAGATATAAAACAAAATATAAAGGACACAAGTGTCCACTTGCAAACAGAACGACATTCTAAGCGCATCCAATAGAGTGGAGAAGCTGTTCCAACAAAAGTGGATGTGGCATACTTGCAAGTTGCTTGGCCCAGAACTACAAGTGCCTGTCGTGCGTCATTGTTAACATTTTTGTCGCATAATGGAACCGAGTGTATACTCGTATCTGTGGAGGAAGACGACTAGGCACAGTATCCTCATACACCGTTTAGATAAATCGTCATAAATGTGTCAGATTTTTCTCGTCTTTCATTTCCATTCGAATGGAATATGATTGTACACGACTGGTAGATGCAATCCTTTTGTTGGCATTGAGCACCCTGCTTAAGTTGTAGTCAACGAAGGCAAGGCATAAATGTCAGATGTGTGTCCTTCCTTATCAAAGAGGAATAATTAGAAAAGAGGACTTTTCGTTCTGAAATCCATTTACTCAATGGGATACGTATCATATCGTACGCTTTATGTCGTATGTACCTTCAAAGAGCTGCCGGATGATGTTATGCCATCGTCTAAAATGTGAGTGGGAGCTGGTGTAGTTTTTCTTTCTGCTACAGAGTGGGAAAAGATGTTACAAATGAATTAGAGACCGCAATCCTTTAAGGCGACGGTCATGTTTCTTGGGAAATTTAGGGCGAAAGTGCTCTCCTTGGAAGCATCCCCTGCGTCAAGTCTGAAGTCGCCTGTTATTCGGTACTATCCTTCCTTCCTTTTTTTTTTTTTTGAGAAGAAGTAGAAAAAATGCTCCTCCTACTATCTGATGGAGTAACCAAGTCTTAGAAGACTTGCAGAGGTTTCCTGACCATTTTATATCGTCTCGGTTTCAGGACTTATGCAAGTTTCATTCAAAGAATAATATTTTGGCAGGAAATTTGAGATTGATAGGCTCGGCTAAACTTGACCGATAGGTGTCGAACACTAACATTTCAATGGCTTTGGATAGAAGTCCCATTGTTTCATTGACAAATGAGATATGAGCTATTAGGTTTGTATGATGTCGCCAGCCCTAGGGCGCACTGACTGCTGTCAGTGTATTTTCATGGTTGTCAAAAAATCCAGTGCAACCCCCATTTCATCGAACGCAAATCGGTTGCCCTGACCACTGTCATTCTAATATTTTCCACTTTCGGACTAAAATAAAAATCTAAATCTTATTTATATTTAGATTTTATTTACTTTTATAAATATTTCCTTTTTTAAAATAATTTATTTTCTTCAATTCAAAAAAACAACCACAAAAAAAAGTTCGCGATATGAAAAAAATAAACGAATAGAATTTTTGACAGCCCATTTTTCTTGCACTGAAGAAATACCCAGGGCGAATACAGGGGAGAACTAGTGTCGACATAAAACACAGGGCAGTATTTTCAGTGCGTTTTCAGTGAAGCACTGACTGACATCGTACACATCAGTGCGTTTTCAGTGTATCCTGGTGCGCCCTGGGGCTGACATCATACAACTCAAAATTGAGGGTAACAAAATTGTGGATGTAAACAGCATCATACAGCAAATTGTTTAAACTGCAAATTAGGCCATAACCGTACGATTAAATAATCAAGACATTGTGATTTTCCGGTACTGAGTGTTGACTTTTTTCCGAAGAGGCTGTTAATCTGACTACCCGTCCCGACAAAATAAAAAAAAGCAAAGAAGTTTCAAATAGAATCAGACTGACGAACACGATATTTGTAGGTTAAGTTAGCTCAAGAAGGGTGTGTGATTGAACAAGCAATCATTTCCACTCACAGACCCGAAGGTCCACTGTGAATCCCCTCAATGTTTGGGAGTAAATCCTCTTTTTTACCAACTCGTAAACCAGTTTGGCTCTTGATGTATCTTAGGGAATCCGATATCTTTAAATTTCCGAGTTCTGTTATGTCTTCCAAGAATCTATGACCTAAAGTACGGAGGCGTCGTTCTTGGAGGGCGGGGCAGCAGCAAGGTAGATGTTGGATCGATTAGTTTTCTTCCTCATCTCTGCAGCTTATACATACACATGCAGTGACTCAACTTTTTGTCCACATGATTAGTACAAAAATGATTTTTCGTTGTAACTTGTTTATTTATTAAGATAATTCATTGAAATTTTGAGGAGAAAATCATAGTAATGTTGTTATTCAGCAAATGGAAAAAAAACTTATATATCTTTTTTAATTCCAATATACCACCAAAAAGTACAAAATATGATAAACTAATTGATCAGTTGACTTTGACAAACGTTTGTAGTTTAGTATTCAGTATGACCACCTTTTGCTCTGAGGACAGCTTGAATTCTTTTTTGCACAGATTTCACAAGTGTTCTGCACTTAACAGAGCCTAAACTGTTCGAAGCAGCTTGAGTCCGGTCCCACAAATCGCTTGGATTTGGAAAGTCCCCTGGCAATTTTTAAATTGCACTTTTGGCCTCAACCCAAAGATTTTCGATCGGGTTAAGATCGGGAGAATGTGGTGGCCAATCAAGCGTTTGAAACTACTTACCTTCAACCTTCAAGTCATGTTTAAGCTACTCGGGTAGTGTGTTTCGGATCATTTTATTGCTGGAAGACAATGTCCGACACGTTCTTATTACAATCATTCAGACATTTCCGCAGTACTCGTTCAAGGATGCTGACGTATTAATTGGCAAACATTCTCCCTTTTACTTCCACACATTGACCATACACCTCCATATCAATAAATTTCCGCCACCAAACTTAACCATTGGTTTAACGTGGCGGTACTGGGTTGCTTCATCAGTCTTTTTCCTACTCGGGTAGTATGTTTCGGATCATTTTATTGCTGAAAGACAATGTCCGACACGTTCTTATTACAATCATTCAGACATTTCCGCAGTCCTCGTTCAAGGATGCTGACGTATTGATTGGCAAACATTCATTCACACATTGACCATACACCTCCATATCAATAAATTTCCGCCACCAAACTTAACCATTGGTTTAACGTGGTGGTACTGGGTTGCTTCATCAGTCTTTTTTCAGGTCCATTGAGAATCATCAGAGCCAAGGCGATAAATTTTTGTTTCACTCGACCACACTACCCTTGTCCAGTCACTAATCGTTTAAGTTGAGTATTTTTCTGCGAACTCTAGCCTAAGTTCCTTATGTCGTTTTGTCAACAGTGCTTTTTCCACTTTCACATGTCCGTGTTAACCGTTTTTGCATACAATTTTCCGACCAGACTCTGTTGATCTTGATACAACTATTCTGCCATTTTGTCGCAAATCTTTGTTCATTTGGGCTGTATTTTCGTGCACTCCGTACTTTATTTGTCTCAAAATACGACTTTGTATAAGAGAATCTAGGATGGGTTTTTTCCGGGCTTTGTTTTTTACATCTTCAAACTTGAATTTTTTTCTTATTTTTGTGATGGAACCCAATGAAAATTCAGCTTTTATAGACATTTCACGGTATGTGCACTTAACATCAATAGGCACTTTGATTTCTTCTATTTTAGAGCGGCTTAGTTCTTTCATCTGATCTCGAAACAGAACAAACGTAAACAACTTAGCGAATGCAAAAATAGTAAATTTTTTACCTTTTACCGGGTTCAATATAACAATACGTACATAGAACTAAAATAATATTTGAAAAAAACTTCAACTTCTCCAAGTTTTACTATACAACGATCAAACCCAATGCACAATTGACACTGTCTCAACTAATTGATCACATGCTTTCGAGAATAGATTTCCGAAATTGTCCGAAATCTAACGGTACATTTTTTTTTTTTTTTTTGCGTAGGTATTCTAATCTATAATATCTATAACTATACTTCGTCAAAAATTCGTTGCATTAACATTTGGATTCAAAAAGTTACAACTAAAAAACCTATTTCCTTTTCATCATGTGATCAAAAAGTTGAGTCACTTGAGTCACTCGTTGGACTTAGGTAGCCATTTGCTTGTCATGTGACCTATGGCACAGTATCATGTGATTATTCCGGTGATTAAGCGTCTGGAGGATTTATCTAGATGTAGCATCGTCTTAGTCCTATTAAGATCAAGTTTCGGCCATAAAGAACGAGATGTGACGCAGTCGGCTCGTCTGAGCCACAGGGCTTTGGTCTCTTTTTCGGTTACATGGTCGATTATGCTGAACAGTGTTTTAATCGGTGGCAGTATAGAGGTGTCAGTGATGCTCTGTTGCTCATGGCTGATCTAACTCTAGCTAGTTCGTCTGCTACCTCGTTCCCTTCGATATTGCTATGTCCGGGTCTAACCTTGTGGTGCCTTATGGCATTTAGTGCATTGCGACATTATTGGACTGCATTTGATTTTATTGTGTTTGATCATATTGCTTTAAGAGTTGGCTGAATATCCAGAATGGCTATCTCCGACGGATGGAGGTCGTTTCATTTTATGAATAGTGCAGCCTTTTCCGGTATTCTGAAAGATTCCCGTTTATTTAGTGTATCTGAGTAGAACCCCTTCTCCAGTACCTAAGTCAATATTTAAGCCGTCGGTGAAGAGTGCTATTTACCGGTCTCTGATCACCCTGTTTGACAGCCAGTCTTCCCTACTGGAAACGTTCTCCGTAACTTTCTGGCTCGTAGCTAGATCAGGCAGCGTAAATTTCATAAAGGACCTCACACGTGCCTCTTCTCTGCACGTTTTAACAATTATAAACAAAAAATTTAATATATGACACATTTAAAGTGGGAGTAGGCGTAATGTTAACAAAATGTTACATTTCGTACCTACACGTTCTTTTTATGTACTAACCGACGAGAAGCACTCTCCTTTGGGCCAAACAAACTTGATTGATGTGCTGTTGACTCCAAAAAAAGAAAAAAAACACCGCGTTACTTCCATTCAGTAGTTTCCTGATTGCCAACCCCAACTCAAACCACGTTACGTAAGCATCATTACCTCTGCGAAAAAAGTGGCATAATGGAAGCATTCAGTCGTAAAAAAAGGCGCTATGTGAAAAACAGAGAGGTGAAATTTTTTTTTTTTTTTTTCAAAGGAAACAGATCCAACAGTTTGGAATTATTTCCTCCATTTTTAATTTTAAAATAAAAAATAAAAAAATAAAAATCCAATTCTAGACCGGAAACCGCAAATCCTCACACACAATTGTGTACCGCCAAGGACCCTATCTCCAAGTCATACACTTTGGTGAGACTTAATCTAGAAGCTTTGGCCTAATTCGTTGTTTATCCAATCATAATAAATTTCACCACCAGTAACTGTGTGTGTACCGTTGAAATTTCATCAAGGATATATCTTACACAGCCACACACACTAAAACACACATACACACATGAATATTTCACAGAAAACGTACATTGTGCGTGAAATAATTCTATTTTACATTCATGGCGAATGGTGCATGTAAAACTCAGAATGACAGGTGGAGATACTTTGGCACATTCCCCACACATGTGTGTGTCTGCATAGCAATGTCCCCATAGGGATTTCCGGAGGACGACGAACGTTTATAGTGAACCCATCCATAAATATTTAATTCCTTCAAAGTCCGTTGAATGGATATCCCAAGAGTTTTGGTTTCTACGAGTATAGTTACTGTTTCTTTTTGATTCAGGACAGTGTGTATGTATGCGTGTATATGTACAAGTATGAGACAATTCCTATTCTAATGTAATTTAGGAGCTAGCTTTGAATGAAGCTCGTATGAGAAAATTACAATTACCAGCAAGGCATGGTCTGGATTACAAAACTTCCTCCAGCCTCGTACTCGTTCTCCTCCTCCATGCTCATACACGCACGTGATTCTCTGCAAAAGGGAAACAGGACTTAATTTACTTCATTCAAGAGTCTGTGATCGATATTCAATGGATAAGGAAAGGATGCATGTGATGGTGATGGTGCAAGTTATTGATACACGAAGGGCTGACTGTTACCATACCAACTTAACTTTCGTACATCATTTCGTATGCAATGCACTTCCGGAGCACTACTAATGCAGTTTTAATTACAAAATAAGCTGGTGTTCTGGCACTTACCAAGAATATGATCTTAAAATGTAATTTTGTGTAAAACGCTTAAAGGTTAAGGTAGACAAACCTTGAGCGTAGCTTCTTTGTTAATTAAGTGAGAATATATGTACATCAATAGAAAGCCAGTAGTGTGAGGTATAGGTACTCGTATTTGTTTTGCAGTAAAGTAAAAAAAGGTCATGGGTTAACCCACCTTATTTGGGCCAAAAGTATTAACATCAATTAAAGTGAAAAGGTGAGATTATTCGTTTCATCTAAAAAGGAAGCTTTCAACATATTTTACTGCTTTGGGCCATGTTTTGCCCACGTCTGTGAATATAAATTAAGGGATAAATTTGAAGTTCTTTTCCCCACCGTCATTGTCTGGTGTTTACCTTATCTGTAGCCATTTTCAAAGTTAATTTCCTTTGGAAGGTACGAGAGTTGAACTCTTTCAGCGTCATTTACCTACAAACAAGAAAAAAGAGGATACCTTTAAGGCCAAAGTAATAATTACCTATGCACGAAAATGTAATTTCGTTCAGTTGTAAATATGCGGGTTTGACCAATTATTATTGAAATCAACATGAAAATCTATGAAATAAGAATCCGTAACATTGAGATCAAGGTCGGTTTCAGTGTTGCCGATAGGGTACGAAAAGTAAACTTTTAAATCTTACAGTCTTTGGGGTTGAGGTTTGAAATGATTACAGCGAACACATTTGACTCAATATTTTTGATCCGAGTATATTGAAGGTTTTTGTGGTATTTTTCCTTCAAATTACTTATTTTCTTCTTACTAAACTGTTCATATCATGTTCATATCGTAATTTTTCAGTAGAAAGATATATCAAATCTCTTTATTAAGAAATGTGCGGTAACAAACCAATATTGTAAATTTATGATACCAAATAAAGATATATATATATATTTTTGATCCTTTTATTTATAGAATAATACACATTTGTGTAGTGGTTACTACGCAATGTTGCCCGGTTCAATCCCAGCCCGGGTCCAACACCCAAACGTTTTTTCACGGTGCCACCTATTTCGAATGTCTGACAAGCATTCAAAGAGTATAATTTGTCACGATTAGCTTCTCAATTCGCCGTTCGGAGTCGGCACAAAACTGTAGGTCCCTTCCATTCGTTCAAAAAATATTGCACACACAAACAAATGGTTGCGAGAAGCAGGCCCTGGTTCACCCCGAACTGCAGAGCCACCTAAAGAAGAAGAAGAAGAATAATATTTAAGGTATGTTCATTGCACATACACAAATAAACATGATGCTTTAATATAAACTTTTAACAGAAAATTCGTTTGCCATTTTGAACCATTTGTCTACAAATTGGGGTATCGGGTTTTAATTTTCATGTGCTTCTCCGACAACTGTGTTTAATAACACTGCGAGACACGAATTCGGTACCCAAAAAACTGACTGCTGTTATAGTATTCTATTAGTTATAAAGTAAAACTTGTGAATAGTGGAATCTGCGAATAAAAAAATCTTGCGAAACCTGGATAGTGGACATTTTTGGATGCCAATTTTGATTTTCTTCATACAAACTCGCTCTTATATAGTGGAAACCTGCGAAATCTGAATGCTGGAGAATTTTTCTATGAATTTTGTTTTTTCCACATGCAAAAATTCACTCTTCAATAGCAGAATCAAGATATGAATGCGCCAAAATTTATTAACATTTTGTCGGCTTCGTTTCCTTTTCCGAGAATTTTGACATTTCAATTGTTTCTTTTCGTGTGTGTCTCATTCTGCTAGCGGCTACATTCAGCAAGTACACATTCTGAACTCCGATATAAAAATTTATCGAAAAATAATAAAAGAAATAAGGTTGCCGATTGTGGAAAAATAGTAGAAATGTTGCGAATAGTAGAAAAAAATGTGCACCGAAGCATTCCACTATTTACAAGTTTTACTGTAGTATGTAAACGGTGAATGTCTTTCGTTTCTATCACGTCTTGTTTTTTTAGGTACACACCGATAACGGTTTTTAAAGCGATCCTCATTTTGCCCATTCTTGTGAAAATAGGCTCATTTCGCGGTAGTATTTTTGTGATTTTGTGATTTTTGTGAAAAAAATATCTGAAAAAGTAAGGCATGCGTATTTTTTATATTTCGGACGTATTATATATCAAGACTTCTAGGATAGCAGAGCTACTGATAAGCACTATCTGGCCAAAACGAAATTGTTTGTCTGTGGGAAGTCAAATATTTAATATATGCCCTTAATTACACCCGAAAACGTCATTTTACCTCCCTTAAATATAAAGATCGGGTTAATGAAGAAGTTTGTGAAGGCAATAAATAAAGATGGCGAAGGATTTTTATATTTGAAGTCTGCTGTTTTTTAAAATGAAGTGACGCAAAGCTAAAATAATGGATTTTTTATTGGACCACAAATACGCCTTCTGATGAAAAATAAAATTTTTGACAAACACTGATAAAGAGCTACATATATGCATGGACATCATTAAAAGCTGTGATTGATGGTTTTTTAGGGAATCATAGAGCCGAAAGAATTCTTGGTTAACAATTTGTTAAATGCATATAAACAGATGGGTTGCCGTATGTCATTGAAAATTCACTTTCTCCATTCCCATTTCTCCTTTTTTCCATTTAAATCTTGGAGCTGTGAGTGATGAACAAGGGAAGCGCTTTCTTCAGGGTGTAAAAAGGCTTGCGGAATGGTTTCAAGGTCGTTGGAATGCAGCTATGTTACTCCTAACATACTGCTGGAGTTTAAAGCGAGAAGACATTTCCCAACACAAAAGAAAAAGTTAAATATTTTTAATTGTTTGTAATCAATAAATTTTTATAGAATATTTTTTATTTTCATTGTGTGTGAGTATATTTATAAAAAGTTAATTTGACAGTTTTATTCGGATTACATTGGTAATTAAATGAAAATATGTGTATACTGAGGTTAGGTTAGGTAAGTGGGCTGATGATTGTATACTGAAGCTTCAGTTTTTAATTTTTTGCCAAAAATCGTAGCCTTTCGTACCTAAAAAACAGTACGTGATAGAAAAAAACTACTTATGTTTTCTTATTAAGTAATGTTTATGAATAAATAAATAGAAAGAATTAAAGTGGGTACTAACTTTTTTTGAAAATTTGCAACGCAGCGGAATTTAAGCATAATTTAAAATGTGTACACCGGCTGCAGGAGAATAAGTTCTCGCAACAAATCACGCAAAGAATTTGCGTTTTATCGGCATTTACTGTTTGCTCATATGCATCCTGAACCTCTTCATTTTCATCATGGCAGAGTGTTAGTATTATAGCATCTTCGATAAGCAGATTGTTATCATCATTCCTCATCTGGCTTAGGAAATCACTGATGAAAACAGTTTCAATTTATTTGTGTTTTAAATCGATTTCTTATCAATTTCTTTTAGCGTACGCACATTCATTTCAAGAGAAACTTAATGCGTTAAAGTGCGTACGCTATAAGAAACTGATAAAAAAAACATCGTTTAAAACACACTTTGTATATAGTCATCACGAGCAAAGTACACAATTAAGGGGGGCAATCCCTTTAGAACGTTTCAAAATAACTCATTTTTTAAAAGTGTTTTTAAAGGTGATAAAATAATTCAATAACATTTTGAAGTTGTAGCATCATTTTATTCGAACTATGAAATGAATATAAAAACAATTTTTTTTTTTCACAAAATGGCGGCTCAGTTCAACTTCTTTTCAGGTGTCTCTGACGCGAGGTCCAAAAGTGCTAAATTTGCCAGTCTTTCTCTATTTATCTTTTTACCAAAAAAAAAATACTCTCTATGTATTTCTGATTGAAAAAGTTAATTTCTGAAAATTTCTAAAACTAAAAATTTTGTACGCTTGAAATGTTCAAATTTTATACTGTTTTTTCGACATTTTTCACCCTCTAAAAGTAGTTTATTTAAATAAAATCTTTAAAACCTTAGGTTCATCCCTCCGGTAATGATATAGAGAAAGGCCTCACAAAATGTCAATAAAATTGATCAATAACTTTTTAATTTACAGCACGAGCGGTTTTTGAAAATTCGGATTCGAGATAATCGCGTTTAAAGTTTCACTGTACCGTATGCTGTATACTATATGCGCTCAACTACATACATATGTATATGTGCGCTAACTCTGTAAATATTTAATATTTTAATTTCTCCTGGGGTCAATATACTCTCAATACATTATATTTTCGAAATATGAATAAAAAAAAATCGATTTTTTTAAATTTCTAAAGGGATTGTCCTTAATAGCTGTTCATAGTCACAAGATGAAATCACACTGACGGTGCCATCCAAAAGATAGTTTCAACCGGATGCGTCAGGTAGTTTTTGGATTGCAGAATAAGACAAAGTTTCCTCAACGACTGTGGCCTGATAAAACGGTTCATTATTTTGGTGTCTCGCCATACCAAAACCATCCATAAAACTTTTAGTCTTATATAAGCTCCACATCACTTTTGCCGTAACTGGAGCTTTTGAAAACGACTTATTCCTAATATTTAAAAGCTGCCTATAAATAAGGTTTCCAGATTTGTAAAAAAAACACATTGTGATAAAGTCTGTCCATTTCGCTGAAAAATTTAAAACTTTCACAAAGTGAAATAGCCCGTTATTTACTAGTTTACTTTGCTTTCCCAGTAAACAACATTTCGAATTATAAAAATTGTGAACCTCAATGCCGTGAATTAATTGTGATCTAAATTACGAAGAGAAAATGTATCGTTGATCTAAAATGGATGCAGACATTGTGTACAGTCCGAAACGAGAATGGCATGAATTATGTGTTCTTTACGCAGTGGTAGTGAGTGACTTTTGAACTTGGAATTGATTTTAAATACCTAGTTTAAAAATGGTTCTAAGATTCGATATAAAAAAGCATACTTCATACAAATATATAAATCTCAATGTGATGCTCTTACCTGTCAATCTTACGATTAGATAAACACAAAAACTAATGCACACAATAAAGTAAAACTTTTTATTCCAGTTCATTAACATCCTGTGCCTATTATTGGTGGATTTTTATATACAATGCAAAAATAAAAACACTCTAAGAAATGCCACTTTCTTGCGAAATGTCACTTATTCAAACTACAAATACTTACAATCCACACTTCTGGATTGTATATATTGGTAGATTGCAAGCCTTGGGGTGCGTTTGCACTGTATTTGAGTCTTCGAACTAAATGACAATGTATGCATTGTAAGTAACACTATATTTTTTAGACACGGGCGAAGCCGGGCGGGACAGCTAGTACATAATATATTGGAATAAGCACTTCCCGGTAAGACCAACTAACATTTGGAACAATTCATACAATGGCTACCGATTTGTTTTTCATTCACTCCAAAGTTCACCACCTACTCTTCAATTTTGGCTTACTGAGCTCCTGCTACAATGCCTATCTACCTGCCAACCAGTAACTGGGAAATGTTGGTATTGTTTTACATGTTGTCACGTACACTTGGGAAGAGATAAGATAAGAAACATTATTTTGGATGCCTTTCTCTTAATCAACTTCCATCTTGTAGCATCTAGAGCTCTAACGATAACCGCCATCACATACGACTTTCAAGTCAATAAAAACGTGGTCGTTACACCCATTAAATGTGTTTAATCACGAGCTAATGAAGGCTAAAAACACACCATCAGCCTATCTAGTTCGTTAAACTTTACTTCTAATGCTGTGGTGTATTACTCCTCCCACTTTGATTAAAATATCTACATGGTCCTTATCCTTCCGTTGAATACACAAAATACGTTTTATCATTATCTCACACTTCATCCAACCCTCCTCCGACCACACTGGTCTCATTTCACAATCCAGTACAGTACGGAGCGACAACAACAGCAACGTCATGTTACACCCGCCAACACTCTAAATAATGTGGCTTTTTATGATGTTAGCCGTAGTATAAATGAAAATATTACCCATGTGCCATGTCGTATCAGGACACACTACCTACAGAACAGGACACAGCTCGCACTGAGAAGGGGTTGTAAAGAGGTGTTATGGAAATCAGATTACATTATCTATCATCACCCATCAGTACGTGTGTACCAGTGTACCATATCAATGTGTCCTGTAGTACAACATCCCAGTGACACAATTCAATTAGATGTCAACACACACACACACTGCTTCTCATTATTTATGGAAAACTCGTGAATCCCCGGTGAGTAAGGATAGTCTCCTTCCGACTACTGGCTGATGATGGTGATTCTGCAGTTGATGTGCAAATGCCATAGCATCGTGAATTGCATTTTAGAGTTCCATTCTTTGTTGCAGAATGGCAGAACCCCCAATCATGGCTGTCAGTGGTTCTCCTTTTTTATATATCTCAAGTTTCGGTCGCTAATTAGCGTTCGAGTTTCTCCATTGAAATATCAAAATGCTGGTGAAATTTCAGTTCTGTTGGGAAATCAATAAATAATAGGTTACGCTCCCAAAACTTTGAAAATCTACGAAAAATACCGAAAAGTAACGAAAACCTGTTCGCGTACGCAAAAATTCTTAGTTTTTCGTAAAAGAAAGTGCTCAAGAGAGAGTAAGAAATTTCCCCATGCTACGAATTTTACCACAAAAAATTTCTTTGGGGAAATAGGTCTGTTTGGTGTGTATTTTTTGCACAAGGAATTGAAATCTGTCAAATAGTAAAATCCTCTCAAAGAGAGAGATATCCTCTCAAAGAGAGAGAACACTTAAATAAAAGACACCAAACGCTTTTGAAACAACACTTGGTCAAACTTGTCAATTTGTTTTTGTTTTGCACTAACAATGAAGATTGTGACATTTCACAAACTGCTAGATGCCTGGTTGACAGAGTTGACGACACTCACCGTCACCACAAGGAAAACGATGTACCATAAAATACATCTCAAGCAGAGAGCCAAATGAGAGTTAAAAAAATGGGAGCCATGAAATAGTCATGATTCTATAAAGTTTACATAGAAATTTCGAAAAATAGCGACTGTCAAATAGCAAAATCCTCTCAATGAGAGAGATATCCTCTCAAAGAGAAAAAACTTGAACAAAAGGCACCAAACGCTTTTGAAACAAAACCTGTCAATTTGTTTTTGTTTTCCACTACAATGAATATTATGACATTTCTCAAATTGTCAAATGGCTTGGTTTGACAGAGTTGAACAGTCCACCCCGAGGAAAATGTTTTGCAGATACTTGCAGATAATTCATCGCAAGCAGAGAGCCAAATGAGAGAAAAAAAATGAGAGCCATGAAACTGTCATGATTCTATGAAGTTTACATAGAAATTTCGAAAAATAGCAACACACCAAACAGACCTAATATATGAAAACTGTCAAATCTGTCAAATCACATACATTTTTCATTTTTTGGTGTTTAATGCGTTCGTTTACTTTTTCGTAATTTGTCTGTCGTTAGAAGAATTTCACCGCCACTCTAACATTGACAAAAACAGTAACACTCATTTAGTGCAAAAAGAACGTGAGCGGACCTGATTTGTTTCACATAGTAAACAAACCAAAATTCAAAACTGTCAGTATGACGTTTAAGTGAATGTGAAACTTCCCCATTTCTCATGGTTGCGTACCCTTTTCCGATAGAATCTGAAATCGTGTCATGAAAACTATTTCACAATCGATTTTCTCCCTTTTTATGTTTTCCTTGTTGTTGCGTTTTTCTTTTTTCTGTATATTTCCTTCCTTTTTCCATTTGGGAAAAGTTCTACGACAGTTTGTGTGTCAACTTTGACACAACATTTGAATAACATCCTGTCCCAGGCGGTGGATATATTTCAGAAACGTGTCACAATTATTGATGTTTTTAGTTTGATTGAAAGGAAAGCTGTGATAAAAAAAAGAAAACGGAAAGATGTTTTTTTTTTCTTGTTTCTCCACAGTAAAACTGCTGGGGCGAGGGTGAAATTCTTACACCTTCCACTTTAGTCAGGGGTCATAATCCAACGAGATCGGAGAGAGATTTTCTCTGATAACAGTCTATGTTTATTTTTCATTGTTTTAGCTGGGAACGAGATGAGTTCTATGTTCTACAGCACTTCCTGTCTTCAATGTTTTCTTAGTTCCGCAATGCATTTCTCCAATAAACTTCAGTCTTACTCGAGCAGTCTTTTGGTTCACTTTTCTGAACAGATTCGCTAAGTGGATTCCAGTGCTTGGCATATTTTACAGTTGTATTTTCCGCGGGCGCGACCCATAAGATATTACATAGTTATATGTATTATGACGTCCACCCAATGTCGTTTCTAGTTGCCTTCAAGTGCCAATGACTACTTAAAGCTCCGAAAATTCTTCGACGAAAGACCAAGCGTTTCACTTGTTGCATATACATATACATATAATATGGAACGGCTTTGCCAGTCGCAAACGAACATATACCAAACGTTTGATATACGCTTTTAGTTCTACTCATACTTCTTTCATAGCTGACCACAATTGATCCCAAACTCCATAATCTAAAGGCAAATGAAATCACTGGTGTGTCCAGCAATGCTGATAAGCTATAACGATTATTCGCTTGACTAGCTACGGTTTATTAGCCTGAACCAACGGGTTAAATGCTTAAATTGGTTTAATCTTCCTAAACCTCGTAGGTGCTTTAAAATTCGCAATTATGTGTTTGGGCATGTTTTTGGCTTATCGCTCGTTGCCATATTCCAAATACACCATTACATCCCACAGTATAAACATTCAACGTATGTATGTAAATAAATATGCAGATATGCAGATATGTATATATATTCTAGTATTTTCCACAATAAACAATTTATCATAAACAAATTATCATCTGCAATTCGCAAATTGAAGAAATTACAAATATTTCAGTATAGTTTACTTTTTTTCAATCCCGAGCATCCATGTCCTTGTTGATGTGGACCCATTGTGATATCCAACATACTACTACATTTCAACCAACCCGACGCCCTAGCAAAGTCAAGCAGGTCAGATCGTGATCCATCTGATAGTTTGTCGATATGATCAAAGAAGAATTTGCCCAGGGTTCTGTTTCTCAGTTGACAGATGTTAGGGCAGTGACAGAGGAAATGAGCTGTACCCTCATGTGCGTCTTCGTCATCGCATCATCTGCATATGTCATCTTCTTTCAGTCGTAATTTCTTCATGTGGTATCTTAGAGTGTTGTGCCCGGTTAGCTCTCCTGTTAGCATTGACAACGACTTCCTGAATCTTTGTAGGAGTTTCCTCGTTCTTGTTCTTTCGTATTCTGGCCACAATCGTCTTGGTACCTCACAGGTGGTTATTGATCCCCACCTGTCATTTGCCTCAATTACTGATCTTTGTTCAATTTTGGCCCGAAGGTTGCAGAGGTTTGACCGTTTGCTTGTTCTTTATCTATTAGTTCATCTGCGGTTTCGTTGCGTGGTATTCCGCTGTGACCAGCGATCCAGCAGAGCTTTACATTGTGCTGCGTGCCAGGAACATTCCGCTCTTCGCGACAACACTTTACAAGCTTCGATGTTATTTGTGTAGCAGCTATTGCTTTCATGGCCGCTTGGCTGTCAATGTAAATATTGATATCCTCTCGTGATATTGTCATCATTGACACCAATTAGGCGGCCTTTGTCACTGCTAGAACCTCTTCAGTTTGGCAACGCTGATGTGGTCTGGAAGCCGTATGGAGCTGCTTATTCCTAATTCCTCCGAGAAGCAACCTGCAACTATACCTATGTATATATGTCCATCTTTGACCCATCGGTGTAAATGGACTTAGCGTCCTTAAATAATTCGTTTTTTGCTAAAGTAATTGCCTAGGATCTTGGTGTGTTCGTATGCATTCGGTCTCCAGGGCTTTGACCAGCTTATCCTGGGAGCACTCTTTGCTGCGGTCTCCTGAATTATTTTTTTTTTTTTTATAATCTACACACGCTAAAGGGGATATGAATACCCTTATAATGTTTACACACAGCGCGAGCACATGAAGGACAAGAACGAGAGACAGACAGATCGACGCAGTGATAGGAAATTTAGATGTTAGGATTCAACTAACTCTATGGGTGGTGCCCAGGATAACTGGAGAGTTGTGTATTATTGAAAGTTATGCCATTGCTAATGATTCACAGAAGTTTTTTACAGATATTTCCTATTAATAGTTTGTGCGATCAATTTTTTCAGCCATACCACCATCCTACTGCCAGTGTTATGCCTTCGCAGTTGGTTTTGATATTAGCTTCTGAAACTGATCAACTTATTTTTATTTCCTGAGAAATAAATGTTTCGGACATCTGGATTTGAACCGTGAACCTTCAGCGTGACAAGCGACGATGACTACCACTACGCCACGCCATATAGAGATCTAGAGGCAGAAGGTTAAGAATTGCTTCTAGTCCCGCTGGTGGCGTTGTTCTCATTGCACTGGTCGTTCCAGTACATGATATTCTCTGTACTTTGATCGTATCCTTGAGATTGGTTGTTTTGGCGGCAGCGTGCCACCAGACCAATCCTGCGTATGTTAGTATGGGTTTCACTATCGCACAGTACATCCATAGTGTCATTAGCAGTCTACATCCCCAGCTTTTCCCGAAGAATTTACTTCAGGTGTAGAAGCAACTGCCGCTTTTTTTGTGGCTAAGGACGAATTCATTGCAAAACTTGCAAAGCAAAAAAAAATACGAAGCAGTTGCAGTTGCAATAAAGCAAATCTAAATGAAGTTAACAACATATTTTCACAACTTAAAATATACTAGAATTTTTACAGAAACAAAAATGGAATTTACTATATCATGCAACTATGTATCAAAAACCAGTTTTGGAGGTGGAAACGTTTTGAAACTCATCGGCTTTTTTGTCCAATACAGTCGACTCTCGATAAATTGAATCTGTGGGTACCTGGCAAAAAGTTCAAATTATTGAGAGTTTAATTTAACGAAAGTTGTAACTATCGAGAGAAAATAAGAAACATTTCAAATTATCGAGAGCATGCACATTTTTTCAGAAACCATGCATATTTATAATGTTGACTAATTTTTTTCCACAACTTTTAACCAATGCAACGTAGAGCCAAGCTACATACGTCATAGATCATGGTCAAATGCAAACTGAACTATGTAGAGGAAATAATGTATCATTTATCAACAAAAGTATACTGTTCGAACAAGCAACGTAGTCCTCTGATGTTTTGTTTACGAATATTAGTTAGTTCAAATGATCGAATAGTCGCCTTGTCTACTTAAATTTATAGCGTGTTATGTGGGAAACAGTCAGCGCAACCGATTCAAATTAACGAGTATACATAAATTTATAGGATTTTTTCAATTTACCGAGAGATTTTTAAGGGACCAAAGAAAAACTTCAATTTAACGAGAGATTCATTTTACCAAGAGTTTTATTTATCGAGAGTCGACTGTACATGTATATGTATGTTATTTATGTATGTACGTTCTGAAATTGTCCCCATGTGTCAAATAAAATGGACACATTTAGTTCCATTTACTAAACGTCAAAGTTCATTTCGGTAAAAGGTATTATACATATTAAGCTTCGATAACATTTTCAATCTTGATCAAATATATTAAAAGAAATTCCCAGCTCAGTTGGAATTAAAAGATTTTCATCAAATGAAACAATTCAGCCATACGATTTATTATTTTTTGTTCCCCTTCGAATATTTCCCAAAGTTTAAACAAAACAACTAAATTAGCATAACAAGAAGAATAAGTGCTATTGACATCGTTGTTCCCTGAAGTACTACATCACTATGAGTACATTAACATAATCTCCGTTACGAAAGTTACCCAAAACCCCATTATGTGCTGAATTGTTACTCTTATAAAATTAAAAAGTTTTTCTTTGTTAGCGAAGCGCACCGCTTTTTCTTTGGCGGAAAAATGTTCCATTAAGTTTAATTAAAAAAGTTAAAACAAAACACATTCCATCTATTAATTAATTCCATGGAACCTTTTACCAGATGGTACCGTTCCGAATGTCATTTCCGTTATTTCGTATCGGTGAAACTCAACCGGAAAATATTTTCATACTGGCGGTCGGGTTTGCGTTAAATTTAAACTTGATTTCGATTAATTCGATGCGCCACCATTTTTTTTTTTTTGTTTTTGGATTCCCAGCACGTACTCGCGTTTGTTGTTGATTAAGCGCATAAGATATATTGAAAGTGATCCGCCTCTCTGAAGCGTTTTTTTTTTTTTGCAACAATTATTATCAGATGATAATTTAATATATTATCATCGGGAGAGAGTTGATGAAACAGTGCGCGAGAAGAAGGTCATGGCTCATGAGGGTGCTTTAAATTGGATTACTATCGAAGGATCGAACTGAATTTGTATCGAAATTAAATCGAGTTTGATAAATAATACTTTGGCGGATTTTTAAACTTCCGATTATTTATTGAGTTTCGTACAATGAAATGTCACTGTAGTTAAGCACGACCAGGTGCCGGACTTTTTTACTCCTGTGTTATCAACAGGGATAGGATTTTGTTGACCTGAAAAAGTAAAAAAAGGGCAAAACAAAAGACTTAAAAGGCCAAAAAAGGCATTTATTAAAAAACAATAAAAAGGAACGTAAATGCACATTTAATTATAGTAGCATTGAACTACCAAGAGCTTTTTGAAATTTTTTGGTAATAATCTTCTCCGGTAGTCTCTTAGAAGCGCCTTGAAGGAGCTAAATTACCTTTCTACTTCAGCTGAAATGAGTGGAGCCCATTTAAAGCTTTCAGCAATATTTACATCAATATCTGACGGTACTTCTGGAAAATATTTTTCAATTTCTATGGGGGGGGGCGGTAGAACGAGTATAAGTCAAAAATTTCAATTTTTCAGTAGAGGGAAAAATCTAAATAAACCTTCTACTATGTCACATACAGTAAGGCTTCTTTGCACTGCCTTTTTTTAACCATTTGTTACCAAACATGATGTACAAAATTTGCAATCGAATGATGTAAATTTTGACTTATACTCGTTCTAAAGCCCAACATAGATGTGTCGGAATACGTGTACATGCATATTTATGAATGCACACAAGCAATACAAATTTTCAAACCAAAGCGGGTAGATATTGACAACCATACATACATACATATATAGATCAGTGATCGCAGGGCAAGGACACTTTTGGTGGCGGCAATGCAATATGTATTTTATATCAATTGTAGCAACGCACGCGGGTATTCGCTTGTGTACGATATTTCCATGTGACTCTCCCCACAGATTAGACGTTTTAAATTGTAATGCATCTATAAAGCATAATATTTGCACAGATGAACATGCATTGAGTCGTTTGGGGGAAGAGAGCGCAGCGGGTAAGAGTACGCAGTGCCATTTTCTCCATCTGTGAAAGAATTACCAGAAATCGCTAAATGAGAAAATGCGTGAAGAACAACTTCTACGAAAATATTCAAATTCACAGTATAAAGAAAAACAACAAGAAAAGAAAAGCCAGATTTTGTTAAAAAAAAGTCAATTTTTAAAAGTGTGTCAGGAAAGCTTGGCAACTCGTCCAATTCCAAAATACGCACTCTTGCCCCGAACGACTATACATACAGCCTTATTTTTTTAGCGAACAAACTTTAACAGTTGATAGCAATACCTTCAACCTTTCGGACGTGTTTTTCTTTCCCTCCCAGTTCGCGAGTTTAAACAAATTTAATTAATTTATTGTAAATTTCGCAATACTCCACATCGCGAAATTATACTACTGCAATTTCCGCAATTCCAACCTACTTCTTGGTCATTGCCTTTTATTCGCGAACCTATACTCGCTTGCACTTTTTGTTTGACCTACTTCCGTGAATAAACTGACCCACCTCACACCAATCATGCCTAACATTTGCGGTAATACATCATGTAAACTAGCGACGAGTGACTTTAATGCTGACTGGGTAGTCTGCAATGGGCTGTGCGGTAATTCTTTTCATGCCCTGTGTATCGGTTTAAGCAAGCGATCTGTGCCCTATATTAGTGACTTTAGCAAGAATTTCGTATTCTACTGTGATGAGTGCAGAGAATTATCACTCTCACATATAATGATCGCGATAAAGTGCTGTAGTGACTCTATAAAAACCGTCTCCTCCGAAAATAAACTACTAAACAATAAAATACTGAACGAGTTTAATAAGTTTGATGACCTGTTAAAAAGTGTTGATGATTTATCTAACAGCATCGAACTCTCGGTTAACCTCTGCCGGTCCAAGTTTAAAAGTATTGACAAGCAGTTGGTAGGCCTTAATGACTCATTTACCAAGTCTCCAGCTGACTTAAACTCAAAGCTTGTGAAACTAAAATGTGATATCCTTTTAAACTTTAAAACCCTTTTCGCCTCCGAGCTTTCTACTATCAATGGCTCCCTCAACTCTCTTCGCTCCGATTTTGACATACACTGTCAAAGCTCATCAAAGACTGTTGCTGCCTCTACCCTACCCAGCGATCCATTACTTCTTCACATGATGAGCAGAATTAATGATGTGAGCAACAATGTCGAGGCTTCCCGGGTAACCATAGGCGATATAGCTGAGGACATCAGACTGACTATCAACAAAATTGATGACATCCCAGATCTCTTTCAGCCGCAACAGAGTTCTCTCAACAATAGATCATTACTAACGGAAATGCTTGAATCCGATCCTCCAGCGACAAAATCTCCTCCTCTTCAACCATCAATTCTATTGCCACCAAGACTCCCCCAAGAAACCGCAGCTGCCCCAGAAGTTGTACCGACTGTCGAGCGTTTTGGAACGATATGGACCCTTTCTGACTGGAATAAGAGGCTTAGTAAACTCGGTGGTGGTAACATAGCGGAAACAAAAACTAATGCGTTCACTTCGCTCATCATTTCTGGTGCCCCCCATCATGCTGATACCACCTGGATAGTGAATCTTTTCCACAAAAAGTATTCCATTACCGTAAACGACTGTCAGAAGACTTCGCCACTCAGCTCCAAGAAGTCCCCGTGCTTCAAAATAACCATTCCCTCCAAATATGAATGGCTTTTCCTCAACCCAGCTAGTGACGATTTTCATCTGGATAATTTAGTTATAAAAAAAGTAGAACCCAAGAAAAAACGTAAGACTAAAAAACCTAGTCCTAGTTCTTATAAAAATCTAAAATCTTATAATAACCCTAGCCCTAAGCCTAATGTAAGTATCACAACCCATAAAAATAAACCTAGCTCTAATAGTACCAACTCAAACTGGAGTTTTAAGCAGGGAACATTTCCTATCTTCTCCCCGCAAATTCGCCAACCACCAACCTCCGTTCCCTCAACTCCAATATTAGCAAAGCCGCCATCCGTAAATAACACCCGCCAAAACCGTGTGTCTTTTAACTTACAGCCTGACCCATCTCATTCAACTAGCCGCACCGCATCAACCATCTCTACTCCCTCTGCTTCTCAATATCCGAACTTTTTTCGCTCCCACATTATTAATCCCTCCCCATCCTCTATGTCTGTCAAGTCATCTAATTCTACCACAGTCAACACCCCATCTAGTTTTTTAGACCCTTTGCTTTCTCCTACAGTCAAACTCACCAAGCAGCTTGTAGATGGTAATGACGACAGCCGCTATGTACTGTCGCGTTTGAGAGATCATAGAATTTACGAGAACGTCCGTCTATATCTTGCCTACCTTCATGACAAACCGGACTCCATTTGCATTAATGGAGTAACTAAGACTAACGTCATGGTCTCAATTCACCAAGAGGGCCTTCCAACAAACCTCGACGACCTAAAGCGCATATTTGTCCGTTTCCATGAGAGCTTCAGTATTTCTCCTACTGATGTAGCAAATGATCTTTCCTCATATGCCTCACATGTTAACTCCAAACGTTTGTCACACCTACAAAGAATGCGTTCCAATTTCAAAAATTATTATAGTTCCTAACCTTCCCTCTTCTGTTTTGTCTCACCCCGCTCCCGACTGCTTATCTCTTTATTACCAGAATGTTAGGGGCTTACGTACAAAGACCTCCACAGTATACCTTAACTCCCAAACTCTCCCGTATGACATCTTTGCACTGTCTGAAACAAATCTATCTTCCGACTATAATAGTAACGAGCTATTCACGTCAGAATTTAATGTCTTTAGAAATGATGGTCTTGAGAAAGAAGACGACTCCACTGGTCGTGGTGTTCTCCTTGCAATACATAATCGTTTTGACTCTACGCTCTATAAAGCTTCACATACCGGTATCTTTGAGTTCATTTGCGTCAAAATAACTGTCTCAAAGCGTAACCTTTACCTTTTTTGCTGCTACATTCGCCCTTCTCAACCCATCCATGGTTACCAGCTTGCTGTAGACGCAATCGACGACCTGTTTGATGTTGTAGACCCCTGCGATGTTATCGTATTCCTTGGTGATTTCAACCTACCCGACCTCAAATGGATTCAGTCTGATGACGAGTCCCATTTTGTGGCCCTGAATCTATCTACAGACAAGGAAATCCTTTTCACTGGCTGTCTTTCCGACTCTGGCCTACACCAATTAAGTGGCATCACTAACAACTTAGGTAGACAGCTGGATCTTATATTTTCATCAGACGTTGAAAATTGTGTAGTGTCTGCAAGCAATCATCTTCTTTCAAAATTAGACCGCTACCACCCACCTCTATCCCTTACTTTTTCATATAACAATCACAATCAAACTCTCCAATCCGAACATGCGTACAGTTTCAACTTTCGCAAAGCAGACTTTGTTAAATTAAACGATCTGCTCAATAACGCCAACCTCAGCCTTATATTCGATAATGCTCCCATTACTGTTGATAACGCTCTTACGTTGTTCTACTCCAAAATATTTGAATGTTTTACCCTTTCCGTCCCTTATATGCAGCAGAAAAACTTATCATCTTCCCCACCTTGGTACAATACAGAGTTGCGCTCGCTTCGCAATAAACGAAACAAACTGTGGCGCACGTACCTTAACTCTCGTTCTGTTTCTGATTTTGCTAACTACCATCTCGCATACTCCCTTTTTTCCGATCTCTGTGAATCTCTTTACCACGACTATTTAGACCGAATGGAATCAAATCTCATTTCTGACCCCAAACGCTTCTTTCACTTCATCAATGCCAAAAAGAAATCTGATAGCTATCCGTCTTCTTTGAAACTCAATGATACATTGTCTGACAACCCAACCATAATAGCAAACTTGTTTGCTAATTTCTTCAGCCAGTCGTTCACGAACCACATCGTTGAACCCGATATTGACTACTTTTCGTTCATGAACAACTGTCCCCAAACTTCACTTGCTTCGCCTCATATCACTTCGGCAATTGTCCTAGAAAAGATGAATAATCTCAAACCCGATTTCTGCCCTGGACCCGATGGTGTACCTGCCATCGTCTTAAAAGAATGTGCGAATCATCTGTTCCAATCCCTCACGACTCTTTTTCATCATTCTATCTCACAGGGAGCTTTCCCTAAACTCTGGAAGTGCTCTTACATAATTCCCCTTCATAAAAAAGGTCGTAAGAATGATATTTCCAACTATCGCCCCATCGCAAAACTCTCCTGCATACCCAAACTTTTCGAAAGCATTATCTATGACACAATGTCTTTTCACTGTAAGTCTATTTTTTCCCCTAACCAGCATGGATTCCTCAAGGGTAGATCTACAACTACAAACCTTACTGAATTTGTATCGAACTCTCTGTGCGCTCTGGAGGATGGCAACGAAGTTGATGTAATATCTACCGACTTTAGTAAGGCCTTTGACAAAATCTCCCATGGCATTATCCTTTTCAAACTCAAAGCACTCGGCTTTCACCCAAGGTTTATTATGTGGATAAAATCTTACATGAATGAGCGCACATATCTTGTGCTCTTTAGGTCCTCTGTATCAAACTGCTTCACAGCCACCTCTGGAGTCCCACAAGGTAGCCACCTTGGTCCTTTATTATTTTTGTTAACAATTAATGATGTGGAGTGCATTATTTTGAATTCTTATGTGTCTATCTACGCCGATGATATGAAAATTTATAGGTTCATCAAATCACCCGCTGACTCTCACCCACTCCAAGACGACCTCAACAGGTTTTCAACTTGGTGCAAACACAACTTTTTGGAGCTTAATATCAGCAAGTGCCAAGCTATAACCTACTCCCGTAAACGTCCCCCACCCCCTTCTAGGACTTACTATATATGTAATGAACTCGTCCCCTCTGTCACTTCTTTGCGTGATCTGGGTGTTATCTGCGACAGAGAACTTAATTTTCGCTCCCATATAGATAACATAATTAACAGAGCCAACTCTACGCTTGGCTTTGTTAAACGCTGGTCCAAAGAATTTTCTAATCCTTATGTCACGAGATCGCTTTATTTTACCTTCGTAAGACCGATTCTTGAATATGCTAGTCAAGTTTGGTCACCCTACTACGATATTCACTCTCTACGAATTGAAGCGGTACAACGCAGATTCATCCGGTTCGCCTTACGCGGTCTTCCATGGCCCGACAGGTATAATTTACCACCTTATACAGATCGTCTTAAATTAATTAATGTTCAGTCTCTCGAAAAACGCCGTCAAATTGCCGATATACTCTTTGTTCAGCAGTTATTAGCTGGAAATATCGACTGTCCCGCGCTGCTCGACAAGATCAGCCTTAGCACTAACCCACGTAACCTTAGATCTATTCCCCTCTTCCGACTGAATTATCACCGTACCAATTATGGTTATAATGAACCGATTTCTCGAATGCTTCGCGTCACCAATTCCTTCCAAAACGCATTTGATTTCCATTTAAGCAGATCATCTCTCAGAAATACCCTACACTACCACTCCATCTCCAATACGCCCCATTCCTAGAATATTAAGTTTAGCCTTAACTTCTTAATTTAGGTTTAAGTTTTAGATTGTTTAAGTTTTTAGTATTAAGAATGCTTGTAATAAGCAAATAAATAAATAAATAAATAAATAAATAAAAAAGCAATATATGGAAAGAAGGCAGAAAAGGGCAGCAATGGCAAAAGAAGGCAAAAAAAAAGAAATAATTGTATAAAAATGCAAAAAAAGGCAAAAAAAGCTAAAAAGGCAAAATAAAATACATATATTTGGAATCAGGAGGACATGAAACGTGTATGTGTAAAGTCGATACTATTTTCCAAACAAGCAAAAAAAAGAGGCAAAGTTAGCAAAATCCTATCCCTGGTTATCAATATCTTGTATATAAATTTCAGAACTGACATACTCGTATTTCTGTAACGTTAACCCGAACGGATTATCGTTAGCAAAATTATACGTATGCCAAACAATTTATAAATCTCCTTCAGGATGTGGTTAGTGTGCTGGATTTCTGACATGACTTGAAATCCTGGCAAATACCAGTACCAACTCATTGAACGATTAACAAAATTTAAACGTTGGGACTGGACTGTCATTTCGTTTTCTGTGCTAATAATTTTTTTTCATGATCGATATAGTTTTCGTAGTTCATGGGCAGAGATATCAAAGTTACTGAATAATTTTAAGTAGATAGGGTATCCGTATCCCCAATAGACCGAATTGGATGAAAAAACTTTTTTCCCCTCTCGAGTTTCACATTTCCCATGTCCCTCTATCACTTGATATAATCAACAATCTAGTTTGTCTATAGACACCTCCTCCTTATGATAAGTAAAATGCAAATTCGATATGAAATTATGAATCAGTCCTTGCTCTCTAAATCCTATTAGTCAACCCTCAGTACGGAAAACACTTTGAATATTAATCGCCTTGACACGGTAGTCCATCCGTTCACTTGGCTAATTCGATTTGTTTGACCAACATGTCCCCTTATCCTGTGCTAAATCAATTAAGTCTGTACACATCCATCGTGTGGAAACTGACACCATGAAACCCCTTACATCTAGTTATCTATCGTATATGTTGCTGAGTAACGACCGTCCCTCTCAGGAGCCAGAGTTAAGTCATCAAACTTATCCGAATATTAACTAACTTCATTTACATTAATTATTGAATACGTTTACATGGGGATTTTTTTTCAGTGCTCGTATCTGGTTACACTGGCAATTAACTCCGAAAGGATACTTTTATTGGGCGTGATATGTGCTCATTTAGATAACGCATTAACGGTAATGCCATAGAGATGAGTGGGAAGTATCTCCATAACAGTAATCGAATTCACTCAACAGGTTAATATCGTCAAAAGTTAATATCTCCGCGTGGAAGACAGAGAATCCTTTTAGATCCTTTTAATTTGTTTTGTGGAAAATTGCCTTTTAGAGCTCGCTCGTACATTCCGGTGCGTAAATCAAACGAATAAATCTCGGTGCTCTGAATATAGGATTTCAACACTGCTGCCATAGTGCCATCCGATGCTAAGTTGAAAATGTAATAAAGGATTACGCTGTCTCTCTTTCTCCTGGTTATCTTCTCTCGCTGGTTTTATGCAATCAACATCCTTTGTGGGCGCTGTGATTAATAGCCGAACGATGTAAGCTACAATCATTTCCATTAACTGGGGTAAGGATAAATCGACTGAAACGCAACTTTGACCGGTGCAAAAAGGATATTGGCAGAGTTCGATTTTGGTTTTGCAATTAGGTGCGTTGTTTTATAATTGGTTTTACTTTCAGTCAGACAAACAAAAATGTTTATAGAATGTGATTGTGCAGATAAACACGTAATGGTGGAAGCTAGATGATTTCAATTCTGAATTAGAAAAGACTTTTAATTAGTCGGGTAATAATTTATTTATTTGCTATCATCTTGGCAGTGACAATCGATTAGTCCTTGAAATGCCGACACTTTTTAATCAAGACCAGGAGATTTAATAAAGGTAATTTTTCAACCTTTTACTTTTTATGTTGATGGCTGGCAGTGGCTTATCAGCAACGTTGCAATGGAAAAATGTTTGGGAAAGGGAATATCTGTAAGGACATAGAGACAAGTCAACTAGGGCACACATCGATATCAAACAAAGTGGAGCGCTACGATTGAAGGAGAGTGACTCGGTTAGCCAGTATGGTGGCCAGGACGGGATTGAAAAGTAACAGGACTAGATAAACCCAAGCGACGAAAATTGAGGTGTCAAAATGAATCTCAAAAAGTTGTACATTTACATTAACAAAAGAATTTGAGATATTACTTTTATTTACCTACTAGAAAAAAGCAAGGCGTACATAGATTAGGTTATGTTGAGAGGGTTTGAGAGGCTGAGCTATCTCAAAACACCAGGCCCCATAGTGGGCCCATATAGTACATAAAATTTGTTGGAGTTTGAGAAGTCGACATCAAAAACTGTTATTTTGAGAGATTACTGCGTTCAGTCTCTTTGAACACTTCAAGATAAAAGTAGAGCTGAATATGAAAGAACAGCATACAGCGAAGACAAGTGAAGAAAGAAGAATAGTTGAAATTATTTTTTAAAAAGAACAAAATATACATATTAGTGCGTATGCAGAAAAAAGCTGCCGGATTTTAAAAGTCTGCAGCTGGGTTGAAAATCTGCAAAATGCAGACGAATCTGCACTTATGGCAACACTCTTTGCCCAGAAGGCAATGCCCGGATAGTGTTCCCATAGCTATACTCATTTCAGCCCTGCTAATTCTAAGGATTTACCTTGTCCTTTTAGGGTCCAGCGCCGTCCAAAGTGCCTTTGAAACCCTATGCCCCAAAATGTTAGACCATATAAGGCCTGGCCAAGCCTTTTCTAAGGCGTACATACTCGTACATAAAGTTTTGGAAACATAGATTAATAAGGGCAGATGTTTTAAAAATTTCTGACCCATAGCGGCACTTTATTAATCTGGTCTCATAAAATTTACAAATTTCAATAGAAGTAATAAGGGCCTCAATTTTTTTTTTTTGTTTTTTTAACCGCTACATACGTTCTCAGTTTATTACCGCTAGACGATACTTACATAAAATGTCCATTTTACAATATGTACATATATTGAGTAGAACCACTGTACCCGCAATGGAATAAGAAAGCTAGGAAAATCATGAAGCTTCGGTTGACAGATTTGGCCAGCAATAGTTCTGTTCCCGTACCTACTTCCTCCACTAAAATTCATGGATTCTCAAATTTCAAGAAGTGGGGGTAAACAACTTTCAGAGAAAGGTAAAATTGTGCAAAAGTACAAAAACGCATTGAACTACAAAATATGGAAAATGTATGACATTGGACAGATGTGACAGTTTTCATAAAGCTGACCAAATAAATTTCTTGGGCTAAAATTCGCAGCATGGGGAAATTTCTTACTCGGATTTCTTGTTAGCTCTCTCTTCTGTGAAAAACTACGAAAAATCTTCGTACAGGAACAGGATTTGAATGATTTTCGATGATTTGAATGTCATACAAAACCTAAATTGTATACACTCGCTTCACCGCGCAAAAATTATATCAGTTTTGGGTGACACTCTTGTTCGATGGTGTATGCCCGCTTTTAAGATGGCAAAATACGGTTATTTTATCGCACAAATTGAAATTCTGCATATACATACGTTACTATTGCATCTCCAGCTAACGTGTCTTGTAACGAATTTATATTTGAATTCAAAGAAAAACAATCACGCCACGGTTAACCTATCTACTCGTCATAAATGCACACACGTTGTTTCCATGCAACAACTCACCTAAAAACCGCGACTCACTTATCGCGATAGAAGGCATGGAACGGTACAAATAGAAATTTCATGACTAAACGATTTTTTATTTTTGCCAGAAATCCAAGTCATGCAATCGACTGAAACAACAACGCCCCTCGGGCAAACCCAACGCGAATACAAAATGAAGTCCTCTGGCCTAGCATTACAATTACTTTTTACCGTTCTTATCACAATCAAGTTTTCTACTTTCGACTTTCTATAACCGTAAAATGGAAATTCTAAACAATTCATTGAGGGTTTAATATCATTTTCATCACTTTGGAGGGTCCCCACAAAATGAATCAGCAGTTTCCGTGGTAGCTAACTTTCAAAGGACATTCACCCCCCGTCCCGCATACACAAGTAATTATCGGGATTTTTTGTTTCCTTTTGAAAAACGATGACAGCGAAATTGTTATTTGTTTTCCACTTCCTTATCGCCATCGCCTTCTTCCGATTAATATCTTCAGTTTGGCTGCCATGCCAATTGCATCAAACGCACAAAATACTCATTCATACATAGGAGAAAAAAGGATCAGTGAAAATATTGGGTACTTTAAATTTAAAACTTTAACCAGCGAAGGAAAGAATAAAAGAACGAGTGTTCGCATCCTGTCCGTCCTTCTATCCAACCCTTATCCCTCGACAACACTTTGGTAAAAGTTTTCTCATTTTCTGAATTTCCCGTACTATTACCGTATTCCCTCCACCACAGTCCTTTGTACCCTTTGTTGTTGCTGGTTGTTGGATGATGGTCATCAAGGTTGTGTGTGGTGTGGTGTGGCAAACACACAATTCTCACGCCGGCCGGCAAAAGGATTTAGATACGGTTCATGTTGGCTAGAACTTTTGATTCTCGGCCATCGTCCAGAGGAGCAGGAGATAGTGTCTTAAGGCAGAAAGGCAGTTATATTTTTTTTTAGTAAAAATTTAACGCTTTAAAAGTCTATGGTCTAAACTTTCAATTAGCACATGGGTATGTACGTACATACATACACATATGCCATTTCAATTCAAAAGATAAATCCACAGTTAAAGGATAAATCTTCAAAGTTTCTTCATTAAAATCAAAAAGGATATACGAGGACGAAGACAAATGCACGAAAAGAAAAGAGGTTTCCGATTTAATGGACTCACGGACGGCATCTGCAAATGGAGTGCTTTAGTGTTATCGCTACGAATTAATGTGATGTAGTAAGGTTCAACATTAATTACGGCAATAAACAATACGGATTTTGGGCACTGATCCAAAACTGTCCTCATGGTAATCTCTACGGTATACAGGATAGAATCGGGATTTAGGAATTGATGAAACAATAAAATGGGCCAACAGCTAAATATAACACTCACGTGGTAACATGCGAATTCGCCTGTATTCCGTTAGTTTTCCCATTGATAGCACGATGACGGAACCAAATGTCAGAAAATCGACAAAACAAACAAAGTTATTCGACTTACGTAACCCCCCACTGTAAGCGCTACATTTAATTTAACGCGCAAGCGACCTGTCAAAGTGAATGGTGGGACAAAAAATGGATGAAGCCGCTTTAGTACTTTCATCAGGGCTGCCATTTTGAAAATTCTAATTGGAGTATTTTTGACATTTACAGGGGAGTACTTTGAGTCTGTGAAGAGTACAAAAAAGAAACGATACAAATCAGACATCAACATCAGGCATTAGCCTGTTAAAACTCTAAGACTCAATTATTCGTTAATGAACTCCAAAAACAGAACAGTAAGAATTTTAAGCATTTAAACGACGAAGTTTTGGGTTTTACCTATCAAACTGTAACTCATTACTTCGTACAACCTCATCGGCTCTCAATGACTTCGAAATTTCTATTAGGCAAATTCTATGCCAAGTTCGGCAGAACTTCTCCATTGATCTCGATCTATGACTGGGCTATTTGTGTTTAAGCTCTTTCGCATTCCTGTACTACCCTTCTATAAAAATCTTTCTAGCCATGATCCCTCATATGTTTTCGAATGGGTTCAGATCAGGATTACATGATGGCCACGGCAAACACCTTGTTCCGCTGACTTGCAACCATTCGCGGACTGTTTTTGCCGTGTGAATAGGGGCATTGTCTTGTTAAAAAATAAAGTTTTCACCCGCTGGAATTTCTCCAAATTCGTCTAGAGCATGTTCGAGCATCCCTTTGTATTTTTCACCTTTTATTAGTGTTCCGTCCGTACCAAAACGGAACACTAATGGAATCAGTTCGGTGTCTGTCTGTCTGTCTGTCACAGGCCTTTTTCTCAGAGACTACTTAACCTAGACTATTGAAATTTGGAACAGTTGTAGCAATTAGTGGCCTAAACACAGACCAGAACTTAAAAAGCTGAATTTCGACTTTGGGGGGGGCAGTTTCTTAACAAATTTTCACAAAACGTTACAACTTGCTGTCCCGAGCATTTTCTCCGAAAATATCGCTCAGAAAAATCTGAATAAAATCACAAACATTGAGAATAAAGTGTAGATGGAAACATAATTCTCACGACTGCCCTACTTCAACCGTTTTTTTTTAAATTAATTTTTTAATTTCAACTACCCTACTGTTTACATACCCAGAAAAATATCACAACGCCTAAAAGTAGATACGAGAGTAAAAATTGAATAATTGATGGCAAAAGTGTTATACCCGCAGCGAATTTTCGTGGTATATTCCTACCGGATAACTATTGACCTAAGACTTAAACCAATGATACATAATATAACACATAAAGGAAGCTTGATGGTTTCCTATTATAATGTAAGTGTCTCTACTTTTACTATATTGGAAAAAATTGAATTTGTGTATATACAGCCACAGAGAGGGAGACAAATCGCAAAATACGCAGTTAATGCAATTGAACGAATAACGAGACGAAAAATTAAATCTGATGCACAAGTGTACATTTCTTGTAAATACATATCCATATGAACATATTATGTAGGTATATATGTATGTATATTATTTGTTGTTTTTTTTTTCTTTTACTTTGTGTGTGTGTATAACTATTCTTCTGAGCAGATGAGAAACGACATCAGAGACATATGTACATACATACATGCATATGTAGGTAATTTGTTCAACTTACTTGTTGGTATACATTTATGTAGGTACAAATTTGAATTTATTTTTCGCAAATTGTGCTCAATTTATTTGTATTGAAATGTGCTGTGCACCATAAAACTATGTATGTAGGTACACATGTACTTTCTTGTGTCTGCAGATATACAAGTGCATATGTACATATATGTACCTATATATGTTTTTATGTTTGTACATATATGTGAGTATCGAACAAAGTATCATTGTATCTTTAGTAGAAATCGTATCGTAAAGAAAGGGTTCATATAGATCTATCAACATAAATCTATGACATACGTGTTAGAGCGCACTGTATTTCAGCGATGGACCTCACTGTTTTGTGTACTGCGAGGTTGCACTGTGCTTTATGACTGCACATAAAGGAGAGACATTTTGTATGTAAGACATATGAGATGGTGTAGGTGACACCATATGAATAAGAATAAGAACAAGGATATGCGAATCTGTGAGTGCTGGGGTAGGTTTGGCAGAAATCTCCTGACAGCCGACGCGAGTAGACTGCGCCACAGAATCGGGATTAAAAGTACTTTTCTATCATCAGAAGTGGGATAAACCAAAAAAAAAAAAAAAAAAAAAAAATAATAATACATAATAATCATTTAAAAATTTCCATTTTCGTCGCGATATGTTTTCCTGTGTTTGTGAAAAAAAAAAAAAAAAAAATAATATAATAATAATTGGAGTGATAAAAGCGAAGTAAATTGAAACAGTGTGGCGACGCAGCACTTCTTTTGTTTTGTTTTGTCTGTGTACTTTTTGTTTGCAGCGACTGCGCGGCGACTGCATACAGGATCAATCGCGTTTTTGCGTATCATCGTGAGTGTGCGTGTTCCACCCCAGTAAGACGGAAAGTTTCGGTGCCTGTTTGAAAATTTTTTCTTGTTTCCCTCCCTCGTGTTGTTACATAGTGCGTGTGTGTTGTTGCGAAGGGTTGATTCGTTGTGGCTTTGGTGTACATAGCTGCAAATTTACAAAGAATTTCTTGTCCTAGAATCGCAGCCGGTTTGTGTTTATTGTCTGATCCGTTTGAAATCCCTGTATTGTGGTGCCTATTGTATGCTTGTGTATGTACACGGTTGCGCATTTTGTGCAAGAAAGTCTTGCTTTTGTTTGTTTTTTTTGACTGGGCCATTTAAGATCGGTAAGCTTTATATTTTTCATTTTATTTTATAAATAATGGAAAAAGATGCGAAAGTCGCCGACCCCCATGAGGTGACAGGAAGAAATGACGATTACTCCGAAATAACTGAAACGGTGCCCGGTACGGGTGCTCCGTCCAATAGTGCCAAGGCCAACCATCCGATAATTACACTCGACGCGCTAAACTCACTTCTTGGCACCGTGTTAAAAAAGCAGTGCCATTCTGATGAATTAGTCGGATTCCCGTGTTTTGACCCTGATCACTCCAGGGTAGAGATAAATCAATGGTGTGATGATGTCGATGCAAGAGTGACTAGAGATAATCTTCTTGATTATGACATTATTCCAAGAGTTAGGGCGGCTTTGATGGGTAGAGGTAAGGTGTGGTATGATAAGCATGGTTACCAAATTTATACCTGGTCACATTTGGCGGCATCGCTCAAACATACGTTCTCTAGTGCTTCAAATATAATTGAGCTGTTGAGAAGTGTGGCCAATGTGGAAAGCGAAACTTTCACCACTTACGCGGACTTTGCTATGGAGAAGTTGGCCCAAGTGAATAGGCTATCTTTCGATTTGCCGGAAGAAACGATAGTAAGAATTGTTATCGGCTGTATTTCGGATATCAGTTTGCGCAACTCCCTTACATTTGTAATGCCGAAAACAATACAGGAACTCACAGATCACCTGTCTTCCATCCGCCAGCGTCCACGCAAGAAATTTAACGAGTTACAAATTAATAAGAGAACTGAATTAAACTCCTTTCAAAATAAGCGCCCACGTCTCGATATGGATAGGTCCTGCTATAATTGTGGCTTGAAGGGTCATTTAAAAGCTAATTGCCCAAAATTGTCTGCCTCTACTAGTGGTTCGGTACTTGCTACGGGTCCGACGATAAAGAAAACGTGTGATAGTTGCTCTTTTTGCGGCAAAAGGGGACATAATGAAGATTCTTGTTGGACTAAGCAACGAACAGACCGTAAGAACATTGGTATTTTTGGCAGTGTAAAAGTAGCTAATAATACAACACCAGTATCCATCGCTGGAAAAATATATCACTGTCTCTTGGACACAGGCTCAGACTGTTCCCTTATACGGGCTGATATTGCAAAAGAGTTACCTTTCGAAAGGTTAAGCCATCCCGTAGCCGTTAAAGGTATTGCAAAAGACTCTATATTACTAAGCGAAAAAATTATTGTCACAGCCAGTTTTGAGTCAGTCAATGTCGTAGTGTCTCTTTTTGTAATTGATCGCATTTATCTTCAATGGGAACTACTGATCGGGCGCGATATTCTTGAAGATCCTTCATTAGAGATCCGCATGGATATACGCGGAACAACTCTTCAAAAAAATTCCACAAATTGCCATCTGGCAAATACTGTTGACGTGCTTGAGTATAGCTTATCCTCTGAAGAACAACATAAGCTAGATTTGCTACTTCGCGATTTTTCAAAGTTTGTCATAAGTGGAATGCCAACAGAAAAGGTGAAAACTGGCGCTTTAGAAATTCGTTTGATAAAAGATAACATTGTAAGTCGCCGACCATATCAAATGGCACTATCAGAACGAAATATTGTTAAGGGGATAGTGGAGGAGTTAAAAGAAAAACAGATAATCCGTGACAGTAGCTCACCGTTTGCCAGCCCAATCATTTTAGTCAAAAAAAAATGTGGTCAGCACAGACTGTGTGTAGACTACAGGGCGCTAAATCGAATCACAGTTAAAGATCGTTACCCTCTACCTCGTATCGATGACCAACTTGACCAGCTATCAGGGAATAGATTCTTCACATCTTTGGACATGGCTTCAGGTTTTCACCAGATCCCAATCGTAGAAGGCTCAGTCGAAAAAACAGCTTTTGTCACCCCTGATGGCCAATACGAATACCTTAGAATACCGTTTGGGTTGGCTAACGCCCCAGCAGTTTTCCAACGAGCAATAAATAAAGCATTGGGTGGACTTAAGGATACTGTATCGCTAGTTTATTTGGATGACGTATTGGTGCCTTCAAAGACAGTCGCGGAGGGTATTGAACGATTGGGTATGGTTCTTAAGGCACTTACAGAGAATGGGTCTTCTCTTAATATCAAGAAGTGCAAATTTCTTCAAACGCATTTAGAATACCTTGGGCGTGAAATCTCTGCCGATGGTATACGACCTGGAAAAAATAAAATCGATTCTCTTAGAAATTCTTGTATTCCATCTAATGTAAAAGAAGTGAGACAGTTTATGGGATTGGCAAATTATTTTAGAAAATTCATACCAGAACTTGCTGCTAAGACAAGATGCATTACCGCTTTGACTAAACTTGATACAAAATTTGAATGGACCACCGAATGTGAAGAGTCGAGGCGCTACATTATTAATCAATTAACGAAAAGACCATTGCTCGTAATTTTTAATCCTGATCTTCCGACTGAACTGCATACCGATGCCAGTGCAATTGGGTATGGTGCTATTCTGTTTCAGCGAATAAATGGCACTCTTCATGTAGTTGCGTATTATAGTGTCCACCAACTCGATTAGAGATTGGGTCGAAAGTTATCTACAAGAGTCCTCAAATTCGAAAGTCTAAGCTAGAAGTACATTTCCGTGGGCCGTACGAGGTCGTGGGGATACTTAAGAACGATCGATATAAATTAAAACGGAAGGGAGGTAGATCAGTCATAATTGCTGCCAGAGAGGCAATTCGTTTAATTACCAATGAAGATGGTGCTGCCGTAGATGCAGGTTAGTACTGTAAACAATGACAAAATGAGGGTCTCATAGACAAGCAAGATAGTGCCTCTGAGCTATGGGCCTGTAGTTGTATTTTATTAGATCATAGACAAGCTTGAGATTGCCTCTGAGCTATGGATCTGTTGTTATATTAGATGAGGCCATAGACAAGCTTAATATTGCCTCTGAGCTATGGGCCTGTAGTTGTATTTTATTAGATCGTAGACAAGCTGGCTTTAGTTCTTAGCCTCTGAGTTGTGCCCTTGCATTCGCTCTCAGTTAATGCGGACAAGCTTAATATCGCCTCTGAGCTGTAATTTTCTGTGGGTTTGGTTAAGGCTGCAAACAAGCTGCGTTCTTAAGTTGAGCCTCTGAGCTATTGGTTCAAATTAAAAAGTTAAAGAATTTATCACCTCTGAGTCGTTTTCCTTAAAATAAAATAAAAATTATTTCGAGGACTGTAGACAAGCTTATAATTGCCTCTGAGATACAGTGTCCTGGAGTTGGTCGGGAAAAGCGAACAAGTGTAGTATTTACTGTTGCTAAATTTATAACAGTGTCGTTGGTGTGTTATAATAGATCAGTTCTGTGTTCACAGGTTCTGATCGTCAGCAAAATGAGGTCTATGCCTGAAAGATGAAAGCTCTATGTGAAAGATGAAAGCTCTATGCGAAAGATGAAAGCCGAAAGATAGAGAATCAGTCCGAAGATTCCTTTTTATTTTTGTTTACGTTACTTACAAAGAAACCTATAATATTTAATATTCAATAAATTGTTTGTCTTGATGAAAAGTGCTGCTGTTTTATTTCATCGAGAGCGATGAATGGGCAGGAAGGCCGTGTTAGAGCGCACTGTATTTCAGCGATGGACCTCACTGTTTTGTGTACTGCGAGGTTGCACTGTGCTTTATGACTGCACATAAAGGAGAGACATTTTGTATGTAAGACATATGAGATGGTGTAGGTGACACCATATGAATAAGAATAAGAACAAGGATATGCGAATCTGTGAGTGCTGGGGTAGGTTTGGCAGAAATCTCCTGACAGCCGACGCGAGTAGACTGCGCCACAGAATCGGGATTAAAAGTACTTTTCTATCATACATATGTATGTAGTTAAAATAACTGATACAGTACGGAACACTTATTGCGCAAGTATAACTTGCACTTGACCGGATTTTTTTGGGTGGTATGTGGGTACCAGTGATTTTTCCATGATGCCCAAAGTCACCCAAAACCATTGCACTTCCACCTCCGGAGTGCCGGTTCATTTTCACTGCTTTTTCGGCTCTCAAATCACGCTAATAAAAGCTGAAACCATGAGGACAGGTTGTCTTCAACACTTGCTGCACTCTTCTCACAGTTACCGGAAGTTCAACTTGCGCCTTATCTGACCGGCATTCAGCATGTTTCGCCTTTTTTTAACTACAGACACTTAGGAGGCTTGGTCGACCGGATCATCTAGTAGAGCTATAATTTTCAACCAAGTTCAGGAAATTACACACAACGGAAACAGATCGTCCTACCATCGCCGTCGACACAATTGACCGATTTGATAAGCCATGCTACTCTATCTTCCGTAGTCAAATGGAGCATGGCTAGATAAAAATTGAATTGTTATCATTTCGAGTTACGAGTAGTGCGAGTTATCTATGAAATTACCGTTAAAATATATTCATACACAAAAAATACTTATCATTTATCAATAATCTAAAATATTGTAAGCTAAACACAGTATGTTTATATTTATTTCGCCTTTTGTGCATATCTCAATCAATTTCTAAACTGCTTTCGTGAATAACGGTAATGGTGTTTTTTTTTTTTCTATCTAAGAGTATTGTCTTACCTACGTTTCGGCTTAACATAATGTTAGCAAAACGTAAGCAGTACATACAGTTGCGGTCAAAATAATAGTAGTGTAAATCCAACCTTAATTTCTAAGGTGTTTTTTTCTGTTTAGACTGTTTTTATGGCATCGGTGGTTGATAATAGTTATAAAATTAGAGCATCACATATTTTTCTACAACTATATTATATAGTCACTTTTATTGTTATTGTGTAGATTTGTGAAATGTGCATCCTTTATTAATAGGAGTTACAAGGAGGCGTATATTCCTGCCGGTCAAAATAATAGTAGTGCCTCGAGTCATTGTGAATAAAATTTAAATTTTCCTTTTTTTATTGCATTGAAAAGTTCTGGAGAGGTTAGCATTGTGATTTGTGATTAATTTGTAAAATCATGTATCCAAAATGTCTTTAGATTTTCGTCAACAATGGGAAGAGGTAGACATTGCATACCTGAAATGCTAGCCCTTAAGCGGACCTTCTGGTCTATCGCCCTTGAATTTGACGAGTTTTTACGATTTTTTTTTAAATGAAAACAATGAGCAACAGTTTTTAAAGTTTGTAGATATATTTTGTCACTTTAACAATATACAAAAATATTAAAAAAAAAATCATAATTTTAATTAAACAAAAATTGGCTTTACAGTTATCCTCTTCAAAAAGAAAGTATCTTGGCGGTGTGTCGTGTTTTGGCTCTTCCACTGATCGAAAACAAAAAAAAAAAAAAAAAAAAATTTAATCAGTATAAATATAGTTATTGTAGGAACTAAAATGAAAAAAAAAATCAAAAATTGACAAAATGGCGCGTTATTGAAATTTATGTTTCGAAAAAAATACCGTTTTTCATTACCTTTTGTATGTAAAAAGTAAGAAGTATTCAACGTAATTTTAGTTCCGACGATAAGCACTGAATAACATACTAAAATTTGAGACGAATCGGTCGAGTAGTTTTTTTTTTGTCTCGCACCGTGCAGAAAATATAGTTTCGAGATAAATGAGCTTAAACTTATTTACTACTTCTGTAATATTTCTGTATGCAGAAAATAAATAGGCTGTAGAAGTCAAAATACTGAAAATATTAATACGAAAAAACCAAAATTTAACAGTACACATTTAAAACCCTTTACTTTTGAAATATCAAAAAAAAAAAACGGTTTTTTGAAAAATCTAGACCAGAAGGTCCCATTAAACGATAAAACATTCAAGACCCTGTTGACTGTTCACCAACAATGGTAAGAAATGCGATAAAAATGGTAAGAAATGCGATAAAAAAACTAACCAAAGCCAGATACATGTGGTCGTAAGCCGGTTATGTATCCGAAATTAAAAAAAAAAACGGGTGGTCGGGTCAATCCTTTTACTCCAGCAACGCAGCTTAAGGACCTATTGAGCGCTGATGCTAGTGTTGAAAAAGTATATCAAATTGAACAGTTTGAAAATGTTTGTATGTCTTTATACTTATCTTGGCCACTCAAATTACTACTTGTTTTAAAAAATTAAAATACTTTAAAGGGGAGTGCAATCATGCCAAGGGGAGCACAGAAGTACAGTGTTTGAGAGTACGAATACCTACATACAACCTACTCACGTCGACAGCCCTGCTTTCGTTGCGTGACTTTAAAGTTCGAACTCCAGCAGGACCTGTCACGATACTGTGACTGTAACTGTGTTTAATTTTATAACAGTTCGTATCTGAGATTTAATTGGAGAAATTTAAAAATTTGAAAAAAATGCGAAATTAAATTTAACAATAAAAGCTACGGGTTCGGGTGGATTCACACACGAACGCATTTATAAAGTTATTTAGACGTTAGGGCCAGCAGATTTTGATTCGGTCATTAATCGGGTTCATCAAATGAAAGTGTGGATATTAAAACAAAAACAAATTAAAGTTAAATAAAAAGTAAAGTTATTACGTGCTTATCCCCATTTATGTGTTTCCTCCCCATCGCTACATCTATTGTATTAGATATTTCATTAGAATGTGTTTGTTTTTGTTCATAGTTAATCCAGTAAAATTGCCTTTTATGAGTATTTAATGCTCGAATGCATTATTTTGGGGACAACTCACGTTCCAGGATGTCCTGTTATTAGCTCTCTTTTAATGTACGAAATATCCCGCAACCAACTTACATAATTCTCCCGTGAAAACGACGAAAAAGTAATTCCGTAGCCTACGTAGCAACAGTCGTTGTTGATATCAGATTAACTTAATGACCGCCCTCTGTCATTAGTTATCAGCTAAACTAGCAGTTACTCGTTAATTCACCCTGCCCCAATTAGAGGTACAGTCAATCAATAATCCATTGGAAATACATGCTACAATTTCAACACCAATTGTTTGCCAAACATAACGCTACGTAACCAAAGCAAACGTCACAAAGGGTCGTTTCGGTATTTAGTTCAGTGTCAATGTTATAGATACTAATTGGCATAAGACAAATGACATTCTCAGAGGGTATTTTAGCCGAGTACTTAAAGTGTTCTTTCTAATTGTAGACATGTACGCGTAACAACCCCATTAATTATTAACAAGTATATTTTGTAAAATGCAAAAAAAAACCTCTTCGCCCGTCTGTGTTGTTCTTTGAAACAAATCAAAAACAATTTAAATTTAATGCAAACATTTATGGTTAAGAGCAACTAAACTGGGTCAACCACTCCTCGTCGTCAGCCGCTTCAAGTGCAATTTTTCATAAGCTCTCGCCACACAGAAAAATTTAATATGAAAAAACTTCAGATTAAAATGTGAAACAGCAAAAAAAAAAAAATTGAAAAAACAGCCAAAGCTCTTCCTCAAATCGTTGGGCAATTTTCCCTCATTATTTCGTTCTTTAGCCGGAAAATCCCCCTGAATCCAGCAGCGACAGCATAAAACCCAGTCATACTCGTACATACTCGTACCTCACACAAAATCAACACAATATCAAAAACACAAATGGCACGATTATTAATCCAGCATCATTTTTGTTTATAGGTGAATCCATCAAACTCCACCAACCCGAGCGGCATCGAATATACAGGATAGTGGCGCACTAGTGAGCGCTTCAACCAGGCACAGAAAAACAAAAAACCCCAAACCGTCAAAACCACAGTGGTGGAACCATACTGAGAGAATAACAGAACTGTACTCGTACAACAAAAGCGAAATGAAATGATCAACATCCGGTGAAGAGCAAACATATACGCATGCACAAACGAAAGTGTATCTTTGAGATACAATCTGTAATACAGGGCCAAGTTTTTAGAGCCACCCGCTTAACAGTACCCCCACCGACCTCGCCCAATACGAAGGGCTCCACGATAATTATCACTCCACCAACACAATCCTGCCACAGCTGAATTAAGGGGAACAAAGTGTAATAAAGAATTTTTTTTTTCAAAATTTTCACACAAAAAGGACCAAAAGGAGGAAAACACGTTTCGTGTACGGCAAAAACAGAGGAAACAAATTTGTCTTTCTTCGCCGAAAATAGTTTGTAACCAACTTTGAACGCCATCTAGCTTATCAGACACGAACAGAGTGTGAGCGAAGGCCACAGAGGGAGGCACCAGTTTACGTGGAGAAACCAGCACGGAAACATCAGATTAAATGTCTGCCGTCGAATTAAAGACGTCAGTCTCTGTTATGGATTTTCGCCAGAGACAGGTGAGTAATTAATCAATGCTGAAACCCCATTCTATTAGTCACTACACTACGATGGAAAGCAATCCCAATCCAGGGATGGATTAGCTTTGTACAAGGGTCCTGTGGTTTTTGTTCATGTAGAGGTTTTGATTCACTTTGATTTGGTTGACATAAAATAAAAACAATTAACCGTAGCGCTTTCCTGAAAATAGTTTCATTTTGACAGATGACAGCTGAATAAATGGCTGTTTTAACGGTAGTTCTTCTCTTGGCTATAAAAAATCCCACTTCAGTTGAATATTCTTCAAAAAAATCGCCCTGCATTTAAATATCGTGACTAGTCCGTCACTGAACACAGCCACAACCACATCCATTACCGGAACCAACCTCAAATCGACCGGAGAGTGATGCCAAACACTAGTAAATTCAATTGTGTAATTAATTATGTTGCCAGTAGGGTTGAGAGTGTGCCTATTAAACGATTGTCTTCTGGGTTGGGGTTGGGGTCTATCGTCTGTGTTAGCGAAAAGCCTTTGCCGACAAACTTATTGCCCCCACTTCCACATATTTCACCATCCACAGTTAATTGAAAAGAAACAACGACGTCGACGGTGAACAAACATCTTACGAAAGTTCTAAGATTTTTTCGGGCAAAAAGTAAACCAAAACAATAAATTGGATTAACTGACTCTGGTGGATTCTGATGCGGAATTTCGGCAAATGGAATGTGCGCTGGTGCTGAAAGTAAAAAAAAGGATCCCGTGCGTTTTGTTTGTTTGTTATTTTTTTCAGCACATTTTAGCACATAAAAGAATATTTCAGCACATTTCTAGGCTGTTATCAGATGAAGAAAATATTTTGTTTGATTAATTAGCTGACTAAAGCAGATGTCCGAAGATGAGAAACGTTTTGCCGGTTGTTTGGACGTTTGGATGTTCCTCTAGTCTATTCCATCAAGGATTATCCTACTTTCTTTGTTTCTTAGATGATTTTGATTTATTGAAGTATATTCGTCTTGCTCACTGGTAGCCTTGTCTTACTGCTGGTGGTGGTGGCCAATGTAGAGCCATCTCAAGGGTAATATGATTAAATTGATTATCTTAGATAAATAGATAAACAAGGGAATACATTACACAGAGGACAGAGCATAGAATACCGAGGTACCGAAGAAAAAGCGAGATAAAAATGAAATAAATGTTGCAGCAATTATGTTGTTAAATTTAATGGGCTCTGAAAGCATTGGTATTTGTGGCGATTACACAAATTGATGGTACTCTAAATAATATTTGTTTATTTTCGTGTTGTCACCACGGCGCAACGCTCCTTGTGCGAAGTGATCTTTATCGTTCTCTTTGTATTACTGGAAAGATCTAAGGTGCTTATTTTTGCATTTTTGATTTATCCATGGCATCCTTACTTTAATAAAAATGTAACTTTTTTTCGACTGCAAAGACTCTGTTCCCATTTGTCTTAAAAACTACTACACGAAATTGAATCCGGTTTTCACAGTTGGATTGCAAAAGGTCAGGAATAAAACTTTCGTTATCTCCTATCCAGAAGCGGAGATCTAAGCTGATATCTGGACAGAGAGTATTTTGAAGAATACCTTCTAGCTCCTAGCTTTAGAATGCCTTGGCCGATGGGAATGGAATTTCATTTATTGTAAAGTTCAATTTTGTACAAACATTTTAAGATATAAATCATCTTCGTACGTTTGACAGAAGTTGAACAATAAGCATTAAATTAAAATTAACATTCAATTAAAAATGACATACAATTCAAGAAAAGCTTAGATCGTTGGATTTTACCAATTAATTTCGTGTGTGCGCCAAAACCGGTTTTTTTTTTCTGTACCTGCTGTGTGTTTTTTTTTTTATTTTTATTTTGAACTAGCGAGGAATTGAGGATATCAATACGCGCATCACGCAGAAACTAATGAACGGATTTTGATGAAATTTTACATAGTGATTGCTTATGTTCTTGGTCATTTTTTATACCTTTTGTCCCTGAAAATGATATTGTTTTTACAAAATGGTGAAAAAACTGCATATCTGTAAGGAAAATTATAGCCCAGCTCAATAGTAGCTTACGGGATTGAAAAACAAAAAATAGGTGAATTTAGTAAATTCTCCACTGATTCATTTGAATGAAGTATAAATCATCCTTCCACGTTATCCTGGAGCTGAGCTTTGTTCAAAATAGTTCATGAAAAAGCATTGTTGTTGTGCGCACGCCGGCCGGGGAAGATTCCTTCTACATTGGGGGAAGATTTCTACTTCATTGCAATCCCATTTTGTTTTTTCCCCAAAAGCAAACGCATTAATCATGATCTCGACTCTGCACTCGGTGGAGACAATACAGGCGAATCCCCCTATGTCGAATTTTCACGGGCGATCAAAATTAGTGCAAGTTAGAAGGATTTTTGAGAAAATCGAGCTAGAACGATTAATCCTTTTTTTTGAAAACTTTTAAGGAACATTGATTAATAAAAGAATAATTTGTGATTCACGGTACCGGTCTATTAGAGTTTCCTGGTATGTTAGAAAGTGAAAGAACACTTCTGCTTCGAAAAATCATTTGGATCTACCAAAAAATCATTTAAATACGAGGAAATAGGTCAAGTTTTGAATGTCAGAAAAACATGGCCGGCGGGCGAAGCAAGGCGAGTACGGGTCAGCTAGTTGGCAATATACGTGGATTTCAAAACGCACGAAATAATTTCTTTTGTACATCTGTCCTTCCATCTTATACATTCTAAGAGGCAAAGCAAATCCTGATTGGCACTTTAAAGGTTTGTACTTGAAGTGCACCCAAATTGCAGTTTAATTTCAATTCAATAATCTAGTCGTCGTTTTTTTTTAACCCCGAGTATTCAATTGAACAAATGCTATATAGACATTTCAATTTTGCAGCATTCGTGCAAACATATAACATGGACACATAAATGGTTGTGAGAAGTAGGCCCTGGTTCACCCCGAACTGTAGCGCTAGCGCCACCTGAAGAAAGAAGGAAAGCAGAGCAAGCGCAGGCTCTTCCTTTTTGTGGTCTTATTTTTCGACTGACGTTTAGGTTCCCATTCGAACTAGCACAGTGCTTGTCATATTTTATTCTGCGGTAGCTATCACTGTTACCTTTTACTGCCCTGCATTTGCGATAGAAATAGTGTATGATATTCATTAAGATAATTACGCCCAAATCTTTTTTTAACCCTTTCGATTCGAAAAGTCGCTATGGTAAAAAAAAATACCTACCAACTATTCTGCTGTTTAATTTTAGAATTACGTTATTTTGAACATTTACTGGGCTCTATTTGTCCCGTTCGGATCTAGGTCCGAATAACCACCTCTTCATATAAATTTATAATAATAACAATAATAAATCGTAGCACTGAAGTGCTTCAATTCTCGCACCATGTACCAACATTTGCAAATATGTTTAACAGCGCCATCTTCTATCGAACTGTGTAGATATTTATTTCAACACACCTGCGGTTCTTGTACATACTACAATTGTAAACTCTCCATCATTTTCTAGACAAAAAAATCTGTTATACTCACTCAATACCGCATAAAAACCGCACCCAGTACATAAACCATTTAATTTCCTAGTACCAATAACAGCCGCAAATGTACAAAGAATTTCCCTTTTCCCGGATATTCCGTTTGGCAAAAATGCAGTTCCGAGTGCAATTTCAGCGTGTCCGGTAGTTCAATTTTGTCTCTTCTTCTTTTTTCGTTCTTTTTTTGTTTTCTGTTTTTATTTTGTTCTTTTTCATTATTTTCTATTATGTTGTGCTTTTCCTAATTAATTTAATGTTTTGTTAAGTGTTTTGTTTCTTGTGTTGTGTTGTGTTTTTGTTTAATTAAATTCCCTTTATTATTTGCAAAAAAATGCACACAAAACCGCACGTGATTATTGGCTGTTGGGGTAGTTTCTACAGAAATATAACTATTAATCAAGAACTGAACGACGAATGGGATGTGATTAACTATGAAATTTGGGTTCGTTTAATTTGTTAATTTAATTGGCTTTTTATTTGGTCTTTTTTCGCGTTTATTGGATAAAATTCAATCATAACGGTTTCCACCTGATGCTGCAACTATAGTGCATCCCTTTTGCACTCTAAAGAGAATATTTTCTTAGAGCACTTGCACATTGTGTACAAGTGGTGTGAGGGCGATAGAATATTAAGTGCAATGGGGATGCATGGGTAGAAGGAGAATTTCACATAGCGGATTAAAAAATCATTGCTTAGTGTTGTCTATAGCAGGGTTGCCGATATGTATTTATTTTATTTTTGCATACAAAGTGCAAATGTTTCACAGATTAGAAAACAAATAAATTCTTTTAAATAGAATCGAAGTGTAAAGTATAATATGGCATTGATTATGAAAACCAATTCTTATACAGGATTTACTTAAGATATTTCCTTTTAAAATATGTAAAAAGAAATACAGTAAAACTTCCTAATTGGGACACTAGAGGACCGAGAAAATGCACACCAAATAGAAGGTGCCCCGATTTGAGAGGTCCTCCAAAATGGGCCAAATATCATTTTGTCGTAATTATACTGCTGCCTGTATTCGAAATACTACGAAAATGAATAAGTGCTATGTGGATTGTGTTGTGGCAACATCAGAATACGAATGGTGAATTTTTCTTACGCACGCATTTCTGATATTCCGGGGGTGATTCATTTCGGAGGTGTCCTAATTAGAGAGAGTCCCGATTAAGAGGTTTTATTGTACATAATAACCAAATCTATTTTTTGGGCATGTTGTGAATTTAATTCAAATCATCATACAGACTGAGAATAAAAGTGAAACACAAGATCAGGCGAATGGCTGTTTCGACTTGTCCTACAATTCGTTATTTTTTAAGAGAATGTTCTCGAAAAATAGTTTATGAAGCATTTCCATATACAGTACGACCTCAATAAAAATAACTAATAAAAATTCGGTCCGTTGCGTTAGTTAAGGTTATTGCAATAACCGAGTCAAAAAATTGTAGGTGGACCAAAAAGTTAAATACATAAGAATATCAAGGGAAAACATCCCTTACACTGTTAAACAAAACAAAACTGACAAAAATTAAATTCATTTTATAAGGACAACGATTTATAAATGCAACACATACATTGTATGTACATAAATAAAGCCTTGACCCATTCATTAGCCAGAAGACATATGGCATATCTTAAATTGAATGCTTTAATATTTAATTTTACACTCGAAATCAGACCTTTCGCTATCGACCAAATGTGTCAATACATTCTTTCTCATAATAAAGATAAATCAAGTTTATAACATTTTGGTCCATTGTCTGAAAAATAGCGGTGCAGTTTGCTGGTATCTTCACTTTTTATTTCGCTGTCCTATGTATACATATGTATACTATTACCGGAAAGTAGCTGTAAAATAACTGCCCAGGCATAGTAAGAGTCAAGAAGAAGGCAGAGATGCAAATAACGAACGAAATTAGAATTCATGATGTAAAAGTTGCGTTTATCAAGGCACTTTTTTTTTAAAAAGTTGCAACCATAGTTGCGCGTATCGAGAGTTGCTTTTATTGAGTTCGAACTGTACCATAATATTTTCATAACTCCAAAAAAAAACTATCTTGCAGTAGAAATCGCAGGATTAGGGCTGCCATTTGACGTAATTTTGAAACGTCCACCAAAAATCCGCAGGATACAAATTCTGTTACACGTAGTCCCTTTAAGTTGAAAACAAGAATTGTGTCTAGGTCGAATTCGTTTATTTTAGACCAAAACAAAAGGCAGTCCGTATCGTTTGATAGCGATTTGCTCTTGGAAAATAACAGAAAATAACATATGACGCTGCGAGCCTAACAATAAGAAATAAAAAGCTTCTAGAGTAAGAAAATAAACTTAGAGGTCCTTTGTGAGACAAGTTGCGAGTTTTTTTTTTTTGTTAGGTCCGTGGGTAAATATGGAACTCGGGTTTCACTGATAAACTTGGTCTTTTGTTATGGTAATGGGTGGCATAATTTTCTTCAAAAAATTACAATTGTATTTTTCAACACTGATTTCGTTATTTGTAACAGAAATGCAATCTTAAAAGAACTGCTTCCATGGGCGACAAGCATTCAAGTGTATCATTCAAGCATCCAAGGTTTTTTTTTAAGGGGTACTGACCCGCCAGTTGCGGAGGGCACCGCGACCTAAAAGATCTATTGTCCCACGAGGTCAGTTTAGAGGACCAGAACCAGAAGAGGCTCAATTCTTTTGATGAAATTGAGGATCTCACCGGTGGAGACTTAACGAAATTCCATGGGAGTTAGGATTTCTCTGTGGAAGTGTTGTCTCCCGACTCCTGAGGGCAGTGCCATGCAGCCACATAGAATATTTTCTGCAGTTTTGTCGTCTTCCGTACAAAGACGACATTCAGTTTCCTGAATAAGACCTATTTTGTTTAGGTGATATCGAAGATAGCAATGCCCTGATAGAAATCCCACTAATCTTCTGATATCATTTCTACTGAGGAGTAGGTTATTTTTGGATTTATTTTGGAAGGGTTTAATGGTTTTTTTAGCCTGACGAAGATCCTGGGCATTCAAGATTATCATTGGTCACGATGAGCTTCTCAACTGTAGTTCCCTTCCATGGTTGCGAGAAGCAAGTCCTAGTTCACCCCGATCAATAGCGTCACAGTAGCGTCGCAAGAAAGAAATAAGCGTAATCGCTTAGCAGAGTTGCGTTGCACCTCTCTATTGATGAAAAGTCTAAAATAAGCCATCGTCGATTCGAGACATAAGAACCTTGATAGTGGCAAGAGGAGGATATTGCTCATTTATTTAAAATAGTCTTGAAGTCAAAATATCTCATAGGATTAACTGTTAGACCACCAAATTCTCGAGGTTTTAAGCAATTTGTGGTGACCAATTTTTGGATCTGCCTCGGATCTCGTGCAGTTAATGTCTTTTTTCTACCAACGGCATGTTATACGAATTATTTTTTTAAAGTATTTTACGATAGACTGAATTGTGACACGGGATCTATAAACTATTTGTCCTATTTCTGCATAACTTTTCCCCCAGATTTTAGTTTTGCAATTAGTTTTTTTCACTTCAATAGGTACTTTTGTACGTTTTTGTAAAACAATCTTCAAACTTTTACAACAGAAGACCACAAAATGTGACTATTTGCTGCTAAATATCTCAATCTTGCATTTATGTTTGAAATCTGTAAAAATATTTACCGCAAGTCGAGCACTTTGCAAAAGAAAGAGAGTGTATGTGCAATTAATTAAGGCAAATTTTAGGGTGTACATTTGTTTTTGACTGTTTTTGTGCAAGAGATGCATTTTAAGACTTTTTCTTCATATGAGCCTTGTTTTACTGATGAAAACGAAAAAAATATTTGAAAAAAATCTTTTTGTGTTTAATTTATATTTTAGAAGATATGACAGTTTCTCTTCAAAATTATCTGCTGTATGTGCAATTTTTTGATGCAGTATATAACCAGGCTATACGTCTATGCTGTGGCCAATTAAAGATCTTCTTGTTCAAATGCCACATAAGGTTAATTTAAATATATACCCGAGGACCTCAGTTCTTTTGAATTTTTTTCAAATCACATTAGGCCACAGTGATATTGTGACACGGTCACACCTCTACCAACAATCTACAAAGATGTAAAAAAAAACCTGAGCGTCCCAAGCTTTACTTAATACAGTAGTCTCTCGATAATGTGAATTACCAATATTGTGAATTTCTATAAAAAGTGAATCGGCAACACTTTACATTGTCATCTCTATAATGTGAACTTCCGAAATGTTCAACCTCTAAAATGTGAATTTTTTTGTAAAAGGTTTTATATTTCTCTTGTTTCTCTTGCTCGTTTTGCGTGCGATATTAGGGACAAAATAACTGTTATTTGTTTTTAAGTTGTAAATGCAGCTGCAGGCTATAGAGAGACAACAATTGCCATTTGTGTAGGTGTGGATATTATATGATCAGTGGTTATATTTTTTCAGTTAGTTGTGTCTTGTGTGGTTCGCGTTTCTTTTTTCGTTTTGTTTGTAAAATAAGCTCAATATTGGTACCCAATAGCATCCAAACAAAACTTGCATCGATTTTTATCGATTAAAGATAAGTGCAAAATTAATAAATATTGAAACTGTGCTTTAAAAAATCATTTTGTGTTGTTTTAATGGATTTGAAAATCGTTTTAATCAGTTTAGTAAGTACTACTAGTTCCAGTGATGTGAATTCCTCTAAAATATGAAAACGCCTTGTTTTAATTAGTTCACATTATCGAGGGACTATTGTAGTCACATTTTGGTGACTCGGAATAAAACAATTTTTTTACTTCTTAGTTCATTAAAGCTTGTTTTTAAAAATATTTTTTTATCTTTATTATTTTTTTTTTTTTTGTTCACTCATTATTATTTTACAAACTGCACCGAAATTCTCCACCCAATGGATCAAAATGTGATCGACTTGACTAAACTCTAATTCAAAAAAAAAGTCTATTGGCACATTTGGTCAGATTTGCAGCAGTCTGGAAGCCGAAGAAATCGAAAGTGACGTCGAAGTTGAAGAAACCCCCTTTTAGCATTTTGTTCCACTTCTGATACCAATATTTTTTGACTCTGTTATTGCAACAACCTCAATAAAAAACTGCCAGAATTTCTAATAGTTTCTTTTATTGAGGTCGTACTGTATGTAGCTTATAAAAGTGGTGGATGTATTTTTCTTCACCAATTTAATTTAATTCCCCTTTATTTATAGCGTTGCCACATGTCATGTCATCTTTTTCATAGTCTTCCGGAGAGTAAATAACAGTTTTAGTCCAAGTACCAAGGGTACTCGTATATTCGAACATAGAACCTCATTTTCTTGCTAATTTCCCTTCCAACCAATCTCCATTTGCTTGGCTGTCAACTTGTATCCAAAGACACCTTTTATCGAAAAATAAATCGCTGGGGCTTGTCTCGAAAAGTAAATAGTTTTGTTTTACACAGCAAGGCACTGTCAAGGACTATTAAGTCTTTCAATAGTCTCTCAAATTTCCAACTTATTCAACTTTTATTGGTGGGATATTCCACCTATAATCTTCATTTGTGGAGATATGACCCCCCTACCACGTGACTAACCCTTTTCAAAACAAAACACCGGCCATTTTTCATAGAATAAAACTTTTTCTCCGAGTTATACGTAGTTTCACCACTTTTGGAAAATATTTTAATAAATTCCCAACAAAGTGTGCTGCTTACCGTCGCCAGGTATTACCAACTTCAGCATTTGCGGTCGAAGAAAGTTTCAGCAGCCGGAAAGTGCACAAGGAAACTTCTTCCTTTTTTTGTGTGAAAATGCCATTCACAAGTCATGTCGTCTCTCTGTCTGCGGATAAGTGTCCCACAATTCGGTTTCAATGTTAGATACTTTAATCCTACTACCAAAACCGAAACCTACCCCTTTCATAGAAAAGGACACTCGCAATGAAAATTAATGGTCAGTGCTGCAGGTGGAATTTTCAATTAACCAACGAAGGAATGTTCTTTTCGTATTTCGGATTACTTATTTTATTTTCACCCTTTCAAGGCGGCGCGCGGCGGTAGGGAGTCTCTTCACAAACAAACAAAAAATCTCAACTACTTAGGAAGACGAAACTTTCAAGCATGCTTCTGCAGCAACTCTTTGCCATATGCTCTCTGTCAAAAACCATCTAATCTTGGTACAAAGGCACAGATAAAAAAAAGAAAATCTCCAACTTCAGAAAAACCTCATCGCACAGACGAGTCTCTGTATACAGATGAAGAAAACAAATTTTGAGGGAAATACGTGAGAAAATTACAAAATGCAGCGCGTCTCAGTGGCACCGGGGTTTTTCGTTGCCGATCTTCGAGTTTAGTTTAGATGGTGTCCTTGTCTCCCCAACAAACTAACGATTGGCCTTTATTATGTCAGCCACTTAAATGTGCGGAAGCGGCCACAAAAATGAGCCGACAAATCGGGCCTCGCCCTGGCTGCATCCTTAAGTGGAGCCCTTTTCTTTTGCTGGATAACTTTCTAAGATTCGACAAAAAGGAGATTTTTTTAAAGAATATCCCTGCCTCTTGCTTCCTGTGGATCGTCATCGTTATCTTTGACGGCATGCGAGAGGTTGCAAACGCCGAAGTGCCTCGCCTTACAATTGAATTGACAGTTTGGCCAATATCCAAAGGAGTGAATCTTCTGCACTTGTTTTTTCATCGTCGTTGTCGTTGGTGGTCCTCTATTCGACCTCATCAAGGATTCCTTCTTCCGCAGACCCGTGCGGCATAAAGATGTACAAAGTACGAGTACATTATATCCAATCCCGGAGGCGATTGTGTTTCGTGTGATTTTTTTTTCGTTGGTTTTTTCGTGGAAAAAAACTAAGATTGACGATAACGATGGCGACGTGGAAAGTGGGAGGACTCAAAGGATGAGTGTGATGTATTTTTGGCGCTGCACGAGTATTTCGGTTTAGGAATGCATATGGCAGTTCTACCCCAAGGTCCTTTGGGATGAGATGCGATTCCGCTGCTCTCCAACCTCCAAGCAGGACATGGAAATTCATCTATGCACAGGATATTGAAAAGGAAGCTCTGTCCTGGAACACGATTCAACGGTTGCCGTTCGATTGGAAGCAAAGTGGGCCTCCCACTTCACATGTTAAGCAGTTCGCATCCATCAGGGCGAGTATATTGTGGGAGGCTTTTAGGCTTTGTAGATAGGATAAATGTTATCTGTTCATGTGTTTGCCATGAATGATGGTGTTTACTGTGGAGCACACTTGGGCGTTGGTATAGCCAATTGCGTAATTACCGATGCTGCATGGCAAGTGATAGCGTATTTTGTTGTATCTTGTTTCGCTAACCCGATATTGAAATGAATGTATAATTAGAATAACAATGCTGGCGATCGATAAGAGAAGAAACGTGCCGTTGAATTCGATATTGAGAATTAATATCTAAAGATGTGTTTGTAGGGAAGGTACTGGTGAATGTATTAAGAACTGAACGTAAGATTTGATTTGATTGATTTTTAACAAACGAAAAAAAATGTATCCAAAGGATGAGAACCTCAAAAATATGTTCAATCACTTGTGTCACACGATTGGTTTCCAGCCGCCACTGCTTAGCAGAATTTTTAGAGCTAAACCGAATCGGGACTCTGTAATCATTCTTAAGTTTTGTTCACCGCACAACAAATACGAAACGCTTAAGAAAGTAGGAAATTTACGAAAAACGCACTCGCGGCAAATTAATTTAAGAGATGCTGGCTATGATTCCGATAGTAAGATTTATATTCACGAAAGCCTTACCAACAACAACCGCACAATCTTGCGACATGCCATCCGACTTAAACGTCAACGTCAACTTGTGTCTGTTTTTACAATTCGTGGCCATGTATTTGTGAAGGCTGATGTAAATACATCAGCTGTCACCATACCCAACTTGGAAAAGCTGAGCGAAATTGCCTGCACGCATAAACAACAACATGCGGATGACAACTTACCAAATGATATCGATGATCATCCGCCCGCAACGAGGCGAAAATATCTCTCCAGTAAATCTGGACGCCATGTATGAAGTTAGCTGAGTTTGGAACCAATACACCCATCTGTCGCTCTGCTTGTCTGTCCTTCAAGTACTCGCAATGTGTAAAAAAAACATATTTAAGGGTATATATGATCAAAAGATGCGAATTTCATACTTAAACTGAAACGAAAAGAGAAAAAATTGTGCTGCATGCTTTCCTTTTTCGTTTGCAGTGAAATTATAAAAAAACCTACGAAATTTGGTTTGGAACACAGCTATTTTCTTGGTCATCAGCACCGTTTTTGGTTGGAGTTTTACTGAATTACAAACTTGTCAGTTTTCACTATAGAGTAAAAACAGCTTTAATATAAGTGCACTTTTGTTTTGATACACAGACACGCAGTATCAATTTAAAAAAAATTGGTAAACATTTTGGACATTTTGGAGCACAATTTGAAAGCATGGTGGAAACCTATACGTTGCGTCGGGACATAAGATCATTAACTTTTTTGCGTTTTACTCAAGAGTTTAATCCAATTTATTTTATCTTGTCGACTGTGCTTGCCCGCGCCGCACAGTGGTATAGGTTGTATGGAAGCGCGGAAATAATTTAATATCTCTCTGAAGTACAGGACCGATTTTGATGAATTTTGCACCAAAGCATTTGAACTTTTTTTTTAAAGCAAACTTTCTTTGATGTCTTTTGACATTTTCATTCGCCAACTCCGAATCCACAGAAAAGATTCTCGTTAGTTGTCCATAATGGTTTCTTTGGAGCCTGAAGTAATACAAAAGACCACTTTGAGCCGTTCAGTTCACTGACGCATCTTACCACCTTCATGAGAAGATATTTAAAAAAAAATTAGTAATAGTGTACGCCAACACAGAAGAGCTAATTTCTCTTTGTTTGTGAAGCTGAAGGTTCAATGCATCAAATCTATTACAATTCAGCTTGGCGCTTTCTGGCGCTAAAGATTTACAGCTATTAAAGCTCTTTGTTATTGATAAAAAAAATACCTCTATGTTAAAGGCTGCCTCTCACTGAAATGTGTACTGATATTAATAATTCTTGCTACGTAACTAATTACTTGTTTTATAACTAACAGCATACATATTTGTTTTTCCTCAAAAAATTAATTTTTATACACCAAATAATATTTAATTCATAACGTGTTTTTAGCCAAAAATCGCACATTATATTTTCTCTCAGTTGTTTCTCAAAATTTTTCTTAAATATAACGGAACTTTTAGAAATTTTTTTATTGGATTTGATGCTCCAACTATTGTTTTTTAAAATTAGAATGAAAAAAAGCGTTATATTTAACATTCATAAAATATGTGCGCCGCCTTTACAAAATACAATTCCACTTCTGACACTGACACACATTGATAGTCAGCCTGAAAATTATTATTATTTTTCTTTGTGTAAGAAGGTGGAAAGCATCGTGGGACTTTAAGGCCGGTAGTTATTGACGGCTCATAAGTTAAGAGCCTCATAAACCTATTCACCAACCGCTATTAGTGCGTATTTACGAGCGCCCATAAGACTTATGAGTGGTGCCAACCACTCTTAAGTTACGAGCGCTAATATCAGAGACAATTAGTATTGTATCCGGTAATTATCTTAGATAACTTCGAAATAATTCGAACTCTGTTGTCATTTCAAATTTAAATTATTTCTGTTGATTTTAAAAATGTGTAAAAATGAAAGAAATCCGAATTTATCCGACAAGGAAAAGAAAATTATAATGAGTTCAGTGAACATATTCCTTATTTTACTATTTAATTGAATTGAATTTGACGAAAAACCATCACCATCAATTTCACCATCTACAGCTGTGTTGCATCATCCCCATATGTACATTGCCATTTGTCACTGACATGTTCGAAAAGAGCGCATCCGGAAACCCGAAAATCGATTCTCTCATAGTCGAAGTTAGCATAGACAAAAGCCTATTAGTGGTCCGTGAATACCAACCAAAAATTTTAACTTATGAGCCTCTTAACTTTAAGACCGATTTATGAGCGGTCGATAACTACCGACCTAACTAACTAACGAAAACCACCTCTGCGTCCGACCCCGTATCCCCATGGTACCACCTCTAGGCATTTCCTCATCGGGGGGTTTTAGCCGCTGCTGCATCTCTCATTGTCCGCTTGTCCGGATAGTTGGGTGCGAGTGCACGAAGGTTGGTCTATATGTATGTTTGTAGCAGTATGTAATCGTTGTTGTTGTATGTATAGGTCTTTGTTTGGTGGTGTATGTATACATGTGTTTTCGGATTGGGTCTGTTCCTAACTACCGGAGTTTGAAGATTTTTCATTTCTAGCTGCCCGATCTTCTTCTCGTAGCTGCTGCATTACGCTTGTGATGACTTAATTCGCAGTCTCCCATGCTTCGCTTGTCTCTAGCATAAAGCTTATCAGTCCTCTTGGCGTCACCTGTCCACCTATTTCCATTTCTAATATGTTTCAGGCTGTTATGTATTTTCGGCACTCCATCAGAACATGCTCCGCATTCTGTATTTTGCCATCGTAGTGCGTATGGGTATGTATCATCAGTATGGGTCATCTACGTGTTTATATTTGTAGAGATACTCCCGCAAGCATCCATTCACTGACAGAAATTGTGTCAGGTAATAATTGACCTCTCCATGTCCTCTGCTAGTCCACTCCTCTATGTTGAGGATCAGTGTATGTGCGAAAATTAGATCTATAAGGGTCTGTTTGGTATTTAAAATTTTCACAAATTCTCATAAATTCATGTTTGTTAACAGGAACAAATCGTAACAATTCGCAAAAAATGTGCCAAAAATGTCCCCTCAATTGAGAAACTTGCGAATTGTTGCGAATACTTGCACCAACTTTTTCTTTGGTTGCAGTGTGTAAAACCTGTCAAACCAGCGATCTGACAGTTTCAGAAATATCATAATCTTTATTGTTGCTTTAACCCATAAATAGGTGTGTTTGGTAACCTGTTAATTTATGAAAATTTACATCCAACTGTCAAAATCCAAGAGAAATCGTGCTAAATCTTTTTCATGGAGTCACCGAGGCACATCCTTCAAACAGCAATCTGACAATTTGTGAAATGTCAATCACTTCTTGTTAACAAAATAAAAGAAAATTAGTTTTTTCGTGAAAATATTCAATAGTCAAAAAAGAAGAAGAGAGGATTTTCCCCCACTTTTACTATTTGACAGATGTGCCATTTGTGTTAGTAAAAGGTAACAAACACACCTATTATGGTTCAACGCGTTTGTTAACTTTCTAGCGAATTTTAGACTCTCTGGCAGGATTTTCCCCCACTTTTAAAATTATTTATTATTTGGCTGACACTTGATGCAAAATAGTTATCAAACAGACATAACCAAACTTTTTTTCCATACTGAGCAATATCTTGCTATGAGTTCCGGATGTGTTCGTAAGCCTGCTATCTATTTGGATTACTTTGCTTTACGATTGTGGTTTATGGCAAGAAAATTGTTTATCAGAAACTCTGTTCGTTTTCCAGAAGCCGTTATTCCATCCTGGAAATGAAAACATAAAAAAATGTTACCCTCTCTTTTACCTGCTTGTATGTATAAGTTTTTCTTTTTTTTATTAACTTACTCTAAATTTCATGGTGTACGGTGTACCTTCATCAAATCAATTGCCAGCTGAGTGCTAAAACTGTTTTAGAGTGATAAGAACCACGACTAATCCCCGTGGTAAACCAGCCTTCTACAACCCTTGTTAATCGATTACTTTATCAGGAAGCTCTTAATGGAAAAATCTTTACCGACCTGAAAAAAACCCCCGAGTTATTGCCCACCTGATGGCATAGATGTTAACTCTTAACTAGTATCTCTCAACAAATTAGAACATAAAATCATGTAAAAAAAATCAAGCAAAAACTCATTAAATTAATGTAATTATCCTTGTTACCCCCTGTGTATCAACCAGATCACATCACATCCACATTACAGCCATATGTCGCCACCCTAGCCTTTGGCTTTGCCATTGCCATCCTTTCAGCGCACAGCTATGCAGCCAGAGTTATGCAAAGGATTCCTTTATTAGTGAAAACATGTAGAAAACAAAAACAAATAAAAACCATCCATTAGTACGATACGAGTATGTAAACATGTATATGTGTATTAATGTGTGATACGAGTATATTCGTATGAGTAAAAAGGCTTTTATGCTCAACGCCACCTTTGTATTTCGGTGTCAACACGAATATCCAAGCATTGGCATTCACAAAAAGATATTCAGAAAATCTGGCTCCCTCGGAATGCTGCTGTGTGCAAACCTCTGGAACACATATTCCAACACCTTTCATATTTGCGGAATAAAACTGTGTAATTGGGTGGGTAGATGGAATATTATAGAATGTTTCCAACCCCCACTCATCATGAATACATATTTTTACCCCAATCGGTCTCATATGGTATATGAATATTTATTCATAGTCCGCAACAGAAAGAACGGCAGGAGGTGGTTTTCTCACCCTATCAACGGTATTTTTTATAAGAATCTAGTTCCAGCTGATTAAGTTATCTAGAAAAGATAATAAACCAAGAATGGTACCTTGTGGCACACCACCAAATCTCTCCACTCGCTGCATTAAGTGCAGATCTCTGTTATTTATTTCAACTGAGCGAACGAAAAATTTGATGAATTTTACTCGCTTTAGGTGAAACAAGATGGCTGCCATTCTAGCTGGGCCCCAAACCACGTCTGTGCTTGCAATAACAATTTAGCTGTGTTCGAAACCGCATTCGAGGGGTTTTGGCAGTTTCAATTGATACGACAGACAGACTTTTAAAATTGTGTCAAATATTCACTCACTCATGATTGCACATTTTCACTGCATGTGTTTTCTGGCCTTTTTATTTTCTCTGACCCAATATAAATCGTTAGCGCTGACATAAACTAAAAAAAGAAAGGATTCGCTGTCACTCTTACGCTTGTAATAAAATCAGCGCCTGGTACTCGTATGGATCGCACGTGTGAACGAATTCACTGCTATAATTTGGACGACCGAATGTCCTTTTTCATTTGCGCGTAGAGATGCACGGTAAAACGGATTAGACGGATATAAATATGTATGTACGTTGTACGAGTATGTGTAGTGTATGTTTTTAACCACACAAATATGTATATGTATGGATTTGTGTATGCCATCTTTATGAAAGCGCCGTAACGTAATCAATTTATCAACATTTTTCATGCTTTGTGCGTGCCTTGAAATGGAAATATTTGCAACAATGGTTCCATATGGAATGGGCAATGACATTTTCATTTTTTTTTTTCGCTTCGTTATTTTTATATTCTTTGATTTGGTTAATTAAATATTTCATTTGGAAATATGCCAGTATGTTCGTTCATCTTTATGGCCGCTGTGGGCTTAGTTAATTAATGCTTCCTTGCTTTATGAGACCGCTCTTGGGTAGGGTTTATGTAATAAAACCGCCATGAATTGAGGTACATAAAACTTCAGCCAAATAAAAGAATAAGGGTTTAAATGCGTGGTAGGCATACAACTTTATTACAGAGCCTGGCTAAAGCTAGATAATATTTACAATGCAGAAGCGATAAAAATATATCTGTTGAATGCGGTTCCTTATCCGTCAAGTATGAACACTCATTGTGAGACCTTCCTTAAAAAAGTAAATTTAGAGATGGTTCATCTGTTCTTCTTAACTCGCAGATTTAAGTTTATTGAAACAAAATGGCGTCAACTATTCTTAGATTTAGCTGTTCAGCCCTCTGAGCTAGATTTGTTTAGCCTCTTCATTTCGTAGAAAGTCGCTGTTGACTTGACCTTTTATTCCCCAAAACTCTTGGATTCACATCGAATTCGGTCAGAATTATGTAATGCACAGCCTTTCGTTAAATCGAAAAATTAGTGAAATCGATCGTCATTTTAACTAACTAATAATACCACCAATGTATTTATTATAAGAAAAGAGAAATCAATTCGCATAGGGTGATGCCACTAGTAGTCGGCCGTTGAACTTTTTTTTACGTTTGACTGGTCTTTAAAATTCCTTTATTCAAATAATGAATTAAGTAGTTTATCTGAATATTTGAAATGTGTAGATTGGAAAATGCTAAGCACTTTTAGTGGATTTCCTTCATAAACAAAACTATTTACAAAAATTCAAATCAATGTCTGTTTCTTTAGTAGTCCGCCACCTCAGCTCCAAAAGTCGGCCTCTTATTTTTAGTCCTCTATTTTCGTTCTATTGGTCAAAGTTAAGAAACTTTTTGATATCTAATATTTAATTAAAACCATTACGAATTATTTAATGTAAGAAAAAAAACATTTATTGATATTAAAAATTAATTAAACACAATATAAAGTAGGTATAAAAATAACGAAAAAAAAGCCACTTCAATAACTTCCTATGTGTTTCAACGTAGTGCGTATATGATCTATATTATATTTAACTTTGTAACAGCCTAACCTGCGTTAACAGAAATGCACGGTGTTCTTATATTCTGTTTTGGGCCTTTTAAATAACACCAGCATCGGCTGGTTGGGTGATGTGAGTCGTACTTAGCAAAAGTTCATATAAAACTATGTCATTATTTCTGACAAAGTCGCTCAGCTCCATACTTAGATGCGACTTATGACCATCGACCAGAAACAATACTGGCCGTTTGATGTTATTTTCAGTTAGCCAGTCATTGGAACATTTTGCCACGTACTCAAAAAACGTCTTGAAACGCATCCAGCCACCCACTCCTTGGCATTTCTAAAATCCATTTGTCTGGGGTGCTTTTGACCACAGCTTAACGCAAGGGTACATATGGAAGAACGACTAATGGAGATGACGTTTTACGTTGGGCACTGAACACAAACAAAACGGTAATCGTCTCCTTGTCGTTTCCAGGACGGATTCTAGATGTATTTCCAGCCCTTAGGAGCCGCTGGATCCGTAATAGGTATCTACTATCCTTTTTTCACCTAAAACATAAAAGGCCGACATAAAAAACACCAGTCTCCTTAGTCAACCACCATTCATTCATGAGGCCGACTACTGAAAACTCGAAATTAAGTAGTCGGCCGGGTGGGCCGAGCTTAGAAGAATCATACAAAAAATATCTCCTAATGTCGCCCCCTCTGCATTTATTAAAAAAAAGTTTTTAATTATATTTTTGTGCAAGAAACACGAACAGCAAACTATAAATAACTCAAAATAAATCAAATTATGTACTTTACCCTCAGTACTTAAGTGATTGTAACAGTTTTCGCAGCTCACTTCCACTATTTTTTTCTTAGTAATATTCACAAAAATTACCACTCGTAAGAACTTGAATCAAAGGCACAATTAACCAGAAACCGTTTGTTGTATTGCACCAACCCTTTGCATACAGACATAAGAAACGTTAGGCTATTGGAAAAAAAACACTGCGTGTGTGATCCACAAACGCATTTACTGTTACGCCTCAATATATGACGCGGCGGCCGACTACTAGAGGGGGCCGACAATACATGCCATCACCCTAGACGACATAACAGAAATAGGGCTAAATGGCCAAAAATTACAAAATATTTTGTTTATAACTTGTCTATTGTATAAGAAATGGTGAAGCATTCGTTCAACCGATCAGACAATTTTTGCATCATTCGTAATATAGAAGCCATCAATGGATAAAAATTTGATACGTTATATGGAAATTCGTTAAATCGGGTATTCGTTAAACTGGTCGTCCACTGTTTAGTTATTTTATCATTACCACTTAGCTTTCACCAATGTGATGTTAACTAAATTGCCTGTCGTCCATTGAAAGCGACTAACAGCCTCGTGCTTTGTAATAAAATAATATAGAAAGCCTTTTAGAGTTGATATGACGCACTTGATGCTAAGTTCATTTTTCAGATGTTCCTGAGAAAATACAGTCCCCAGACTCACTTTAATCCCAACCATGTCCTATACACTTCAAAATACTTTGCAGCTTATTTATGCAAAAATAGCTACTAGAAATTATAAGCGAACGCAAAAAATGGTATAAATTCTCCGTGATTAGTTTTGACCGCAACCCATAGAGTTGTAGAACATCATCTGAGTTCCGAACTACTACAGAATTCACAAACAAATTGGCACTCTCTCACTCTATCGTTCTCTCAAAAAATTACAAGAGTCCATAGCTTGTTAAACTTTACCTCAATTTTCTTTTTATTTTGTAGATAAGTATATATAAACATGATGGCAACACCCTGTAAGCAACTCTTCACCTATACCCCCGATCACATTTCGCTGTACTTTAACCCTCCTTTTCGTTGACGGCAATAAAAAACAAAACCCACATTCATTGCATTGCAAATCTAAATTGACATAAAAAAACACGAGTCCTATTCACAGAATTTCATAATGAATTCACATAGCAACAAAAGGATACCACCCCATCTACACCCTCTGTACATCACACCCGCGCCATTGATTGCTGCAACACAAAAGGAAACAATTAAAAAGTGGTGCATTCCATGCGCTACTGTACTGTACTCCATGCACCACGAAGAAGAATAGCAGAGAGGTGGCGGAGGCGTCACATCGCGACGGCAACGTTCCGCCATTTAGAGCGGATATCCTCGAATGCAATGCAACAGTAATGTTCCCATAATTGTTAACATTTTGAGTGGTGGTCTGGTGGTGCCACCCTCCGCTTGAAAAGACCAACCCACCACTCGGTCGTTGTTAACAGCATCAACAATTAAAGAAGTTAGAAGCAATCATTCCAGGTGCATTTGCCAGCCTCCAACCCTTAACCTGGTTGTTCCAGTTCTGGATTTCCCCTTTCGTGTTGAATGGCCGCATGTGAATGCGAATGTTTATTGAATTCCAGCTAAAGCCGTAGTCGAAGCTGCTTCTCGGTAATTGACCAGAAACTATGAACTAAACAATATGACGCCGCCGCCGCCGGAAGCACCAGTTAAAGGTCGAGTTCGATTCGAGTACCATCCAATTGAGTTTCTAGAGTGTGTGTGTGTTTGGAAAACTTTCTCCCTGCATACCAGGAATTGGGGCTCTCTGTATTCCGACAAGGACTACGGGTGTTATTGTTGGGCTCTCATCCAAATGGAAAATTAAATTAAGACATTAAGATGGTGGTGCCCGATGATGATGAAGTTCGGCAGATGGTCTTACTTCGATGAAAGAGTTAGGCGATGAGTAAAATTGGTGGATCAGAGATATGGCCGGGCTAACAATGAACCAGGTGGACCATAGAGGACTATGAACGAGCATGAGTGTGCTGTGCGGCAACGGATGTCGAATGGTTTTCTTTTTCGGGTGGGGGAAGGATTATGGTGAGGAATATACTGCGTCGAAATTTAATACTCTACCATGGAGTTTCTTTTGTTGTCCCTAGTCCGCTCCTGAGTCATGGAGAATGCGGACCAAAGTTTCGGTTCGAACCAGTTTTAAGTCGGTAAAATATGCGAATAATTTTCGACTTTGTTATTTTAATTAAATCAGGAAGAATGTTAAGTTTTTTCTTCTTTTTGTATTGAGCGGAAGAAAGGATTTAAATTATTAAATAGTCGCTGACTTTGCGGAATGAAATGAGTAAATAGCTTGGCTGAAGATGATGTGATGATGAGACGGTTAACAGGCAGTTCTTCTTTTGTTGTTATTTGGGAACCGAGGAAGTGGGTTTAATTTGCATTAATTCTAAACATTCATTCGATTAGATGTCCCTTCCCGGCTTCAACCTTCTATTATTTGAAGATGGGTGGGGTAGGTTTATGAGTTGGGTTGAATTTCATTGTTTTCTGCTCTAATTTCTAAAAAAGTGAATTGAAACTGATTTAAATTTTCTCTCAGAACAATATGCTCTAGGACATTTAATTCACTTTTCCATATTCAAACTAAAAATTTAAAGGGTGCCACCTAGCTCTAAACTTTAGTCAAAATGCCGTTCAAAGTGAATTTTTCCTATCTACGTATATCTATAACATTGTGGTGAAAAATATCCGTCATTTAAGAAAACTAGCGGTAATTTTGTAAGATACTGTAGCCTGTAGCTTTTGTCGCTACTACTTTTTCTCTTTAGTAAGAAGTAAGACGACAAGTTTTCAGTCTGAAAACAAGGGGGCTGGTCGTGAAGTTGCTGTGTTAAAAAAGTAAGAAAACGTGTCAATTGAAATGCTTACAAGGATCAAATTGAACATACAATTTACAGCAATCCACAAAGCCATAGTCTTAAACGTGAATATTTATATAGTTAGTCAAGTTGCTCTCAACGCACTCAACAGTAATACAATAAAATCTAGAACTTTAATACGAGAACTCAGCAGAAGTATTACGATTTTTGAAAATGAAACTCAAAGATCTCAAAAGAACGGCTGTTAACATTTGATATCAGTATATGTATCTTCCTCTAAATTGTGGTTGCCACCCTAAAACATTTATATTTTGATCGCTAAGCCAAACCCTGTACAATGCGAGAAGTGCACTTACGATTGCTGCCATGCATTAAAGCCATACCAGTGACATATTGGCGATCATGCTGTCCGCGATAATGGGTTTATAGGCGTAGCTTTCCATTTTTATGGTAATCTTCAGAATCGGTTCTACCCCGAGCCAAGAAAACCAGCCTACACCATCATATTTTCTCCACCGTTTTAACCATTTTGATAGTGTGTTTTTTTGGGGGGATTTTTGTTTTTGCTTAAGCGGACACCAAACGTACCTTTTCTCATCCGATCCGAACATACACAGCTCGGATTCATTACTCCATAGTACATTTTTCCAAGAACAACATTGGTTTCTGGAGGTATTCCCTTGCAAAGGTTTTTCTTGCCTTGAACTTTTTTTTTGTCACAAGCTGATTTCTCGGTGCTATGCACCCTCTCAAGTTTATTTTCCCTGTAAATGCCTTCTAATGATTTTATCGGATACACTAATCCTAATGGAATGTTAACTCATAAGATTTCCCTCTATAGCTTAAGACCTCAAAAAGGGTTGGTTGCACTAACTCTGTAGATCAGGTTATCCTTTTTTGAAGTGGTTTTCCTGGGCATAGGAGCTATTACAACATTTTTGACATTCCCAAACACCTGCACGCGACCGAAGGCATTTTAGATAACCTTTTTCGAACATTGTAGCTGCTCAGAAATATTTGAAACTCATAAACCTTCAAATTGAAGTGGAATTGGTCCTCTCCCCATATTTAAAGACATTTCCTGCTACTTAATATTACCTAAGTCAAATAATTAACATACATGCTTTCAAATAAATTACAGTGAAACCTGTCTAGTTGGATACCCTTGTAAGTTGGACACCTGGCTAAGTTGGCCAATATTCGATTGCACCAAGAAAATTCCATACAAATATTCCTCAAAATACCTTTATATGTTGTCCACCTGCCTATCTTGGAACTTATCCGCAAATTTGAATACTATATGTATGTCATCTCTCATATGAAATAACCTGCGAAAGTTGGTCAAGAGTAGTATGTGATGGATTTTGTTTTATATTTTCGCATGATCACTGAACAACACGTCTAGACACAGCGGTAAAATGACGAAATATTCGTTCTTGTTTCATCGTGTGCAATATAGAGATGACTTTTATTCTTTTTCTTCAGATTGTGATTAACTTCAAGTGTTAAGGTGCCTTTTTTTTTAGGAAACTATAAGCAGTAAAAAACACACCCTGTATGTACATAATAATACGTACGAAATCAATCTTTTATTTTTATTAAAAAAAAAAAAAAAAATTCTTTCACCGCAGGTGTCCAACTTACCAAGGTTTCACTGTATTTAATTATAATATGTAATTGTAAAAATGCCATTTGGCTACCGCATACATTTTTATAAATAACTATTACAAAAAGAAATCAAAATTCAAGGGATTCATTTTTTTTAATCTGGCAGGACCATATTCTTCCAGTTTATTGGAAATGATTTTGTATTTTTTATCTGGTACCGATTTTTTTTTGACATTTTGCTCGACAAAGTCGACTTCTTCTGATGTGTTGTCGAAACGTGAATTTCGGTCGCGGATTTGAACAGGTAAATATTAGTGCTGATACAAAAAAATGATGCGACTGTATCCAACAGTCCCGAGCTATGTGTAAACATCACGCTCCACTTCATTGGAAAGAAAGTAAATTATAACTAGTCTATCCCCCCGTTTCTGCATTTCGAGTGAAAGTGGATTGAAACCGAAATCGAAATTCACTCGGAATGGAATTCAGTGTTCTGCATTCCGAGTGATTTCGAATTTTTGGAATCCACTTCGAATTCATTTGTTTGAAATGTCAAACACTGCTGTCAAATCATTTCAAAATCATTGGAGATTTTCAGTTCTTGGTTTTTGCTTTGTGCAAGTGAATTAAACATTTAAGAAAAAATATATTGTATTAAAAAAATGGAAAAAATGGAAAACAAAATGATTAGTGAAAACCGCGAAGAAAACCGAATGGAGAGAGTTCGCAGGAAGATTTTCCGAGATAAATCTAACATTCTGGATCTTCCCGAAGCATTGTAAGCAGAAGTTAGACAACTGAGGAAAAATAATTTATTTAATGATTTTTGCATTTTTAAAAATAGTTTTAGGGTGAGTAAGAAAATATTTGTTGATATCCTGCAAGAAGTGGAGTCAGAGAAATCTTGATCTTTGAATATCTTGATTTTCTTTCATGTAATTCAAGAGAATACTCTCTTGCCTCTAATTTTTGTGTTGTACTATATTAAACAAAGGAATTATTTGAATACACTAATGGAAAGTCTTATTATTCTACTCATATTTTTCAAAATGATTCTGATCAACAAATTAATTAGTTAATTCACTTTACAACGGCATGTGAATTCAATTCACGTCAAGTGAATTCAATTCACTAAAATCACAGGATTTTCGGAATGCAGAACACGAATTTACAGCTTTTATCTTGAGTGGAATGCAGAACACCTAAATATTCACTTTCGAACATACAATCCACAATTCATAGTTTCGTTCGGAATGCAGAACACCCAATTCCACTTTTGGTGGTTGAATTCACTAAAAGTGGAATGCAGAACAGGGGGGTATGTTCGATAAAATTCAAGCCCATCGCATATATTATACTCATCGAATACACTCCATTGCTCTTGAGAGTTTATTTCTACACCAATTTTAATACATAATGCTAACGATTGAAGGCTTCATCAGTATAAATAATTTTGAAAAAAGCATATGAATGGAGTTATTATGGAAAAACATTATTTCAACGTAACTATGTACATTCACAAATGAGGTGTCCAAAGAAAATAATGTCTTGGAGCAATGACGAAATGCGCTCTGACTTTATAAATATAAACAATTTGTTTACACTTAATCTTAATATTTATCAGGATCTCTATCACGAAAAGTAGCTCTTATTTTTTGCAACAAGGTGCCACTAGGACACTAGAGGCCAGTAGGTAGCCATTTTATTCGTAAATAGTAAAGGGTTGTAGGTTTTCTACATGCGAGATTGTTAATAATATTTATAAACTAAAAATCCAAATCACTGCTCTAGAAAATTCTCTTTCTTTAGACACGACCTTATTTGTTAAGATTGGTTGAGTGCGAGAGCCGCAAATGGTAATAATGATTGCAGAACATTGAAATGTTAGAGCGCGCACGCTTTTGCAACGATACCCACTGCTGCCCGACTCCTGGCAGTGGTCACCACTGAAAGAAAATTGTGGGCGATGCTTTGAATAATTGTTTTGAACATTGCTCAGCTTGAGGACAACGCAGGAGAATGTTTTATATCTCAAATTAATCAGGGACCAATTTACTAATTTCACCTATTTTTTTGATTTTCAATCCAATAAGCCATTATTGAGTTAGGGCTGTATAACTATAATTTTTCCTCCCAATATGTAGTATTTTCACTATTTTCTGAAAACCATGCTATTTTCCGGGATAAAAAGTAATGCACAAAAGTTGACCAGGAACATAAGCAATCACTTTGTCCATATTTCATCGCGCTGCTATGAAATTTGAGTTTTAAATTCCGTAACCGTTCGGAATTCCGTCCCCGAAAACGCGGAATTACTTCCTGAAATCACGGAATTACTCCACTAGAAATTTTGCTAGCGCACGCTTAGATGTTTACACATCAAAAAATGTATTTTTGTGGAAATAATAATGTTTAAATATGAATTTTGTGAAATATAAAACAAAATTTAAAACAAAAAAGTGTTTTGATTTAGAGTTAGCACTCCATGTTGCCATATGGCTACCATTTAACCACGTCCACCCAACGACTCGCACTAAAAAAAAAACTATGCAGTTATCTTTAGAATGCCCATATTATCCCGAAAAACATCAAAGTTAGTTTTTTACTCACAGATTAATAATTTGGGAAGGAAAGGGTTAAGATTCTGTGCTTTTTATGTGGCCAGGAAAAAACACGTCTCTTCACACTGTGATCGATGATGCGTTTGATTGCTATCTCGATAGCAGTTAGCCATAACAGTTTTTGCTATTTAGGGTTAAACATGTACATATCTTTTTTTGCTGGTTTTTTTTTCCGATTATATTTAACGGAAATGTAATTTGTAATACATGCGAGAAAAGTGTGTTATTAATATGTCCACCACTGTATGTATGTAAACATCTTCCTTCATTAAACGTAGGTAATCTATAGCCTAGTGCACTCGTTGTAAGGCAGTTCAAAGCATCCTAGCCTCGATTATAAATCAAAATATTCATGGCGTCCTCTAGCGCCTCTGTCGAAAATTGAATACATTCTCTCATACTTAAATATAAGTTGCATAGACTTTTTGTTTTAGAAACATTCTCGATATTTTTGCATTCCTCTCCAAAATGCAGTTATTTGTATTAATAAACATTTCGCTTCTATACTTTGCATCCGTCAAAACTGAGATTTCCGTAACTCAAACAACAAAATAGTTGTCCAAATAAAACCGTAACGTCCCCACTTGGTATAAAAAGACAAATAAACAAATATGTAGGAAACGGTCTAATAAACTCCACCCAACTTCCAGCCATGAAAGTTAAACGTGTAACTTTCTTTTTCTGCAAACACATATGTACATGTACATGTGTATATTTAACAAGGTAACAAATGTGCTGGCTTACAAATTTGCATCGTCACATGACATTTTTCCTTCTAACAGAAAAAAAACTGAATAAAGCATTTTTTGCAAGCACATCGTGTGACAGTTTCAAAGTTCTACAAAACTTGCCAACTCATTACGTACGAATATGCCAAGAAGTTGCTTTTGTTCAAGTCAGTCCTTATTTATGTAAATGTTTAATTTAAATTCCTTTAACCTTTAACTACTTTTATAGTGATAACTGCTCTATAAGCTGATATATCATCTCCATTCGGTATCGCTGTCAATGGGGTTGTTAATGTTAACACGACAATAAATTATGATATCTGTCGAAACTCTGATAGACCACAAGTTCGGTATTATGATTTATTTTAATAAGTCCTCTCCACTCCCCACAAAATCCCTTATTGATCCAACAAGATTAACTCTCCGGCCAATGAAATATTCAAGGAGAACAAAGTACACTCGCACACAACAAAACGTCTGCCAATGACATCTGTGACACAACAAGACCACATCAATACAAAGTATGTCAACAATTTGAATAAATTTCTTCCCTTTTGTTCCTCTTTTTTGTATGTTTACTCATACACGAAAACGAGCAAAAAAAACACCCAACAAGACATTGAAACTTTTTAATGACTGCTTTATTGGATTTTCCACCCCCAACTCCGGTGCTTTTCCTCTCAGTCACTTGATTTACTGCATTGCCTTGGATCCTCCCCCTTTGTAATATAAAGTAAACAGGGTTTTAGCAGTTTTGCTGTACCCACAATGGTCGTAGGAGCGGCAGATGGGGAATAAGACGTAGGTACATGCCTTTTGCCACCTCTCACCTCAAAAAAGACATTAAAACTACATTTAAATGCCAAAAAGGAAAGTTATGTCGTTTCACACTTTTAAACCGACTCGTACTCGTACACATCCACACAAAGTCAAGGCACACGAACGGAACAAAGGCACGTTCATCAAAATTTTACATTGTGGACATTTTCGCAACATTACCTGATAAAATATAACAACAACTAAACGGGCCTTTCGCTTAAACCATGCGGTTGAAACAAAAAGGATGTTTAACAGTTTACCACGGAGCGGAATCAAACTTGGTTTCGCCTAAGGACCTAACTTTTCTTACTTCTTTTACTCTCACTGACTCTGTGTTCAGAGTTATTGAGCTCGTCGATGGGTAGTGGCTGTGGGGCGATGGTAAAAGTGCATTGTGTCCTTGGATTGTCACAACACAAATCTCGTCAGAAGTTTTGCTTACTTCTACACTTTTTTTCTCATTTCGTTTCTTCTATTTGCTTCAATTCGAGTCGATTTATCAAGAACTGTCGTTGGATAAGAAAATTAAACCTACAGTGGGGTGCAATAGTTGGATGATAGATTTTGCAAACGTGTCCCAGTTCAACGAGTCTAAGGCAAGTGTAACGCTGATGCAGTCATTTATGCTCCTGGCTTTGATATTCTAGGCTCTCTGTGCGGCTTGACAAGGAGCATTGGACCTACATAAGTATCTTTCTGAGTTTTAAATTTGATACTTCCTTTGACCTCAAGAGCCCTCTTTGTAGATGGAGTACTCTACCTATCACCATTTGCAGAGTATGCGGTTCGACATCTTTTGCTTTACACCACAGAGTCCAAGAGCCACAGATCTTGAAATTACCAGTAGCCCCTTTGATAACTAGTTCAAACCCATAGTTCTTCTTTATTCAGCTCAAGCTTCAGGAGACTTATCCAAACAACTCAGTGCTGATAAGAAAACAAGTGGGGCGGGATGAAAGACCACACTGCTTGTACTTGGAAGAACATGGGCTCTCCATCCAATTTCGCGTTATCATACTTACACCCCGCACAACAAAAAAAGCCGCTCATGGTAATTTTTAACAAAATGGAAGAAATCTAATAAATGCTGGATAATCGCTGCCTAGTCACTTTGTATTTTTCATGTTTAACATTTAAGTTGACACATTCCCCAATTTGACAATACATTTCGTAGCCTAATTGAAAAAAGTAATGATCTTGAAGATAACACTACAAAATACCAGATTTCGCCCAAGTACTGTCAATATACAAAATACAAAATTAAAAAAAGACCAAGAATGCGAAAAGCAAATTTCTTTTTTCATATTTTTATTACACTAAGAAACCTTTTAACATAATTTTAGACTTTTATGATACTAAAAAAATATTCTAGTATTTCGTAGCACCACCCTTCGCCCTAACAACGTCATGAACCCTGTTTGGCATGAAGGCATAGAGATTACCGAAGTAATTGTTATCAATTTCATTGAACCACACTTCTTCAATGATGCTCTTTAGATGCTGCATGGTTTTTGGTTTTTATCTTGGATCTTCTTGGGCTCTTATGGGCCCAGACGTTTTCGATGGGGTTGAGATCTGGACTGTTTCTCGGCAAAATTAGGGATTCTATTCCTAATTCTTCTTTCAAAGTTTTGATTTGCGGAGGAAATTATGAATATGAAAAAAAAGATCTTCGAATAACTCACAGATTTTGCTCGGTGGCAAGGTGCTGAATCATCTTTTAAAATTGGTTTTGATGTTTCTGCTGTTATCGTTGCTATACTCGGTACAACATCATCTAAGATAATTTGTTTGTACCGCATGGCATTAACAGTGCCCTTAAGCATAATTAGAGATCCAACTCCAATTGCGTTGAGGCATCATCATACCATAACATAAGGAGAATGTTTTACAGTGTGAGCTATGCATTCGTCGCTGTAGCGTTCCCCTTTTCAAAGACGCACTATCTGCTTCCCACCCGGTCCGATTAGGTTAAACTTGGACTCATCAGAGAACACCACATTTGACCAATCTTGAACACTCCAGTTTTACCTTTCCTTAGCCTAGCTAAGGCGCGTTTTCTTCATTTTGCTAGTCAGTAGTGGCTTTTTCGCTGGTCTCCTTGCTAGCAAATCCATCTCGTTGAGACGATTCTGGATGGTTTTGACGCTAACTTCAGCCCAAGTAGCTTCTCGCAGGACAGCTCTTAGCTCTGGTTTTAAACCTGTTTCTCAAGCTTAGCCTCTTGAGTTGTCGGTCCTCACGAATAGTGGTACATCTCTTCAATCCTGTGCCAATTTTTCTGTCCAGATTGTGATCCCGACGATATTTGTTACAGAATCTTCTTACAGATCTCTCATTGCATCCAATTTGCCGAGCAATTTCACGAAATGACTGATTCTGATTGGATAAGGCAACGATTATAATTATTTTATTTATTTTAATGCCTTATTTTCTTTTACTCAATTGTACCCTTTTAGACATCGCATTATCAACTTTTCACATTTATTTAAGAAACAACTGCACGCACTGTTAAATACTGCCAGAATGAATTCCGATACATTCCAGAATGTGCATTACCTAACCCGGAAGCAAAAAAATATAATTTGGGGAATCCCTTAAAAGTAATTAGCGCAAAAAAGTGGGAAATCCGTGTGCGGCTTTTTTTGTTGCGCGGGGTGTACTTACTTAACGTGCTCCCGACCCGTGAAGAGTCTCTGCCTGAGACACGGTAGCCTTCCACTCTCTTCGATCCCGGGCACGCTGCCAGTTATCTTGACCAAGCGCACTGGCATCCGCGGTAGCTTGGTCCGGAGGTTCGGTCTGCCTTGTCGTCTGGAACCTGGGGGATGTTATTCGTAGATACTCTTTCGCATTATCATAGAAAAAGAAAAAAAATACAAAAATTCGCTATTTCCAGACAAAAAGTTTCACCACGTTTTTCTGTTACACTCGTTGAATGGAAAACATTTATGCTGATCGCTTCCGGATATAGCCATTTTTTAAACCCAACCACAGGAATTGTTCCGCTTAGTATTTAACTTGTTCCTGTTGGCTTTGTTTTCTTCTTTTAGCAAAATTAAATTTGCAAAAAATCAACGACCCGTAACATTTGCCCACCACTGTAACCGACTACAACGAATCGATCTGTTAAGTACTTTTTCTTTACAACACTGCCTGTCAAATGGAGGACATGCAAAGAACAATATTAAATCCCATCTTTCAAATGTTAAGTGGAAGTGAAAAAATAAAGCACACACACACACACACGTTTGTGTACAAAGTCCCGTATAGATCATCCGTTTTCACCGCCTGGCAGAAGGATGGCATATCCAATCCCTATCTCCACCACCTACCACCACCCGTTTCAAGCACACATCCTTCGCATTTCCCAGGATATTGATCGGAGAAATGTTACATTCGAATTTATTGTATTTTTTATCTCTTGGAGCAAGTTGTTTCTCTAGGGTGCGGCGGGGGGTGAGCACCAAGCGGGCACCCGGCATCTAGGAGGATGGATGACATTAAGGACTCTCTCAGGTAGATGTATACATAAATAATTTGAGTAACAGAACAATATAAATGAGGGTTGAACAAGTGTTGTTTTTCTAAGTAGTAGAAATAGCTACCCCCTCGTCCAAATAACATAAACGCATCCTTTTGACATCTCCACCAAACAAGACCTGAAGAAAACGGAAATAATATCATGGAATGGAATTCGGTTCTACTTACCCCTCTGTGTCTGCGCTGCGCCTGTGTTGGCATTATTCCGTTTCGGTTCAACGCACTTTTATACTTTTCGATTTCCAACACTCGTACTGCGTGTGTATACGGTGTTTTGCACTTCTTAAGGATGTGCGCCATTATCGTTAGCCGGAGAATTTTTATGGGAAGCTTGTAAAAAGGATCTCCGCCGGACACTAAAAATGGAGAACAGTTATTTATTTCTGCTGTTTGTTTTCTATATAAAAAAAAACATGTATCCTTGTTGGCTTTCTTAAATTTCAAACGGCAAGGACATTGTAATTTGTGCTTGTGATGCTCGTACGACCGTAGAAAATGTTGGTCAAGACCAAAAGAATTATGGGACAATTAAGGATCAAGTGGTCGAGAAGGTATCTGGTTATAGATAAAGTAAAGTGGATTGGCAAATGAGTAGGGGATGACACTCTGTGTGAGGGTATGTGCTTAACTGTGGTTTACCGTGCGTCGTTTCGGGTGTGTGTACAGAGTCAGGTAAGTAAGTGCGGTCAGAGGGACTACATGTACACTGATATGCATGTTGATTTCGTGGGATTAATATGAGGGGGGAGTGTGTGAGAAAAGCTGAGATCTCCGGATGAAATTCGGTTTGTGGGAATTAGGGATGTGGTAGTTCTGGGTGGTGGCGTGGAAGTGAGCAATACACCACCAATGAATTAATGAGCGTGCTAATTTTGTCCCGATTTGTGGAAAATTGGAAGCGATTTGTGGTCAGTAGGGAATAAGTGGATGGATGTGGTTGTGTTGCGGAATCCGGACGTTTGTCTACAAGAAGTTGAGAGGGATGGTAACTGGAGAATTATAACTTAGAGATAATTGTGGAAACAGTGATTGCAGTGGAAAGGCATCGTAGTTAAGGTTTAAGAGGAAAATTACGTCCTTTATTAAAAATCTTTCCTTTAGAATCTCATGCCTGAAGGGTGCCAGAAAATTAAGACTTTCCCAAAGTTTTGCCGGGTCGTCTAATTTGATTGAGCGCAGCTTAGAGTCATGCAGTACATAGTCTATTGGTACTGGAGTCTTAGTTCGTTCATTTCAAGGATACCGTTAGGTTCGAACTGGATCAAGGTTTATTGCCTTCTCATCGCTGCTGAACAAAGAGGGTTCTCTGGGGTTATACTGGCAGGTACCATCTGTCTAAGCCGTCAATTTCTTCATCTTGCTGAATATGGCTAGAAGTCTCCATGGAACCCTTACTCTACTCCTTAACAGATGATTTGGTATAAGCAGTATAAGACACATCTCTGAGGAAGGCTCTATCCATGTGAGTTATTGCCTATTAGTTTAAACTCCTACTGTTGACTGAAGGTACTCTTTAAAGCCGATAGGTAAAGCACTAAATCTCGATTACAATGAAGGATTAACCATAAGTTCTATATCTCAACTGATATACCAACTTATCTTCACCCAAGTGTACATGGAATATCTACATATTATGTATGCATGTACCTACTCCATTAAATTGAATTCCTTCCCATTTCAACCCCAAAGTCTCATAGTGCATTGAATTCTTGTGCCTGCATATTGTGAACCTATGTATGTACTCGTATGTATAGAATGTATGTAATATTACATCTCGACATACTTACATACTCTATTCGTACACAATATTTGGAAGCACGTTGATATGATCCTGGACAATAATACTCCTCTATAGCCAGAAGTAGGAGTCACATGATATGACAAACGATACATCAGGCGCCGGAAGCTGTTTGTGATACACACTGCTTGTTGCTCCAGCGACGATTAGAAATTGCACCAATCCGATTCCCCAAAAATAATCATCAAACTATCCGGCCCAATCGAGTTCTACGAAAATAAAACTAGTAGACAACCTCTCGATGGGAATTCAATTTTATTTTCTAAAAAATAAACGAAACATAAACTATTTCAATCGCAATTTTATACACAAGATTTAACTTACATTGGTCGGGATTGTGCCGCCTTATCAAAACGCTTGCCAGGGGAACTAAACATAAAATACTGCTCAATCTATTGTGGGCTTCTAATCTATTGATAATAATAACATTTAAATTCAGTTTTCTAAATAGCTTAAACGCGCAGATTTACCTGGAATATAAGAAAGCAACCGCCACCTCAGATTATCCTTACTTGAATAAAATTCAATTGTATTTGAGGTTATGGCAGACGTTAAATTAAAAAAAAACGAGGAAAAGAATTCGCCTACAGCAATGACATACTGAAAAACAATTCGCCACAATCAAAGGGACGGAGTTGCCAAGGCAGCACAATCTCGACTCGTTATTCTAATGAGTTAGAACACTATTTGAGTGATATTTATAAATTAATAAATGAACGATAATGGCATGAAAATGGAAACTTTAGAATATTATTGTTCAGCTCGATGACACTGCTGTCTCATTATTTTGTTCATTTCATGCCTAAGGGCGATGAATACCTGTACTCGTACTAGACTACAATTTGAAGAACACCCATCCACTTACCCCACGAACTCATCTTGAATGAATGATTGATATCTGTCGCATGCTACTGGCGTCTTGAAAACATTGTTCTCACCTAGCAACCAGCATAAAGCTGATGTTGAATATAATAAGCTTCTTTCCCATCATCTTTGGATATGTACCTACCTATGTAAATAAACTTTGAATAGGGATACATAGTGATAGTACATATCTACGTCTAATAGATTTTCAACCTTTCTATCCACATATGGTTCATCAAATAACACACAAAGGTTAACGAAACTATTTAACAAGAACCCTTAACCTTAAACCCAAGCATCTCACACGCAGTTTTGAAAATGATTCCTCAACCTATGTATCCCCCATTAGAGGCTTCTCCACTTTCAGGGTACACAAATACACAAACGAACAAAATCTTTATAATAAAATTGGAGGACAAGTAAATCCGTAATTGCTCGTAAGCATGGAGACGATGAGTGAGAAATTGGGAGAAGGTACATAAAGGAAAACCCCAAAGAATGTCAAGCGACTGACCCCTCTTTATGAACATAGACACAGGCATTGTGTATCTAATAAATCCATCTTCCTTGAAATCATTCACGTGTGGCCAATTCTGTATGGTTAGTAGATGCTGTAGCGGCGTTGCATCCGTTTTGCATTCGTGTGATAACAGGGATACGATGGCTTTGCCTAACAGGAGAGCAAGCAAAATATTAAATCAACCTTAACCAAAGGCGTTAATAAATCCATCATCATTACCGTTTATGGTGAAAGACTGTGTAGCATCATCTAACCCAGCACCATCAGCATCCGCTTGAAAGAAAAAAATGGACGAGAAAGGACGAGAAGACAGAACCGGAAAATGTTTATTTATGAAAATCAAGGACTCTCCCGCCAGTTCTCTCCCCTTTCTCTATCAACGGAGTTCCGGTGCAGTTCAGCTTTTGTTTTGGATGTTTTCGTTTCGTGCAGGTCTACCCCCCCCCCCCCCCCCCCCCGGCGCACCATCAAATTTCTTTATTTTTTTTTTATCTTTTCGTCTGGACATGGAATGGTAGCGCATAAAGACAATCCGCTTGTTGGAGGACCAAAGGGATATTTTTCCTACTTTACATAAACACATTTATGTATGTGCGCCAGTCACGTTATTTCGGTTACCTACCTTTTTTCTGCCCACCTTCTTTTGTAGTATTTTCTTCTCTTGAACTTCCTGAAGAAGTGAAAAAGTCTGCGGATGAAAAACGAAACTGCAATGCGCATGTCCTTGCTCTTTGTTTCCTTTTTCATTGCAAATTTTACTTACCAGCAACAAATGCTGCGGCTAAGTCATGAATCCGTGGTGCTTTGCAACATTACGAAGACTTCCAAACTGTTTTTTGTTTTTATTAAACCTATAAGAATGTTCTATTTAATTTTGTTCGTTTTGTTTTCTATTTTAGAGAAATAAAATGTTTTCACATCCTAATTCTGTTCTCGTCCATATATTTCATTAAATATATTACATATTACATATTACATTACATATGTATACAGTAGAATCTCGGAAAGATGAACCAATAAAAAACAAACCCTGTTCATCTTTTCGAAATATTCGTCTTTTGGAGTAGGTACTTAATTTTGGTTAAGAAAAAACTAGCTCACACCTTTAGTAAGTATAAAGACATTATATAAAATATAACAGGAATTCATTTTATTTTTATAACACAAGTGAACAAAAAAACGGGGAAAACAGCAGAACACTTATCTAGAAATTTTCTCAAAAAAATGGTTGATCGTTGTTTGTCGCCCGGAAGAAAGTAGCTTGATAAAAGCCTTCTCTCTTAGGTTTTTTCAAGCTTAAAATTGTGGAAACGTCACATTGCTACACATTGCTCAACAAATTTTAGGCAAATGTTGATATCTGAAATGGCCTGTGATGGTTTGATGACATTGGCATCGGTGTTTTCTTCTGTACTGCTCTCTGAAAACTTTTCTTTTAAATTTATAAACTTTACTCGGGCTTTAACTGGTGGCATCTTTCCTCTTAATAAATTTACTTCACACTGGTATGCAAACAAACGAAATAAAATGCAAAAATGCAAGATCAAGCAGAGTAGAACAGTTTTCCAAAGAATAACGGTTATATGAATCTAAATCTACTACAGATAGCTAAAACACGAATAAAGAAGAAAAAAAAAAAAAAATGTGAGTAGAGCGTTCATCTTTTCGAGTATCAAAAAATCAACCCGTTCATCTTTTAGAATACTGCAATGGTGAAAAAATTCCGTTCATCCTTCTGGATAGTTCATCTTTTGGAATACTGTCGAACTTGGATAATTCGAACTTCGATAATTCGAATATTTGATAACTCGAATGAAATCGGTTGGCAATAGCGCCAAGACGGAAATTTACATGTAATTTTTAATTGATAACTCGAACTTCTATAACTCGAATAGATTATTTGGCCTTACCTTCAATAAGTCGAATTCTGAATGGGAATTCCCAAATTCTGCGTGCTTTTACATGTTCGTTTTACATATAATGCATCGCTTTCGGGGCACTGTATTTGTATGGCCAATGACCTAGTACACCTACATAAGTGTAGAAAATCGTGATTTCGTTATATGTGAGTAAGAATATTGTCAAATTTCTTGTTAGTAGAGGTTAGAACACACATTACAAGGTTGGTATATTGGTCGATACGAACTCACAGCTTAGTTTTTTTTTTTTTTTTTTTTTTTAAAAAGTCGAGATACTGTCGACATATTCAGATGTGAATGTGAATCCGAATCTGCACAGCTCAACAATAACGATGACAGCGACAGTGATGAATGGAGGAAGATTTGGAGGACGATGTGATTCAACCACCTTCAAACGAGTTGGTTGCAAATTCGTTAACCATTTTGCGTTTATATTTAAAGACAAATGAAAAAACAACCGATTCTGTATACGGTATACCTATAATTTGAAAATCAAAATAAAAAATCCACACTTCAGTCATGTATAGCAGACTATTTTAAATAATAAATATGTTCCTGTACGTTTTTTGTGTTATATATGTTCGCAAATAAATACATATTTATATCAATTTTGTATTTAACTTGATAACTCGAAGTCTTGATAACTCGAATTTTTTTTGTGGCAATGGTGGTTCGAGTTATCGAAGTTCGACTGTAGTTCATCTTTCCGAGATTCTACTGTATTACATATATTTCACTTAGGTACTTTATTTTTATCATTCTTCACAAAACTTTTTTCTCTTTTCTTGCAGGTAAGTCATTTATGCAGTTATGTACATTTGTAAGTGGTGAGTTCGAATAAAATGTTAAATACTTTGTAGTGTTACCGAAAACCATTCAAAATATTTGCGTAAAGTTAATCTTCGAGTTTCAATTTGATTTTGCAATTTGAATTGCTAGCAGAACGTAATTTTAAAAACATTTCAATAGACGAATTCAATTACATTTCAATTTGACAATCTCACGATCTGTTCCAAAGTGATCACACCAATAAAATGATATCTGTTAGTCTTCATTCTTAACGCCTTCTTATAATTAATAAATTTGAAATAAAACCATTTTTTATGGTCTATTAAAAAAAAAACTTGAGAGCAGCTGGATTTAGCGAGCAACAATGAAATCGGCAACATGCTCCACTCCAAAACTCCATTGCTCTCACTCACTCTTCTGCATTCATACGCAATCAACAAATCGGCCATATTGGCTTTCATCCACTATCGCTCTCGCTTCCTCACGCCAAGTTGACATTTTAATTATCCACACATGCTATCTGACAGTTCGTCATTCCACAGTTATTCTTATTCCATAACCCCGCTGAATTCTAAATCACATTTGCAGTCAGCCACGGCTGAATTCCAAATAAAACTCCTCTCATCTTCTATTCTTGTTATGCTCCATTCCTTCGTGGCAAAGAAGAACTCAAGAACAACAACAAAAGTCTATCTGTTTGATGCGCAGAAACCCCGCAACAAGAAGACAACAATGAAGCGCAAGCAATAAAAAAAAAGGAACACACACACACCAAACGAACCACACCACAAGAAATCATCTGCACAAAACGTAATTGGGAAAAATCAGCTCAGCTCTCTCTCTCGTTGAATTCTGAATCTGATGAATGTCAGTCTACCGTTTGTCGCAGTGCTGTGTTGAGTAAAGTACCGGAAAATCAGAAATAAATAAATCTGTACACTCTACCACAGAAAATAGGAAATTTGAAAATATTCTCATTTTCCCAGCAAGAAAATATGTACTCGTGAAGATCCATCAATGAAAATCCATTGAAATCTCAATTCTCTTGCAATCTTCCGAGCGGTTAGTGTTCACAGATCATCCCGTCAAACGTCTAAGGAATACAATTTCCACAGTTAAATAATAAAGTGAATATAATATACGATGAACAAAAACCAGCATGTTTCCCTCAGTGCTATAAAGAGTTTAAAAATAAAAAAATATTCATGCGTTTGCCTGGTTCTATAGCTGTGTGTGTTTGGTGTTGGTGCCGTGATTTTTCGGTTCGCATAAATTTTTCTTCGATTTTTGGTTCCCATTTGCCGCCGTCGTCGACGAATCCGAAAATGTGGTTTTAAAAAAGCATCTCATCCTCTGCTCTCTGGGTGCCTTGAGAATTTTAATTTTTGTTTGTATTTTGTAAGACCAGGAGGAAAACTTATTTTCCGTCTTCTCTTTCTCTTGTGTGATTTTTCCACCCCATGCAGCGGAATGTAGTGATTTATTTCGGGATTTCATTAAAAGAAAAATATTTGTTTATTTGCTCTTTGTGCTGATTATTCTGTCGGACAGTGCTAAAACAGTGTTTTTCCATATTTTTCCGATAAACAAATTGTGTGTGCGATAATTGTTGGTTGAAAATTCCCAAATAGGACCAAAAAAAGGATATTTTGTTTCTTCATTCATCTGTCAAGTGAAGGATGTTAATTCTCTTCTTTTAATTTGTGAGAAAAACTTAAAAAAATCAGTGAAAATAACTTTGTCTACAACCTTTGACTCGGTGTATTGGATTTTCCTATTAATTTCGTTCATGTTTTCCAGTTTTAATAAGAAAAAAAAAATGTCCACGCAGCATCCATTTTAAGTGTTACCAGATGAGGAGAAAATTCGGCGGAAATGTTTTTGGGTTTCTGAAAACTGGTGAGGATTCTATGAAAAAGTGTGAAGTTAACGAACTGTACATGGATGTGGAGACAAATGAACTATTTAACTTTAAAAGCTGATGCCCAAGGAGAGAGGGAACTTGTTTTTAGTCCAACTGCACTTGACAGCAATCCATTTGTTGAATACAGTTTGATCCTGCTTAAAAACGTGCGGTTGATTCCTTGTCCAGAGTAGACTGCCCCAACCAGGCTCTGTGTCTGTCTTTAACGCCCAATTGACCTCAGAATAGTTCAAATTAAATTATGCGCTTCATTTCGGTATTTGGCGCGGTTTCTTAATTTGTTACATCGTTGCCTGTTTACCGGAAATAATGAAGTCCTTAACTCACTAAAGTTTTCTTCGGCAACCGAGTAGGTATTCTCTCCTAGACTCAATAATTCTTCTGTTGAGAACTTAAATGTTACAGATATGAATCTGACTGACAGCGCTTAGAATTGATCTATAGCCAAAATATTCGACGAAAAATTCAGAAGTTAATATCATATATTATAAGCAGGCACTATATTTTCAAGACTTCCTACTTATCAGTGTCTGCGTTCCCAAGCCATCATTGGAAGACTGTTATCACAAGACTGCTTCTTGCAATGTATATTCAGTCCTCCACATTAAAGAACTATCATAACGCAATCCCTTGCCTAAAAATAAAGATTTTCGTCACATACCCTTACAAAAGAATAAGTTACTTGTAAGCTTGAGTCGTAGGTTATGTTTGACTGCAATCACCTGAGCCGCTTTTATTTTCAAGTCGTCATATAGATTCTCGTATGCATTCGGTCATTTGTTTTTGTTTTTGTCTTGTTCTTTGGGGAGATCTACTTTACTGGCCGCTTCCGTGTGCGATGCTTATGAACTCCTCTTTAAACTAGAGGAGCCCCTGCGATCATTATGAATTCAATTTCATATTAGGCTAAAAGTTTCCACAAAATATTTTTAAAGTAACGAGTTCCACTCCCTCATACCGTCCAACACAACAAAATTTGCGGAAAGGCTGAATAATTGGTTGTTGACTTGAGTAAGCTGAAACATCCACAATACTTTTTGCCAATAGTAGTGGGCAGATTGATCATAACTAAAATGTGACCTAAGGTCGAACATAGTGCGAATTGTTTTCTTACTAAACAGACGCCATTTGCTTAGGGCGAAGGAAGAAGACGGAACCACTTTTTCCATCATTGCCTCAAAACCAGGAATATTTTTGATTATAAAGGAGTACATAGTTAAAGAAACAATACGATCTCTCCATCCCTTCTAGTCTTGTTTGCTCATAGCTGAAACTATATATACCTTCGAAGTACACGCTCTGATCTGAACAGCTCAATATGGCATATTACGGTGTAAACAAAATTATTCCAAGCTTGTTAATTTTTGGTTCATAATTACCTTCCTCTCCTTGAGCAGAAAAGTGCAGTCCCTATTAATTTGCGGATTCTCCTAACTAACTTCCCAGTTATTTGCCTCCGGTCTTACGAACACAGCTTTGGAATTTCCAAAGAGCCTCGAAATCTGCTTCGAACACACTCATGGAAACACTAATAACTAATCTGCCCCAAAAGTTGTACCACAACAGCTTCATTGGACTTCTATTGTGTTCATTATAATAAGCTGTTTCGATATATGATTGTGATGTATAAAAAGACAAAACTCAAGTGAAACACTTACGCTAAGTGGACAGTGGAGGAGGCACTTCAAAGAAGAAAATAATACTTTCTTACTTGATTCCTTTCGTAAGGGCCATCTTTTTAAAGTGGCATACCTAAAATACGTAAGACTCTTTGACGACATGGAAACCTTTCGAAATTAATAGCCTGTTAGAAGTTTTAAATTAAAATTGAAAAAAAAAACTCCCTCATCTGGTAACACTTGTCATTTCCCTTTTCCATCGCCCAGCTAAGGGATGAATACAAAAAAAAAAAAAGGAAATCTCCCACATGATGGAGAGGATTTTTGCCTATCTCAGTCGCACACTCACACATTTGTGATGCTTTTCCCTTTCGACTCTCACAGGATAATAACAGAAAAAATATAGCATAGCAAGGCAGCAACGGCACAAAGGGCCTCCAGGCAAATAAGGACTTTTCTTCTGCTCGTTTGTATAGGTTTTCTCCAACAGACAGCGCGACAACAAAATTACACCACACACACAGCATCCTTGTATCCGTACCAATACAGCAAAACCATCCTCAAAATTGGCAATGTTGTCAAATTTATTTTACTTTTTTATTTTCCATCATTCACTTGTGCGTTGTTTTTTTTTTTTATTTATTTATTGAATATCCTCTATTTCCCCCCTTTTACAGTGTAATCTAAAAGTAATATAGAAAAGAAAATTTTGTGCCAAAATAAATAAAGAAAATCAAAATTTTTTTTTGTTATCGAATGAAAGTGTTGTGCGTGGAAATAAAATAGAAAAAAAGAAAAAGTGATATAAATATTGTCGAAGAAGCATAGCAGTACCCATAACAAAGAAAAGGAATACCGAGAAGGAGCCATCCTTTTTCGCCGCCGTGCATCGTCAACATCGTCATCTGAGTCGCTGTTGTCGTTCAGTCGCCAGGACATCGTCTGCAAGTTAGAATATTCTTGCTCTGGTTTTTCGTCCCCCAAAAGGTTAATAAAAAGCCGTCAAACTGTGGGGCTCAGGGGCATTTTTCCTTCCTCCGCAAGGAATGTATTATCCGGTAAGTTAAAGATTATACAAAAAAATAAATCGAAGTCTACATCCTTTTTAGGTGGTATATCCTTTGATTGCAGTAGGATTTATCAAAAATCACACGTTTGTGTTTGTTTATAGTATTTTAGTCCCCATCCACAAGATGTGTGTTTGGAAAGAGAGTTCACTTCTACTTTTTAGTATTTCGGTTTGGACAGGTGGAGGTGTCGTTTTTGTTTTTTTTTTTAAATCACGCTGCAGACATGGAATAAATGAGATTTCGAGATGAACTGTTTTACTTCAATTCAATTTGGCTAGTATAACTGAAGGGAATACGTACGACTGTAAGTACCTCCTTCAATTCATGAATTTATACGCGGTGAAGACCTGTAATGGCCTGGGATTTGGCATGTATTTCTGCTCTCTGTGTCTGATTTATCGCTCCTTACATACAAATAATAGGTGAACTCAAGAAGGTACAATGATATTCATCTGATGGGAACATACTATGGTCGAAGTATTATCTCCATTTTTAATTTATTTTAGTGGCTATTTGATTAGCTTACAGTGACCTGCGATCGGACTCTATAGGTACGTTGTTACACCTAAAATTGGAACTATAAACCAAGGGTCTATGGTGAGCACCGTGACGTAGTGGCAAGTGCTTTGGACTGCTACGCATGCCACGCCGGTTTCAATCCCCGCAAACACCTAAAAAGTTTTTTCACGGTGCCACCTCTTTCGAATGTCTGGAAAGCTTTCAATCATCATTTATCATGACGAGCCTCTCAACTCGCTGTTCGGAGTCGGAATAAAACTGTAGGTCCCTTGCATCCCTGCCATCTTCATCTGAGAATTTATTTCCGGGCTAAGGCAAGTTTAAAAATGTCTTGATTTGATGTTAAGCATTACACCTGACCAACAAAGATTGATAAGTCGATGGGTTTTATATTAGTTTGGCATTGCTACTACATACTTAGCCTAAGTAATTCACTTTAGTTGACTGCCAAAATATTGAGCTCACGAAATTTAAAAAATGCGAACTGAATGGTAATATTGCATAGGTACTCGGAAAGTTGTATTGGTTAAGAAATTGAGATGCAGCAACTGCAACTGTTACTACCCTTGAAACATCATTGTAGCGTGACGGCAAGTTGCTTCATGTTCAAGATTCTGATTCAATGTGAACCAGAAAACAGTTCTTAAATGTCAAAGAAGCCTCGATAAATATTTGATCGTCATTCGTGTTATAAAGTACTGCTTAAGCTTTGCATTACGTATACTAAGCCTCTAACATGGTTCAAAAAAAGAATACATCTCTTTGCTTGACTTACGTTCAATATTATCAAACCAGCATGCTTCAGCATCATGTTTCCACGTAGCTCCCTAGTCCTGTAGACACTTTTTGATTTTCCCTCCCAAGTACAGTTTTTTTGGATCACGCTGCATCGCGAATCAGTTGCTTAATTGGAACTCTTACCACAAGTTGCCTTACTTTGCTAATCATTCGCTTCTTGGCATTTCAATAAGCATGCTTAAAAGTGACAGACCACAGTAACGAGTGGCTTTTCATTCCATCTTTTTGCCACTGCATAATTTGCTTGCCTGATTTTGACATCAAAAGCGAACTGTCATGCCAAATCGATTTGTCTCTGTAGTAATAGGCCTTGTAGACTATTACCAGACGGTGACTATCATTTAGTTAAATTTGCCACAGAAGACGACTATGTGTACTGTCCTCTTTTGGTCTCAAATATTGCGCCATTTCTTACTTTATATATTTAAATACAGTACGACCTCAATTTAAGCAACCCTCGATACGCGCAACTCCTCGAAAACCGATCTCGGACCGATTTGCAGCAATCTGGAAGCCGAAAAAATCGAAAGTGATGGTGAAATTCAGTTGAAGAAGTCCCACGGTTAAAAGTTAAAGCAGATGCTGCCATTCAAGCCCTCAACACTAGCCTCCAATGCGCTGTAGAAAATTCCGTTTCACTGCATAACATTTAAACTCTACAAAATTTAAGAGAGTGGCAAAGAATTTAGGTTCCAAAAAGATGCAACTAAAAATTTTAAATTAAAAATAAAAGAAAACGAATTAAAAAGGAACATGCATTTTTGCAGTTTTAAAATATGTATGTTAAAATGAATAATCAGTTAGCATTTTGTTCCACTTCTGACTCCAACATTTTTTGACTCGGTAATTGCAACAACCTTAATATAAATAAAAACAACTGCCCAAATTTCTATTAGTTCCCTTTTTTGAGGTCGTACTGTATCATTTCACAATTTGAAGAGGTTTAACTTCGATTTCTATGGAGTCACTTTATGTATTAACCTTCTTCTCGATGTAGCGGTGATATTCGTACTTTATGTAGGACTGCTCCGGACTCCGGTACTGAACCATACTTGTAGAATTTGTAGATATGGACTTCCAAGTGTTAATACAGTGAAACCTTGGTAAGTTGGCAACCTGCGGTGCAAACATTTTTGGCCAACTTATACAGGTGGCCAACCTACAAGGGTGTGTATTTTTGCACTAAAAAACCCTTTAACCCTTGAAGTTAATCACAAACCGAAGAAAAAGAAAGAAAGTCATCGCTATATTGCAAACGATAAAACAAGAACGAACATTTCGATATTTTACCGCTATATATAGACGTTTTGTTCAATGATTAACCGAAAATATAGAAAAAAATCCATCACATACTACCGTTGGCCAACTTTCGCAGGTTATTTAATATGAGAGATAAGCTAAAGTACGCAATTTGTGGCCAAGTTCCAAGATAGGCAGGTGGACATTGGACAACATAAAGAGGTATTTTGAGGAACATTTGCATGAAATCTATTTGGTGCAGTTAAATACTGCCCAACTTCGACAAGTGGCCAACTAGTTAGGTTTCACTGTACATATGTAGATCCTTAAACCTTGTCATCGGTCTATCCATCATTGCACTTCTATTTTATTAAAGTTTGAGGTGTCTTCACAACGTTTGGTAACATGCACTGCAGCATCTGTATTCAGTACAAAGTTACTGTCTAGATATCTAAAGCACACCATCAACTAAACTCTTGTTTATAAAGTTTTTTAAAATATATTCTTAAATAAGTTCGAATAAAAACGGACTGTGTCCCGTCTTTAGACGTTTCTCCGTTGTTTTTCAAAGTCGATTGCTATCCAATTACATCTGTGAGAAAACACAACAAGGAAGAGATGACCCCATTTGGGAGCTAAGAATAAAAATAGAACACTTTTTTTTTAGGTAAAACGTATCTAGATAAATAATCTAATCACATTGTTTCCGAAATCAGTACCTACTCGTTCCAGTCCTCCCCTGACACTTGCAAGGATATTTTTGTTCGTACAGATAATTAAAATGTGGATTGTCACTGGATTAATGTTTCAGCACATTTTTTTTTGTTTTTATTCTCTGTATTCTTCTACATCCCTCTTCATCGTGATTCTGCTAAAAATATATATTTTGTCCATAACCATTCTCACAATAATTATCGCAGACAAAATGAAAGGAATGAAAGGATGTGTTCTGGGTTTTCATTCGCCCCTTCTTTTATTCAGCTATTGGTTCTTCCTCTTCTTTAATTACGCTCGCACATTCTCGATACTCGTATTTTATGGGACTGTATGGTTCCTAAGGAGTGGAGTACCTACCGACTACAGAGCCCGCACTCGGAACACATGTGTTTTAGACGGTCGGTGGTGAGAACCAGCATTTTTTTGAAACATTATCCCATTGCAATACATTTTCTTTTTTTTTTTTCAATTGGATTCTTTTTCTTAAATTTTCTTCACATGCGAGTACGAGTATCTACGTCGTGTAACCTTTACTGTTTGCAAATGACGTCGTAGTCGATATCTTTTTTTGTTCCCATAATTTGGGGCGCGATGCGTACATGAGTTTTCAATTATTTTGTTCTCATTAATCGCCGTCTCTTCCTGGCATTTTCTTGGGGTAGATTTTTTCAATTCCCGATGACATTTTGAATTCAAAAATAAACAAAAAAAAAATTACTCGCTCTCATTAAAATTCTCCATCAATCTTTAGCAATTAAATATTTTTTGGAAAAACAATTTTAAACATTTTTTTTTTATTTATTCTGTTCTTCTATTGCTGGTTCTCGCTCATCGTAGTCGCTTTGTTTACCTCATTCTGTGATGCTTTTCATCTTTGGCTGTTTCTATTTTTTTGAAAATATTTTTTCGTTACTTTGACGTAAATTGTAAAATTTTTGCGCGACTACGCACCGGCGAAACGCAAGCGTGCTGAACATTTTTGGGATCGAGGTCGATTGTGTTTTTTATCAGCAACAGGGTGACTCATGGGATAAAACTGATCTACTACCTAGTTACATACTCAGATTGTTTTCGTTGTCCTGTTGATAAGGTGAGTTGAAGTGGTGGTGTTACTCATCGGCATACACTGAAATAATCTCTCATCTAGTGAACCGAAGCATCTGATCAGGTAACAACTTTGTGGACCACAAAACCTAAAATTACCAATTTTTCCTCTCGCTGCTCACTAGATTCAATCAGTTTCTTTTGTTAACGAATAAAACGCATAAAATAAACGTAATACGCGGTTATTTTTGTTGCTCAAGACTTGACATGGCAAATTGTACTAGATTAGAGATTTCAAAATAGGTGTCATGCATGAGTATTTTAGAAAATCAAAGGAAGCTCACTGTAATGAAAGCAATCCGCTTGTATTAAATTGAAAAATAGAAGAAAACATTCTGATGTTTGATTTCTTCGAAAAGCGAAAAGTGACATTGACAGGCGCACATTTGCATAACAAATGTTTGACTACACGTACAATTGTACAGCGTACGTCTGATTGCAAATTTCTGTGTTTTGACTAAAATAATTGTATATTTACTTTTATCATTGGAATGTAACCTTCAACGATGTTTGAGTCAAATTATACAAGAACTGCAGATTTATTGAAAGAGGACTGAATTTTGAGTTGAAAATTCGTTTAAGAGGATTCACAGGCAACTAATCTGCAGCGCTGTATACTTTCTCTGCTGAAAAGGTAAACTATCTTAGGTCTATTTTCATAGTTTTTCAGGAGAGACAAAAAAACAAAAAACAAAACGCAAATTTAATATGCATTTTATCGGCTTCAGATGATTTTGTTTTTCTACAACTCGGAATGTAAGTTAGATACAAGGACGAGGATTAGGTACAACTACGCGTATTGAATTGACGAACCTAATGCACTAAACTGTTAAAAATTTACTTAAGTCGACTTAAGATAGTTTACCTTTTCAGCAGAGCTTTTATTATTGCGACATGCTTCACAGTTTAAAAACATTCCTCAAACCTAAAAACCTTTGACTCCCACTGCACAGAACTAAAGATGGCGTGAATGTCATCATTAGGCGTGGTACACACTAGGTCTGTTCCTGAAATCAGTCAAATCCTCTTCCCGTACGAAGATTTTTCGTAGTTTTTGACAGAAGAGAGCGTAGTTTTCGGCTTTTTTGGACAGAACGGGAACAGACCTACTATCGATCAAAACTGACTGTTTTCGTAGACAACCCTCAAAACTGAAAGTGTATACAACTGGTTTGTCGCTCAAAAATGACGAAGTGGAAAATTGTTTGCTACTGACTGACGATAAGCGGCCATCTTTGTTTTCGCTCGATTGTGTGTACCTTACCTACACAAATTTCGTCATTCGGTTTCGGTTCGAAAAACAACAACATTAACGATGGTTTGAGTGGCAAATAAAACCTATAGTGTGTACGCGAGAGACTCTTCATTCAAAAATGACATCAGTTTTGGTTGTCAGTTTTGATCGATAATGTGTACCACGATTTAGACGGACACAAATGTAATAGATCAACAGCGAGTCACGTGAAAGAAATTCTGATGGCGTAACGCTGCTCTAATATGAAATAATTTTTATACCAGAACTAGGCTCTAATTTCCCAGTAAACTATTGAAACGAGTTATGATCCCTTGTGGTCATTAGAAAAAAAAATAAGATTTCACACTTTTGGAAGAGCTGAAAACAGTTGTTGTTGACTAAAAAAAAAAACTCTTAAAACAAAACCCATAAAAAAATAACACGAACAAGATAAGAAAAAAAAAAAAACAAGAAATAAAAGCCAGTATTTAATTTAATGTGTTGCTGTTTTGATCTATTTTCAACACATAAACGAGTCGTTGGTCGGAAAGAATTCTTAACCGAAACCAGTTGACTTGTACCTTCCTGCCGGTAGGTAGTTGTAAATTTTGGGTCAATAACTGGTGAATGTCTTATAAAAACCAGCACCACGTAACAAGTATTGTATCCCGCAACAAGTAAGCGGAATTTGAATTAATTTTTTTTTTATATTTTTACCCAGCACGTGTTTCACTCTGTGACAAGTCTGAGTCACAGGTCCGTCCATCCAACCCCTCTCATTTTGACGTCACTTGATGCTAAAATTATGCCAGACGAAGGATGAAATTCGCGCTGGCAAATTGTTTTAATAACAAATCTTTTCAAACTAAATCCCATTTTAGAGCGAACAGTCATAAAATATTTCCAATAGACGTCAACAACGGTTTAATGTGTGTGTCAAAAATATGTAATCGCTTTTTTATGAATGACGAAAAATTCTTCCAAATTTTTGAGTGATAATTGATAAATTTTTATTGGAAATACTTTCCGTGGATGCCCGTTTGGCATTTGTCCCACTAGTTAGCCATAAATCAACACGCAACTATTTGACAGGCGTTTTGTTTTCTGTTTGTCATTCGGTGGACGTAGGACTAGTGTAAGCATACATTTTAGAAACTTCCGTTTTCTGAATTAATATTTTCTAAAATTTCCCTAAATACGAGTGCACGCGTTCATAAGTATCTGAGAAGTTGATTCTTTTTCTAGATAAACATGCTTCTTGGGCCTGTCAGGTCGTTGGTCGCTATTATGTTATTTTTTTTTGTGTGTGATTTTTGTATATGCTAATTTTTATTTTTAATTCGTCTTCTTTCTCTCTTTTTCGACGTCGTCTAATTATTTCATTAGTGGAAGAAGTTGTCAATGATCTACAAATTTTCAAGTATGAAAGTGTGAATTGATTTTAATGCTATCGGTAAACAAAGAAAGCGAAATGTGTTATACTCGTATGTCTGGTTTAAGGCGACAAAAATAGTAACACGTTAGCATTCAGGGTGGGTGGGTTTTCGGTAGCGAATTGTTTATTGAAAAATTTCGTAAGCAACTAAAAATTGCATAACAAGAAGCAGCAGAGGATAGGTAATAAACTGCTGTGCGACGAAACAAGAATACATAATTTGTATGTGGTCTAGTTGAAAGTGGTTTAGAAGGTAATTTGATTTCAGGTGAGACCAAGAGTTGGGAAATGCCAACGATTCAGCTGATACGAATCACTTCTTTTGTGTTGACGATGAGGAACAGCGAGAGTTAAGTTAAAAGAAACCTAAAAAGTTAATTAGGCGGATTGATAGGCGCCAGAGATAATGTACGTATACTTGTATGTTTAATTTTGTAGCTTGAATCAGGCGGATGTACTTTGTGATTTTAGACGGTCAGACGAATAATGATAAGCAATTTTTTTTTCGTGTTAATAAAGAGCCATTTCGGTAACCTTAACTTAAATTCTTACTTCAAATTGCTAATTGCAAACTTACACCGCTATAAGTGCAACACTACACCTTCCGTATTAAATGTTATTTCTTATTTGTAAAATCTGATCTTTCACAACAGATTTATGTTGCGTGCAATGTGCGCGGTCTTGTTTCTTTATTAACAAAATTTTCAAGTTTTTACTCCAGACTAATCCCCGGTATTTGGAACTACACTCACTATTGCACTACATTCTTATTTGTTGCTTTCAGCGAGGTATATTTACGAAATGGACTTGTATTTCTCGTGAAAAAAATAATCAAAGTTTGTTTTTTATTTACTCTATAAGTGGCAGCACCGTAGCGCAAGTGGTTAGTGCGTCGGACTACTGAGCCAGCGGTCTTGGGTTCGAATCCCGCCGCAAACACCTAAAAGTTTTTCACAGTGCCCACCTCTTTCGAATGTCTGACAAGCATCAAAGAGTATCATTTGTCACGATTGAGCTTCTCAATTCGCCGTTCGGAGTCGGCAAAAAACTGTAGGTCCCTTCCATTCGTGCAAAAATATAACACGCACACACAAATGGTTGCGAGAAGCAGGCCCAGGTTCACCTCGAGCTGTAGCGCCAACTAAGTAAGTAAGTATAAGTGGCAGCGAATTTTTTTTACATTCATAGAAGTCCAAGTAGATGTACTGAGGTGGCCTATGATGAGCTATAAACTTAAGTAACCCTTGAAGTTGTAGCAACATTTTGGCGTTTCTTACTTATGTACTTACTTAGGTTTCGCTACGCTCGGGGTGAACCTGGGCCTGCTTTTCGCAACCACTTGTGTGTGCGTGTTATATTCTTGCACGAATGGAAGGGACCTACAGTTTTTTTGCCGACCCCGGACGACGAGTTAAAAAGCTCAATCGTGGCAAATGATACTCTTTGATTGTTTGTCAGACATTCGAAAGAGGTGGCACCGTGAAAAAACGTTTAGGTATTGGACTCAGACTGGGATTGAACCCGGGCAGCATTGCATAGTAGTCCAACGCACTAACCACTACACCACGGTGCTCAATTTGGCATTTCTATTCGGATAATATTGAGCCACTATAAACAAAAAATGATTCGAAAAGTGACTGGACTGAGTTGCCATCATCGATGGAAACAGGTAATCCTCTTGTACTTAAGTCAACACCCGACTATTTGCATCACCAACTATAGAAGCTGGAATTGTAAATTCTCTACCACCCAAATATGATCAATTATTCCGGACATATACAGGTTTTTCCACGTTTGCGGCCAATGTTAAAGGATGCAAAAAGATGATTTTTAATTTGGAACGTTGTTAAATAGGCTTAGTAGTTTTCTCCCCAGGCGTTGGTAGATTATGAAAAAAAAAAACTATCTGGTAACACCGGTTTGGGTACAGTATCCCGTTTTCTATAATCCCGGTTTTTTTTTAAATCCTGATTTTGAAATTCTGCTTTTTTACTATCCCGCTTCTTATAATCCCGTTTATTGTATCCCCGTGAAAGCAGATGTGTTGTTATGAACTAATAACCTTTTATAAACAAGTCGTTTTATTTTCAATAAACAAAAATACCAAAATACAAACAAGTTGTACAAAAATTCAAAAAAAGCGACGCTAAAAACCTATTTTGGAATTTTTATTTTTTTTCCTTTTTTCATATTTTCCGTTTTTTTGTCTTTTAATGAAACTTTTCTTATTTCTTTGAAAAAAAACACTTGAAACTGATAAAATCATAAAAGAAAATGGAAAACATGCAATAATAAAATTTTGGACGATGAATTTGTTGAAGTACAAAAGTGGGATTCTAAGAAACTGATATTAAACGGGATTTTGAGGCAGTATTTAAAAAAACGGAATTTTATAAGACGGTGGCTTAAAACTTTTTTGGCGGAGATCTTAAAAATGGGATTCCGATACGCTCCCGGTTACACCTAATGCCATTCTGTTTCGAGTTGCGAGAATTACCTTTGAACAACAACACGGGTGGCCGTGGCGTAATGGTAGTCGTCGTCGCTTGTCATGCGGAAGGTTCACGGTTCGAATCCAGATGTCTTCGAAGTATTTATTTCTCACGAAATAAAAATAAGTTGATCAGTTTCAGAAGTTAATATCGAAACCTACTGCGAAGGCATAACACTGGCAGTAGGATGTTGGATATGGCTGAAAAAATTGATCGCCCAAACTATAATAACAAACATCTGGAAAAAACTCCTGTGAATCATAAGCAAGTACAAAAATAATACACAACTCTCCAGTTACCCTGGACACCACCCATAGAGTTAGTTGAAATTGAAACCTATCATCTGAGTTTCCTACCACTAGGTCTATCTGTCTGTCTCTCGTTTTCGTCCTTCATGTGCTCGCGCTGTGTGTAAACATTAAAAGGGTATTCATACCCCCATTAGCGTGTGTAGATTATAAACAAAAATAAAAATCCCCTAAGACGATTTAGTACGTCTATCTCCAGTGGATCTAGCTGTAGTAACCGGGGTGATCTATCACACACCTCTTTATTGAAAACTTGAGTTTTAACTGTCCAGTTTTAACCACTCAATTCGAATATAAAATGATATTCGTCTATCATGTTTTCTTTAAAATGATGTTCAAAAATTACAAAAATGCTACAGATGTAAAATGCGTCAAATTTAGCAATTTTAAGAGATGCCCCAGTGACGCTCCGTAAACTCCGTAACGTTACTGTTTCTACGCTACATATGCTGTTGTAAATGGCTGTCTCTGCTTAAAAAATACTGGGGGTATGTAAACTCATGTTTTCTAACATGTACATTAGTACTAAGTCTGTCTAATACCCGAACCAGCTAGCTCTGGAGCTATTTCTAGTACTCGGTATCAATGAAAAGCTAGTACTTTTGCATTTCTTCACATTGCTAGTACCGGCACTAGGTTCACGCAGCCGTATTAGCAACCTAATACGTCTTAACTGATATAAAATCGATTTTGACACTACATTGACTTGTGAAATTATTTTTTTATATAATTTCGGCCGTTTTCTGTAATTTTTTTATTTGCTCTCTTGCTGTACGCTGTCGATTTTCTCTGTTTCCATTAGATGCACCTGTTATTTCATCGATACTTAACATATTTGTCCATTTGATATGATGCGGCGCAAACGATCTTCCTTTTCTCCGTTTTCTGGTGGCTGTGATTCCTTGGTATCGATGCATATATTGTGCAGAATCGCGCATGCTGTTATTATTTTCTGCGCTGTGCTGGTCTTCATAGGCATACGCATATACGCACCATATGCCAAAACTGGAAATCGACGTTTCCAAACACATATCATTCCTTTTTTTTTTACCGTGACTGTGGGTGCTGCAATTCGTCCACTACCAATTGGAGAACGAAGTGAAATGTAGGTTTCGACAACCGAAAACGCCGGAAAAAAATTCACATCATCCCAATTATTTACTGTACTCCATTGTGGCATGGTAGATGCGGCGGTTAAATCCACGAACAACGATTCCTTCGTCGTTTTCGACATCATCGAAATCGCGAAGTAAATTTTCACCGCCAAAAATTAAATCCATTTTATCAATGTACACGAAATACAAAAAATTAATAAAAAATTATAGAATGCAGTCAAGAAAATCTCAAAATCGAGTACTATTTTTGTTGTGAAGAAATGAAATTTACTTTAGCCAATTTTGAGGGTCCAGCTGGTATCGAGTATTAGCTAGTACTCGGTACCAAATTCAGGGAGCTAGGCAGTTAGTACCTGGTGAAGAAATGACTTAGTACCGATTTGAGTACTAGCATTTGGTCTAAACACCAGTATTAGGGCTAGTACTCTGTCAAGAAATCGTCCGTAAGCAGTTCAACGAAGACCACACGGCCAGTTTCCATAGCCATTTGCGCCTGCGCGTTTTAATTTCTCTAAATAATTGAAAGTACCTTCGGTTTCTTGCGGTCTCCACCAAACGAAAAGCTAAGAAGTTTCTCACAGTAAATTATTCCAAAAAATGGATATTTGCTGTGATTCGAGCATACTCACTGTTCAACGCAATAACTGACTGATCCACGGCGTCTATTACAAAACTCTTTGTTTGTATTTCGATTTTAAATATGTAGATTTATTACTTCATTTAGCAACCGCAAAGTGCTTGCTTTTTTTTTTTTATTTAAAGAAGCTCTTCGTCAATATCACGTTGATCTCAATCACATTCGATCGTATCTGCACATTGGACTAATCACCTTCTACTTCCAACACGAATCGATTAGACACCCAACTCATCAATTTCATTCAACACAGCTTCGATTCGATTTCCCGGTCAGTTGTGTTTGTTGGATTACTCAATTTAACGATCAATAAAACAGCGCCAGGTGACTGAGAAGCATCATCAAGCATGCAAAGGGAAATATAGAAACCGGGTTTCGTCACATCGTTTTTAATTACCCCACTTGGCCGTGTGTCTAATAACTTCGATTTATCAGGGTTCTATGAACTCTCAACACGCCGGCAAATGACAGCGACGACTACGCGACGTCAACGGGGACTGCTAATGGCAGCATTTACTCATAAGCCAACTTACATCACTCGTCAGTGTGCTGCAACAAAAGCCCCTCGAAACCGAGTACTTGACATTTTGGTTGGACCTATGAAATGTTTTCAATTTGTTTTGACATTCGACGTAAAACCACAGACATTCTGCTGCAGCAAACATTTGCAAACCCAATTTCATCATCAAGCAAAAAAAAAATACACATTTCAAAATGTGTAATGAGGTTTGTGACTGGTGCTCGATGCTTGATGCACACCGCCGCTCCTTTACGCCTTTGATGCGGTTCTCTAGTGGGTGTTGGAAATTAATTTTCGAAAATTTCCTGCACCTACTCTGTCCGTCCCTAATTTGCAAACGATGCGATTTCCGCTGCATTTCGAAAAATATCATTAGAGTCGGAAACTCCCGAAACACGACTACGTTTTGAACGGATGACTGAGTAATTATTAACTGCGGTTGTTTTAAATTCAACGCGAATTCTCTTATATTTCGCATCTAGAATTCTAGATACACAAAAAACAGGCACACACGCACACGACTGCATAAAAATTAAATACACAAATTAATTAATTGAAATCCATGACGCATGATGTTGATGTGCGATGCATTGGCGGCTGTTGTGTTGCGCGCTCGTCAGGCTTTGCGTTGGACGATGGTTGGGCACGTCCGCGCCGCCTATAATTGTGCCGTGCGGGTTTGGAGATTGGAGAGAAAAAAAAATTATTTTTAGTATCAAACTCATCTCTGGAGTGAAAAGATACGCGAACAAAAATGCCATCGTCGTCGTTGGGGGATCAGTAAAGGCTTTGGACATGAAGCATTCGAGCACATAGTCTCCTCCCGGGCCTTTTGTATTCGAATGCATATGTATTGTATGGGTGTGAGGCAGTTGGATCACCGACGCAAACGACATTAATATAATTAATCATGGGATTGTGTGTTTAATTTGGAATTAATGACTTATCTTGAAGAATTTATGGCATCGGCAGCTGTAGGACTCAGATGGTTGTGGATATGTCTATGGCTATGTCTGTATCTATAACTTGGCGGTTGGTAAAATTTTGGGCTCGAAATTGGTTGGTAATTGAAAATTATTCCATAAATACCTGCGGAATGTTCAGTGCGATTAGTCTCCAGATTATAGACTTATACTTACTCAGAGTTAGAGCCCAAGTTTGCTTAAACTGCGAATTTCCAAAACGTTTACAGTGAGCTAGCACTCTTAGGTTCTAACGATTCCCGCAGTCCATAAAACAAGTCAAACATTCGGGCAGCTAGTCTCTCAGTCTTCTCTCTACGTAGGGACTAACAAATGACTGATGACGGCGACCATTTTCGCCCTGGTGAAGTATATCGACATCATAACTTTTGTTGTTTACCCTTTACTGGAGGATTTGCATCTTCTGGGCTCAATATCATGGACTTGGTCGTTCTTGTAAAACCAAGATTCATCACCTGTAACGATCTTATTGAAGCAGCTTAACTCTCCATTTTCAAACTTATCCCGGAAATATTGAGCAAAACGAACACCGGCCTCTTTTTGCTCGATTTATGGAACCCGTCGAGCTGACTTCTCCGAGTATTTCAGGTGATGATTTTAAACTCGTGACACAGCCATAGCATTCAACCCCAGTTCATCCGCTATCATCTCCTGTATCATCCTAGCATCTTTGTAAATTTTAGCCTTCACCAGTGCTTCATCGGTCGAGGCTTTGGACCGACCTTCACGAGATTCGTCCTCCACAGAAAAATAGCCAGTCTAGAATGTTCGAAACCACGTTGAAGTAACAAGAGATGATGCATTTATTCCGTATGTATTTTAGCATTCATGCAAAGTTTTACCTGGCGTGAGTTGACGTCGAAATCCGAAGAGAATGGCACTACGATTTTCTTCCTGTGTTGGCGCACAGTGGGGCAAATTGACTTTTTTGCTTGCAAAGATCATAGCTCCTAAACGAAAAAAGATATCGGGATAATTATTTTTTCTGTTTGAAGGAAATTTCCAAGGCTATGAAATATTGACAGGGTGTTTCAGAATGTTCTGCTGAAATACAACTTTTCTTTCCAAAGGAAATGGTATTTTACCTCAAAAATTGTCAAAAGTAGGCAACTGAAGTAAATACAGTATGTCTTAAAGTCAAACAGTGGTGCACAAAAGTAAGCGAACAAGAATTTTTTTTTACATATTTTTGCAGGTGTATCAAAGCCCTCTTTTTTTATTTTGCTGCACATTAGAGTACAAATATACTAATTCGGTGGAAGTTTTAAGTCAGAAAAGTATGTTAACCCTTTAGTGCATATGATGCATATCTGCATCATACCTTTATATCCGCTCTCCGCTCCGCTCAATTATCTAATTTTTTTTGGTTTTGATCCCTCCCTGACTGTTCTAACGATCATTTTCAATTCCTGGAAATTGTGTGTGTGTAAGTTTTGGCACGAAAAATCAAACTCAAAGTCAGAAAACCAGGAAAAGTAAAAGTGATCACATCCTGTCAGTTTTGTATATTTTTTTTATTTATATTTTTTCTTTTGTATTTTATATATGATGCATATCTGCAACATCATAAATTATGGTATGTGAATCAAGGTCCTTGGAAATGTGAACTACACATAACTTCATGGCTGTTTGTATACCGTAAATGCATCGCGATGCATACCTGCATCTTAGTGAAAATTCGATTTTCCGGAAAAACGAATGGACATTTTTTTTTTTATATTTTTTTTTTTGAGTTCAGGTTATTTTTCTACATAACATATATTAAATTCGCTAAAATTAAAAAAATCATGCATTAAAGGGTTAAGTGGTGTAATGCTAAAAAAAATTATAAAACTTAGGAAAAATGGTGTACAGTATTTATTTATTGTATTTTTATCCAAAGTTTACCCCTTTGGATATAGTATTTTACTTTAAAATTAAATTCAAATATTAATGTTTGTAGTAACTGCAGAGAATTACGAAACAGTGGAGGAAAAAAAAATTTTATTTTGTGTTGCAAACATTTTTTTTTATTAAGTGGCACATCAACATAACAAGCCATTTCAATAATGTATTTATCACCTCCTTATTGACTCCAGCTATGATTTTATGAAGAGGATTAGGGGCTGCCGAAAATAGGCCTGAAAATCGCAAAATCCCTATCACAATAAATTGGTATACATTTTTTTACCTGTAAAGTATACATACATAAACATTTACAAACTCCTTTCGCCTTAAACAAAAAAAAAATTGAAAAAAAAAACCAAAAAAAATGTACTTACACTGATCAAATCACTCTAGCTCAAAGATTTGCAAATATTTGCAGCTGGGCTTCTAGGAGAATGTTCAGAAATACATGTACTTTAAATTTCCGTTGAGCTTAGTAGACCATACATTATCGTAACTTTTTTTTTTAAACACAATATAAAGTCCAAAAAGTGTACCAAAAACATGTTTTCAAAAAACCACTAATTTCAGAAAATCAATATTCCAAAAAAGAAACGTATGTTGCATTTAAATTAAAAACAACCATATGTACCAAGAAAGTAAAAAAAAAACCTAACTTTAACTGGCTATACTTATCATACCAATTGTCCAAATTTAGTAATTGTTTCGGTTTCTTGAGGTCCAAACAATTCTTAATTCAGAAGATAAGCTTTTTTGCATTATAAACACACGCGAAAATTGAATTTTGCAAGCACTTTTGCAAAAATGCCCCACAGTGTGGCGGTGGAACTTCAATCGAGCTCACGTCACTAATTTTTCTCTTTCTCGTCTCCATTTTTACCTATTGTTCTGTGATTTGGAAACAAATATTCTAAGCTACAGAACTGCATTTTTTTTTTTCAAAAACTACTAAATTGACAGCAGCCAAGCAAACTTCTGTTAGTCCCTACGTAAAGCTATGTCGTCAGACTTTGGCCTTTGCTGCTGAAAACTTTGCTGTTGAAAACGGATCGAATCGCGGCCGGAGGTAGGTTCATAAAATGACCTTAGGACAAAACTGTCGTTCTCACGACTGGCAAGACATGGCAAAACATTTCTAAGACAGATCTACTTTCCGACATTTTCCACAGGAGGTTTAGTTTTTTAATGAATGGTGTTCGTGTGGTTCACGAGGTAGAGGGAGGAAATTCGCTGGTTCGCGGTTCAAAGAATGAAAGGTGTGGAATGCTTGTTACAATTTCAACAATATGATAACTTTATTTCAAGCAAATATCTAATATTTAATTCAGGAATATATTCAATAACTTTCACTTGGTAGGATGATGTGGTAGGTTTTTGTTCCTCCGAATACGTCCGCCTTCGATGATGATGTTGATAGAAGAGAGCGATGCTAAGAAAAAATTTCTTTCCTGTTCGTCTGTTCAGTGGCCCTCAAAGTGTTCTACATGCTGATGTTGGCCTGACACCCAGGCCACAATACGCTTACACGGAACATACCGGCCCCCACTGATGGAACATCTGAATTGAACTCAAATTATAACTCTGCCTTTGCTAAGTGGTTATTTCTGGCCGCCACTTACTCGGCCTGCAAGCTAGAATTCTTCTCCGAGCTCAACTCTCGATGTCCTCCACTTGATTTCGGTCGACGTCTTCTGAGAAAAGAGAAAAAAGATAAAACAAATAAACGAAAAAAAATGTCAATTAAATATCAATCAAATGGATAAATTAATTTTGTTCATTGGTTCGCCTTCGGGTAGTAAGCAAATCTTACTAATGGGTCGTTTGCATATGCCACCAGATGTTCGGAGCGTAACCACCCTTACCAAATGGTCTGGACCCGGATGAACCTCAATGACCCGGGCTAGTTGCCAGTGAATGGCAGGTAGTTGGTCATTTCTAATAAGCACTAAGTCGTTGATACCAACATTCCTTTCCTTCTTCATCCATTTTGGTCGCGCTTGCAACCTACCGATGTATTCCCGTTTCCACTGGTTAGCGAATCCTTGTTTCATCTTCTGCACCAAGTCAAACCGACGCAAAGGGCTGATATTCTCGTGGATTAAATTTGGTTCAGGAGGAGCCAGCAATGGTTCGCCGATGATAAAATGTCCGGGTGTTAGGGGTTCTAGATCATCGGGGTCATTGGTAAGTGGGCACAATGGCCGTGAATTTAAAACGGCCTCGATTTGGGATAGTAAAGTGGACATTTCCTCGAACGTCAACGTTGATAACCCAACTACTCTCTTGAGGTGATGTTTGATCGATTTCACACCAGCCTCCCACAAACCACCAAAATTCGGGGAAGCTGGCGGAATGAAGTGCCAAGTTATGTTCAGGTTTGCTAATGAAGGAATTATGTCCGACTGCACCGTTTGCTGAAAATCCAATTTGGTACGACGTAATATTCTCTCGGCTCCAACAAAATTGGTGCCATTGTCACTGTAGATATGGCTACAGTAACCTCGACGTGCAACAAAACGATAGAAGGCCGCTAGAAATGCCTGCGCAGTTAAGTCCCCAACCGCCTCGATATGGATGGCTTTGGTACAAAGGCAGATAAAAATGCAGATATATCCTTTCCTCGCAGCAATTCCTCGGCCCTTTGATGGTCGAATGCTGATAGGTCCAGCGTAGTCTACCCCTGTGTGGGTAAAGGCGCGTGAAAACTCGATTCGTGGTGATGGTAGACTACCCATCAGCTGTTGACAGGGTTTGGGTCTATGACGGAAACATGGGAGGCACTTATTTATTTCTGAGCGTACTGCATTTCGCCCATTTAAGATCCAGTATTTATGTCGAATCAGAGTCAAGGTAACCTGAGTTCCGCCATGCAACGTGGTGAGATGAGCTTGACGAATGATTAAAACTGTAAAATGGTGACGAGCTGGTAAAATGATCGGGTGCTTTCGGGAAAGGGAATAGTTCGAACACTGCAATCGGCCTCCTACGTGCAAAATTCCCTCCGCGTCGAGTTCTGGATTCAAGGTCATAAACTGCTTCCAGTGCGAGATTTTCTTATGTGGCTTCAAATGATCTAGAGCGTTAGGGAATGAAACTGTTTGAATTACCTTTATCCAATACCGCGTCCAGGATTGGAGTTCTTCTGCAGAAATGGGGCCTGTTCTGCGATTCGAGCGATTCCTTTCCCTGGCATTGAACCCAAACCTCGCGCAGAGTACCGACATCCGTAGGAGTCGACCTAGCGACGAGAAATTTTCGATAAAGGCATCTTCCACGGTAACTGTGTGAATATGACGTGAGGTTTTTTCAGTCGCTATCTCCTGCTGCTCGTCCTCATTTAACTGTGAATCAAACGTGTCTGTTAATATTTCGGGTTTAAGTAACATGGTTGGTCCATGCCACCATAGTTTGTGCGTTGCAAGTTCTTTTGGATATAATCCTCGTGTGGCACTATCCGCGGGATTTTGACTGGTGGGAATATGACGCCACTGTGACAGGGATGTAGTTTCGAGAATTTTGGATAGACGGTTAGCCACGAATACCTTCCATCTAGATATATCACCCTGAAGCCATGCTAACACGATTTTGGAATCGGTATATGCGAAAATGTTTGAGTCGTGGATTTTTACATGCAAACCGGATCGAATATGTTTCAGCAATTGAGCCAGTAATGTCGCCCCACATAATTCCAGCCTTGGGATGGATATGGGCTTTACTGGAGCAACTTTCGTTTTCGCCGTTAAGAGCGCTACGTGAATAGAGCCATCGGTTTTTACTGTCCTCAAGTAAACTGCAGCTGCATATGCATTAGAAGATGCATCACAAAACGCGTGTAATTGATAGCAAGTGTTATCTGAGAAGGTATGCAGCCATCTCGGAATTTTGATATAGTGTAAATCGGACAAACCATCTAGGAATCGATTCCAATTTCCCTTTAGTTCGTTGGGAATCGACTCATCCCAGTCAAGATTAAATTGCCACAGCTGCTTGAGAAATATTTTGGCCACCACGATGACTGGTGCGATCCACCCACTCGGATCGTACAACCGTGCAATGACCGATAACTGAACGCTTGGTGTTTGGCAGTTGGGTGGTATCGAACTTGAATTTGAACGATAAATAATCCTTTGCTGGTTGCCAATAGATCCCAAGAGCTTTGACTGCATCATTTTCGTTCAGTGCCAAAGGTAATTGTACTTCACGATCTTCTGGGGAAAGATTGCTTAATAATTCGGACGAATTACTAACCCACTTTCTTAACTCGAAACCACCTGCTTTCAAAAGATTAATTAGTTCAGTTTGTAGTTCAGAAGCATACCTTATATTATCTCCGCCTGAGAATATATCATCCATGAACCGATCGGTTATGATGACAGTTGATGCTAATGGATACGATTCTCGTTCATCGAAGGCCAATTGATGAACAGTTTTGATAGCAAGATATGGGGAACTAGAGTTTCCAAACATCACCGTGGAAATTGCATAGTCTTCAATTGGTTCATTTGGTTGATTTCTCCAAACAATTCGTTGGAAATTTGCATCGGAGGATGCCAATAGAATTTGCCGGTACATTTTGGTAATGTCCGCGCAGAAAGCAATATATTTCAATCGCCAGTTAAGAACGACTAGGATGATATCATTCTGCAACGGTGGACCAGTGATCATGACGTCGTTCAGTGATTTACCGTTTGTGGTTTTCATAGCTGCGTTAAAGACAACACGCAGCTTGGTGGTCGAGCTCTCTTCTTTCACTACTGCGTGATGGGGAACATAACTACAGCTATATGATATAATATCTTCGGTGTTGGTAGATTGATGCTCCTCTTCGGTTGTCACTACGCGATGCATGTGACCCAACTTCAAATATTCGAGCATGACGGCGCTGTAGTCTTTTTTTAAGCTGGTATCTCTCAGAAAACGCCTTTCTAATTGTAGCTGGTGGCGAACTGCAGCATCGCGCGATTTACCCAACACGGCAGATTTGTCGAGGTAGGTTTTAAACGGCAAACGGACAATAAATCTCCCTTCAGCATTTCGGTGGTGTGTTTCAGCATAAAATGATTCACACCATTTTTCCTCAGGTGTGAGGACACGCTGTTCTGGAACACTTTCCAACTCGAAAAATTTCTGAACCAAGGTGTCGATATCTGACCGGATAACCAAACTGGCCACATTTACTGTCAACGGCTTTACCTCTGATAGATTAACTGGGCCGCAGATGACCCATCCCAATTTGGTCTCCTGCGCGATTGGATCACCTGCTGCACCCCGTCGAATACCACCTAACAATATCTGTACATAGACGTCGGCACCCAAAAGAATATCGATCTTCGCCGGGGAAAGATATTTGGGGTCCGCCAACGGGATTTGATCGAGGTGAGGCCATGAACGAAGTGGAACTTGACGGGTAGGTAGGAGGCTGGTCAATTTTGGTAGAATAAATGCCTCCACACTTAACGTGAAACTGGCATCAAGAGGAGAGTGGACGTCTAGCAACACGCTATTCCGTGAAGTCTCCGCCGCTGATGCGCCTAATCCACTAATATTGGCTCTGATTGGAGTCCGATTCAACCGAAGAGTTTGGGTGGCATGCTCGGTAATTAGTGTGGCTTGTGAGCCAGAATCTAGTAAGGCACGAAGATGGTGTATGGTGCCATCGCATGACTTGACGCCAACAATGGCGGTTGCCAATAGCACTTCACAATCAATCACATCTGGTCGCGATGCTGTCGGTGTTGCATGAAGATTCACATGGCTTATATTCGCGTTGGCGGATGGTGCAGTGGTGTTTGGTGGACTGGCTAACGGAGGTGCCGTTACTGGTTGTTTAGAACCGTGGACGGTTGGGTTGTGGAGTAACGTATGATGACGACTGTTGCATTCACCGCATGTGCGTGGGCTCTGGCACTGACTTATCTGATGATTAAACGCAAAACAGTTATAACAATAATTTAGCCCTTTAATTACCTTTTCTCTGTCTACCACAGACATACATAGAAACCTCGGACAAAGACGGATAGCATGGTTTCCATCGCATATGCTGCACTTGATTTTAGCGGCTGATTTTGTCAATTGTTGGGTTTTGACATGAAACGATTTCGGTTGTTTGCTACTGCCAGGCTGGTTAATATTAGAAAATCCCTTTTTGATTGGTTTAAATTGTGCATTGGAAATTAACCTTTCAGATGACAGCTTATCTGGTGGCATCTCTTCGATGGTTTGAATGCGAATTTCGATGCACTCTGATATCTCCTTGAAGGTTGGGATATCCTTGCTTTGGCTGGATGATTGCACCCAAAACTCACGGGTGTCGTGTGGTAATTTCTCACTTATATAGAACACTAATATTGGCTCGAAATGGTTTAGTTCAAATCCCCATGACTTCATTACGCACACACACTCTTTGCCCACATTAAGCAGCTGAGTTAAACTGGTAGCATCCTCACACTTGATGTTAGGTAGAGAGGCGAATGATTTCATATGCTTGTGAAAAAGCGTCCGTTTATTCTCATAGCGCGCGCACAACAGTTTATATGCCTCTGCGTAATTTTCGGCTAACAATGGCAGTTCTCCAATGACTTTAACTGCATCTCCGGTGAGAGAGCTTCGCAAATAATGGAATTTCTGGATATCCCCTAATGCACTGTTTTTATGTATCATTGAAGTGTACAAACTATTAAATGCCGACCAAGAGTTGTATGTGCCATCAAAAACGGGGATGCTAATTCTTGGCAGATTAACATACGCACTATTTGATGCCGGCACAGTCGTGTCGTTGGATGCCGATGAGTTTGAACTGTTTTGTTGATTTGATTCCAAAGCTGGGAGTAATGCAAACAAGTCAGTTTCGATTTCGCCACATGCTGCTATGTAGATTTCTTCCACTCTCTCCATCCAGTTCGCTGCTACATACACCTTCATTTCTTCACTCTCTACTTGCAGAATTAACACATGATTTTCTTTGAATTCAGTGTAATGCCCTTCCAAAGTCTCCAGGCGACGTTTGTAGAGAGCTGGAGTGCGGCGCTCCTGTGGTGACTTACGATGATTGTCAATACTCCGCTCGATGAGATTGAACAAAGATTTCTGCTGTTCAAATAATGCTTTAAATGATGTCATATTCGGCCATGTGAGTTAACAGTTGAAGGAAAAATTATGGTTAGAATTTTTTTTTTTTTTTTTATTTTTTTATATTTTATTTGGGTGATAAGTATAAGGGCTTCTCTTGATTAAGTTATCAACTTGTCGAATTTAAGCAAGCAATTCCCGGGTTTCGGCACCAAAATGTTCGTGTGGTTCACGAGGTAGAGGGAGGAAATTCGCTGGTTCGCGGTTCAAAGAATGAAAGGTGTGGAATGCTTGTTACAATTTCAACAATATGATAACTTTATTTCAAGCAAATATCTAATATTTAATTCAGGAATATATTCAATAACTTTCACTTGGTAGGATGATGTGGTAGGTTTTTGTTCCTCCGAATACGTCCGCCTTCGATGATGATGTTGATAGAAGAGAGCGATGCTAAGAAAAAATTTCTTTCCTGTTCGTCTGTTCAGTGGCCCTCAAAGTGTTCTACATGCTGATGTTGGCCTGACACCCAGGCCACAATACGTTTACACGGAACAAATGGTCAAACAGCTTGTCGAAAACTTGGTGGATATAATCTAGAAAACAGTGTCTATAGAGTTTGTCAAGACGTTTGACACAATTTGACACTAGCGACAAAGAAATTTGGGGTCGAATATGTTGAAATGTTTTTTAAAGAATTTAGTCTTAGCTTCAAAGCTGTCACTCGCCCCAAGATCTTTCTCTATAGATCCTAAAACCCGCTCTATATTTCGACCCATAAGGGACAAAGTGGGCTATAAACAGAATGTTTGTTGATTGTTCAAAAAAAATGTATGAACGTGTAAAATTGGAACCCTGTGGCAATCGATAAGAAACGCTTTATATTTCTTTCATTGTGAACTACAAGGTTTGATGGTAAACCAAAAGTCGTAACAAAATCTCAAAGTAACCACGTTATCATTTGTCAGCTTAACGAACTGTCAAAATGTTTTGTTTTGTTTTGTGTTTGTTTTTTGCCTTCATTTGGACTTTTAACTGTCTCGCATTCAAATTCGTCAGCGGAAATTTGGTTCTTAATTGACTTTCAAAAGTCTTTAAAAATATTAACTACAGTAGCACCTACTCGTAACGCTGATACCATAGAACATTTTTAACAAAACAAAAATGTACTTAAAATATTTGTTTCACGGTTACCAACGCATTTTCTCTATCACCGCAGGCAGATTTATACGCCTTCCTTTGAAGCCTCCAAAACAGCACCAAATATCTTGTGGGAGAGGTTGGCTTTTTCTGTGAATTTTGTTTTTATTTTAAATGAATCGATAAAGATTTTGGTTTATGAAACCTTTTAAGGAATAAAAACCGCCCAAATGTTTTATCTCAAGGAATAATATTTTCTGCCCGAAAGCTTGCTAATTATTCGGGCACTAAGCACGTAGAATAAGATAAACCTCAGATGTGATTACCTTTCTCTGTTGTGTGTGTGTGTCTGTGAAATTAATTCAATGTTGGTTAATTCCTATGCGAGGAAAGGAATAGGAAACCCTTTGCGAAAAGTTTGAATAAATAAAGCAAACCGGTGCGATTTCATGACGGACCGACGGACTTTACTTCATTCTCATCTGTCAATGCCAGCACTACTTTATCTATACACACAAAGGAACCAGATTTTTCATATCACAACCATCATCAAGGAGTGGGCACAAATTGGCACGCGTGCAATTATGAACCCGTTTGGATATTTACAACGCCATCCTGGTTGCCATTGCCTAAAAATCTATTCTTCAACCCTCTTTCTCTCTCTCTACCCCTTCGCCATTAAATACGGAATAATATTCATGTGCGCACGAGACAGACTGGAGAAACCATCACCGCACACCCTTTGCTCATGATTGAAAACCGGCAACAGTGCCTTTTGCCTCTGATAAGAATCTCAAGGGTTGAAGGACCAAAAGCATTAAAATGCTTTCCATTCGCGACTAATACGTAGAGAGACAGGCTGGTACACTAACAGTACAGCCACCAAAGGAACTCACTGTCGTTTGGATACAAATCGATTTTCTGAAGCGGAAGGATACAAAAAAATACTGCGGCGGTATAAAATGCTTTGGTGCTGCGCTACTTTTCGTGTGCTTGTGCTCCTCTTCAAGGAAGCATGTTTGACTTCAATTTTCACTTCTGCAAGTGGAAATGTTCTCTGCTCGGCATTTGCCTTTAGTTTCATTACACATGGAGCTATGTATGTACATAAACCAACTCATGTAAAATAGGGGGGACTCTCCCTTCATCTACTTAACATGTGCGCGCTGGGTATTGTGAGATACGAATGCTGTAACAACTAGTAAGCGATTTAAGTGGCTACCACCTTTTGAGTCCTTGATGATGAATGAATGAATGCATCTAGTTTTTTTCTTGTTCTCTGTTTTTTGGAAGGCAATTGCCAAGCAAATCATGTCGAGAGTGACGGTGACGGCGCGCGGTAAAATAGCAGAAAAGTGCCCTGAAATTTAATGAAAAAAAAAATCTAAAGTATCTCCGTAGTTAAAGCGATAAAAAAGAATGAAAAAGGACATAGCGCAACAACATAAACACGTACCAGTGATGAAATCCTAGCCATTCACAGTACAGCCAGGAAATCCGTACGTCAATTTAAAGTGTCACACACGATGTGGGCCGGATATTAAAAACGAAATGGCCGGCGTGTGATACCATCAAAGAAAAATTTCCTTCCACCAAAAAAGAAACAGGAATTGCCCAAATGAAATGCTCGTCGAATTAATTGTTTTCTGTTTTTTTCATTTTGCTTGAAACGGAGGTATTTACATACATGGAATACGGCTTTGTAGGTCCCGGAAGTTATGACAGATGATTTTATGCTAGAAAGGATTTTTTCTGTTTTGAAACACAACTAATTTAGGAAATTGCTTATTTAGAAAATTTTGATAGAAAATAACGACTGTATACATAGGTACATATATACATGTATGTATGAGAATGCCATCGCTTCGTTCAGTAGATAGCTCTACGAGCGGCCGGCGCACAGTGGTTTGAGAGGCGAAAAAAATCAAAATTTTTAAATTGTTTGAAACACTTAGTGGCTATGCATTCTTAAAGTATATAAGTTGGATAGCACATTTCGATGAAATGGAGAAAAATTTACACTTATGGTAACAGTTGCGATAGCTTTAAAGTCACTCCATTATGAAAACATTTTTTGTGCATATAGCGAAGTGCCTTGTACTCTAGTCAATATATGTTCCGCGACAAGTTGATATTCATTTTAAAATTTCAAATACGTTTTACAATATGTCTAAAGATTACGTTAACGTTATCGTAATTTTAATTTTCTTATTCTTCAAGCAGCTATGAATTTTTAAAATAAATGGTCTAAAAATCAATATGTGGGAAAGTTCAGTAGAGCAGAACAAACGTGCTGCACTCCCCTCCATTTGAATTTCTCACTTAAAATATTCCCTGGAGTCTTACCTAAACAACGGTACCATTTTCAGCTGCGTAAAGCTGCGTCCCCGCTTATAAGTTCAAAAATACCGTTGACAAATCAGCTCTTTTTCAGTCTGTCGTTATATGGAGATGGGAATCTCACTATACCTCCCTTCAAAGCAATCTAATTTTTTCCTCATTTGATAGCTATTGTTTCAACTAGTTTGTGTGCTAATTAAATTCATAGTAGAAATAATTTTAGGCTGTGGCCGTGATTTTTTCATTTAAGTACATATGTAGTTTCGGAGATAAGCGCGGGGAATAGAAATTTTCACACATTTTCGGCAATAACTCCAAAAGTTTCTTACAGAAAAAAATAAGGAAAATATTTTTGAAATCTGTGCTTTTAGCCCTTTCGAATGGTGTCCAACATGTTATATTTTTTAGAATTTTTTTTTTGTTGAGCTCTAATTTTAGCCACCCTGTATAGTTGTTTCGCAATATGTGTCAATATGTTGTCTCAAATATGTGGAACACCGTGATGTATGAGTGAGCTAAATTTCAAGTTTCTAGGTAGAACGTTTCTTGATGTTTTTATCGTAACAGATATTTTAGACTTAGAGCGAATTTATAATGGTTCCGTGTTACCATTGGGTACGGAACCTTAAAAAATTATGAAAATACAAATATAAGTAAATACATTTGAATTTATTTTTATAAAAAATCAGTAATATTTAATCGTCAGATATTAGTTTTTAGCAGATTTTTAATGTATTTTTTTATTTAAAATTTTATTATATAAAATGTTAAATAGTAGTAAATAGTAGTAAAAAAATACAAACACTTTGGTGAAAAAATCATCAAAATCGGTCCAGTACTTTAAGAGATATAGAATTATTTCGGCGCTTCCATACAACCTGAACCACTGTGCGGCGTGGAACTGACTCTCTGATCCGCTGTAACATACATAGAGTAAATTGTCGAAATTGATTTCGAAAAAAAGAAACTGAGCTCAAATCTGTACAAAAATTGACGTAATCGTTATGAAACCAAAATTTAAAAATACTTTTGGGCATATTCGCCATCTGTGATTTGTTGTTGAGTAATTTTCTTCAGCCAACCGATTGGAAAGCTGATGAAAGCTGAACTCTACGAGTACTAAGCTACAAGTTGTTCTCTTGGTGTAAGTCTGGGAAAAGCTGAAATGTTACTCGTAACCACCAACAGAAATCGGAAGATTCAGATTTGACGAACTTAATATGCCATGGCCAATTATCTCGTGCAAAAACTCACCGATAAACAAAACACAGAACCACGGGTTGCGAAAAAGTGTTCATGTGTACATGTGCCTACTTACATGGATGTTCTGGAAAAAAAATGAGAACTTCCACCAGGGATAACTCTATAATATGTATGTAAGGGTGTTAATGCTAACCTCTTCGCCAGACTGATTTGAAATTAAGAATTTAACATTGAGAGAGAACGACTAGTGGTTCTCACGGCATGATCGTTTTTTTTTTTTTTAAATATCCCCAGACAACAGGATCCAAGAAGTAACCAAGCCTTGACTGAGAATGGAACCCAAGTCCTCTGCGTGGTAAGTTGGTTACATACATATTCATATGTATGTATATTATGTGCGTGCACAAGACCGCCTACTTCCTTGAGCGGATAATCTACAATAGACTCCTATCAGCAATTAAAAGAGCACAAGGCTAATCGGAACACCAATACGGTTTTCGCAAGTCACGATCCACGGTAGACGCAATCAACGCTATATAACAAGAGCTCAAGCCGCTATAGAGGTTAGGCGCTGGAAAGGAGGCACAAAAAAAACTATGTCATCATAACCCTGGACATGAAGAATGCATTTAATTCGGCAAATTGGAAGCGGATATTAATCGGATCAAAATATCAAACTATCTGCGTAAAATGATAACAAACTACTTTGCAAATAGAGTCTTCCTTTATGATACCGACGAGGGAGTTAACTGGAGGTGTGCCATAAGGCTCGGTCCTAGGTCCGCAACAGTTTATAAAACAATCGCTCCATCTCAATATCAATATGCCACCTAGATCGTGCGATTTGACACCGTTAGACCCTTTTTTTTGGGGTTATATCAAGGGCCTTACCTAATGTCTACGCCAACCATCCATAAACTCTTGACGGGGTTTGGAACAACATGTACGTCAATTTATGGCCGAGAAAGTCCGTAATGGACATTGAATGATGTTCTATTCTATATGTCTAAACGTAAGCAATTTACTTTCATATGGAATGAAAATATCTGAATCATTTGTTTTCATTTCAAAATTAATCCGTGCGCACCAGTTCGATAACCCCGAAGACTTCTTTGTTTAACTCGAATGGCTTTCAATACATTGGCAGTTGTCACACTTGATGTTGTATCTTTTGTGGCTTCCTTACCATCGAACAGCTCTGTTTTAAGTACCCCTATCAATATGGATTATGGCCATAAGTCCACTGAATTAATTGTCATACTTGCCTCCACCCAACACAACTCATTGTGACAAAAATAAACAACTAGGTTACAAATTCCATCCGTCGCCCACTCACTTTCCGTGGACTACTTGTCGTCCCACTAATGTTTATGTATGTTGTTACCTACTTAGCTTAGCGTAAACATTTCGCCTGTAACCTTGAACTCGAAAATTCACTTTCCAAATGGAACTGCACACAGCACATAATCGACTGTTGGCAGTTTTCGCTACGCCATTAATCATCGCATCTAAATAGCTGGTGAAAGAGTCAACGTCCGCTGGTATATTATATATATTTTTTTTTTACGGAACTCGAAATGAAACATTATTTCATTAATCAGCGCGGCAGCAGCCGTTTCACGCCCCATTAGCCGCAACACACCACTTTCAATTTTTATTTCGTCATCACAGATTGTTGCATATGACTCTCATCGGGAAACGTGCAATTTCCAAACTCAAAATCAGAAAGAATTAATTTGTCGTGATTACGTCAAACAAAACCAATCATCAATGACAGTAGTTTCGGCGGCAGGCAGCATCACCGCGCTCGATGCTAGAACGCGCGCGCTTGCTATAATGATGATGTGCGCGTCCATGAAATATGCTACCGTCAGGGTGACAGTACCACCTGGGCTAAGAGTGCCGACATAACGCCACTACTGCCACAACGGCCACTGGAAAATAGTTAATTGTTCAATCAATTGATTGTGACTCGATAGATGTTGGAGATGGATTTTAATGCGACTTTGACATGACTTCAACTTGACGTTCCCAATAGTGCGAGGCAATTTATTTTATTTTTATTTCTTCTGTTTTTTTATATTTAAATTTAACAAGCTGCTAACCTCCGTATGCACGATTCGAGAATTTATTAAATTAATTGCGAACGGGGAGTTTCATCTAAGTGTGGAGTTTTGGTTACGGATTTGAATCTTCGTATCTATGAAGTAGCGTGCAGCCAACATTATGAAGTCATTAGCTATTTTTTCAAATCCTCTTCGCGGGACATAGAAAATGGTAATGAGAATCCGCCGTCCGTCCATTTGACAATGTGAGAACTGCAAAATGGCTGTGCAATTGAAATTAAATAAAAATTAAAAATAGCCATTGTGTAAACATATATTGAGAGACAACAGCAGCAGAGATCCATTGTTGATAGAAGGATGGAATTGATTTATGCGCAAATGAAATTATATGCTGCTAGATAAGACGACTTAAAAGCTATGAAAAGCTTACGTCATTCGCCTTGAAATTCTTTAGCGCTGCCCTTGAGTTTGTGTAGTGCCCGTTAATTGGCATTTGAAATTATTGCCTTTTTTTTGTTTTTCAGATACGATTTCAACTTGTTGATATTTTTTTTTTTCAAAAATCTTCGCGTACAGAGGACACCACTTCTTGTCTTAACCACATTCTCTTTATGCCATGTAATAATTGTTTTTGTATTTGTTCAGTTTACAGATACAACTTTCGCTTATCTCTGTCAAGGAGTCATTTTCATTTTGTTTCGTAACAATCCTTTCACTTGTTGCTTGACTTTCGCCTTCAAGTGGTTTAAAGAAGAGTGACAATCAGGTACTCCACTGTGTTCGACTTCAAGGGAATCACAGAGTAATGCTTTAAAACCAGCTGGGCTCCAGATTTCAAGTAGCAGAAGGAATTATTGTCTATGACTTGGAATTCACAAGACAAACAATTTTTCTTAGAACTCAAATATCAGTTATATTTCTATACACAGGACAGAATTTTCTGTCCAGATTAACCTTTTTTTTTTATTTGCTGTTACATAAGTGAAAAATAACTTAACAGGGATACGTTCAGCCATTTTTGAAGGATGCATGTACGCGATCGCCTTGCTTAGTCTCTGCAATGGCTTTGTTAGTATCTTCATATGGTTATACAGTGCCGTTCGAACAATATTGCTCAAACTATTTTTGTCGAAGTTTGGCGGATTGGTTCCAATAACTATATATATTTTTGAATGAGGTTTTGTTTTATTAGGTATTCTCAAACGTTTCATGACACCTTAAGGGCGTTAGAACTTTTAACCTGCAGTCAAGGGAGCAAAATGGCCTTAGACCGAAAAATGGGGTTTTTGGGTATACTTAGCTCATTTCAAGAAATTAATGAAAAATCTTAATTAGTGGGTTTTTTTTTTTTAATTTTAATTAACATATTCCATTCAATCAGTACTTTAATGGACCTCCTCTTTCTTTAACATCTGCGATTCATTGACTCAGATCGGGTTTTTTTAATGTGGATGCAGGTATGGTGTTTCACGTCCGAATTAGTAAATTTTTTAGGATGTCAATTGACTCTGGACCCTCTTGCAATCTTTAGTTTCATGATTGGCTAGATATTCTCAATTGGATTGAGGTCTGGGCTGTAGGGAGGTCAGCTTAGCACATCAATTTTGTTTTCTTCGAAGTACTTTTTAACCTAAAAAATTGAAAAAAAAATAATAACAGTTTTTAGTCATAGAAGTTGTAGCTTATTTTAAAGCTATAAATTAATCTTTCATTTGAAAAAACAAAAACAAGTGCATAAATGCTCATGAATATGCAAGTGTCACCAAAAACTCTAGCGCGGAGGGCCCTAATTCATGTTCTAGGACCCGTAGATAAACTGCTGCAGTGTCTTTCGATTCAAAAGAGGCCATTTTACCTTCTGCATCTCCAGATAAACTTCCGCAGAACATCGCACCTTCAGTTCTGTGGGCATCCGTAGGGCATTCAGAGCTCAGTCTTTCCCTCTCCAACATGAAGCTTAAGCTTGTATTCTTCGGATAAGATAATATTGTTCCACATGTTTTGAATCCAATTAAGATGTTTCTCAGCCCAAATTAACCGTTTTTCTGTGACTTTTATTGGAAAAACTGGCTTCAGTACTTGCTTGAGTGCTCTTTTACGAGCCCTTTCCTCACTGAGCCTCTACTGAAATTATATTTTCTGTAACTCGGAATAGATCAGTTTTAATATCCACTGAAGTCTTGAACCGATGCCAATGGCTTTGGAGCACAATAAAACGCTCTTCCACTGAGGTCGTCTTTTTTGGCCTCCCTGCGCCTTTCCTTTTGCTTTAAGTCCCGGTCTTACGATATTATTTTAATTTCCATACCACAATTCGTTGAGCAACATTAAATCTTTCAGAAAATTAACGGGTTGTCGAATTTAGTCGTGACAGATTCAAAATATTAGATTTATACTCGCAATTGATGTTTCCCTTTAGACGGCTATAACGAGCCATGTAAATGCACCTTTCATTCATAATTACATCGACTTTTGTGCACTAATTAAACAATGCAGAAAAACGTCGTAGCTCTTATAAATTCCAAGAATTGCATCCGAAAGAGTAAGAAAATGTTTAGAGCAAAATTGTTCATGCCATTGTAACATATGTATATCTAAAAGTATTTAAGGTAGCTAGCGGGCCTCGTGTCAAATCATTTCACTTTTTCTGTGTTGTGCTTCATTGAATTTAGTTCAACATATGTATTTGCATTGCAGATACACTTTGACACTTTTATGACCTTTCGCTATTTTCTTTAGTTTCTTGACTGCGTAGCTGCTAAAAAACTGTTTATATATTTTTTTTTATAGATATACACATACTTTTTGACATTTTTGCAATATTTTCAGGCTTTAAGCTTTCACACAGATGACAAATTTGGCTCTGATAAATGGGTTCCACTTTAACAAGCAATATGCATTTTCCAGTTAGCGAAAAAAAGTGGCTCTTCTGTCCATATAGTCCCCCGTTTAGTTTCTTTTTCAGCCCATTGCAACATCTTCCAATCGAGGACTTAAGCGAGTGCTTCATCTCGATGGTTATAGTTTTCCTCTTTACTTTCATGTTCGCTTAATCATTTCGTTATTGGAGAGTGGGTTACGTCGCTGATTTCAATTGGCAGTTCACTGTTTAATCTTTTGACGTCTGTCCATCAATCTTCAATCTTAAGATTCATCTTGGCTTTAATTCAATCTTATACAAGTGTCGACTTGCTATCCTATCCACCTGTCGTCTTTGACACTCAATTGTAAATGCATAACTTTGCTGACGTATGTCAACGCATAAGAGAAATGTCAGCAATATCCGTTAAATCACTGTAAATTGTCAATTTCCTGATAGACCGCTGTTTGCGATATTAAAATTTAACTGACGTATAACAGTTGACAACAAAGTGCACCTGTCACTTAAAACTTAAGTCCCTTCGAATGACCCACTTGCCATTTCGCGCACTCATACTTGACTGGCACAATCCCTTGCAGTTAAATTGGAACCCACTGTTTCATGTTTCCGAAGTGAATCCTATTACGAGCCTCCTTCGGCGAAGAATGTTGTTTTTCTTTTTTCATCATGTTGTCTGTGTACTTCCTTTGAACTTGTTCTTGCTTGGTTACATGGACTTTTCCAAATCCTCCCTCATCCCCCGGGCGTGCAGCGGAGCTGGATAAAAAGAAAACTGGTTTTGGTAAGATAACTTTTGGTTCGAAGGGAAACTGGGTTAGGTTTTCGCTTTTTTCCATTTTTTTTTTTCATTTACGCTTAATCCCATCACATTGTCGGCGTAATAATGCCAGTGAAAGTCGTGGCTACTTGTCACTTGTTGTAAAGTGATCACAAGAGCTGTATAACTTGAAAGCCGGTCTCCAGCATCGCGGAGGATGATTATGTAAGCATTCGCGCCCGGTTCGGTCTTCTCAGTCTGGTGCGTAGCGTACCGGACTACATGCGGTAGAGAGTGTTGTTTGCCTCCTTTCAAGCGTGCTTTGAGGTCTTCTCGATGTCACAGCCAGAGCGATAGTTGTCCGTCGTCTTGATGGTGATATTGGACTCAATGCCCATTGCGGCGTATCATATTCATATGACAGATCAAGTGAAACGATTAGGTTTAGTACGAGTGGATAGGATAGTTGTCTCTTGTACTTCCTATACTGGGGGGGAAAAGTAGAAAACCCTAATTCCTCCTTCGTGTTTGTAAAAAAAGCGACGAAAGATCTAACCTCGAACCTAGGCAATCGTTTAATCTTCGCTTAGAACTGGTTTTTGGGTTTATTTCTCTCATCTTTCGTTTGTATCTTCGTCTTTAATGGTCTGTGAATAATTAAAAGTAGGTGCCGAATGTGTTTCCGTTTTTTTTTTTTTTTTTTTCTTTGTAAATTGACACACCGAGCACGCAACGTGAGACTGGATTTCCTGTTTCCTACACAAATTATGATGGTGCCTAATTACTGCGTTGTAATTAACGCTAAATATTTTTATTTGTTTTGCTTTTTTTTGGATTATAATTAGTGTGTAGCAGACAGTGCCATCTATTTCCATCTTCCTGGGTGTTCAGTGGAACGTGGAGAATTTGTGTAATGTACATAAGTGGCGCAAAAAATTAAAAAAAAAAAAAACAAAACGTGACATTTACAACAGTAACAGTGTTTATGATGATAATGATGGCTAGGAAATCCATGTCAAAATCACCTGCGAACACGTGAGTTAACTCATCCATTAAAGGTTTTTTTTTTTTATTTTGGGTCTTCTGCCATCCGTTCTGGTCGATTTCTTGGTCAATGACAGTGCCACAAAGAGAGAATTAAAGTTTTTGGTTCATAGGCTTTTCTATTGTTGTCGTAGTGGAAATCTTTTTTTTTTTCAATTAAATTTGGATAAATGACAACGCAGCTTATGCTGGGTCGTTAAAGGTAACCTTGAATTGTCATTAAATTTGTTTATTATTCGATGGGTTATTGTAAATTTGGCTACATTAACGTCAAGCTGTGAATATTGAGTAATACCTATGTGATGATAAAGAACCTTCTGGAGGTAGTAAAATGATCACTTCTTGGCTGAAGTTATTGAATGTCTGTTAAAATTTCGTAGTCACTGAGTTACATACCTTTGTAGTAATTTTGTTGTAAATTGTACACTTTTAGTGAGGAGCAAACTGAACAGGGGCGATTCGAGGTTCAAACCTGCTCCCAATTACCTATATTTACGACGTCCACTTATTTCGTATTTTCTGCGATTAGTTAAAACATTCAATTTACTCAGAGATTAGTTTTTTTCTGTTTTTGGTATTCGCTTTCGCATATTTGTTAAAAATACATTTGAAATCGAATGCTGTCAGTGTTCATTTGCCTCGATTGTAAGAGCAACTGACGCTTTGAACCTATTTGTTCTACATTCACTTGCGATATTTTTACATTTGGGGTTATCTTACAATTATTTTTATTTTTATTTTGATTTTGCCAGATCAGTTTTTATGACAATCGATAAATGTGTGCTTCTGCTAGGTGACTAAGTTTCTATTAATGACACCTAAAAAAAATTGCATTGCCAAGTAAGCGGTCTCCCATATAACCCATTTTATTTTATTAATGAAATACAGTTAAATCTACCTTAGGCGGACAGTGACCGTGACAAAATTTTCGTCCGCTTATGGGCGTTGTCCATCCAAGAGATATAAACAATTTTTTAAATAAATTATCTTTATTTATCAAAACATAAAAAAATCTACTTTATTTGAAACGATTAACAACACAAAAAACGAAAGCAAACAAAACAATAAAGATTGAAAATCCTCGCAGGGAGAATATTTCAGAGACCTTCAATATATTTTTTTCAACGAATATCAATAAAATATGGAACTGTATCCAACTTTCATAATGGTTCCAAGAGCACCGATAAGAATCGGCTCACGTGGCAACACTATGGACATAGGTACCTACTTTGGTTTAAGTGAACCCTACCGAGTACGGTGCCACCGTACCTAGCCTAAAAATACGCAGCCTGTATTCACGATATTTGAATACTTCTGATTTCTGCAACGTGCTTCTGTATTCGGTATGTGTTCGCCTACCCAAACGATTTAATAGGTCTGTTTGGTAACCCACGAATTCGTACACATTTGTAAGATTCTTACGAATTTCATGTTTGTTAACCCAAAATATTTGTAAAAGAGAGAGCCGAATGACAGTTCAAAAAATTTCCCCTCCACTGAGAGCGTACACAAATGTACGCAAACTTACGCGGTCTTTTTGTTCGCGTAGTTTCATCGATTCTGTCAAACCAGCCATTCTGAAAATTGTGAAATGTCATAATCTTCATTGTTAGTGGAAAACAAAAACAAATTTGGAGGTTTTACGCAAACGTGTTTGTTTACTTTGCTTACGAATTTTCCACTGCTGAGAGGATTTTCCCCCACTATTCAAATTATTTTAATATTTGAGAGCGAGGTAATACTTTCACAGAAAAGATACCAAACAGACCTAATGTGACCAACAATTTGGGTATCCACAAAATACATACAGAAGATTTTTTGAAAAAAATACGTCATACACATTGGTTCATATGGGAGTAATTTTTTTTGCAAAATTGATATTTACCACCGCGGCACAGCGCCGCCCAGAGAGTACGGTACTAAATGTGATCGAATTGCAGTTGCAAGCGCGAGTTTAGACACCAACCGAAGATGGATACTGAACAAAATTAATAAATCGAAGTTCGGAAATGGTGTTGTTTGTGGTTTTTCGTTTTTGTATAATCGACCGTTTTTTAAAGGTCTTAGGACTGCTGAAGCCAAATATTTATTTATTTTTTATAATCGACCGTGTTTTATGTACAGAGTTGCCAATCAATATTGCTACATTAACTTTTTTTTCTTCAATTTATATAATTTATTTATTTTTAGTTCATTTTAAAGATAATTCAATATGAAAGAGATTTTCTTTTGGGTTATTTCTGGAACTCCTTCAAAATCTGTAAACAACGGTCTCCATTGACCGTTTCAGTGCGACCGTTTTCTTGAAAAAAGTATGGCCCGACAATGTAAAAAAAAATAAATATACATACGTGGTCCGCAGTCCTATACAGAACCAAGCCTAGCTTCTCGCAACCATTTGTGTGTGCGTGTTATTTTTTTCCATGAAATGGAAGGGACCCACAGTTTTTTGCCGACTCCGAACGGCGAATTGAGAAGCTTCTCATGACAAATGATACTCGTAGTAGTCCAACGCACTAACCACCACGGCCACGGCGACCACAATGTAGCTTGATGAAACTGCACACCACACTGTGACTCGAGCTGGATACAATTCCGTCTCATGGAGTATCTCCGGCCTAGAGAGACTCCATATTTGACAATTATGCTTGTTTTCATTGCCGTTAAAATCAGAATGGGCCTCATCAGTCATCAAAATTAAGTTCAACATATTGTTGTCCGCTTCCACCATTTGAATGATCTTTTGGGAAAATTCCAAGCGAATCGGCAAGTTCGGCTGGATTCGATTTGCTTGTAGGCTTATTCCATTCTGAGCGGATAGGTTCCGGGTCGAAATCCTGTGCCTTAACTGAAGGATCATGGTGATAAGCGCTTCTTGTGACTGTCCCACGCTCGGTAAAAGAGTTAACTTGAAAAATTTACCGCCAAAACTATCTTTGGACTAAAACCACAGACTCCAAAGCATGATAAAGATGCACTATTGAAATTCTAGTACATTTTTGTTTAATCTAAATGCCGTCTGTAAGATACAAAAATAGTGACATTTTGTGCACTTCACTAGAACCAAACAGGAACTGGCGTTAACTAGCTCAATTTTAGTGGAACACCTGACAAGCTTAAACTAGCACGTGCTCGCTCTTGTAATGGAAAGCGCGAGCTCGCTTGCTATATAACCGCAGCATAAATGGGGTGTTTTCGTTTTTATAATAAATTAATTAGTTGATGCACTTTATTTGTATTTTAGCATTTGTTGCGCCCTTTGCTGGTGGTTTTACGTAAAGCTTTCCCTGAATCGTTAAAGCTTTACCAGATATCTATATTCGATGTAAAGATTGATCAAGTGAGAATTCGACATCAAATCCCCTCAAAGCGATCTCAACTACGCTCTCGTGTAATGTGCTAATGGCTTGCAATCATGATTTAGTACATTGTAAAACATTCTCCGATAAGGTCGGTGTACTTTAATTCGAATAAGTGACGTAACTTTGTAAGCGCTGAATATATGAAAGTAAAAGATGAGATTGATTTTACCCAACCGAATATCTCCTCTGAAAGAATTTAGGACCCACTGTGATCAAAGTTTATTTTTTTTTTCTTTTTTCTTGTGAATTCAAGCGAAATCGTTTGCCTTGCCTTTGAAAGTCTCTGTCAGTGGTGGAGAATATCCCTTGAGCTGCCTGACGTTGGGTATAATTTACTTCGTTGTTAGTTTTTTTCACAGTCTGACTGTTGTCTACTGTGTTTTCTTCGGTCGAGATTTATTGAATGTGACATTGGGGAATGTTGTTGTTGTTGTTATTTTCTCCATTTTTGTTTGTACTCCTCACTTTTATGCGCATCTTGGTTGCGCCTATTAAAATTCACCAGCCTGTAGGCGGTGAGCTTTTTAAATTATCCGAATTTTTTTTTGAGCCGATGTCGCCACTCGCCTTGTGATGGAACTCATTGTCACTATCAAAGGAGGACAGGCTTTCCTGCACACGATATAAAAGAACTCCTCAGTCGGTCTGCTCCTCATTTTATTTCTTTTGTATACCCTCTATGTAGTGTTCCCAACTGAATACAAAAAAAAAAACACACACACACACAACCGCGCTTTGGGCAAATAAAATAACCTCTGTTCAATGTCGACCTTCACCTTGTGTGCAGTGCGTAAGCAATTAATGCGATGACTACGAGTGATATGGGGAGGGGGTGGTTTCTATTCGGGGGAGCGATTGTGATGCTATTAAAAGTTTTGCGAAAACTTTTTCCCGCTCCTCGCACATTTGTATGGGGGGGTGGTGGGCTGAATATGCTCCACCTCTAGCGCTTTCGCAGCCCGGTTTGATAGTTCTCATTCGATTGGTTTTAGTTTGTGTGGGGTTGGGGGAGTCGAAACACAGATTTTAGTATGAACCGCAGATTTGATTCCATAAAAGTTTCAATACATGAATAGGAACATGGCCGTGTGGCCGATGGTGGGGCTGACATATCAGTAAGTTTCGATTGAAATTGACTTGTTGGTTGAACTTGTGCGAGAGCGTGTTATCTTATCTTGGTTCGGTGGAAATGGAGAGGGGATGGTTGCGGTATCGCTTTGTGTGTCTTGCTTTAACGATTCTGTATGTGGTTTGGTTCACATGGGGTCTGGTATTGGATTAAAATGTTATCACTAAAAGGCTATATTTGTGGCAGCATTTCTGCTGAGTTTGTTTTCAAAACAAAAATTCGATGGGTCTTACTTTTGATTTCAGAAATTATAAGTTTGTTGGGGTTCACTCGAAATCTGGTTAGTTTTGACTTTATTCCCCTTTCTAATAGAGACGTTCAATTACCGACAATGGGAGCCTAATGATGACAGAGAGATTTTGTTACCCTAAACTTAACACAAATAAAATTTTTAGAGCTGCAATACATACTATGAATTTCAGAATAGTCTTCACACAATTGGAATAGATGTTTCGAAACTAAAAATTTAAGGTGGTAAACAGTTAAAAAAATGTATTTTTAAAAGAATTCCTCACTACTTCCTATGGCTTTTCTTAAAGCTTAGCATGTGCAACAACCTCACACGAAAAACTCTCTTTTATCATAACTAAATGGCGTTGTTAGATTCGCAGAGTTTCTTAACGTCATATATGTCCTACTACTAAACTTTCCAAGATTAAAATAACTGGTTCGTTAGTGCATATCATTACCTGGCACCAGCGGTATGCAAATATATATCGATCAAGGATCTTTTAAGTTGGTTGGTTGGTTGGTTTGTGCGGGTGAGGAAAATCCTTTTCGCGTAGGCCGCGAGGCGGGCCCGATGTGCTCCCCTCTAAAAAAAAATGTGCTGAGAAAGGAAAAGGTTGGAGTTCGTGTAAATGAAAGGGGCTGTGTAGTGGAAAGCACTCCGTGTGTCGTGTAAACTCCAGTGTTTCCGAGAAATCGATTGATCTTAGCGATGTCAGCCCAGGTAGGATGTGTATTGCTAAGTGTTTATTACACTTATTGAGCATTAAGCCGGACAATCGCAGAGAAAGTGTCTGATGTTTTCGTCCTTCGTGCTTCTTCACAACCCATGCAGGTGCTGTACTGCGCTAGTCCCAGTCGGTTTGCATGTTTGTTCAAGTTGATGTGTCCCGTATATAGGCCAATCATCAGTTTTCTAGCTCGTTGTGGGTGTGGATTTTCTATAATTTCTTTGGCAGCCATGCATTTGGGGAATTGACTCCACATTTGTGAGTGGCTTTTGCAAAAGACTGGCTATAAGCAGTTTTCAGTTGTGAAATTTTCCACGTCTTCCGCCCCTGCTCTTGCAAGTTTATCCGCCCTCTCCTTTCCCGGTATGTTGTTGTGGTTACAGATCCACTTGATTCGCTAACACATATTCGGACCATTCTTAAACGTACATACATACATGTGAATTACGGTTGAGTTTCATTATGAGTGTCGATGAATAGACTGAAACAATTAACTGATCACGACTGCAAATCTATTACTGATCGTTGTAAATGAATTGTGATAGATGGTTTTCTAGTATAAACATCTGCTTATAAACTCTGATGATCTTTCGCATTGTAGATCTTGCACTGATCGCTGTTACGCCGTTGTTGCTTTGTTTGGCTTATGATTTGTTACTGGTTATATTTTCTCCCACTCTCACTTCGGAGGTTAATAAAATCCTTAAATTGTCATTTTGATTGGTCAATAAATTTAAAAAGTTCCTGCTCATTAAAAACACTCTTCTCTCCTTAACCTATACAAAAATAACTTAAAAAAATCCATAAAAGTCAAGATTTCTAACAAACGTCTTTTTCTCTCTCTCTCTCTTTTCAGGTAAGTGCTCAAAGGCAGTCATTCATTTGATAAAGAAAATTGAACCCACTTCACGACGACTACGATATAACGGTAAACGGTATAAGTATAGTAAGATATTAATCATCGTTGACCTCTCACCCTGTAATGCACAAAAATATGTGAACGTCGTCTCCGTTACGTTGAACCCATAAATTTTCATTAACCTCAGTGTGGGGTTGCACCAAGTGGGGAGACTTGCTGTGTCTCCTAGATACAATATTTGAACACCTCTCTACATGGATCAAGGACATGCTATACTTTGGCAGCACTTATCTGCACTCATACACCCTCTTGTCGTATATAATTACTATCTCTACATGTGAGTAAAGGAAGAAGAACGACGTGTTCTTTTTATCCGTTGGTCGAGCGAGAGCTGTAAATGGCGTTGATTCGGTGAAGGCAGGAGGGGCTTGTTGAAGAGTGATAAATATCCGAGACACGGTCCTCTAATGAGGAATTATGAGTCAGGTTTTTGCATATAATGTACATCTCCTTAGTCCTTCGTTATACATTTACTGCCCTCCTATTGCATAATAAATCATCCAACAGGTGTAAGATGATGGCCCATAAAAGCCACCGGAAGTGGGATAAGATAAAGTCCTTCGAAAAAAATACAAAACAAAAAAGGACAAAGATTCAAAAGGCCTGTGGTGGTGGTGGTTATTGTGCACATAATGAAATTTTGTCCTCTTTTCTCTTGGGTGCAATAAATTATGACTGAGTGCTAGCCGCTGCCACCATTGCCACTATCACCGCCGCTCATAATGGACGCAGATCTAACATCCACTCTGTTTCGGTAGCGGTTTTTTTTGTTCTTTTTTTTTTTGGCATCCGAAAGGAGAGAGGGAAAACAATTTTGTGGTTATTTTTTTTTTTTATAAATACATAGTTCGAGAGGGATTTTTGCATACTCCCACAGATTAAAGGACGACGACAAGAGGAAGTGTGGACCAATGCGAGCAGTTCAATGAAATTATTTTAATGGCGTCGGCATTAAAAATTATTTTGGCGTGACTTTTATTTGCTTTTTGTCCGTTTTTGCGGTTCATTTTTGATAGAATTTAGTATGAAGTTTTCTGTTTCATGTCAGATTGGATTGCAGAGGGGGTGGGCCAGTTATATAACTTTTTTATGAAGTGACCCTAAAGTTTTTAATATTTCTTGAGGGGCTATTAGAGTGTGAATTTGTACTTTTTTCAAAAATAATACTTAAAGACCCAAAAATAAGATAGCGAGAGGGAGATTGTGGTGGAAAGGGAAGGGGATGTTAAAAAGTTATCTTGAGTTAGGGAAAAGTTTTTGCCTACGTTTTGGAAAATGCTTACAAAAGAGAAACGTCGGAAAGTTTATAGCGTTAAGTTTTGTTAATATAAAAACCCTTGTGTGTGAGGAATGAATTTTCCGATAATTGGTAGATTGTGGCCAAAGTGAAAAGAAGACAATCAATCATTTAGTGAAAGCCCTTAAGAGGGACGCAGGACAAGGGCTTCAATTAAATGTTTAGGGATATGTACTCTAAATTTGATGACAAGTCGGTCTTTGCGGAGATGTTGGTATTATACTCTGTCAGCGTGTGGTGTTGTTTTCCTTTTGATAATTTTTTTTTTATTTGTGAAAGTGCGATAAATGAAAGGGCCGAATTTATGTTATAAGAGGTGTCCATTCGGTATGGCCGTGTGGTGACAAAATTAAGTCGAGAGTCTTGTCTTTCAGTCTGATGGATATAGAATAAGGACAACAACATTTAAATGCGTTATAGGTGTAAGCAGACACAAAATATTGAAATAGTGGCATTCCGCAAGGTTGTGCACTGTCTCCATTACTTTTTTGTATGTTTTTAAGTGTCGTGCTTCTTGCTGCCTTGTGGGCTAAAAGCTGTGGGTTCATGTAATTTCAGTTAGGTGAATGAGATGGCCTTAAAGATTTACTCCACCAAAACTAAGAAAATTGCAGGAACAGATACCGCAGAGGTGTTATGAGGGTTGCTCAAAAGTTAGAGGGATACCTGTTAAGCTCACAAGATAGATACTGGTTTCTAAGAAGACAAAGGTTGCTGCTGACCATGCAAGCCACACCGCCTGCTTAAAAAAACCCTCCGTAATGATTCTTGTGGCTAACGCATCCATAGGAGACAGGTTCTAGAGGTAACCTGAGGACATTATACAAAGAAAATGTTATCCTCATTTCTGACTCATACAGTTGCTACACAGTATTCACGTGTATTCTTCTCAGTTGTTCGAATATACATAAATACCACGCCTTAGGCCGCCTCTACACCTCATACCCAACCAAATAGAAAACATACCTTCTGTTTGCAAAAGGAAACTTAGTTAACTTTTGCCCTGCCTAGGGATTGAATGTTGATAGCGGCGCGCAACCATTCTGCCCGTTCAAACAAAACGTCTTTATTCTGTCAAAAATAAATAAGAAAACTTCAAATAAAAGAAGAAGAAAAAGGCAAGCCCCAGCCATTACTCCGCTCGCCATACTTTTAATTGAAAACCAAACAAAAGGAGCCAAAGAAAAAATATTCGATTGAACAAGTCTCATTGAATATTTATGCGTCCTCTTCTGTGTATATTTCTCTTTTTGGCTGTTTCCAAGGATGCTTCTCTGCTATGTCATGATTTTACTCATTTTTTTTTTGCTTGTTATTCCTTTTGTGCATAGAGAAATAAAAAAAGAAAAAACACCAAAGACAAATTAAATATCTAAAAATCAACCAAGCGTAATGCGTTCGTGATTTGAAACAACTTTCATGGGGTCGTTAGAGAATTTACAATTAAAAGTATTACGGATATTGTAAAACTCTCAAAGGCTGGTGCTGCAAAAAAGGTTGCCATAAACTTTGAATCTGTAGTTGTTGAGAAATTGTTACCGCACGTACAAGCGTAACCACTCCCAAAACAGTATTCAAACTTTTAATGGATAATGAAAGTGGAGTTTATTAAAAGTGTCCAGGTTCAGTTTTTTTTTTTTATTTCTCGGAAACCAATGTGAATGAAGGCACAAAGACTGGACTGACTTAAAGTGGTCGGTCTTCTTGGTAGCTTGTACGTCAACGCTTTTTTATTGCTCATGCTCCCATTTTACTGAAAACATTAGTTTGACGAAATTCACTACATAAGTAACAAACTCGTACATATGTTTCTATTTTCTGCTTTACGGCTTGTGGAACGTTGAAGAGTTCTTGCCTGTGCCTAACCTTGTGACTTTGATGACAAAAATGTTCTTCATATCTGTTAACTAGAACAAACTTCTCAGCCACAAGCCAGGGGCCTTGACTTTGAAGCCTTTTTAGCCATTGCTTTCAGGTTGACTCTTTATACTGTTTTATCTGCTCTTCTACTCACGGAATTTGCACACATATACGACTGACTGCATTTCCAACTTAAAAGAGAGACATATCGCCGCAAATCGGAGAGCAATACCCATAGGGTTACCATTTGCTGATTTCAAAACAACACAATTTGTTGAACCAAGTAAAGATAAATGTGTACTAAGTGGATACCACCTCGATTTTGATGAAATTTCCATATAATGTAGAACGCATTTTTTCGAGTATTTTGATCTTATATTGTTATGTGTCGAAAAGAGAAAAATTGTTAAATTGCATTTTAACTGTTTCTCAAAGAAAATAAGAAAATGGAAAACAGGAAAACCAAACGGCAGCACCTCACATACCCAAATTCATTTATTGGTTCTCAAAGCACAAAATCCAAAAGCTCTTTGATAAAAACCACAGAAAAGCTGTTAAGATTTGTTCTGACCTAATAATGGTAACACTGTTTTGATGTTCATATTTTCCATACACGTACATTCATGTGCTCGCGTTGTGAGTAAACATTATAAGGGTATGCATGACCCCTTTAGCGTGTGTAAATTATAACAAAAAAACGGGATGACATTGCTGTCAATTTTTAAAATACCAAACGGGAAACGGGATAGAACTTTAGAACAAAGGCGATGTCTAAATAAACGGAAACTGCTGCAAGACTAAAGCCCTAGTTTTTACTATAACCCTTTGACTTTTTACTTCCCAGAGACGTTAAAAACATTGTTAATTTATAAAATATATTTAAATCAAGAGTACACTTTATTTTAAAAAATAATATTTTGTAGACATAATTTTGTATCTAGAATTAAGAGTTTTTGAAACTAATAAAGTGAATTAAATTAAATTAAAAAAAAAAAAAAAACTACGGTTAGTTCTTCAAAAAGAGCACTTTTAGTGCAATCCAGCTTGAGTCACTTGAAGGCTAGAACTTAAAAAAAATGGCAAACAACGTATTTACTTGTTTTTGGTAATAGTAAAAATAGTTTTGAAACGAGTAAAATATTGTACTTTAAAGACACAAGTGGTGGGTAACAAGCAAGTTTGTCGACCTGAAGTCTTTTGAGCACATTCGATAGTCAGCTTTTGGGAAAAAGGGAAAGCCGCTCAAGAGTGTCTTCAGTGGGGTTATTTGTCTTCCCTATCATATTCTTCTGTAAGGTCTGGCAAGCTGCCACACTTAATTGGATACCGGCAACACTGCATGCCTGTACCCTGTATCCGATATTGCTCATATTAACATTTAATATCGTAATTGCACTGGTTTTTTCCATCCTGAAACCTGACCTAAGTGAGAAGACATGAACAAGAATTGTTTTAAGTAAATCGTTCGTTGAAATAGACATTTGAGAGAACAGTTGCATGATACTAAGAAGGTGTTACCCCTACTGTCGGAATCAAACAAAATGTGTTAAGTAAAATCGTAGATGCCGCCCCTGCCATCACAGCTTAGTCCAAAATTTGACGAAGTTTTAACGCGAAGTTCAAACTTTTCAAACTTTCACTGGATGTAAGCGGGCCCGAATCAAAATTGGGAGAAGTTGAAGTTCTTGATGTTTCAAAAAGTAATAAGCCAAGAGGCACAATCATTTGGATTCCATGTTTTACTGAATAATAATGACAGCGGTCGATGGCATGAGGTATAAGAGAATAAGCGAGATTCAGAGCGGAACCGAAAATGAATGTCGTTACGACAGATAAGATTGAGATACCGAATTTTTTCTCCTGACGGTATTACATGGTTCTAACTCGCGTCTTAATTTTATCCTTTCAAGCCAAGTAGCTATAACATCATTAACAAGATACATTCCTAAATTCGACATCTTTGCCATTTCTCCGAACAGAAATTAGCAACGAAATGTTTCAATTACGAAATTCTTGTCATTTCATCTAATGAAATGGCAATTTCCCGGCGTTCCTCATTATGAATGATTTGTTGGAAAATATTTCAAAAAAGCCTCATTCTTGAGAATGACAAACAAAAACATTTATTGTACGTGGAAACCCACACGTACACATACTAGTCGTCGTTAGTACTTGTCACTAGAACCATTTCAAAGTGTTGTGTGCAAAAATGCGGTCCTCCCTTTCTCTTTGGCATTCACATAAAAAACAACAACCTTCTGTCGAAATGTGGACCAAGATATGTATTCTTTAGCCTACCTTTTCTTTGTTAAACGAAACATTTGCAAGCTCTCAAAATAATTGCTACATTCCACAGCATTCGAATGGGTACGGTACGGGACCAGAGGATCTCCGTCTTTGTTATCCTAGCAATGCCACTTGGCCTGGCGCTCAACCGTAATGTCAAAACACACGTACTCGTAAGTCAACACAACAAAGAGGCCAGAGATCCTCTTTTTAAAAGAAGCACACACTGTCATCGGGTCGGCCGAAGAGGACAAAGCGAAAGATACCTATGGCAGTGCCATAGTCCTGCCAGCCTTCTTGTTTTTTTTCTCCGTATCGCCGTAAGCCTTACGTAAAACCGTGGGGGAATATTCGTTTTCATTAAAGTCATGTAAAATTTTTCTACCCTCGTAGAGAAGGGGAGGAACAACAGAAGCCTCACAGAAAAAAAGGACGAAGTAAAAATGAATATCCATAGAATCATGATGGAAGGATAAGAGAAGAGAATCATGCCTCCCTCCCTCCCGCGACCGCAAACTAATCCTAAAGCTGGTCAGGGACATTTTTATCTTATTGCTTTTGGATGTGAAATCGGAGAGGGGTTGTTGTTCTGTTCGTTCGTTCGTGTGCGCTTCCGAGATAACCTCAGCTAAACTTAGCTCATATTTTCGCGAGGCGCGGGGCTTTTTTAATATTTATACTTTTGACCCGCACTTCCTCTTACCAAGTTTATGTTAGAATCTGACCCTTGGCGGTGAAGCGAAGTGTAGGCGAAATGTGAATACATTTTTTTTTTTCTGTATTTTACTGAGAGGTACACGGCGCGGCGACCCCCTAAGCTATGCGTCTACTCTGGATTTGGATTTAGTGTGGCAGGGTTTTCGAGAATGTACGTAATTTTCTTGGAGTTGGAGGGTGGGTTGTGGGGTGTGATTGTAAAATGAAATTTTTCTTGACATTCTGTGGCGTAAAACGATTTTTCTTAGACGAGGCTTGTAGCTGAGCGTTTTAAAATTAATAAACCAGCATGTGGCAAATTGTCGACGATTAAAAAAATTTAAAAGAAGAGTAAACACTGTCGGGATTTATGGTTAAACTTATCGCCCGCCAGATGGACATAGAAGCGGAAACAGCTTGCTAAGGTTAGATTTGAGAATGATTAAGAAGGTGCACAGCAGTGCTGGGATGAGTGATATCTGCTGTTGTCATTTCGTTTATTGAATTTGTGTTTGAGTTATTCTTCCTTCTAACTGATTTATTTTTAAAGTAGAATCTTAGTTTGTAATTCAACCGACATGCGACGAATCTTAGTTTATACGTTTTTTAACGTACAAAACTGAAGGGAGAAAACTGGACATACCTCTTAATTTAAGCCCAAGTCCATGCCAGACTGTAGCGCCATCTATCTACTATCTACATACAATTGTGAGTCCCATGATTAGGGTCCACCTTTTTTCTGATGAGGCTTTTGAAACAAACCTTTCGCTTTGAAAAGCATAAGCTGAACACAAAGTTAAAAAGATGGAACTTCTTCAGATTTTTGAAAATCGAGTCGCTTATTCACTCCACTAGAAATTTTGCTGACGCGCGCTTAGATGTTCACACATCAAAAATGAGTTATTTTGATGCGTTCTAAAGGGATTGCCCCGCTTAAACATCAAAAAGTCTGTGTAGCAAGATATGCATTATAACACTGCTCATAAGATTCAAGCCCTTTCTGCGTCTAAAATTCTAAAATCAGAACTAAGACAAAAGAAGATGTTTGCTTGTCAATTTTCAAACAAGAAAATTGACGAAAAATCAGAAACGTCCCCCAGATGGTCGCCGTGGCCGTGGTGGTTAGTGCGTTGAACTACCACGAAATGCTGTCCGGGTTCAACTCCTGGCCGGGTCTAACACCTAAAAGAGTTTTTGCACGGTTCCACCTCTTTCGAATGTCTGACAAGCATCAAAGAGTATTATTTGTCACGACTGAGCTTCTCAACTCGCCGTACGGAGTCGGCAAACAACTGTAGGTCCCTTCCATTCGTGCAAAAATATAACACGCACACACAAATGGTTGCGAGAAGCAGGCCCATGTTCACCTCGAGATGTAGCGCCAGCTAAGTAAGTAAGTAAGTCCCCCAGATACATATGTACGCCTATCGTCAAGGGCGTACGCAGAAATTTGCTCAGGGGAGGGCAAGATTTCAATTTAAAAAATGTAAAATGTTAAAGAATGATTTTAAAAATGCGAGATTTTGGTTTGCGGTCAATCGTGGTGCTCCCTACATTTTCTTCAATTGGTTGGCTATCTTCGTTCGCCCATTGTTGAGTGCAGCTCAACACTTCACTCTTCTTAATGTACTAAACAGGGCTGAGCAAGTGATGTTTTTAAAGCTAGTTTCACAGAAGGAAAAAAATATACATATCTGCTTCCTTAACCACTTCGCTATCCAACTTTTTATGTTTCCAAAAATCGAACTATAATTGTATTTCGTTGTTTAAATTGTCTAGGCTCTAGGTTGGGATATTGACCAAAAAATTTACATCTACATAGTATGAAAGTTCGAGCACTGTTTCGGCAAAGGAAGGCCCCACTTGGCGCTATGGATTTATTTTATTTTATTTGCTCATAACCGGGCTGTAAGCGAGGAGATAATTGGTCTTTCGAGTTAAGTAGCAGCCTTATGTATGGGAACCTGCCCTAAAAATTACCGTCACAATATAAAAAAAACAATATAGAAAGCCCGAATATCGATCGATAAAAGATTACTGAGTCTTATAATAGTAGCGATATCGGTCTGTTTAAGATAATTTACCCCAAGGAAGTCTTGTCTTCCTCCAGAGCGGGGAACAGGAGATCTCTTTAGATTCGTAGTGCATGTTCCGCCTTTCTCGCCCTGGGCTGGTATCGCAAATCCTTTCAAAGCCAAGATTCCCATTGCAACAGTGCGGTTGCACCCATCCTCTTTACGAATTTCTACATAAAAGGACTGGGGAATGGCCGATCTCTCAACGGTTATCGCAAAACCGCAAATTAACACAGATACTATCATTGTGGCTTCATTAATTCATTGCCCTAGGACACATACTCGTATACCAGTAGCGCCAGCATGCACGCCAAATAATATTTCGATTTATTTGCCAGGATGGTTCCTTCCTCCATCGTCGGCCTCTCTATATAGTGGCGGCATCGTGCACAATAATTGTTCTCCTCTATTTAATTTGGCAAAATTGAAATTAATTTTCATTCTGGCTCAAAACTTTAATCCGCCATGAGAATTGCATGAAACAATTGCCAAACTCGCCAAAATATCATTTCGCTTTAAATGGTGTAATTATCGTTGCCGCCACCACCACCCTTATATCTCGTATATGTATAGCCTGCCCCCTCCCTCGGGCCAAAGCAATTACTCAATCAACCCAGCTATTAACAATCGCATGCGGGAACTAAAATCGCCTTTTTATCTACGGTTTTATTGCGTGCATTTGTCTTGACAGGACAAAAACAGGACTCCCCTCTGCCAACTCCAATGGACAAAGAGGAGAACCAGCGAAGCAAAAATCGTGCTTCTTTTACTTTGTTTTCTTCCGTTTAAGCCATAAAAAAAAAGGAGAACCAAACACAAGAAGGATACGAATACGAGTATCTGTCTGGGAAGCGAAAACACTAACAGCAGCAGTAGTGGTATAGCCTGGAGTTAGTCGGAGCAATTAGTCGCTCCGGGGAGGAAAAATTATGTTGGCCAGGCACGATATCAGCCGACTCCATCGAGCCAACAACACCGATAGTTGCAGCGGATACCGGTAATAGTGAGTATGTACTTTGTACGTAATAAAGGACTCTTTTCCTTTCGCTCGTCGTTGTTCTACTCTAATTTTCGTTTCGCCGGTATTCCCGTGCCCGTATCCTTAGACGTGGTATCGATTAAGTTTAATCGCTGCAGCGTCGAACTACAGGTGGATATGCCTGCCGTGACGGCCTCCTGCGTGCGGGATATGAAAATTATGGATTTGTATGTGGATCTCTTTTATCTATTCTATTCCTGCAATTATCCTTGAACTTTTTTCGCTGTTGATACCTTTGCATACTTTGCTTTTGTAGGCCATGGGGGTTGTAGAAGGGGTGGCAAAAGCGATGAGTATACTTTTCATTTTTAAATAGCCAAGCAGTGGTGTGTTTGTTGTGTGGAATAAATGGTGCGAAGTATCCTGACATTCTTTATCACGTCGTACTACGAGTATCTCGGTAGTTCATGATTTATTTGGTCGTGTTTGTGTAGCGAAATTTGAGAGTAAAAAGTGCTTCAAATCAGTGGGGGTAGCATTTTTTGACAAAGGAAAAGAGTTATGATAAATTGATATTGAGCTGTTGTCTAATGGGTATAGATTGTTTTAGATGATAAATTGGTTCAAATTGGACAGATGAAGGTCGGCGAACGTAATGGATCTTTGACGGAAGGCGTTAAATGTGCCAACAAAATCTTCCCTTCGATACATCTTTCAACTGGCTCTGCTAGATAAGTCGGAACTTATTAGATTCAATTGATTGGAAGAGAATCAATTTAAAAAATTAAAAATGAGGGCTTTTGGTGACTTAGTGTTTCTACATATATATTATATTGGCAACTATTATCACTATGTACATATGTGAGGTTTTGAATCACACTAATGTCTCTGTCTGTCTCCATTCGCGCAAAAATATAACACGCACACACAAATGGTTGCGAGAAGCAGGCCCAGGTTTACCTCGAGCTGTACCGCCAACTAAGTAAGTAAGTCTGTCTGTTTGTCTGTTACCTTTCCCCGACTAATCCGTTGAACCAATAACCTTATTAACGAATTCTATATTTAGGGAAACAAACAAAAATCCGGATCTAACGGACATGTTTCTTTCATGTTGAATGGTAATAAATTTTATCAAACTCTCAACTCCAAAACGGAAAATGTAGGCTCTAATTAAAGAATTTTTTGCACCGGATAATAACATCTGGTGAAAAATGGAGTATGTATCGACCTATGAGGTGGTTGGATGTACGTACATACATACATAAATCACCTAGAAAAGTTTATGGTGACAGTCTGATGGACTTTTCATTGCATTGACCACGAGAAACGATTAACGCCATACAATTTTTTGAGGAAACCGACATAAGTAGTGCGATACTATTACATGGCAATGCTAAGCCCCATACCTCACGTGTAACAGTACAAAAGCTCTTATATTCAGGATTAGAAATCCTTCCTCATCCACAGTACTGTTTCAGTTAGTCTGAAGTCATTGAGCCACCAGAAAGTCTGCCGATACCTAGCAAAAACCCATAAAATCCTTTGAAGATATCATTGCGTTAAAAATTCAGAAATTCTTAAAAAAATTAATACTTGAGGTTTGACGTCGGAAGAGCGTTGTAGGCGCCAACGCCTTACTAAAAATATTATTGGGTTTTAAATGTTTGCTACTAAATCGAACATTTTTCATGTGGTACAAACAACCAAATAATAGCAGAAAAATTATGTTGCTGTTTATTCACACGTTGAACATTTGGCGTGATTGTCGCGTTTGTCGGATTTGGCGGATCTTATTTCTACCCAGAACCACATTACTAGGGCAGCATTTTGCCTTATAAGTAATGCGACTGTTTTAGTACCCGGGCGAAGCCGGCGGGACAGTTAGTAGTAAATCAATAAATACAAGTTTGCCACAGGGTTCTGTCCTCTCTTCATCACTTAGGCAACATTTTTAACTTCTCTGAGGTAAACGAAATAAACTGAAAGTTGTTAAGTTGAATACTTTCAGGACTCACTGTCAGTCTTTAAATATCCTCCAATTAGGCCTGACTTTCGTCAAAGTCAGAGTGTAAATCTGCCATCATTTGATCGCGGAAGGCTTCCAAAGATACGAGTAGGTACATAACGCCTCATTGTTCAAACACGCGGCGGACTATATTTCAGAAATAAGGTGGGAGTGAACCCATAACCACTTTAAAAATGGTTTGATAATGCATAGTCTTCTTGAATTCGGTCCCAATGTTGAACATCCTTTCTATATCAACTTTGAATTTATCGGTGTACTCCATTAGACTTCCGGATGGCCTCTTGAATGTCCTCGCGTCAATCCAGCACCTTAATGGGCCAGGATTAAGTGCTACGCTCAGCGATAGATCTAATAATCATTCCCTAAAATTTCAGGCAGCGTATTCTTGGTGCTGGTTTCGGTAGTGCTAATGACCTAACTTATTTTGCTTTTAAGCGTTTAAGGATATCACCTACGACAAAAGTATCTAGTCTTCGAAGTCGATATGAATATTTTATTTTATTTAGCCGACAAAATACCCTATAGTCAGAGGACAAATCTAAGAAACATTTAATGCACGTGTTACGGCAAGTGATGCCAAAACGAACACACAAAGTGCGTGCCTTCAAAGTCTCACTCTGTATGCGTGACCTGTCCGACATTATTAAGAAATTATAAGACTGTCTGCATACAGGATAAGGTTTGCATTTTTTTCTTCTCACCTCTGGCACACCAATTAAAGATATCTGTGATCCTTAATCGTATTCCCATGACGATTGTCGTCATACGTAGTGTCTACATCACATGCAAGTGACAATCTGTTCAATAATTTAGCCATCCATTAATTATACGAGTATCCTTGCCGCTAGTGCACATGAATTTATTATGCGGACACCAAATAGAACGTGTCGTGTTCGTGTCCATTGCAATTTTCACCAAAACAGTGACAAAGCTTCAACTAACACACGCGCACACAACAAACATCTGAATTATTTAATTGCTCTTCAATTTCCATTAATCAAAGTTTCTGCTGCTTGTCCGCTTTTTCGACTTTCATATTAATGTTTAGCGGGAGGCTATGTACCAACGAGAGGGGTGGGGGCTAAGACTAAATTGCGAAACAAATTTAAATCCCCCCCTTAAATAAAGTTAAAACTGCGCGACATCATAAGTCTCCACTTCCAGGGATACACGTGCGTTTAAAAAATTCAAACAAATGAATTAGACGACATCACAAATTGCTAATAGGGCGTGGGTGGTGTACCTCGGAGTCACATCGTTTCCAGGTGGATTCCCTAAGTCTGAGGCTGCTGTCGTCGTCGGCGTTCTTAAAAGTTTAATAACAAGCGTCTGTCGTTTGATTGATGTGGGATGATGAAACGAAGCAGCACCCATCATCCATCTGAAATAAGCTTAGTCAATCAGAAGCGATGTATCCTTCGTTTTTTTTGTTGTCCTCTTTTAAAAGCGAAAGTGAAATTCATTTAACAGGATAAACAAACGATCAAAATTAATGCGGTCCGAGAAGCGGATTAGCCCGAATGTGAATACGAAACGAAACTCTACACTAAAATGACAATCGGTCGAAATCCTTTTTGATCCCTCATCGTCCCCTTTAACTATATGTAACCATGAAGTAGTAGCGTATCCATGGTATTCCCAGATAAGCATTAGAAACCAACAGCCCATCAATTAATTGCCAAACAATATACATTTGTATCTAACTACATGTTCATTTGGTATTTAGCCTAAATATAATTTAGCTCATGTTTCAGCTCAAACGAACCTCTAATTGACGGGCGTTTATTTTGGTTTGACTTTCATTCTGACTGTGTGTAGGTACAGATGTAGTGTTGTGGGGTGGAATAAGTCCACCACTGCAAGAGCGAAAAAATCCTCTGTCTGTGTCTTGTATCGAAAGGAAATGTCTGAAAGTCACGATAGTCGGATATGCATTCACAGATACTCTCGTTTGTATGTGTGTGAGTTCGTGTGTAAATGACAACATTAATTAGTGTACCGTATGGATATGGCGGTGATGTACAGCAAAACATCAGCAGGAGGTTGAGTAATGTATTTTTCTAGCTCCAAGCTAGACAATTCTTCTGAGTCTTATGGTATACGACGGGAATGACTACAGATTAAGGGGGAACGTCAAAATGATGAGCTTCCATTTGTTTGAAAGGTGAAGGCGGCAGATATATGTTGGTGTAGGTGCTGGTGATGGTGAATGACTATGTTAGCTATTTCTTATTTGATTTGTGTACACATTTGTGTAATTTGTATGTACTCAGATGGTGGACATACATTCGTAGATAAATTGGCGTTGATTTGGGGCCAATTTAACTTAAAGCCAAGCCCTGAAGTAATTTTGGCAGTGATAAACTTGTAAACATACGTAATCGTAGGCATGTGTTTGAGTGGAGGTGAACATTGCGAACAGTTGGGAAGGTGGTTTTATGCCTGCAGGTGATTTTGAAGGAAGCAACAGTGGGAGTGGGAAATAAATGTACGCACTGCTTTGCTCACGTTTTTATGGAAATCCATTCTCGAGATAAAGATACTCTCAGGTACGCACATTTTGTACTTTATCAGGCTGCAGGGAGAGGAGAGATCAGTGATTCTGTTATTGAGACTATAACAAATAATAGCCCCGTAAAAGTGAATAATTGTTTTGTATTTTTAGGAGTCTAGCAATGGCCAAACGAGATTTATTATTGAGGGTAATAGATGTCCGTTTTCACAGTGCGAGCTGGCAGGTTTAACGATAAACACAAATTAAAAACTGGTTTAAGTTGAGCCACCAACTTCCGTGGCTTAAGTGTCGATCCAGAAAGTACATAGTTGCCGTCTGTGTACTAAAATAATATTAACCCCAAAAATACATTAGAGAAAACCTTAATTTTGTCTGGCAATGCTGCTGAAGGGATGATTCTGCTGATATTCGCTGGAAACTTAAGTTTTGTTTCTGTTTCATCAACATGCAGATCGAAGAAGGGAAAACAGTGCGAATTTTTTTTTGTTTCCATAAGCGTACTTCTGCTTCGTCGCTTTTTTTTTTTAATTTCGTCTTTTTTTATGGACACCAGCCGTTCTATACATATATTTGCAAATTGCAATGTTCGTACAGCTGCGTGCTTGACACTGGGATTTAGTGCAGCTACCCTAAACTGGAAGCTGAAAAAAAGTGGAATATGGAAAGAAATTCACGCTTTTCTAGTTAAAAAAAATAAGAAAGATAATTGGTAAGAATGAAACTACTGGAAATTTTCCTGCATAATTTTCTATAAAAATTCCAATAAAAACGCCCAAAAGTCCCAAGGATTGCCCTATGTAACATGACAGGTGCCGGTAGCACATTACTTTTCTATTTTCAACCATGCAGCGGCTCCTTCTTCCTGTTTTCTCCTTGCCTTGTATTAATTTTTTTTAAAAAATCACTTGGCACGGAAATGACATTCAGATTTAATTTGACATTTCGTGTTCATTCACAATGATTTTTTTCCATAAATGGTTCACAATGACACCTTACTAAACCACCCTCTAACGAAAAGTTCTTAAGTGAATTAAGTGAATTTTATGTTCAATTCTACACTTAACTGATCTAGGTAATACTTAAGCCAACAATGTGATGTTGGGGTAGAATTTACAAGAAAGAAGGAATCATACCTAAAATGTTCTGTTTCTATGTCAATAGCGTTGATTAGTCAGTCAGTACACCCTAAAGTCCGGAGAAGACCAGGACCGTAACTTCTTACAACCGAATCATGAACATATCCGCACTTTTAAAATCTAACATCCAGACTCTCATACATACATATGTATAAAGGGTTTTCATTACGCGTGTCTTAACATATCTGAAATTAAAAAAAAATTGTGTTTGAGATATGATAGAAACCTTTATTGCGGATTAAGACACATTCAATACCATTCTGTTTTAGAAATGATATTATTCAAAAGGCCTCCACGGCTTCGTTCACAAGACTCGATCCGAGAGGTCCCATTTTGTATGCCTCCGTTGCCTAAGTCGGGCTAGATTTCACCAATGGTTTGAATGATGTTGTTCCCCAGTTGATCAGTTGTTGGTTTGTTGCCAACAAATCGCGGCCATTCCACATCGCCTCTCCTGGAAATAACGTGTTATTGGAACTTTTCTTACAACAACTCCAGTGTTACGTCCGATGTATGGCATGCTGCGCCGCGCCGTTTTGTTGAAACCACATATCGTCTAGCTCCGTGTCATCCATTGAGGCCACACGAAGTCAGTTATTATGGTCCGATATCGTTCGCCATTAACAGTCACCGTCTGGCTTTCAGCAACAGCAGCAATATCCTCGCTTGATCGCGCATTTCGACTCTGTACAAGGACTGCTCGATCAGCAACCCAACCGCTTTCTCTGAATTTCGCGATAATTCGTTGAATTTCTCGCTAGGTTGGGCGATAATTTCGGCCTTAAATATTTCGTAGCTCGTTAGCAGTTTGGCGAACAGAAAAGGAATTTTATAATAAAATTTTAGCAATTTTGACGCGGCGTTGAATGGTGTAGCGCACCATGGTAAAATGGTGACTATGACAGAACACAAACGTCAAAAAATTACGGTTTTATCACTTGAAACGTCAGAGCAATAAGCTGTCAATGTTTGGACATAGCTATTGAAAAATTCTATATGTACATATGTATGTACATAGGTATGTCCATTCCAGAACAATGTCTGCACTTACTTGTTAGAAAATACATTTAATGTACCTACTGGATAACTATCGGCAACTTTCTCACACGCTTTGTAAATACCTTCAAATTGTTGAAGCTCATAAATTACCCCCGAGATATTTTAATTCCTATTCGTGGCAGTTGCACTCGTACTTTGCTCCACCATCCAGTTATGGTATTTTCTTGTATGTTATTTATTTCAAAACTACGAACCCAAGGATACGTACTAGTACCTTACGTGCCGAATGGAACTCAATTTTCAGATATCAGCACCGCTTTTTCGTTTTCTCTCTGCAGCTGTTAGCAACTTGTTAAGTTAATTACAAAACTACTACCAGCCAGGATATCGCTTATTACTTTCCTTCAACATGGTTGCACACTCGCAGTCCCTGGGTTATGTGCATGACAGATGCATTTTATTCGTGTCGTTTTTTAAGTTCAATTGCTCCGATTCGAAATGTCATCCATTCGGTGGCAGGTTGTAACTTGTAACACTCTTACGACGCCCAAGAGTGTCCTGGAAAGGATTTGCAAAAAAAATCACACCTAATCCTTAGGTGTGGTTGATGTTTACTTTTGCCACCTGCCACCCTTACACTCGACTGGGTTCAGTGTTGGATAGAAATTTGTTTCCTCTGCAAATCTGCAAACTTGCAACGTGTACTAATGTATTTTTTTTTTTCTATTTATTTTCAGGTAAGTAGCGGCACACTAGACAACCTTTGCGTCCGCCCTTAAATGCTATAATCAATACGGTTTGTAAGTAAATGAAAATACACTTAGATTGCACTCAAACTTGATTAACTACTCGACAACATGAGGCCAGAGCCAAGGGTATAGCAATCTCGGAGTCGGTGGAGTGGATGGTAAATAACGTGCAACCGACCGACGGGAGTGGAACGGTTAAAGTGTTTCGAATTTCTTTATTTATTGTGGGACAGTGGATACCGTTGCGTTGGTTGGGAGGATGTGACTCTGTTTGCATTGGAGTGTAGATAGTAAGGATAATAATTGAAGGCCTCTGACATAACCAAAGAAATCCTACTTGGGAGCTGATCCATGTTATTACCGAAAGTCGAAGGAGTCGGTGTGCAGCTGCTTGGTTGCGTGGTAGTATCTTTGGTGTGAGATTGCATCTTTCCGCTACGGAACCCCGAGGCTTTTTTTTATACGCATTCTCAAATCTGCTGTTGTTGTGAAGTCGATGCCAGGAAGCTGGTAGTTCATTTTAACTGCAGGCGGTGGGCGTCTTTTTTAACGGTCTGCTTTTGATGTAACGAGACGTGTAACTATTGGAACTTTCGTTTTCATTAAGATTATAGAGATCATTGAATGACTAATATGAGAAAGTCTTTGTGTACGAGTATGTACTGTCATTTCTAGGAACACCTTTTGACGGTGGTAGCGTTCGAGAAAGGGAAATGGTCTTATGGCTCAGCCCTATGCCAGAGAAAGTCAAACAAGTAGTGTCTCTTTTTCTTCTTTAGGTAGCGTTACAGTTCGGGGTGAACCAGGACCTGCTTCTCGCAACCATTTGTGTGTGCTTGTTATATTTTCGGACGAATGGAAGTGACCTACAGTTTTTAGCCGACTCCGAACGGCAAATTGAGAAGCTCTCTGTCTCTAAGAAATGTTTATTCCGGATTGTTCATTGATTCTTATATTTAGTTTGGATCGGTCACAGAAAAATAATATATGTATCAATATGTTATTTCTTAGGTCACCGATGATCCATTTGGAGCATTTTTCCGTAACTAACTACAGTGTTCATTTTAAAGCCTAAGAAAGGCCTGGTGCATAATCCAACGTTCTCAGAAGCCAGTCGCCAATACGAAAATAGGACGAGCAGAAAACGTTTGTTGCAGGTGACGGCATTCTACAAAAATGGCTGCCGGCCAACTTCACCGGATTCACATTCAAATTTTTAAATAAGTGTTACACTATCCTTTCGTCCCGTACAAAAAAAAAGATCTTGTTGTTCGCAACATAACAAGGCGAACTTGGATGGACGCCTTTCTAGCTTGGGTGCGTAAAGTTAACTTAACTCAATGCGCCCAACTCATCCACCGAGCTGTGGTTGCAGGTTACACCACCTATCTCTATTTATTACCCTCAGAGCTATACAGAAGTTTGGCCTGTCAAGGAGCCACTCCAATTTTTGACTTAAATGTGAAATTTTACTAAACGTTTCATTTGAAAGCAGGCCCTTAAATAACGTCCATTTCCCTAGAAGTCAGGAGGTACGGTACGCTTCCCAAATTGCAAAACTCCAATGCCAACGTGAAGTGCGTCCACATCTTTTTTTGGCGGCATTTTTCAGCCTTACCATTCGCAAGTTCAAAATATTGCGTGGTTAAGCCTTACCTTGTGAATCATTCGGTATGAAGTATTACAAAGGTAATGAGTTTTGAAAAATGCTTGAAATGAAGTTTGTCACTGTCACTGGTAATTTGTATTCGTCTGATTTTGATATCTAAAGCGAATGAGACATTCCACAGAAGCGCGAACTGTTATACCAAATTTATCGTCAATTCACCAACGATAAAACGAACCCTTCGCCTTGAACAAAAGTTCTCGACAAAGATTGATCACAAAAATATCTCAATGAGATTACATACTTCTAGGCGATTGTTACATAAACAAGTGCGTCCTTTAAAGGGAGATTTTAAAATTGATAACGCACAAATAAGTGGGAAGATTTAATATGAATAATTTTCGCCCCCCTCTCCTCGACGCAACATTAAACTTCCGTTAAAATTGTTTGCCATAAAAAGTTGTGCGAAACTTTGTACGGGGCCCACCCTGTGTTTTTAATTTCTTTTTCTTTTCACATTTATCCTATTCAACAGCCTTCCGTTTCGGAAGATGTATCGACGCGTCTTCACATCCTTACTGGAAGGATTGGTTTGGGTGTTAGAATATACACGTATAACAACCTTCTACTACGGATATTGTACTGTTGCTGTTGCCTTTTGTCTTTGAATCTACACGTAAATACACTTCGTATCCTTCATCGGCACCGTATATTTTATTCGGCATAAAGAAAGAACAAGGCGGTAGGGTCGGCGGGGGTATTCCATCAAATTCATCCCATATTCGTGCAAGTAAAATGAGTAATAAACTTTTTAGCTTCCTCCTCGTTCTTTGTTATTCTCTCAGATGCAGATAATGACAGTGCACTGCGCCGCGACGACGACGGCAGGGATGGCCGAGACAAAGGAAGAAAGTTTCGTAAAATGCTGAAAGACCCTTCTATTCTACCTACAGCCTGTCACGCCCACAAGTGAGAAAACAATGTGTTCAAATTTATTCTGAGCTGCAAGCCTTTATATGAATTTTGTAGCGAGAGCGCGCATTTTAATCGCAAGGCGCCGCGCGAGGAAAGTTCTTCCTTCCTCCTCGTCGTGTGTGAAAGGAATTTTTTGGCCGCCGAGGTGAAGTTTTATACTCGCAGTATTTTGTTCAGGGAAACAAGAGTGAAAATTCACTGTAGAAAATTTGTAATAACAAAGTTTTTTCGCCCCCCGCCCCGATGCAAAGATGAAAGTTGATGAAAGCAAAGTAAAACGCTGCTGTTCTTCCAGGAAACATTTTCTGACGTTGATGACATATTGTCTGTGCAATGATGGACCGTTAGCGGAGGGGTGGATGTAGATAATGATGATGGGAGGCTTGAAGTCGGATGCAAGAAACACGGAAGAAAATGGCAGTTTACTTCTTTTTTAGAAAATTTTCGGAGAAATAGAAATTTTCTAAAAGAGACATTTTGAAGCTCAAGTTTCACTTCACGAAAGTGAAGTTGGATGGAAAATGGAAAATTTTTTGCAACCTAAATGTGAACATTGTGCCTGAAATTACGAATGGATCTGGACGTAATTTGGAACGCCAAAGGAAAAGAATAGTCAGCTATGGCTTTTCTCATTAGTCGTCACTTTTCTTGTTCGTTTGCCGTTAGGTTAGGAAGGGTGGGTAGTTGTTCAAGCAATAATTTCCACTTGGGGACCCGAAGGTCTATTGTGAATCCCCTCATAGTTTGGGATTAAATCCTCTTCAACTCGTTAGCCAGTCTGTCAGGAATCTATGATCTATTTCTTGGAGGACGGGGCAGTAGCAGAGTACATGTTGGATCGATTCGCTTTCTTCCTCATCTCCGCAGCTTCTACAGATATCGTTGGTCTCAGTTAGCCATTTACTTGTCACATTGACCAATGGTAGTGTCCTGTGACTATTCCGGTGATTAAGCGTATGGAGGATATATCCAGATGTAACGCCGTGTTTGTCCTATTAAGATCAAGGTTCGGCCATAAAGAACGTGAAGCGACGCAGCCGGTTCGTGTGAGCCACAGAGCGTTGGTCTCGCTAATCGGTGGCAGTATGGAGGTGTCAGCATCACTGTTGTTTATGACCGCTCCAGTTCTATCTAGTTTGTCTGCTATCTCTTTCCCTTCGATATTTCTATATACGGGTACCCAGCACAGTCTAACTGGTGCCTTATGGATTTGGTGCATTGCGGCATTGTTGACTGTCTATCCACCAGAATGGCTATCTCCAACGGAGGGAGGTGAATATTACAGCCTTTTCAATCGCCAGTAATTCCGTCTGGAAGACACGGCATGTATCCGGTATTCTGAAAGATTCCCGTTTATTTAGTGTATCTGAGTATAACCCTGCTCTAGTACCTAAGTCCATTTTTGAGCCGTGGAAAGAGTGCTATTTCCTCGTCTCTGATCACCTTGTTTGACAGCCAGTCTTCCCTACTGGGAAAGAGCATTGGTACATTCAAGTTGAAGTCATATTGAGGAGTAATGTAGTCTTGGTCTTTTCAGTTGCTGTATTGCTCCCAGTATCGCCGCATGTCCATACGTGGCTTGTTTTAGCAAATAGGATTCTCTTAGTCTGAGTGCACACTTTGCTGCTGCGCCTTTCATGGACATGTCAAGAGGAAGGCGAGCTTGTTTATTTCACTTTTTACTTTTGAAGCAGTCCATCATACGGTGATGATGGGTCTAATAATTGCACTGTACATCCAGTTGATGGTGTAGGGTTGCAGTCCCCATCTTTTTCCGAAGGTCCTTTTACAGGCGTAAAAAGCATTTAATCCCTTTTTCATTCTCATTTCATCATTTTGTCTCCGGAATAGCCTGGAGTGTAAAATAATTCCTAAGTATTTCGCCTCCTTTAAGAGGTTGATTGTGGTTGGGACAGGGGAAAGTCTGTGATCTTGTGTCGCCTGGTAAAGAGGACAAGCTCGGTCTTTTAGGGATTCACGGTCCTTTTGGCGTTAATACAGTAAACAATTTTTCTTTTGTGGAAAATGGCAGGCCTTAGGTGTTCCTTAAGGAAGAATGAGGACTCTTGGTAGAAACTTGAGTTGGAGGAGCTAAATTGAATTAGGAAATCTCCTGAGATGCTTGCCTTTATTTGGTTGGGTTTAAATGAGCAATCTGCTTACATGTTTTGTAGTAAAATCCTAATTGGCAAAAGGAGCACTCATCTACCATATACCAAACGTACCTTAAAACCACTGCAGTCGAAGCTTCGTGTCGCTCTTCTGCACCAAATAACAGGACTGGAGGAATACCTAATGTATTTCCTTGATTAAGATTTTTAGCTCTAAGCCTTCCCGAACTGAAATCTCTAGCCGCTAGTGGTTTTCAAAGTATTGGCATATGCTTTTTTTTAACTTGCTAATGAAGTAACTGCCCTCGTGGTTCTATGAGACTAATAAATTATACGAGTATGTTTGAAAGACTAGTGTTTGTGCTAGCTGACTAATCAGCTCCTATCCAACAAATGGAAATCCAGTTTATTTTGTGAATTCTATCGCCATTTACAATTCTCACTTAATTGCCTCTATTCTTTTTTTTATATTCCTCCTGTGTAAGTTTGAGTCCACCCTATAGGCTTTCATTTTCTGTTTTGAATATACTCTTTTAACGATCAGAAAAATACCGTTTTTTTTTTTGGTCTGTTTAATAAGACGACATCGTGCTGCAAATAAAATGTCCAAATAACAACACTTTCGAGCTTCAGCATCTTCTCAAAATTGGTACATCAAAATTTAAGAAAACAATATTTAATGCCTTGGCGCATATCACTTGAAGACGTTCCAGTGCTCACCCTGTTCAAAAAAAAAAAAAATACTAAGTACTGCCCACAACAACTCCAACGATGAAGGATAAACGATGCGTAGCATGATAAACTTCCTGGAATCTTCTTCTTCTCCTTTCTTGCTGTATCGTCTTAATCCACGATGATTCAGTTTTTTATTATAAGAGGGTTTTCTTTTTTTATTCTCCTCCCAATATTCATTTCCACTCACATAACAAAGGATAACACCGCAATCAAGAATATTTCAATGTCTAAGGCTAATATGTTTTTTTTCCATTGAGTTGCATGTTTGCCCAAACGAGGAACTAAATTTCGGATACAATTTCAGGCGAAATTCCTGAGAACCAAACAAATTTCGTCCCAGAGTTTTCTGCTTTTGAAATATTCAAATTTTGACGTTCTGACATCGGTCCAAAAATAATAGTTTGCTCCTTCCTGTCTTCCTCAAGTCTCATCATGTTCTCGGCATTTTGTGTTGGGCCAGCACACTACCATCGATGCCTCTCGTCACCATGAATAATTCTGCTCGTTTTGGGTTTATTTGTTTATTTTTTTTTTTCTTTTGAAAGAAGACGAAGCGGAGAACCAAAAGAATGTATAAATTACGGTCGAAAATGGATGAGAGAAATGCAAAAAACGAAGGCAAAAAAAAGAAACTGTCGGCAGTTCTCCAAAAACAACAGTTGATACTCGTAGTCGTAGTTTGCATTTTGCGGTGCTATTTTGGGAGAGAGAGCCGATCCTTTTTTCTTCTTCTCCATGAAATTGGTTTTATTTATTTTCTTTGCTTATTTTCCTTCCAGTTTGGGCTCTTTTTGCGATTCTAAAATGCGGGCTTTTACATACTTAAGTGGAAGAATTATTGCACGAATTTTTGTTGCATTGCTGATGGATACTCGTAGGTTTCTTTCTTTGGTTTTTCATTGCGAATGTCCTTTGATAGATTTGCTGCAGATACTAATTCTGGCCAAAATAATTAAAATAGAAGAAAATAATTGCTTTTTTGTGGGCATTGGAATTTATATCTAATTTTTGCGGGATGTACAATTTTCATCGTTCTACATTCCAGTAAGTGCTTGTGTTGTTCTTTAAACTTTTGCCATGGTTTTTAAATATGTATTTATTACCTACGCAGTGCCTCTCCTTGAACTTTTTCATTAATTCTATCCTGAGGTGGGTTTTCCAACGATCAAAGGAGTCTATAAATTCTGAGAGCAGCCTCAGGAGAAAAATCAGTCTGCATGAAAACGCATTTCTTAAGAATTGTATTTTTCCTTTTCTAGGCAAGCTAAACTGTAAACATAATTAATTTTTTTCTCGTAATAGCAAAGCAGAAAGTAGTAATTTCCGTGCAATTATAGCAGTGGATGGAGTTGTATCGTCTATGTTCTTTACGTGATGCTTGGTGTGCTTAACGTGTTTGCATCAATATTTGGATAAATTTATTGTAACTCATCTTAGAAGCCAAAACAAACAGCAAATAGCAAAACAGTGGCCCATGCTTTAATTCAACATTGGCTCTTGGACTTTTACCACAACAAAAGCGACCATCCCTGATAGCTTTGCCAGTATCTGCAGTATCTGACTACAATCTAGACATTCTTTAATATTCTGTGACTTTTAGATGATTTTTCCAACAATTTTAGAACAAGTAAAAGGTCAAGTGATAGCATGCAACCTTGCGGTACCCCATTCTTTCTGTTGTTATTTGGTTGGTTGGTTTGTTTGTGAGGGTGAGGAAGTTTAAAATATTGAGGAATTGAAAAGTAAAAAGAAGGTATATACGAGGGCGGTCTGATAAGTACTTAGCCTCACCGCCTGCTGGTGCCAGTATCGCAAGATAGATTTACTATCGTCTAGTACATTCCCTTAGATGGCTTCTGTCTAATCGGACTCATAGTTTTGTTTTGATCACGTGTGGAAGCCAGCTTGTCCGCAAATTTTAGAAAAATGGAAAGAGAGCAATATCGGTCGGTGATTCGATTCTTACTTTTGGCAGGGAAATCGCGCAGCAAAATCAAAGAGCGCTAGGATGCTGTGTACGATGACTCTTCTCCTTCGATGGCGACCGTCAAAAATTGGCATCACGAGTTTTAACGCGGTCGCACATCGGTTTTTGATGAGCCCCGTACAGGTGCCCCGAAAATGGCTACCACGGAGGATAAGGTGTCAAAAATCCACGATCTCGTATTGGCAGACCGCCGATTGAAGGTGCGCAAGATAGCTGAAACAGCAGGCATCTCAAACGACCGCGTGGGCCATACCCTCCATGAAATTTTGGGCATGAGAAAGCTGTCGGCGCGCTGGGTGCCGCGTTTGCTCATTCCAGAAAACAAGCGCAACCGTAAGACCACTTCAGAGCAGTGTTTGAAGCTGTTTAAGCGCAATCCGAAGGAGTTTCGGCGTCGTTTCGTGACTGCCGACGAAACATGGATCCACTGGTACACACTAGAGACCAAGGAACAGTCGAAACAGTTGACTTTACCCGGCGAACGTGCTCCAAAGAAGGCGAAGACTGTCCAATCGGCCGGAAATGTGATGGCCACCGTTTTCTTGGGCTCACAAGGTGTGATTTACATCGACTACCTGGAGAAGGGCAAAACGATCATAGGGCTCTACTGAATTATTGGGTCGATTCGACGCCGAATTGAATCAAAAGCGGCCCCATTTGGCGAAGAAACAAGTGCTCCTCCACCATGACAACGCACCGGCTCACATCTCCGCCATCGCCACGGCCAAATTGGTCGAATTGCACTACGAACTGCTGCCCCATCAAAAAAAAAAAATCACTCGCCGGGCAGAAATTTGAGTCGAAAGTGGAGGTCATCGCCGCCACGGAGGCCTACTTTGCAGACCTCGAGAAAACCTATTTTTTGGGTGGGTTAAAGAAGTTCGAGCATCGCTGGATCCAGTTTATCGAGCGAAAAAGAGACTATGTTGAGAAGTAAATCGCTACTTTTCCAAAATTTTTGTTTTTCTTTTGTAGGCTAAGTACTTACCGGACCGCCCTCGTATGTGGATTCACGAAAACGCTCTGTGTGTCGTCTAAACTCCAGTGTTTTCGAAAAATTGATGGATCTAAGCAATGTCAGCCCAGGTAGAATGTGTCTTCACAGGTATCTGTGCCTTATTTCACATAAAGCAGGACAACCGCAGAGGAAGTGAGCGATACTTTCGTCCTCTTCTTCACAACCCGGGCAGATGCTATGTTGCACTAGTCCCAATCTGTTCGCGTGTTTGTTTCATTTATATATATATATATCTTTATTTGGTATCATAAATTTACAATATTGGTTTGTTACCGCACATTTCTTAATACAGAGATTTGATATGTTTTTCTATATCTTTCTACTGAAAAACTATTAACATGATATGAACAGTTTAGTAAGAAGAAAATAAGTAATTTGAAGGAAAAATACCACAAAAACCTTCAATACAATACAAAAAAAAAGAAAAAAAAAATCAATCCATTACTTTTTGGTTATAAATAAATAAAATTGGTAAAAAATTAATACATTTTAATAAATGATAGATAAATATAGATGTAAACTATAAATAAATAATAGATAAACAACAAACAGATAAATAAACAATAAATAAATAAATAAATATATAAATAAATAAATAAATAAATAAATAAATAATGAATAAATAAGCAAATAATAAACACATAAATAAATATAAAATAAATAAATAATGAATAATAAATAAGTAATAAATACTTAAATCTAAATAAATAATTAAATAAATAAATAATAAATAAATAAATAAATAAATAAATATAGAAATAAATAATAAATAAAAGGATAAATAAGTTATAAATAAATAAAATAAATACAAAAATTTTAAATAAATAGACAACAAATAACATAAAAACACGTAACAATATCTAGTTTTTGATTTATGTAGCTAATTGGTTTACCAGAATATTATCTGCAAAAGCACAGTGAGTTATAAATTTATTTTTAAGTTTTTGGATTCTTTCGAAGATCAACATTTCCTTTTTTATGGAGATCAATTGTGGAATGATGCCAGGGAAGATTAAGCATCATTTTCAACACTTTGTTTTGCGATACTTGTAATTTTCTGATATGGCATTTGGCACTATCTCCCCATACTTGGCAGCCATATAGCAAAATTGCTTGAAAAATTACCTTCAGAATAATGATTTTATTTTCACTTGATAACATTGACTTCCGATTTATAAAGGGATACAACCATTTAATAGCAATATTGACTTTATTAATTGTTTTAGTGATGTGTTCATTAAACGTTAATCTCCTATCAAGAATTATACCTAAATATTTCACAAAGGGTTCCCAGATAATATCGACACCATTTATATGAATCTGGTTAATAGGAAGGTAGCAAGGTTTTCGTTTTCGTGAGAAAAAGATAGCTTGCATCTTGTCAGCATTAACCTTAATTTTCCACTTGTTAAAGTATTTTAAGAGTATCTCAATCCCATCGCTTAAATTTGTCTCAATATTGAGAGAAAATTCATGTGATGAGAATACTGCTGTATCATCAGCGTAAATCGCGATACCACACTCTGGCAGTTGCGGGAAATCAGAGGTTTATATATTATACAAGATAGGCCCAAGTACTGAACCCTGGGGGACACCAGCATTAACATGAAATTGACTGGAAGCACTATTATTCACAAGGACCATAAAACTACGATTAGACAAGAAACTTTCCACTGTTTTACATAAATATGTTGGGAAATTGTAATTAATCATCTTGTAGATAAGACCGTAATGCCACACTGAGTCAAAAGCTTTTTCAATATCTAATAAAACCATACCCGTAGATTTACCAGAAGCCCGGTTAAGTTTAATATGCTTGCATATTCTAAGCACTTGATGGGAAGTGCTGTGATAGCTTCGGAAACCAAATTGTTCGTCAGGGTATAAGTTTCGTTCAGTAACAATCTGCAAAATTTTGTTCTTTAAAACTTTTTCAAAGATTTTACTTAAGCTGCTAAGTAAGCTGATGGGTCTGTAGCTAGAGGGATTTTCAGGGGGCTTACCAGGTTTGTTTCATTTGATGTGGCCCATATACAAGCCAATCATCAGTTTTATTTGTGCTCTGCCTAAATTCAGTACTTTCTTCGCCCATTGGGAGTTCGGGTCTTCTATCATGTCTTTGGCAGCCTTACATATTTCGATTTGACTCCACTTTTGCGAGTGGCCTTTTGCAAAGGAGAGACTAATCGGTTTTCACCGCTTCTACCGCGGTACCTATTGTGGCAACTGTGTGATTTTCTACGTCTTCAGGCCCTGCTCTTGCTAGTTCGCTTGCTCTTTCGTTCCCCGGTATGTGGTTATGGCCAACAAATAAATACTCGCTGCCAATAAGGAAAGTGTCCTCCCAAAAGGTCACTACTTAAAGAGTAATGAAACATCAACTGTCTCAGTGAAACTAAAAGAAAGCATTTGTCTTCTCAATCAAAAAGTCAAACTATCAACAATTCTCACTGCATCTCTCCCGCTGCCCCCTTTCCACTGGGTAACTTCATCTATCTTTCGTATAAGCGTACCACCGCCTTGACTCGTTGTTTCTGTGTATGTGTGTGTGATTAATTTGTTTAATTTCCTTTCACTTGCACATTGTGTCACAGAGCTCCCATCTATCAACCATGCTCGCAACGCACCACGACAAGAGAGAGAAGAAGTTGAACGCTAAACTTAAATCACCCACGTCCCATAAGATGTGTCCTTGCTCCTGGTTGTTGTGTTGGCCATCATTTATATTCGTTTGACTTTTGTATGTGGCACTCGCTTGTCTAGATACACTTGCCTTACACTGACTAAGAGTTGTCAGTTCAAGAAAACGACTAAAAAATATGGTAACGAGCTTTAAGTTGTACATACTTGTACACCTAAAAAATGATTTACTGTTATTTGGTGGATTTCCCTCTGCAAAAAGGTCTTCGAAAAGGGATGGAAAGTGCATGTTTGCGTGATTTTCATTTCATAATTCACATTTAGCGGTTGAGGTACTTTACAGGAGAGAAATTTCCTTTGATAGTTCGGACTCAGTTTTCGGAAGGTTGCAGTGAATCTACCCTTAAACAGCGTGTTTCCCTTCACTGAAACAATTTACACCCCTTAACAGGTCTTCCTGGAAATAGAGGAGCCTACAAAAATACAATCTGTTTGTCCCCAAGAAACACGGAATCAACGCCAAAGATACAAATCATAATCAGAACCCACCTCTGCCAACCTAAAAGTCGTTTAAATACTGACGCCCAGGTCCAACTTAGTGACACTTTTATGAGCTTAGATACGACCTGACACCCAAGTCGTTATTCATAGCCAAGCGTACGCCGGCATTTTTGGTTTCCATTCACTTCGCTAATTGCAAATTTTGGACATGGACAGTGGGGGCCACTAAATCATCAAAAAAAAAAGTTTAAATTTTGACCTCAATGTGGATTGAGTGTTTGTGTCTTTTGTTCGCTTTTCAGATACAGAAACACGTGCAACAAGTAAATTGTAATCGTGATGACAATCACTTGGACACTAAATCTCCTCTATCCTCTTCTTCGTGGTTTTTTTTTTCGCCTTTCTTCTTTAAAAGGACACCATCCTTCCCTTCCTCTTCCTGTCGTGTCCTGTACAATGGCTCCTTGCACTTTACATCTGCATACAAATTGAACTTTCTTGCATCTCTGGCAAATTTGGTTTTAGCCGGGCCCGGGGGGCTTTCTGCTAGTTTTGGCCTCGCTTTATTGTTATTATTATTTTCCAAAAATGGAATGCAAGGGGGGTGAGGTTATTTCTATGAACTGGAAGCAGTTTCTTCTTGGACGGGATCCAAAACAATTTATGTCAGTTTTAATAACACTGCACGAGGGAGAAAGAGAAGACCAAGTGTTGAATTCAATGAGATCTTTTAATGGAACACGTATTGACAGACCATGTGGTGGTGGTGGCTGAAGTTGGTTGAATTTTGTAAAATTTGCGGCAAAGAAATTTACGTGAGTGAAATATTTTAAAGACTTGGACTTTCATCGGAAAATGTTATATGTTTAATTATGATGCTACATTGAGTGGGGATGATGGCTATGAGCTGTCATTCCATTCGGAGCTGTTTTGTGGCTGGAGGAGGAGTGATCTGACTCTGAGATGCCAGTCGAAGTGTGTTGAATTTAGTTTGTTGTGATTTAAAATTCATGAATAAAATTTGGATTTTGTATATTTAATTGGCTACAGAGAAGTATTCTCTTTCATGTGCGGGCAGTTTGTATTTAAAATTTATATGCGAATGTCGTTCCTAGGATGACCTCTGGTTTATTTGAATTTTGGACAGAACGACTTGTAGTATAAAATGTACCCACTTTCTTTATTGTCTAATTTGAAGAGGTATGATGAGTTTGTTGGTTTTTAAGAAGACGACAATCCTTTTAAACTAGGACACCATGAACTTGTATTAAATTCGTTGGAGCTAAATCATCATAAATCATAATCATTGCGATTAGGTTAGGTTAGGTTTGCGGGCTGATGAGAATGGTTATATCCTCATCACACTAAGGTCCATGTGGTATCACTGTCTAGGTTTTAGCCAATCCGACGCCCTAGCAAATTCAAGATGGTGATCCATCTGATAACTCGTCGATGTGATTAAAGAGGAATTTGCCCAGAGTTCTATTTCTCAGTTGACAAAGGTTAGGGCAGTGACAGAGGAAATGGGCTGTGTCCTTATGTGCCTCTTTGTCACCGCATCCCTTGCAAATGTCATCATCATTCAGTGGTAATTTCTTTATGTGGTATCTTAGAGTATGATTCCTTTTTGTAGGATTTTTCTCGTTCTCGCTTTGTTATATTCTGGCCACTATCTTCTTGATATGTACCTCACAGGTCGTTAGTGATCTCCACCTGTTATTTGCTTCAATTACTAATCTTTGTTCAATTTTTGCCCGAATGTTACAAAGTGGAGGTTTAACCATCCCATCTGCTCGTTCTCTATCTAGGGCTGAGCACTTTCTGGCTGCGTTGCCTGATATCCCGCTGTGACCAGGGACCCAGTAGAGTTTTACATTGTGCTGCATGCCGAGAACCTTCAGCTCTTGGTGGCAACACTTTACGAGCTTCGATGTTATTTGCGTAGCAGCTATTGCTTTTATGGCCGCCTGGCTGTCAATGTAAATATTGATATACTCTCGTGATATTGTCATCATTGGCACAAATTGGACGGCCTTGTCACTGCTAGAACCTCAGTTTGGAAATGGTGCTGTGATCTGGGAGTCGTATGGAGCTGTTTATTCCTAGTTCCTCCGAGAAGCAAACTGCTCCTATACCTTCATATGTCCATCATTGCGATTGCTTCCGATAAGCTTCAGACGCAATCCATCTGAGTTTCACACCACTGAACTGTCAATTCTTCTCTCTATCCACTCATCATTTTGACTTACATACATATTGTGTAGATTCAAATACAATAAAGCCTACTGTAGCAGATTCTGAAATACGACTACACCGTTTCTTTGAATGTTTTCAATTGAAAATTCCATTGAGAATGTCTTTCAGTAGGAATTCTTGAGATAAGTTAAAATGATCTTCCTCAAAATGTAGTAGATTTTATTGTATTATTATTATGAACACACACTAGTAAATGGTGTTCCTCAAGGTTTCCCTTAGGTACTATACTGGTTTTATTACATTTTTCTTGCATTTTTGTTCGACTTGTTCATATTGTGGTTTTTTTTCGCTAAAAACTTTTACGAACAATTTCTAGTACATTAGAATTTACAGGAAATTAAGAACGATCAAGCGTTTTGAGTCTATGACCGATTATTGGTGGTACCCTAGCTCTGACTTTGGATCATGGTGTTCGTACATTAGAGATTTGCAGAACTAGAATGTGTTGTGAGATGGAACCTAATGAGATCACCATAAAATGCACACAAGGACGTGAAAAACAGTACTGTATTGTTACCGCTTGGGCTATTATCGATGACCTACCGTTCAGAGGTCATATTTATAATGGCTTTAAAGGCCAAACCTCAATTTTTTTAAGCACAGTTTCGAACTTCTTGTGCCCAGAGCATGGCGTTTGACACTTTTCCCCTCCCGATGGATTGATCGAAATTCCGACCGCACTTCTGCATAATTTCACGTCATTCTGTATCCGTGTGGCCAAGTTAATAAAAGTTTACTGCACTAAATGCTTAAATTATGACCACAGCACTAAATGAGCATAATAATTTACATTTCCCGTAACAAAATATTTTCTTTCTTGTTTTTTTCTCGCTTACTTTCTTTATTTCTCGTAATCAAACGCTAATTAATCATTCAAACACCCTTTTAACCATATTCCCTCCAACCGCCACTTCCATGCACTCCCCGCGACGAATTTCCCACCGGAAACAGTTGACCATTTAAAACAACAATTTCCTGTTATTCACGGCACAAATACTCGTACCCACCGTTTAAGTGTGACAGCAGCGCGAATGTAAATGAAGTTCGCGTGGCTTCCTCCAAGACCAACGAACAAACACACGCAGATTGATTACTTTCGATTGAGCAACTTGATTGAGTTCCTTCAGTCTAAATTAATCAAAAGCTAAGTTTTTGGGGTGAACCCGGACGAACTCCATTTTTCATTTCATCAAAATCTACTAATTAAAACGAAAAGGGCAGTAGCATTTCAGTGGGTGGGGTGGGGGACCGTTAGGACAACCGCTTTCGTGATCGGAAAAGTTAATCGCTTACTAAGCCTTTAGTTGAGGTAGATAATAACAATGAAAGATAAATCAACCGTAAACGGGAATGAATGTAATTTATCTTTGGGAAAAGGGTCACGACGATTTTGGAACGCGTTCCGATACGTTACGTTACCCCTTCTTATCAGCCGCCACAACTAACGTCCTTCGATGGAGGGGAAGGAGTACTAAGATGAACGAAGGTTAATGAATTATTTCTTAAAAAAAAAAAAATAATGCGGTTAATTGATGGATCAGAAAATGTATACGGCAACAACAGCAGTTGATTTGGAAGTGATGAGGGTAAAAATTCACTTTGATTCAATTCGATAGGGCGTGAGTGGTTGAGGACGTTATTTATGGTGAAAATTTTCTATTGACAGGCGGACAACGGACGGTTGGGGTTTAGATAAAATCGCTTACATAACACCGCTGGGAGTACAGGAACGACCTTGTGCTTTTTGAAGATTAATTCAAAGTCCATCGCCAGATGCTTTGGGTGCCACTAGCACTGCTATCGGTATTCGAAAGAAAAATAATTGAAAATTTGGATTGCTAGGACAGCATGACGGGTTTTATTGTACCTGATTGATGGCGGAGATGGATTTATAGCGATGGTGCTTTGAAAAATATTTGGACGATGAGGTAGTTTGGCTTTGCTTTTAACTTTAAGGTTATTTAAGGCAATAGCTAAACACACGAATATTACAGTGCTGTTACCGATTCTTAAAATGTTATCCTTGGTGAAAAGACAATACCAATAGACCAATGCTTCGAGTAGCTCGTATCAATCCCGTCGAAGAGTAACCTCACAAAGGCCGACATGGTTACTGAGCAGCTATTGCACAGATTTAACAACGGAAGCTAAAAATCACTGCATATGTTAGGGTAAATGGCGCCCAACCATATGACTTCGCTAACTCGTTTCAATTATTTTTCGCTGCATTTCATGAAAGCACATGTCTGGGTGCGCAATTTAATAATCCCTATAAAAAAAGTTTACAATTTCAAACTCAATTTTGAAAGTTTCAAAACCTATGCGCTCTGCAAATTTTCCTCCAGAAACAAATGACACTCTTCCCCATTTCTTGACATACAATTTCTCTATGCATAATTTCAACAAGAGCATCTTGAAACGACTCACCCAACTGTGCACAAAATAAACTTTTATACTTTCCAAGAACTCCACAACCGAACACATGTTTGGGTATTCGTACCCATATGCATGTGTATTGGATTTTCCACTTAAGCCCATACTTTTTTATGTATGGGTTTCGGGATATTTTTTTTCGACTTCAGTTCAACACATTTTCCTTTTTGTTTGGGGTATCCTTGAAAGTTTCAAGCTGTCAGCTTAATTCAGCACATTTTCTGAACTTGACATATAAAAGTGTAGGACCACTTTTTTTTTCCTAAACTGGTGTCTCTTTCTTAGCAGTTTTTGTCTTAACAGAAAACAACGGTAAAAAAACATTTCTTTTTATTCTGGAAACTTTCTGACAGAACAAGTGCAGGAAAGTTTTCCAAATCAAAAAAAGAAAGGTAAAAACACAAAATAATTAACCTCAGCGAGACATTTGCAATCCTGAAATGTTTAAAAAAAAAAAACAAAAAAAATGTCTACAATACCGTTGTGAATATGCAACATTTTTTTTTTGTTTTTTTTTTTTAGAAAAAGTTTACAGTCCCAAGAGCACTTTAAAGTCCTTAAGTTCACAATTTGTTGGGAATAATGTTATGAGAAATGAGTTATACACAGGGTGATTCCAAAGGCAAATGTATACGTATGACAATTTCAAGTTCGTAACGTGGTAAAAAAAAAATAGCGGTGAACTAGAATTTTGACAGAGGTTGGCATTGTATCAGGCAGTGTGGAGGATACTAGAACACTTGAATGGCACAATCTAATAACGGTTACGTAATCTGTCAGTTGCGAAATAAGTGAAAAGAAAGATGGCTGTTGACGTTAAGTTGACAGTTCAATGAAATTGGTGTGATTTCGGTGAATAGTCTATGCGACAATTTAGAAACGTCAACAAAGGAAATCTACAGTTTAGTAATTTGTGGAGAATAACTCGTCAACCAAAGTCATGGTGCGTGACATTTTCTAACCAAGATAGAAAACGTTTTTTTCCAACTTCACTTGTGCTTTGACAAAACTTTTCATCGTGTTACTGTACAACTTAAACTAAAACTTCAGGTTGAAGCAACCTTCAGGCACCCGGTATATTCATATGGGTGCATTGTTAGACGTTTTTCTGTCTTCTCCCGGGGCACTTTAAAGCTCAATTCAATTCAAATTTTATTCCAATTATTCAGTACCATTGTGATTTATTAAAATATTCTCAAAATCATAACCGTTTATGAAGTGTACGTACTTAAATACTCGCATAATCACATACCCAACTATTCAGCGGATTTTTTTAGAAACAAACACCCTGTACCACACAGACATGTTTATAAATGTGTATAAATATTCCAGGTGAACACATGGAAAAACACAGAAAATGTTTGCATCACAAAGTGAAAGGGTCCTTCTCTGAACTACCATATCATGGGGCCGCAGCATGAAACATGAATAATTTACAAGATATGTAAATTGCACACCCCAGGCTATCCCCACACACAGGCAAGAAATTCTAAAAAGGGGACCGAGCAGCCTGACAGTCGCCACCACCTTGTCATCTCCCACGTGGCAATGAAAGAGTACTTCAACTTCAAGTTGGAAAATTATTTTATATTTTTTTTTTTTTGCTTCCATCGAAACGAAACGCCTATGCATGCGAAGGCATGAGCCATCTACCCTTCTAACACAGAATCATCTATTCTCGTACTGCCACCGCACCACCCTCGCGTAACTTATGTCTGTATGTGTGTGTATGATTATTACTTTGATACGGGACTGACATTTAGGGTAAACTTTTCAGTTTTAGATACGTTTACGCGAATTCAACCTCTTTTGAGTTATTGCGGGTTATTGCGGATTGCTGCGAGGCCCTGATCGCTATGGCGATAAAAATAAACCCCCACTCAGCCAAAGGGTTGTAATTATAAAGGATTTAGCCTGTGAGTAGCGCGTTGATAGAAATCAATTCAACCCTAGTATTCTGCTACCTTTGAGATTAACTTTTATAGCTTGTTCTAACCGCGTATGTGTGTAAAGATACAAATACCGTATCTTTCAAGGAAAAACATTGTTTGTTAGCCCAGCGGGAGACTAGAAAAGCAAATGTTCTTTAGGGAATAAGTAAAAGTTCTACAATAAAATGCATTTTTCAAGTTTTCCACTCTCTAACGGGATCGATAGAAAGAGAGAGAGATAGAGAGACTTAAAAAGACATAAAAACTTCCTTGTGACTCTCAATAGTCTGTGTGCATTTAAAAGTGATTACTTCTATAGAAGAACCATTTTATAGTTTTCCTCTTGGTTTCCCTTAGGATGCAGCGGGTCCTTATTCGCTCTCTAACAATGGCTTTTCATCCTCAAACAACTTCAAGGTGATTTATTTAGTATGTATTAGTGTTCGTTTGGTTGGTACTTGATTTTTAACTTTGTTACATTACATCCTAGGTAAGACTTTCTAGGAACTGGTGTTGGTCATGATGGACGTCGAAAATACTCGTTTTTTGCTCTTAAACTTTAAGTTTGATTTAGAGCAAGTTTAGAGAAAGAATCGCTGTGAACGTCGTCGATTCAGTGAAAATACCTACACGAACTAAAATTGCTTTTCAAAGACAGACACACACACTTGAGACGAGATTGTTGATTTTTTTTATACTCGTATTTATTGAATTTTTTTTTTTTAAGAAATAAAAAATGATTTACGATGTGATTTTGCAGGACTTAAATTCAGAGAATATGTGATGTAAAAAAGAAATCAACTACAACCCTCTAAAAGGATGAAATGTATCTTTGCAAATACTTTGCAATGAGTAATAAAATAAGATTTATAGCCAGTCAAATAGACCCTAAAAACAACGACAGTTATTTATCTTATATTTAGCAACCCAGTTGTTTTACTGTACGCAATGAAAATATTGAAAGAAGTCCTGGTGGTCTCCACTCCACAGAAGGAATTCAAACGACATAAGCCTTACTCTCCAGAGATAAAATGCAGTTCAATGCCTTGAAAGATTACATTCGTATAGACACAAAAGTGCGCAGCCGAATATAGCATAAACCGTTAGAACTTTCAATAGAGTTTCTAGGGCTGGCCACTCTATTTTTTACAGATCAAACAATCGTGTATCTATGCGCGTAGTTTAAAAGTTTGATTCCATGAATTCGTTAAATTTTAAAAAAAAAAATACTAAATCTTTCTAATATATAAAAATCTCATGTCACACTGTTTGTGGCCGAACTACTCCGAAACGGCTAAACCGATTTTTATGAAATGTTTTGTGTGTATTTGGTAGGTATGAGCAAACGTCATAAAGTATATTTCATCCCGCTAGGTAATTTACAACAGACAGACAGACAGACAAACAAATCGATAGACATTCAGACAGACGGACAGACAGATTAACAGACAGACAGACAGACAAATAGATAGATAGACAGGCAGACATATAAATAGACAGACGGACGAACAGACAGACTAACAGAAAAACAGACAGACATATAGATAGATGGACCGACAGACAGACAGATAGATAGACAGACAGACAGATAGTTAGATAGACAGACAGGCAGACAGACAAATGGACAGACCGACAGAAAATAAGGGAAATTGAAGTTGAAAAGTAGAACAGCAGTGATTGCTCTCTACTATGTACTTCCTTTTGATCATACCCGAATAACTAAATTGCGCGGGCAAATTTTGAAAAAAAATAGGTGGAGCGAAGCACGCCGGGTTCAGGTAGCAATATATATTAATTCTGTAGTATAGGTACTATTTGCCGCTCTCACACTTAACCAATCTTAACAAATGAGGTCTCAAAAAAAGAATTTCTTGGAGCAGTGCAGACGAATTGCATAAGAACAAATCAAAACAAATATTCTGCCTAAAATTAACTCCCAAAAGACTTAAAACTTCCCGTATGATTTCCATGGGATTTCCATTTCCATCGGTTGACAGATGGAAATCATATGGGAAGTGTTTGTTGTTTTATGAATTCATTTTGGTTGATATATTTGCTATTTGGGAATCATATGGGAAATATTTGTTGACAGATGGAAATCACATAGAAAGTTTGGATTTTGGGGGCTGGATTTTCTCTTGCGAGAGTTCTCGCACGGGCACACTAGTCAACGTAGAATCTTGAAGACAAAAGTATAGCTCCGTGATATCAACCATTTGGAACTCCATTTTTTCGACATGAACTTTTTTTTAGCACCATCAATCTCCTGTTTTCTTAACAGAAAACCTAACCATGTTTTCATAACTTTACCTTGAATTTATTTCTGATGAGATTATTTCTCCGCTCCACATCCTTTTCACATTTTTCGCTGAATTCTTCCTTTGGATAGACGCAAGCTTTCCACCATTTTTTATGTGTGTTTGGCTTTAGCCCACTCTAACACACATGAAACAGAATAACAAAAGCAGTAGAAACAAAAAAAAAATCTCAGCCATATGCCAAAATCCTAGGCGCGAAATTTTAATTAAAAGCCGAACGCTATAGACACACATCTGTACATATGGTGGGCGTATAGGTACGTAAGTACATATGCATGTGTATGAATCCAACTAACCCAACAGTACCTCTATCATACAAGCACACAGGATACAAACAAATAAATGCAAAGGAAAGAAGAAAAAAAAAAGGATTCGCGACTACCACGACGATGTTGACGACGTGACATCCTTTATCCTTATTATTTAACATCGTTGCCAACGATATTGTTGTTCCACGACAACGATGGCGACGAAAAAGACGGCTGGTTGCCGGTGTTTGCGGGCTCGTAATGCAAACTGAAATTGCTCGCTAAAGGATTCCTTCATCCCGGCTTTCTCTAATGGGAGATGGGATAGTGCACCGTGTACTCGTATCTCTGGTAAACACAAGCGAAATTTTCTTTAAGAAGAAGGAGTGCAGAATTTTCCGCCAAAAAAGCTAAAATAAACTTTCTGTGTGTGTGCCTGTGTGCACGTGAATCTGAATATGAATGGATGAGTGAATTTTCTCGTCTCATCCTTCAGCTATATCCTCGTCGTCGTCGTCGTCGTCATCGTCGTCATCATCGTTCAGTGAAATAATTTCAGTAATTACGTTTTGACTATTATGCGAGTGTAGAAGGGTTGCATTGCATCGTGTGATGCATTAATGATGATTGGATGCACGATGAGGGCGTTCAAGCACCCATCCATATATGCATTAAGAATTGCAAAATTCACAAAAAAAAGGAGTCCACCTCAACAGGGAATGGTAAAAGTCTGAGCTACACGCTCCTACGTAAAATTAATTTAAAATGCGCGCTAATGTGAATGTGTGCTACTATAGTGTGTATTTACTCGAATTGTCTGTTTGAAGGGATTGGGGTGAATAAACGTTACCTCTGATGCTAATGAGAGAGATTGGTTCAGCGAACCTGGCAGGTGGGATATGGAAATGTAAAATAGCATACGCACCGGGTAACACTCTGTGTAAGCCTGGGTAAAATTACATTCGTGGATGAAGCCCCAAGGATAACAGCAGAAAGGATGTAGAATCATTATTTGATGTAATCTCCATTGCAAAACACTTTTGTTTACTTTTCTTTTATTATCACGCATGCCGAAGCTATAAATGTATCTGTTTATGCCACACTAGCTGGAAGAGAGTAACTACCTCCTCTACGAAGGAAGGTGGAAAACCAAAATATAGCCATCAGAGACCACAATGGTGCCTGTCCTTGAGTACCAAACATCCACCCACCTTGTTGACTTTCAGGGTTAATGTGGAGCATTTCTTAGTATCGCTCTGGTTTTAGAACTCCAAATTCTGAAACCCTTCCACCTGTTGAGTCGACTTCCAAGAAATTGAAAACTTGAAATGTGAATGTGGAAACATCCCAAACCGATACCACAGCTCTTGTACTTCCATTTTTTTTTTTTTAATTAGATTTCCCTCCAGTTTTCTGCGATCGCCCGAATCTCCAAGCCTATCGAAACCCTGTCAAATGACATTTAAGACTCGGAAGCTGACAAAGAAAATATCAAATTTGATTTTTTCTCCTCCAGTGTCCAGATTATATAGTGCCTGCCTGGTCTCCTAAGTTTGATCTCTTTTGGACCAGGCTCTTCCTTTTTCAATGTAATGCCCTTTTTCTCTATTATGAGCATGAGTGGATGAATACTCTCATGTTAAGCCATCTAAGCTGGTCAAATTGTCTGGCTTCTAAAACTTCTTTGTCTTTCCATTTTCGAGCGCGTGCCGCTCCTCCGAATGTTATATTACCACTTTGTTTTGTCTTAAAATTCCTTCAGTCCATCTCCTTCCATGCCTCTTTTCCTACCTTACAACCGTCCCTACCGAATACTTTCAATCTCAATTTGCAAGGCAATGTTTGCCCAGTTATTTTATGACACTATAACATTGTTGTTCCCCTATACTTCCATCTTTGTTCAGCAATAAAAACACACAAAACAGCAACAACATAGTTCAACTACTAGCAAGGCACATTTACGAGTTATTTGTTTTATGTTTTCATTAGCCACGTTTAGAGTCTCTCCCGGGGTGAGAACATAAGCATTTCCGATGACAAGTTTCCCATAAAGCATACCCACTTTGGCTATATGGGAGCAACGTTAACACATTATTAGCGTAATGTTTCTAGTGCACGATAAGACGACGCGATACCCATAAACGGTACTAATTATGAAGAAAAACAGAAAAGCTGGACTTTAACGTTAGTTTTTCTTCAGTTCCTTAACCTCAAAATACGAAGAGAGTTTATTTTACAGTCCAGCAGATAACAGCACCAATTTCTACGAACCCACCGAAAAGTGGAAGAAGATTATACCAAACGATTTTTTATGACCTGCATTTTTATGATTTTTCGCTTATATTTAGCGGTAATTTTATTCGTTCATTGAAACTGGTTATAGAGAATCACTGTGTAAAGAAAAAATTCACAGTGCAACTCAACTAAGTTGAGGTTTGCGTTGTTTAATTGTTGAAAGTGGAAGAAAAATAATCTGTCAGGTGTAACAGAAAAGTACTATGACCTTCGCATTGATAGACACTAAAGACTACATAATGCTTCTTTTTATACTTATTCTGACCTTGTCATGAAGATAAAGAAGATTGGGTTCTGGGTTTTTATAGCACTATCAGATCTGTGTCGTGGTGTGCTTAATACAAGCAACAGCCACAAGACGAGATTTGCCAGAGCAAAATGCGCATCAACAGGCTCATCATTTAGTGCTGGTGTTAATGGTTAGGCTACACCAAATTACAACACTATCACAAGCATTAAAGAAACAAATATAAAAAAAAATATATACATTATTAATATTTATGTGCAAGGGACTACTACGTAACTTTGATGACTTACTTACTTAATTCAAAGTTGAGAACAACCATACAAACACATCGGTATCAGTAGTTGAGTATGTCCAACTCCCAATTGATTTAAGGCTGCAGATCTCAATTAATGTTGGAGTTCCTCAGGGTTCTGTTCTTTCTCCTTTAGTTTTTCTGATATGCACTTACTCTATTCTTTCTTAAACTGATAGTTTAAAATATTTCTTTTTAGTAGACAGCGTAGTTTACTTCACTTTTTTTAAAGGGAGGTTCCGAAAAGAATGAATGATTTTGCACTGCCTGCCCAGAACTCTCCTTTCTACATAGAAGGCCTTGTAACATGATTGACCCCGCTAAGCTTTCAAATATCAATATCCAATAATTTCAGCACCCTTTTTCGAACAAAACGTTCGCCTTTTGGATAATGGAAATGGAAATGCATTAATACTGAGCGAAATTATCGCCCCTATTACGTAAGTCAAATTTGGTTGAGTTGAGTTGTTATTTGCTTGTTATTCAAAGGGGGAATACAACTCAACTCAACCGAAGTTGTCTTGGATAATAGGTACATATTTTTCCGAAAAACTTATGCCGATTTCGGCTGAATGGTAGGCTGGAAATGAGCGAATATTTTATTCGGCATGTTAAGCCTTGATAAGTTTCGATTTTGGGTTTTGGATTTTCTCGCGCGAGAGTTTTCGCACGGACACACGAGATTATTATTTCTGTAGTATAGGTACCATTTGCGGCTCTCAAACTAAACCAATCTTAACAATTGAGGTGTCAAAAGAAAGAAAATTTCCTGGAGCAGTGACGAATTGCACTTTTACTTTAAAACAAATATTCTACCCAAAATTAACTCCCAAAAAAATAAACAGTTTCCGTATGATTTCCATCAGTATGATTTTCATGGGATTTCCACAAGTTGTCGCATTCTTCGGAAGTGTTTGACTCGTAACAGAGGAACAAGTTGCTTTCACACTCTTCCATTTTTTTTTTCCGGGTTGAGGCAATTAACTCTCGCAAAATTCGGACGGATTACTGTCCGAATTGAAATTTCAATTATTCTAAAATGTTCCTTTCTCAACTAACAATGGTGACCTCATCAAAAGAATCGAGGTAATGTATCTCGTTTGTTATTGGTCAGATCCTGAATGGAGTTTTCAAGGTCCAAATCCACTTTTACGCCTCGTTTCCAACATAAATTTTCTTCATTTCCGCCTATTTACTCCAATGATTGGTATCCTTAGGTACATGGGCGAAAAAATAAAGATATTTTCTTATGATGAAAACTAAATGTCATTGTCTAAGAAGACCAAAAACAGGCGACCTTTCAAAAATGATGTGGTCATTTACAACCACCCACACAGAAACCTTTCCAAAAGAAAAATACAGTACTATTTGCTTTGTATCGTTCGAGGAGTTTCATCATGTCCGGTGTTGCAGAGTGATTACATTGTCGTTGGGGTTTTCTTTAATATGAAAAGCTTTTAAGAAATAGCACAGCAGTTTTTGAATTACCACCACACCCAGTTTCTGACCACCTTTTCGTTGTTGAGGTACTCTTCATTGTAGATCAATGATCTCCTTACAGTGATGAGTTCATCATCCTTTTTACAGTTCGTTGATTAGCCTTAGTAGTCGTTACTTCCTGAGCCGTGCAAAAATTCCCTTATCTAGTCGTATGCGAAAAATTTCAGTCATTTTATCACTCGACTATGATGAGAAGCTCTCCGCCGCTCTAAATTAGATTTGGATGAAACAAGATGGAAAGCATCCTTTTGTATATTTCACTGTTATATCGCCATCATCATGCAAAGTTGGGGGATATAAAAACTGTATTCCCTCTTAGCCTCGTCTCTACTTAATCTGTGTGCGGGAAAAGGGATGAAAAAAATATACAAACACATAAACCCGAAGTTTCCTCAAAGAGCATCCGTTGAGATTCCCATGGAAATACCGGAATCGCTTGCCCCCTCCCGCCGCACCGTATACTGTTCTAATCCTAGAATGTTGAAATCCTTTTTGCTTTCATTATTGTTGTGTTTTTTTTTTTATGTGCGACGCTACAAAGCAGCTACTGCTTTTCCTTTTATTCTACCTCATTTCTTTTAAAACTGGGCGTCCTGTATCCGTGAAGTGCGCTAATGAAGATCCGGCACGAAACCACCACCGACGACGCCGCCTATGCTCTGCTGCCAACGCCACGCCGCCACAAACCAACAAACACTCCATGCAACGGCGAATGCTATTTTCACGCTGAGTAAATCCCGCATCCATCCCATCAGCGTTTATGGGATTTTAACGAGCTACAACACCGAGCGAGGAAACATCCCGATTCCTTTCTTTTTTTTTTCTACCGCATCCCCTTTGATGACTTTTAGTTCCTCCTCTAGAATCCAGTGCGTGAAATTTTCACTCTGCTTTACTAGGATTCGCTTGCGTGTACTTTTACCATTTAGATGCAAACTGCCAAATGTAATGGTTATCCTTAGAGAGCCAGCAAGGAGCTGGAAGCCCATTGAATTAAGTGCTAGATGGCATCTTAAGTTGGCTGCGTACGCAAAAGACTGCGGTGCGGGTTCTTTATAAAATTAAATTTTTATTAGGTCCTTATGACTACACCGAAATTGATGAAGTAAAGGCGCGGAGTGTGTCCTTATGGGAAATTACTCAGCCTAAATAAATTATCTTTCATGGTAGGTATGTAGTATAGGTACTCCCAAACTCCATATGAGCTGGAGCTGTATGACGATGGCGACGACGCTGCTGCCGAAGAGCGTGAAGGGAATGAAATTAATATGCCATTAGAACCAGGCGGTCGCTCCTCTACATCACATGAATATTAATTGACTTCAATTGTTTTTGATCAACGTTCAGCGCGCAAGTACACACATAGACAACCAGCGAATGAGTTATTGGCATTGATTGCCAATTTACGGCAGCGACTATTGCCTATTGACTTCAATTAGTCGAGTAATTTTAGATGCAGAGAGTGAAAAATGAAATGAGATAGAATTACAGATACATACTCGCTAGTTACTCGTTGGTATTTGGCGAGTGAATAACCCGATTAAGCGGTACACACAAGGAAATGAAAACAATTTTGGTTGGTTGGGACTTGATGAGTGGTGAATAAAATGAAATTATTTATCGTGTGCGGACCTTTTTTTAATTTCAGTGGAAGCTAGCTTAGAAAACAATTAACCCCGAGCTTAAGCTACTTATCAAGATCTAAGTTACCACACAACTTCTCCGTGAATTCAGACAAAATCTTGGAATCCTTTTTGAAGAGAAGCTGTTACCTCACTCGCCTAAAGTGTGACAACACCCTCTTCAGGTTTTTCTAGAAACCTCGGCATGGTAGGTTTCTAGAAAGCTTTCGAATCCTTGCAGTCTAACGCTGTTTTTGAGCATTTCGAGGTGAAATTTCATAGTATCAAAAAAATTTAATAAACATTGCAAGCACAGGAGATACGAAGGGTCCTATAATTTACCACCCCTATTCGCCCAAAACCAAAAAGGAAAATTCGCCAGAATGCAAAGAAATTACGTCAAATTTTTGGAAAAAAAGCCAAAAAGTAAAATGGAAACTACGCCAGAAAAAGTTTACCTTTGTTGGTTTAATTTCCAAATTTGGTTTGGAAATAAGACCAGAAAAAAACTGATTTTTTTTGGCTGCATTTCCTTCTTAAGTTCTTTTAGTTTATGAGTAGTACTGAATATGCTGAGGCGCGGGGAGGAGCTGGGGGTCGCGCCGGGTGCCGCCGGGTCACCTTTATATTAAATAACATGTGAATTACTTTTTATGGAGATTTTCGGACTTTTTTCCGTTTCCTTTTTTTGGCGTAATTTCAGGAAGCCTTCGGAAACACATTTTTTGAAAAGTGCTTTTTCATTGGGTTATGGGGTGAATGATTCCAGTATTGAATAAATCCAATGATTCTAGGTCTAGGGGACTTTTTTTATTTGTGAATAAATAGAAAGGATTTTCAGCAAACAAAAAAGATTTAAAAAGATTTTGAAAGCCACCACTTCGTCTGAGTTTGAAGATTTTCACATTGACGCGCTGTATCCAACTCTCAGTTCATTTTTTTTGAGTAAGGTACATATGTATGTATGTGACAGGGATTTATAGAAACTCAACAGTCCATTCGACGGTGATGACAGAATGTACATACAAACTGAATTTTCATCAAAAACGGGTCAGTCGGTTTTGAGTGAGGCGCATTAAAAGTTAAGAAATGTGACAGGGTATATGTATATATATCAAAACTGGCAGTTTTGAAAATGGAAATTTCAGAATTGCGCGACCAAAAATATTTCGGTTTGCAAATAATTTGCATACATGCTTTTCTTATATCATTCAGATCGATCAGACTGCAAAAATTCATATTTTATAGTCTTTTGTTGGGAGCTGTCAAACGAAACAAAAACAAACGCTTCTACAAAATTGCGAATTTCACATAACTGTTAATCCTTTGTTTACCTTAAATCAGATCAATTGGGCATCGCCAGAGAGTCCACCCGGCTTATTGTGCGGTTGAATTTGGACCTATGTACAATTGTACATCCATATATGATTGTGGATGACCATAGACAATGCCGTGCGTTCGCTACTACACGCGACTTGACACCACTCGATTATTTCCTCTGGGGCTACGTCAAGTCCTTAATCGACGCTATCAAGTTAACCACTTTGGACGAGCTCGAGGCTAACATTCGAGACGCTATTGCCGGAATAACGCCGTAGATACATATTGGGCCGAGTCATCGAAATTTGGACCGACGCGACTGCTTGAAGCACTGCCAGCAAAGCCGAGGCGGCCATTTAAATGATGTGCTATTTCACACATAATGGCGTGACAGCCAGAATCAATTTTATATCTCACACTGTCGTTCTTTTATTTAAATTTTTTTTTCCTATCGTTCTTATCTGGTCACCCTACAGAAGTTTACAGAATATTAAAAACATAAGAGTGAACTAGATTAGTGTCTTAAATTCCCATTTTTCTATTTCTTTTCCTCATCCATTTACGGAGAGTACTTAATTTCGACATTACTGTTAAACATTCTTGGGTAACCGTGTATAGAAACTCTTAAAATTCGCTTATTTCAAGTGCCAATGGGGAAATAAAATACAGCAATCTGCAACTCTGATATAATTGTTTCGTTTTTAAATTAGAAATTGTTTGTTTTTCGATTACCCCAACGCACATCACTCGTATACGATAACCCACTCCACAGCAGGCTTCGCACTTAACCCGAATTTTCCAATTAAATGGTTGAGTACTCATGGGTGAATAAAGTGACCATTGTGTTTGTGGCCCTTTCTACCAAAATAAAAATCCATCCCGATTGCCTACTGCACTGCAACCAATTAGTTCAAGTGGAGACGACGATGCATGTACGAGTATTTATTACTTAACATTTCCCCATCCGATCGTTAACCGTAAACTAATAATGAATTCAAAACGAGGTCAATCATTTTTATTTTTAATAATTATCCACCTTCCAGACGCAATATTTCATGTTAGCCATGGCCTCCACGAAACGACCACAAAGAAAGGTAAATCTGAAAAGCACAGCAATATGTTGTATCTTTCGAATTCGCTTCGGTAGTCCCGTTACAATGCGAATAACTATACCACATACTCGTATACATAATTGCCAATAAATTTTAAATCACAAAAAAAAGCGTGTTGGAAAAGTCGGTGTAAAAAATAAAAGGATTCCACAGCCACACAACCACTGTGTATCGTTTAATAAATCGCTTAAAACTTCCCCTCGGGAGTGGGGGTATATCCTCTCGACAAAACCATCACACACACACTCTTGTATCGCGCTTTATATTTATTCGTCTCTATACCGCAATCCCCATTATGTCACAAAATCAGCGTAAATTGCGTGATTTATGTTAAATTAAATTGTGTACATACAGATACGCGGTTTTACTGGATTTTGTTGCGTATTCACCTACCAAAAAAAAAAAAGAGGAAAACAATTTTTTTCTATATAAAATTAAATAGATCGCAATCAGAGGACACACTCTCATCATCGTGTAGGGATTTTCATTATTTATAAACACATACGATAGATACAAATTCGTTTGCAAATTGCAGATAGATTCTGACATAAAAACGGATCCCCCCCAATCCGGAGAGGATTTTTTGTTTATCTTCAAATGCAAAGGACATATCGAACAGACTTATTTTTCAAGGATGACTGTCAAATGCCCCTCCTTGTGCCTGAATAAATATTTTCCCAATCAATTTGGAGGGAGTGAAGGAAAGGGCGTCCGCAATGTAGTCGTATTCGTATTTTATTTAAATTGAGTAAAGTTATTCCGGCTAAATACTTAAGCCACGCAATGACTTTGACTGCACAATGATTTGTGCTTTGTGGCGGCAGATTTCAATTGGTGATGGAAGGGGGGTGATTTGGTTTATGGCTATACGCCGATCAAAGGTTATCTGAAGACATTATGTGTTCGGTAGCGGCGACGCGACGGTAGTTATTGGCTGTGCATTTAATTTTATAGATTCAAGTCGTAAATTATAGTACCTCCACTCCATGTATGCGCATTCATTAAATTTTAAATTCGATTGCTATTAGAGGGAATGGTTGGATGAGGGGTGTGTGTGTGTTTTTATTTTCTTACGCCTTAAACTATATAACAAGTGACAGGAACTACAATTTAACGAAAGCCGATAAGTGGTAGGGAAATTATCGCCAAGATAATGACTTTTCCTGAGGCAGTATTCACACTTTGTAAATTAATTTATTTCAAAATTACGTTGGATTTGAATAATAATCATGACCTTTGCTTAAAACCGCAGTTAAGACCTTTAGGTGACTAGTATCGCTGTAATGCTGTTCTACTTTAATGACTTTAAAAATGACTGTGTTTTCTCGCTCTGCAAACTTCGTAGCTAAGTTTGTCATCTAAATCTCCTTTTTATGACATTTTCTTGAAAGCAATACCCAAAGGTCTGTGTCAAAATGTTAAAGAAAAATCTTTTTAAAACACACTTCCATTCCATCGGTTGCAGTCGTACTCGCATAGTAGAAAATATGCTGTAAATGTTTTTATGAAGAGTATACGAGTTCCAAGTTAATACCTATGACCTCTTCACAGTTTTTAAGGCAGCATACGACAGCATTTATACACCGCGATGGCTGAATTTGAAATCCTAGATAAAACGCGATGAATCCAACCAGAAAGCACCGAATTTTGGAAAAGAGTGGCACTGTTGTGTCTTTTCTTCAATCATGTGCTGAAACATAATGAGACTGGCAGATTTGATACCTGACCGAATGCACTATCTTTTAAAAATATGTGCTTCTGGTACGACAGCGACCTCATCACTCGTTCCTATGTGCAATTTGTGAAGCCTTTTTCTTGTGATAGTAGAAAATTGTATCTACTCGTACCTAAGGGCTCATGGTGAAAATTAGGCCAACTATTACTCCAAACTCCTGCGACCAATGATGTCTGTTGCTGAAATCTTCGAAAATGTATGAAATATTTTTTTGTGGAACTTTTTTCTTAACACTTTTTCAAAAAAAAGTTAAAAAATGACTGTCCCCCTACCTTAACTCCAAAAATATCGCTCAGAAAAATCTGAATAAAATCGCAGGCATTGAGAATAAAGTGTAGATAGAACCAAAATTATCAGGGCTGCCCTTCGTTGGACAGTTTTTTTTTTTTTAATTACAACTACCCAACTGTTTACATATTCAGAAATGACGTAACCCTATCACAGTCGCCTAAAAGCAGATATGTATAAGGAAATTTGTATGTGTGATAGTAAAAATTTAATGGTTGATCCTAGAAATATGCGACATACGCTTCGGAAATAAAAATTGAACTTAGACTTAAAGCAATGATTATAAGCACATAAAGTAATCTTGATGGTTTCCTATACATTAAAATGTAGGTGTCTCTACTTTTACTACATTGAAAAAAATTCAATTTTTTGCAAAATTCCACGCATTTAATACAATTCAACGAATAACGAGACGAAGAGTGAAATCTGATGCACATGCGTAAATTTCTTGTATCCTTTATTTGTTGTTTTGTGTGGCTGTATAATTCTTCTTCCGAGGAGGTATTTTTTAACAAGTTACTTACATTTGCGCCCATACATCCATCAACATACTCTTAAATATGTAAGTACATATGTAAAAGTAGCTGATATTACGGAACACTTATTGCGCAAGTACGACTTGCACTTTTCATATTTGGTTTACTTTATTCGTAAAAAAAAAAGAGAACAACCACCAACTTAACCTTAAATTAATATTGAAAAGTAATTTATTTTGAAACCTCCACTCGATCCTGAGTAGAAAGCCTTATCTCTTATTGTACGATATTAAAATCCTTTTTGAACTTCTTCTAACTTTACGCTTAGGCATTATCTTAGGAAATTATCTGTTATGGGTAATAAAAGGCTTTTAACTTTCATAAGACGTCAAACCCACATCTTAAAGTAAAATTACATCTCGAGAACTTTATATTTATTTACTCAGTTCCCTTTTGTTTCTTTTTCCTTTTTAAACAAACATTATTTTCCTCTTCTCTTTCAGGTAAGCATCTCTAATCCCAGCAGCAAATATCATCCCATCTTCGGATACCCACAAACCGTAAGAATAACGAAATATTGTTTAAGAAAATTGAAAATACCAAATCACTATCAGCATCCCCTATTTCACCAACCACCCACCCATAAACGACTGACATTACAGTGATATCATTCCTTCCAATTGGCCAATCAGTAGTTATAGCGATAAGGCAAGCACATACTGGCGCAATAAATTTCCCACACCACTAAACGGCGCGCCATCAACCATCGGTTGTGTTCAGTAAATCCGAGAAAGTTATTCCAATAAATCGAACTCAATTTTCATCATCACTGGCGTTTGCTTTATCCACATGCCGCATTCATTGTTGGCCCCCTCCTCCGTTCAATTTTTTATCGCTAACCATTCTTGTTGCACCAGTGATGACGATGAGGACGCGCTGAGAAAGAACAAAAAAGTGCCAAAGACCTGATAACCCCTTTGGCTGCTGCGGGGCAGAGAGCGAGTACGTATTCTTCTGGCCCAAAAGTAGATAAAAGGGTTTTACCCACCACACACTTCTCTCAGCAAGGATGAGCTAGGTTCGCCGAGCCAAACCAGCTCTAAGAATGATGGTAGTCTATTTTCTGAGAAAAAGGCAATTTTCCGCATGAATTTTCATTCGATGATTTTTATCGTGGAAAATATCATAAAATACAATACAAACACTCGACCATTTCCCGGGAGGAGCTTTTTTTTCTGCTGCTCGAACATCGTCCTTTCTTTCTCTCTGTTTTCATCCGATACAATGTCCTGTACGTACATATAGTGCTGGTGGCGGCGGTATGTGAAGCGCTCACTATTTGCTTTATTGAAAAGCATATCTCATTTTCGGTGGACATACAGATACATAGACTCTCTTCCGGGTTCTTCAAGGAGCATAGCGGCGAAATGAAGAAGAATGCTTATCTTTGATGTGAAATTGGATTTTTTTTAAAAAAAGGATATAATGAAACATTTTTCCCCCTATCTCAACTAATGGATTTTTAAGAACGAGAAAGGAGCGCTGGTGGTTATTAATTTTTAAAAACTGTTTACAAAGTGGTGGTGAATTTTTCTGGCACTTGAAAGATAATTAAAATGTGATTTTAACGAGGAAACTACACAATCATTTATTTTTTACTAGTCGTAATCATTGTTTTACTTGCTTGTTTAAAGGGTAGTGCGGGGGGCCTTTAAATGCAAGAGAAAGACGGATGATTCGTATACAGCTCCTTGTTCATTGTTCTTACTCAGTCGACTTCTGCATGATTCACAAGCTTCTATTTTAATTGATCTTGGGTTCATTGCTTTCACTTAAGTAGTCTGACGCACTTGGCATTCGCGATTGTTGGATGTTAAAAACAAAGATGCTTGTCACCCCGTAGCTGATCTTTTTCACCAAAACTACATAGAAACACAGCAACCACCCTTTCACTCTTTTCCGATTGGTGCAATGGTACTCGCTTAGTAGACCATTTTTCGTCATGATTTATTGCTCAATTGTCACAAAAAAAAAAACAAATCTCTTCAAGCATTGTTGTCCGTCAAGATCTCGTTGCTTTTCTATTTTTTCCCATCGCTGATTTCTATCTGAAAACTTTATCATATTATATGATTTCTTAGTTATTGAAATACTACCTAGTTCTGGTCCAAAATATCAGCCCTGTGGTAAACCTTCCACAAAGGTTCGTGTCACAGCTAAACGTTATTGGTTTGCTTCACTGCTTAATTTTTTTTTCTGACGATTAAATTTCGGTTAAAAAATGTGTGGATTCCTCTTAGTTTTGTTTAACAGCTCCTTCCAATAGTGGACTCTATGATGACTTGTTTATTTCAAAAACTTGCCACCGAAAACGGGCGATTTTACAATTGATCACTCTCATTTCTCCTCTCAAACTTTCTGTTCAATTCCAAACGAAGTATTCTAAATGACCAAAAGGATTATCGACACATAGTTCTTCGTTAGCTTGGCGCTGCTAGAAGTGACTATTGAGTAATATCGAATGACTCAGTGAGAAGTGAGAACCATAAATTGCAACTGGCAATTCAACTCGACACCAAGTAGAAAAAATCTATTTCCGAATCCTCTTCTGTCAACCGTTCGTAATTCACTGTCCCACCCAAGACTAACTGTATTCAACTCATCTCCACTTTCATCTAATCTCACTAATAAAGCGTACCCAATCAATTCTCTCACGCTGAACAGGCAATTTTGATTAAGAGTCAAAGTTCGAAGGAAATATCTCCATAGAACGGTGACTTACTCTTCTGCTAACAGAAAATGCACTGGGGAACAAAAAAAAAAAAACAAATAAAACGAAATCCAGGCACCATTCTTTCAATCGTTGATCCTGGAGTGCATACACAAGCGATTCTCATCAACGTCATCTCTTCATCGGCTTCTGATTCTGATTCCGATGCCAACGGGCATACAAGTATACCATCCCCTGAGTGCAATGTAACACTTTGTACCATTCCCTAGCTCCTAGCTACGGCAATGGATGGATTGGTAAGGTAGCCTTACGTATTTCGATCTACAAAATTTGCAATCAATTTTCGAAAATCGTCTGCCCACTGCCGCTACCTATCGAGCCACCGGCTGCCCGCCCATTTGACAATGACGATGACGACGTCGACACGGTAATGGATGCGAAAGGACATTTCTGATGATTAATTTTCAGCAATTATTTCGCTGTCTCAATGCGATAACATGAGAGGACGAACGGATGGACGAACCGGCATTGTTCATTCGGATCAATTGCTGCACAATGTGCAGTTCAGGCAAATCAAAAGGACTCACAAGGACGTGAAGTAGAGAAGAGTGGTGGTGTTGGAGTACGTACACGTATCCTCTGATTTCGTAACCCCATACTTTTTAATCCTTTAACTAGAGCAAAGAGAGGAGATCCTTGCCTTGCCAAGTGTGCGTTCGTTTGCATAATGTTGCTCCTTCTTGCAATGAACAGGAATCCACTTCGATTTCTTTTTTTTTTTTTGCGTGATTGATACGTTTACCATCGCATTGCGAGGCAGTGATGCACAACAGTGGGCCCAAAGTAAAGTGTTGCGGAATCGAATTCAGTGTCCTTACACAGATGAGTCTTTGTTAAATGAATCGTAACGTAACAGAGGTCTTATTTGAGTATCGGGGTTGTAGTGGTAGCACAAAGTTGGAATCAGTTTTACTGACGCTTGTTTACGCTTGTTTTTTGGTGATTGAGGCCGCCTATAGAAATATCGGTGGTTTAGGACTTCAATGAGGTCCGTTTTTCTTTAGGCAAATTCATAAAAGAGTTCTGGGAAAGCTACATAAAAGCCGATATCTGCACCAATGCTTTGATTTCATCACTTTTTTGTAGAGAATTCGTTCGATCAGCGTATCTAATTCGCGGGCACTGAACTGAGGTTCTCAAGGTACCTCCTTACTGCAATCATTACGAACCTCTTCAAAGTGCAGTAAGAACAGAGGCCCAACTTAAAACGCACCATTTTTTTTAAAAGGAAACTACCACCATGGTTTTGTTTTCTTCCTCTTCTTGCCACAAGCAGATGATTTGCAAATAAATCTCAATAAGCCTTAAGGCCTATCTAAATTTGCAAAGGACTCCTTGAAGACCCTTCTAAATGATTCTTATTGAATTATATGGCTTTTTTGCTTTCGTGTTGTGAATCTGGCGCCTTTTGTAATTATTCGACACATGCTACCTCTTTCCAATTCATCAACAAATTTATATAGTATTTCATCACAGACAGCGAAGTAGCAGTTAAAATTGATGAACGTCAACACTTAGCAAAATAGAAGCCTATTATGTTAATATATTCCTAGTTTGGATTTCGTATTTTATTGTTCCCCAGATCATATTGGGTCGACAATGTTTATTAAATATACACCAGCAAGTCGTAAAACAAGCATCAATGGATCGATTTTATTACATTTTTTTATTACCCTTTTTGCTGCGAATTGAAAAGAGTTAAAACAGCGCCGACCGGCATCTTTAGGCTTCTGTCAGAAGAGAAAAGTCCTTTTAAAACACATTTTGACTAAAAAAAAACATAAAAAAAATACAAGATAAACTGGAATTTGGGCTAAGTAAATAATCTTGTCCAGGCGATTTGATACTAAGCCACTTGTTTTTAATGCTCTTTTGGACAGTGACATGCAATTTGGTCTGACTTTTCTTTATAAAATCGATTTGCTGCTCTGATGCATTTGATGGAGTGAATGTTCCAGATCATACAGTAAAATGTTTGCTTATCATTTTCAATCTGTAATGCCCGTTTTTACTGTGCGAGTTTAAGTGTCGATCCAGCGAAAATCTCAAGATCAGCACGGATTGCGTTTTCACAGTGCAGGCTTAACGATAAAATTCACTTAAATAGTCCTTTAACTTAAGCCACCGATTTCCGCGGCTTAAGTGTCAATCCAGAGAGTAAATTGTTGCCGTAAGTGTACCAAAATAATAATATTAACCTTAAAATACAGTACAGAAAACCTACCTAAACAACGAAATGTTTTATCTGGTAATGCGGCCAGCATTGCGACTCTCATTTTATGCAAGTGGATGGGGATGATTCTGCTGATATCGCTGCTCGCTGCGCTGGCGACTTCAGTTGTGTATCTGTTTCATCAGGATGCATATCGAAGAAAGGAAGGGGTATGCATTTATTTTGTTTTCGTCGGCATACTGCTGTTTCGTCGTTTTTTGAATTAAAAATGAATTAATTGAATTATTTTTCTATTTTCACACATAAAACACTATCAGATCTGTGTCATGGTGTGCTTAATACAAGCAACAGCCATAAGCAGAAATTCGCCAGGGCAAAATATGCATCAACAGGCTCATCATTTAGTGCTGGTGTTAGTGGTTAGGCTACGCTACATTTCAACACTACCACTAGCAATAAATAAACAAATATAAGAACAAATATACATAATTAGAGTTTATGTTCGAGGAACTACATTACGCAAGACATTTTTAAGTGTAATTTTGTTAAGATTAAAGTCAAGAATGTTTACATTTAAGTTATAGATTTTACTCATGCGGCTAATAGGCTCATGCATCCCGTAATTTGTTCTGTGATGAGGAACATGCAGTAACTCTATACTACGCAGGTGATGCGATCCCCCACGAAAGTTTAATCCCAAACAGGATAATAAGTCAGGTGCATCAATCAGACCTGAGATCAGCTGATGCATAAAAATTATATCATTATTGACCCTTCTTTGAGCCAAAGGCTGCATTTGCAACAGTTTTATCCGATGCAAATATGGGGGGAGGTTAAAAGGATCGTCCCAGGGAAGACCCTTCAATGCGAATCGAATGAAGCGTCGCTGGACAGCTTCAATACGAGTATTGAGATTTTTCTGATAAGGTGTCCATACTTGCGAAGCATATTCGAGGTGAGGACGGACAAGACTGTTAAATAGTGAGAGGGTGACATAAGGATTTTTAAATTCTTTACACCATCTTTTAACGAAACCTAACATTGAATTTGATTTATTCACAATGTGGTTTATATGCTCTTTAAAATCAAGTTCAGGGCTAAAGTAAACACCCAGGTCCTTAAAACTATAAACCCGACTGAGAGAGTGATTCGATATCAAGTAGTTGAATATAGTCGGTACCAGTTTCCTAGAGAAAGTCATGGACTGACACTTGAGTGGGTTAAGGACTAAACCATTTTTAGAGCACCAGGTACTGAAACTATCAATATCTGATTGCAGAAGTCTACAATCATTTATGGTTGTAATTGCTCTACTGATCTTCATATCGTCGGCAAATATTAGAATGTTGCTATGTTTTATGATTGATGGAACATCATTGATAGCAAGAATAAATAAAAGTGGACCTAGGTGGCTCCCTTGAGGGACGCCGGATCCTGCTAAGAAGGAGTCTGAAAGACAACCTCTAAATTTAACCTGATATGACCTCTGCTTGAGGTAAGAGCCAACCCACGAAATAAATATTGGGGGAAAACCTAACGCCTCGAGTTTGTAGATAATAATATCATGAGAAAGCTGATCGAAAGCTTTGGAGAAGTCAGTGTACACACAGTCCACCTCATGACCACTTTCTAAGGCATTGGAACAGTTATGGGAGAATGTTAATAGGTTTGTGACAGTAGACCTGTTTCTAACGAATCCATGTTGTTCTGTACAAATAACACCCCGACAAAGAAAAGTAAGGCTTTCACACACAACTTGCTCAAATAATTTTGGTATGCATGACAACTTTGAAATCGGTCTGTAGTTCGTAATAATATTTCTATCGCCTTTCTTAAAGACGGGCGTAATAAACGATTGCTTCCAGAAGCTAGGGAAATGGCCAGTTGATATGGAGATCTCAAAAAGAGACTTCAACGGCAGAGCAAGGACATCACTGCATTTTTTCAGGACTATTGGAGGTACGCCGTCAGGACCTGAAGAGTAATCATCTTTCAGAAATGAAATAAATTTCGAAATAGTCTGCAAGTCTAAGGCAATGTTGGTAAAGCCAACTTGAGGAACATCTTTGAGATGCTCAAAGTAATCATCATCAATACTAAGCGGCACATCGTTAAAAGATTTACGAAAATTATCCGCGAAAGAGTTGCAAATATCAACAGGGTCATTAAAAACGCTGTTATTATAAGAAAACTCTGCTGGATATCCGTCAGACCTTTTCTTGGAATTAACCAAGCTCCAAAATTGTTTCGGGTTATTCCTAAGTGAGGTTTCCATTGTGCTTATATAGTCATTGTATAAGCTGCTTGAAAGCAGTTTGAATTCATCGAAAAATGCAATGTAAATATTAAAGTCCTTTGGGCTGAGACTTTTAATATAATTTTTCCATGCTCTATTTCTTTTATTTCGTAGAGTTTTCAGATCCTTAGTGTACCAAGGATGGTTTGATATTGCATTTTTCGATAATTTTGTTGGTATACAACTACTTATACAGTCATTTAGGATACTATAAAAGCATTTTACTGCATCCTCAATATTAGGTGAAATATTAATGTTTTGTAAATTGGAGCACCTTATTCTTTCAGACAGTTGCTGATAATTAGCTCGTCGAAAGTCAAAGATATACGAGCCATCATTGGGGTCACTATTATCATATATATGACAGCTCAAGTCAAAAAATACATCCAAGGGTGGATGATGTCTATCTATGTTAGTTATGCTTGAACAAGATTCTTGAACAACAGTACTAACAGGGTCAGAGGAAAATACCAAATCGAGAGTTCGATTATTGTAGTTTTTAATACAGCTGATTTGCTGTAAGTCAAAAGACGTAATTGAGTCAAGTTTAATAAGCTCCTGCTGAGCGGAATTAAACGATGCTGTGAGATAGGATCCATCCTCCGATGGAACCCAGATCGTTTGTGGCAAGTTGAAGTCGCCGAGCAATAAAATGTTATTTTCCGAGCAGGATAAGTCATGAATGTGTTCTAAGATAAGCGACAGCTCAGAATACAATGATGTATCACTATTAGGAGGAATGTATGAATTAATGATAAAGACAGTTTTGTCCTCAATACAAATTTTAATACAAATAGTTTCTGTGTTCAAAGGGAAAGGAACACTGAGTAAGCTGGAACTGAGGTGAGAACGAACTGCAATAAGCACCCCACCACCCAATCCCGTGCAACTATCCATATAACGATCTTTTCTATAAACTAGGAACTCGGAGTTGAAGAGTTCCGTGTCCAAAATATTGGCGTTTAACCAAGTCTCTGTAAAAACAAAAATGTCATGTGGAAAAGCCTGAGAGTTGGCAAAAATATCGGTAGTTTTACTTCGTAACCCTCTTACATTTTGGTAGTAGAGGGACAATCGAGAGAGTTTTTTGAATTTAGAACCTGCGATGTGCTGGTATGTCTTTTAGATGCTCGATTGGTGAATTCTTTTACGAGAGTATTGGGGGGCCAAATGTCATTTTTGCATAGTGAGTCAAAGATCGAAACAGGGGTAACTATTTTAAAAGATGAAACGAAACTATCCGGCTTACTTATTTTAGTGCACTTTATAGACACTCTATTGGAAATCAAACTTTTCGACAATAGATGATTTACTATATCATCCACAGAAGTTTCGGGCTTAAGCCTAGAAATAAAGACAGATTTGGGTCTAGGGATTGCCTCAATGCCACTCGGGTCAGTTGGATTTGTAGTAATGACATTATTTAATTGGTAATCAACTTCATTCGTAATGACATCGGATTTTGGTGTGGTATTTAGATTTGTAGCCGTTAAATTAATTCGTTTCGCTAGATGAACCGAATTTTTTGATGTTCGTTTTCTTTTACCCAACACAGGGGCCGAGTTCAACTGGATTTTGTCACTTGAAATAACAAAAGTCGTTCCAGTATCAGTTCCAGGTATTGGAGCAACAGAAATATCACATTCAACGTCAGTAGATGTGCTGGCATTGTTAGCAACTAAATTATTTACTTGTGTTTCTGACGTTGCAGAGACTAGCATAAGGTCGGTGTTAGTTGACGCATCTACTGAGTAAATCTGCTCTGAATATGTATTTAAGTTGGTCACTGTGGACTTGAAGCTATTCATCAATGCTTCGAACCCTTTGGACAACTTAAGAATGTCGGATTTAAAGCACGACATCTTAAAGGCTAATTGTGATACAGAAAGCTTACGGCAGGCCGCACAGTACCAGTAAGCTATATCGGAGGAGTTTATTTTTTCAATAAAACCATTGGTTGTACCAATGCATTTAGCATGAAAAACTTCTCCACACGGGCCAAAACAAGCGTGAAGAGCGGCGTTAGAATTTGGCTTATTTTCAACGCATTTTTCGGCTGAGCATGCCATATCGGTTAAGAAAAATAAAAAATTATAATAAAAAATAAAAAAAATAATAAAAAATAAAATAAAAAAAAATATGATTATGCGCGATTGGGAATCGAACCCAAGAAGTTTGGTTGACAGGCGGAAGCTTACCTATCGCAACAAACAACTAATTAACAAACGATAGATAAGTTGGCAACAAAAGGAATATTAGCATTAGGTGTGGTGAAAAAGGAAAAAGCGGTAAAATATTACAGGCAAACAACAACTAATTTAAGAGAAGTAAGTGAAATCTAAACTAAGAGAGTATAAAACCGCTTACCAAAACTATGGAAGACCACCAGAAAACACAAATGTTAATTTATTATAAATTAGACTAAACAATAAGATTTAGCTAGAAATCGTTAAAATTATTAATGGAAAACACTATAAGGCACAGTCCAAAACAACAATTATATATTAAAAACTATTAAATTACGTACACGGAAATAAATTTAAAGAGACACTTAAAAGGTAAACTACATCTACTTTAAGAGTTGCCAACACATGCAGCGGTTTCTTTGTCTTCTTTTCTCTTTATTTTCATTGTATTTTTTCTAAAAAGCACTTGACAAGGAAATGAAAACCAAATTTCGTTCGACATTTTGTGTTCATTCACAATTGCCTTTTTCCATAAATGTTTTACAATGACACTCAATCCATGACTAACCTAAGCTGTTGACTATAAAAACCAAAACTTGTTAACTGAAGTCTATGTTCAATCCTACACTTAAATAATCCGACACAGTGAAAACAGGCATAAGACTACAAAAGTATCTTCCGCCACTTAAAAGGTTCTTCTCCGTTTTTCGAAAACTACGTATTCTGTTCTAGGCCTTTGAAGCCACTGTTTGAATAGAACCAAGGACATTCGATTACTATACTAAACGTTATTGAAATCATTTGAAGAAACACAAAAAAATGTACTATAAATCTTTTCCAAGTGAACAAAAAAACATAGGTCCGATTAGCCAACCCTGTGGAGCCCCATTCATTTTCTGTTCATATTACAAGAAAACCTACTAATTGGGACTCTCTCAAATTGGGGAACCTCTGAATTGGATCTGGAGCAGCGAATTCCTTGCAAAGCAACCTCCAAATTGGGACAAAAAAGAAAGAGATGGATAAATTACAAATATCAGATCTGATTGTCTGAATGTGTAACATATACATACATATGTACGAACAGTATATTCATGCTATGATGCAAAGATGTGTGTGTTCTAGCGTTGTCATAGTGTAACACGATTCTCTTGCGATTTGCCAATTCTGGCCTTTGATTGCTTCCTCCAGTTGTTAACAGTAAACATCCAAATTGATCGTTTGGTTGCTTGGAAGCAGCTCAAAATACACAACACCTTTATAATCCCACCAAATTGACAACATAAGCTTCTTTTGATGCAGTTCAGCTTTCGATGTGATTCTTGCTGGTTCATCACGCTTAGACCGTGATCTTGTTCGATTGATGTTGTAAACTATCCATTTTTCATCATCAGTGATGATTCGTTTCAAAAAATGATTCATTGCATTGCGTTTGAGATACATTTCGCAAATATTGATTCATTGTGTCAAGTGAATCTCTTACAACTCATGTGGAACCCAAATATCGAGCTTTTTTACGAGTCCAAGTCGATTTGAATGATTTTCAATTGTTGTGTGTAATGCATTCATATGACGATCTAATTCTATTATGACTTTGATTTGGTCATCATCAACTTCAATTTGTCTACCAGCACGATGGTCATCTTTGAGTGAAAAATCTCCGGAACGGAATTTCGTAAACAATTCTTACAAGTGCGTTTGTGTTAAGCAGTCAACACCGTTAACTTCACATGGCTCTTTGTACACATCAGCAGATTTTTTTTTCTTTTACGGAAATAAAAAAGCAAAATATGTCGAAAACGTTAGTTTTTGCACTCCATGGTAAAATTGACACTGTACAGGCGTGAAAAATATAAAGCTCGATTTGCTTCTAAAGTGGTGGTCGCCGTGGCCGTGGTGGTTAGTGCGTTGGACTACCACGCAATGCTGCCCGGGTTCAACTCCTGGCCGGGTCTAACACCTAAAAAAGTTTTTTCACGGTGCCACCTCTTTCGAATGTCTGACAAGCATCAAAGAGTATCATTTGTCACGATTGAGCTTCTCAACTCGCCGTTCGGAGTCGGCAAAAAACTGTAGGTACCTTCCATTCGTGGAAAAATATAACTACTTTCTTGCCAACGCAATAGTTTACTAATCATTTTCTATGAGAAGGTCTACAAAAGTATCTCCCGCCACTTTAAATGTTCTTCTCCGTTCTACGTATTTTGTTCTAGATAGCGGTAAAAAGCCACAGTTTGAATAAAACCAATGGTATTAGACTACTGGAGCGCATCATCACTAAGCGGCATTGAAATCTTTTTAAAAATATGAAAAATATGTACTACACCTGTTTCACTTCCGATTGAATAAAAAAACATAGATCCGATTAGGCAACCCTGTGGAACCGCATTAAATTCTGTTCATATTCTTCCAACTGCTTGCTTCTTCAAATATTACAAAATATGTACGTATAGTTCGGAAATAAAAAAGGCGTTGATTAAACAAAGATAAGCGCCACGCACTACGCACTTTGCCAACTTGGTAATTTGCTGCTAAACGCGTACACAGCAGCAGCGTTGGGCAGAATGTCTATCGTCACTCTTATGCTAATCCTGTGACCCAACTCTACTTATGCCTACTTATGCAAAACTTTCGCAATGTACTCGTATTTAACTGTCAGCCAACAGCCGCCACCTCAAGCAGAGCATGAATCCCAATGCGTAGGTCTTTCTCTCCCTCGTGCCGTATCCGTCCTCCTCAATTATTTTTTTTTCTCTAGAAAAAAAAAAAACATTTTCTTTCCAAATGGAAACAAATTGCACCCGAGGTCAAATTAATTTACAATAAAGAATCGAAGTACAGTATCTGAGTATCTGAGTATCTCGACGAAATGGACAATGACGGCAATGAAGGAGATTTTTTCGTTTCCTCTGTTTTTGTCAGTCGTCGTTTGTACGTGTGTACTTGTTTCCTTTGCATACATTTTTTTGGTATCTTTTATTGGTCATTCTCTTTGTCCGGGGTGTTGCCATGAGTACACAGTGCGAAGAAGATGCGAGCGAGTCTTGTTCGTTAAATGGTGGAGGACAACAAGTACAACTGCTACTGATCACGATGATGATGATGATGATGAAGAGTTCGGTCTCGTTCAATGTGTGACGGGTTGTATTTATATTTATTATCAGGCCAAGTTACGCATCCGTATCTCGTTGTCATTGCTGCCCAGTGGGTCAGACTTCAGAGATGTGTTTTTTGTGAGTTTGTTGAATGTGTGCGCGCTACGGGAAGAGGCTGAAGAAGAAACGAAAGAAAAATCCCAAACTATATAAAAGCGAAAGACTGAACTATGTTGAACTCTTGTTTGAAAAAAAGAAGAAGAAAGAAGAGTGAGACATCCAGAGGTCGTTTTACTTCTTCTTTTGTTCTTTCTTTTGAATCTCTTTTAATTGGCTGTTTATTTAGATTGAGTGAGCCACATGAGCCATACGCATACCCCATACCACATGTCATGTAAAATGTTGCAGATGAATCAAAGATTATATTTGCGTGATCTCATTGGCAACAGTTGGCCTGTTAAAGATACTCATCGTCTACAATGGAATTCACTTACGAGTATGTAGAGTAGAAAGAACTTTAGCAGAAAATTATATGGAATGTCTGCCATTACATCAGCATAGAGTGATGACAGACACAGGAATAATTTAATTGACACACAGTATGTGGTTCGAGGAGTTTGCGATGATAAGGCAATCAATAGAAAGATTTGTCTAATTTCGACGCAACATCATCTTAGATAAGATGTAATGGAAGATGTATGAATGAGGTCGATTTTTATTCAAGATAACTCGTCAGTCATCACATTCCAACATAACACGTTTAATTTAATTTAATTTTCAAAACAGTCCAAGTCTTTGGAAAAGAAGCAAAACTTACCACACTTACAAAGGTCATTGCTTCCGACTCCGATATTCTAAAGATTGAAGTTTACACGAAAGAATCCTTTGTCAAGATCCTCAATATTTTGCATTCGTTTGGGATTCGAATCTGTGTCGTTATTCAAACTCGTCAACTTCGTCCACGAACGAAAATTATTCTAGACTTATTATTCTAAACTCTCGCAAGAGAAAATCCAACCCTCAAAATCCAAACTTCCCATATTATTTCCATCTGTCAACTCATGGAAATCCCATAGTTCATACGGGAAGTGTTTATTCTTTTGAGAGTCCATTTTGAGTAGAATATTTTGTTTGATTTTTTTTTTTGATTTGTTAAAATTTATAAAGTGAAGTGCATTGCTCCAGGAAATTCTCTTTCTTTTGACACCCCATTTGTTAAGATTGGTTAAGTGTGAGAGCCGCAAATGGTACCTATACTACAGAAATTATATACATACAGTGAAATAGAGCCACCTCGAGCTTCTATAAATATGTCCTTGAAAATGTTTATTAATGAAAGGAAAAGTAAAAACAAAATAATTTTTATAATTCCCATTATATAAAGAAACAAAAGTAAGTTCAAACTTCTCGATGAAAAAAAATGGAAAGTATGTGTGAAATCCTTTAGTTGCTTGGTCAATAAAATAGAGCCAGCTTACTTTTCATAAAGATTAATTAAAATATGAAGATAAATTGCATAACAAATTTTATATTTTATAGTGCCCACCTCGTACTTTATTACATGACCATGGTATTTTAAAAAAATGATTGCAACGTCTAGGCATAGAGTCGAAAAGAAGCTGACATTGCTAATATGTAATAGATGACCATTCTCTTTGAACAATATCCCAAAGTTTGATTACATTCTTAACCGTATGTGTTACCACTCTCTTCCTGGCGTCTTGCCACAAATTCTCAAGCGGATTCAGATCCGGTGATTGAGCGGGCCAAGGCAATACTTTTAAATTTCGGTACTGAAAGAATTGCCTTGCTTTTTTGTAGGTATGTTTTGGATAAATGTCCTGTTGGAAGATCCATTTTAACGGCACGTTTTCTTCCGCATAAGGGCAAAATTACAATCGAATATTGTAACGTACTTATGCTGATCCATATTTTACTTAGTTTAGTAAATTGGACCACATCCATGCCACCAAAAACATGTCCACAGCTTCATGTTGGCTACCCCATACTTCACGATTTTTTCAACATTCTTTGGAGAGAGTTCAGTGTCATGTAGTCTTCGTAAGAATCTTCTGCCATCATTTCTAAATATATGTGTTTTAGTCTTATCACTTCAAAGTATGTATATTTCTCCATTTTTTTTTTTTTGCATTTTTCAGACTATTGCAATCAGTACAGTATACCTTAGAGCTAAATGTATGTTTGATTGTTTTATTTGCTTAGAAGGAGGAATTTTCTGCAATTCTAATTTTTAGATTACAGTCCACTAATCTTTGTCGAATAGCGCGTGCACTAATTTGCAGCACCAACTCCATTTTAATATTGCGTGAAGACATAAATGGAATTTTCTTTACAGGCTTTCTTTTGGCTTTCTTCCCATGCCCCGGTTTTCTTGGGGTTTTTGGGGTTTAAATGTATTTCGACAATTTGTCTGGAACATACCACCGCTTTGGCAATATCTAGTTGAGATTCATTGTCTTTTTCGAGCTGTAAAATAAGTGCAGGCTCTCTTGGTGTGCAATGACCTCCGCGTCCCATATCTAACCCTAAAGTTAGATCCAATAATGAATCTTTTTTTTACTGAAGACAGTGTTAATCTAATCTATAAAATTAATCTTATTTTAACGTATCTAAACACTTGTTTTGGCTATAAATTCAATATTTTCTTACGTGGCTCTATTTCACTGACCAACTAAAAATTAGACTTTAACACAAAAATGGTATTGTTTGCATGACACACAGTAAGTTTTACAGTTATTTTCTGTCGGTGCAATCAGAAATCATAACAGCAATTTCAGAGCTAAAGGCAGCATTATGAATTAGAAGGAAATTGAGAACAAGCTGCTTTTAGCTTTAAGGTGGCACTGGCTCTATTTCAATGGCCATAACTGTGATATGATCTTTCTTTTTCCGAAAATCCATTGGCAAAGGCTGCTCATCAGAAAGGGCTCTGTGAAGTTATTGAACCTTCCCTTTGCCTACTTGATGGGTTATAATTTTATTGTTTTTAACTTCTCGTCTTGGAAATTTTCAGTCAAACTTACGATTACAGTTTTATAGAAATATGACTGGTTGCTAAAATGTGACAAGCTGATGTCTTAAAAGGCACACTTCTTGAGTCATGCGACGAAATCAGAAATTTTAACCTCACGCACACTTTTTCGAGACGTGGATATATTTTCGGTTCATCGGACGTGACGGCAGAGTCGACTGTTTAGAAATTCGAACGAAATTGCGACTTTTAATTTCGTCGATAAATTTCTCACGTAACCAGAAAACGTGGTCATAAATTCTAATGGTTTCGATGGGTTTTGCGGTTGTGGTTGCCTTCTATGAGTAAATGGCCAACCTTGCTGAGTACATCTGTCAAAGAATGACAGCTAAGTCTGTCCGAAAATGGCCGCCATAAGAAAAGCCCATTTTGAAGTATGAATATATGTGTCGTCGGTTCGTTGCTCGTCAGTAAAAGAGGTTTCACTAGTCAAAATGTTCGCCTGAACATGACGTCTTAACATGTATATCCGCATGTTGCTGGGCAGCATTTTATTCAAATGGAATACAAAAAAAAAAAACCTAAACCACAATTATAACTTAAGTTGCGTTGCGCCATCAATAACACACTGTCAAAATTAATCAATCACCCAGTCTGTATAATTTTATAACAAAAAAAATAGCCTCCAAGGGTCTCGACGATCACTCAACCGTATAGCAAGTAATTTCCCTTTCAAAAAAGTTAAATAAATGTTTACACCTCGAGACGCAAGCAATACGAATACGAGCATTTAAATTCAACGCACGCATTGATGAGTCTCGTCGTCCGACTCTTTTGTGTTCCGTAAAACAATTTTGTTTTTTTCATTTTTAATTTACATACTCGATGAAGGTGACGCACTTATCAGATACAAAAGTGTTTATATTTATGTATGTACATCTTCATCGAAACGAATAATTAAAAACAAAACAAAGTTGCATTGCATGCAGCCACAAAGGTCTCCGTTCCAACCAACCGATCTCGACAGCCAATACAAATACACGGGTACTCGTATCTTTGTTTGTAGGTAGACCGAGGATTGTTAAAGAAATTTACTTCGTGTTTACACTGGTGGGGAGTTTACACAGAAGTCGCTTGAGCAAAGACATGGATTTCGATTGTAAACAATCAAAGTGATCGTAGTTTATTTGGCTTGGTATGGATGCAGTAATTATCACCGGAGAATGGTGAAAATTGTGGCATATAGTGTCCCAATCTTGTTTTTCTATAATTACCGTTAGCCATTAGTAAGCTAACGCCATACCGTCTGGGCAAATTAGTCTCGAGTCGAATGTTGCAACCTATCGTGAAATAGAAGTCTGCAGATATAATTGCATACCCAGGTAATGAGTGGTAATATAAAATGAGTCCTTGTGTAGTAATAATATGTGTCAACGCATAAAAACAATCGAGATGCGATAAATGGATTTTTATGGAATTTTCTATGCCGCTTTCGCCCCATCAAGTGTTTCTGTTTTTTTTTTAATAGCCAAGAAGCTATTAAAATATACGTGTGCATGTATGCGTTTGCAGATCTTAAGGTGTAGAAACTGGCTGAACTCGAAAATATATTTATTGTGACAATCTCGTCAGCAATTCCTATACGCTACTTTGGCTTTCCTTCTGAATTCATTTCAAGCACTGAATTTATAAAATTCACCATAGTTTGCAGTCATTGAATTTTAACAGGTATGCACGTCAAAAAGTTTTCGAATTCTTGGTGGAGAATTCGAAATCTATCTTCCTTATTACGAATTTGAGGTCTTGTGGTCTGTTCCCATTTTTTTTATGATGACTGGTTTGTTGTAAATATTTTATCATTTTGGTTGGCACATTGGTTGCATTCTGTCTGTTTCGCTGTGTGTATTAAATCACCTAAGGTGGGTAAGGTAGCACTGTGGCAGCTGCCGGTAATTCGGGTACCAGCACACTTGGGCCTATAGAGGCACATTTTGATACAAAGGATCTTGGGGATGTGTATACCCGCTACTCATGAGAACTGTTTGGAGGTTTGTATAAAGCGAGATATTCTTCCAACATGTTTTTGTGCTTGGTCACTGAAATCGTTGAAGAAGTCTTCTCCTAGGTGTAGTTTTCTACTACGGGAAAGAGCTGGGCATGGACAGCGGAGATGTGTAGACATTGCTTCCTCGTCTCTGCAACTTCTATAGATATCATTTGAAAGGACGCCAAGCCTAGTTGCATGCTTGCCTATAAGTCAGTGTGCTGTGATGACACCAATAATCGGGCTTACATATGTGTGTGTAGTATTTTACGGGACAGTACGGATAGTTGGAGCGGTTAAGATCCACCATTGGCAAGATCTATCAGGTGGCAAGGCAGGTGAACCCACTTTTCCATTTAACATTGGTTTTATCGACTGTGTCAACTTTGAGTTGTAGCATGTAAGCAGCAAGAGGCATGCCTATATTCTTATTTTCCGGCAGAATAGTTATTACTGTGTCCAGTTTGGCCTTTAGAAATTTAAAAAAATCGATATTTTTTTCTTTCATATTTCGAAAATATAATGTGTTGAGAATATACTGACCCGAGGAAAAATTAAAATATTAAATATTTACAGAGTTATCGCACATATAGTATACAAGTATACTGCATATATGTAGGTAGCAAATAAGTAAAGTGAAACTTTCAACGCGATTATCTCGAATACGTATTTTCAAAAACTGCTCGTGCTGTAACTCAAAAAGTTATTGATCGATTTGACTAAAATTTTGTGAGGCTTTTCTCTATATCACTACCGGAAGGAAAAACCTAATGTTTTAAAGATTTTATTTAAATAAACTACTTTTTGAGGACCTAATTTTTAATTTTATAGTTTTTTATGATTTTATAGGTTTATCCTTCCCATGCATTTTTGCACGAATGGAAGGGACCTACAGTTTTTTGTCGACTCCGAACGGCGAGTTGAGAAGCTCAATCGTGACAAATGATACTCTTTGATGCTTGTCAGACATTCGAAAGAGGTGTGCACTGTGGAAAACTTTTAGGTGTTTGCGGCGGGATTCGAACCCAAGACCGCTGGCTCAGTAGTCCGACGCACTAACCACTTGCGCTACGGTGCCCAGTTTATATTACACTACGTTTTTATTAGATCTCTTTGTTATCTGTCCTGTTCGGTACACATTTTGCAATTGATTTTACACTATCTTCCCGATGAGCTAGAGACTTGAAACTTTAAACATAGCTCAGAACTGGATGAAAATGCAATATTAACTCGCTTTCTTGTCTGTCTTTTCGTTAGGTTTCCGTACGGAGCTTCAAAACACATATAAACCCCTGTAGATATGCAATGTTTTTGTGGTGTTTTTATTTCTGTGATTATACCTGCTATACCCACATAGTTAGTAGTTACCGTAACTAATGGTAATTTTGTGGATTTTGTATTTTAATTTGTGAGTTTTAACGAGACAGGAGTGAATAATAAGCTAATTATAAAAAAATATATATAAAATTAAATTTTTAATATATCGCGTTTCTAAGAGGAGCTTAAAAGTATAAAATAATTATTTAAATTAACAGATATTATTAAAAAAAAATTATTATATACATAGTCCGTTGAAACTTGGTATGTTAAACATTTATTTTTATTAAAATTTTTTTATTCTCTCGTTTTGGACATCCCAACGAATAGCTTACTGTGACATTTGAATGAACCGAGTGTTGCCGAATTAACGAATCTCCCTTGATGAAGTTCGGCACAAACATGCTGGTTGTTTGCAGTTCTGTGACAGTCATTAGTATTTGATCTTCACACTTGACGTTTTTTGTTTGAATTTTTAACGAATGAGTCTAAAGCTAAATTTGACCGCACTATTCTTGGAATGTGATTTAAAAATGCAGACACCGTCCAGACTGCACGGTGTTATTCAAGTTCATGTTAAAATGCTTTGTATCAATTTCTTTTAAACGCCTGGATAAAACGCAATGCCCTGTTAATGAATCCAGCTGTTTTATTCTTAGCACCTACTTTTTGCATCCATCTATTGGGATGAGCCATCATTCTATTTATATCGTAATCTTATTCTCCCCTGTATCTTTGGGAATTCAACTCGTACTCCTTAAAAAACTAACAAGAAACTACCAATTAAAGCAAAGCAACGTACCGGATGAAGAGTCTTTCTCCGTCAAAAAAAAAACATAAACGATTCCCATCTGAAAAAAACGACACTGCAACTGCGATAAGATACGAATGTTTACGATTTTTTTATTTTAAATAAATAAAAAATGAACGAAGCTACTTTTCGCATGAAGAGGCCTTCTGGTTTTTGTTCACCACTCGTCTCCGCCATGAACTTCATTTTTGGATTTTATATTCCAGACAACACTCATCGCAGTGCAACTCCCCTCTCTCATGTGCGTGTTGCGCTACGCCGCCGCTGCCATTGTGCAATCACAGATTACATCCAGATACACAAAAACCATCTCGATCCGCAGCCAATATGCATGTGCACACATGTGTGACTATAGTTTTGTTTTTCTTGTGTGTTTTGTGTTCATTTTTGGACTAATTTTAGATATTTCCGCCGCTGTTGAGGAACATTATCGGGCCTGTGCACAGTCCAATAAGCCCGAAGATGTTCCCTGGAAACAACAACAACAGCAGCAGCAGCAGCAGCACAAAAGAAAAGAGTTTTTGTTGCACCAAACCCATGGAAGACGATGGATCAATAGGTTTTTGCTGCTGCTTGTTCACAAACATATGCGTTGCACATGGTTCTTTCCCAATCCTGCGGGAATCTATTTTTGGACACACGCAAGCAACAACGCACACAATAAACTGGGCATGCATTTTAAGTCGTCTGGTGCTGGGATAAGAAACAAAATGAATTCTAATTATCCCCCGCTAACACCCCCGTTACAGCAGCACTTAGATTTCATTACTCTTGGATTGTGTTGCTGAGGGGGCTTGTGCATGTGTACACAACGAGTTTGGGAATAAAACTTAATGACTGTATTATCCTTTCATTTTCGATAAATTTCATTTCATTTTCTCTGAAGCGGGAAATTTTCATGGAAAATCATTAAAAGAAAACTGTTGAGAGAGAGAGGAGAAAGTCTTGTCGCAGGCACTGAGGAGTGAAAATTGAAGTGCGCTGCTGTTATTAAAATTAAGCGTTCACTTGAAAACGCTCGTTAATGTTGCTGTGCTACAACTACTCTTCGCTTAACGAAGCTTTTCCGTTGAATTCGTTGTGTAATGAAATTTTATTGTTGTATCTAGGATTGCGCGGGGTTGGCAGATTAAAGAAATATGTTATGTCCTTGAGTGCATATTGCACTCAACAAAAGTTGTTGATAATAGTTGCATGGGTAGTCCTTAGTTCAAAAGACAAAAGATTTACTCATTATCTATAGAGTGGGAAACATTTAAGGCATGTTGGACGTTTGAGAGATCAAGGATTTAAAAGGAATTTAGAAAATTATTCAACCTGCAAATGGATCAAGAGAAAACGTGTTCCGAGGTTTTTACTACTAGATGGCGGTAGTCGTAGTAGTCGTAGATTTTAGAAGCTTTGACATTACAGTAGACTCTCGATAACGTGAACAATTACAAACCAAGCCAGTTCACGTTTGCGAGAGAGTTCACGTTTGCGAAGGCTGAATTTTAACAAACAAACAAAATAGGACAATAATTTGTTACATAACTGTATTTCTAATAGATTTTAAGAAAAAGTTATGGCAGAGGAACGTAAATACTAAGTTTTGGAATTCAGTAGAAAAAGTCGGTCATCTGTTTACTTGTCTTCCTTTTGTCCAAAAGCTTTCCTACCTCCCTTTCCTGGAGGCGTCTTAAGATGTTTAAGTCATTTTGGCTAACAAGCTCATCTTCAGCTGATTTCAAAGCTTTGTTGAAGATATAAATGGATTCACTAGCCTTAATTCTTTCTTTTGGCAATTCAAGCACATCTCCATCATCGGTCTCTCCATCACTTATGATGTTGGTTACTTAGGACACGACATTAGAGTCGTCTTCATATATCCTCATTCCATTCATTGATGTCTTCAATTATACAGCCCACCTAGGCAAACGGTTTTATCTAATACAAAAATCCTTAAAATGCATATACTAATCAAACCTCAAGATAAATAGCACCGAAGAGTGCCTTTGCATTCTCCACGACCAAACTGAGTTGTAGCTAACTTAAACTGTACAAGACGAGATGTTTTACCAAGAAAAACAGATTTCAAGTTGCATCTTGCTTAAATGTTACAGTTACTTTGAGCGGAAATTGTAATTCACGTTTTAGAGTGTTCAGGATTTGTTCACGTTTTAGACATGTCAATGTTATCCAGAGTTCACATTAACCGGTGTTCGCGCTAACGAGAGTTTACTGTATTTCCGGAGCTTTGACACAACGTAATTCGATAACCGATTCTTCTTTTTGTTTGTAAATACCGAAGCTGAAACGTTCCACCGACATTTGTCAAAATCGTCTTGTCATGACAGATGTAGGGAAATTTGCCAAACAAAGTCAGGAATGAGCACCGTGGTGTAGTGGTAAGTGCATGGGATTACTACGCAATGCTGTCCGGGTTCAACCCCAGCAAACGCCTAAACGATTTTTCACCGTGCCAACTCTTTCGAACGTCTGACAAGCATTCAAAAAGTATCATTTGTCACGAGGAGCTTCTCAACTCGCCGTTCGGAGTCGGAAAAAAACTGAAGGTCCTTTCCATTTGTGCAAAAATATAATGAGAAACAGGTCCTGGTTCACCCCGAACTGTAACGCCACCTAAAGAAAGAAAAAAGAAGAAAGTCAGGAGCTTACAGCGAATTTCAAAACAATCGCAGATTTTAGGTAATTTTGAATACACCGTTAACGCAATATTTGTGAACCCTTTCGACCTGAAACGACAGAAGTGCATTGACCCCCATTCCCCATCTAAGAAGAGTCCCTTCCGCTAGAATATGGTAGACATCTCAATTAAGGAGCAAATCCGTTCTTCTTCCGAAACTCTTTCATAAAGGATTCAGTCACGACGTTAAAATGAAGCGCATATAATCCTCTGCCTTCAACGAAAAGAAGAGGATTTCATTCTATTCAAAAACTCTCATTCCGGTTTTGAAATTTCCATTCTCTCGTCCTAGTATCCCCCAGCTTACTTACAGCAAATGGAAAATTCATTGTGACCCTTGTCCTTAATGGAATATTCACCTGATTCATTGTCCAGTGTGCCCTTTTCAACTCGGCTACCGGCGACATTGTTTCCGGGATTTTATTCCATTCTCTTTTTCTATTTTTAAAAGTTCACCAGAAAACGACATCTTTAGGTAAGAATGGTCAGCCATTCTTTCTCGTTTTCTCTCGAACCAATTACACAGAATTTTTTATACCTGACAGGACATAAATTTAATTTCATATTACAGGGTGCTGAAATTGTTGTTCCTGAACTAATGGCACTGCACACACGCCATGGCCACCAAAAGCTACACTACACAGTTTCCAACCAGGATTCTGGCTGTGGAGGAGACTATTAGTTATGTTTTTTTTTGTTTTTTTTTATTTGTTAATGTTCGGTGATGGTATAAAGGATGGAATGATGGTGTGGTTATTATTATAAAAGCAATACTGCGCGAGAGTGCTAACAAAGCAGGAAAATGTATTTTTGCAAATCTTAGTATTTCCGCTTTTGTTTGTTTGGTTGTTCCCTAAAGTTGGCCCCAACCACCGCGCGCTCATAAAAAAAAGATGAAAAGGATGTTCGGCCACAAATTTCGTTTAACAGCATCATTTCGCATGTACACGTACACAACACCGAAGACCACACAAGCCGAAGGGTGGGTGGCTTCGGAATGGATTGTACGAGTACAAGACCAAAGTATAGTATTTATGATTTATGATCGAATTTCCAAATGTGGATTACTCGTTGCCGCCATTACAATTTTGTTTCTTTTATTCGGTATTTCTTAAAAAGAAAAATGCCCCAGGGTGTTTTCGCTTACCCGGAATGCCCTTCAACTTCCGTATCCTTGCAGGGAAGAAGGATATGAAGATGATGAAAATCTCATACGAGTTGGGAATACAGGAAATTCTATATCTCAACTGTTTGTGTGTATGGTGAGAAGGAATGGAAATGAATCGGATTGTTAATGATCCTGGTAGATGGATTGTAGTGTTTGTTGGACTTGTTTAGCTTAATCCGGTTGTAAGTGGCAATAGGCATACCCAAAAGTGTTTCGGGATTTGATAGGCTATTATTTTTGTAGTTGCAGGGATTTTCTTCACGGAGGACTAACCTTCAATACAAGTCCGGAGGGAATTGAACGATATAAGAGTCCAAGCATAAATTGGTCAAATTGACCAAAAAGTTGTAGAACAAAGAAAGAGATGTTCAGGGGTAGAATAGGAAGATGTCATTACTTGCTTAAGGTTCTAAGAAAGATTTAACGAAAGGACGTAGGTTATATTCAAGCGCTACAGCTCTTGCGTTTGCAAGCATAGCAATGGAAGCGGCTAAAATGGGTTTAGCGGTAAACGAGAGCAAAACAAAGTATATGCTGTCAACGAAAGGGACACTCAACATCGACGAATTAAACAGAACGTCACAATAGATAGCTACAACTTTGATAGGACTTTGTCTATCTCGGCTCTGCTATAGCATCACAAAATGAGATCTCGTCGGAAATAAAATGAAGGATTACTCTTGCCAAGGAGGCTCTATATAGGACTCTTACTATCCCAGTCTTGCTCTATGGAGCTGAAGCATGGACTTTATCGAAAGCTGATGAAGATATCCTTGGTCGCTTTGAGAGAAAAAGATATTCGGTCCCGTTTGCGTAGGCGGGTTTTGGAGGAGAACATTCAACCACGAACTGTACGAGCTGTACAGTGACATCGACCTTATCAAAAAAATGCGCATTGGGGGTTTAAGATGGCTAGGACATGTAGAGCGTATGGACATCTCCGGCTCGGAGAATATTCGATTCTAACCCGGAGGGTCAGCGCAGCAGAGGACGTGCCCGCCTAAGAACCTCAACCAACTTGGAGTGCGCAACTGGAGGCAGTTAGCTTAGGACCGGGGGCTATTTGTTAAGGCATTGGTCCACCCCGTACTGTAGCGCCACCTAAGTAAGTAAGTAAGCTGTATAGCTCCTGGTGGTACTGCAAGAAAACTCAAAGATCACTTTCATCCGACAGCAACGGGTTGTTGATCTTTTAATATCTTCTACTTAGACAGCTGTCCCTTTAGTTCATAAAAATAATAGTGTGAAAAAGTGACTCAGACTCGGAGAGAAGCACAATTCCTTGTCTGCTTTGAAGTTAAAGTTATTTTTCGTGATATTTTGGTCAATCCATTGATGGTAGAAATCAAGTTCCAGCTTCTTGGCAATTTCTGATTAGATGACAGTTTAAAGGGAAGCAATTGTTCCCTCGCATAATCTTGTTATTATAGTCTTGGTTATGGTTAATCAGAAAATTCAAAAACTGGCGGTGTTTTGTACCCATTTAGTTTTTGAAGCTGCCAAGCCGCTACGAAGGCACCTCCATGGATGAACCTGCATCCTCCCTTCTGAGTACTGATAATATTTACACCAGTGCTTTTCGAGATCATGGTACCAAACACCATCTCATTAGTTATCTAGATTCGATTTTCATATTTTGGCCGTGAATATCGATTGATTTTTGTTTGCAAATCCGTTTTAGATGGCTTACCTATCTGCAAAAGAAGCTTAGCTATAAAATGCCAATTTTTTGTGTGTTTCTAAAGTCTGCCTTTTCGTTGAGCGCACTGTCGAAAGAGAGAATCATCTATCATTTGAAATGTATAGATACAGTCAACTCTCCCTAAGTCGAATTTTCACGGGATACGAAGATTTGTTCGAGTCAGAGAGAGTTTTAGAAAAATTCGAGTAATAGAGAGAAACATTTATTTTTGTTTTAAAACGTTTGTTTGATAAAAAAAATGGTAATGTACTTGCAAAAAAGTTAACAATAAAACTAAGCTTATGTAACTTACATTTTTTTTTTAAATTAATCTAGCTACAAACATGCACATAAAGACTGCATTAGCTCTGCTGAATTGCCTTGAATCAACTGATTTTGAATTTCCAGCTGGAATCTTACTAAAACAAATTCTTTTTATATACATACGCAGATAGATCCATCACCACCACCAGTTTAGAATGCAATGAACAAATACTCAAATATGAATTCCGAAGGGGTAATGTATTTTTATTTTGCTTTGTGCTAAACAAAATTCGCCTTAAGGGGTGAAAAAGATGCCAATACAATTATTGAACGTGTTCGAGTTAGAGAGAGTTTCGACTTAGTGGGAGTTCGACTTAGAGGATGGGTTTTGTATGGAAAATTGAAGGGAATTATAAGACATGGCAAAAAAAAATCGAGTTACGGAGAAATTCGACTTAGAGAGACTTCGACTTAGAGAGAGTGCGACTGTATTAATGTTAGCATTGACAGCAACCCATGTGGTGGCATCCAAGTCCGTAACCTTCATTAGAATATTTGTCATTTACTTCTGTTATAATACTACATTCTGTTTCAAAAACTAATCGATCGAGGATACTGAAAAACGCCAAATTGAAAGTCGTCCCAATGTATAGAAGACTACATTGCCTCCGGCAGAGACGCCATGACACGCAAGACGGGAGTTCTTAAACAACAAGTTTTGTAGTTTCTATTATTTTGGTTGCTTAGCGCTTTTTTTTTTTGAATCAAGGACTTGTATTGAAAAATGATGTAATTGGATTGAGATACCAAAAATAGTCCAGAAATGTTAAAATATACATATTTGTATAGAGTATGTATAGGTATATGAGTTCCTCAAAGGCACTTAATCCACTTAAAACATGAAACAGAAAAGACCAGCGTTCTTCATCTACGGGTTGAAAGGATTCTTGAACTAATCAATCTCTTAGTTTGTACACTTCGCGACTGGATGAGCGCATTAATTTTTTGTATTCTTTTATGCCTCTAACGTAAGAGATTCCGCACTTAAAGTGTTAAACGCTTTACAAATCGCCTATCATTAGTCACCACTAGACAAGACATTTATAAGGATTAAAATTTAAATCTATTGCCATGCCATTCTGGGCAGATTGATTCAATCCATAAAATCGATTATTGATAAGTGTGAGTGTGAGTAAGTTATTAAAGTTCAATGAACGTGCGCCTCCGATTTTGTTTCGTTTTTATCCCAACCCATGGCGTGTTCCCAAATTGAATGTATTTACAATGACAATGTACACGAATTCATATTCCATCCTTTATTTAGCTATGATAATCGAGGACCCTCTGTGTTTATGTGCTCACCACATATGTACATCCAAAAATTCAATGTAAATATTTATTTAATACTTCCCATCATGTAAATATTTTATTAAAATAATCCACTTTTTTTTTTAATTAATATGTTTTATATACATACATATATGTTTTTAAATTATTTTCTGTCCTCAATAGTATGCGAGTAAATAGGGAATAGTCGCAGCGCAGAGCACAGGAGCCAAGGAAATTGGATATCTTAATTATGGCTCCTTTTTTTCTGTTTGTGTTTACTGTCAACCGGTTGGGGTTGCGTTTGGGGATGGAGTACTGGTGGTCGTAAATATAATCTTGTTTGTAGGCAAATGCAATAAAAGTCCGACGGACACTTTTATCACCATGTAATAAAGATTTATTTTCACTCTTGGCGGTGGTGATTGGTGAGTTCTGTCAGCGTTAAGAACGCGATCTTTTTTTTTTGTGGTAATTTTTGCCTAGTTACGATAATTGGGGAGGTTAAGTAGGTGGGTATTTTTGTTTTATTGAAATTCCGTAACAAATTGTTGACATCCTGCACAAGGACTAAATGGGATTTCGTTAAACTAACAAAATTTGTTGGTTGAATTTTATAGGGCTTAAGAAATAAGCTAAAGTAGAAGAGACTCAATTTGTTAGTCGAAAACGTTCTTGCCTTGCGTATTATTTGATCATCGATTTAGAATGTGAAGGGATCCATTGTTTTCTGAACCTTGACTCAATGTTTGTCCAAACGAACAAGACTTCATAAATTCCAAAATTTTCCATCTCTAAAATGGCCCAGGGATGCCCGGGTTCAATCCCAACAAAAACACCGAAAAGTTTTTTCACGGTGCCACCTCTTTCGAATGTCTGACAAGCAATCAAAGAGTATCATTTGTCTTGAGAAGCTTCACAACTTGCCGTTCGGAGTAGGCAAAAAACTGTAGTTCCCTTGCATTTCGTGGAAAAAATAACACGCACACACAAACGGTTGCGAGAAGCTGGACTTGGTTCTGTATAGGACTGCTGACGCCGTATATTTTTTTTAATCTTTTTTTTTAAGTCTCGTGTTGGGTGTCAAATGAAAGGCTCGTTAAAGCACGATTTCAAAAATGTACGAAAAATGTACACTTTTTCAAAAATATTGCTGTCCCCCTACCTTGTCTCCAAAAATATCGATCAGAAAAATCTCAATAAAATCACAAACATTGAGAATAAAGTGTAGATTGAACCAAAATTATCAGGATTGCATTATGTTCGCCAGTTTTTTTTTTTTAATTTTTTTGTAATTTCATCTTCCCATTTGTTAACATATCCTGAAGTGACGTAATCCTATCACAATCATATAAAAGCGAATACGTAAAGGAAAATTTGTATGTGTGAGAGTAAAAATTTAATGGGTGATCCTAGAAATATGCCCCAAAAATCAGCATTGAGTTTATCTTTAAACCATTGATTTTAATCAAGATAAAAGAATCTTGATGACCCTTTTAATAGAGAATCTAAGAACGTTTAAATGTTCAAATTTAAAGTTTTCCCGGCAGCTTCATGCCTACTCGTTTTTGAAATCTTTTTACAATATGAAGACACAAAAAAATGAGGAAATGCCAGTTTATTTCCATGAAAAATTACTCACTTTAGCACCGACAGATAATGCATTCCTATAAATGTCCACGTCTACGTTCTAAAGTGAAAAAGCAATTACAAACTTTACAGACAAAATACTTTCAATCAAATTTACACATTCCGCTCGTTAAAGTTTTAAGTCTTTTCTATCATTTTTCATTTAAGAAAAATAAGTGGAGGATAAAGAAGGAATGGCAAAATCACTTTTAATTACATCCATCAAAATGAAATTTTCTAATTTCAATTTCGGTCAAATTCAATGAAAATCTCCATCAGTCGTCTGTCGTAGGACTCCAGTAAAAGCTTTCAAGAAAACAAATTAGACTGATGGAGAAAGTAAATTCATTTTCATTGCGTCCCTCTTCTGAGACTTCTCTGCTTAGGCGGTGACAAAACAAGTTGCCCTTCTTTCGGTTTTAATTAGGATGTAGATACAGATCTTCAAACCCCCTCATCCCTCAAACAGAAGAATGGCATATTGCCAAAGAATATACGCAACAAACTCTTCTTCCTTAGAAAATCTCTGCCCCCGCGCGTCGTCCCTGAAATACGAAAATTCCAAACGGAAATTGAACACCAAATAAAGAGGAGCCTTCACCTCCCACCACATATCGTATAGGCAACGAGGGAACTGTGCACCTTCACCAAAACACATTTAAATCCAAAGACCAAGCTGCACGTAACACCTCTAACCACTTAAGTTTCGAAGTTCTTTGCATTCTCGACCAGAATTCGGACGTTAGCGGGGGTGGTTTCGGTACACGACCGAGACAATGGAAAAGTGCTGTAAATATTGTTTGTTCCAGGATATGCGTGATCCGAATTTCAATTAGGAACATAGTCAATCATTTTCTGCCCATGTACGACGTACCAGTGGCAGTCGTAGCAGCAGGTAGCCTATACTTACACTCTCCACCAACTATGAATAGACAAACGGCACCATCGACTGTGTGCGGAATTCAGAAGCAGGTTAATTTTTTTTTCGTGTGTATGGGGATATACTTTACTACTTCAACCAAAAAAGGACGTCGATGGATGATGGTGTTTGTTAGATAGGAGTAGTTGAGCTCATCGTCATGAATTTGAATCGACAGTAGTCTTTTAAAGAGGCTTCCATCCGCCCCCCCATCAAGTTCCACAGAAGAAAATAAATAATTTTTTTTTGTTGTTGTCCCTTTTCCATCTTAGTTTTCGTATGCAAATCGGCGCTTGATTGTCACAAATCTTTGCAACGATTTACGCTGAATTACTTATTTTCAACTGAGTGTGTCCTTATCGAAGGACATGTGAAAAATTCTATTTGCTTTCTTTCATCTTTCTATAATTTTTTTTCCTTTTGGGAAACAGGATGAATGCTGATAAATTCGTATCGATTATCTGTCTTGGGATGAATACTTTCCCCCCAAGGATAACACATCAATGTGTCAAATATTTTTTTTCACATTTTCTTGTTCATGACTTCAATTATGTATTTGAAATTGGGAACACAAAAAAAAAACTCCAACATTGTTACAGCTAGGATATCGCTCCCCTCCTGTATGGTAATGCTAAGGATAATCGCGTGACTGAAATGGTTGGGGGGGGGACGATTTGGAGAACATTTAAAACGTGTTGGATAAATGTCAGTCATTCAGAGCGATGTGTTTTTTTTTTTTTCTATTTTGGTTTTTGTGGGTATATCGTCATTATCGTTAATTTTGCATACATGAAATGTTTTTTTGTTTTTTATTGTTCTGCTAACAGCATTGATTTAAGCTTGACACGCGATTATTATCTCTGGTTCTGTCTGGAGGGCACTTTGGGATTTTTGTGTGCGTTGCTAACTTGTGTGAGAATGCGGGATCAAAGCTGACTTGCCGATGGGCTTGTTAATTGGTAGTAAAATGTTTAATGGGGTCTGCAATGGAATACGAAATCACGTAAATGGGCTTGGGAGGGCCGTGGTAGATTTCTGTTTGAGACTATTAGCCGACTCCGATCTTTGTCTAGAACTGTCACGTTATTTGAGGTTCAAAGGAAGTTTTACGATGATCGGTCTTATAAATTAAGGATAAGATTGTCAAAGCTCACAACTTAAGGTCGTATTTAAAGACGCTTTAAAGTTTATTAATCTAAGATTAACTTTCCTCCTTGCTTTTAGTGAATACTCCATCTGTCTGCTTATTGGATACTTATGATAGACCCGATGGATCAATGATCTTTAGATCATGAATTCTATTTTTTATAGCTATTGACGAATTGAAGTTGTTAACTGCAAGCGATGAACACATCAGCGATCTCTCAATTGAGCAGTACCACTAGCCAGAATACCTCTGTGCAGCCACGTTCAGTCTTGTTTATAGGTTGAAGATCGGTCCAATTTTCAATTACATATGTATGTTTTAATGCGAACTCTTCTGAGAATAAACATTCGAACCATTTGTATGTCACAAGGAAATTGATAGATATTAAGCCACTATAGGCAGAACACATCAACCTAAAGACATCCATAGCAATTTGAATCTATTGAAGCAGTTCAGGACTAATTTGGAGTCAATCAGGTTTGAGCCTAGTGCTTTTATAGCTGCTTGACTATCCGTGAGTATATGGATGAGCGATGAGGACACTTTTTATTCCCGATTCGAGGATGACGTTGGCGCCCACTTGAATTGCGTGAATTTCAGCACGAAAATACATTACTGCTGCTTTCGCCAGACTCCAAAGAACAGTCTGTCTCGCCTGCTGGCGAACTTTCCCTGCGCTTAGCTCGTTGAAAAACCGATTGGGACACAACGGAAATGAGACCTATAATGAGCTTGCTAGAAAAGGTTCAGAAAAGGATATCTCAAGACCTAAACCCACATTGGGGTTGCCATCATCAACGGTCTGTGCTTTTGGATCTACAGTGAACACAATCGAAGATAGGACATCTTTTCTGCGTGTTTCTTTGCCAAGCACCTTTGCGTGCTAGGTTTACGTGATACTTGTCTGTGACTCCGGTGGAAAAGGAGACAACTCTGCGGAACATATCCTGTCTGCTTCTCCTACCTTCGACCGGATTAAATTGCAATTTTTCGTTACTAAGCTCGTTGCCACTGAAGTCCCTACTTGGCTTTCTCTGAAAGACGAAAAAAATACAAATGGGGCTCACTATGTTGTAGTTCAATAGACCAGTCGTCGAGTCTGAGTGCTCTAAATGCTCGCTTGGAAACGCAAGAGATAAGAATGAGTCTATAATTAAGTCTGATTTGCGCCTTTTGTGGGCAATTGGGACCAATTCCTTAAATTGGTTTGTTATACATTTGCCTGGGTAAGCTTTATAAGCACAGAGCAAGTCGATGGGGGTATTGATGAATTCGTGAAAATGCATTTTTACTTAGGGGTGGTTATCATCTCTGTGTTTCTGCTTTCTATTTTTTTTATTAAGGCGCTCTTCTGGTGGGTCCTGATCCTTGACTGATGCTTTGCCTTAATTAAATGACAAAAATGATTTGCCTAACTTTCACTTTCACGAGCTTCAAGCGCAATCAATCCCTTTCCGATGCATTTCCCTCTCCTTAGAAAAACCCGATTAAATGTAATTCCCTTTCTTCCCGCCATTTTCTGCACGAAACAAAATTCCACCTCACTCAAACCAGCTTTGAATACTCTTACTTTATATTTAACAGTTGAACTAAACAATGTTCTTTATTTTTTTTCTCTTTACAGGTAAGTTGAACAATTTAACAACTCAACAGGGCTATTACAGGTAACGACACAATGCACCACTCTTACTTACTACCAACAAAAGAAAAGTGAACACCACACCACAATGTCGTGTAAAACAGGTCCTAACTCGTAATGACAGCTTCACATAATCGATCTCAGTCTCTGCGAACAATAAGCGGCAACTCTGCATCCTGTCACAAAGTCAATCTTCACCACCATCACCTGTCACATTGGAGGGGGGACATTAATTTACAAAAATTCCAAGAAAACCACCGACCGCCTGCACCCCTACTTCTGGCGATAACGACTTTCACTTGACGCGCCGTTACCCAAGGTACTCGAACAGTAAAAATATGTGTGTTTTCACTTGACCAAGTATGTCCTGATGGTGGTTCCGGAATTCGATTGACAGCGATGGAATTCCATGTAACCGTGTGCGCCACCTTTTGTTCGATAACGCTTAACACCGTTTTTGTTTGCGTCCAGTGCAAATTGACTCCACCATGAGATACTTAACATTTTTTGTTCTTCGCTGTACGGTTCCATTGATTCGATGTAATTAAATCGCTGGCTAGCTATAGCCTCTGTGTGATTCATAAGTGCAGCGAGCTGCAGTTGAAGTTGATGGTTGTGGTGGTGGTCGGCGTCGACGTCGAAAGTGTGCACTTGTACGACTGCTTGCACCTTTCACATTGGAGACACAGTGGCTGCGGCTGGACAAGCGATACAACGACCCCCTAACAGTGCTGCTTTGCTTCAATTAATCGATTAACAGTTACTTTTTGTTGTAAACGAAACTTAAGTGGGTGATTCAGCTAAACTGCGGATTAGGTAATAGGCGTGCGCGTCGCGTAAACACGATCTTGAATTAGTTAACAGTTTGCAGGTACTTGGCGGTGACATTTTTAATTACTCTACTCAACGCGGGGTGGGGTGTGTTTTTTTCTAAGTGACAGGGCGGTGGGTTCGAATTTCTTAAGTGATTGAGGCGCCGTGCTTGTAAATAATTTCCTGTTTACATAGCGAAAGCTAATAATCTGCCTTTGAATATAACGGGGAAAGATATGTATGTATGTGTATCTCAAGAAGGTACTGGAAGATGGTAACAAAATGCATCCAAAACAATTTGTGCGTTGTGCGTTACATCAATTTGTAATCTTGATCTATCTTTGCCGTGACTGCCTGCAAGTTCTTTGATTCCCACGTCCGATCCGCCCCGCCGCACTATGGAATATATGAGTCAGCTGCTGATCAAAAATCTGTAACTTTTTTATTTTTAACGATATAGACTTGAAATTTTGCATAGACATAATGCATAGAATGTAAATTCAATCAACTACACATTTAAAAAAAATTAACGTTTGCACTTGCGTTTGAATCTGCAATTCTGTCAAAAATCCATACAAATATTTCGCTCGTATGTTATTAGTAGTTGTTTCTTTTTTAATACCCTAATAACTAAATAGGGAGAGTTAAATATGTGTAAGATAAAAAATCTTTTAGAAATACATATATATATATCTTTGAAGCGACATCTATAAAACGTAATTGATGGTAATAGGGACCTTAATGAATACAAATAGTATATCTTATTACAAATTATAATTTGAAGGTACATAGAGTTATATTTGTATACACATGAGCACAGATTTGTCACACTTGGACAACCTCAGGATCTGAGATGATTTGAGTCACTTTCAAAAGGTGCAGAGCGAGCGTCTTCATCTTTTTCCTTGACATTTTTTACGTATGGTTTACGAATACTTGTTATGTATGGATCTGATGTATACAGCAATGTATGGAATGCATCTTCGTTTGTTGCAGATCTTGAACATTTTTTAGCATGATGTAGTCTATAATGTTTGTAATCTTTATTGCGAGACTCTTCAGCGTCTTCCGAGAGTTGTCCAATTGGTAATACAGCAAAGTAATTTATTATACTTTCTCCATGAAGTAATATTTTGTGTACTGATGATGGCATATTATACCAGTTGTATTTGCTAACATATATTATTGCCGTTTCTAGAGCATAATCGCCGAACTTTTGAGCATCAATCATAATACCCGATGACAAAGCTGGTAGAATTATATATAATCTGCGTATCAGCACTGTCATACGAACAGTCAGAGCTACAGAATATTCTATATCAAGCCAACTGCTATTAGTTTTAAGAAACTCATCTTTTTTGCGTGAAACTTGAGACCAACGTTCATTGAACTGTGGTAATAATTTCTTTTGAAAATCACAAGTTGTCAATTTTATACTGTCTTCTGAAATTTTATAGCTTTCACGTAAAAATGTTGAGGGGCCAATACATTTTTTTCCGTTCTTAATATAGACAAGCAACATTTTTCACGTCTTGAACACTTAAAAGCACTCATTGTAATCGTTATGAATATTATATATTGAAAACTGGTAACGTACAATAACAATTGTGACAATCTTACAATCTAATCTGCATGCCAAAAGTTTCGCATGATAATGCATTTTGGGAAGTTTTCTCATAAGATACGTCATAACTTCAAAAAACGCAAAAACCCGCAGCTGATTCTTACATATATAATAGATAGATACCTTGTGCACAAAATGAAATAAAATTTACAACTTAGGCAAGCTTAGCTAACTGTCAAAAGTCTCGTCGAAGTTGAAAATCAATTTTTTTTTTTTTTTTTGACACTTTATGATAAAAATTACGGCAGCAATATTTTATCTCGAAATATAATATTTATAACTGTTTCTAAATCTACAAACAACACCCTTTCGATATCTGTATCATACAATATGGCTTTTCTTGGAACTAATGGTTAAAATTTAACTCTGAAAGTATATAATGAGCAAGTCAAAATTTACAGAATTTCCCTAATGTTACCAACAACGTAATTTTCTATCTATTTAGTGTACTAAGCACTTGAAAAACGAAGTGAATATTAGAGTACGACTTCTTAAGTAAAAAATAAAACCAAAATAATATGCAATTTACAACATTTCTAAAAAGTATTTATGATCAGGTCTTGTACTATGGTATGGTATTGTATGGAATATGGTTCTATAGTGCGCCGTGTTCTGATTTGGTACTGTGGCCATTTAATTTCAAGATTCCCGCTTGAATTTAAATTTAAGTCTGGCGTTTTGGACGGATGCGATAGCCAGGACTCGTCGAATAGTGTTTGTAAATGTCTTCTTGCACTCGAAACTTGATTGGAAACGTGACCTCACGAAAATGTTTGGTTTAAATCTTAAAAGCTTCAGGCTTATCCAATTCGGTATAAATACAGTTGCTGACACCGCTTACAAGTTTCGTCCATTTTTATTGATTGTGAACCGCCTTTATACAGAGAGACTAGGTAAGGTTAGGTTTATGGGTTCGGTGTCGATCCATTGTGCTGCCCCTTCGATAAAGTGTTCCTTGTTTGCATCAACAAATATCATTGACCATTGATTACCCAGTGGAATGGTTAAATCTAGTTTAGACTCAGACTATCGAGATGATAAGGCAACCCTCATAAATTAACCAAAAATCATTCAATAGACTGATAAAAACACGAGCTTAAAGACTATCAGAGATGTGGAATCAGCTATGAAAGGGCCAATCAGATGTACTCGAAACCAAAGCGACACTTTTTTCTCTTAAATGGACATTTTAGCTCCGGACTTTCCATCAATAGGGTCAATCGTCAAATTGTCTTCCATAAACCAGAAACTTGTCGATATCTGAGAGTAATGCGAACGCTAGAGTGCCATAAAGGCTGCCGAAAGTAAGCTGTTGTATAGATAAATACATCCCCCACGTTCACAATGTCCACTTGTAGTTAAATTAATGTCACAACCGGTCTTGCACCATTAAGATTAAACGATTGCAGATCCCAAATATGAATCCAAAGGGTAGACCGGGATTTGCAGATGTAATTTAGCATAAAGTACAGACATCATCTTCTCCCTTAATACGATGGTCAAACCTTATTTATTTATCGTAACAAAACCGTACTTACAATTTTAGTGCTGCTGTCCATTTCCTCATTCTCGTACGTCATAGGAAATGGATCCAAATGCAAACAAACTAATGAAGAACACGTTTCACGAGGAAGAGCCAATAAAAAATGTCCACATCCAAAGTCTTCTTCTTTTTTTTCTTTAAATATTCGTATCTCTGTTTTCTTTTTTTTAATGTAAAATCCACCACCATTGAACAGCATCCTTTTAGTGTATCCTATTCTATTGCACGCCCGCTTCCGCGCCCAAGGAGAGGTAGAATAATACTCGTGACACAACCAATCGCAATAAAATTTCGCGCACTTTTCAAATATAAATGTTCAAAAATCCTTCCTCCTCTGGCGGCACATCCCGGAAATAAAGTGTCCTTAACGATGTTACAGAGAAAATTGCATATATGAGCGCGCGCAACCAGGAGACATGCCATAAATAGCAGACTAATGTGAATTCTCTTCCTTCTAACATCCTTTCACATACACACGTATGCGAATTTCGTAGCTTCTCAGGACACAAAACAACATCGTTGTTGCTTTCATTTTCTAGCGAATGAAGTGGATCAAGAGAAAAAGAGAAAAAAGAAATGAAATGAACAAAAAAAATTATACAATCGCGAGCTCTCCTGTCCTAGTCCTAGCCTGAGTCTGGGTCCTGCTTCTGTCGGTGGGGAATACAACATTTGCCTTGAAAGTTGGTTGCCCATTCCACAGGAAGATACCAAAAAAAAAAAATTGCAATGAAAGGATAATGTATTCTTCATTGAATATTTATAGTAGTTGACTGGCAAGTTTGCCATCCTTTTGTACTTTGGTATCCTTTGCTGTCTTTTTCTTCTTCTCATGCCCAGTTTCTGGGGATGTTTGGGGTTTTTCTTTTCTTTTTAAATATTTTCCTTTTTTTGCAATATGTTGTGACATATTAGTAAACAAGGATATCCGCGAGGAGTACTTATCTTGATATCCCTGAAACATCATCCTGTTCAATTTCCCTCTCCCTCACATTTCACTTGTACACGAGTATGTAGATGTGTGGCTATGAATGTTACAAAGTGAGCTTTAGGCGGGTGGCAAGGATATTTGGGAGGGAATAGTGTAACCACTTTATAAAAACGTTTTTATTATTAGTGACGCCACTTAAGTGCGAAGCGTATTGTTTAGAGAAGTAATAAAAAACAAGAACAACTAGTGGAGTACGAGTAGGTAAACAAAGTCCTTGTTTTCGTTTGCTTTTTTGTGCTGCATGCATACACATTCGTATCTAAGTTTGGGGGTCGTAAAAGTGTCGTACATGAATCCAGTGTGCATGCACTCTGTTTGCAAAGAAAAGCGAAATCGCTTGGGTTGGGGGTTTTTTTTTCGGGAAGCTAACGCGTCCAAGAAGTGGAAGGACCGACCGTTCCTCGTGCATGTCATTTCAGTGGTAGTGGTGGTGGTGGTGATTTATTCCAGAATTTATGTTAGTTTTATTTTTCTTTTGTTAAGGGGGAGATAAGTAAGTGCTTTAAGCGGACTCAAATTAAGCGACAGAGAAAAAAGTCTACAACTTCATTTTAAGCGTAATCCAAATACTCGTAGGTAATTCATTGTAATGCTGGAAATTTATTGTTGACAAAGTTGCACCTTTTTTGCTTCGATTTTTTTTAAGACTTTAGCATTGTACCTTACTTTTTAGCTTTAAATGCGATGTACCTCAGGTAGGACTCCGTCAAAAGAACGATTTTAAAAACAGGCAACTGAGTATGGTGAAACCAGTTCCAGGGTTCTTATTGTACAGAAGGTATAATGCTAAATAAAATAAGCAAAGCATATTGAATATCTGCTTTCCTGGTCCTCGTCCAGTATACCGCAGGGTATGTTTTGGAGAGCATGCATCTCGTCTCGAGGTGGGTGATCTCCATTTAAATTGTTCCGAATACAAGTAAAACTTACTTTCTTACTTAGTTGGCGCTACAGCTCGAGGTGAACCTGGGCCTGCTTCTCGCAACCATTTGTGTGTGCGTGTTATATTTTTGCACGAATGGAAGGGACCTACAGTTTTTTGCCGACTCCGAACGGCGAGTTGAGAAGCTCAATCGTGACAAATGATACTCTTTGATGCTTGTCAGACAGAAAGAGGTGGGCACTGTGAAAAACTTTTAGGTGTTTGCGGCGGGATTCGAACCCAAGACCGCTGGCTCAGTAGTCCGACGCACTAACCATTTACGCTACGGTGCCCACAAGTAAAACTCGCCTTAGATAAACGAAGGACACAACTGAAACGCAGTTATCTGCAATCGATTTTAAATAAAAATGCAAAGAAATACCACAGGAGTCCTATAAGGGGATGCTTCTTTTTGGATCTTTTTTTTTTATTAGGGTTCCGTACCCATATGGTAATTCGGACACGATAAAAACATCAGGAACCGTTCTTCCTAGAAACTTGAATTTCGGCACACTTAACAATACGGTGGTCCACATATTTGAGACATCTTATCACTCAAAATTATTGTGAAACAGGGTGGGTAAAATATAATCTCGAAAACAAATTCTGAAAAATATATCATGTGGTATATCATTCGAAAGGGCTCGAAGCAAAGATTCCAAAAATGTTTTTTTCGCAATTTTTTCCCTTGGAAACTTTGTGAGCCTTGCCAAAAATGTGTGAAAATATACAATACCCCCCACCTCTCCGAAACTACTGAAGTCAAAAATATGAAAAAATCATAGTTTGTAGATGTCTAGCTAAATATTTAACTAAAACTATAGCGAATCTCATAAGTTCTATCGTTTTTGAGAAGTTCAGGTCGAAGAATTAAATTTCTCAACCCACTAACTCGTAAGCTACCCGACCGATTTTAATAAAATTATAACTTTCGATCAATAATTCCTTAAGGAGTATTATCGACTATCCAAATTTGAGCTAAAACATAAAAAAACAAAAGAACGTGATTTTGCTGAGACTTGAACCTCCAACCTCAGTAGTCCTGCGCATTCTTTTGGCAGTGATTTTGATTCTGTGTATCGATAAGAAAACTAAAACACAGCTTACAATTCTGTTCCAAAAACTGTAATGCATTTACATAAAATACATATGTACATACAATGTGTATTTAGAAACATCCCAATCAAATATGCTGAAGTTCACATCATTTTAAGCTATCACAAAAAAAAATTGTTTACGATTTAGTTAGCTGTTTTTCATACTCCACTATGATCTTTTGTTGCAATTCCCAAGGGCAAAACGACAATATTATTCACCATTTCGTCAATATCATAAAAAATAAGACTACAAGGAACCCTTTGAGCGCGAGTCTGACTCGCACTTGGCCGTTTTTTTTTAGTTTATTGCCTAGCAATGCATCACGAGACAACTGTTTGGTATTTTATTGCTCTTAGTGCCTTGAGACCCTTCTTGGACTCTTGGTTGTTCACACAAATATTGATATATTTAAATTTAGTTTCCTTTTACAAATTTTCATTGGCGAAACACAGCAGCAGACGGTGAGGGAATTTTAAAATCCAGTGCAACCGAGAATTCCAGTACCCCACCACTTATTAAAACATGGATGCCTTTGAAGACAGTATTAAACAATTTCTGTGAATTATTTTTTTTTTACATCTTTTAGACTAGAAACGTACTGTCATCCTACTCCGAGATGCACAGTTTTAGTTCAGCAGGTATGGCAGAACTAGAGGTGCTGTAAGAGGCATCTGAAAGAAACTTTTTCGGCAATCTTGTGTGTGTTGCATAAAGCGCTGTTAAAGATAAATCAGGTTCCTTATGACAGATTTACAATGGCTTTCATTTCTTCAAAAGTCAATAAACTTCCTTCCATGGCTATGAAACTCTAACAACTCCATCTGAAGTCTATTACAAAATTCACCCATCCATTCTTATCTGATGCCATGTAAATGTCATCAAAAAGAAAAAGAATTAGTGAAAATCAAGGATCATAGGTCAACAGGTTACCATTACTCACATCATCACTGTTCCTATTCAATTGTCATGCAGTAACATTCATTTTCACGATTTCACGACGATCTCACAAGCCTCAAACACTGAAGATTGCCATTACTCCAGCAATCTTCAATTAACCACCTTCAAAGATCACGTTTCCAATAGTGATGCAACGAACTATGGTGCACCTAAGAAGTGGCATCTTCTTCACAACATGCGACAGCATACGAGTATACAAACAAATTGAACAGGTTCGGAGAATCGCTGCTGTGATACGACCTCGACGTCGTCGTCGTTGGCACTCTTACACAACGTACCCTTTGCTTCAATGTTGGAGTGAGTATCTTTTACTCTTGGACGATCCATTGCACATTGAAAAATGTCATTCGTCAAATTACAGACAAAGCGAAAGTTCCCATTATAAATGTCACGCATACACTAGTGTCACCATGAAATAGTATTTTTCAATACACATACAAACATATGACCTTTGGACTGGGATACGCTCTATCTATGAGATACAAATCACACCAATTCAATTCAATTTCATATTTCGTTCCATTTTCAATTAAAATTTCAATTTTACACTTCAGAGGCGACGGAGCTGGAAAGTGAAGGGATGGCAAAAAAAAATGAGGGAAACCCCTTGAAACATTTTCATTTATTACCTCCGAACTGGTGCTGGATTAGACCAAAATGAAATATCGCTATCGGTTCCCTTTTCAAATTGAAATATTTCGAGTATGCACTGCAAAGTGACTCACAGATACAACGATCCACCCCACCATCCAACCGTAGTTCTGGTACTACTCGTATTCGTATCTATGGCCCAGCTAATGTAGATCACTTTTGACATTGACGTAGTGCTTAACAATGGAACGGGGAAGATAAGAAACGAGCGGTAGCTAGTGGGGAATAATAATTCATGTGTCAATCAACGGGAAAAGTTTCCCTTTAGATTTTTGGGTTTTTTTTTTCGGAGTCTCTGGTGGAAGATAAACTGAGGGTTGGCCACTGTAGATCTTCCTCATTTGGCATATTACTAAGTAAATTATAGAAATCCTTCGATGTGAAAGGACGTGGATTTATATCATGCGAATGATGAACATAATATTTTAAAGCAAAAAAAAAGTTACGTATACGCCCGTTGGCTTTTATTAAATGAAAGAAGTAGAATCAATCCAGTTTGACGTATATCATTAATCAAAACTCAAAAGGAAGGTCAGGATCGGTAGTCTTTTGTAGTGAGTTCGTTGTTCATGTTGCTTTGGGGGATGAAAGAAAGACGGCTTTCAGACGAAAGAGGATAGAATCATCGTCGGATATGTCATGTCATCGCTTTATGTTGTTTTGTTGATTTTTAAAAAGGTGGGGATCTGCTCCTTTTTCTTTTATGAAAATATTAATTTATTTGCGTAGAGTTAACCTATGTGTATGAATTATATATAAGACTGGTAAAACGGATATATACCTTGATTTTTCTAGCACTGGACTTCTTGAGTGCTTGAGCGATACTCGAATGGTGATTTTTTCAGGCACATTTTTGCAAGTGCAGTTTTTAATGCCGGCTTGATTTTTTTTTTTTAATTCAGGCGCGCTTAAAGGAAATGAAATTTAGGCAGGATAAAAGAGGAGTCTTAAATGTTTGTAGATCGTAACGGGAGGGAAAAATCGTATTTGGTAAAGCGTTCTACATTCGTGTTGAGCGGTTAAAGAAAGAATCTTTAAATTTGACTGTAGTTCCGAACTTGGGCTTAGGTATAAACTAATGGGCATTCCTTGCGAGACTATTTCGCTGGAGCACTGTTTGTGGAAAAAGCGAAAAAAACAGGGAAAGACAAGAAACATTACGACGGTGTTCAAGGGAGTCAATCGACTCAGTGATGCTTCTATCCCCTATAAGTTTTATCGCTCGTTTTCGTATTTTATCGGTCAGGTGCAGTGATGTTTTTAGAGCACCCGACCAGATATGAGCAAATTGTAGCAAGATCAGAACGAGTGAAGAATTTCTTACATCGTTGAATGCGGCGTTTTTGGCTATTTCGAATATGTGGTCACCGCAGCGCAAGTGGTTAGTGCGTCGGACTACTGAGCCAGCGGTCTTGGGCTCGAATCCCGCCGCAAACACCTAAAAAGTTTTTCACAGTGCCCACCTCTTCCGAATGCCTGACAAGCATTCAAGTGTATCATTTATCATATAAAGCTTCCCAACTCGCCGTTCGGAGACGGCAGAAAACTGTAGGTCCCTTCCATTCATGCAAAAATATAACGCGCACACACAAATGGTTGCGGGAAGCTAGGCTTGGTTCTACCTAGGACTGCTGAAGCCAAATATTATTATTATTATATATTGCAACGTAGGTTGGCATTAACACACATACCGAGCACGGAAAGCTTTTCGGTTTCCACAATGCAAGAGCCATTCATGGATAATGGCATTGAGTTTTTGAAGCATTAAATTCCACTTTATCATTCGTACCCCATTTGGTTATGCTGTCAAGGTCGAAATTTAATGAGCTTAACATAGCGACCGTACCAGTTCGACAGCCGAAGAGCAGGTACCTGATTCTGTAAACGAATATTTAAAGCTGAGGATGCTATCGTCAGCAAGGGAATGCGTTGGATTAGATTTGGCAGACAAGAGATAATTTATGAAAATAAGAAAGAGTGTCGGAGACAAAAGTGAGCTCTGTGGGACACCAGCATGGTGAATTTCAGTCTTGAAACCATCCAATATAACTTGTATTGAACGGCCCGAAAGGTACTTTCTAATCCATTGAAGAAAACGTTCATCGAAGCCATATGCACGCATTTTCGACAAAAGAGCTTGGTGTATGTATGTATCTTTAGATATTATAACCAAGTAGTGCCAACAGCAGTAGATTTCGGTTGCATAGGTTATGTCAAGTTATCTTGCCTTTCTGTCTGCGCTTTCAAAGATTGTCATCCTCTTCGATTTTGCATTCAAATCACAGTTGTCATATTTTTGTATACGAATCTTTCTTCCTGCCCATTTCATAACATCTTGGAGGGCATGTTCGACTAAGGGTTTTCACTAATTTTTGGACTCCACAAAACCTATTAGGGGTGTTATCGTGTCAACCTTAAGATACTCCCTAGTCCTCTTTTATTTTTCATTTTTAAGCTCCCAATTTTATTCACCTTTCTGATCTAGCTACTCACTAAAAATAACCTAAGTACAATCATTTTTGTTCCCCCACATCTTGTCAGTATTATCGATTAAAATACTTTGAACGCACCTATTTCCATGTACTTAATTAAATCAATGTAATGATTAAACGCACCTTTCAGCCTAGCGTTAGCGTTAGAACTATTCGGATAAATATTTAATTGATTTAATGACAATCAATTGAATTTCATTCCAATCCGCGCGTACCTCTCGCGTGTGCTTTAAACGGTTTGAAATAACCAACGATATATTTCATCTGTCTGCGTGTTTATAAAGCAAATTAAGCTTTGTAAATAATTAACAAACAAAAAAAAACGCACGTTTTCGAATGGACAAATCAGAGAAAATCTCCGCCGTTTTCAATTTAACAAAACAAACAATTTATCCCGACTGCGACTGCAAGTACGAATATACAAACATCAGACGTCCTTTGAACATTTATACGTCAATCAATTCAGTTTAACAAATATTTAACTTTGGCGTTATACGCGTAGCTCTGTTTGTGTACATAAAAACACACACACACACATACGATTTCGAGTGAAAACCAAAACAAAAAATCTCATATCGAGGTGAAATATTCTGATGCCAATGACATTACGCGACAGTCCAGAAAATAATTACAGAAAATCTTTATAACAAGCTTTGCAGTAAATACGAATGTATCTGCAAAAATAAAAATTGTCAATATTTGCCTGTTTAAAAATTAAAAACAAAAATCACATGCTATGCAGAGCGTGGGCGACAGATTTCTAGTCGAATTGATGGATGGCGCTGCCTTGCAACAAGGGGTGGAATGAACTCATTTAATGATGACTGACTGCCTGCAACTGCAACCCCCCCCCCACTCACATTTTAACCAACTTTCTATTTATACTGTAATTATTGTTTTTGTTCCAAATGTTGACATTGTCATCTGTCAAAAATTATATCTTTATTGTGGATCATAAATATCTTTGTACACATTTTTGTATGCTTCTGATGACAACTATGAGCATAATGATGGCTGCATTCAATGCGCCACAATGAATCCAGTTTATGACGAACTCACTACTTCAATTGTTATCTGTCTCCAAATATAAAATGTAATTCATAAACGTCAGCCTGTTTTACTCGCATGAGAAATGACCAGACAAATTACATCGCATTAGATGGCTGTGTTCAAAGAATGAATGCAACCGGGGTGACACATCAATAATAGAAAATGTCACAGTCGTGGAATTCTTTTTTGACAAATTGCCACAATTTTGGTTTAATTTTTATTTTATTTTATTTTAATTTTGAAGACACTTTGTAGTGGCGAAAGACGATCGGCCATTCACTTATATGTATTTTTCCACCACTATATTCTCCCATCGGCATGCGGCTAAAGTCCCCAGGAATGCTCCTCTCTATCAGCACACATTGAATTGCAATTGACAATGAAAATGTCAGTAGCGACACAATGATTGTCATTTAAAATGGAATTTCTTTTGAATCAATTTGAAATGAAATGAAGGAGAGCGTGTGTTGTTGGGAAGCTTATTGCATAGTTGCATGTGACAGTTGGATGTTCGGAGATGTGCAATATTCTTTGACGGAAAGAAATACCACCCATCAGCACAGCGCCTCGTCGTAATATTGTGTTAAAATGATTAGATTGGTTGTGACATGAAACGAAAACGAGTCGCAAAGAAATGAAAATGTCAAAGCGGTTGTCCATTACCAGAAAGATATAAGAAATGCAAACAGTCTTTGTGGGTCTTTTTAAGACGATTATGACGGAAATGTCAAAACAGTTTATTTCTACTTCAGGGATGTAATTAAAATGTATGTAAATCGAAATTGGAAAGCAAAGCGGTGATGGTTGAGTGAGTGGAGGTTTTTTTTTTATAATAAAATAAAACTAGCTTACGCGAAGCTCAGTTCAGGCCTTTTGTCATTCGAAAATATCAAATTTGACAGAGGAAAAAAGAAATGGGTTATAGTGTATAGCCTTGTGGGACCACACTTCTTACTGGTCATCTCATTCCGTTTCGTTTGAATCAGAAATTCTTTGTCTTTGTCACGAGAGATCGTCCATTTTGCCAGATAAACATATACAAAATACATATACTAGCTGACCCGTGCTCGCCTTGCTTCGCCCACCTACAACTTGAGAAAACAAATTTTTATTTTCTTCCAATACATGTAATGAATAGCTGTTGCCCGCTCGGCATTGCCCGTGCATTTTTTTAATATTTGAATTTTCTTTTACAATCATAGTTATCGTAGTAGCCCGGCCACAAAACATCATAGAATGCTGTTTCAGTTGAATACGAAGAAATGCAAATGTGCCACATATACACACTATGACGTCACCCACTGCTGCATGGCTGTTGTCTTCGGTATCCACTGATGGAAATTGCTGGCAATGATTTCATGAATTGTTTTGAGCATAGCTCAGCTCCAGGATAACGCAGAAGGATGATTTATACCTCAAATGAGTCTTATAGGAATTTACTACAACCAACATTTTTTTTTGGTTTTCAATTCAATCAGCCATTGTTGAGTTAGGGCTGTGTAATGACAGAAAATTTGATTTTCTGCCACTTCAAATCTCAAATTCTCAGCTCCTATAAGTAATGGAGTAGTCGGAGTACACCCATAAATTCCGCCAGGAAATGCAGGTCATAATAGTGAAAACCCCATCTAAATCCGTTTAGTGGTTCTAGAGATTAGCCTGTTTATACAGATCCTCCAATAGGGACTTCCGAACTTTGACAGTTGATAGCGGCCATATTGTTGAAGCTACATCTGTCAAATTGGCTTTCATTTATTCAGTCTGTTTTGCCAAATCGCCATGGATGGATAGAGCATTCAAGAACACGTGCAAATAATAAAATTGTTTTATCAAAAAGGGCGTTCTGTTAGAGCACTATGCGCAATGTGGTGGATAAATTTGAGTCCATCCCCGTACCCGTACCCGTACGTCGACGAAACGCAAGATCTGTCGAAAACATCGCCGCTGTCCGTGAGAGTGTGCAGGTGAATCCAACTCAGTCGATTTCGCGTCGGTCACAAGAACTCGGCCTTTTGCAGATCACAACTTGGCGAATTTTGTATCGTGACTTGGGCTTCCACCTGTACAAAATTCATTTGACCCAGGAGGACGACGTGTATTCGCTGAACGGGCTCTGGAGCAGTTAAAAACTGACCCTAATTTTCATCGAAAAATCATCGTCAGCGATGAGGCCCATTTCTGGATGAATAGGTACGTCAACAAACAAAATTGTCGAATTTGGGACGATACCAATCCACATGAGATCCAAGAGCGTCCAATGCATCCGGAAAAATCATTGTTTGGTGTGGATTTTGGGCTGGCGACGTTATCAGGTCCATATTTATTTGAGAGCGACCTTGGCCAGGCCATCATCGTCAACGGCGAGCGCTATCGGTCGATGATGACCAACTTCTTTTGGCCTGAATTGGATCATATGAAGACCAACGATATGTGGTTTCAATAAGACAGCGCTACGAACCACACAGCTCATGCCACATTGGAGATTCTCCACGAGCGATTGGAGGGCATGGTCATCTCAAGTGATGTAAATTGTCCACCGAGATTTCACCCGATAGACTTCTTCTTGTGGGGTTTACTGAAATCGCACGTCTATGCGGATAAGCCACAAACCACAGTGGCCCTCAACGCCAACATAACCCATGCCATCGGTCAAATTCAGCCTGATTTATGCGTCTGAGTCATGGAAAATTGGACATTTCGTATGCGCGGCACCCGGAGAAGCCGCGGCGGACATTTGAACAATGTTATCTTCCATACATAATGGCATCGATAGGCCTTTTAAATGAATAAAAAATATCGATGATATCTCACACACACTTTGTCTAATTTCAATTTAAAGATAGGAAGCGCTTAATGAAAGACCCTTTATTTAAGGACTATATCGAAAAGAAACTTCACACTTTAAAACTTTATTTTCAATGAATTCCTATACGATTTACGTATTTTAAAAAGTACCGCTATGTGAGAGATCCCTGGAAGAATACAATTGTGTATTTTTTTTTTAGTTCGATCCCTAAGTTGCAATCATCCCGCGCATTGAAATGTAGGTGTCAACCATGCTGAATTTCCTTACTGTATCGGTCCTATCTTTTGGAAAAATCGATTATGCCGCCAGATACGAAGTACAGTGTACTCTCTCCTTACGGACACCTCTCATAACCGAACAACTCTTTCAAAGAACGGAAAAAAATACACGATTTTTCATATAAGAAATTCTCCCATAACCGGACTCTCTCATAACCGGACACGGACACCAATTTTCGTAACCGCAATAGAATGTCGCGCTCTCTTAAACGGACAACGGACGTATGACATATTTTGTATTTTGTATTTGTTTTGTTCTCCTCGTCTTTACACTTTGCAAAGAAACGAAACAAAAATGTGAGCTGTGGAGTGGGCCTTTGAGTTATTATTACGTTCGCGGACACATGATTTTCGGTGGGCAACGCTTGAATGACACGCGCATATATGTGACATTTTGAGAGATATTTTATATTATTTTGTGCGAATTTTGTATAAAGATAAAAATGATTCCGCTGGTTACAGTGAAGTGAAAATTTGTCTCTGGTATGACAAATAATACCGGAATATGGAAGTTTACTGTATTTCTCGTCAGGGTATCCCGTCTTGTCCTAAAATACCTAAAATTGTCATGACCAGCTAATTTCTTCTGCCAATTTCCATTGACGACATATGCTGTCTTGTCTGCGAACGTGTTATCGAACAACCACAACTATGTATGTGCATTTATAAATAACGTTGCATTTTTTAAATAGGTTTGGATAAGTGTATTTTACGACTGATTGTGATAGCCAGAAATTAGTACCATTATGTCTATTGTGTTTCTGTTTTAAAGAATGTCCATTTATATTTCTTTCTCCCGTAACCGGACACCTCTCATAACAGGACAAATTTCTCGGTACCGTCAGTGTCCGGTTATGAGAGAGTTCACTGTATAAGCCGCCTATTGTAGGTGGCTAATGTTAAAATTTACGATTGTTTGGAAAAAACAACTAAAATTTCACATTTTTTCTGCTTTCAGCTGCCATATTTCAAAAATGGCGGCAGTTAGAACAATTCTGTCTCCGGATTCGGAAAGCGCAGAAAAAATTACGTTAGAAAATGTTTGTGCAGTGCAACCGTAGTGGGCGGCATTCTAGGTTTCGTCAAGTTTTCGTTGAACTATACGCAGTTCGCAGTGTGATGACTTCCATTCATTACGTTACTTAATTTTGACATTCGGCATGGGCATGGTGCATGGAAATTATTTTATTTCCTTTCAAATGTATTTGCGAATGTGAAACACACTTAAAAGAACCTGTGTAACAAATTCAAAGCTTAACAATCAGTTTGAGTACACTGAGTACCCAGCGATTTGGTACTTTCTGCTTTTCGTTCAGTTCTGACGGTTGCATACATTTTTACTTCGCCTTTTTTTGAAATTTTTTGTGAATATGGCCGCTTTTAATGGATGGTAATTGAAATACCAATCTTAATTTTTTTTTTACCCACCCCACAAATTTTATAGAACCTCTGAAACAGTGAAACTTTTTTTTCCAATTAAATCTGCCCAAAATGGTCGAGTTTAGTACATAGACGTGATCTTCTTCCTCTCACTACTTACTGCTGGGTGGAATTTCAAAATTTCAATCTGCCCGCAAAACTAATTTAGTCCCATTCCTTTTCTATGATGCATTAAAAGTTGTTCCATCGAATGAGGTTGGTGAATTCAACTCTGTCCCGCTGTGTTCCTCCGCACGCCCTTACAAAGAAAAAAATAAATTGATTAAATTATAAAAGGTCGTGTCTGAATCAATAGAAAGGATGACGTGCCGTGTGTATGTGTATAAGGAAAAGTATATGTATTTTATGATTTTAAAACTCAAAGTTTCGAGTTGTCTTCAACTGACGTCGCGTAGCAGCAATCAATGGCGGAAGACTTGGCTTTCGTCAATGCGTGCATACGTGCTGGGAATGGCAAAAAGAAAAAAAACCTTTATCTTAATTTCTGCCCATTTGGTGGTGACTTTTCGACTTAAACGACAAATGGAATGTCAACTTGATTACGGCGTTGCCATGTGTGTCATTGTCGGCTGCAATAGTTTTACGTTTTTTTTTTCCCAAATATTATGCAATTTGTTTCTTTAAATCAATTTTGGTCATTCAGTTTATTGTTACGGCATTATTGTTTGTTGCTTCACATTTTTTCGAAAATAAATGCGTTCGCAGATTTCTTTCCTTTTTCTTTGTTTTTTTTTTTTTTTTATTTAATTATTAAGGCAGTCAGCCATTAGGTCACGTGTCGATCGTGAAGACGTTAATGTGCTCTGCTTCGATTTGATTAAATTTTTTGGGCTTTCGCAGATTTTTTTTTTTATTTAAATTTGGAAGTCGTTTCGTTGTGCGTAAGAGAACATATGAATTTCTGAAGTACACTTACAACGCGTTGGGTGTTGATGATGATGAAATTAATGCAAAAATTAATTAAAAACCATGTTTTTCGACGTGGGCAGGGATATGGAAGCTGAATTGAATAATGGTTTCGATAATTGTGTGATAAAAGTCATCACATAATGTTATTCAGATTAGTAACTTATATTGGCTACGGTTAGGGTGTATAGGCCTACAAGCACCATAATTAGTTTATATTTCATGTGATTTTTATGGTAATGAAGAGTTTTTTTTTTTACTTTTTGCTTACAGATAAAAGTTTAAAGTCGGAGAGATTTGAAAAGAGGTGAATGTTGAAAGTGACCAATGTGCTCCGGAAAGCATTTTCAAAAAGAAAACATCTGGCATCCAGGCGATGACTCTTAACCGAGTAAACAGTTGAGCGATTGTTTTCGAATCAAACCACTAACAACTCGCTGCCATACGAAATTATAGCAAATTCATTCGATGATCAGAAATAGTACACATACATGCATTTAGTTATATTTAATTAAGAAATACTGTGCTGTGGCAAATTGAGTTCTTAGAATAACATATTTATTTGTATAAATTTGGAATGGTTTTTACCAATTCTCCGATCGCACTTCGTAATCAATAACCCCAGTGAGATGTTAAAATTAATATAAACCAATTTATTTTGTAAATAAAAATTGAAGCTAGATTTCATTTAACTGCGAATGAAAATCGAAATCACGCTTCTTTTTTTTTGAATTTATTTCGCAACGGTTTCGGCTAATTTTTTTTTAAATCTTTTTTGATTTTCCAGTTTAGAATCGACTGTTCCTATTTTTACTAGGTTTTTTTTATGTTGCTTTGTTGTCTTTTCGGTAAAAATTTTGCAATTGATTTTGCGCTAACTTCCCGATGAGCTAGAGACTTGAAGCTTTAAACATAGGTCAGTACTGGATGACAAGGCAATATTAACTGGCTTTCTTGTCTGCCTGTTCTTAAGGGTTCCGTACGGAACTCCAAACGCAAAAAAACCTTCAGATATGCAACGTTTTTCTTGTAATTTTCATTTCTGTGCTTATATATGTACTTAACATTTTGCATTTCATACTTTTGGGCTATTCAATTATTGAAAGTTCACTTTTGATCATAACACATATGTAGTTACCGTAACTAATGGTCATTTTGTTCGATTTTGTGATTTAATTTTTGAGTTTTAATGAAAAGGGAGAATCCCACGTTTTTCGATATAATTCTTACAAGTACCTATTTTCATAGTTATTTAAATTTCACAATCACAAATTTTCAGGACTATGTATAACTGGGGCTAAGAAAAATGATTTTATAGTTTTTAGTCCGTTTAAACAAGTTTTATGGTCCGTGCCCATATGGAAACATCGAACTCGAAAATGTCTCTCACTATAACAGCCACAAGAACCGTTCTACCTTGAAATTTGGAGCAATTATACAATACAGTGGTCCACATATTTGAGATCAATTACACTGGTAAACAGTAGTTTTGTTGCATGAAGTTTTATGCTCAATTCTAAATGTATTTGCCTCGCTGATTTCAAATTTGAAGTCCATTTTCCAGTACCAGCTCTAGTTATTGCGATATGAAGGGCAGACATTTTTACTAAAATGTACCAGTTTATAAGCTTAAATCTTTTATTACACAAAATTAATTTGAACAAAACTTTATTTTACATGAATTTCTTGCATGAGTGGACCCAGGACTATTACTCTGAATGCTCCCGCAAAAATTAGCCATCATGTTTGCATTCCAGTAACTCTGGTATCGCTCTTCAATAGTGCGAATGTCCTGATGGAATCGTTCTCCTTGCTCTTCCCTTAAATCACCCAAATTTTCAGGAAAACGATCTAAATGACTGAAGAGGAAATGTAGCTTAATGCTAATGTTGTATCCAAGTTGCTGGACGTGCAGCACTAGTTGCTCAATGTGTTGAGGATAATCGGTCGACTTTTTATTTCCCAAGACATTTTTCACTACCCAAACGAACTCATTCTACGCAGATTTTTCAAAAACTGCCGTGCAATTGGTGAAATTTGAATCATTTATTAATTTTCTAATCTGAGGACTATCAAAAATACCAGCTTTTGTCTTTTCAGTAGTCAATTTTGGAAATATTTTTGTTATGTACTTGAAACACTCCCCATCTTTCTTAAGAGCTTTAACATACTGTTTTTGGTACCATTGTCACTGTCTTCTAAACGTTCTTGAGATGTAAGATTGGATGTACTAGGTTGGGACTGTGGTACTGACTGACTCATCATTAGAACTCAGAACAGGTCTAACAGCAGATTGCAAGCTAGAATAAATCCACTTGGAACGATTTTTTCGGTTTATTCCAGTAATATTCTCAACACAGTCATCGTGATGATTGGATGGTTCACGCCAGATCATTGGACCTTTGTGCTTAAAAGTAGGTCTTTTTTTATTCGCCCATAAACGCAAAGACTGAACAAAGTTTTTACACACCAAATTTGGGATCCAGGGCTTGATGTTTATTTCTAATGGCATCCCAAAGATGTCCATGTAGACTTCTTTTACAAAGTCAGGCACATTCAAGCGACATTCTTCAAACATGTACACGCCACAAATGAAACAATAACTATTTGGATAGGTTTCACAAGTTCTTCTTGATGACGACACCGCGGAAAATTTATAAAATCTGGTTGATTGCTTCGCCGTTTGTAACAATTCGTCGACTAAGAAATAAAATCCTAGAGGGTACTTGTTTCCCAAAAACTCGAGCTGCTAGAAAAAAAGTAACGGTAGATTCGGAATCAGCAACGTCAAATTAGTGAGAAACAGTTGAAAAATCTCATGCAACAGAAAAAAAGTGTGATTTTGTTTACCATTGTTATCACTGAAAAATTGTTCAGATTACACAAGATATAGGTATGTAGTATGTTCATAGGTGGCGAAATGAAAACTCGAAAAAAATTCTGAAAAATATATCAGGTGAGACATCATTCGAAATGTATCGAAGCAGCGATTTCACTTTGGTAGTGATTGCCGAAAATGTGCGAGAAAATACCATTCCACATCTCGTTGGTTTATTTCACGGATGTTTTTCATTGTCAGTCTGCGACCTGTGTCCACCAGTGTACTCGTTTCCGGTGTTCATATCTCATCCGTAGCGCTTCATCTAAACTATATTCTGATCTCGTACTAAATATTGATTTTTGCACATCAAGGCTTTTCGCAGACTGGAACCATTGTGTACTGATAGTTAATTTCGCTTCAATTAACTGTTGAATTAGAAAATCACCAATATAATCCCGTCCAGAGGCGGCGATTAAAAGTCCACTGAACCAATCGATTCCCCAGTCCAATGCCAGCCATCCCTAAGCATCAATATAATTCTCTCATTTGTGATTACGATGCCCTGCAGTCGTTCTCTATGATTTGGGCAGTATCAATACTGGACACTCATAAATGCCGAAGGGAAAAATAAAGTCAATCGAACGTACATATGCTTTTCCATTTGACTGTTGGAATCTGGTCTTTGACAAAACTAAGAGCTCTCCATTTAACAACAGGTAGACTTGATAGCTTTTGTCCACTCTTATTCATTAGGAACAGATGCGTCATTTCCAGAGATTCCGCTCTAGGTACCTAACTCGCCCATCAATTAGTACTTTGTTGTTATCTGTGGGATATGGAGTCTCATTTGATTTCAGATGAGTGGCAATTTTATCCATCACTAGCCAGAGTTCGAAATATGTAAAGTAAAAAAAAGTGCTTCTTGAGGAGAGAAAAATGTCACTCTCTTGGAGAAGATATATGATTCTATGCAAAGGGTGTCGCGGTAAAGTGTTGTCAACAGAAAAAAAGCGTGACATCTGACAGTTCATTGGCTATTAAGAATGGAGTGCTACACGAAAGAACAAGGCGTTTTCATAAAAATTTTAAAAATAATCAAGGTTCGCAAAAGTGGTCAAATCTAGACTGAATTTTGGGACACCCTTTGTAATTTTCTACAAGCAAATGTGACAGTCTTGCAAAAGTGTATAATAAAACTGAAAGACACAATAGTGTGTAATCCTTTGAATTTGGCACAGGGCGGTCAAGCAGGGACTCTATGGTCCCTCTATCCTTAAATTTCAAAGCACCTTCACATTGAACGCAAAATCCACTCCACGTTACAGCACCTGTTGTGTTCTTGAAAGCTTAGTTCTCCGGTAATATTTTAAGTCGTAAGCCTCACTCAACAGCATCGATGTATATTTTTAAGCCCCCATATGATGCTACTGAAAAAAAAAATTCAACGAAAATATCTTTTGAGAAGATTCCATGACTTTGCAAGACTTTCAACCAGCACTTTGTTAGAGGTAACCTCAATTTTCGTCTTCGCATGTAATTTGAATTCAATTTGCCAGGAATTAGATGATACACACAACAAAATGGAATGCACTTAATTTTACCCCCTTCCACCCCCTATATAGCAACCTGAGAAATGTCATCACATGAAAACTAATTAAACGATTAGAAACTGAAAATCAACTGCAGTGCGATGATGGAAGCTAATAATTCCAACAAGTATGAGTACCACTGTGTATGTATCATACTCTACTCGTAGAACCTTGTGCCACCCCCTCTGGAGGCAGTACAACTTTTGCCATGTCTCACCGAGCGAACTCAATCTCAATCAGTTATCCACTTTTGTGTAGTTGTGTAGTTGTGTACCCTCCAGAGATACACCAGTATTCCTATCGTTGCCAACTGTTCATAATGCTCTAAGAGGGAACAGATGAAAGCTTTATTCACGCCAATTGAATATTTCCGGTCTAATTTGGTCCATGTGGGTCCCGTGTGCGACAGCAGAATGCTGTACTCTACTGGGATGATCCGATTGAGCAATAGAAAGGGGGATGTCTCATCTCCCACCGAGAAACTGGGCTACTTCTCCACGTTCCATTAAATCATCAACAACATGACGGCGGCGCTCGGAGTGCTCATATTTTAATATTTAAATGCACATAGAATGAGTGAGTGAGGTGGAGAGTATATGTCCTTCTCCGTCGCTTTGAGTTTTTTTTTTTTTTTTTTTTTGATTTAAGTGATTAAAACTAGTCGAACGGAAGGAGGACACACACAGATACACACTCGTGGGGGAAACAGTCGACAACAGTATTTCATTAAGTGATCTTAATATGGCATAATAAATGGCGAACAATTTAAATTGGTTGTTTTCTTTTTTATAAAAAAAAAAATGTTGGTTTTTAAGTTTTACTGCCACTTGCCGTTGTACTGTAAGAAGTGCGTCTTTGCTAATTTTTTTTTTTTTTTGTTTTTGTTTTTAAGACACGATATTGAATTAAGAAAATTCTGAATCATTTCAATTGAGTTCAGTTGATTTGTTTCATTAAGTCTGACTCTGTTTATGAATACAGCTGGCCAGAGAGTAAATGGAATTTTCTGAAACTTATGGGAGGCGTTAAATTAAATGATTTGATGGAAAAATACTTGGAATTGAGTGGAGTCTGGTTTTGAGTGACTCTTTCTTATCGATCCATTCGTCCAAGGTCGTACAGAGAAGTTTCCGAGTTCGTTTCACGAATCCTTTTAAGGAAGATGGCCCTCAGATTTCACTAGTGTTTACTGTCGTTGATTATTTCTGTTAGCTTTAGCATTGTCTTGAAGGATGAGGGACACATTTTCTGTATTTCCACTCAGTAGAAGTCAGTTCTTTTATTTGCCCGTCATGGTTATTGGCATCATTTTACTTACTTAGTTGGCGCTACAGCTCGAGGTGAACCTGGGCCTGCTTCTCGCAACCATTTGTGTGTGCGTGTTATATTTTTGCACGAATGGAAGGGACCTACAGTTTTTTGCCGACTCCGAACGGCGAGTTGAGAAGCTCAATCTTGACAATTGATACTCTTTGATGCTTGTCAGACATTCGAAAGAGGTGGGCACTGTGAAAAAACTTTTAGGTGTTTGCGGCGGCATCATTTTGGTGCCACTAAAATGTACTTGCTCTAGGCAGACGCCTCACTATATCATTAGACCGTCTAACTTGACACAAACTACTGACGGTTAAAATTCCAAATTGTTCAAAATCCAGTAACTCTGAAGTAACACATCTTTACGTCTCCTTTAATTGCCAGTCAACAGTGTCCTCTGTACATCATCCATACTCATATTTTTATTTCGAAAAAACATACCGAAAGACAAAGCCTGCTGTCAAGCAAATATTGAAGGAGTACTCTTAGAACGAGCAATTACGGATTATTACAAAAATAAACATTTTTCACTATACTTTACTTTCAATTGCTGTCCTGTCAAACAAAGCTTAGGAGTCTGGTCTTAGTTGAACATCAACCCCACACTAGATGTCACCTTCGATGATCTTCACAAACCCGATGAGACTTTTTTATCATCTTTATGCGTGTCCCCGAGCCTGTCATCTATGGACACATCTGCTATACATTTAGATGAAGCGGTAAATTCTGATTACAAGGACTGAAACTTCGTCTAAACTTGCAATTGGCGACACCCGTTATACCGAACTTAATGATCAAACATAATGTCACGGCTATAAATTTAAATTTTGCAGTCGTATATATCAGTTTGCCACTTGCCTAATATCGGCTGATATTGCTGCGATTTGACTGTTTCTGAATTGTTTGAGGCTTAGTCGCATACGCATTTTCTCTGAAAAAAAAAATCCGCTCAAGTAAGTGCAAGTCGTACTTGCGCAACAAGTGTTTCGTACTATCATTTATTTTTACATACATAAATATGTAATAGATTTATGTTGATGATACAAAAAAACAACAAAGTATGCAAGAAATTTACGCATATTTGCATCAGATTTCATTCTCTCATTATTCGTTGAATTGTATTAAATGCGTGTCTGTGTCTGTAAGAATATTCAATTTTTCCCAATGAAGTAAAATAAGAGACACCTACATATGTATGTATATATTATAAATGTATATAAAACCATCTAGATTCCTTTATGTGGATAAAAACAATGGCTTAAGTATAAGCTCAGGACTATTTTTTGAGGCATATTTCTAGGATTACGTATCCGCTTTTATGTGATTGCGATTGGGTTACGTGATTTCTGGATATGTAAACAGTTGGGTACTTGAAATTTAATAAAAAAAAAACTAATTAATAAAAATATGGAACGTAGGGCAGTCCTGATAATTTGGTTCCCTCTATACTTTATTCTCAATGCTTGTGTTTTATTCAGATTTTTCTGAGTGGAAATTTTAGAGATAAGGAAGGGTGAAACGAATTTTTTAACGTTTTTTTTTTTTTTAAAAGTAATAGGAAATAAGTAAAAACAAAAAATATTTCATACGATGAGTGGAAATTTTAGAGATAAGGAAGGGTGAAACGAATTTTTTAACGTTTTTTTTTTTTAAAAGTAATAGGAAAAAAGTAAAAACAAAAAATATTTCATACGATGACCCCAAAATTTCATTTTATTAAACATACCATTTATCCCCCAAAACTTGCCTTCCAAAGTCGGATTCAATTTCTAAAGTTCAGGTCTTAAGAACAGTTCCAAATTTCAATAGTCTACGTCAAAAATGGTCTCTGAGAAAAATTCCTGTGACAGACAGACAGATAGACACCGAACTGATGCCATTAGTGTTCCGTTTTTGGGTACAAACATTTTCGAAAGTCGGCAACATACGCGAACATACCGTTCAAAATTTACATGATTTCGCAGGCTGTATGTGGTTCCATTCCACACCATCTTGCTGAAACCACATGTTTTCGAGTACTTCTTTGAAGTTTACGATACATTACTGTATTCGAATTACCTAGTTTTTCTACAGAAAGAAATTAAAGACAGAATTTGATATAAATTGCATTAAAATGTCTGACGACTTATATTCTTTGGAGACATTCTCACTTACATACGCCGTATTTTCTAGAGCCTCTGTCTCTTTTAAGTCATCTCTTACGAGGTACATACATATGCACATATAGTTCATATCTCCAATTTGACATCTTGACATGGAATAAATTTCAAATTGACTGACGAATTCAAGATCAAAAGTTGAAAAGAACAAAACCGGCACCTTTCACGGTTACGGGGATAATTTTTATCTTGAAGAACTTCCCATTTCTTCCTTAGTAGACAGTTATTTAAAAAAAACATGAAACTCAGCCCTGTAGACGCGAGAAGTATTATACATACATCTGTACTCCCAAGGCTATATCAAATTTGAAATGTCTGCGAAGCCAATATTTCCACAGAATCCTAAACTTTGAAGGGATTTTCTGAGTAAATCAGATTGCGTGTCACATTTTCTTTGTTTTTGTATCCCAAATCAACTCTGTCTGGGACTTTTTTTTAATCCATAAGAATTGTTTTTTGTTCAATAAAATCTTGAATTGAATATTTCATTCAAGGTCACCGGCGAAGATGCCTCTTCGTCTTCTTTAAAATTGGACAGTGGATCATTAAATGCTCGCATGATATCCTTTCTGCTCATGACTATCAAGCCAAAGTCAACCCACAACTCATAAATGTTTTCCCCATTTTCACATAAATCTCTGTCCAGTACTAAGCCCTCCCACTAAATCATTCACATATCGAGCCTGACTATTGCCCCAGCTACTCACTAGTCACATTTATCTTTCCGATGCGATCTTTCAATTATTTATGAAACTCATCTCATCCTTTTTCTTTCGGCAGACTTACGATCTGCTGTCATCGATGTGGCGTACGAGTATATAAAATGCGCGCACAAAATAAACAAACATCCATAAAACATTTAAATATTTTGTCAATTCTTGAGTTTTTCTTTTTTGAGGTCAAAACCAACAACGGTGACAACTACGAGCACGACGATGATGATGATGATGATGACAGCGACAGCAGAAAACTCAATAATCATAAACTTTTGTGGTGACAGAAAAAAACAATTCCAACTAAATTCCATTTCGAGTTTTCCTTTCCACATCACCGTAGCGGCACACATTTCCATTGAAATTGGCCAAAACAAGTTGTAGACATTCAAGTGTCTCTCTGTCTCTGGATATGTACTCGTGTACTCGTACTTGTCTATTCCGAATTGGAAGCCTGTTATGCGGCATATGAGTGCGCGAGCCACTGCAACTAGTTTCAAAGTTATGGTGTTTTCATAGATAAACAAAAAAAGAAGAAAAAACGTTTTTTTAATGACCTCTCCGTGATATATGGTTTGTTTTGATTTTTGTTTAAAAAAGAAAAAAAGAAATAACAGATGGTTAGTCGATTATGCTTGGTGGTAGGTTGCGCGTGGCAAATAAAAAATTCGATATTCAATAGATGAGCTTCGAGAATGATTCAGTATGATAGCAGTGTTCCGAGACTCTTTCGAACTCTTTTGTTCTTTTTTATGCAGAAATCCAGCGGTAATCAATTCGATATTTATTCAAATTTAAAAAAAATCTATGAAGTGCGTGAATCAATGAACAAGGGAGCATGCAAGCACCGTGGCGTAGTGGTTACTGCTTTGGACTACCGCCCGGGCTTAATCGCATTAAACACCTACACGCTTTTTCACGGTGCCACCTCTTTTGAATGTCTGAGAAGCTATCAATGAGTATCATTTGTCAACTAACTGGAATATTTAAAATCGCCGCAGATCGGAAAGCAATACCCGCAGAGTAACCATCCACTTATTTAAAAACAAATTAATTCGAACGAAACAAGATAATTGTGTTCAAAGTGTACACCACCTCAATTTTGATGAAATTTTAGAACATTGTAGAGGATAAGCTAAAAACCAAAAAAAAAAAATACTCACTATTGGTTTCCGTACTCACTTTTTATTTCCGCACTCAAACACCGCACTGCAAATAAAAATTCAATAAAAAGCACAATACGCAAAAAAAAAATTAAATGCATTTTAACGATTTCAAAATATTAACGGCAACAAACCCTCTCCTTCTCAAATTCATTAATTGGTTCTCAAAGCACAAAATCCCAAAGCTCTTTGCCAAAAACCACGAAAAAGCTGTAACGATTTGCTTTAACACTGCTTTGATGTTCATATTTTACATACACACAGCGAGGGTTGATGGCGGCCACACGACACACTACCACAGTATGCCATTATCTGTGTGGCAGGCTGGTCATGGTGGGATGTATGGGCATTTGAACCTGTGCTAATCAGTGGTTTTGTTTTTATTTCAGTGGCAATTTCTTTGATTGAGTACCAGGAATATATGCACAGGCACAAGTGTTTAGAAAAAAGCTCCCCCATAAGGCCTGTACTGACAAATTTTGTGGAACAGAGTATAGTAATTGTTACAGAATATTCGGTTTCGCCTTCTAGGCTTCATTCCTTGAAGGGCTCCCTTAATTATAAAAGCCAAAAGTCTTCGCCTCAATTAAGCTAAATCCATTTATTGAACTTGTTTGGGTCTGCTTATTTGTCGTCCTCTTGCGGTAGAGGCTAATATTATTGACTAATTCAACGTTGATATAACTTTGTATCTTTATGCATTATTAAGAACCCCATAAGCTCAGCGTTTTTATGAACGATAGCTGTCTGACAGGATTACAATCTCTTACTTGGTCCAAGCACACCGACAAATCCGCCTATCACGATTCGTTAATATACCATTTTGTGGTTCTTATTTAAGGTTTTTTCTCATAACCATAACGGCTCAGGATAGCATTGGTGAATTTTCGGATACATCGGTTTTTCTTTCTGGCCTTTGCCATATTAAAAAAAAATCCGATTGTATATATGAACATATCCATTGATGAAATAAATAAATTAATAAATAAAAAAGGAGTTTTGCATCGGTCAGTTTAGCCCCAATGAATATTTTCTGTAAAAATCTGGCAAATGCCCTTAAATTCTTTTATTATGATCATGAAAGGGTCACATACTTATAGATTGCTCTCTCTTGTAAACAGACTCCATTTAAAGTTACCTTTAGGACTTTAGGACTCCCCGCGAATTTACAAATTTAACTGCTTGTTGATTTTTCTCTTGCACAGTTGTACGTTGAAAACTCTTATGGTCTACGCTGATGTGTAGACAGCTTCTCGAAACCATATAACTACATACTACATAAATAAAAAAAAAAATAGGAAATATTTCCCTAACAAGAATATGTCAGTTTCAGTTATTTTCGGAATGTGAAACCCAATTCCATTACATTCCCCAGTAACTTCCAATTTCCATCAAACCAATGGAGCTCTGAAACCATCATTCTTCATTTGTCGAAATTCACTGCATCTGCCTTACCTTGTTACGGGTTCAACAAATGTGAGTAACTTTCATAACTGACTTTCGTTACCTCTTGAAAATGAAAATTTGATCTACCCCGTCAACAACCGTCGATTGCATAACGCATTTCATATGCAGAAAGAGTTCTTCTCCATCCAACCACTTTCATCTTTCGTTATTCTTCGTTTGCTTCTTAACAAATTAAATCGCATGTCATTTTTTTTTTTTTCAAGATTTCACAGAATCATGAACTTCTTCGCATTTGACGAACATACATCTGACATACGCAATAAACCACAAATTGATGCGTGGTAGAGGTAACCTATCCGCGAAGGTGTACCTACTGGTAAATGGTAAATCGAATGGAAGCTACGAATTTTCTATAAAAAAAACGATATAAGATACACAAATCTTTTTCGCTTAAGAAGGAGGAGGTAAAAAGAAGACGTCAAGCAAAACGATTCTCCTTGAACACAGCCTTCGCCGAATGTGAATATCAATTTTTCTTCCTTTTTTTATGGGAATAAAGGATTTCAAGAATTCCATTAGTATGACAGAGGAGAACACCCAAAATAGTAAATAAAAAATAGGAGGGAAAAACATAAATTGATTGGTGCCGCCATCGATGTAAGCAGAAAGAAAAAACTGAAATAAAAGACAGCGATTGACTGATTGATGGATGTCATGAAAAGATCATTGAACACAAGTGACATTGAATTCAGTTAAATGCCTTCTGATGGTCAAATGTATTTCGGTGACAGTTTTAAGTATCGTGGTGAAGGCAGTAAGAAAAACATTTACACGAGAAGATTTTTTTGAATATCGCCTTCACACTGGTGTTTTTCGAATTCAGCAAAAGCTAGCAGGGGAAAAAATGAGGGGAAAAGTTAGTTCTATAAAACATTTCAACAACTGTAAACAAAAATATTAAATCCACAAATATAAAACGTACGAAATCTATTGAAAAATAATCATAGCCTGACAACATGTTGTGAAACGGGTGCTTGTGTCCTGTCAAAACATATTTGAAATTTCAAAAACCGTTGTGAAGTTACATATATGTATATACTAGCTGTTGCCTGCCCGGCGTTGCCCGTGCTAAAAATCAGTCGCGTCATTTGATTGTAGTATGATAGAAAGGAAGTAGTAGGAATCGATATTATTTAAATTAAGATTCTAAAGAATTCTAAGGCCAATACATTATTATCTGAACTAAGTGGTTGTTCCCTATAGATGAAACGATTGCATAAAAAATTTATGGAAATGTAATATTCCTGTGTACAAACACGTCTACACACATATGTACATAATATGTATTTTATGAGCATCAAATAATGGTACTTTTTGGTTTCTTGTCTCTAATAGTTGTACTTAATGTTTATATTTAAAGTACAATAGCATTATGTAAACGCCGAGGATATTAGGCTTTGTTGTAAGCATTGATCGTGGAGTAACTGGTGAGGTTTGTCTGAAATCACCAACTATTTACTAATTTTAAGACTCAACATCGCCTGCCTACCCCTACTACAATATAATATGTATTTGTGAATTTAAAAAAAAGGAAAAACTTTATTCTAAGGTGTCCACTGACTTAACCTTAAGGTAACCAAATACCGCTGTAAAGTGACAAAAAAAAGAAAGTAAACAAAATCGTACATTTCCCCCTTTCTGTAGATCTAGATCCGCACGCTGATGAAGCAGAAACACAACTAACTAAAGTCGGTAGCAAATATCAGCAAAATCATCCCTCCTCTACTTTGTGTCACAATCCCAAAAAGGAGCATTAATTATTAACACGAACAACCCTCTCTCAACAGAATGACGATCAATGGCAATGGTTTACCCCTCATTCAATGCGCGTATGGGTATTGGGTAGAAAGAAAATTAAAGAATAAGCGATAGCGATAGATTTGTGGCGAAGAGAAGAGCATAACATCTACAGAAACAACCCTCTCCTAACAGAACGACGATCAATGGCAATGGTTTACCCATCATTCAATGCGCGTATGGGTAGAAAGAAAATGAAAGAATAAGCGATAGCGATGGATTTGCGGCGAAGAGAAGATCATAATATCTACACGAACAACCCTCTCCTAACAGAACGACGATCAATGGCAATGGTTTACCCATAATTCAATGCGCGTATGGGTAGAAAGAGAATTAAAGAATAAGCGATAGCGATGGATTTGTGGCGAAGAGAAGAGCATAACATCTACAAAAACAACCCTCTCCCAACAGACTGACGATCAATGACAATGGTGTACCCAAAAATAATGACCAAGTAATAAAAGCGGAAATTGGAATAACTCGAATTACGGAATCAAGGAATTGTATGTTTTGTTTAAAAAGTAGCCTAATCTCTAATCCAGGAAGTAGACTATCTATTCCCGAAAGTTTCATTCAAGTCTGTTAAACCGTTAAGGTGTTATAGAGCAACAAACATCCAAACATCCAAACATCCAAACATCCAAACTTCCAAACATCCAAACATCCAAACATCCAAACATCCAAACTTTCACATTTATATATTAGTAGGATATTTGGCTTCAGTCGTAGGTAGAACCAAGCCTAGCTTCCCGCAACCATTTGTGTGTGCGCGTTATATTTTTGCACGAATGGAAGGGACCTACAGTTTTATGCCGTCTCGGAACGGCGAGTTGGAAAGCTTTTACATGACAGATGATACTCTTGAATGCTTGTCAGGCATTCGAACGAGGTGGGCACTGTGAAAAACTTTTAGGTGTAGTGTGCTGGCTCAGTAGTCCGACACACTAACCACTTGCGCTACGGTGCCCACTGTGTGTGAAGTTAATTTGCAGACAATTCTAAACGATCATTGGAAATTGTATGCCGCAAATGGTTAAAGACAAATTCGTTAATGCACTGAGCGAATTAATGGAGGTGGCATTAGCCACCACTGGTAAATGGACAAACAGGTGTGGACTGAACGTCAATCCTCAAAAAACGGACCTGGGTTTCTTCACCAGAAAACACAAGATACCGCCTTTCAAACTCCCGAAAATTAAAGGGGGTGACGCTCTCAGAGCATGCGAAATATCTTGGTATTGTTCTAAATTGATATCCATATCCATATCCATTCATAACTAAACTAGAACTTCAACACACAAGAAAGAATTAGGAAAGCTTTTAAATTCTTTATTTGCAAAAGAGTGGGGCCTCATATCGGCAATGATGCACTGGCTATACCGTATAGCCTATACGTCATGATAGTCAGACCCATACTGACGTATGGGGCACTACTCTGGTGGAAGGTGACTGGCAAGATTGGCGGCAGTACAGAAAACAGCTGGTGTTTCCATCACAGGTCCCGTTCACACGACACTCACGGCGGCACTATACATATTCCTCTACCCTCTGCCTCTCGATCTGCATTTGAGGCAACTGGCGTGCAACACTGCACTAAGACTCGCCAACCTAGATCTTTTCAAGAAAAGCGGGAAAGGACACTACTATTCTTACAGAAATCCAAATGGATAATGCAATAAGAACGGATGATACCCTCTACACTTGAGTTTAAAACACCGTACAGAACCCTGTGCCCGTGAAGCATGGACAAACACCATAGTAACGCGGCACATAGACACTGCAATCTTCACGGACGGGACGCTGCAAGCGGCTGTGGTATGTACTGTGTGGAACCAGATTTAAAGGTGACCTTAAGACTCCCGTATACTTGCAGCGTTTTTCAGGCAGAAGTTGTAGCCGTACTTAGAGCTGCAGAGCTTCTTAACATGAAACGAATGTCCGGTAAGGATATTGATATTTACATCGACAGCCAAGCTGCGCTTAAGGCGCTAAAATCGTGCACTTTTAAATCGGCCGCACAATGCTCAGGGCATTACGCACCCGGGTAAGACTATGTTGGGTGCCTGGTCACTCCGGGATAGATTGCAATGAGTTTGCCGATGAGTTGGAAAGAAAAGGAGTGGAGCTGCCACTACCCGAGGCGATGGGAGTTACTCCACCACTTTGCTGCATCAAATCAAAGGTAAAGGATATATTTACTGCTGACCACAGATGGTCTAACATTGTAGGTCATAGGGCTTCCAAGGCACTTTGGCAGACATTGAACCGTAAAAAGACCAGTGACATCCTTAGACCCAGCAGGGCACAAATGAGAACAGTTATAGGAATTCTATCCACGCACTGCCTTTTGGGCAAACACGCCAAGAAGCTCGGACATAAAGCCACGGATATTTGCAGATACTGCAATGATATAGGTGTATCAGAGGATATCGCACATATTCTGTGTGAATGTCAGGGTATAGCACGCAGTCTCCTACTCCTTTAGTAACCATAGGATCGCGATGGGTCCACTCACTCAACCTAACCTAACCTAATCATGCCGCAAATGGTACGCGAAATTTGTGCATTCAATTTAGAATTTCCCATAACGGTGAAAACTCGGTTGCAAACAGTTGCGAACGTCTTTTTAATTCAATCCGTAGATAAAAAAAAGAAAAAAAACATCAAAGACCAGTAATATTAGAATTTAATTTCGAGTGTCAGTTTATACACAAAGCCCCATTTGATTTTTAAGTCAAATGTTTCCCTCTCTCAAAATAATAATAAAAATTTCCCTTTCTTTGATGAATCAAGAACCATGCATCGGTACAAACTCATTCCTTAAAACTCCCGTCAATCTCACCCTATTCTGTTTGAAGTCCCGCTATTCATAAAACCCCGCATATCTTCCAATATTTTGATTCTTAAGAATGACGATCTTAACATCACAAATTCCAACAGCATTATGGTGCAAATAATTTCCAAAGCATTAAAACTTTCCCATTAACATTTTATTGCCGCCATGGCAACATTAGGATAATGGGATACTTAAAGATGTCCTACCACCTCCTCACAAAGAGATTCCTTACATCATTATACTAAAAACAAATATCCTTTTACCCAATTACACACACTCGCAGCGAAACTCAGTTGATGAAATCTTCTTTGACATCCGCCAACGACAAGGACATAGCAGCCAGCCCGCAAATCGAAGGCAATCATTCCTTCTCGCACTTACTACGAGAACGGGTAAAATGAAATTCGCTCATATTACGACAAACAAATTCAGTCACCTGTGTCCTGTTTTATTTCCCGTAAGCAGAATAGAAATAAAATGAATAAGCTTCTTCTACCACCATCAAGGAAGTAGAATCCTTTTATGTGTTCTCTGGCTTTCTCTGGTGTGTGTGTGTGTTTTTTGGGTGGGAATAAAATCGATTACTATCGGTGAATGGAATAAAGGACGCTTACTTTTACATCCTTAGTTGTTATCTGTCTGTGTAAAAGGATACGCAACGACGCGATATGGTTAACCAATTTAAAATTTAAATGGAATTTCACCAGCCTCCGCGATTACATTTGATCCTTTTCCACATCTAAACTGTTTGCACTCGACTCTTTGACACACTCACACACTAATGAAAAGCGCACACCCATTTGTATCTCTAATTTGGCGTGCAGGCGTAAAAGCGTTTCATCCCGTAGCAGCTAAAAATACTCGCACACCACAAAATAAATTGCCTGCATTGCTCATTACGTGCATCCAATAAAAATGTCGAATGTCGTTCTAATTAAATTGTGCGCCAAACTCATTTCACTCATTAATAAGTGGCTAATAAAAAAAAATTGCGTATACGACCGAGTGCATTTCGTTGGCAAGGCTGTTAGTGTGTTGTTGATCATCGACAACTTTGTGAGGGGTATTTGTGTGTGCATCTTTCATGTAACCGCTGCTGGTGTGTCCTTTTTTAAGGATCCACATCATCTCCACATCATGATTGCATCACATGCTGGTTAGAATCTTTGCATTAATTAATTTGTGTTATGAAATCAAAAGGATTTCCTCTCGCATTATATAAATATATGGCTATGGCTCTGTGTGTTTATATTCCCCGACATGACATCAATTAAATTAAGAACACAACGGATTGCAAACATGAGAGAAATGTCAGTCAATAGGAATGAAATATTTATACAGCGCGCGTTATTGTAGCTGCTTGACTTTTTTTTTCGTTTGATGTAGCAGCAGCTCGGTATTATTGTGCCAAATGATGTTTAAACATATAGTATGTCGTACATCTATGCACTTATCTTAAACAAATGCATTTGTCTCTATCTGTGGACTTTGAATTCATCTCTATGATTTATTTATATTTTTTTTTCTATTTCGATAGATACAATTTAGATGATTTTTTTTGGTGGGGTACACCGTGTGCCGGAAATGGCACTTGAAGCTAAAAATATAAAAATACACACACGGTACAAATGGTTTTGAAAATATATAAAAAAAAATTAACCGTGAAGAGTGAACATCTAACGACGCTTGGCAGATACGTGGGTTGTGGTTTGCTTTGATAAATTGAAGCGAATAGTTTTTTCTTTAAGAATGTCGGCCTGAGGATTTTTTCGCACTTTCCGTTTAGCTAAGTGCTGCCATTAAAGTTTTTTCTCTAAAGTGGTTATATACAGCAAAAAATCGTTTTTTTTTATTTAATTTTCGTAATGTATATATATTTAAGTAAAAGTACTGAAAATTTTAGGTCAATCCGACGATTATCCTAGAAGTTACACGAATATTTGTAAAGTCATCAGAGCGCTTTCTTTACTATATAGTGTATAGTGCTTTTCAAACTTCAAACGCATTTTTCTCAAAACCATGTTGTTATAGTCGGTGACCACGATTTCTCGAAAACTGCTGAACCGATCCGTCTCAAATTTTAACACAAGCTTCTTATGTATATTTTTTAGTAATTAATCGAAGGTTTTTTTCTCACCGATAAATATATTTTTTCTTATTAACATTTTAATGCCGTAATTTTGGCCAAAAATCGTTTTTTTTTCTTGAGAGGACGCCATTTTTGCAAAAAATGTTATTTTGCTTATTCCTTCAATTAATATCTAGATTATACATTTCTTTAACGATATCCGTTCAGTTTTTTCATATTCTATGATCCAGTCGTGGTCACCGCAAGACGCCTTTTTTGAGAGTAGCTCTGGGAGATCAGCTATAGCAGCCTTCAAAATTATTATCTTTACAAATAAAAAATCTTGAAATACAGTTAAAATCTTGAAAATATTGCTTTTTTTTTAGCCCTCCTGACTGTATATAACCACTTAATAACTACTTATAATAATAAGGGAGTGACCTTAAAGCATTTTTTTATCTATTCACTAGGAGTGTATAACAAACGAAACAATTCTCTTTTATTCATATGTCTAAATTGACTAATTCGTTTCCCTTACTAATCCATTTTTTTTTTCTCTCTCTTTGCAGGTAAGTTCAGCGCAAAATAATTCATCGATATTGTACTCGTACTTGGAAGCAATGAGAAATTAAACGCCTTGCCCGCATTTTTCTTAGTCAAGGTTATAGTAAAACTGATCTTAGTGGTAGCTGAATTATTTTAAACACCATCGCGGTATAAGAAACATAAGAAACCAATCATTGAAAATTATAAAGATTCATTCCATTTCCACTGAAGTTATCAGAAGTCGACCCAAAAGTTTCGAGAGTCAAACAGTGCTTAGCTCAAAAAGCATTTAGTATTAATTTTTTTCTTTAGGCTTAGCTTACAATACTTCGCCTATTAGTAGACCCAAATCAAGGAAAAAAAAGTCAACGTACGTTTCCTATTCAGATAATGAGTTGACAAAGTATAACATTTCTGCTTTTCTTTTACCTTGCAAAAAGGAAAAATAAATTAATTAAACATTCTAAAGTGAAATCTCTCATTACGGACAGCTCCCATAGGCGGACCGATCTTTTAGACGGACAAGTTCCCCTAACCAAGCTTTTATATTTCAGATTTCATACATTTTACGTTCCCTTAACCGGACACTCCCATGATCGGACTCGGACATGCATATCTGTTAGAAATTATTTAATTGAATTCCATTAGATGGACAAAAGCGAAATAAATAGCATGTGTGTAGCGAAACTACTCTTTGTATAGGCATGAACGAATGCATAACAATGTGTAGGACGTATTTTCTACAGCTCTGTTTTATTTCATAAATACCCACATAATACAGAAGCACGTTGCAACAGAAATATAGAAATACAAATTGCATAAAATTCCATATTTAATAGATATTCGTTAAGGAGATATCTTGAAGGTCTACTAAGAAATATTCACCCGGAATCTTTTTTTTTCTATAGGAAGGGAGTGCCCGGCAGCTGCAAGGAGGTGATAGGGGGGGGATTCCTCCTCATCCATGCAGCTGCGACAGAAGTCATTTGCGACGATTCCCAATCTTTCTTATGTTTTGTAAATCGTTTCAAATAAAGTTGCAATGATTTTTTTAGGTAACTAAAGATAATTTATTAAAACAAAATTGTGTTTCTCCCTTGAACGGACAACGCCCTTAGGCGGACACAAATGTTGCAACTATCCTCCTAGGGGAGGTTTCACTGTACATACATAAAATCTTCCTTTTTTGAGTATTCCGTGGTCCGTGGGCAAAACGGAAAACTTATTGAATCACCGGTGTATGTATGTCAAAGACTATTCGACGTAGCCAATAATTGAATTTTGGAAACTTTGTACTGAATAGTTGGCAAATTATAAACCTGAATTTTAAATTTTAAAATCTAATTTTCGATGCTAATTTTGAGGGGTTAATTGCGAAGCTAAAACAAAATAATACAATATTTTGAAGCCATCGTGTGAGGTGTTAGATGAAGTATTTTCAAACACGAACTCAAAAGTGTATAATTCACTGTTTCGCGTTCCTTTATTTAACACTTTTTGAAGAAAAAGGTTAAAAATAGCTCGTAAGAACTATTATAAAATAAAACTACCGAATTTGGATTTTATATTAATTTTTGAGGCAATACTGATAATCTGTAAAATTGGAAATTTTTAATTTTCGAAAGGTTTTCACTATAATTGTTCAAATTTTGTCTGTTTATATGAGTTTAATATGAAATTTCATAATACGAGTAGAGCCTTTTTAGCGTTCCATAGAGAACTAGCAACACTAAAAGTTTCGGTTTGGCTCTTTTTCACAGCACTTTCACACTCATTTATAAACATATGTACTTCCATTTGTTCCACTACACTATTGATATTAAATTTGGTACACAGAGGACAATTGGAAATAAAGGACTTGAACAAATAATAAAAACAAATAAAATTATTTTTCCATGCAGTTATAGTGTTAAAAATATGGATACTCGTACTTAGCCCATCGATCGGGATGTCGTTGTACCTAAAATGTCTTAAGACCTTATCAAGCCATTTCTAGCGAAATGATCATCGCCGAAACAGACTCAACATTATTTCGTACCCACGTCAAAAATACCCTGAGCCAATCTTAAGAACACAGTAGTGGTTGTTATCATTGATTCAAAACATCCTAAACTTTTTTTTTTTAACAGCAGTGTTTGAGCAAGATATTGCCGTACTAAGTCATTGCTATAAAAGTCGAGTTTTGAAGTAATAGTCATATGGGCGCCGCGGCTGGCTGGAATAAAGCGATGCGATCGTACGATCCTGGAGACCAATTCATAGGTCGCTAAATCGATTTTGGTGTGGGGCATGCAGCGCCGTCTTGTCAAAACCACAACTCGTCCATAATTGCCATTCAATTGGGCTATAAAAAAGACAGTATGATTACTGATCTTTAACGCTCTCCATTTACTGCAGCGATCTGGCCGGCATAATTTTTGACGAGATATGGACCAATGATTGCACCAGCCCATGAAACACACAATACAGTGACTTTATGTATATATAACGACGTCTCAATATTGAATAATAACCAAGATGAGCCTTTTAAAAATACACCATTCACATATTGCCATGGCATTTAAACTCGTGTTTATTGCGCAACTAAAATCTAATATTCGTTGCAAAGCATCAGCGAAAATTCGATGAAAAGATCTCAAAGATGTGGGTGGCCGTGGCGGAGTGATAGTCTCCGTCGCTTGTCATGCTGAAGGTTCACCGTTCAAATCTAGATGTCACCGAATCTAAGGAAATAAAAATAAGTTAACCAGTTTCAGAAGCTAATATCAAAACCTATTGCGAAGGCATAACACTGGCGGTAGGATGATGGTATGGCTGAAGAAATTGATCGGACAAACTAATAATAGGAAACATCTGGAAAAAATATCTGTGAATCATAAGCAATGGCATAACTTTCAATAATACACAACTCTCCAGTTATCCTGGACACCACCCATAGAGTTGAAAACTAACATCTGAGCTTCCTATCACTACGTCGATCTGTGTCTCTCGTCGTTGTCGTTCATGTGCTCGCGCTGTATGTAAACATTATAAGGGTATTCATGTCCCTTTAACGTGTGTAGATTATAAAAAAAAAGATGCACAGCGACTGGCATGTGGCGCTGATAAAATCTATAAAAAATGTTAAATGAGGAAACATTAAGTAGCTTTCCACGTGTCCTTGCTAACTGAAACCATAACCACGTATTTCCAACTTAACCAATAAACCTGTCAAATGTATCGTACGAGGGCGGGGGACTCTACGAAATTGATAAGATCTGCTCAAAGTAACTTCCACAAACAACAGTTATTTCACTGTTAAATATGGCAATTTCCCAAAGATTACGGTCTCCTTGATGCTCACACGTGTTTGTGCCAGTACTAGAATTCAATTTCCACTTGAGATCCACAAACACATTTTACATTCCCAAGCATAATCATATCGATGGAGAGAATTTAATTTGTATTTTCGAAAATGAAAATCCAATTAACTACAGTCTCCCTCTCGCTCTTTGTGTTTCTTGCTTTCTTTCTCAAAATTGCATTTGTGCACTTAACCGACCGACCGCACAGCAATGCAGGAAAGCAGCAGTAGCACCAGCATCACAACACAACACAAAACCCTTGGCAAACTATTTTTAATTAAACCAACTGGCAAGTACCATCAACACCGAATGCATATAGAGCCATCAATACGAATGCATTCGAGATACACTCGACGACGACCTTTGGGGATGTAGATACAAAGAGCGAAAGAGAGAGCGAGAAACAGGCTGATAGTGTACGGCGGAATGCGCCAGATCACATCGTGGCAGAAGTCCTCTCGTGCATACTCTCGTTGTATACTATGTACACGAAGGTGATAAATGATCACGTAATTAATTCAATTCACAAATTAAGATAGTTCTAGATGCCAATGGCAATTGCACAACATCATCTCTACAGCCGCCAGTGTTCATCTGCATCTGTATTCCTCTGGTGTGGTTTTCAAAGACAGCCATGGAACAACAGAAGGGTGGGTGTCGCTGTGTTAGAAGTCGATTTTGGGGATGGGGCGAACCAAAACACACCTCATTTTATATTTCTTCCGTCTTTTGAGGGTGAAAACTCGTCTGTTGCTTGTACCTCAATTCAAAGTAAATAAATGAAGCAATGTCAGCGACGCTATTCGTTGGTTGCAACAAAAAATCGAGCAGTACAATTAAAAGAAAAAACTTTTCGCAGGTCCTGTGGTGGGGTACGCTGGGGGTGCTTATCCTCGAAAACAAAGCGGAACGCGCTTCATCCATCAGAATGTAATTAATTACATTCAACAACAACGGCGGCGAGCAAAAAAAAATAGATACAAAACAATCTGAGTTTTCAAAGGGAAATTCCATACGACTTTACTGTTCCTCCTCCGCGCCCTAATCGGCTTCCTCTGTGGGCATAGGGGTAGGGGATGAATGATGAAAGTTAATTAAGCCCGAATGAATGGCGTGTAGGAGTTTTGGGTTTTTATCTTAAACCACCAGCCATGCTGGTGTGGTGGTTTGAGGGAGAGAGTTTCCCTGACAGCGCAAACCAGCTGACAAAGGGAGTTTCTGAACCACAGATACCCATACTCCTCGTACCTACCTGTCTGTCAGTTAAATGTCATAAACATAATTAAAGAGATGAAAAACTGATGCTTACTCTGTTGTGCTGTGGAAAATAAATTGAAAGCTGGATGGATAACAACCGAAAATTTTAATATTGCAAATGTATTCATGAGTTGAGTGAGTATACGTCGCGTAGTCAACAGCGCCGCCGCCGAGGCCATATCCGTGGCCAGCGAAACAATTGCACAACGTTCTAGAATAAAATTATTTTAAATTAACCTAATTGCGATGCGCATAGATAATTGGAAATTTGTGATCCAAATTTTTCCATTTACCCTATACGAAGTCGATGTTGGGAGGAGTATTAATAACTGAGCGATACACTGACGATGGAAAGTAAGCGAACAGGAAATCTCAAAGGTCGAGTTTCTTCAAATTGGCCTCACATTTGAAATCGTGGATAAGTTTTTCCAGCTCATGTGAAATATATATAGGGTGACCAGATAAGAACGATAGAAAAAAAATTTAAATAAAACAACAACGGTGTTAGATGTCATATTGATTCTGACTTTATTTTGAAGCTACATATATGTCATTATATGTGGAATAGAACATCATTTAAATGGCCGCCTCGGCTTCACTGGCAGTGCTTCAAGCGGTCGGTCCAATTTTTGATGACTCGGTCCAATATGTACGGCGTCATTCCGGCAAGAGCGTCTCGAATGTTGGCCTCGAGCTCGCTCAAAGTGGTTAACTTGTTAGCGTAGGCTCTAAGGACTTGACGTAGCCCCAGAGAAAATAATCGAGTGGTGTCAAGTCGCATGATCGCGGCGTCCAATTGATGAACGCTCGCAGTGCGATGACCCAGCCGCCAAAATCCGGATCTCCGGCCAACATTTTCAGCGAACTCACGGCATTGTCTATGGTCGTCCACAATCGTATGTGGGTGTTGACTCTCTGGCGATGCCCAATTCAGCTAATCGACGCCGAATCGACATTTCTGGGTCTTCTTCGATACTGGCCGCTACGGCGGCTATGTTTTCTTCATTTTGCACCAATCCTCCTTCTCTCCGATTGATAAGTTGTACGACCCTATTCAGGATGAGACTTAAGCGATACTTGGAAACACTTCGATGATGATGATGAGATTTGTAAATTTGTGCCCTTTTTGTTTCTTTCTCTTTTTCGATATTGTATTTCTAGATTATTTTCTTTTTTCTCAATGAAGTTATTTAAAGTGATGTAATTATTGAAACGCTTACTATTAATTTTCCACTCAAGTTTATACATAGAAAATTACAATTGAAGCTTCCGCTATTTAATAAGATACTGTATCTTAATGTGTGTAAGCTATTACTTAATAAATAAATTTGAAATTTGAAATTTGAAATCCTTCGCCTGGTTGGTGGCTTCAGGTCCAAAAGTACTCACGCTCAAACTTTTCCACGGTGCGACGAATGGCATGATGACGACGAAATTCACGTCTGTATTTACGACTGAGCCGGAATTTCGATAACATTTTCTAATAATTTCCGCACTTTCGGCAAGCGTGAAACGATGCATGTTGAAATGACAAACTTTACTAAATAAAAGGTCTGTTTGGTGTGCAGTAATTTTACGTAAATTTTCTGAATCTGTCAAAAATCAAGAGAATAGAGAGCCAAATGAGAGTGTCAAAAAATGTCCCCTACTACGAAATCGTGCTACACCACATCCATGGAGTCACCGCGGGGCATCTATCAAACAGCCATCTGACAATTCGTGAAATGTCAATCTACATTTTTGTTTGTGTAATAAGAAATTTCTGAGAGGATTTTCCCCCACTTTTCAAATTATTTACGATTTGACAGATGTCCCATTTGGATCACAAAAACCACACCAAACAGACCTATATTGACAGCTGGATGTCATTGGTAACTTTGACAGCTGATGAAGCATAGTATAACAATTGGAAAAAGTATCATTGCTATCTCGTCACGCAATAGAACCTGGATCGCGATTGAAAACCTTTTTTTGCAGAGCAATGTCACCTTTTTTCGAGTTCTTTGCGAATGCATTAAAAGTATCCACATTTACATAGCGTTTCGGAGCAGAATCTTTCGAAAATGTATGGAGAAAAGACTTTCAAGAGATGTGAGTGCTGAAGTCATGCTTTCGGGAGAAGTCTTTGATTGGTGTTTTCAAGGTGTCTGACTCAGCAAAGAAAAATAAAGTTCTGTATTGTAGTTCTATCATGTAATGATTTGGGGTCACCTTCCGAGTCTAGAATCTAAATATAAGAAGCCTTCACTCGATGCCATATTGGTGTATTATTTATACTGACTTGAGTTGAAGTTGGCTGTAAAATTAATCTTAATTTTAAATAAATTTGGTTATGTATACATTTTTAATATCTTAATAAAAAGTGTCCATCAAACAATGGTGCTAAAAAACACTTCGTGTTTCTATCGAATTAGAATTTTGATGGACTCTAAAAATCTCACCAAAACTTTCCACTTATTATTTTAAGTGATTTGCTGCCACCCACAATCCGAAACTGTGTTATAAAGCTTTGCCTTGAAAGAATTTTGACATATTTTGAAAAATTATATGATAATCAAAAAAGCCACAAAAGTGGGTGGCTGTGGCGTAGTGGTAGTCGTCGTCGCTTGGCACGCTTAAGGTTCGCGGTTCAAATCCAGATGCTTTAGAAAGATGTATTTCTCACAAAATAAAAATACATTTTAAGTCGTTCAATTTCAGAAATAAATATTGTAACCTACTGTGAAGACATAACACACTGGCAATTGGGTGGTGTGTATGGCTGAAGAAATTGATCGCACAAACAATGAGTTATAAGAAACATCTGGAAGAAAATACTGTGAATCATAAGCACCGACAAAAATAATCCAATAAACATAACGCTCCAGTAATCCTGGACACCACCCATAGAGTTAGTTGAAACCTAACCTTTCTTATCACTACGCTGATTTGTCTGTCTCCCGTTCGTTTCCTTCAAGTGCTTTGGCTATGTGTCAACATTATAGGTGTATTCATAACCCTTTTAGCGTGTTTGGATTATAATTTGGATTTTTTTTGTCCCGGCTTTGAAAAGACACGTCAAATTTGTTGCGCTCAATTTGATGAGAAGATTAAGTACTATCATACACATTTCCCTCAATAACAAAGGGCACGATTTTGCGGATAAATTTTCCGACTAAATAGAAAGTTTTCACCGAACAAAATTTGATTTCATAAGGTTTGGTTAGGTGGCTATCCCCGTATACGGTAGGATTCACTTAGACCAAAGAAGGTCCATTGTGTTGCCACATGAATAATTTTTATCAGGTTGTAAGTTTTACGTCGATCCAGCTGAGGGCAAGTCTACCTGGCATAGCTTCACGTATCAAGTGAACGCCATCTTTCATAAGCCTGTTGCAGTGCTTGCGTAGAGATTTTGTGTTTTATTGTTCTATGGGGTTCACTTTCTGTGACGAGACTTCCCAGTTTTGTACCTTTCTGGCTAGTTCGTCTGCTTCACAGTTACTTGGTATAACACTATGACCAGGAACCCAGCACAGCGTGAGCATGCATCTGCTCGAAATCTCGTTTAGAGATGCGCGGCAGTGCCTAACCAATTTTTATCGTATAATTATTGGTGATTTGAGTGCTTTAATAGCTGCTTGGCTAACGGTGTAAATAATTGTACATCGATTTCATCGAAAGCCACTCAGTAACTTCACGAATAGCCATCACCACCGCTTGGAAGACACTACAGTGATCTGGAAGTCTCAACGGCAAGTTCAGACTGAGCTGGCCCAAAAAGATACCCGCTCCTATACCATCTCCTGTCTTTGATCCAACCATGTAGATCTCCAATGCAGATTTGTCATTTAGACAGATATTTCCTACCCATTCCTGTCGGCTGGGAATATGAGTACATACTATAGTCTATATTGAAATCTACCAAAGTACAATGGGCCTACAGGTGTACTACGTGCTTGTTGTCTCTATGGGATAACCCCCTTCCAAATACAATATTTAAATCTAGGAGCCGAGTCATATAGTCCGTAATTCCTGTATTTAGATTTCATTATCTTTATTTTTAGAGATTTTATCTCTGGCTTGCAAATGCAGTCAATTAAATTAGTGTTCCAATAAAACAAATCAAGACTAAATAAGTTCTAAAAAACAGTTTTTTTGTGATCGGCAAAAGAAAATTAAAAGTGTGTTCTATTCCACGAATTGTGAACTATCTTACTTACTTAGTTGGCGCTACAGCTCGAGGTGAACCTGGGCCTGCTTCTCGCAATCATTTGTGTGTGCGTGTTATATTTTTGCACGAATGGAATAGAAGGGACCTACACTTTTTTGCCGACTCCGAACGGCGAATTGAGAAGCTTAATCGTGACAAATGATACTCTTTGATGCTTGTCAGACATTCGAAAGAGTTGGGCACTGTGAAAAACTTTTTAGGTGTTTGCGGCGGGATTCGAACCCAAGACCGCTGGCTCAGTAGTCCGACGCACTAACCATTTGCGCTACGGTGCCTATCATTTCATTTAAATGTCTAGTTTTGAGAAATTTCCGTTTCGATGAAAATTCCCATGGGCTCAGTGGAAACGCACCTTTGAGTTAACGACACCCACTGATCCGTGGAACGCTTTGCTTGAAATTTGCATTTCTTTTCGATGGAAACGTACTTTAAAGCGACAACCGAAATTATCAGAACTAAATAAATTGAATAATACGAATTTATATTAGGTTCTCTAATCTACCTCGAGTTAAGTACTAATCCAGTAATTATGTATTTCAATTAAACTACTACGGTGACTAACTCTCCGATTAACGACAACTAGCTATCGACATCTGCAATTCAGATTATCCCCCATTTCTGGCCAACTTCAGTTCAGGCAATTTTGCATAATTGCGTGCGTACGGTTTAGTCTAATCTCACTTCAAATTGTTTTAAAAAAACATTCAACTTGACATTCTCCTGAGGGTTGTACATATTTTAAAATGCAAAATTCTATAGATACTCGTACCCGGGTTTTTGGTTTTTTTTTTTAGCACCACTGTGTCGTCGAACATTGTTTCACCCTCTAAACGTTGAATAAATCACCTCATTTGCGTTAGGATAAAAAAAAATGTATTATCCTTCTCCAAATTATACATACTTGCATCCCTAATGGCGGCAATCACACACACCGAAGCACAAAAGAAAAGAGGAAATTTAGTAATAAATTCCATTTTATGTTTCTAAATGTTGAGAAAATATTTAATTTCAGCGTGTTTTTGCTTTGTTCTATTGCCATAGCAAAAGGCAGCAGCATCCGACAAGAATAATTAACATTAAGATTAACGAGTGCCAGCAGAGCACCTTTTTATTGTTTACCCCGATGCCATTTGAATGCCTCCGGGTAGCTTCTGTGTGCGTCGGAGTTGGAGATTGAGTCTGGGTTTGGTGCAAAAAATGTTTCAGTTGATTTTATGAAAGATGTGAATCTATACATATTCGTTACCTTTGGTTTTCTAATTCAACGGGATTTGCGCTTGTTCCAGCGTTAATTAATTATTCCTTAATTAAGATGAAAATTGATATTTATCAATTTGAGAAATTTGAGAGATGCTTCTGTACTTTAGTCACGATTATCAACGATAGAAGGGTGGATGTGAGGGTAAATAGATACTCGGATGTGTGAAACTGTGTGGTTGATTAATTAAAATTAGAATGAGGTTACGTTTGTTGCTGTAATTATGGAGTGGGCCTCCATATATTAAGCGTGTGATATCGTATTCATTTTAAATTGATTGATTGGGTGTTACGTTCGTGCAACGTGTGCATATTAATGTGTTTGGTTTTAATTTGTATTTAAGGAGAGTTCTTGTAAAAGATACTTTCGAATACGTACATACAGAATTGGAGAAGTACAAGTGTTTATACAAGAGAAGTATAGGCAAAGATGCCAAAGACATGTAATTTAACCCCATAGTCCCATTGAACTTGAGAGCTGTTGAAAACGAGCTCAAGCTTCTTAACATCAATTTAAAGATGCTATGGAAATTGCATTTACTTGGCAGTTGGAAGCATTTGAATTTACTAAAAAGAAGAGCATAATGGACCTACTACATGGGGTGAAAAGTCTCCGGACTAACATATAGATGGCAGCACTAGAAAAAATTCCATACGATATTCCAATAGGGGCAACATTTAAAAGTTTCTTTATAAAATTTGGTAACATTTTGTCGATTAGTTCCAAAGTTATACTCGTTTGCGTGGCGGCAGTCTTGTTAACATATAAAACATGGACAACAAGGAGTTTCGTATGTTATTCAAATATTGTTTTTTAATAGGAAAAATACTGTACAAACCAAAAAAATGGCTTGAAAAGTGTTACGGCGAGTCTGCACTTTAAAAAACAATGATTTGCGAGTGGCTTAGTGAATTTAAGCGTGGTCGCACAAGCATTCATGATGATGAACGTTCTGGACGGCCGAGTGAGGTTACAACTTCCGAAAACATCGAGAAAATCCATAGCATCGCTTGAAACGACCAAAAAGTAAAAGTACGTGAGATAGCTGACGTCTTGAAGATGTCAACAGAACATATGCGGAATATCTTGCATGAACATTTGCATATGAAAACACTTTGTGCGCGATGGGCGATCTCTAACAACCGATCAAAAACCATGACATCAGGATTATTCAGAGCGCTGCTTAAAGCTGTTCCACCGTAATCCAAAAGAATCCGAGCGTCGGTATGTGACAAAACATGGACACACCACTACATACCAGAGTCTAGCGCAGTGGTTAGAACCAGGAGAAAGCAGCCCAAAGCGGCCGAAGACGCAAAAAACAGCCGGAAGTTTTCGCCAGTATTTTTTGGGACGCACATGGAATCATTTTTATAGATTATCTCGAAAAAGTTAGAACAAACACAGGAGACTATTACTTTGCATTATTGGAGCGATTGAACGATGAGATCACGAAAAAACGACCGCACATGAAGAAAAAAAAGTGCTCTACCAACACAACAATGCACCAGCTCACACATCTCGAAAAGTTATGACCAAATTGAATGAACTGAAGTACGAAATTCTTTCTTATCCACCATAATCCACAGACATGGCACCGAGCGACTACTTTTTGTTTCCAGACTTGAAAAGATGGGTCCAGAGTTCCTCTGATCCAAGATCTAGATTCTAGATATAAGCAGTAAGTGCAAAGCACGGGGGACTCATTCACCAAATAAAGGGTGATTTTTTAAGAGGTTGAGAACTTTTTTTAAAAAAAAAACACAAAAAATTCGAAAAAATGAATGAAATATTTATTTGAATCGATAGTTTAATGTTTAAAGATAATTTCATGCAAATGTTGACCGCGGCTGCGTCTCAGGTAGCCCATCCGCTGAGTCCAATTTTGGCATACTCTTTCACACATATCGGCCGGTATCTCACGAATGAATGCATGGATGTTGGCTTCCAGTGCGTCAATCGAAGCGGGCTTGTCCCTATAGACATTAGCCTTGACATACCCCCACAAAAAATAATCTAATGGTGTCAAATCGCACGATCTAGGCGGCCAATTGACCGGCCCGAAACGTGAAATTAACTGTTCACCAAACTCGCCTCGCAATTGCGCCATTGTTTCGCGTGCTGTGTGGCATGTGGCACCGTCTTGTTGAAACCACATATCATGCAAGTCAAGAACTTCCATTTCGGGCAAAAAAAAGTTTGTTATCATCGCAATCATCGCTGGGAACGGCGCCGAATCGACATTTCGCGGTCTTCTGTCACACTAGCTGATACGGCCGCAATATTTTCTTCACTACGCACAGTACGTAAACGTGTTGGTGGTTTAATGTCCAACAAAGTAAATTTGGTGCGAAATTTGGTCACAATCTTCCGAATAGACTGCTCAGAAGGTCGAGAATGCCGATCATAAAATGGAAGCAGCGCGCGATGAACATTTCGAACCGAGCACAATTTTGATAGTAAAATTCAATAATTTGCAAGCGTTGTTCATTTGTAAGACGATCCATGGTTAAATTGCAAACCAAACTGAAGCTGTTTGACAGTGACACAAGGTACTAAACACACGTCAGCTGTCAAAACCAGTGTTGCCAAAACCAAACCAGCTAAAAAATCACCCTTTACAATGAAGGGTTTTATTGATCAGATTTACCTTTTTACCTTACTACATATGTATGTTGTGACATATGCTTCAATTCCTTGAATAAAATAATGTCGAAATCGACACGAGTATTGTTGGTGCTCTGTAGTAAGCTGTCCTTTCTACTTTCGATTGAGCTACAGCCATGAAGCTGGACATCAACAACCAGTCATTCTACTCGTAGCTTGAATTTTAAATATCTGCCTCCAGTTTCACACACCGAATCGATTGAGGTTTCTTGAGTTTTTTTTTGTCGTACTTCTAAAGTGTCTATCTTAAAGCAAGGGATATCTTCCGAAAATAGTTGAGTCTTTATTTAACTTTAATGTTCCATATTGCCTCCAAGTTTCGGCAGTCAAGGAAAACGAAAAGTATCAACATTAAACCTCACCACTAACTATGCCGCAGGCTCGTATAACGGCTGTTTAAGTCGGAAATCGATTAATAGTTAGAAAACTTAGAATACTTTATTTCTCAAAGTTCTCGTGTTAAACTCTCCGAGTGAACTCCAACCACAAATCGCTTCCAAGTTATCGCACCGACGCGACGGGACACCTCCTGTTTGGTTGTGAGACTGTTAAAAGTCGCTTCCAGAAACCAACAAAGAATTTGCCATTTGATGGTGGAAAAGAAACTTCCAACTCTGTAACTTCCCCTCAAGCAATAATTGTATGTAGTTCCATCGCCTTGCAGACAAATTAAATCCCCAAAAAAGTCTCAAATGATAATTAGAACGATTTTAGACAGCTCCAGTATATCTATAACTTCCATGGATGGTTAATCAGTTGGCAGCACCATTTAAGACTACTTGAGTGACTTTATCGAAAGTTATTTATTTCTCCCCCGTCGCATCAGTCGTACAAGTACTCTTACCCCATCGAGTATAAGAATGAAATTGCCATCAAGCAAAAATAGCATCTGCTACGACACTCGCATCTTAAAGCATCATTCCTCAGCCTTATTTTCCTCCCTTATTAGGATGTAATAAATATTTATAAGGTCACCATTACCAAGGGACCAATTTGGGTCAATTAGGAAACTCCTTTGGAGCAGGACAGGACATTCGACATTAGCATTATCGAATCGCAGAAACGTTTTGTTCTTCATCTGCTAATGGTCAAATAATAGGAACGTTCGAGTACGAGTATTCCATTCATTTTGCTGGGAAAAAGAAACGGTAACCGACTTCATTATTCCTATTCCAAAACCCCCGAAAACAATCCTCGATTGCCTGTCGTAGAAATATGGAGAATGAAATCCTCTTAGAGATTCATTCCACATGCCCGCATATAGAAAATCCCCAATTTTTGTTTTCACTGCGTAAAAAAAGGACTCCCTGGGGGCTTTTCTCAAATGACCAACCAACACATACACACACTTACACCCATCATACAGTTCGTGTAAATATACTCCCAGCGGTACGAGTACATAATTGGAAGTCCTATCGTATGAACACATACGTCCACTCTTTTGGTGATCATAAGAGGAGGAGGGGTTGACATACAAATTTATATTAAAGTTTCATACTGTCAGTTCATAAGCTCAATACAGTGCGGCCAGATTTCCATGGCATTAGTTATACTTATACTCTACACCCTTACCACTCTCTAATGGCAAGTTTTAAATTTTTTTGTTACAGCACATGGTGCAGGCTGGAGTGGGTCCGTTTCAAGGTGCCCCGACAGGATATCCACCAGCACCGGCTAATGTCGGTGCTGCTGATAGCCTCTCGATGGCAGTGGCTGCTGTCAAAGCCGAGCAAGTATCACAAATGAAACCAGATGGTGCACCGCCGCCTGTGACTTCAGCAGCACAGATTTATTTGCAGCAAAAAAAAGTGAGTATCCGTGGATAGTTTTTAGTGAGATTATTTTTTTTAGTTTTTATTTTACAATTTTTTGTCCGTCAGGGCTTTGTTGGTATTGGAAAATGGTATAGTTTTATTTTTGTTCCACTCTCTCTCTCTCTCCCACTTACTCTACCGTTGAGTAAATTATTAATGAATGACAGTGGAAAATTCAACTAGGGAAATATTTGTATAAAAGTAAAATTCAAAAAGGTTTTAAGATATATCCTACTTCCTTAGGATGATGTCCTTTTTCCTTTTTAAATGTCATTTGGTTTCTCCTTTCCTGTTTGTATTTAAGAAAGAGTGCACAAAAAAAAATATAGAAAATGACACTGCGCGCTAGAAAATGCATGCGAAGGGGGGAGTTCGTTTTTTGTATCCTTCCGTTGTTGGTTTTGATTTTTTATTTAAATATAAATATTTGTTCTTTTTGTCACTTGTATCTGTATCTAATATTATCTAATGGAATAAAAGAACACAAATAATAATATTCAGAGGAAATCCGCTGTATAAACTGAAGAGAATGTATTTTTTTTTTTGTTGTTACTTTTCCTCAAGTGGTTGTGTAAATATTTTTAAAACAAAATAAATATGTATAAGAAAATTATATTATTCAAGCAAATATTTACAAAATAACTGTTTCTTTTAAACGTACTAATATTGAAGCTTTGAAATATTTTTTTTTTATTTATTTGTTTTAATTCACTGCATGAGATTAAAGCAAATTAAGTTAATGCTGTTTTATAAGAGTAAACTTGTAACTATAGCGCTGTAAATTGCAAAATTATTAATAAAAATAAGAGAAAGAGATGGTGTTTGGATTTGTTTGACTATGATGCAGGTCATCCGATGTTTTTTTTTTAAGTTTGTGACCTTTTGCGTTCATTCATCATTTATTTTAAATTTTTGTAGAATGTCAAGAATAGCTCACGTTAGATGCTCGAATATAAAGGGTTTTTCAATAAGGATAACAATACTAATTTTGTATTTAAATAAAACAGAGAATAATTATATACATATATGTTCCAGGTGTAGTACAAATATTAAATTGAAGTATGGAATTCGATCTCGTTCATATGACCACCGCGAAAAAGTTTGCAGCCATCGATTCTTTGGAGTTAATTTTCCACCACTCTTCCACACATATCGGCCGGAACGTTGGCCATTTTGCGTTCGATATTGATCCCATTAAAATAAATTCGTCTGCATTAAATCGCATGAGCGTGCTGTCATTCGACCAGCTCCCCTCAATAGATCAATATTGTTTGGCCAGCTGCGTGGGATGTGGCACCATCTTGTTGGAACCACATATCACTGAAGTCAAGTCCATCCAATTCTGGCCAAGAATAGTCTTCCAATATGGCACGATAGCGAGCTCTATTGACCGTAACATGGCCATCATTTTCATCGACAAAAAAATAATATTATCTGATCACACCTCCGCGGCATAAAATCCACACCACACGGTCCATTTTTGTGGATGCAATGGAGTCTCTTGAAGCACATGTGGGTTTGTTGCGGACTAATAAAGCTGACTAAGCCATTAAGTCCAAAATGAGATTATTCGCTGAAGATGATTTTTCGATGATTTTCTTCAAACTTTTGCAGAGCTCAATCGCGGAAGTACCAGCGCTTCAAACAAACCAGAGGCTTCGGTTCTAGAGTTAAGTTCATCTTTTTATGGTGTAGCCCAAGATCTTTACGCAACACTCGCCACTATGTAGGCTGAGAGATTCCCAATTCCTGTGATCGGCATGGAATCGACTAATATATGTAGCTTATTTTCAACTGAAGCAGCTGTTCAGTACTTCGATCGTTGTCTCACTAGCACAGGAACATTCAATAGTGAATACGTTGACTCGAATTTATCCACGACATCACGCACATCCTGTCTGGCTGGATGATTATATATTTCGACGGTAAATTGGAGCAAGCGCTCTTAAAGTTGTGACCACCGACTCAGAATTTCAGTAGTAATTTTTAATAGTTTCCAAACATTGCTCGTTCGTGAACTACAAGTTGATAAAAATGTAAACCTTGACTGAGGTTTTGACATTAACAGATCATAAAAACAAGTATAAAGGTGCGTTTGTATTAAAATGCGAAATTGTTATGTCCCTATTGAAAAACCATTAAGAAGGATATAGGATTTTGGCAAATCGTTACAAATTTCAACAGCTATAAGAATATTCTCCGAGAACATGCCAAGAAACTCGGATTCTCAGACTAGAGCGTTTGTAGATACTGCAACGATGTAGGAGGTATAGCAGAGGATATCACAGATTTTCCCTGAGAATGTCAGAAGAAAAGTTTTTACCCCTCGAAACCTGTCAAATTTCAACAAAAATCGGTCCAGTTATTCTTAAATAATCTAGAAACTAGGAGCGCTTATTTGAGCCTGGCAGAGTTTTGAAGCTATGACATTTCACTTCGCTTGCTTGATTTCCAATCTATGAGCCTTTTTCAACTACAATACAATATTCTTCTATTTTTCTTTTTTAATGAAGATGGAAGTCTAGAAAGACACTAAGGGATTAGAATACCTAGAGTGGTGAGGGACTCTAACCGCACTAAAAAAAAAAACTCCTAAATCATGCCCAATCAAAGAAAGATCGACAAATGATTTATATTTCATTTTGGGAAATTGCAGATTCTCAAAATTCTACAACATAAGTTCGTGAGGTTTGGTTCTCCTCAGCCTACGAATATTTGATCGGAAATTTAATACGTTTTGTATTTCAGGGTTAATATATATATATTTGCAGACGCTGGCTGGTTGTGAAGAAGAGCATTCTTTTTCATCACCTCTGCTACCAGGTCAATCTGCAAGTCACGATACAGGTCCTTGTTTCTAATAAACCATGGTGCATTTACTATTCCACGAAGGACTCTGTTTTGAAATGTATGAATTATCTGTGCATTCGTTTTTTTTTTTTTTTTTTTTCTACAACCCCATAGTTGGATCCATACGTCCATACAGGTTTTAATATCTGATTATATAATAGGATCTTAGTTTCGGTGGACATTTCTGAGTTATGTCCCAGTGACCAATTAAGTTTTCTATACCTAATATTTGATATTAGATGATGTGGTCGTCGTGGCCGTGGTGGTTAGTGCGTTGGACTACTACGCATGCTGCTCGGGTTCAATCCCAGCCCGGGTCCAACACCTAAAAAAGTTTTTCACGGTTCCCACCTCTTTCGAATGTCTGACAAACATCAAAGAGTATCATCTATCACGATTGAGCTTCTCAACTCGCCGTTCGGAGTCGGCAAAAAACTGTAGGCCCCTTTCATTCGTGCAAAAAATATAACACGCACACACAAATGGTTGCGAGAAGCAGGCCCAGGTTCACCTCGAGCTGTAGCGCCACCTAAAGAAAGAAAGAAAGACTTTATAAAATGGTTTACGCTGCTCGAACCACAAAGTCAGAATTAAAATCATTATCACAGTGGTGTGAAAAATTATAGACTCAAACGTAAATTTTTAATTTTCTTGGAATGAGTAATAAACATCTTTGATTAGTTTTGTTACAAAATATTGCCAACAAACCCTTTAATGGCTTACCCCCCTGTTCTGCATTTCGAGTGAAAGTGGATTGAAACCGAAAATAAAATTCACTCGGAATGGAATTCAGTGTTCTGCATTCCGAGTGATTTCGAATTTTTGGAATCCACTTCGAATTCATTTGTTTGAAATGTCAAACACAACTGTCAAATCATTTCAAAATCATTGGAGAATTTCAGTTCTTGATTTTTGTTTTCTGCAAGTGAATTAAACATTTTACGTTGCTGATGCGAAACGAAATTTTCCTGTGGTCTCCAAATTGAGTGCGAAATATCAACGGAAAAAATTTACGGAGAGTTCAATTAGCTGCTATAAAAAAAACCAACTGACAATAGTGACAGGCGACAATAATTTAAATACATTGAACAAAAAAAAGAAATTAAATGATAAACAACTACATAATTCCACTTTTTCGGGCTCCATTCTTTATTAAAAGCACGAAAAAACAAAACAAAACACAAACCAAATATTATGTCATGATTCTGGAGGAACCTGCAACGCTCTGCAAAACAAAATAGCGAATCACTTTCCCATGGCCGACAATCAATGTTACGATTCCTTTTCTTGGGTCGTATTCGTGCGGAAAGAATGCCTATGAAAGCCCGCTTCAATTCTGGCTCCCTCGCGGAAGAATGATATTGGCATCCCGCACAAAAAAAGCGAAAAAAAAACGAAACAAACACGAAACCGAAAATATAAAATTTGTATAAAATACAAACGTCAAAATTTCGCAAGGAATTAATGTTCCGGACAATAAATTCTGTGCAGGAAGATTTTCCGAGATAAATCTAACATTCTGGATCTTCCCGAAGTTAGACAACTGAAGAAAAATAATTTGTTTAATGATTTTTGCATTTTTAAAAACAGTTTTAGGGTGAGTAAGAAAATATTTGTTGATATCCTGCGAGAAGTGGAGTCAGAGAAATCTTGATCTTGGAAAATCTTGATTTTCGTTCATGTAATTCAAGAGAATACTCTCTTGCCCCTAATTTTTGTGTTGTTCTATATTAAACAAAGGAATTATTTTAATATACTAATGCAAAGTCTTATTATTCTACTCATATTTTTAAAAATGATTCTGATCAACAAATTAATTAATTAATTCACTTTACAACGGCATGTGAATTCAATTCACGTCAAGAATCTCAAGTGAATTCAATTCACTAAAATCACAGGATTTTCGGAATGCAGAACACGAAATTACAGCTGTCATCTTGAGTGGAATGCAGAACACCAAAATATTCACTTTCGAACATACAATCCACAATTCATAGTTTCGCTCGGAATGCAGAACACCCAATTCCACTTTTGGTGGTTGAATTCACTAAAAGTGGAATGCAGAACAGGGGGGTTAATTGCTTTTTTACCAGGATTGGTTATTAGTTTTCTAATTAAGGATTCTCTACGATCGGTTCAAGGCGCCTGTATCGCATTTCATGACCTCAAATCTAAGAAAACTAATTTTCTTGAAGTTAATCGAAAAATAAATTTATTATTTTAAAGTATAAAGTTCAATTGGACCCACAAAGTTAAGGCATTTATTAGAGAAAAATAAACCAATAACTTCTGATCTGCTTGCTCTAAGGTATCTTTCTGTCATTTTATTAAGTTTTTTCATCGAATAAATTTTATTTGTTAATTTAAGTTTTTTCACTGCTACACCCATACGAATAGAATCGTTATAGCAACGTGTCGCATTCAAAAACAACATCATCCAGCATGTGTAGTGTATCATCCATCACAGTTATCACTCATCAGTGACACTATAGCGTATAGGGATCAATTGACAGTTCAGATTGTGCTTCTCTAGTTGCTTCTATATTTCTTATCGCCCGGAATCCGAAAATAAGTGATTGTTGTTTTCCTATTGATTATAAATAAATAATATTTGTTTACATTTTAAGACATGAAGAATTAATAGTTTAAGTGCATGAAAACACCTAAATATAGATCGAAGATTATACTTGGTGTTGGGACAAAGAAATGATTTCGTTTTTTTTTACGTTTTCGAAAATCTTAAAGAACGAATCAATTGCAACTTCAGTTTGCCTTCCTTGATATTATTTAACAGGCAAGTCTACAGCAGCAGCAGCAACAACAGCAACAACAACACCACCACCAACAGCAGCAACAACAACAGCAACAACAGCAGCAGCAGCAACAACAACAATCAGTATCACAGTATAACAGTTCCACATCAGTTTTAGGAATCCCTCCACAGCAGCAATTAAATAATATTGCTGCAACCTCAACAGTGCCATCATCGGCTCAGCCCACCACATTAACTCTTCCGCTATCGGTTGCCAATAGTATTACTAATGGAATTGATTCCCAGCAACAACAACAACAACAGTCGTCCAATGTACAGCAACAACAGCAGCAGCAACTGCAACAACAGCAACAGCAGCAGCAGCAACAAGTACCGTCTGTCAGCATAGTGAGTCCTCCCAACAGAAGAATGATTTAAACAAATATACATAAAAAAAACCGTTTGTCTTGTGTGGCCTGTACATTTTGTTCCTTGCAACGCATCTTTGTTGTTTTTTTTATATCCGTTTGTTTGGAAAGTACTTCCTTTCTAAAGGGAACTGCACACGTTGTTTGGTCGCGGGGTTGTAATGTGCTTTAGAGTTTGACTTGGTTTTTTTTTTTTCTTTTAATTTTTGTTTTTCTTTCCATTTCTTTATTTTCTTGCTTTTCTTTTTTGTTTTTGTATACAAAACTTTAAAACAAAATTCGCTGCAGTTTGTTTCCTTGAGCGCATCATGATGTTTCTGTATATTTATATTTTTTTTTCTTTTTTGTTCAAAAATAGCAAAGAACTGCAAGATATTTGACAAATGAATGTAGTTGTGTACGATAAATCGAAAAAGTTTGTGTTTCCTTGAAGTCCATCACAAGAAGGACATACAAATTGTTTTGTTTTTTGTTTTCTCCTTTTCTTAATTTAGAAGTAACTTTTAGGAATAAAAGAAGCATGATGTATACAAAAATGAGATAATTTTAGAAAATTGTTTTCTCTAAGAACAAAGTTTTGGAAGCAACAGCATGACAAAAAAAGAATCTTTATTTTTTTTTTCTTTTTTGGTTGAGGGAGTTTTGTTTTATTTTCTATAATAATATTTATAGTTGAATAAAAAAGTGTTAAAAATATAAATAAATTAAAAATATTTGTTACATGTATAATTTAGAAGAGCAATATTCCTATATAAGCGATTAAAGCGCATGACCAGAAATGCTAAGCGCACTGCAAATATTATTATACAATTTTTTGTTGTTTGTTGGTTTCTTTTTCATACGCACAGAGCTAAGTGAACAAACAAAATTATTAATCAATATTACTGTGGGTATTTAGATATTAATGTAAAGGTGTGTTCTATGTGTTGTTTAGAGAAAAAAAAATTAAGAGGCGTCAACAGTGATTTGTAAATGCAAGTCAAGTAAGTCAATATTTTCAATGAGTTTTTAGAATGAAGTTATTTCAAAACATTTTCCTTTCCTCTACACTTACAGTATTGAACTTCATTTTCGAAAATTGAGATGAGATTCGTTAAATGGGGTTCCAAAAATGTTTTTCTTAAAAGTTGGTTACTCAACAATTGCATTTGGTTTTATGTTCTCGTAGTGTGAGCACGATTCTCATCGTCAATTAAAATGCTTAATGATACAAATAGCATATACGAGTTTATATCCCAAAGTATTCGTACATGGTCAATAGTTTTCATATTTAGGAGCGCGTCATGTTACCAAAAACCAGAAACAAAAGAAATCGGCAATCCGTAGGCTCAGTGTTCTATTGGCTAGATGGTCAATCGTTAGCTGAGATACCGCTTTGTAACGATTAAAATCACTGACTCAGCATAGAAATTCTGTCTAAAATTTTAGTCAAATGCACTGTCGAACTTTCTTTCCGTGGTATAAAGTTTTTGTTTTCGCGCGTTGGTAGAAATCTCAGTAGTTTGGAACTGTAATCCACAATTACTACTCAGAAACATTCATCTAGTAACTTTTCTATTATAGGGTTTATTTTACATTTGGCTAGTCTCGAAGTTGACTATTTCCATATTTCATTACTTTATAGTAACGTTGAATAATATCGACCAGATAACTGGAACTGCAATCATAAGCGGAATAGACCAATAGGTAATTCGAGATGAAGTGGCAAATATAGACTGTTGCCAGTGCTTTATAAAATCTAGTCTCCAGACTATCAGGTTTCGTATTTAAAATTTGAATGTAAAACCCCCTTATTGGGGCACTTCAGGGGACCAGGAAAATTTAAACAAAATTTGAAGGGTCCTGATTTGAGAGGACCTCCATATCGACCCAACATTTATTTTGTCCCAATTATGGTCGTTGGATAGCATATGAAGGTACATACATACGTACGCATTTTTGATATTCCGGGGAATCCGCCATTTTTATGAATCATGGCATGCACGTACATATGAACCTACATATGTACATACAGACAGTCAGTTCTGACACTTGGAATTTCTCCCTCTATTTGCGTTTTGTCCCAATTTGGAGGTTGTTCTCCAAGCTATTCTAACACAATTCGCAATCAATAAACAGGTGCCCCGTTTTCAGTGGTTCGCTTATATATATAAAAAAAAGAGTGTATGCACAAAGTGCGGTTAATTTCGGAGGTGTCCCAATTAGAAGGTTTTACTGTACAAAATTTTCATAACACGGTACTAAATATTTTTTTTATATTTTAGTTGACATTCAGTTTTTTTTATTAAAGGTTTATTTTATTTTGAATTAAAATGTTAGTCATCTAGAATACTGAATGTGCCAAATATATTTTAGAACAACTTTTCAGCGCTACCTAACCGTTATCAATGCAGACTGATTCATATGGCTGATTCAGATTTACAAAAATAAAACCAAAAATTCCTCGTAAGAATAATAATTTCGTAACATGGGTTAAAACGTGATTGAATCTTAAATATTTTATTTAATGTGTGCACATTATGTATATAAATATTCACGGAATGACTGATGATTTTGGATGTATTTTATTTATTTTTTATGACTTACGAAAAGTGCGTTGTTGATCTACTCATAGAATCATTTGCCTGACAAAAAAATATTATTTCAACAGAGAATCAAATGAAAGAACCCATGATGTTTCGGTTTCCATTCTGCCTTGGTGTACATCTGTACATATTTCGGTTGGCCGACATCTGACATTTGAGTAGAATACTGTCTTTCACATTGATGTGAAACTATTTTATAAATATGAGTGTTCGGCCATCGTAACCATTTAAATTGAAGTCAACTTTTAAGATCATAAAAAGCACCATCAAAGATCACAGTACTCGTAAATATAGATATTTAAACAAGCAAAAATTCTGGACGGCAATGCAGAGCACATTCATTGGAAAACATTAAGGTTTTACGATATAAAGAGTATGCCAGAAGACCTTGAACAAAAATTCGACTTCTCTTTGTAGTGCGTTCGTCAATATGATTTGACAATTGATTGACAACGATCGTGGAATTTATTCATGTCTTCATTTATCAAAGAACGCGTTGTTTTGTATAATATAAAATGATTTCATTTGCTAAAATGTATATACAGTGACTCACAAAATTGATCACATGTTTTCAAAGATAACAAACTAACGAGGGTTTCTTATAAAATAAGATAAAAATCAATTATTTTCTAAATTAACAAATTCGTTAAATAAAAAAATTAAATTAATTGCTGAATGCATATGTATTTCTGGGAAAAAAAACAAACGCAATTTCATTAAAGAAAGAAGTATGTGATCAATTTTGTGAGTTAACCTTACACTAAGATTTATTTATTAATATTTTGTGTGTCCTCCTTATGCGGCCAAAAAACATCTTACTCCTCTTGGCATAGAGTTAACTAAGTTCATGTGTACTTCTTAATAGCATTTAAATTTTATGGCTATTTCTGTAAAGCTTACGTTTTTTTTAGTGTAGTTTTCAATGCCTTATTTCATCTGGATTGATACAGCCCTCATCTTGCAGATCCTTTAAAATTTGAACACTTATTCCAAAAGGTGCATAAATTGTAATCTGTTTGGTTAAATTGCACTTAGAAAAACAGCGTACTACTAAATTATTAAAATATAACAAATTTTATAGCTTTTTTATAACATTATAACAATTTGATCACATCAAAGGTCTTATCAACCCGATCACACAACTTCTCTGGAGAACTGTACTTTTCAGATAGCTATAACAAAACTACCAGTGGCATACTCAGCTGAACAGATGAACAGATGATCGATCGAGTAACGGAACTTTAAAACTACGACGAGAGATAAAACGTAACAATACGAAACATGTGATCAATAAGGGAGTTACTGTATGTATGTAGACATGTGGATCCAATAAGAGCATATTACATTTTTTTAAACATTAATTGGTTGGTTGAGTAGGGTAGGTGTACCAGTATCCGGCCACCTAACACTTTTTCTTACTTTGATCCGTAATAACTAATTCACATAATCAGTGAAACAATTTTTTTTTTTGCACATAAATGACAATTTTAAGTTTTTCAAAAAAAAAATAGCTGAATGTAATTGGATTTTCGCATTTGAAATTATTTTTTGAAAAAAGTGAAATTTCACCAGTACCCAGCCACTAAAATTCAGTAGTCGGCCAATTTCGCACCAGTTTTTCTTGCTTAACTCGCTCTTTTTGCTCATATATATCCCTCCAAGCCTGTGAAGAAATTCCACAAGGATACCTACAAGGCCGCTCTGCCCGGACACTTGAACACCTAACTAAAAAAAAGTTCTAGTAACCGGCCACCGTTTATTAATAATGTAAAAATGAAAACTCCCAGTTTTTTCACGTTTTATGACTAATAATTATTATAACTTAACAGAAAAACAAAAGATAAGTTGTTTAATATTTAAAAAAAACATAGAAATTTACGTTTTTTGTTTGATACCTCCACTAACACTCGCTTACTCTAAAACGCACTTCTCACTTTCTTGACGAATTACACAGACTGCGCATTTTTTTTTTGGCGATTTAGTATTGTTCACAGTTATCAAATTTTACCAGCATGTTAAATAGGTCAAAAACTAAAGCCATAATTGGTTGCCCATGGAAATAACGATTAATTCACTTATTCTCAGCTATTTAACGCAGAGTGGCCGGATACAAGTGACTGGCCGGGTATTGGTACAACTACCCTAGATGACTTTTTATAGATTGAGAACTATGTTTAAAACCGCTGACCAACTAAACACTAAAAAACAAAATGTTACACTACCTTACCTGCGAACAACACATTCGAGAGTTATGACATTTTTGCAGTCACACCGACGCGATTGACTACATTTTTGTATTTTCCATTTTTATCTTGCTTAATTTAAATCAATGCCAATTATTTTTGAGATTAAATTCGCACGAATGTTTTGGTAAAGCGAATAAACTGACCATGTGAATGGCTCATACCAAAATGAACGCCTGAACCTTTCTTATTTAGATTCTTAAAGCCTTAATATATTTTAAACTGTCTGTATTAAATTTCGATTTTCAGTTAAAATAAAAAAATACATATGAAAGGCATAAGGTAGAAAAACCACTATCTGTGTCGGTTCATCCATTAGTCTCCTAAATCCCGCAGGGAATTCCTTCCACCAACGTAATATATTCAACAAAACACCCTCGTTTACCTCAAAATGTCTATTTAATCATTCCATGCATATATTTTCACCGGATAGCCTTTTAACTATTATTCAATCAACTTAATTAAGCTTTAATTTCACTGCGACATATTGTGGTCGTAAAGAGCTTTTAATTGAATCGTAATACGTGTACCTTACTGTGCTCGCGTGTACGTATGTATGTACATATGTATGTGCGCTTCAATATTTAATTAATATTGTCGCCACCAGATCATTACATAGTAGTGAAACGCAGGTACGAGTATATTATGCTCCGCTATTTCAGTTTCATAAACATTTTATACCCACCATAACGCTCTAAAACTGTTATACGTTACGTATACGCCACACGAAAAACCCTCTGGAAAAATCATTTTCAACTGAACAAATATTTACGAGTAATGTACTCGTCGAAATATTGTGTGCCAGCAGAAATCCCTGCTTGCAAAATTTATGTGGGGGATGGCTTTCAGAAATTCACAGCAGCTGATGCTGAAGTTATAATTCATAAATATCTGCTGGTTTTTTTCTTTTTTTTTTTATCCATCCGCTTTGCGATAAAGGTTGGAGGATGAAGAAAAAAAACGAAAATCATGGCAGTTTCCTCTCGATAAAACTCTGAACAATTTTTGTTTATTTATATTTGTGTTATTTTTTCGTCCTTTCTTTGTCATTATTTATTACGTAAAATCATATTCTACGTTAAATCATTTAATATTCAATTCCGAAAAAAAGAAGAAGAGCAAAAAAAACCCCCTTTCAGTGGACTAAAATAAGCTTCTTAAGTGAATTACACGGTAAATTTTTTTTCGATTGCAACTGCGGCGGCCATTGTGGTTGTTAGATATTATTCCAACAGGACCTTAGAACGAATAAGTGACAATCGACGCTTTGTGGAGGTTTTGTGGAACAAAAAGTAATCTGAAATCAAAAACTTGCCGCACATGGTGTAGCCGAATCACGGAATTGTTGTTGGAAAAAATTTAAAATCAAGGATAAATATTTAATGAGTCGCCGAGCAGGCCAGCAAAATAACAAACAGATATCACTTCCCTCCACCCATCCGGTTCCGCTCATCCACAACCCAACGGAACGGATATTGCCATGTGTTGTCGTTGCGATTTTATCTGACAGAATGATTTCGAAACGGATACGTTTCACTATGTGTGTGGAAAAATATCGAGGACATCGCTGTGCCCGCCTGAAAATGCTGAAACATTCGTAAACAACAAAATCCCAGCGAATTGATTTGAGCTTCCGTTGTCTACTCGTATACTATTCCTACGCACATGGGGTGTCTGATGATTGGTGGTTTTTTGGGATTTTAAGGGTGTGGTTATTGGGGGTAGTTGGAATTTTCTCTGTAAAATGTAAATACTAGAAGCCATTGTGTTCGATTTGGTTTTTGGGGGCGCAGTAAGTGAGTAATGTTAAATAATTCAGCGATGCATGGTGAGTGGTGTTTTTTTTGACAAACAAACAATGTGGTTTAAGGCGAATACACATTGGAAAAGGTTGAAGGGACTTAATGTTGGCTATTTGTCGATTTTGGGTTTAACGAAATAATTTTAAATTCTTGCTTAAACTGTAGAACAGTGAAATCTCTCATTAGCTGACACTCTCTTCAGCGGACAACTCGTTCTTATAAACGGACAGCTCTCATTAGCGGACAAAAAACTCCGGCCCCGTGGCTGTCCACTTCAGAGAGATTTCATTTTCACTACTAGATGGCGTGGATGTTCAGTTCTTTAAATGGAAAGCTTATCAACGCTTGTTGAATTTGAAAGCAACTGACGTTTAACCTACTGTCAGCCATTTTAGTTTTTGTTGTACCTAAAAATATGCTTTGAATTTGAAATTTCTTGCTGAACCAGAAACGTTGACCACTGAATGTGTTGAAGAAATAAAGTACATCTACAAATCCAATCCCTCTCATTTTTTAGAACTTTTGCACGTACGGATATTTTGTAAACCTAATTACGAATTTTATCGGATAAAAGCCTTCCAGCATCCACTTGAGGAGGCTTTTTCCCAAATATCCTTTTATATGCGGGATGAATTTTAACTAAGCACCTCTTATTTCGCCTGAGGTTCGTCGCGTCATCATTTTCGCCCCTTGTAACATTTTTGCTGTTTGCCGGTTATGCTAAGAATATAATCATCAGATTAGTGTGAATTTTGTCTCCGCAAAACACAAACTTGTGTTTTTCTGCTATCTTAAAATCCTATTTCGGAATAAGCTTGTGGTTGGTCCTTACTGCACCCCGCCCACCGTTATAAATTCCGTATTCACTGGCATCATTTTGCTGTGTTTGTGTTGCTTCCATTAGCTAGAGAAGTGCATGCCCTGGTGAAAGACAAAAATTCCTTACGACCAGAGGCGGCATTCCATAGCTTCCTCGTACAGACATACATACCTACATGTGTGTACTTTTGGTCGCTCATAAATAAGTTTCGGTTGCCTGCCTCCTTGTTAGCATATTTACGCCATTTTCTGGTTCCACAAAATTTAACAGAAATGATGATGGGATAGAGGGGAAAGGGAGTCTTGGCCACCACCACCGCCAAGTGTGATTGTAATCACATTTCATGTATATTTATATTAAAACCCATCTTCCTATCGCGTCGCGCATTTTCCTATTGCCTGCACATCCTTTTTGGGGTGAAAATGGAGTTTCTCTGCAGGATTTGCACACAAGATTCGGTTTAATTGAGTGTGTGCACATAATTCTTAGATATAATTTCGTGTCGTCGTTGGCGGGGAGCTGTTTTCCGCACTCCTGCTGTATTGTTTGTTATTAGCAAGACCAAAATATTCCCTTGGGGCAGTACTACCACAGCCGCCATCATCACTACCGCCTCTGCGCTTTTGTGATAATTTTGTTTGGCGTAAGGTGTTCTTCAGGTGCTGGAGTAAGTGCTGTAGGGCGGTGTGTGGACCAGGAGTAATGGAGTTTTTCACTTTCGTTGTAAATTCTTTTGACAGCGCGTGTAATTAACTGGGTTTACCTAATGTTTTGGAAAATTGTTGAATTTCCTTTTTGGTCGGTTAAAGTGGAATGAAACATGTGCGGGTAATTGAAAATTCGTTGGTGGCTTGAAGGAGGGATAGAGAGAGGATGTGAAAACGTATCCATAGAATAGAATCCTGTGGCCGTACTATGAAAATACAATCAGCGGCAGGCTTGTGCTTTTTTAAATGAATTATGGTATGGTAACAAATTGAAAAAGAACACGCCCAGGTGTAGATGTGTAATTAAATTTTAATTGCGATTATAAAAGCCAGCAGATAAATATGATTTCAAACAAACAAATAGAGCTTTGTTTTTACAAAAAAAAATCAGTTGTCAATGACACTGATGGCAGTTCGACAGTTCGACAGTTTAAAATGTTGTGCAGATAACTTATTCTGAACCATAAGGGGACGGGGTTCCTGTTCAGATAAAAATCAAACTATTCCAACTCTGATGCACAAAAAAAAAACACAAACTTTAAGTTCTTTATAAATTCCGAGACTCTAACTTGGAATTCGATGTTTTTCTCTTTAAACTGAGAGTTCCATGTGCACACACCAGTGACTTCAGCGTTTATGCGCATTAAAAGTCAAAAATGAATTCTTTGGATTCAAGTTATGCGACTGACAGTTCCTTGACGCAGATAGTTTTCAAATAAAAACTCGCTGCGACACAAATTAAAATGTAAAAGCTTTAGAGCAAGGCCATCCAACCCGCGGCCCGCGGGCCGCATGCGGTCCAAAAATATTTAAACTTACTTAAGCATGCCCATATGACAAACAACAGAAACAGGAACAGAACGCTCTTTCATTCTGTAGTGTTGCTCGGTCAGCTACACTGTTCTGTTGTTTATCACTTAAGTTTATTAGAAGGTGTAAAATTGATGATATTAAATTGAAAAAATTATATCGGTCAAATGACCACCTCCTGAGTTGATGCTGGTGGTTTTACGACATTTTTAATTGTTGCTCAGGAAACATCTGGCTTCAAATTGGTGATTTCTTCTTCCATGTTGGCTTTCAAAACTTGCAAGGTTTGTGGTTTCTTCCGGTAAGCGCGAGATTTCAAAAAGCCCCAAAGAAACAATCTGGCCGGCCACTTGGAATCGCCAAAATGGGAGATCACACGGCCCAGAAATTGTTGGTTTAAGATCTCCATCGTTCCCCGAGCTGTGTGAGCTGTCGTTCCGTCCAGCTGGAACCAAAAATGCTCGAGACCCAATTCAGCAACTTGCGAAAAAAAAACTCGTTTAACAGCTGTCTGTCACTATTTACGATTACGGCGGTGCCCTCGGCGTTCTCAAAAAAAATAAGGTCCAATCACTTTCTCACTGCAAAATGCAACACCTAACAGTCACTTTGACTTTTGCATTTCATGTGGATTCTCTCTACCCCAGAAGCGCAAATTATGTTTATTCGCATTACCACTTAAGTGGAACTGGGCTTCGTCGCTCAATATGATTTTGGATACGAAATCACCCTCTTCTTGCACCAGGTAACAGAGCTTGGGGAAATTTAACGCAATGAACGTCTGCCGATGCCAAATTGTGTGCATCAATGTCTCGTCGATTTTTGTGGACTCTTTCGGACGTCCCCGGCCACAGCAGTGATATTCTCGGTCGAACGAGCTATACTGGGCCAGCCACTTCTTGTGACATCTCTAGTGGACCCAGTTTGCACGAGACGCTCAGCCAAATGCTTAGTTGTTCGCGCACAAGGTGCAGGACGACGAAGTTCACGCTACGTTAAAACAACATACCGGAAAATGGTTGCGCTTTTCAGGTGTTTTTCGCTCCATTGCTTATTGTACACTAATTCTCTATCTGCCTACAACATAAATCTCAAAGCACAATGACATTTGACGTCAGTTGCAAAAATTATGGCACATTCACATTATGACATTACTTTTGGTTGGACACCCTTGCTTTAGAGCTTGCTAATTTTTTTTGTATTACTGTTCTATAGAACATCCTCACAAGCTCATGATGGAAAGTCTTGATTGAAAACTCATGCGTGGGTGTTATATAAATCACGCCTTTCCGTTCATTTTTCCCTGAGGTCCGTAAATCAGGAAAAATAATTCTCCCGTGTTTCTCCCCCAAACAAATAAAAATAACTGCCGCACCTACATAGTTCCAAAAGAACCTTCAAAAGTCGTCGTCTCCTGACATGAGAGAATCAATATTGAACACAAAGTTTATACCCTCATTCATTCAATTCCAATTCTCTGTTGTCGTGTCCTGCTTCTCCATGCAAAAAGGAAGCAAAAACCTATAAAGAAAAAAAATGTCTTGCATTTAATTTCATTCGTTGTAATGCAGAATAGGACGACTAAAACCGGGCGTGCAGCTTTAGAATTTCAATTTAAAGTTGAGTAACTACATTTCAAACTGGCACTGACTGGCTGTGGCGGAACAGCCCTGGAATGCATGTGTCTATTTGGTATTTCTGCTTCTGCTTTGTGAAGTAGCCCCCCTCCTTTGAATAAGTGCGGGTGGCCCGACGCTCTCTTAAAATCACCAGACCAGGTTTTGCTTGAATTAGTAATTATTTCTTGAGAATATTACTTTGAGCAAGTTTTAAGTATTTTCTTTTTTTTGTGTCACAAGTCAAAAAGTGTTTCATCCTTTATTCTGAGTGCCTGCTCTCAGATGAGAAGGAATTATTACTTCCGGTTGACTAAACATTTTTTTTTTATTTTGTAAATTACAGACGCAAAATATCCTGAGGCTGCAGAAATTTAGCTTAATTGCTTTACTTAAACAGGATCAGGACGAAAAATCTCAATCCCATCCAACCTGTGAATTTTAATTCCCAGTGACCTTCCTTCCTCTCTTTTCGGATTAAGTCTTAGGAATTCATCGTCCTAAACAAAGTAATAATCCTGTTGCTTTTCAGCAGTTTTCCCTGAAAACCTCAGGACAACGACACGACGACGGCATACAATAAACCTCTAGCACCAATAGAATATGTAATTGGGACTCACTTTGTATGTGTGTGTGTTGGACTACAAAAGGCGGTATTTGTTTGCTCATCATCTATTGTATCTCGTTTGGTTACGACTTACGACAAAACGAGGATATTAAAATGTAGGGGTTTGTCCAATCGAATTCAATGATGGGGTCATATGACTCAATTTAAGATTTCTTCTCGACATGATTGCAACTTAAAAGCTCGTTATCCGGGATGTGTTCCGCACAAAGGACCTGTGAATGGGGTTTGTACTTTGTACACATCAAATATAACGTATTCTTCTTTGATCGTATATACATACATGTTGACCTTCCGAGAGAATAAACGAGCAAGGAGGTGGTGCTACAAAATCAAAATTGTAGACACACCAAAGGAGTAGCGTAAGTAGGTAATCCCAAGGCACCTTTTCTGGGAGCCATGGAAGAAGAAAAAAAGAAGAGGGAATGTCTTAAATTGAAGATGGCAAATATTTACTTTTAATTTGAAGTACAAAAAAAAATGATTTCCTATTCTCGAGTGATTTTTTTTCTTCTTTCCCAGAAGGAGTTGCCGTTGCTAGGAAAACAGGAGGAAATTATGTCTTAAAAGGGCTCTATGGGGACGAGCTTCCATTATTTGCTAAGAAAATAAATTATTTCCTTCTGTAAGGATGGTGTGCATAATTAAATTAAATGGATTGAGCCATGAAGCGAAATAGTTAGAAGGCAAATAAACTGACGAATTATAACCTTTAGCAGTACATTGCTGACATCGCTGTCGAGGCTTTTGAAGTTAAGTGGTATAGAGTTAAATGTCCTATAACAAATAGGAGACTATTCCAGGCCAGGCAATTCGGAGCGATAAGAAGATATTATGTACTTGTACCTTAATTATGTATTGTACTTTATTGGAGTCGAGACGTAAAATGCAGGACAGATTGAATACAATGTTTAGGGAATGAAATAGAAAGTGGGTAAGCCGATTTCGATAAGACGCATGCCAGACTATACGAATGTGGTAAGCAATGTCCACAGTGACTACAAGCAGTTTAAAATTCTTGATGAGCCAATCTATCGCATTTAAGAAGACGACCAAACTTAAACGAATCGCATTAATGTACACATTACGTTACGTTGAAGACACATCTTCAACAAAATTGTATGACAAACGTACAGCATAATGCAAAGACAACTGCTAATAGGGATACTCTGAAATGTCCTAAGAAGAATATTTTAAAGTATCGTGCCATTGCGTGTTAAGTCTCGATTAAACTTTTAACTTACTAAATGTACGCTTTTGTCCTGCATAAGCAGAACCTACTTGTCTAGCAGTATGTAGCGTGTGTAGCGTTTACCTTGTAGTCGCCTTAAACGAGAACCTAAATACCATTTTTTCGGTTTAGAAACTGCACCACATCCCTTAAAGCTGAAGATATTATTAAAACCTCTGTGGCTCTAAAAGAGAAAGAGAGGAGAAGAGAAAAATATTTTTTGTTATATGGGTTTAAACACTAGATGTGCTTTCTTAACAGAGATGGCATCACTGACGATATACTTTTTTTATATATTGTAATTCACACAAGCTAAGGGGTTATGGATACCTTTATAATGTTACACACAGCGCGAGCAATGAAGGACATGAACGAGCGACATACAATAGGAAACTCAGATGTTAGATTTCAACTTACTCTTTGGTTGGTGTCTAGGATAACTCGAGAGTTTTGTAATTGAAAGTTATGTCGTTGCTTATGATTCACAGACATTTTTTCAAGATTCACTATTTGTGCGATCAATTTGTTCAGCCATACCACCTATTGTCAGTGTTATGCATTCGCAGTCGGTTTTGACATTAACGTATTTTTATATATTTCGTGAGAATTACATTTTTAGCTGAAACTTCTGGATTTGAACCGAAAAACCTTCAGCGTTACAATCGACAACGATATCCAGAAATTCGCCTAATTTCGTGACTTGAGTTAAAAGTCAACTGACATCTTCTGAGGTTTTGTTAATTTTTGTAATACTAGTTTGGAACCAGAAACTACGGTCATCGTTAACAGGCTATGTCGCGGTGTGCGATAGCATGTAACGTCTTTAGCGTAACGTAACCCCTTCTAGCATATTATTGTCAAACAAGCTTCCCTAAAGTTTACATTTCAAGCCTGCGCTCAAAGTGTTCTTTTAAAAATGACTCTGAAGTAATCGTTTCTTGTCCATTAAATTTCCAGAACAAAAATAATATTCTTACCAAACTGTTGTTTCTTTTCCCAATACGAGACAAAATGGCTGCTGACATCACAATCAAATGCTGAACCAGTAAAAGATTCCCCAAGTATTCAGCCCTCACAATTGCTTTTGCTTCCTTAAACAAATGTTCCACAGACATTTGAAACCCACTCCCAAGTGATAAACTTTCAAAGTGCACTCCTTTCCGTCTAATTAACTTCTTACACATTTCATTCGCAACCTTTTCGTTCCCTCTCTTTGGCAAACATAATTACCAACCGAACAAACATTATTGCGGTGTGTAACTCGTATGCGGTATGTTTATTCCATGCAGACTTTAATTTGAGGTTATACCATACTCCATACAGGTAGACTCATGTTCAGATCCTTGTATCTTTTATCTAATTCCGTACCGTGGCGTGGCTATGTGTGCAAACCTGAATAATTGAGTGAATCCTTTTTATTATTTACCTGTTTACTCTTCGTTTTATTTCGTTTTTTTTTATTACTATCTTGTATCTTCTGAAAATCGTAACTCAATAAAAATAATATAGTCCCTTAACACACACATATAGGTATGACGAGTATATAAACAACAAAAACAAGCTAATGACACCGAAATAGCAGCAGTAGTTCACTCCTTATGGTGTTTTCACTTGCCACCCAATCAATAATAGCAATTTGTGTTGGAAGGATCTAGGGCTAGGCGGAAAAAGGAGGAAGGAAATCCCGTTCATTCGGACGTGGCTAGTATCACTGAGTTCATTGTGTGAATTCGTTGTAAGCGAAAAGCAAATAAAAGGATATTTCATTAAAAAACATCAATATTAGCACAAAAGCACTCAGCTTCCACTGCTGCTTTCCTAGTAGGTAATATGAGGCAGTGACAATGGCAAAGGAAACAAAAGGACATTGCTTTAATTTTTCTTCTTTCTTTTCTGTATTTTTGTGCTCTGCAAACATTTCACCAAGCTAAATCCAAAGGAAATACAATAAAGGACTTTTATTTGTTTCACCTTTCCCACCACTCCCCCTCTAAAGACGAAGACAAATGGAGAAAAGAAGCTTGAGGCGAAAAAGGACCAATAACTTGATTAATCCGTATTCCAAACACGTTTCTAGGCATTTTGCTTGACTGCGGTTTTCCTTGTTCATCCTTTTTGTTGGAGTTCAAACATCATAGATTTTTTTTTCCTTGCTTTCGAAGATGTCTAGCGAAACGGTTGGGTGTCACTTTTTTTTTTGTTCCTGCTTTCATCGGCATGTTCAAACAACTGTTAAATAATCCTATATCCGATAATAATTTTTCTTGCTTTGTAAGCAAAGGTGTGCGACAGGATACGGATGGTTTTTTTTTATTTTTATTTTGCCATCCGAAAGAAAGGAGAACAATAAACATGAAATTAAGCAGAAAGTAATAAAATTGCTGGCAAGGTGACATTAATAGTAAACATCGATTTTATTAGGTTTGTTACGGTAACTGAATTTCGATGGGTGACTTTTAGTTTGAAGTTCTTCTGAAATTAATTTCAAATCCCATTGAACCTCAACCTACCCTCTTTAGTTCGAAAGTAGACACTTGTTGGGGTCTTCTTTACATAGGTAAAGATATAAATATAAAATTCAAGACTCTTTAGATGTGGAGAGGACTAAGTTCCAAAGTCAAGGAACCCTTAAGTAGCCAGAAGAGGGTTATTTTTTTTCTATCTCATAGTGCATGTACCTATACATTAAGACTCGCTCTTATTCTTACTCTACTGAGCTAGGAACACCACCAGCTAAATACTAGCTGGGTTTCAAACCAAACTCTCTTTCAGTTGTTGAGAGACATCTCCATCTCCCAGTCAAAGCATTGGTTTGAAACTCGGCTAATGCAGAAGATTTGCTGCTTTGGTAGCGCGCCGGCCGCGCAGCACTTGAACAGTGCTCACACGTAATGTATTCTTCTCATCGGAGAAACGAAATTCTTGCATTTGGCCGAATGTTTGTTGGCGATAAGCGAATGCGGACAAACGTTGCATCGGCCACGTTTACGTAATTTTTATTCAACTGAACTTACATACGCTTCGAAAAGCATGTAGTCGATGGTCATTTGCTGCACCGAACGAGCAAGCTTGTCACCTGCTGTTGTATTCGAAGTTGGAGGTGGCCGAATCACCATTAGAATACATTGTTACTGTATTACTCCCATGCTATGTATCTTCTTCGTATTCAATAATGGAATACGTTTGCTACAAATAATGTACGCATACAGTGCAGGTATGTCCAACTTATACGAAACGTCTGGCTCTGAGGTTTATAATATACATATCCACAGCAGAGCAGAATCCTCCAACATTGCCTCGACAATTTCGTCTGCACTTTCACTACTGCCACTCGAAATAATGCTCTGCTTCGGCGTCTGGAATTTCTGCTGCTGTTGGCTCATATGTATCTTCTTTATCTTGGAAGTTACTGCATTCAAATTCAGGAGATACTTAAATCCAACGCCGCTTCCACGTCACTTCAAATTTCGGCTGACGTAAGTCGATTTCGACGACTAATTTTCAAACAACAAAACTTTTCTGAACTCAAACTTACATTTTTTTAAATTCAACAAATGTGCGGTTGACTTCAAACAAACACATAAAAGGCCATTTGACTTATGCTAAGCACCATGCGCGCCAATGTCAGACAAAAAAGCTTACATTTAGTACTGAAAATATATGTTACGTAGTGTCTGGTACTATTGGACCTTTAATGTATAGGGATACACTTTTGGTCCAGGATTCCGGCAGTGTCCATCGGAGTCATCTACTGAAAGTGAAAAACGACGTATTTCGATGACAAAATAAACTCACTTAAGCACGGGTCTAAAGCTCTGCGACCAAAAAAGTTATTCAACATTTTTTCACGAAATAGTATAAAAATTGATGCTAGTTCCGTTGAGGGTTTTAAGGTAATCTGAATTTTGGACTCAAACTGTTTCACTGTTTCACTTTCACTCAATATCGAATTTGAAATCGACCTGGTTCCTGGTTTCACGGATATCGAATTCAATTTCACTTTTTTCGAAGTGAATTTAAATCAAGTTACCGGGTTCTAGATTTCCATTTTACTGTTTTGGTGTCGAATTGAAATCATCAGAAAGAAAAAGTGTGAAATCGACAAACTACTGAAATAAACATTTGTTTTTGCCTTTGAATTTTGAAACAAAAATGTAAGCAAATTGCTGAGTATTTGTTTAACATTATTTATTTACTGTGAATTGTAATTAATTTGTGACAATTTTGCCAGGACCATCGTCTATCAAACAAGTTTCTTCACCGAATTCGGTTTGCACTGCAGAGATCGAGGCTTCAATATCGTGAATTTTATAATGAACTACGTTGCACAGTAAATTCACTAAAATAATTTAACTCATTTTCACTTAAAAAACAAAATTTAAAAAAAAACTAAATGCACAATTTCACAATTACACAGAATGACAGAAATCAGCTTCGAAGACGATTTAGAAGTCATCAAATCGATCGAAGTCTTAAACACGAAAATCAAATTCACTCGATTTAATAATTCTATATCGATTTGAATTCACTCGAATTCTGGAACTTGCCTGATAGCGTTTATGTTTCCCACACGTTTTCATGTACAACATATTTCTTTCTCACACTTCTTTCAATGCCAAACGGAACCGTGTCCAGAAATTTATGGTCACCCACATACACCGGATTCCCCATAAGAAATTAATTCCAATAAAATCTTCTATGGGACTCCGCTCTTCCATTCCATATTACATCCTACAATTACTGCACTTATTTTAACGAGCAAAGCTGAGAAAATTAAAGTTCGGAATTTCGTCATAATGCAGTTTTTCGTTGTTTAAATTGTTTCCATTCGCAACGAATTGAGTTATGGTTCAAGTCCAACTACAATGCTCAAATTTTCATCGCCAAAAAACCCCATGGCAATCAATTTTTCGTCGTAAAATTCATAGCAACAGGACGAGAGCGAATATTTTCTAAGAAATTTCCCAGGAAATTGTCTCTTATCCGCTGAGTGGATTAGTTTAATAAAGTGCATAATTTTCTCTACCGTCATTTTGCTAAGGACTCGCCTTTCATCATTGCGCATTCTTTCCACTAGAACAACTATCGTCTAACGGTTCTGTAGAAAAAGTTTCACTAGTTGTGGGACTAGTGCTCGTAGAAGTAATCAAGAGAGACTGTTGAGGGATTTTTTTTTGTTTTTGTTTTAATGTCCTTCGAAGAAAACTTCTTGTTTTTCAATTCATTTAATGGATATCTCTTAAGCATAACCGCAGGGATACTATTTTGTAGATAGAATATGATATACCAGGACCTCCCATCTGTGGCAATTGTGTCAAGGTGCATACATATATATACTCGTACTCGCGATGGTTTCTACGTGATGTCCTGTAAAAATGTTAACTTACAATAAAACCATAAATTTACACGAAAATTCGAGGAAGAATAAATGCATTCACTTCTGTGGAAAGACTGATGGGAAAAAAGTGGATCAAGTGTCAGTTGTATGACATTATATAACCCCAAAATGGGCCACTTACAGGCTGACCTCAGAGTTGGCTCTAAAGTGCGTCACGTTTCGGTAGCATAATTCCATACTTTACATCGTAACACTATACTCATTGCTTCCGTGCTAACGTGAGCGCACTACGTACGATGGAAGGACTTTTATTTTTAATTTTACAAAGTAGATTTCAGATCCAGCAGCCTCCTCCTGCCTCCTTAAATCACGCCACAAGGCACAAACAAAGTTACTCAACTGAGTGGGATTTGTCACTGCATTTTCATGCTCCACTTGCCATCCAAATGATGTGGATGGAAGGGAGGAGCAACCGACACGGGGCAGGGGAAAAACCAATGTGGCATCACGCTTCTGTAGATGGAATAAGTTTAAATTTATGCCAAGCAAAGGAGGGGAGAGTGGAAAGCTGAGTTTCTATTTTTAGCCATTGTAAAGGTACAGAAATATAATAGAAAAAAGGGTCCTTGAAAGGGTTTTTTTTCTTGCACCTTTAGGGTGTGAAATGGTCAAATAGGAGAGAAATCTGAATCCTTTTAGAACAGGGTTTCTTTTTTTTTTTTAGAACACAAGTGAAGCTGGTTGAAAGGATTTCTTTTATGAATGTGACTCGTGTTATCTGTTTCTGAGTCCCTCAAGTGTTGGAGGTAGCCAAGTCGATTGTTTATAAAAAGATTGTTCCACTTATAATGGGGGTGTATAACTACAAAAAAAAAAGAAACACTTCACAGGACCAGATAAACTAACAGTATATTGTTGAAAAAAATGAGGCAGACATTCTTGAAAATGTCTGCACTCGATTTGGAAACTACTTTTCCGTATTTTCCCGCTAGTGCTGGGTGGTCAAATTCTAACCAATGGTTAGAAGTTCGGCTCGGCTGGCTTGAAATACGTACAAACTCAAACTTTAAAGGTCCATTCAACTCCTCGCATCATCAGAAAATTCATATTCATCCGACTTTTTCCAGCACTCAGGTCGACATGACATTATGACAGATATATTTGCTTCTATTCCACCGTATTGTTCCACATCATTCAAAAAGAGAGGGAAAAATGTGTACAAATGCAAAAAAAAACATTGACAGAGGATTAATCCCCAACTTAACCCCATATAAACTCAGTCAAGGGTCGTGCACTTCTATTCTAGAACCAAACCAACCTCCTCTTACTCTTCACCAATTCCTAGATATTGTCAGATCCCTTAATCTGCCGTAGCCAAACTCCACCTCTACTCGCAATAAAATAATAAAAAAAAAAAAAAGTTGAATAAAGCAAATATTCACAAAATAAACATTCATCAATGATATTAGAAATATGTACGAGTACACAAAAAAAAAAGAGGGGATAGCGAAAGAGGATGCAAGCTCCCTTGTCACAGCGTCAGCTTCTGTCATCTCGATTCGAGAACTCTACAATGGAGAACTGAGAACACCACTAAAGCAACATTGTTTCAGTTTAATTAAAATGCTCGAATGTTAGCATATCATTATGGGTTCTTGTAGGGGACGGTGATGGAGCTCAGATCCTTTTTTCCATGGCATGTATTATCTAGATTCAGTCAGAGGAAAGTGTAAAACAATTGAATGCGTATCTTTGCTCCCACGTCCCAGAAGACAAAGAGAGTTTTTTTTTGCCGTTTTACATTTTCGAGTCTTTATTCTTAAAAAAAAACTCCTTTTTGCTGGTTGAAAGGTTTTGTCTATACAACTTCTCGGTGTTAATGGATATTCTAACATGCGATAAGTATTATAATGCTCCCATTGGATAGCGTTGGGTTAGTTTCTTTATGACTTGTCTACTGTTTCTACTTTTTGTATTATATCTTTTTGTGTTTTGAATAAATAAATGAACTGCGATGATACCGAACGTTTCGAAGGTGAATGAATGAATGAAATGTCTTATTAAAAATCAGTTACAACCGTATCGTAGCTAGGTACTGCGGTTCCTGTAGAATAATTTTCAGGAACCGCAGTGTCCGTCAATGTATTCCTGTTGCTAATGGAAGTTGACTTCAAACAGAATGCGATCAATCCAGATTTAAGTAGGTGTCCCCATGGACAATCACAGTTGCCTTGAAAGTCTGAAGTTTGGACAAATCATTTTTTTTTTGTTATTTTGATTACCAGTTCACCGAAATAAGTAACGAGCTGAATGCACTATTTGCATTTGCCTCTTAATGCAACCGAGACAAATAATCGGCATATGTAGGGACTAATAAAAGTTCACGTAGTTTAGTGTATAATAAAACACAAAAATAATTTTAACTTTAGATACATAGGCTGGTAACTATCAACCGCTCATAAATTGCAGAGTTAAGAGGCTATTAAGTTTAAATTTTTAGTTGGTATTCATCGACCACTAATAGGTTTCTGTCTATGCTATCTATGCTACTTCGACTTTGAGAGATTTAAATTTTTGAATTTCCGAATGCACTCTGTTTCGAACATTCGGAGTCAATAGCGCTCTTTCTCGAACACGTCAGTGACAAAGCTCTTAACTTAGGAACGGTCGATAGCTACCGGCCTTAATCTTCATCTTTTTTGTTTTCTCCACATAATTCCCATTTATTTCAATACACTTCTTCAGTCGATAGCTTTTATAACCCTCTTTTTGAAGCTTTTCGATTTCGACATTGATTGCATTAATAATCTCTTCATTAGATGTGAGGATTTTCCCCCTCAAATCTTTTTTTATTTTCGGAAACAGCCAAAATTCACACGGGGCGGAGAATAAGGTGCTGGGTGAATTTCAGTGATGCCCGAAAGCACCAGAAAGTTGTTGGTTTTTCCAGCAGTGTGCGCAGGCGCATTTTTATCAGTATACCAATTAGTCTGACCAATTTTAAACGGAATGACGGCGACCATTTTTAACCCAGTAAAGTACATCGACATCATAACTTTTGTTGTGTATGGCCTTTACTGGAGGACTCGCACCCTCTGGTCTCCATATCATGGACTGCTGTTTGGTTTCCGGGTCGTACCTGTAAAACCAAAATTCATCACCTGTAACGATCTCATTGAAGTAGCTTGACTCTCCATTTTCAAACTAATCCAGCAAATACGAGTATTAAGCAAAACGAACACGTGCCTCTTTTTGCTCTCCATTCAAAATTGATTTGTGATGATTTAAAATTTGTGCCACAGCCATGGCATTCAAGCTCAGTTCGTCACCCTGGCATATTCGTCAATTTTAGCCTTCACCAGGGCCACATTTGTATCATCGCGTCGGTCGAGTATTTGGGCCGACCTTCACGAGATTCGTCCTCCGCAGAAAAATGACCAGTCTGGAATCTTCGAAACCACTTTGAAATAGTAACAAGAGATGGTGCATTTATTCCGTATGCATTTCGACAGTCGTGCAGAATTTTGACTGGCGTGAGTTGACGTCGAAATCCGAAGAGAATGGCGAAACGAATTTCTTCCTGTGTTGGCGGTGGAACTTCAACCGAGCTTACGTCACTAATTTTTCTCTTTTTTGTCTCCATTTATAGTTATACCTATTGGATTGTATTTGGAAATAAATATTGTTAGATTATAAGCTACAGAAATGCATCTTTTTTTTTCGTAACTACTAAATTGACACTAAGTTAGCGAACTTTTATTAGTCCCTACGTACATATACATATTACTTCCAATTGTTGGTAAAAAGAATGGGCCCAAAGCTGGTTTCCTGCGGTACCTCATTTATTATCTACAGAATTTAAAATCGAGGCGGTAATACGAAACCACAATTATTTAATTTTAATGGCTACCACATAGAACACACCTGACTGCGAATCTCATTTTGTTTGTTATAATGTTTATATATGTATGTATGTACTCATATAAAAATCATTTTTATTAAAATCCTTAGCTTCAAAGTTAGTTTTGTGATTTGTTTGTCTTTATTCTGTTTTCATTTCGTTTGCTACGTGTAGATCTAATAATTTGGTGAAATGTGATATGACTCTTTTATATTTGGTGGCTGGCAATACCTAAACTAGAATAAGAAACAACTTACAATAATATAATTTATGTAATTATTTTAACAATAAAGAAATTATATTTAAATTCGACATCGCATGCATTTTCTAGAGTTTCTCATAGGAGACAGTAAGACTACTTGTTATTTGGTTTTGTTGTTTGTTGTTCACATTCTCACCTATGGTGTTGTTTTTTTCTTTTAGCAGTGAAATGTTGCGCTTTTCCTCCCCTACACATATGTACACACAACTTCTCCCTTAGTGAAAACACATTTGAAATTGTATTTTAATCGAATTTTTTCGTTTCTTCCTTCCTCCCTCAGTCATCAGTATTGATCAAAACCGAACCAGAGCCAAATGCCGGCCTGAACAGTACCGCAGGCTCTGTTGGCGGTGGTGGTGGTGGAGGTGGATCCACACCTTCGAGCAGCATATCAGCAGCAGCTACAAGCTCAGTGGGTAGCACAAGTCTTGTGACTGGCATCACACTGGGGGTGAATGCTGCAATTTCCAGTGCAAACAATGCATCGCCGGTGGCTGCCGCTACAGCAGTCACTCCAACAACAAATGGTATCGTAACCAGTGCTTCTGGAGGGCTTCTCGACATGAACAGTGCAAATCAGTCAGCTGTCACCACGCAGATGATCCTCAACAATACAAATGCTGCCGCTGCCGCTATGGCCGCTGCTGTAGCATCACAGAATAGTAATATGGCAACTGTTACAACCAGTTCCCAACAGTTAGCGCCAGTTGTCGTCAGTGGGATTGGTACTCCCGCAACGACATCATCAGGACTTGATACCGCCACAATTGTGTCATCCATTGCCAGTGGTCTTCCATCCAGTTTGCAGGCAAACATCGCCGGTCCAACTGCCGTCTCCTCCAGTACCGTAGCATCACAGACAACATCACAGGTTATAGCGTGCTTGAATGCGGCCGCCAGCGGAATTATGACATCAGCTGTGCAGACAACACCCGCTGTCTCACTGGCCTCAGCTCTAGTCCCCATCGATCATAAAAGTCAGCCAAAGAGACTGCATGTCTCAAATATTCCATTCAGATTTCGTGATCCCGATTTGCGGGCAATGTTCGGGGTAAGTTATCGACTTGTAGTGGCTATTCCCACAAATAATAGTTACTAGAGAGTATACATAGAGTTACAAATGTTTTCTTTGGGACTTTTGAATGTTTTGTTGCATTCGGAGTTGGAATTTAAACATTTCGTTTTTCTTTAGTTAATTAATAGTTTTTTTTTTTTTTTATTTCTCTTACTCGCTCTTGATTGTATACCATTTGTTTTAATATGGAAACTATTTTCTTTTTTTTCTTTTTTTCATTTTTTGATCGTTCCTCCCTCAACTGAAATATATCGAAAAAAACAAAACCAACCCTTTGATTTGTGGTCGTTTTGCATCCGTTTACACATCCAAAAAAAAAAAAAAAACATTCCCTCAAAACAAAAACTGAAATGTGTCCAAAAACCAAATAATTAGCAATTTGGAACAATACTTGATGTAGAAATTATATTCAATGAGCGCGGCAGCAAGGTATGTATTGTTTTATGTTGTTAACTTGAAAAAGAGAGAAAAAAAAAAACAAATAACCTTAATGAATTTGTCTAATTTTGTTTTTGTGATGAACAATTAGAAAATTAGGTGTGTTTAAAGTTGTCCGTCCGTTGTTGAATAAATCTGGAAAGGTGGAAATTTGAATAGGTGAATGCAGTTTGAGCTTACAACTGAAAAATCAAACAAAAATAAAAAGTTATAAGTACGCGACCGAATGTGGACTCTTGAGGAATAATGAAAAAAGTAACGCAATAGTGACAAACATTAAATATTTTACTCATAAAGTCTCAAGGACACCACGGTGAACTAATAATAAAAGCTTAAAGCTATAGAAAAGCAGCCCAAGCTGATAAGAAACGCCGGAGTAAGCACTTAGAAAATTTAACCAATCGTGTTCAGTGGATATGACTTGAATTCCTTTGAATCTAGAATATATCATCCTCTTTAAAAACTGCATTCGCCTTTAAAAAGAAACCACCAAACTACTCTTTAATTTATAACAAATTTTTTATGGCATTCTTAGAAATTTTAAGTAACATACAAACATTATGTATACATTCATGATTATAAATAAAGAATCTCTCATTAATTTTCCATTAAAACCGTAAAACGAATACAGCAAAGCTTCAAACTAATAACAATGCTTTATTTAATATTAAACCAAAAAACAAAAACTTAAATTTCTTGCTTCCAATTTGTTATATTTAAGACATTAAATTAAAATATGAATGTATATATATTTTTTAGATTTATTTTTATCGAAAACAAAATGAAAAAAAAATTCGCTTAAAAACAATTTGCAATAGAAAAAAAAACATTTAATGTGAAGAATTAAAACATGTAATTTTCGAAAAGTATTGAATTTCTATTACATATTTTTTTTTTTTTTTTTGAATCTATTATTTTATGTTTTAAGTTAAGGACACAATTTAGATGATTTCAATTATTTCTGCCTTTCAATTTATCCTTTTTTAACAAATAATATTATTTTTGAATCGAAGTTTACATGTAAATCGCTTTTGTGTTTTCAGTAAAAAGTTGTTTTTTTCCTTAAACAACAAAATTGTATTTGTTAATGTTTAGTGAGTTTATTTTAACTTGTACTTGGAAAGGAATGTTTATTTATTACTATTATTTGTTATCTATTAGTTGTTTGGTTTGTTTACTATTTGTATTTTTTTATTTATTTATTTATTTATAAACTTTGTAATTTAAGATTATTGAACAATTAATTCAATTAAATATTGTAAAGCATTGACAAAGAATATCAAATGTAATTGCATTTCGTAGCAAAGTATGTATGAACAAAAAGTTTCTGTGGTAATGGTGGCTTAATTTTTTTATTAACTGTGCTGTATGACAAAACTGATTACTTCTTCTAAAAAATTACAAAAACAAAAATGGTAGTAAATGATAAATTCCAATTGAACAACTCACCACAAAGCAATAAATGTAAAAAATGCAACAAATTGTATGTTTAAGGAGCGCACCACATAAAAACGTATCCATAGTCATTTCCACATGCAACTTCTCGTTGAAGCAAATATTTCCATCTGCAAAGGACACTCTCCTTATTGTATGTGTTTTGTGTATGATTCAGGATTTTAACGCATTAGAATTACCACTGCATGTTCGATACAAACGTAGTTTCTTTCCACAAGATGGGTCCATGGTAGTAAATATGAGCCACTATAGCAAGTGACTAGATTATGACATATTTCCGCACAAATACACAGTAAACTCAAAATCATTCAGAGAAATGTCCAGAACAGAACTTGTACTCGTAGGTAGAAAAAGGCATGTACAAAGCTTCCTTGTAAGTAAGATATTGGAATTTATGTAGTCTCACTCTTAGCTCAACGAACCATCGAAAGTCTTAGGTTAGCAGCTACACAACACTCTTCAATCTTATTACAAGTTTTTGGCTGGTTATTAAATAAGTAACAAAGAAGTGTCGGTATCAAGTAAGCACAAAATTCTTTAGTTTTCTCTAACTAACGACATTCGATGACATGATTGTTTAACACCACATATTTTCGAGTGGTCTTTGAATTGTCATACATTTTTAGTATGATCCACTATAAAACTGTCGGACTTTCAAATCAGTAAATCAGAATGTTTATGGGTTATTTGTCCGTTCTCATGCACCATTTCTACATTTGTTTAACAGATAAACTAGTGGCATTGTTTGCATTGCGTGCTATATTTAGTGCGTTTTTGATATATGTGAGCAGATGTAGCAACGTGTTGTCTTTGTATTATGTCCTTTGCAATAAATTCAGCTGTACGTTATTAGTGCTTTCACTATAAACAAACAAAAGTACTTAACCCAATTCTTTGAGAAACAGTCTGCTCTTCTTTTCTTTCATGCTTTCTTTTATTGGAAATGGCCATAATCTAGTAATAAGTCTTTTATTTGAAAATTAAATAAGCCACGTTGTAGAAGAAATAACATTTTGTACAACAAAAGTACTATTTTGTGTGCTTGAATTATTTTTCACAATAATTGTCTTTTGTTGTAATAGGCAGGCTGCGCTCAAGGTTGTTCAATCTTTTAACCACTTCTAAAACAAAAAACTGCAATGCAAAACTGCAAAAAAAAATCCACCCAGGACACAATCGAATATCCAAAAACGAGTTCAGCTTGCCTGACAAATTTTATTAGAAGATTTCTCAGGAGCTGAACCTACTTTGGGGCCATGTCTAGTATCCTTGGTCAAAACTTCTATTGACGTTTCGGTTTATATTGAATGTAGCTTGACTCTTTTTAGTTGTCGCCGTGGCTGTGGTGGTTAGTGCGTTGCACTACTACGCATGCTGCTCGGGTTCAATCCCAGCCACGATTGCCACCTCTTTCGAATATCTGACAAGCAATCAAAGAGTATCATTCGTCAATTCTTCCCAATTCGCCGTTCGGAGTCGAGTGGAGTCACTCCTTGTTTTCCAAACACCTCAATTGCTACACGACTCTCTGTGACTCCTGGAGAAAGCAACGACATTGCGGAACATTTTCAATGTGGATTGTCTTGCCTTTCATAAAGGATATTCGTCTTCGAAAGACAAAAAAAAATGCATTATAATGCGGTTTCCTGTCTGGTAGTACATTGGATCAGTCTGTAAATACGAGTGTCTCAATTCAATTCAATTCAATCTGTATTTAATAGTCTTACACAGTAAGATACAATATCTCATTTAGTAGTGCAAGCTTCAGAGAAAAATTTGATTACAATATTTAATGCATAATGTATGTGTTACGATCAGAATAGTACCAGTTCGATTACAAAATTAATATAAAGAAGTAAAATCAAAATAGTTACATTTGTTTTAAATTCCTAGGGATAAAAATAAAAAGAAAGACAGAAAAGAGAAAAAAAACAAGAGAAAACGGACTTAAATAACCAATCATCATCATCGAAGTGCTTGCAGGTATTGCCTGAGTTCCATTTTGAACAGCGTTTTGCGACTTATCAACCTTATATGTCGGGGAAGGGAATTCCACAGCCGAATCGCATGGATGTAGAATTGTCGCTCCGATACCAAGAAATTGTAGCGCAAATGTATGAGGTCCAAAGTTCTAGTTGAACGCGTCTCCACCACAACAAAAAAGGACACCTCAATGATATTATCCTGTTCCTTTGGAGTTTCTCCCGTACATCTGGACACTTCGCTTACAGTGGGCGCGCGGTATTTTGTAACAAAAGAGGGCGCGCGGTTTTCGATCGAGACCAGCTGAGTTTGAGCTCTTATAATACCAATGTCCTCCTTCACAAACTGCAGTTTGCAAACTAATCAGTTAATTTTAAGAATATATTGAAAAGGACGGGCCAAAAAAACCTATATCTAGGTAAAGACAACATCTACGATCGTAGACCGCGCACCCACTTGAAGGTTAACAATGGTAACAACAAAGATATCGTTATACATAGATGAACTCTTTTTTTTGTATTTTCGAATTTCAGCCTTCATCATTGTGATTAAAAATATTCTGAATTTAATACTTGTACTTCTCTATTAGTCACTGCCGCAATCCTTTATTCTAAGGAAATGGGATCCATTAGCACCAGGTTCCTCGGTCACCTCTAAACTAAACCCCAAAATTATAAAAACCTAAACAAAGTTCGTTCTTGCTTTATTTATACCTCCTTCTACCTTTTGCTAAATTGTATCGTTGCTTACATACATATTCGCTCCGCAACGATGCCATTAATTAAGTTTCATTAAAACCTGCTCTTAACTAACTTCTGATACACGAATTCTTTGAAAAGAAAACTACACACATATACCCTTTCGGTTTGTCCTTTTCGCATTCCCACTACGCCATTATAGCCACATTGTTTTCTACTAAATAAATTCTTGGAAAACTCAATGTACACATTCTATGGGTTAACAAACTAAGTCCCTGGTTACACGCTACAAATGGACTTATGTACGTCTGAGATTTCAAAACTCCCGAATTTCTCCCAAACATAGTTGCATCTGAAATTTTTCGTCTATTAAATTCATTAACAGTTTCGCAACAGTAAATGGAAATTTCATATCCCCTTTGGAGAGTCGCCCAAATGCATACATTAGCAACTTAAACTTTTGCATTGTTCCAAGGAAGCAGTAATTACGTAGCATCCCTAATTTTATTAACCTCACAAACATACACATAAGGTTACGCGCAATGCAAAAATCATCCTGAAATGTTAATAGTTTATTAAAATTTTACGATCCCCACTTGCATACACAGTTGACTCGTTCTACTCCTTTACCAGCATCGTGTGTTGGTTCGTTTTCGTTTGAGTAATAAAAGAAGGAAAAAATTATCCTGAATGGATATTTTCTTCTGAAATTATGCAAACGTCTTTATCTTCAATTAAATATTCCCTTGCAAAGCAAATGGAATTAGTCTGCTGCGAGTCCTTGTTGTATTCACTCATCCTTTTGCCTATGTATCCTTTGTCTTTTTGGCGAAAATTTAATTGTGAAATTAAAAAGCACTCTCTCTCTCGTTTGACTACGTCTCCTTCTGTCTTAATTTTGTGAGAAAGATTTAAGTTTTATTTTATTAAAGACGCAAAGCAGAGCGCAGCGTGGTGGTGTCACTTCAGGGACGAGGCATGTAACACAAGAATGGTAAATTTTAAAAACTTCTTCGCATACACTGACTACTAACTTGATTCAGGATATGCTCTGCTGGTGATACTAAAAATTAAAGGAGGAGAGCAGCACAGCAATCCTCCTTATCAGAAAAGTAAACCAGAACAGATATGTATGAGTGGTTTTATTTGATTTGAGGTTTTGCTAGGAAAATATTAACTTTGGAGCAAAAAAGTTTTCTCATTGCCACAGAGGATGATTTTAATCATATATATGAGATTGGGGGTTAGGACTCGCCTGTCTCTCGCTCTCTCTCCCTTGGTGTCACAAAGTCAACTATCAAACTATGTAGGTATTTGGAAATTTATTTTGAGGTATAGTGGTGGGTGAACCGGCATTCGGGTGTCATGGGATATGATACGGGTACTTCTGCGATTTTGGGAATTTCCTTTTAATTTAGAAATGCAATGTTAAATACTTTTAATGTGTGGAAGGAGTAACATTGGAATGATTTTTGAACTCTTTATGAAACTGTCATGCTATTCCAAGTTTGTAAGTATGTACTATACATTTTAGGAATGAGTATGTCTTTGTTCTTTGTTCTTTGTTTCCAGTCTTAAGTCACCACCACTGTTTTGTCAGTTTCTTCGTTTTATCGAACAGAAATAGAGATACTAGAGTTAATTAGTTAGTAGCTTCCATTGCATGGTCAATTTGGAAAATGCGAAATGGCTGCCTTGTGACACTTAGAACAGTTTACACCCTCTTGCTCTGCCGGGTACTTGGACTGAATAGAAGGGAATGAACACGCAGGAGACGGCTCTGAGAATAGAGTTCAGTCAGATTTCTTATTTATTTATTTTTAGATATAACACTAGCCGACAGACGAGTCCTCTGACCTAAGTTGAAGGCCAAAGGCATATGTCATCATCGTTAAGTCGTAATTTTTTCGTGTGATATCTTAGCCAGTTAGCACTCCGATCAGTATTGATAGCGATTTCCAATTTTTTGTAGAAGTTTTATGGTTTTTCCTTTGTCGTACTCTGGCCACATCTTTCTTGATATTTCACAGGTAGCTAGTGATTTCCACCTGCTAAAAATGTTTTTTTGTTCAATTTTAGCATTCAGGTTACAGAGTGGAGGCTTAACCGTACCATCTGCTAGCTCTTTGTCTAGGGCTGCCTGGTATTCCGCTGTGACCAGGGACCCAGCAGAGTTTTACATTTTGCTGCGTGCCAAGAACCTTAAGTTCTTCGCCGCAACATTTCATAAGCTTAGATATTATTTGCGTAGCAGCTACGGCTTTTATAGCCGCCTGGCTGCCAATGTAAATTGTGATCGCGATATTGTCATCACTGATACCTCAGTTTGGAAAACGCTGCTGTGGTCTGGGAGTCGTATGGAGCTGTTAATTCATAGTTCTTCCGAGTAGCAACCCCATCTTATACCTATTTCCATTTTTGACCCATCGGTGAAGGACTTAGATTCGTATTCTCCCATTGTTCTCTACTTGGAAAGACACACGAGAAGGGTCTTTCGAAAGCCAAGTTATGGACGACTTAGTCGATTATCTGAAAAAGAATTCATCATGGGATCAGTGGGCGTCTGGGTGGAATTACTACGGCTGTCCCAACCGAACCTTAGGTGAATCACATTTCTCTTTACTACAGAAAATGTAGCCGTCAGCTTTGAACTTAATCTTACATATACATACTGTATCTAGAAATAATGAGCACAAAGTCCAGTGAGTGGAATGTAACCACTGACTGAAGGTATTGTAAATATTTAACAATTTAAAGCTCTTCCGCAAAGAATCTTTCGGGACTTCATTGATTTTATCCAGCATTTAATCTGCCACCATAGAGAAGTTCTTGAATCCCCATACCAGATGCTATCTCAGGAGGAACATCCATAGACACAAATAAAAATAAAAACCGTCTCCAAAACTTCTCAACTCAGACACATTCGAAAAACAATTGAAAATTTAAGAAAAATGTTGTATGTTCTCCCTGCTGTTTTCGTCTGTGGCAAAAACATATCCTTTTCCCCGTAGTTAGGGCGATTCCACAAATTAATCTCTGAAAAAAGTTTTTCCCTTTTTCTCGTGTCTCCATCGCATATTCGTCGACGAAAACTTCGATATCTGAATATTTTGTACTTTAGCTTGCCATTTGTTCGAGGATATGTCTAAAGTTTTGGGTTTTTGCGGCTAGCTGGCTCCTTGTTGTTTCGTGTTTTTCTTAATTCCCTTCCGATCCTACCCTGCTCTGCTCGAATCTGTGAATTTAGTTTTTTATTTTTGAATTCGGATTCGGTTTGTCCTATCGTCGCACTATTATTTGCATCCTGAATGAACGAGTATGGTGTTTGGTGTGTGCTTTTCTCATCGTTTTGTTGTTTATGGTTAGATTATATGCTACACATGCAGAATGCACGAGATACGAGCATAAACCGCTTCCTTTTTTGCTGTTACTTCTCGTACACGATAAAGTGCACCGAAAAACAAGACAGAAAAAGTTGATGTATGTCTTTGCGCGATAATGACTTTGACTCGCTTTCCCCCTCGTCATATCCTTTAAACAAACGAATATTTCATTGTTGGTAGGTAAATTGACTCCTGATAGGTAATCATGTGGAAAACGGAATAGCTAATGAGTAAGTGCTGCACCGAAGCCATTAGGAGTAGGGGTGGTTACCTTTTTTTCTGGATTTAATTTGCTTTAAAGCTTCTCTTCGAGTTCACAGAGGTAAATTGAAAACCTGCTTTTGATTTGGATACCTTCCCATTCCGAGAATGTAATGTGGAACAGTGGAGAACACTTGCACTCTTGACTGGATTTGTCTGTGAAACAGGAAGGAACCTTACAGGTCGAAGATGCGAGACACGACCTGAATGTAGTGAGGGGGCATAGTCAAGATTATCTACAGCGAATGGAGTGGTTTTCTATTGTACTAGGAGCATACTCGTAAAGCATGTGATGCTTGACAGGAAGTAGATGCATCATCTGCCCTCTGCCGTCTGTGAACTCTGTGAATGCGCTGTTAGACAAGGCTGTTGAATATTCATAAAGCTTCTCTTTGTGTGTTGTGTAGTCCGTTGCTTCCTGACATTGATGATTAGAGGGAAATGTGTAATTTAAAATGCATGGGCATGCACATGGCAGGATGAAATTATAGGGATTTTATATGACACAGCATACGAATGGTGTGCGGCATAGACGAAGGGCAACAACAAGGAAAAGTATCTAGTGGCGTCATCAATTTATAAATCATTAACACGAGCTCGTCTACACTGAATAGGCTAAGGGTTGCTAGTGCAGTTCTTGGTTGCTGGAATAGTGTAATTTTTAGCAAAACAAAGAAAATTCCAGTCTCTTCTCATCGCTTCGAAAACTCAAAATTTCCAATAAAATCCTATCTTCTGACAATATTCCTTTACCTTTTGTACGAAAGGACGGACTTCTAATGTTTTAAATACGCTTCTCGTAACGAAAAAAAATTACATTCTAAACCAGACTGAGACAATGGCGTAAAGTGTTTGGTTTGAGTACCAAATTTGTTTGTCTCCATGACTCGTGTTAACGTTCCCATTTTATTTTTTTTTTGAAATACAGAAAAAAAATCGAAAATTCAAAAAATTGTCATTTATCAGGATTTAAAAAAAATAAAAAATTATTTCAGGATAGGTACCTACCATGTATATTTTTCCAACTTTAAAATTCAAACACACACACAGTTATCTACATACGGGTCAATAGCTTCGTCCCCACCCCAAGGGCGCACTGACTAGTGTCAGTGTATTTTCGTGGTTGTCAAAGACCCAGTGCGACCCTTGTTTCATCGAACACAAATAGCTTGCCTTGACAAATGTCATTCTTTGAAAAGATAACGTAAATAAAATGTTTGCACTTATTTAGTTCGTCGTTGTTTAACCCATCTATCCGAACACTAAAAACACCAGCACAATGAGCAAAACCAACGCAATGAAAAAAAAGCATGACAAATCAGCTGATTGAATTTTTTGCCAGTCCTTTTTTCCTTGGAATGACGAAATACCCAGGGTGAATCCAGTGCAGAACCAGTGTCGATGTCGACATCGAACTCAGGGCAACATTTTCAGCGTAGCACTGGCGGATATCAAACGCATCAGTGCGCTCTAGGGCGGACATTGAACAAAGCTTATAACTTAGAACATTTGACGTTTCTCGATTACAAGTTACAAGGGAAAACCCCGGTATTTGATTGACACAGAGAAGACACGCACAACGACAAAGTTAGTGTGGTGAGTATTTTGAAGCGCAATGGTGAAGTTAATGAAAAGCACATAGAATAATTGTGAATTCTGTGAATCTTGAATAGGAAGAGTGTGGATATAAGTTAATTTTTAAGCGTTGCGTTTTACAGGATTTTCATAGGAAAATACAGGAGACAGGATTTTGCATGATAAAATGGGATAATCCTGCGAAATTCAGGAAGATGGAAACCTTACTTATGTACATAACATTTATAATGAAGTCAATCAAGACATTTGTATTTATTTACGTTTAACTAAATTTATGCATTTGAAATTTACGTTATTAAAAAAAAATTAAGCCAACCACAAACTTATAATAAGTAAAATCAGATTAATTATTATACATACAAACTGATATTATTATTGCACGTTGTTTTTGAGCGGAGCCTGATGTTTATTGTTTAATGTTTTTTTTTTCTAATTAATTTATCATATATAAAAAAGCAAATATAAATGTATCACTTAATAAGCATATTATATTAAATTAATTATTAAAACAAAGTTATATATTTATATTTAAAAGAAAACAGTATAAAAAAAAATATCAACAATGAAAAATTGCATGTATCTTTGTTCTGTCCTTTGCATGTAGGGATTCGGTTTTGTAACATTCGCTAATAGTAGCGATGCGGAGAGAGCACGCGAACGTCTTCACGGCACTGTGGTTGAGGGACGCAAGATTGAGGTGTGCATGAACAATTTTTTTACTTAAATATTTACATAAATATATATAAATAGTATTTTTTTTTTTTAATTAAATTTTTTTTCTGTTTTTAGTAATTTTGTTGACAAACATTGCAAAAAAAAATAATAGTTCAAAACAAACAAAACAAATTTGTTTGATATTTAAAAAAGAAAAAAAACAAATTTCTTATACATATGCTTTGGATTTTTTGAAAAGTGTCGTCGTCGGAGTTGAAAAAAATTAAGTTTTATATTTTCCTGAACTACATTTAATCATTGTTCTTTAAATTAAACTCGATGTCGCTCTTGGGTGTTCAAATTAAAACCGAAAAAGGAGGTGTTGAAGTATGTCTTTGATTTGCAGCTCTTCATATGTTCATTTACAGGTGTGGTGTCGAATAGGCTTTTAATTAATTCCGGACTCGTATTCCCCTTCTCTTTTGATCCTCTGAGTTCACCAGCAGAGAATAATGCCATTCTTCAGCGTTTCCCAAATCGAATTGGCATGCAATATTCGAATGGATCAACTTTTTATTAAAAAAAAAAAAAAATGACATTTCATAATTGCAGTCTGGGCCGGAGATTCGCCTCTGTTATATTTTAATTGGATTTTCATTCAATTCTATTTATTCACCGAATTACAATTAACCACTCGTAGGTGGTGGCATTGGTTAAGAGCATTAATTTGCATTGAAAAGGAAACAAACAAAAAAAGAATAATTTTTCTCTCGGAAAACTTTAATTTGTTTACGTTGTTCGATTGTTTTTAATTATTTCCTCCACACACATACACCCACTTTACGATAATTGCCACCGTGGAATACAGCTCGTGGTATGTATTCATCATTTCTGTGCACAATGCCGAGATACGGCTTCCGGTGTGGTGTGGAGAGTTGTATCCCTCGAAAAATTCACATAAAATAAACGAGTAACACTCTTTGAATGTATTAATTATAACGGTATTTGCTGTGCGTTTCATTCAAAAAACTACATATGCGGATATATGAGCAAGTGTGCAGTAGCATCTCTCATTTTTTTACTATATGAGAGTTTTAATTAAATTAGAAATTGTCTGGTTTTTTTGTATAACTTTTCTGAACTATTTTTGTACAAATTTTTGCATTGTAAAGTAAAATTTAATTCTTTTCATTTGATATAAACCTGCGAATGAACTTTTGCATTTGTTTAGGACAGAACTAATAATGATAATAGTGACCATGTAATCGAATCATCAAGCCATTTGAAAGGAATTCTTACATAAAATGTGACTTAGGCGTTGTAGCATTCTAAACAGGGTTCCCAACGCAGGACGTTTGGGACAAAGACTTTGTCTTTTACAACAGTTTTTTGTCATTTGTCCTTTCTTCTTTATAAAAAATTGAGCGATGTGAACACACTGCACTCTTGATCGTTTAAAAAGCGAACGCACTCTTGGAATTAACTTGATATGCTTAAATAAAAAGAAACGAAATCTTGAGCTGCTTTAACGACAGAATAGGGATTTTTGTATCGAATTCTCACTGGAGATAAAAAGTGGATTCATTGCGGTAATCCCAGCGCAGAAAGTCAAGAGTTAACCCTGGGCAACTATCTACTTCAGCGCCGAAGCCAAATATCTATGCTCTGTATTTGGTGAGATCAGAAGGGTGTGGTCTACTTTGAGTTGCTCAAGCCGAAAGAAACCATCACTGGAGATCGCTACCGGCTACAATTAATGCGCTTGAGCCGTGCATTGAAGGAAAAACGGCACGAATACTCCGAAATACATGACAAAGTGATATTGCAGCACGGAAATGCTCGTCCGCACGTCGCAAAACCGGTCAAAACATACTTGGAAACGCTCAAATGGGAATTCCTTCCCCACCCGCCGTATTTTCCAGGCATTGCTCCTTCTGATTATCACTTGTTCCGATTGATGACTCATGGCCTGTCCGAACAGAAGCTTACTTCTTATGAAGATTGCAAAAAATTGATCGATTCGTGTATTGCATCTAAACCTAAAAAAATTAAATTATTCTAAAGATGCATCCGAGATTGTATTCGTATCATGCCCGATGCCCGAAAGATGGGAAAAGTATTGGCTAACGATGGACAATACTTTAAATAATATAATTATTATTAAATTTCGTTTTATATAAACAATTTTTTTCTGATACAAAATGATCCGAATTAATTCCAACTCTCCAAAAAATAATAAAAGTTGTTATTCAAAAAAATACTATAAATGTACAAAATGTCTAATTGTGAGTTGGAAAGTTAGATCTTTGTCCCGAAAGTAGTTTCTCCGTCTTTTTTTTTTTTTATCTTGCATTTGTCTCCAAACCTTCTTCATGTTGGCAAGCTGCACCATCAAGCCCTAGTGGCCCTTGTGTATTCTCGAACCGTATTCACATACATACAGTTGGATAGCAGTTCCAATTTTTCAAGTTCCTCGGCAGTCTGAACTCAGGCGAACTTAACTCCGTGATCTATTAGATGCTACGAATCCTATTGCAACTCATCCATTGATACTAAATGTCTAAGTCTGTCATTTTTATAAATGGTTTATTTTCAACCACTTCTAGTTGGGATAAGATTCTACTGACTAAGTTATTAAGCTCAAAGATAACATATGGTTATTGGGAAACCCAAAAATGGCTTCAATAATGATTAAACAATGTTATGTAACGTTTCCACTCTTTCAGGAGTCCAATTCAATAGCATTAGCGCCTATCACCATTTTCGGGTAATCTCTCAACACCATTGAATCACAATACAGTTACTCGCTTAACTTTCCTATTAACTTAGCCAAACCGATACTTGATCCTACCAACCTACGTATATAGCCCCAGTGACACCCCGTTTATTGTTAAACTCTACGCTAAAATCGATCATTCAGAAGAGCTCCCTAATGTTCGGAAAAGCAAAATATTGTATAAAGAAAAATCCTTAAATGGACTGCATTTACATTTCAAATAAGCCACGGGAAACATTCATGTTGTATAGTGTTATTTCATATCAGCAACTTTTATGGATAATACAAAATCATTCAGTACAGATGCAGCCTCCAATAACCACCGCTGCCGGCTCCTAGCTCCACACACACACACACACACAGAAAAGAACTCGTGGTGTGCAACACAGCAGCACTAAGTTGAACTAAGTGCATTTTATACTCGTACACTGACGGCTGGCAGAATTTAAGGATAAAATAGCTTATCCCTTGGAATACTTTCCTACCATCGAGTATAATAGATTTTATGCTCCAGTTTTTGTTATGTGTATGTGGTGGCGGAAAAGGACGCTCATAGGCGTTGCATCTGCATTTTTAAGTTTCACACAGCGCAGCGTCCCCCCGCTGCTGAAGAGGAAAAGTTTAATTTAATTTTTTTAGTGTACAACGAATATCCTTTCGATGCAACGGTCATTAGCATTTCGAAAGGAATTATTTTCTTTAAGCCGTTGAAACCATCAAATAATAATCTGTAAATAGCAAGAGAATTTAAATTCACATCGCATGAGATACTTAAATTTATATTCCACTAACTTTGATGGTACACCGTTAAAAAAAAAAAAAAAAAAAATTGCGTATACGTCCTGTGTTTCTGCATATTCCTTTTTCTTTTCAGTCAAGATCAATTTCTGTATGAAATTACGTATTCCAAGCGCGTGACTGGTGTATCCCAGGCAGTGTGTATCCGCGTGTGTTGACTTTATTGAATTCGCGAGAAGGACAAAGGGGGTTGTACCAGCTTCACATCAGCTATGCATTCTTAACAAAGTCGCTGAAATGTAATACACGTTCGCTGTTTTTCTTATCAGGTTCGAATGAAGGTGCCCTCGGGCAGAGTATTTCGATGTAATGCGGTTTCGAAGAGGTATTATTCCGTTTTGATGACATCGATGCGGCGCCACAGGAAGGGGACTATAGATGAAATATTGGAAAAGAAAAATTTTTCACATCAAGTGCAGATAAGTGATGTATGATAGATTCGAAGTCAACGTCCCCTCACGAATAGAATAGAGATTTTGATAAAGGTGGTAGCACGGAGCGTGCTAGAATTCAATCAATCACGAGTACAGAGGATTCTGAAATATTTTGTTCCTAAAGATTCGAGGATTTATTCTTGGATTATGAGTAAATGTTTTTTTCCGTATTTGCTTAAAAAATATATTTTGATACGAGTTTGTTACTGTTGTAAATGAAGGCAATTGTGTAAGACATAACTTTTCAGGATTTAATTTCGGGGGTTGGGGGGGTTTCGATAATGAGAAATGTATGAATGAATATATCGCTGAAATTTGTAGGGGCGGATCGGATTGTAGTTGTAGAGAACCTCAAATAGCTCGTACTTTCTACTAGTGTAGGTACTTACCGTAGTGGCCAGATAAAAGTTAACACCTTTAAGATAGTCGAAAAATCAGCTTTTTGTGAATTAGTGAGTACACACTTTGATTAAATTTTGTTTGGTTTATTTTGAAAACAATTCCGATAACAAATGTTTACTTTTTTGTAATAAATGAGGATAGATAATTAAGTAGGGGAGAAAAGTTGCTTAAAATTGTTAAATTGGATACATGTATTGAAAATGTTTGCGAAATTAATTTTTAAGTTTAAAAAATAATAAGCAATATAAATATTTTTAGAAAATTCAAAGTACAAATACATTATAAAAAAAAATGTAAGTTAATCTAATACCTGGTATGCCCCCTGGCCTTAATTCTGCGAGGGATGAATTTTATTAACTTCCGGCAATAATCTAGGGTTATATCATTTTCCTAGGCTCCCATATTGCAAATCTAAATTCTACCCTACTTCTCGAAGTTCGGTGTTTAATTTTCTGTTTAAGAATTGCCCAGCAATTATTTGCATTCTTTGTTATTGTTATCAAAATAATTGAACTAATCTTCCGGGCCCGATGACATGGCGCAGAGTCATCCTGAAAAATACGGTCGACTATTACTGGGAATAACCGGTCTGTCGAAGGAATGAGATGCTCTTTAATAATATTAAAAATGCTGTCTCCAGTCATCGATCCGAGTTCCGTAACAGCTTATGCAGCCCGAGAGCATGAAACTATCGGGAAATTTATTTCTAGTGATAATGCATTCACTTTTTCGATCTTCTTCGAATCTTCGCTTTAGCAACATTTAATCTCAAAATTCTTATTTTCGTTGTTAAACCTGTTTTTTTCTCGGCCTCCTGAGCCTAACTGATAAACCACTAATCGTTTTCATGCTGTTTTTGAACTTTTCCCTTTTTGCGTTTGTTCCTTGAACTCAAGACTTATTTCTTTAGATGTTTTTTTCTTTCCTTAATAGACAAATTTTCAAGCCTCTTTTGTTTGTGGTCTTATTTTCTATCCCGGTCGCAACTTTCCTTCGACTCTTCGTTCAAACATTTTGTACACTGACATGGCAACATCCAACTATTTCAGCAATAGCCCTTAAAGATTAATGTTCATTATGTAAGGCGTGAATCTTTTTTCCTCTTTATTTAACTGAGGATTCATATTGCCCACAATTTAAGCTTGACCGTATTTCCCTAAATCTGAACAGGAAATAAGACATCGTGCTTGTGAGTAATCACAATGATAATGGAAACATTTAACAGCTTTTTGGATAAAAAAAAAAGTACATACTGTTAACTTGTAAAGGAGAGATAAACTGGCCACTTTTGAGATCTTTAGGAGGTGTTAGGTTCTTCTGGCCACTACGGTATGTATCCTTAAATGTTGTTTTTGTTTTTTAAATAGAAAACCAATTGTTGTAAGTAAAGTAACCATTTACGTTTAAGTATATTGCAATTTAACTGAATTAAAAACCGTATTCATTTAAGTTCCGTTGATTTGCAGGATCTTTGAGGTCAATCGTCATCATCACATTCTGGTCCAAATCATCAAATAGGGATAATAAATAAAAAAAAAAGAAATATCTTAAATTTAAAACATTGAACTGTGCGAATTTACTGTAATTTCTGTCGATTTCTCGTATTTCAAATAGTTGCACATAAAGTTGACTATAAATTTGTGTGCTCAGGATTTTTTTTTTTTGTGCTGCACGTGAGGTGCATATTATAACCCAGTCTTTGATGATTTAAACCAACAGCTATTGTACACATTTTTATCAGCGTTTTCTAAAGGATCTTCGCACCATGTTAACTCATTTGGCGCGTACTCGCTCGTATTTCTGTGTGCTGTGCAATTTACGACATCGTTGCATTACCTGCAATTTTATGAAACGAATAAATATTCTTCCAATTCGCATGTATTCACGTAGTCCACGTTCTCGTCCTTTTCTATGGCAAGGATCCTTCTATTTATCGTCGTTTTTTTTATCACTTATTGCCTCTGCCATCGTAAATTTACATTGTGCGGGGCAGGCAAGTAAGCTCTGCATTCAGAGCTTCTTAGTGGTTGGGATATGATCTACCTTCGAAAATATGAGGTAGCAGGAGGAGTAGGGAGCCAGGATAAAAATTTAAAAGAAAATTTTTTTTAATTATATTGGATTTATCTGGTACTGGTGCAGTTACTGCATGTAATAATACTCGTATACTCATACCTGTAAAAATAGCGTAGGAACAACTTGCCAACGAAGCCGCAGCAGTGCAGTTAGTGAAGCAACAAAATCTCCTTATTGCCACAGATTGATATTTACTGCAAGCTTTATGTTGGGTGGATGGGCAGGACAAAAGAACAGGAAGGATTACAACCTACTGTGGATTATCAAGTTTACGATTTTTTGTTCTTCCTTCACTACGCCGTCATTTGTGTTGTACGGTATACTTCAGACATAAATCGTATTTGCCTAGATGATAGAAAGTACTTGGTCCATAATTTAATTCACTTGAATACTTGGTGTGTGCAAACGGAGGTTAACGTCCTGGTTGAGTTACTCGCTTCGTTTTGTATTCTGTTTTTTTTTTATGGTTTTACTCGTAGATTTCCTCTTGTTGAGGTCGAATACGGAAAACCAAACAACAGCAGCGACAGAAGCAGCTTATGAATTAAGGTGAAAATACTTTGAAGTGGTTTCTCCTTCGAGAAATATAAACAAAAGAAGAATTTTGGTTTGATACTTTTTTAGGGACAAAACATCTTTGGTTTACCAGCTTTGTGTATGGTTTTTGAATTGTTATTGTTGCTCTTGTTATCCACATGGTTTTGAACAAATGAGATAGTTTTTGTAAATTTAAAGAGATGAGGTTATTTTAATTTTTAAATTTAATTTTCATTTGAAATGTAAAAAGCGAGTGCGGAGCTCCTCTTGGTCTTTAGTAGTTCTTTAGTTGGAAGGGATGCAATTTTAGAATTTATTTTTACAGCGACACTTCGTCAATCAGGTCTTTTATTTACAGTATCCACTGACATAGCTGACAACTTTGAATTCCGGTATTTTTTGATATATCTTAAAATGTGCATATAGGGCAATGTTTAGCTTTGAGTAAATTGACCAGCTTCTTGGCTTACTTTTCATTGTCGCCGTTAGTCTTATGGAAAGTGCGATGGACCATTCAACAAATTTTGTTTTTTATTTAATTCTTTTCTGAATTTTCCTGAATTAATGATACACTTTCTTTATAAGACGCGTTTTCATAATGTATTATTTCATCGCACCGCCATCTTGAATCTCCATTTTGTGGTCTTTTGCAGTGCTGCCAATTCAAGACTGCTGTTTTTTTTTTTCATACCATTTTACAGAGAGATTTCGTACGTAATATTAACATAAATATCAAGCAAAAGCTTAAAAATAAAAATCGAGTGTGGTTCGCTCATTGATATGGGTGAAAATTCTGTAATTCTATTTAACTGACAACAGCAGAAAATGTGTTCTAAAATAGTTATACCACATACACTTATGTACGTGTGCAAGAGAAGCTATTAGGTTTGGTTAAGTTGTAAGGGGTTATAGGGCTGAGCCATCATAAAACACCAGGCCCATCGCGATCACCTGGGACCATCGTATTATTGGTACCTAAGCCGAAACATTTTCGTGCAAACTTTTAATTTCCATGCAATTGGCCAATTGCTGGCCAATTTGGCCAGCCTCTTTCAGTGTATTAAAGAAGTAATTCCCTACAACATTCTTTCGAAAACGAGCAATAGTCTGACAATCACAAAGGATATGTTCGATATCCTCCGATGTTCCCATGTCATTGCAGTGTCTGCATTCGTCCGTGTTTGAAAGACCCATTATTTTGGCATTTGCCCGAAGAGCATTCCTATTAGAGTTCTTAACTTTGCCCTATTTAGCGCAAGGATTACCCTGGTTCTTTTGCGCTCTATGGCCGGTCAAGAGCCTTGTATACCCTCTGTCCCTCGGTTCTTGATTATCTGTGGTCCGCCAAACTTATGATTGTGCTGTTAAGTTTTGCCCTGATGCATGATGGCGGTGCTGTGTTCATAACCGTTTCGGTTTTATGCAGCGTCCCCCTTTCTCGCTAGCTAATCTGCAAGTTAATTTCCCTATACGCCAGAGTGTCTAGGCAGGCACCCAGCACAGTGTGACCCTGTTGTGTCTGCTTAGTGATTTGACCACAGAGCGGCATCCTTCTGTAACGATACAGGATTCTAGTGCTCTGAGCGCGGCCTGGCTGTCGATGTAAATGATGATAACCTTATCTGTTAATAGCTTCGTCACCAACAGCTCCACAGCTAGGTCCTCTGCCTGCAATAATGTACTGTCGTCTGGAAGTCTAAGACACATATTTAGCTCCAAGAGAGAAGCTATAAACTACAACAAAACTTCTTTTCCCTCTGAGCTATAAACAAAAATGTCATGTATATAAATAATTGAATTACATGTGGCTAAATAAATCATTATCTCCCTCCAGGCCCCCACATATCACTTCAGATATTGACCTAGTATTATTATACATACAAAAAAAAAAAAAACAATAATGAAAATAATAGTTTAAAAGAAAAAAAAAGTAAAACTTTGTTTTGTTTGTAAACACAATGAAAGTCCATAGTCTTGTTTTGTGTTATTTGGTAGAATACAAGTACTTAAAGTCACAAATAATAAATCCACCCTCCATCTGTTGTTCCATTAGACAGTATACTCGTATGTACTTCGCAAAAAAATAAAAGTTTAAATATTTGTTGTCAAATGCATCGCATCGCAAGATTCTGTTTTAATTGTTAATCCTTGACTCGAAGCATGATTAGTTACGTTTGTTTACAAAACAAGAACATATTTAAAGGTTTTGTACTGGGCTATGGGTGAATATATTTTATAACTCCAATTCATTTCTACATTTTCGCATCGCTGTAAAAAAATAAATAAAATTTTTAATAATAACCAACAAAACTTTGCTTAAGTAAAAAAAAAACACAATAATCTTTAAATAGCAAATAACATTGCGTGCATTTGTTGTTACTTCATGGTGTTCTAGTGAAACGAAATAAAATAAAATAAAATAAAAAGTTTACTTAGTTTCCTCTTCTGGTGGATGTTCTTGAATGTGTATACATATCTCTAAATAGAATGCGCAAAATAAAGCAATAAAAAAAAAGACACAAGTTTTACGAAATTTGGTTTCTAACATGTTTTTTTTTTTAAATTGCAATTTGATTACATAAAACTTTATGTAGCTACGAGTATGCATTTAAAAAACAAACAAACACTTTTCTTAATCTTTTCTCTAGAGCTTTGTTGTGTGTGTGCGTGTGACAGTCTTAAGATATTTATTTTACTGTTGCATATTGAAAAGAGCAATATTGCAATTTTAAATTAGTTGTAATTGTTATATATTTGTTTTTATTTTCATTTTTAATTCTTGTCATTTTGTCGAATGTGCTTGAAAAAAATTAAAATTGATTTTTTTTGTTTATATCGTGTTGCAAAGAATTTTTTTTTTTTTTAAAACCAATTTGTTGTACATGGTGGTACACCTCATGCAACCGATAGAAAATGTCGTTTGTTCTTTACATACATAAGTATTTGCTATGTGTTTTCTTTTAAATTCATATTTCACTACTAACATAGGTAGTATTTGATTGTTATTATTTAAGGTTAGGTTTTAATAAATCCCAATAAGTTATTTTTCTATTCATTTAACTCTTGAATGAGTTTCACTGAAAGCACCAAATATATATTTTTTTTCTAATTTATTTTATTTTATTTAGTATTGAGGAGAAAATGTGTATGTATGTAAAATTCATGTGGTTAAAAACCTAAAATTTCGTGCGACTTGTTTTTGCAGAAAATATTTAAATAAATGCAAATAGCAAGAAAAAAAATAAAAGCGCATATAGGCGAGATGCATAGAATTGAATGTTACTCGTATGTGAAACACCGAATATTCAAGGTAAGAATAAATCGTTGATTTGCACGTAAAAATACCCAATAAATTTTGTAGGATATATGTAATTGATGCAATTAATGCAACATACCGTAATACCCACTAGTACAACTTATGTACATCCGTCTAGTTAAAGCAGTCGTTTTTAAATACATATTTCAGATATGCTCCCTTATTTTTGTTTGGTAATAAATAGGAGGGGAAATGGTAAGGTGAAAGTGGAGAAATAAACTCCCATTATAGGCGAAGGAAATTCTTTAAATTCTAGTACAGGCATTTTGTACACATCCATTTGAATACCCATTTCCTCTTATCTAAAAATAAATATATGTAGGTATAACAATTCATCACGAAAAGATGTGAATTTTTTTTAAGGTCGAACGAACTATAATAGTAGAATGGGTTCGTGTACGTAACTGTGCGAACACAGGGAATCCGTATTGTACAACCATAATAGCTTTTCGCTTCGATTCGTTTAGTTTCGTTAACTTTTACTCACTTACGAAAGTAACAAATGTAGATTTGATTTTAACAGCTGTGTAAATTTAAAATTAGATGTTTGCAAATGAAGAAATTTATTTGCAATTTGCAATTAATAGAATTATCATTCGAAAGAATAATTGCTATTAGTTTCATTTACTACATACATCTAACTTAACCTCCTGAGGCCCAAGCTAAAACCAGAATGACCATGTGTTTGATGTTACTTATGGTCACTCTTAGGGCTTATCTGAGAGTAAATATCGACCTTAAAAAAAGTGCGGTGGGGGTCTCCGAGAAAAGGGGAGTATAATATATTATACATTGGGTCTATATATAACTAATTAATTTTTTATTTATTTTATTTGTTTATTTTGAATAAAAAACAATTTTATATCAAGTTGTGTAAACAGAAGAAAGAAAGAAAGCAAGAAAAACAGTGCTAAACTAATTTATAAATATAGTTACCGATTTCTGAAAGCACAACCTTCAACTAATAATATACAAGACTGTGCAACGTTCAGTAATAAAATAAAAATTCGTACTAATCAGGACATATCTCTGTATAAATGTTACTTTGGGCTTCCTTCATAATAATCGATTGGACACCGAAAACAATTGAACTAGCCAAGGTATCATACATGATACCGGGGGTCTCAGGAGGTTAAAAAAAAAATGCCTTGCATAGACGACTACGGCTTTTTTTCCCAATTAATAAATCTTGTTCAGCAAAATAAAATGCTGTACGGAAAAATGGTTCATTTCTATTTTGTTATTAATTTTATTTGGTTTCACAAATTTTGCAAAACAACACCCAAATGACAGGCAAAACAACTTAACGTTGACAATCGTCAGTGTCAATCGCTGCCGTTTACATACTCCTACAACTTGAGCAATTGACATTTCGGAAGAAAACTTAACGTAGGATTTTGACAGTAGCTTCCAATTACTTTCGACTATTAAAGTTGATCCTTTATTGTATGCGAATTCTTTTAATCAATTCGTAGGAATTTAATTTCTTTCAAAAGCAAGTCCGAAAAGCAAAATACTTTTTCATAGGATTTGGTTGACTTGTTAATAAAAATGGCGTCCGCACAAGGTACCATTAAATTTAGTGGTGTTCTTAGCAATTCCCTTTCGAAGTTGTTGAAGAGTTCGTTAAAGTTTGTTACTTCATATGAGGCTGAATTTTAGTTGCAACCTTACTGCCATAACTCAACATAAACTATGTACTCGTAAATATCTAACCTCACTTCTTCTTCCAACTTGGTCAGCTTTCCTCAGAGATTTTTTTTCTCGAAATGGCGGAAAGTAATTAAATTGAAATACATAAATTGAAAAGTTCGCCTCCATTGCAAGGAAAGTTCGTAGGTTTTTTATTACTGCGTTCAGTAACTTTCCGTGCAGTTTTTTTTTTATTTACAAATGGTAGATGGCGTGGTATAGAATTAATTTTAAATTAATTGTTTTTCGATAGAAAATACTTGAAGTTAACTACGGTATTTGATTAAATTCGCCAGAAAAGGTACAAAACTGGAGAATTTTATCACAGAAAGTGAACCCCATATGGACCTTCTTTGGTCTAAGTGAATCTTACCGCATACGGGAATCGCCACCTAACCTTCCTGAGGAGTCAGTTTGAATATTTTCACATCTTACCTAAGTTCTTAGACTTCATTTAAATGCTGGAACTACTCGTAAATGGGCACAGGACAGTTTTAAAGTGTCTGCGTAAAGTTTCGCGATCTTCTTGAGAAACTTTTTGGCAGTCATTTTGTCCACATTCACATATTATATTCCCCCAACTATATCAAAGTCTATTTGTAAGAGTTATAAGGGAGAAAATCAACTTCAACCCTTTTCTCCATTTAAATAAATATTATCATTTTGGTTTAATTCCGAGTGGAAATGCAAAAATTAGTCCCGCACATCCGTAGTAATAAATTTAATTAAGTTCGAGTATATTTTCGTGCTATCTTAAACTGTCCAATCTGTCCATTATAAGGACTCTCCTATTACACGTCACGTCGGTGCACAGACTTTTTTTTATAGCTTAACGATTCTCTTTATTCTCTTTTGGTCCCTTTTTCAAATTCTCTAGTGTCCTGTCTCTTTTAAGGATACCCATTAGTTTACTACAATTGGGTTAAGCTATCACAAACTCTGGTATTAGGGCGGGGATTTTTTTCTTATTTTACCACCACTCGAGTGCTAGTACTGTATTCTCAATTTTAACTTACTAATGGAGTCCTTCGCGTTCTGTACACCAGGGAAATTTCAAACAATAAGGATCACCTCAAGAACTCACAAGTCAATTAACAGTGAGACTATAGTTTCCCTTAATGGATTTTTTGTTCTTGTTTTTTGTTTCTATTCTTTTCCTGAATATACGAGTGCACGTCCTTTTTTTACTTACTGTGTACGCTTTGTTAAGAAGTAAAGAATAAAACTTATTCACTAAGTGGACGAAGGAATAGCTGGTGGTGTTGATTGAGTTGTGAAACAGAAATCAATTAAACACAATAAAGAAGTACGTTTTGTGTCTGATAGAATATTGTTTAGAGTGTATGTAGGTATGTGCATTTCGTTCTTGAATGCAGGTCATTTTAATTCCAGATAAATGGGTCAGATTGAAGCATGAATGGGAAAAAAAATTGAATTGTCGCTACGAGCTTTTTTTATTCCAAAGATAAAATCAATAGATGGGGGTCATTCTAGAAATGATTTTCAATTCATATATGGGTAGGTACCTAATTGTGAATTGAATTGTTTTTGAAGGATATTATTTTTAATTAAATCACAGGCACCAGGACACGTTTTGATGGTGGTAACAATTTATTGATTGGTCGTCAGTGATTATTAAATAAAGCACATGTTTATATAAAATAATAACTGCATTCGATAGCCATGAGCTAGTGGCGTACCAATATTAATCACTGAAATTGACGTAGGTGGAGGGTCAGATTGAAACCACATTTCACGTGTACCAGTTCTGCTATGTAAGCTTCGCCTGGAAATGAAAAAATGGCAACGATCACATTAACGCAATTCTTGTCAGAACTTAAAAAAACTAGGATAAGTTAGAAAACTCTGGAGGTTACCTAATGGAGCGCTGGATACTTAGAAATATCTCGTAGAGAAGCGAGAAATATATAGTCTGTTTATATCCTGCTATTCACAAAAAAAAAACGTAACTCTTCATTTACAAAGAGCATATCTGGGGTGTCGAAGCATCGGATAGTACATCCATCCGGTGCATCCAGTATTTTTTGATATCTTGTTAATGTCGTTAAGATAAGGTTTACCGTATCGGATGTAACTCGTACAACTTGGTCGATGTACATATGTCAAAATCGGTTGTCCTAGACTTAGCTTTGTTCACCCGGTAGTGGCAATAATTCCGCTTTCGAGCAGCATTGTCCACGCCCTGCTATTTGTATTGTGTGCTGCTTTGTGGATACTGAATCAGCAGCTCAAAAGGTTGAGCAGAAGTGAAACAAAAATCACAAGGCACCAATATATCTAGTTAGTTAGTTATTAATGAAGGATGAGATGCACCGTGAGTTTAAGATCTATTGTGACCCAAACAAGTCGTAGATTAAGGAACATCCCTCTCGTCATTATTCCTACTTGAATCGGTTAGAGAGAGCTTTGCTTACACCTAGCACAGGTGAGAAATCCATAGGCCATAGCGATAGCACCTCTTCGAGACCAATTTCCCTAAGAAATCGCAGTAGGAGATTGGGTGCAATGAGTGGTAGATCCTCTGCTATAATTGGGTGTATTTACCCAAGCACTTGAATCTTTTCTCGGGTAATTCCCAACATTCCACCAGTATGTGTTCTGGAGTTTTCAAAATCTGCATGAGTCTTCCTCTGATAGACCTAGCTTCCTGAGATGTCCCTTAATTTTAAAATGTGAGGAACGCAGTCAGGGTGCGGAATTTGTTTTTGTCCAGGCTAATGCAAGCTTTGAACCTTTTCAGATTGTAATTACGCAAATGTTTCTTCGCCTGTCTTAGGGCCTGTGTTTCCGTCCAGGACTAAATCCTGTAAGCCTTCTCCAATGATCAAAGCTCATCCTCTATGGTGTGTTCCCCTATGCTGAGGACCCACAAATGGTGTAGTGCCGCATCGTTATTCCCTTCTATCCCTGGTACCCAGAATATTTAAACAAATTTGCCTTGCAGCCGCCATTATTCGGGTTGGCACTCATTTTATTCACTTTCTTTTAATTGATCCTTTGAAGTGAGTAAACAAAAAAATAGGATCAATTTTATTTCAAACGCGAAGCTTCAAAGGAAGGATTAAAAACGATTAAACTTTCGTCTCCAATTAAGGTTCTCAACGGTAAATATGTTCTCCATTTATCATTACACTTTTTTTCGACTTTTTTTTTTTTGTTGGATCAGCAAATTCTCTTTCAATTGCTTAAGGATTAAACACATCGCCACTTCTCATTCGTTAACAGTGGATTTTATGCGAAATGCTATGGGGAAAGAGTGTTAGACTTCCCTAAATCCCAAGTTCCTTTTTTTCGTTCATTTCATTTGTACTTAATGTGAAAAGTTTTTCGTATTTTTAGAAAACGTCGCCCATTGTCTATGGATTGTGGAATTGGGTAACGACCTTGTGGCGTAACGAGATATTCTCCCCTTCACGCTTGCTGCTAACTCACACTTAAGACTTAAGAAAAGAAGGACTACGAGTATATCTATCCAATAGATACGCCACCTTCGATGACATGTTAATATCCGTTTCTCATTTAAACGAGATAACAGTCTTGTAAAACAATGTTGATGTTTCGAGGGTGGATGTTTCCCTCTGACACTAATCCCAAAGTAAAAGTTCTACTCAAAGACACGAGTGTATACGAATTTAACTCATCCTCCTTTTGCCGAGAGTTTCACTCTGTTACAACTCGAAATGAATGTTTTATTTTTAATTAGTTTTTGCTTCCTACACAAACTAAGCCCTCCCTATTTAAAGGATATACAACGAACGGAGAGATGTGGTGCTGCCAAAGGGGAGTGGGAAATAATGAAATGAGAAATGGAATACATTTACGAAGAAGATGCACGAGACTTGGATAAAAAAAAAACCGAAAAAAATATGTAGAAATAGAGAACAAAATGTTTCTCTGAAATCAGACAGAAAGGCGAAATTTTACGCTCGGCAAGTTTTCTTGTTTTAGTGTTTCTGGAGCTGTTTTCAAAGTATGTAGATGCATATGTGTCTGTAGCTTTTAGCACATGTTACGAGGTTTTTTGTGTGCTAAGGTCAGAAAGGCAGATCTCTGAAATTGGTTTTCTTTTGATGGTGGAATTTAGACGAGAATTGCAACTTGCAGTGGAAGGAGATTTAGAAGCAATAGGAATATGCATGCCGCTGGCGGTATGAAAGTCTATGAGAGATTTAACAGGGTTTTATTTTGAATGTAAGAAAAGGATTTTCGGGACATATACGCAAATCTACAAACTGTATAACATGTTTTGAAAGCAATTTGATGTCTAATTCTATTCTGTTAAGGACATATCTCCAAAAATTATTTGTTACATGCTCCATCATGTACGCAAAGGACTACGGATTTGCTAAAGCTTCCTTTGATTATGGTTATCAATCATCTCAACCAATTGTTCGTTTCAATGGATCCTTGCAATCATGTATCGTAATCTGTCTACTTACAAGTTTGCTGGTATTGTTCTGACACATATTGTAGTAAAATATTTATTGTAACTAAACAGCAGCTTATGACCAATATTCTATTTCGGGAAAGCAAAAACAACTGTCCATTGTATGGACAGTATGACTTCAAAGAGCAGACATATCGAACCAATCAACAACAACAAATCTTAACGTGTGCTTATTGGTAGAAGATGTAATATGTTTTTGAAACAAACCTCCGGTGACATTGGGGTACAGCTCCTAACATCGCTGCTGCATTTACAGTGTTGTTGTATTCATTAAACAGAAAATATGTTAAATTATGTGAAAAAACCTTTCCGCATCCGTTCCAGAGTGTGTCCGGGTAAGGCCTTTGCCACACGAGCGTCTTTTTCCGCGCTTACGTTGGGTCGCGCGCCATGAGTACATAGAAAACCAATAGAACTGTACACACTAGCGCCCGTGACCAAAAAGGCGTCTTGTGTACATTTTGCTTTACGCTCAGAGCGCGCGACCAAATGGGAGCGCGGAAAAAGACGCTCGTGTGGCTTTGGCCTAAAAGAGATCGAAATACGAAAATCATTAGTCCACGGAATATTGTCTGCCTAAAGGAGATATTTCACCGTACATCTTATTTTTTTTTACTAACTTCTCTTATATCTTTCGGTTTATTTTCATTTACTTTCTATTGAATACTAAATACCTCAAAACTCACTTTTGACAGCTGCATATGTCAATCGCGTCGGCAAAGCAGACTTTTACAAAAAAAAATGTCTGCCCTATGGACACAAGATACAACACATTTGTTCACCATTTTGTTGGTGACATACATCATTTAGCCTTTTAAAACCTTTCCGCAAAATTTAAAACCCTCCATTGGACAATCATCTGTTCGTGTTTATATATGTTACTCTGCGTCCATTTTCAAATCCCATCTCACTACATCTCTATTCTCTATAATCTCACGTTGCGTATGCCCAATCCATTTCACCACAAATAAACATGTAAAATGTCATGTTGTCATTTGTTTCAATTACCATATCGTCAAATCTCCTCTCTCTATACGATTGTGGCTAGAACTAATTCCACCCGGGTGATAGAGCCACCTCTTAGTTAATTTATGGATCCATCAATTCCTTTATCCCGCGTGGGGGAACGCATGTGAATTACATCGATAAAATCTCATCTGGAAATCCACAAAACCAAGCCAGTAAAAACTTGGGAACGAGAGGATGTAGGCCCAATTCCTAAAAACACAAATCGTACCTCTGGGCTAAATAAATTTGCCAACGCAAAAGCATGTGGGTTGGATTCGGAATATCCCTTTTCCAGCTCTTCACATGTGTGCGTACTTTATCAGGCACATTTTGTGCATCCTATCGGATCCATTCCATACCGCAGCACTACTCGTAGAATGACAAATATCGAGATTTATATAATTTTCGTAAAATCTATTTAATACGAAACGACTATATGGATTAAAAGAGCCTGGATTTTGGAGTACCTACATATTGCAATTTTGAAGTTACACACAATGTTTCATATAACTAAATACGAGTATTCTACGCGACCGCAAACAGTGTGACAGTCGATTAGGGAGAATACGATATACGATATACCTACTCGTATTTACCTCCGTAAAAGTGGTTTGTGGTGTAATAATGTAGACCAACATACTGGCGATTACATCGGGGGAGTCGAAAGTCCAAACTAAAACCCATATTCGAAGGGAGGATGTGATCAACCATTTTGTAGAGTTTTCTGTTTTTTTTTTGTTTACAGTTCAGAATGGCAATTACGTGATGGTGATATTGAATTTTGTAACTGTAGATAGCCACTGCCTATTCTACTTCTACCACCACATTCAAATTGTGATTATTTTAATAACAAACGAGGTACGAGTAGTGTATGCGGTTTTTAGGGATGATGATGCTCATTTCTGTTGCTCTGCGTCTGTGTGGTGTTTAGTGGGTAAAGTTCTAAGTTGGAAGCTTTCCAACAAATGTTACTAAAGAAATGCATGTTCTGTGGAACGGACCTATTAGTTTATCAAATATTTAGAAATTCAATAGAACATTTCTCAAGTTATTTCATTATTTTCCAGTGTGGTCGGGTGGTGTATCGTTATAATACAATGAGGCTTTCGAAATGTAAATGAAATTCCAATACATTGTCATAAATATGTAAATGTAAGATACTACAAAAGAGGATTGTTTATAGGTAGTTGAATACCCATTTCATTGGAAATGCTTTGAATTTCTGGGGAAAATATTCGCTTCGATTTCAATGGATTGTAAATGACCCGAACCTACAAATTTCAATGCAGACTTTCAAATTGTACGTTCTCATGGATTTGACCTTATCACAAATAGGAACAAATACATATCCGATGATAGGTTTTTCTTATTTGAAAAGAATGGCTTGGCTTTTCTGTTTACCATCCAACATTTGATATTTGAAGAGCACGAATTTTATCGTCACAAATCTTGTTACCAAATTCCAGTAAAACAATTATGGAAGTTCCTAATTCAGCGGCCTTTTTGTAGGATTTCTTTCAAGTAAGAGTTAGAACCATTCTGGTTCATGCTTTTTGAAACAACTAATTCAAGGAAAAACTACCAAACGTCTACCAATCCAAACAAAAAACTATCAAAGTGGTTCCACTGTTCAGTTTCGACAAGTTTTCGTTTACTTATTTACGATTCCTTTTTAACGAAATGTTGACAGTCGAGAAACTACAACAGAATTGTTTTATTTTCTATTCAATTCAAAAAGCAAAAAAACAGGAATAACGATTGGACAGGTTTAAATATACACTTTATGATTTTGAAATCGCTTGGGTACTCTTTTCGCATACGTCCAGATCCAGATAAGTAGAAGGAACTGTTACCTCTTTATCTTTAATCTTTGAATCTTACCCATTGACGACTTGTATTCGGGTTTTTTTTTGGAAGTCTTATTATAAACAGGTAAAACCTATTCGAACCACTTCACTTTTCAAAATAATCACGAAGAAAAACTCCAATTTAAAAATGAAAGTGCATATGTATAAGTCCGTCTGTTCTGTCCGCTGAAATCTTTATTTTTTTTTTATTTCGTACTTACTTTTATTGTTTATTTATTTGTTTTCAATATAAAAATGTCCTTCTCTTACAACTATACTAATCTATTTTATTTTTTTCTCCTTCAACAAAAAAATTATAATAATTATAATGATATAAATAATTACAAAAAAAACTTAGGTGAACAATGCAACAGCTCGTGTACAAACTAAAAAAGTGCCAACAGTTCCAAATGGTAAGTTGTATAAAATTTATTAATGTTCAATAACATTTGAGGTTTTGTTATTTATTTTTATTTTTGGCTTAATTATAATATGTTATAAGATATTTCTATATTTTCTTGAATTTATTAAATTCATATGACATAAACTTTTTTAAAAAAATAATATTTATGTATTATCTCTATTTCTGTTTAAGAAAAAAAAAACGTTGCTCTAGTGCTTGATTTTGTCTTTTTCCCAAAAATTAATTTTTAGTATATATTTCCTTATATGTTTTTTTTTTATTTCCACATATTATTCCTTTGTCAAGTTTTTGTTAGCTTTTAAAACATATGAACGAGCAAACATTTTTTTTATCCAGATTGAAAATATTTTGCAGTGCATTCAGTGTTTCTTCTAGTTTTACAATAATTATTATTTATTTAACTTGCTGCATAATTTTTATGAAAGAGAACTAGCTGTTTTTTGATTATTTATATTTGAATATTAAGGGTGTAAATTATGTTGGTACAATGTTTTAATATTATTGGAATTTTGAAGCAACTCTTCATTGTTGATTGTGTCTAATCCAGTTTTTTGTTTTGTTTTTATATTTGTTAGAAACCAATGTCAATTTCCAATGAAAGACCAATGTCCTGTTGTTAAAATTAAATTTGTCTTATTTGGTAGTTTCGGCTGTCATCTTGAAGTGACCGATCATGTTTTTGACTTTGTTGGCTCATTTATTTATGCTCTTAACTGAAACTTTTGAATCAAAGGGTTTCTGCATAGACGAGTATTAGACAAGCCCCTGCTGGCTGTATTTGCATCTACACATGAGAAAATGGTAGAATATTCAACCTCAACATTCTCTGACTGTCACATTTCCTGCTTATGCCCGTACCTTCCTACAAACACTCGAATCATTATCATAACCACTCCGTTTCAAAATTACTACCAAGCCTCAATAACAAATAATAGAGTACATTTCTGTAAGGGCGGAACCCACTGTCCGATTTTAATGACAATAGGCAAACATCCTGCACAGACCCCATCGAAGGCCAATAAGCCTCGCTAAACTATGACATCGTGCAAGAAAACCTTCTGTTGAAGGATTTATGCATCCGTGCGTCTACACAGAGTTCAAAGTGTGTGTGAGAGTGAGAACGAACCGAAAATCAGTGTGGGCGTCCACTTAAACTTAACAGACTAGATCCTGGAAGGATATTATTGTTCGTTAAGGAAATGAAATCATTTCCATTTCGCATTTTTCATTTGCAAAGATAGAAGAGATTTGAAATCAGTTTTTCGTGATTAAATTTATTTGTAAAACATAATTGCGTAGTTTGAATTTTAAACAGCAAAATGGCGGACCCGCTCAACTAAGGCGTATAATGTTTTTACGACACGCGTTTTAGTCGAGATTTTAGGATTCCCCTGAAACCATGCGGAATTACATTGAAATTAATTTGTGTTTACATCACGGGCCCTAATTAGGGAATTTTATATTGTTGTCGTTCGCATAATGAGGAGCTGTTGTCTAATTAATACCACCGACTAAATTGTAAAATTACATTTTCGGAAAGCCGGAAATGGTTTTCCTTTTCTGTTTTTTTTTTTTTTTCGGTGTGATTTTTAATTTTTGTGGATGTGGTTGTTAGCTTTTTGGGTTATATTTTGCTTGTTTGTTTTTCCAAATGAATTTATGCAGCAAGTTAATACAAGTTGATTACGAAATAATATTTGTTTATTTTGTAGTATTTATTAGTTGTGAAATATAGGTACATAAATAAGTATGTTTTTTTGGCCGGCTGATTGGTTTTAATTTAACTAGTTTTCAATATGACCAAACACAGTGGTTTCTGAGTCTCTATTCCAACAGATTATTCTTTTAGTGTTTGGCTAACAAATATTTAATTAATTAATTTAAATTAATTTTTGTATATAAAGGAATAATAAATATGATTTGTTTTCTTTAAAAAAAGAAGTTTTTTTTTCAAACCTATGACATACTACGTAGTACGTACTCCCCCATCCGTATAATTCGATAATCCGAATACCCCACTGCAATAATCAATTCGGATTAGCGAGACATTACTGTACTTTAAAAATATGTATGTATATCGTTATATCCTATCTCTACTGTAATTTGAAGAAACTACATAACTGACCAATGATTTTTTATTTATTTACTTACTTAAACGTCTTATAACAACTATTTTTAGAATGTTTGATAATAATTACTATAATGAAGGCTAAATCTGTAGCTAGGTTTCAGTGATACCAACCACCAAATACAATTCTATTTTAAATTATATAATACATCTTATCATGTCACCATCTAAGGAAATATTTTTTATCCATAGCCGGCTTATTTATTCTTAGAAATGATTCCATATTTTTATCATCATACGATGGTCCCAGGGGATCGCGGTGGGTCCATTATGGTGCCTTGCCTTGTATTTTATGTTGGCTCAGCCTCATGACCTCTTTCAACCTAAGCTAACCTACATATGTTTTGTTTTCCAACAGATATTGTTACAGCATTTGTTTAATTTTATAAACTATTATTACCGAGTGGTGCTAAATTAAAAAGATGAAATTCATTTAATCAAACTTCACATCTATTGTTTTATTTTCGCTTAAAAGCTTAAAGGAGAAACCGCTGTAGTTAAATTTAAGTTTTAATTTAAATTTAAAATTATGACAATGAAAAACAAACTCTAATTGCTTATTAATTGTTTACCAATAATTTTTTTATTTTTGCGCTTAGAAAAAAAAATTATCGAAATGAACGTTTCAAAAAAAAAATATACATTTTGGTTTAATTTTATTTTATTTATTTTTTTCTTAATTTTTCCATTTATCTTCGTTGATCACCTTACATCAGTTTGTCTAACAAAAGAAGGTGCCGTAGCGGCTCCAGCTCTAGGTGAGCAAAGCAAACAACAATATTATTGTAATTAAATTTTGTTACTCTTAGAATGGATATCAAATCAATTTAAATACAGATAATAATCACGCTATTTAATATTACTAAAATTATTAACAAATATTACAGTATATTTAGCGTATAACTTAACTTGTTTAGAAAAATTCTTTGTTGACCGTGAATGCAAAGTAAGCATGTAAATCCTTAAATATTCAGCACGAATAATTTTGAGAATGAAAAATGTGCATCTTAAAAAAAAACAAAACAGCATGCTATCTTTGGTAATAGTGGTGATGGTATAAAACAATTTGAAAGTAATATGTATTTAGCTGTAACTTACTTCTATCTGTAATCCTCCACTTGTTAGGGGCAAGACGGAGTTTTATAGCATTCGCTAGGTTTCATAACTGATAACCATGATAATAACCATATCGTTCTTCTACGGAATCTATCTCATTACCTTTATGGCAAACTTCATATTCGTTCGATATTATATTTCAAAATAATTATTTTCTCTGAATAACAATGACGTTTCTAAAAAAAATGCTATTTCGCCTTTCCAAGCGACATGACATTTTAAAAATACATATTTATTGGGAAACACAAAAAAGACAAAGTTCACATATCATTTTCTCATTTAATCGAATCATATGCTTCATACATCATACTGCTGCTGTTGCAGTATTCCGTATTCCCCTTCTGTGATATTCATATTCTGAACTCTTTCTATATCCTCCCACACCGCGTTCCTCGTAGGAAATGGCTTTTAATTCACGTATGCAACGCAGCACTATAACCAGCCATGCATCCATATGTTTCCAATGGTGGTACGTTTCCCTTCGATGTGTGTTTTTTGAATTCCAAACGAAAAAGGTGCTTGAAAACTTCACACCGTTCATTGTGTGCAAAGGATAACGAGATTGGAAACATAACAGCAGCTGGCAAAGGAGTACGAGTTCATATACTCGTACGACGTTGGGCAACTTAAGCAAAACCCATGGAAATTGTCCTTTGGGTTAATGCGATTTCCATAATCCTTTTGGATCATATTTTAACTTTATTTAGAGAATGTGAAAAGGATTGGATAGGAAGGAGCTCAGCTCAGTTGAGAATCAAGTGAATTCAGCGATTCAGGAAGCCCACCGACGAGATCTGACGTTGTTCAAAACTCGTACATATATGTATATCTGTACAACATACATAACATACATCATGAGGAGATTAAATTTTGTTCCATCGCTTCGTCTGTCCAAAGAGAGTTAGAAAGTTGATCGGGAAGATATGACATTATAATGACCGGATATATTTTCCAAAAACCATCTATCACCAATATACGAGTACATATATGTTACATAGATATATTAACACAGACTGTGCTCGCAGTTTAAATTTAATGAATGGCAAGCATGCTGGTAAAGAGATGCATGGAAGTGCATCCAGTATATGGGATTTGCTTAACAACTTTCCTAGGAATAATATTATATTTGAAAGTATTTATGACTATTTATTACAAGGTAGTGGATAATGTTATTGCTAGTGCTTTAGTTAATTGTATGTATAAAAAACATTAAATTTGACTATAAAAGTAACTGGAATCAGAATGGGCATGACGAGAGTAATGCGAGCATAATTATATACTACAAGGCCGGTTATTTTATTTACAAAGTGGACTTACGGAAATAGAGAAAATTGCGTCCCTAAAATTGTAAGAAAGCAGCGCATGAATCAATATTTTTATTTAAAACAAAATTTGTCAATAAATTCGTCTTAAAAAAAATCTACCGCTGTAAGCTGTTTACTTCTTTTTGTTTCACAGTGCACTCGGACAATATGGTCAGATAAAGCCGACATTAAAAGAATTTTTTCACCTAAAATATACTTTTTGCTATTCATAGTCATCTTATAGTCGACTTTAAACTTATACCTGACTCGAAATTTAAAATGAGCCAAACGTCACTTTAAATAAGTCGGCTTTAAATTTCTCATATAATGTTTTGACGTTTGGGTTTGTTCGTTCAAATCAAATTACAAAAACACACTTAAGTCGAAACTTACTAATACACACTTAAAAATGGTGTTTCTGAATAACGAAAAGTTATAGTCGGCTTCTTTATTTAGTGCCGACTGTTACTAAAGTCGGCTATAGGCACTATTCATGGGCTCACTATGAATTTGCGCCGAGAATTTACCCCACTTTAGCTCGCTAGTTATGCGTGCATGTAACATTTCCGTGAACCAAATTTAGACAGATTAATTAAGCGATTTGCCAGCTATTTGAAAGAATATTTCAAGGTGAAAAATATGGTACATCTTGATAGATCAAAACAATATACGTGGGCTGAAATATCCCGGGATTTTTAATAAAAACAAACGTTTCTAGGCAAACTTATATTTATTCCTCAACATAGTTGCCTTCGAGAGCAATACACTTGGTATGCCAAGTTTCCAACATTTCGATACGCCTTGGTTTCAGCGATGACTTCCTCATTCGATCTGAATCTCTTTCCCTGGAGCCACTGCTTGAGGTTTGGAGACAGATAATAGTCGCTGGGAGCCAAGTCTTCAGAATACGGTGGGTGAGTGACCAGCTCGAATCGTGATTGGTCCAATTTGGCCATCGCTTTCAAAGACCTGTGTGCCGGTGCGTTATAATGATGGTACCGGACTTTGTTCTTCGCCATTTGAGGCCGTTTTTTTCTCTATTTCGTCATTCAGTTTGTCCAATAACGCTGCATAATACTCTCCTGTGACTGTTCTTCCCTTCCGCAAATAATCGATGAAGATGCCATGTACATCCCAATAAACTGAGACCAAAACTTTCCCGGCCGAGCATTGGTCTTTTGGTCGGCTTTCGTGGCTTTCCAGCCACTCTGCGGACTGCCTATTGGATTCAGGCGTATGATAATGGACCCGCGTTTCATCCATTGTCACAAAACGTCGAAAAAAGTCCGCTTGATTACGCTGCAACAACGCTAAACCAACGCTCTGCTGCTTTTGGTCGACGGTCAGCAAACGTGCAGATTGCTTTTTTATCTCCATAACATCGTGCAAAATGTATCCCGCCCCCTCTTTTGAGATACCCACGGCCTCAGCTTACTCGCGCAACTTCACTTTTTGATCACTCAAAAAGATTCGATGCAAATGCTTGACGAGTTCCGCTTTCGTAGCTTCTTTTGGCCCTCCAGAGCTAGATGCGTCTTAGGTGCTTGTACGACCCATTTTAAATTCACTAAACCACCGATAAACTGTTGTTCTCCAAAGAGCAGATGTGGGATAATATTTCATCAAATGTTATCCCACATCTCCTGTTTTTCCATTATTTTTACTACGGCAAAAGTAGCGTCACTCAAACGACTGTAGCTTGCAAACGAATGGACGAAATGTCATAAACTAGTGACGGGTAAGCCTCTCGCAATCAGTCATAATCAATTTCTAGTGGCGTCCAATTAAAAAAGTTCTCAGCCCAAGTAGTAAAAGCGAATGTCAGTTGTGTTTTCTCCTTCTGAAGTATACACTAAAGAAGTCAGAAGCTCTAAACAGTTTAAAATAAACTTCCATCTAGCAACTTATCAGACGAACGGCTGTGCTTACCAATTATTTATTAGTATTCGGATGATGCTCGATATGCGTTGAAATGATGACAACGAAAAGAAATCTACAGTCTTGAGTAACTTGAAAACATATCTTCAGTAAATTACTCGCGTATTAACATACTCTTTAAATAAAAAACCCCATAGAACTAAAGGTAGAATTTGAACTTCTTTAAAAGTCAATTCATAAATGCTCATTTGTTACTCGATGCCCATATTCCTATTCGTCTTCAAAATGTATAGCAGTGAATAACCAACTTGTAGTGTATACCTATGTAAGCAAGTATCTTTTGAAATACTCGTATTAATAAATATAAATTTCATATAATTTATAATCTAATAGAACTTTAAGATAAATATTAACTACTCTACTGATATGCAATTGAATGTTCTTTATCTAAACAAATAGCATTATTTTACCATATTCTTAATTTTATTTAAAAAAAAAACTAATTCTTAACTAAAACAAAAAAAATTCTTTCTCTTTCTTTTATTTTCTCTTGCGGCTTACAGTTTGCGTACAATGGCCAGAAGGTAAGACTTGTTTGAAAAATGAATAAATACAAATATTTCCATTTCACTTTTATTTAGTTTTATTTTAACTTAAGGGTTTCTTGTGTAAAATAAAATGATATGACAAAAACAAAAAAGGGCAATGCTAACACTTTCCAGACTTTTACCGTAGGCTTAAATTAACACTATAAAATAATATAATAATATGTGTAGATAATAATTTAATTTTTTTCAAAAAGCGATCTTTATGTTTTATTTTAACTTTTTTTGCACCGTGACAGAAGCCAATATGAAAGTTGTGTTTTAATTTTCCTTATTATTTCATACAATTTAAAGTTTTCTTTTTTTTAAGAAAAAGCATACTTTCTTTACATAAAAACGAAAAAAGCATCGATTTGTTGGCAGCATAATATATTAAACATACATACATATAAATATGTTTTTTTTTTTTAAGTAATATATGAATATTAACTTTTGTGTTGTTTCTATTTTTTCTATTGTATTTATTTTTGAAAACTTTTTGTTATATTTATGTTAAGTAATTTTTTTTTTACTATTCTAATGGTTTTTTTTAAATATTGTTTTTTTTTTTTAATGAAGTTAAATGGTTTGTCGGTTATGTTGAAATATTGTTAAAGAAAAAACAAATTAAACAAAAAGATAAATTTTATATTAATATGAAATTGCTTTTAATATTAATTGTTATATGAGTTGTAAAGTTCCTTTGTAGGTCGCATAATAATAATATTTTTTTTTTATTATTATTTTATTTGTTTGACCTTAAAACTTTTATATTAGGTTCTAAAAAGCGAGTTATGTTTCTCTTCTCATGCATATTTTTTTTTTTTCATTTAATTGAGATATGTACGTACATGTTTACTTTTGGGGTTGATGTTCATTTCGTGATTTATCTGTTTTGTGTTTATTTAAATTTTTGTTTGATTTCTTTGGGGGAAATTTAAGATTGTATGAGTTGCTGTGCTAGTTTTGGCAAAGGAAAAAACAGAATTAGAATGGTATATTAACCTTCATCGGATCAATAGATTTAAAATCACGTTTAAGGAAACGCTTTCTGGCGGATTATGGAGCTAAGGTTCAGGGTATTTTCTCTATAACTGCCCGAACACAATGCATGCCACGGCCGCGTAGTATGCCGCGCTGTCAAAGAAGTAATATATAGAAACTCAATAGTGCGCCCACAATGAGGTTGTTGCCGCGTAGTATGCCGCGGCCGCGTAGTACAAGTTGGCCAACTTTTAACTTTTGCGCGCGGCGTTTGACAGCTCTCTTAAAAATTAAAGAAATGGAAGGGGACGACGAAGAAAAAGATTTGGAAAGTGAAATATTGTTTTATTTTAGTTATAGTTTTTACAAAAAAAATAGTTTTCGCAATATATTTTGTCAATCTAAACAACAAAATTCCAACCAGCTGAGTTTAAAGTGGAATTTATTTAACATGCCGCGCAGCACCATTGTGGGCGAATTTTTATGCGTACATGGCGACAACATTTGACAGCGCGGCCTCTTTACTACTGTAGTAATTCGTCAATTTTGTTACCAGACTCGATTAGCTCAACAACTGGACAACACGGTTGCTCCCAACGAATATTTAATACAATTTCTAAGAGGAGGGAGGAATGGTAAAAACTTCTGCCTAAGCGTTTTATGATTTTATATTTCACCTGGGACCCTTAAGAACTAATGACATAGTTCTAGATTTAATTTCCGATAGCGTATGTTCTTATCTGTAATAATAATTTAGGTATACAGAATGTCTACAATAAAGAGGAAGATTCGTCCGTGGCACTTGGTTGCAGATATTCTGTGCTAGACAGACTGGGCCCTGCACCTTTGCCATCGCCACTTCTGGCTTACCTTTATTTTTAATCTCTAACATCTGCTTTACTGCCTTCTGTCAACAAATTTCAGAACACTATTCAGTGACTTTTAAATACTTGCTTTGCTTTACCAGAACATACTCGCGGCATTTGAGGACATTTCTTTACGTGCCTTTAGACAATGTTACAATGAAAATTATTCATTCCACAAAAGGGTTTTTTGTTTTGCATAAATGTAACTAAGGCTCTTTAAAGATTGGTAACCCTACCTTTAACTCTTACAGCAACCTGAACATTAGAAAACACTTTTGCGGCAACAACTTTTGCTATTTCCCACGAGCATACATATGTATGTAGCTGCAATTAACTAACACAACTATGTTGTTGCCAAGAATAGTTATTTTTGCCAACAGAATGAACGGTAGTAGGGACGAAATAATATCTAAGTGGCTCAGAATTTGTACCACCCTCGCGAATTAGAAAAAAAAAACTGTGGTTCAAATTTTGAACCAGCTGCGCTGTAAGAGTTAAACCTCCACCTTGATCCGATGAAAGTTAATTACGATGGATTTCAGCAAATATCTTTGGGAACACATGACGAATACGTGACGGTTTTTTTTTTCGTTTTTGAAACAGAATTCTTTTTTTCGAATACTTTTTGATTTAGTTACGTTGTTTTGTGTTTTTTTTTTAAGTCCTAAACAAAATCTGTTCAAATAATTAAATAAAAAAATTATACATCATATATATTATCACAAAAAAAAAAAGGTTACCGACTACCGATGACTTGGCCATTCTTGGGCGCTACCGTCGGTGCTACACCCATGAATCCAACAGCTGCTCCAACAGCAGCACCACTAGCACCGACAACACCACTAGTATTAGCACCACGTGCCGCTACACAAAGACGGAGGTATATAAAGTAAAAAAAGAAATTAAAAAAAAATTAAATTAAAGCGCCCCTAAAGAGAGACACGAATAAAAGCAAAATTCAAATCTTTTTCTACCGAAGGAAAAAGAAATTATTAATTTCTACTTTTTATTGAGTTATAATTTTTTTTATTTTTATATTATACTTTTATCTTTATTTATTTCGAATTTTAATTTTTCGCATAAAACTAAAAAAAGAAGATTGTTATGATTGCATTTCTAACCCCCTGTCGAATGTTGAATGCTAAATGAAAATTATTTTTGGAATCGATTTTCTTTTACGTTTTATACTTATTTTTATCGTTATCATCAACGTGAATATGAAGCTTTGTTGTAATGAAAATAAAAACCAAAAAAAAAAAAAAAAAACATTCAATTGAGATATTGTGTGGTCTATATAATAATTTTGTTTAAATTTTTTTTTTTGTCTGTAATCAATGACGGTACAATGTTATAGCCCATTTTGCACGCTCTCCATTAACATTTATACATATACATAGAACTTCGCCAGCAAGATAAAACCAAAAAAATATTAAATATGTATATTGAAATAGTGTTATGTGTAATTCAGAAGTTGAAATGATCGATTTAAATAAATAAAAAAAAAAACTGGGTAATGTCAGAAAAAATGCACGAATGCATGGTAATTGAATAAAATATAAATAAATGTTCGATACGATTTTGATTGAAGCGATTGACCTATAGAATGTAAATGCAATTTAATTATTACACATACCTTTATAAGCATTCAAATCATTTATTTTATTTTTAATACTATATAAGTATATTTAAAAGTAAAAAAAAGAATACACAAAAATTAAATTGGCGGTGGTGGGGGGAGAGTTTCCATTTTTTTAGTCAAGTATTTGATTGCAGCAGTGCGTATTTATTTTTTTGCATTTTATTTTGTCATTAAGATTTATATCGGCCAATTAGTCTGGAGTAATTATATTTGGTTTATTTTTTTTATTACTTTATTAAATCGTGATTATATTGTAAGCTTAAAATAAATAATTCTTCAATGATACTCAGAAAATCGATAAAACTCATTAAAATGTTGTAAGTGATAGGTAATTTAAATCCTGTTAAAAGTTAAACATTAATGGGAGATTGTTGTTTTTTTTAATATCGAAAATATGTAATTGTGGGAGGAGTTAATACGTGTTTAAATGCGCTAAGATTTTGAAAAATATCGTTATTTTTAGAAAAAAAACAACTGAAAGAAAGGTCATTTTTTAAACCTGATGGTATAAGTATCTCGTTTTTATCATAAGTCGACATAAGTGGATATCGCTTCTTGCCACAAAATTCACAAGTGTATGTTCTTAGGGGAAGTAATAACTAAAGAGTGGATGTTTTAAGCATAGTAACAAATTGCCAGTTGGTGAAGCGCAGGGAGTCTTCTTTTGTGATGTTTCGGCCAAAGGAGTTCCATTTGTATTGCACTTTTAAACAGTTGCTTCAAAGCACACTGCAACCTCGACGGCAAGTCACATAGGAGTGCATCGCCTGACATAAAAATTATACCAAATTTAATTTACTAAACAAAGGAACCGGCTATCTAATGCTATGGCAGCGATAATGTGTACCATTCGAAATACTAGATTTGCCGCCCTGTTCGGTATTCCACTTTTAGTGAATTCAAGATTCAACTACCAAAAGTGGAATAAGGTGTTCTGTATTCCGAATGAAATTATGAATTGTGGATTGTATGTTCGAAAGTGAATATTTTGGTATTCTACATTCCAATCGAAATCACAACTGTAAATTCGTGTTCTGCAGTCCGAAAATTATTTGTTTTTAGTGAATTTAATTCACTTGAGTTTCTTGACGTGAATTGAATTCACATGCCGTTGTTAAGTGAATTAATTAATTAATTTGATGATCAGAATCATTTTGAAAAATGTGATTTTTTACTCACATAAGACTTTTCATTCAATAATTGATTTGTTTAATACAAAAATTAAGGCAATAGATTAATTCTCTTGAGTTACTTGGAAAAAAATCAAGATTTTGTTAAAGGGGAAAGCGTGTACTAAGGACTTGTGGAGTGAAGTTCTTTCAACGACTGAATTAAAAAAGTTATGAAATTGTAGTTAACAATTTTTATTAACAAAACAAAACATTTTTATACATTTTTTTAAGGGGTAAGGCGAATATTTGTATACCATTAAATCAATCTATAATCCCCCGGAATCCCTTTATTTTCGAAAAACAACAACTTTACTTCTTCCATCTGCGTACTATGCACTTCGAACACAACTTGCATTGCAAAATGTTTAACATCCCGTCGAGAACATTGCTGACTGGCCAAGATCGAAATCATTTCCCACTGACCTTTGGTAACATCCTTCAGCCTCGCAATTTTCATAAATCATATAAAACAAAATAGAATCCATTTTTAATAAAATAATTGTTTTGTAAATTATTAATTCACTTTCAGAAAACAAAAACAAGGAACTGAAAATCTCAAATAAATTTCAAATGATCTAACAGCTGATTTGACATTTCAAACAAATGCATTCGAATTGGGTTCCAAAAAATTCGAACTCACTCGGAATGCAGAACACTGAACTTCATTTCGAGTGAATTCCAGATTCCATTTGAATCCACTTTCATTCGAAATGTAGAACATGACGGTTAATGATTATGTAGTTTCAGTAACGACATCATAAAATCCCAACAGCATTCGTACCACATGAACCATATAAACTCATTTTTGTGGGTTAATCAATTATTGTAAACGTTTCAGGTTAAAAGCTTGCATTAAAATGAAACCAAATCATCCATCTATTATATCTGGGTGCAATTTAAGTTCCTTTGATATTCAGTCCGCTGTTTTATGGAAATTCCTGCAGATACATACTTGTACTATTCGTATGAACTACAAGCAAAGGATGCTCCTGACTTCCTTCTGATGATTACTTAAAACTATATTACACTTTGTACAATATTATGAACACATATAATAACCACTCGTATACTAATTATATTTATTGCCCGTTGTGAAAATACTTGTATCTTATTATTACATACTCGTACACACCCTGCTTAGCATTGCCAAAAATTTGTTTTGTTTTGTTTTTTCTTGTTATAAGCTTTATACATACATATGTTAAGTATATGTACATATCGAAAAATTTATTATTACACTAGGTACTCAAAAATATTTATATACCTACTAATTGCATGTATAACTAATTGGTTCTTATTTTTGTTTCTTTTTTTATTTTTATGTTGTGTCCAACTTTTTTAACACCTGCACGATTGTTTTCTATAACAAACAAAAAAAAACTCAACGAAACCAAACAAATATTAAAACACTGAAACATGAAATCAATTAGCTGCTGCAATACGTGGAGTACCCATACAAAGGGCGGGAGGTGGTGCAAGAGCTCTATACCCATCACCGAGTGCTTCTTCGGCTGCTACTGCGGCTGCAGCAGCATTTGCTGCAGCTACCGGAAGATTACAAACTCCAATGTCTGCTGCAGCAGCAGCAGCGGCAGCAAATGCTTTGCATGGATTCACACCGTAAGTAGATAGATATACACACCACGTAGAAAATGATATTAGATATATGTGAGCGCACACACTTTGCTTTAAATAAATACGAAACATTTTATTAACTCGATTTGAACAGGAGAGCATGAAATCAAATACAAACAGTTGCACACCGACTAGACTATGCATGGTTTTATTTAATTGTTACCATAGAATGATAGTTGTGTCTGTAAATATTGATTTAATTATATGTTTCAGTTTGGAATTTATTCCAGTACTTGCACACAATTCTTTTTTTTTTTAACAAAACAAAATGTTTCTTTGTTTTATTTTATTTATTTTAGAGATGAGTTTAATCCACACATTTACACGACATCTGTTAACGTCTCAGACATCTGTTAACATTTATGTACATTATTTATTTAGTTTTAAAACAAATGGAAAAGAGTAAACAGTCGACAACTGAATAAGTAGTTCACACAACTCATGTAACTCCTGCAACTTTTTCTGTCATTTTACGATCGATTTTCTAAAAGAATATGGTTCAAGTTACAAATATTGACATCCTGATCATTTAAAAATGTTGTATAGAGCGCAAGTTTTTACGCTAAATAGTTCAAGACACTTAAGGGAAAAAAACGTTGTTTTTTCGAAATTCTTGATTTTTACTTTTAAAGCCTGAACACAGGTCAGTTGCAATACTAAGCTACTTTCCAACTACATATTTCTTTCGGCGATATTTTGCTATTTATCTTACAAAGAAATGTAAAGACTTAGTAAAAAGGTATCAAGTGGGGTTACGATTCGTAGACCCTTTCTGTCAATTACTAGGTCTTGCCAGACCTTTTCCACATTTAGAACCAGTTTTTCCTAAGTAATTATGTAGCTTTCATTACTAAATTTCCTGGCCTTGTCAGCATATAAATTTTTAATGCTTTAGTATAGACAAAAATAATTAGATGTACCTAAGGGGGTGCAAACAAAAAAATGATTTTCTACAACAACGCCTAGAGTCAATGGAATAAGTACATATTTCGTCCGGAAAAAAAGTCATTTTTACCTTTACACAGCGCTGTGAGAGCCACACATCAACAGCTTAGAAAAACTAACGTAAAATTTGCAAAGTAAACGACAAAACGCAAAGGAAACCCAAATTTTTATGCACTACCTACGAAAAATCTTTGCAATATCCCTGCTATGTAAAAAAAAAAAACTTTTAATTACAAAAGAGAAATAATAAAAACTCCATAATAACAAAAAAATATTAAATTATTTCATTGTGTTCCATTAATTTCCATACAAAATGTATGAAGGTCCAGTCAGGCCTATTCCATTGATGGAAGGGTTGTAAAACATCCGTTGACAGAAGGGTTAAACAAGTTGCGATACGTGTCTCATGATTTGACAGATGTCTGAATTGTCGGATTGTGGAAATTAATTATCAATGAAATAAGCCCTTAAAAAGTATCGAATGAAAGTACATTGTACTTTGTATTTCAATATCTAAAAAATTCATCATTACTTGACATTTTGTAAGTCTAAGTATATTCAAAAGTGCAGTCGTCCGAGAAGGGTGATACTTTCTTACTATTTTCTTTAATAAAATAATATTCTTTCTTTATTGAAATTTGTTCAGCAAACTGTATTTTCGTTTTATTTCTTCGTGAAAAGAATCCCATTTTCAAATAAATATATACAAAATGCGCACGAAGTACGTAAATAATAGCAAAAGAATCACCTGAATCCACACAGACTATTTGAACACGCTGTGACTTTATGTTCCTCAACGATGAAATGCAATGTATAGAGGTACCACTACAAATCGACCTTCTATTGGTTATATGTAACATAAATGGTACAGATGGTTGCATTCCTTTTACCTTATTTAATTTTATTTTTTACAACGAATCTTACCTCATCCGCTCCCGGCCAGTAGATTGACATGTTCTTCTGAAACACCATTTCTGCAAAACAAAAAGGATGACTCTTATTGAAAACGAAACTGATCGTCCTTTATTTTTAATATATGCTCGTATGAAGATGCATATGTACATACATTCTTTTAAAATAACATAGTCGACAGAAATATTACATTTCGTAAAATGTCAGAGCTGAGTTCCGGAAAAATTCGCTGTTGACTTTTTAAATATTTTATAAAGGCCTTTAAGATATCCTCTAAATATCTCCTAGTTTAAAGCCGACCTAGTGTGTATTTGTAACATTTTAAACCCCCTTTTTCAGTCGAATGAAAACGTAAATAAATCAACATTATCCCCCAAAATGTGTGATTCTACTGCTATCCTCTATCTCCGTTCGCCAAAGATGGTCCTTTATTCACCCGAAATAACCTGCCATTTTTATTTATGTAGGAAATAATCCAAAGTTTTACATGTCTTAGCCTATTTTTCCATCTATCAACATTTTATGCCCAGTGAGATTCAGTAAAACCTCCCCCATATAACCGCCATACAAAACCCCACTGAATTTCAGATTCAAGTTAAAGTATCTAAATTATTTATAAAAAGATTGAACTTGCTATTTCACATTACCAATAACATTGTGGGAGTTAATACATCCTAACAGTTACGATGCTATGGCAATGGCTTTTAAGGTTATGACTAGCAAAGATTACAAAGTTCTATGACCTTTATGTCGGAGAGGGAGTGTAACAAAGTGAAAGACATTTACTTACGTAACGTTACGTTATTGGTTTATCTTTAGTATTTTCAGTCATTTCGCTGTTTCTGTTGCTGTTGCTGCTAGGGGCTATAAAATAAGCCAACGATGGCGTGGCTTCCTGTTATCAGTTCCAGGAATATACCCGTGCACAACCGTTAGCGAGAATAAAAGTACACTTTGTTGGCACTGGTTGTATTGAAATGTATGTACACTCTTTCATTTTCTTTGAGAGTTATAAGTAGATTTAGCTTTTCCATCAGTCAACGTTCCTATGAAATAATAGAATAAATAAATGTGTAAGAGAAAGAGTAATACACATTTATTAACTTCTTGATAACTATTCTGCGAGTATGATTTGAATGCCATTAAAATGAAGTGATGTAATTTTTTTTTTGTTAATCTCACCTTTCGTGAAAGTTTCTCAAAAGTGGAGGGATGTGCAAGTACAGTTAACGATCATAACAAAAAAAATTAAGTTTTTTTTTCCTTTTTATTTTAATTGCGTCTTTTATCCAAACTAAGTCTAAAGAAATTTGTTTTGGTTACAATCCTTGCTCTATTTTGAAATCTTTTGTGTATTGAATATCAATTATAAAACATTGTTTAACTTTGGAGATTGAAAAATATTAAGCTTGTAGGTCGAAGATGGATTCTTTATTAACGCGCTTTACTTCGCACTACACGATTGAGTTCTACTTTTCTCTATTAATCGTAGCCAAAATAAAAAGCCACAATAAAAATTATAAAATCACTTTTCTTACCAATTATTTTTTTACGCTCAACCCGTTTTCTGTGATCTGGATAGTGACAGTAACAGCGTTGCCGATGTGGCACGATCGTGCCATTATGGCATTTTTTGATTAAAATGGCACGGTGGCACTTTAAGATTTCATATGGCACCATTTCACATCGTTTTTGGTATAAGTAAAATAGGTGGAATCACAAAAATATTCCTTAAAAGAACAATTTTTTTCAAACGCTTTTTGCATTTACTCACAATATTTGCATACGCTGCGCTGAAAACATTCATTTTCGATTATCCTCATTGGTGCCAACTCCTTATCTGCCAAATTATTTTTTAGTTTGAATCATTTGAATGTTATCGGAGAAATGTGTCATAACGTGTTATATTAAGAAGACTGAAAAAATGTGTTTTTCTATCTATTTATGCTGGTGGCACGCAATGGCTCAAAATGGCACCTTTTTTTGCCAGTGGTGGCACGGAAAAAAAATGTTCTGCGGCAACGCTGGACAGTAAGCGTAAGTTCAATGTTGCATTCAACAATGTGGTACGATTTGTATATAAACTGCGAAGATATGATCATGTCTCTGAATATACAGTCAGTGTCTTCAATACGCCATTAGAAAGTACCTTCACTTTAAAATCCTTATGTTTTTATTTGACTTAAAATTAAATAAAAGTCCTCAATATCTCTTTCAGAGACTACAAAGTGACTGTCGTTGGAGGCATAGATTTTTAGTTCGTCTCGATACGTTTCGATACGATAGAATAGCTGTCCATTATGACTTTGGGCAAGGTTTCGGTCATTACAATTTTACCGACTTGGTCCTAGTAGCTTATTATTAAATCACTTTTATCGAACAGTGTTACACAAAATGTCAAATATATATATAATATTATGAAAATAATTGGGCAGAAAATGATGTCTTCAAAGGGGAAAAGATAATAATCAAAAATAAAAGCTTAATTGAAAAATTTCTAAATACAAATATCCTTTTTTTTTCTAACTATTCAAAGTAAAATAAATACATACTACAGCTGAAGTGCCACTATGCCCAATTGCCCAGTATTGCCAAGTGTACATTAAGAGAACTTAAGCCGCAATATTCGTTTTTTTATGCGCACTTTTTCTTACCCTATATAGGTTACAAAAAAAAAACGCCTGTTATTCTTCTTATGAATTAAAATTAATTTTCGATCGATTTTAAGATATGTCTGACTTACACAATACTAAAGTATGTAAATGTTTCTGACATTCTATTCACTGCGAAAGATTATTTTAAAGCATCTTTGTGTAAATCTTTGCGTCGGTAACTACATTTCTCGAAGAGCTTGAATCTTAGCTGCTAGTAAATAAGGATAGGTCTGTGGTCATCTGTGCATACCAACATATATTGTAGCGCACAAATTTCAGATATACTTGCAAGGATAAACATTTTAACACTCCAATGTTACACATAACTTTTGTGTAGTTTATTGGAAATACTTTTCAAAGAATTCAAAGTAATACGTCTATTTCTAATGGGCCACGTCCGTTCTTCAAATATTTGTTACTTTATATACAGCACCGCTAAAGCTAAGATGGAAAACATAAACTACAAATGGCTATCGATCTTATTACAATCACCTTTTTTGGTTGCCCATGTTAAATATAATACTACATATTTGGAATAATAATTTTATTTTAAAATGTCAAACCAAAAAAAAATTAATTTAATTAATTCGTGCACAAGTTGTCTAATTAAAAACCTTATCTATATCATAGCGAAAGAAAAAGGTCTTATATTACAAATGATTCTCTTTATTAGTGTCATCGTGACAGAAACAGTGATACCAAACTAGCGTTCTTTTATAAACTATTTTTCGTGCTGTATAGAAAATAGCAAAAAAAAGTCGGAAAAAATTACGACTTTATTCTAATCTTTTTTTTTCTATTAGATGTCAAAATGTCGGTACCGTGGTGTAGTGGTATGTGCGTTGGACTACTACGCAATCCCAGCCCGGATTCAAGACCTTAAAGTTTTTTCACGGTGCCACCTCTTTCGAATGTCTGACAAGCAATCATTTGTCAATGAGCTTCTCAACTCGCCGTTCGGAGTCGGCAAAAACACTGTAGGTCCCTTCCATTCTTGCAAAAATATAACACGCACATACATATAATTGCGAGAAGCAGGCCCATGTTCACCCCGAGCCGTAGCGCCACCTAAAGTAAAGATATCAAAATTATTTTTACAGACATTTCTTTTCAATGCAATTTTTTTTATTGCCAACATTACATGTAAATGCTATTAAATAAAAAAAAGGAGAATTTAATTCAACACATTTGGACACAAAAAAAAATGAATTTCCCATTATTTACTCGTAACAGTTAACAAAGAATGGTTGACATAATTTCCGATTTCATGACTGGTTTGCTATCGGTATCAAATCGATTGGCATAAATATTTCTACCCAAAGCTTTACATGTAAAAAAAATTGAATACAAATTTAAATTAAAATTGTCAACCTTTGCTAAAAAAAAAAAAAAAACCCACTACTAACCGAGAAAGGGACAATCAGAGATAAAAATATTATTTCCAATGAATGGAAATAATAAAAATATGAAAGCCTTCATCAAAAAGCATTTCGATAGAACAAACATACTTGTACATAAATTTGTAAGGTTTTTATTGTTATCTAAAGCATTTCAATGAATTTAATCATAAAGAAAACTTATTGAAGTGAGAGAGGGGTTGTATATAAGGAAAAAAAGTATAAAACTAATGGAAATTGGGTAAAAGTTGTCCCTTTTCCACCGGAAGTTGAAAGCAAAACAATAACAAATGAATTCAATCGATGGACAGCGGCAATCCATCAGTTTGATACACTTATACTGAGTTATGGGATTCTTAAGAGGATTTTTATGTTTCCAATAAAAAGAAAAGAGGTTGGAAAGGTTAAGTTGGTTTTGAAACGGAAACCAAAAATCTATGAAATCATTCATTAGCAGAAGCGATAAAACAATTGAATTGAAATTAATTTGTGAATTACATTTTATCAGTTAAATAATTTATTTATAAAGGGTGATTTTTTAGCTGGTTTGGTTTTGGCAACACTGGTTTTGACAGCTGACGTGTGTTTAGTACCTTGTGTCACTGTCAAACAGCTTCAGTTTGGTTTGCAATTTAACCATGGATCGTCTTACAAATGAACGACGCTTGCAAATTATTGAATTTTACTATCAAAATTCGTGCTCGGTTCGAAATGTTTTTTTTATCGATTTATCGAAAAATTGTGTTCAGCGATGAGGCTCATTTTTGGTTGAATGGGTACGTAAATAAGCAAAATTGCCGCATTTGGAGTGAAGATCAGCCAGAAGCATTGCAACAGCTACCAATGCATCCCGAAAAAGCCACTGTTTGGTGCGGTTTATGGGCCGGCGGCATTATTGGGCCATATTTCTTCAAAGATGATGCGAATCGCAGCGTTACTGTCAATGGTGAACGCTACCGAGCGATGATAACAAACTTTTTTTTGCCCGAAATGGAAGTTCTTGACTTGCATGATATGTGGTTTCAACAAGACGGTGCCACATGCCACACAGCACGCGAAACAATGGCGCAATTGCGAGGCGAGTTTGGTGAACAGTTAATTTCACGTTTCGGGCCGGTCAATTGGCCGCCTAGATCGTGCGATTTGACACCATTAGATTATTTTTTGTGGGGGTATGTCAAGGCTAATGTCTATAGGGACAAGCCCGCTTCGATTGACGCACTGGAAGCCAACATCCATGCATTCATTCGTGAGATACCGGCCGATATGTGTGAAAGAGTATGCCAAAATTGGACTCAGCGGATGGGCTACCTGAGACGCAGCCGCGGTCAACATTTGCATGAAATTATCTTTAAACATTAAATTGCAAGGTTCAAACTATCGATTCAAATAAATATTTCATTCATTTTTTCGAATTTTTTGTGTTTTTTTTTTAAAAAAAGTTCTCAACCTCTTAAAAAATCACCCTTTAGATATACAGTACATATGAATGTACATTGTACTCTTAAAAATAAATGAGGAATCAGTCATTTGGAAAGGGACCCTTTTTTTATGATGGGGTGAGGGAATAATGGGTTCAAAGGTAGAATTGAATTTAGGATTCCGTAGTGCTGCAATCGAAATCTAGCGAGATAAATATTTATACGGGTACATATAAGACTAGCTTGCTACTTAAAATGTTAAAAATATCCTGATGTATATAGAATCCAGCTGTGTATTAATTTACGTTTGAAATTGTGCTAGTCCTTTGAATCGTGTTTTTACACAATTTAAACTTTAATTCTTAAATTTTCGCTTACATATATATTGTCCCTAAATTTTCAAAAGAACCCGTTTGAACAAAAATAATACGATTTCCGGAACAGCCTTATTTTTCGCACAGAAAAAAAATTATAGATGGCCAAGATGTAATAGAAAAAAGCAACGAATACTAATCTTAAAGCTCAATCACAACGCAATTATTTATTTCATCTCAAGGTATGACTTTGATCAATGGTGACGCCGGTCTCACGCACAGGGGTTTTCAACTGAAGATTTTTCGAGACGTGTTGCTAATAGTTCATGTTTTTTTTTAATATATGCTCTTTGACAATCAATATTAAAATTCATAAAATTTTTTAATTAGAGCATTAAAAATAACAATGTTTTTAGTAATACATTTTTTTAAAATTAAGAAAAAAATAAAAAATCACATATTCATAAAGGATAATAACACACGCGGTCTCACAGACCAGTAAGTCACCATTGGCGGGTTAATCTTCAGGTCATCTAAATTAAATATATACCCCAAATTATACATACTTTAAGTCTTCAGTGATAAATACGGACAGGAATTATATAATAAATAAAATAAATGCAATTTGTTTAGGGAGAAAGAAATGCAATCAGTTAGTTTGTTTCTTCTTATATTTTATGAATTTAATGAGCTATAAGAATGCTCAAACGCAAACGATTAAATTGAATTTTGCTTTTACTGAAATGCTCTCTCTTTCTCAAATATATTCAATCAATTTTGTATTTAATTTTTATTCTGACATTTCTCTTTCGATACAGCATGTACTATGATCCATTCTTAGCTGCAGCCGCTGCAACAGCTGATCCAAATCTTCGCTTCCAGGTAATTACAAATTAACGGTTATTTAATAGTTTAATCTTTTTTTTAAACTTAGCGTATCTTTGTTTTGTTTCACTCGTAGTTATTTTTCTTAGATTTAGGTACTCTCTCGTCCTTCACTTATTTCTTAATTTATTAAAAAAAAAAAAAAAAACAAAAAACAAACACAAAAAAAATATTGTCCATGAAAAAATAAATATTTCTTTCAGGCAGCCAAACCGGTCACGGAGGTACCCGCACAACCAGCAATGTTAAATGTAATTTTAAATATTTATCTACAAATATTTACAATTGAATATTATTTTATATACTTACATGATTTTGCATTCGATTTATTGTAGTTCTTATATATCGGATATAATGAACTCTTTTGTTTCCAATTAACATTTTTACATACTCGGACATATACATTTTTTTATTTTTTATTAATATTTTGTTTAATCTCTATAATGATGTGAGAATAATTAATATTGTGGCCTTAGTGTTATTTTTTATTTGTATTTATGGTGAATACGGGTTAGCGTATATCTTTTTTTAGTGTCATTATTTGTTTACCTCTGACTAAACTGTATTTGAATATTAGACAAACATACATTCATAATTCATCAATCACCATCCATTTAAAAGGAAATATATAAATATCTAACTTTTATTGATTCATATTAACTCTTGGTTGTGGTTTAAAAAACTAGTGCAACGTTTGACAAAACTACACACATGGATAAAAAAAGGAGCCAAAATTGAACTTTAAAATAGTATAATGCACAAACATAATACATACCTACAGCTGTGTTCGATAAAATAGCAGTGCGTTTTTAAAATCTCTGGATTCTATCTTTCAAGTCATGCCTACCTTGGTTTTAGAAACCTTTATTACAGAAAATGGTTTAACTTGACCGAAATAACAAATCAGCAAAAAAATGTATACAATTTCGCATCACATTTTCAATGTAAATAGTTTAACGAACTTTTAAACGTTTACGAGTAAATCAGCTGTTCTTTAAAAATAACAATGTAGTAAGTTCTTCGTGAACTCAAATGTTAAATTGAAATTGTTTAATACGTTGCTCTTTTTTAATTAAATGTAAGGTTATTCGTTATGATTTTTTTTAACCCTTTCGGTACTAACGGGACACATATTTCCCATTAGGAGTTCGCGTTTTACGAGAACACCGATTGTTATTAATTTTTGTCCCATCAGTGTTTTACAGGCAATGCGATCATTTACGTATGCTTTGATCCCGTTATGTGTTCGTGCACAATCTAGTTTGAGTTTTGTAATTATATTCCGGGATATTTTCTTTGTACTGAGATATCCTTTTTTGAAATGTGCAATAAGACACATTACTTTGACCATAAGACACCGTACCGAAAGGGTTAAGTAATAACATTGTTTTAGTCGCAGAAATAACAGTAAGAAACTAGAGTCCAGATTAAAAGCAAACATTCCGATGAAAGTTCCCTATCTGACAAAAAACAAGGTCTAACGCATAAAATGTGGCCAAGAAACACAGCCAGTGACCACTGTCAAAATGGAGAAGTATTCTCTGGACAGATGAGTCCAAAGTTAATATATTTAGTTCTAGGGGATCTAGGAAATATATATGTCAGAAGACCGGTTAATGGAAAATACCAGCTTCAGTATACTCTACCAACTATTAAGCATGGAGGTACCCGAATGATGATTTGAGCAAATTTATATTGCAATGGAGCAATGGAGAAATTACCCAATTCGTTTATATTGGAATTCTTCAAAATGTTTTACTACCGTATGCTGAAGAGGAAATGCCTCTTAAGTGGGTATTCATGCAGGATAATGATTCGAAGCATATGGCGGCGTAAGCAACAAAGAATGGATTTGAGGAGAATAAAGTCAATGTAATGTTATAGCCAACTCAGTCACCGGACTTAAATCCGTTTAAAAAAATCTTTGGACTGCCGTAAAAAAAAGCCTTGAAGACAGCTAAACCTAGGAATATTAAAAAAATCGTGGAAAAGATACCAGAATTTCATTAATAATATGCCACACCAGGGCAAGGCTGCTATAAAAAAATAATAGATAAACAACAAAACTATATTTGATAAATTAATGAAGTATATTTTAAAGTGCATTTGTGGATGCACTCCTATTTTATTTAACACAGCTGTACCTACATAGATCAAAATATATTTAGTTAATTTTTTAAATTATATATTTAGAGAGAATGATCGGACAATATCCATAAAAAAGTAGATAAATTGTTTTCCTCTTATTTTTTTCTATTTTTCTAAAAATATATGTAATAACAAAGCTTTTTTATGTTCTCTGTTAGACATGGATACGTTATTTAGTGAAACAAAAAAAATCATTAAGATTTGATTTGGTGTTGCATTGGAATGGTTCCAAAGGTAGTCGTCTCCTTTGGCTTCAGATGAAACCTACAAATTGAAAATGAGCGAAAAGCAGTGCACAGCTCTTACTTTAATGTTACTTTTTGTGCAATGGAATATTTATTTATTTTGGCATCATCAGCAAAATGGAAAATATCATAATAACCATTAAATTATGCTACTGCAACTGATGCTGCGGAAAATGTTATGTGTACATATGTATTTATTTATATTTTTTAACGTGGCAAATGCCAGAGTACTCGTACATCTCTGATGAAATTACGAGTTTTTTTTGTGTACATTTTTCCTCCTGGGTAATTTTTTTTGTCCTCGCACTTGGGAGTGCTATACCACTGGGTATGTGTTATTTAAAATAAAGGATGAGGTAACGTTGCGTGCTAATTTCGTTTCCTCACATTAACTTGGCTTCCGAATCTGAGTCTGAGCAGCTTTTGTTATCAGTTTTCTCGTTAACAAAATAAATACATAAATACGTATTGGGCTTCAACTAAGGTTTCATGTGTGTGTCATTGCTATATTTCTTAAACGAATTGAAGGGACCTGTGTGGTGATATTCGCTATGCCATAGCCAATAAATGACAGTTTCCGCCTTCAAACCGTCGGTCGGTGATCCTGGTGGCATTACAAAAATCCCTCTTTCCCTTACCGATGTTTGTTTTAAGATTTCGATATTTGAAATCATTTGTATCTGAGATCTTGGGCGCATCTCTAGATGCTCTGTAAATTTTTCTAGAGTTGCAAACCCTCTCTTTTACCAAAAAATGTCCATTTCAAGCCATCAATTGTAAAAACCAAAATCAAATCTTCCACTAGATATCACAATAGTAATTCTGCGCACATACTCGTAGTTCCAAACATACGCTAAAGATATAATTTTTTTATTAGTATTTTTTTTATTTCCCCCGTAACCGTAAATATTGAAAAGCAAAGGTTTTTCAAAATGTCTGACAAAAAAAAATACTATTTGCTCTTAAAAAAACAAAATAATACTTTTAATTCAATGAAACGGTAAAAAACAAATATGTTCGAAATTCAAATTACAGCGCCGCACAGTGACAGCGTTAAACAGTAATCCACATTCGATCAACCGCATCCAGGTTCCACAAAATGTTTTGGTAACAACATTGAAACATTACCTACGAGTTTAACTTTTTTTTTTTTGTTTGTTCTTGAATATCGTATTTGAGTAATTAACAGCAACAATTTATTTTTTTAAGTTGGTTCTAGTTCGTACCGTTTTATTTTTGCAAGTTGTGTGTTTGTTGCGTGTTCTTAAAATAAATGTATTTGCATGCAAAAGTTAGCCGTAGATTTGTTTTTTAATTTACTCGTATATAACAAGGTTCTACCTACCATAGACACATACCTACACGTATAGTCTTGGAGTGTTTTTCTCTTGCAAATTTATGGAAATAAATTTCCGACAGGGTTTCAATTGTAGTATTTCAGAGAAAGCACCCCGTCTGTGTGTTTCCTTTTATTTCATATAGCTCAAGTTATAAACTTCCTGTCTTCTTTTTTAGGTTATATGTATGTGTATAGTTGTAGCAAATATTTTTCCATAGCATGCTTACAAAATCAAATAACAAAAATTGAGATTAATGCTTTCATTACTGAGCCACATAACAGAACATGCGGTTTTGGTTACTTTCACTGCTCTGGCAATATTCTATTGTTCACGCTATGTCCTTTGTGTGTTTGTTGTTACCCAGTTCTTTGTAAAAATATCGTTGGACTATCACATTTATACTTATTCCTTTTTCTATCACTTTCACTACTAGTGTAGCTTCATTTTCCATTTTAGTGCAATTATTTGATACGCAAAAAAAGAAACAAAACGAAAGATCAAAGAAATGAAAATAAAACTTTGGAAAATAAATTTCTCTTTGTTAATATAGACTGCAGCACCTCTATTAAAAACGCCATTGTCACAGGCCCAACAGGCATATACCGCAGCCACCACGTATACAGCGGTAGCAGCACGCGCTTACGGTGCTGCCGCTGCAGCAGCTGCACAGCCCGCCTTAGCTGGCTATGCCACAGTTGCGGGGTAAGTTGGAATTTTCGAAGGACGAATATTCAGATTTGATGCTGATCTTGATTGGGAGGATTTGAAGTGATTTACATAAGTGTTTTGGTTATGAAATAAAAAAAGAAAAGCAACGCCAAATAAGACCTATAATAAGAAATTTGTTGGTTCCTACTATCAGGTCATCCCATAAGTAATGCGACATTCAAAGGACATTTAAAAAATACATATTATATACGTATGTATCTTTAATCCAATTACTAATCTAAATATTGAAAACTATAACCTTAATATGTAATGTATAATGTACATTACCTATGGGACGATGTATGTATAACTTTGTCGTTGCAATTGAAATCTTTTAACACACCGAAAATCTACCTTTTTACAATAACTCGTATCTGGTTTCCCTTTTGTGTATTCTTTATACACTCTGAGCCCATTTTATATTTTTAAACATATTTTCAACATTTATCTCTACAAACTTTGCAGGAAGTCATCTGTTATGCACTTAATCTTTCTTGCTATTAAAACTACTTGTATTTTTCCATTGAACTATAGCCTTTTCCTTTCTATTTTAAATGTATTCCGTTGTTCTTTTTCACAGCAACCGAACAAGAATAACTTCTCCCCCAAACACTCTTTCGAATCCAATGAATAAACATTCAAGATTTACTCTCAAGATTCAAAAAATCAGTCAAGAAAAGTCAAGCATCACTTCGTGTTTTCTGTTCCTTTTCTATCAATCAAATCATAATTAATACAATACTCATTCTATTTATCTATAAAACTATAGTTACGCCAGAGAATATGCCGATCCGTATTTGGGACATGGAATTGGACCAGTACCTGGATATGGGGTAACTTAAAAACACACAACATTAAGGAGATCGCCTGCTAACTTTCTATTTCTTTCTCATTTTAGGCACAAATGTATCGCGGAGGATACAATCGTTTCACGCCATATTAAGCATACACAAATATATATCTAAATCAACACTAATACTCATCTAACTAAATACTCAGCATAGGACTCTAAGGACAACACACACACAATTTTGAGAAACGCAAAAGAAATAAACTTTTCCTTTCTCTAATATTTCTCTCACCACAAAAAGAAAAAAAAAAGGAAAGGAACTTTTTTGCCATGACAAAGAAGTGAAAAATGATATTGAGTGTATGATATAAAACACAACCAAAAACAGAGATTAAAGAAGACCATTTAAATCCTCAAAAAGAAATTACTAAAAAAAAACTCATCCATGACTAGATTTATAGAATCTCTTGGTAAAATAACAAAAATACAAAATTTAGTTTTACCTCCCATCATGACTGCGTAAAGATTATATATGTAAAAAATAGTGAACAAAAAAACAATTTTAGTAGCGAAGCCAAAAGTAAATGCAGTGTCAGTTTATTTTTGCTCTTAATTTTAATTTAGTTTTAGTTTTTAGTTTTGTAATAACAAAAAATACAGAAGAAACAAACAATCACAAATATTCTTGCAAGACACAAGGATTATAGTCATTTTTAATTTTTCTTTCATTTAAGTTTTGAGCAAATATAGTTTATATTGTTCAGCGAAAACAACTGAGATTAATTAAAAACATAAGAGGAGTTGTAGTACATAGAGTAAAAAAAAATGTGTGTATTATCATGTCTTCGCAGAAAATTTTATTTCATAATATTTTTTTTTTGTCATAAAAAAGGATAACTAATTGGAACTTCAGCGCACAATGATGTTTATTCTTAGATTTAAGTTTAAGGCTTTTTTTGTTAGTCAACATATAATTTCTTTTCTCTATCTTTTATCATTACTTGGCAGCTAAATTTAAAGTCAAGCTTGGATTTATTTTTAATAACCATGACAAAGAAAAAATCTCCTTTTATTTTTTGTTTCTCTCTTATTTATATAAATAAATATTTAATATACTCAAAAAGCTGAATTTATGCTCAAATAAATATTGTAATGACATACAGAAAACAAAAATACACACACGCACCATTTATTTATTTCGATTTGATTTATTTTTTTCTCTTTCGAATAGAATAGATCTTTATTTTGTTTAACAAAAAAGAAATATTTATATACCTAAATATATTTACACGATAGAAAGGATTATTTTTCTTTTCTATCCTTCCAGTGGGGGAAACCAAAAAGGAAAATAAATCAGTGACAAAGTATTGAAATTTATGCACAAAAGCAAAAAGTCTACTAAAACCACAAAGATGTGCTTGAAAATAAAGAAGTTTAAATCTACATATATTTTGCTTATAACCGTAATGCAAAACAAAAAAGAAAAATATCTAAAATTTAGAAAAAAAAATATTTTAAAATAGCGGACTATTTTGGTCAAATTGAATTGAGTAAATAATAGGATTTTAGTACATACACATAATCTAAAACTTAGTTCATATATATTAAAAAAAAAAAAAAACGAAAACCCCCTATTTCTACATCTATTTGTTTGATGTAGTGTTTGCTCAAAAAAATATATAAAAATATTTTTCAAATAAAAATTACATTAGCATAGGCAGTAAGAAAATATAATAAAATTATATTTTCCATCGGATAACTTACTCTGTCCTAAAGAAAAAAAAGCATTAAACAAAAAAAAACAAATCGCACATTTTTCACGAATTTTCGCGCACATGACAAACAAAATTACAAAGTGTATCAATATATTTTCACTCTCTACAATTTGAGTGATTTTATTTAAAATAAAACAAAGATATATACATATACATATATGTATATTTTAAGTAGTTGTTAGGAATAAAGTAAAAAAATAAAAAAAAAATACTTTCTTTAAATTGTATGTGAAGCCAAAGGATTACTTTTAATATTTTTTTTTTGTATGTTCTTAATAGTTGTGTTTTTATGCTTTTAAGTGTTTAGAGTTTAAATAAAGAAAATGAATCTTCTTTTCAAATCGCGCAAAATATATAAATAGATATATATTTGAACAAAAAAAAAACATCCATAAATTGCCAAATGTATAGCTTTTGAAGTAAAAAAAAATTAAGATAACAAGCGTATACCAATAAAACAAAAAAAATTAACGCACTAAGCAATAGATGGTGTATATCATTTTTTTCTAAAAACCAAAACTTGTGTAATTTACTTGTGTAAAGTTGTTAAAATTTAGGATATCAAAAAATACAAAAAAAAAAACAACCTTTTGCCCAAAAAAAAAATTAAAATCTATTTTTGTCTTCTTGTAAAAAAATTAGTAAAGTGTGCATTGACTGAATCTCACTGCAGCTATATATATTGAGAATATCTTCTTTTTTTAAATAACATTTTATCCCTTAAAACATAAGAACAACAGAAATACAAAATGCAAATGTAGTAATGCTATTGAAAGATTACAAAAATAAAAAAAAAACACTTAATATTACAATAGAAAGAAATAAAGTAAAAGAAAATCCCCGACAAAATATCGTATCTAACTTTTAAGCTTAGTGGTAAATAAAATAAAAATCATAAATATTTTGTAGAGTGAATAAATATTATGAATACCAGTTTTAAATAAGACAAAACACAGAAAATCCAATAGAGGAGACGCAACAAAAAAAAATCATACACATAAACACACGTTTAAAAAGGTATAAAGATAATAAAATAAATTTAAAGTAAAATGTGCCAAATTGTACGATGTATCCATTAAACTATTATAAAAATAAAACATAGAAGTATGTATGTATGATTTTTTTAAGTAAAAAAAAAAAATTCTCTTCCTTACAAAGAAAATGCAAAACAAAGGAATCACAGGAAAAAAATTACACAAACACAATGAATTTGAACTTTAATTGTTTCTGTTTATTCTTCTTACCAACAAACAATGTAAATAGCTGATATCATTAAAAATAAAGAAACACTCAAGTCAAGCCCACATGCCATTTAGACAGAACAACAACAAAAAAAAAACAACAACTCAATTCTCTTTAAATAGTCCAATTTTTCCAAATCCACTTTAGTTCCTTTTTAAACCAGAGAAAAGGCAAGAAAACCATCGCTAAAGTCAAAACAACAACACCGCATATAGAAATTATATAGGAAATCATATACATATATATATATTTACCGATATACAAAACAAAAAAAAACTATATTTAAAAAAAAACAATGGAACTTAATATTTTAATAGAAACAACATCACCATTCAAAAATATTACGAACAAAAGAGAACCGAAAAAATTATTACACATTTACAACACGCAAAATAAATCACAATTTTTTGTTTCTTTAATTCATAATTTCCATGAAAACGAAAAAAAAAATATAAAGAACAAAAACTCGAAAATAAATAAGGGGAATTCTTTTGATTTTGTTTCATTTAAAACATATAAAATATATATACTTACATATATATATTCTTAAAAATTTAGTATTGGTTATATCAATTTTCAATTTGTAAGGTTGTGAACTGTGAGAAATACAAAAACAAGAAAACAAATGAATAAAGATAACAAAAACAAAGTCTCTTAAAAATTCCAGAAAAATAAATTGTTTTTTATTTCTTTTATTTTACAGTTGTGTAACAGAAATCATCTTTGGATTCTCCCGAAATACACTCGCAAATTTTCTGATCATTTAACCCTTAAAGTCTACATTTGCCTTATAAAGTCTGGGGGCCTATTCCTGTACACGAGTGAGAGTCAATTTCATGTGACAGTGATGAAATGGTATTCTTGAACACGAGTCACTCAATTTTGGTATTCCTGGGGGCCTATTCCTGTACACGAGTGAGAGTCAATTTCATGTGACAGTGATGAAATGGTATTCTTGAACACGAGTCACTCAATTTTGGTATTCCTGTACTCGAACTCAAACGTCAGATTTCACTCGAGTGAAAATGTAGGTATTCCTAGAGACGATAATGACTGTTTTCTTGTGACAAATTGCTCGTTTAAGAATAGTTGTCGAGTGTCGCTGTCGTGTGAAGTAGCAATGGATTCTACAAAAATGTAAGTTAATTTTATAGCATTGTTGAACGATTTTGGTGTATAGTGAAATTATTTAATATTTGTATTAATTTTAGGGTAAAAATAGAACGAAGTTTTGGTGGATTTTTTTTTAAAAACATTAAAAAAAAAAATGCAACAGCCGCATTCAGTCTGCGGCAGCAAGTCAAAAATCGAATGAATTGTGGAAGGAATTAAAGAACCATCTGTAAAAGACGTGACTGGGTGGAACAAGTTAATTATATGATACGCTAAAATTATAAAAATTAAAACGTTATATTTTATATTATATTTGTTGATAATTTATTATATTCTATTTATAGATTTGGTGCAATTACATCTAATGGAAAACATATTTTTTCACTCTAAATAATTCCCGAAAATTGTAAAATATAAAATATAACATTAATAATATAACATATTTGTTTTTGGCGTAACACTTACGTGTTATTCGGTAATTCCAAACGATTTCACGCATCTCATCCTTTTTGAAGTGAATTTGCGGTCGCCCGAGCTTTATCACGATCATCAGTTAATTAATAATAATTTATAAAATAATATTATTATTAATAAAATTAATTAATAATTCACAAAAAAAAAAACTAAACTTTAAAACAACCATTTCATTTTTTCAAATATAAATGCTGAAATGAAATGTCAAATCAGCATTAAGTGAAGTTGGGTGTGGTTTAAAATTGTGTTCTCGAGTGAGAGACAGTCGATCGAGTCCAGGAATACCAAAACGTACTCGACTCGACTGTGGGCTCACTTTTGACGTCTCACTCGACTCGTGTACAGGAATAGGCCCCCGAGTCTATCTACTTTATATCATAAATGGCGCGTTTGTTTGTCTTCCTGACTGGCATTGTCCTTGTACCTACTTAACTCAACGCTTTCCGTTCTGACCAGTGGCTTCATTATTTCTTTTCTTTAGGTGGTGCTACAGTTCAGTGGTTCAGGGTGAACCAGAGCCTGCGGGGTGAGAAGCTAATCGTGACAAATGATACGAATTGATACGCGAATTTAATTTTAAAGCTAGCAAAATAATTGGCCCTTAGCGGTCACTGAATCTGTCAGAGAGAGGGAAAAGTGTGCAAAAGTACAGAAACACATTAGGTCTGTTTGGTATCTTTTCTCTGTAAATCTTAACTCGCTCTCAAATAATAAAATAATTTGAAAAGTGGGGGAAAATCCTTTCAGCAGTGGAAAATTCGTAAGCAAAGTAAACAAACACGTTTTCGTAAAACCATCGTGAATTGCCATCCGATGTCATCCTACCTAATCTCATCTGTGGAATGAATTAGAATTTGTACTTAGGTCTGTTTCCGTACTGTCCAAACAGCGCAAAACTATGCAAAACTACGAAATCAGTCAAATCCTGTTCCAGTAGGAAGTTTTCGTAGTTTTCGACAGAAGAGAGTGCTAACAAGAGAGTAAGAAATTTCCCCATGCTGCCAAATTTAGCCCAAGATATTTCTTTGGGCAGCTTTATGAAACTGTCAAAACTGTCAAACGTCATACATTTTTCGTTTTTTGTTGTTAATAGGTCTGTTTGGTAACCCTCGAATTCGTACATATTTGTAAGATTCTTACGAATTTCGTGTTTGTTAACCCAAAATATTCGTAAAAGAGAGAGCCAAATGACAATTCAAAAAATTTCCCCTCCACTGATGGCGTAGGTACACAAACTTACGCAATCTTACGCGGTCTTTTGCTTCGCGTACTTTCATCGATTCTGTCAAACCAGCCATTCTGACAATTGTGAAATGTCATAATCTTCATTGTTAGTGGAAAACAAAGGCAAATTTCGAGGTTTTACGCAAACGTGTTTGTTTACTTTGCTTACGAATTTTCCACTGCTGAGAGGATTTTCCCCCACTTTTCAAATTATTTTAATATTTGAGAGCGAGCTAAAAATTCCACCGAAAAGATACCAAACAGACCTAATCATCCCAGTTCTCAATGTCGTATTTGTGAGTCGTATATGACTATAGTCGCATTTTGTAATAAATACGACATTGAGAATTGGGGTGAATGTCTTTAAGCGGCAGCTGTCAAATCTGACTTACTTCAATAAAAAAAAAACCTACAACAGAATTTAAAAAAGTCTAGGAAGTGCTGATTTGGAAAATCCTTTAATTGACGCCATTGTAGGTAAGGTAGATCGTTATGGTTCAAAACCTGACTACAATAACATGTAGTGGTTCAAAAATTAACTATAAAATAATTGTTCTGATTTCAAAGCCTAGATGACGCTGTTTCAAAAAAAAAACTGCGTATTGGTTTCGTTTTAGCTGTATCTAATTGAACAATATTCTCCAAACACTTACTGGCCGAACACAATGGTGACGCTGTAGTGGAAGTAAAAAGTTGAAGTTGGCTGAACTTTGCGCTTCACCATACAATTCATACTACAGCAACAGCTTCGCATTGTGCACTGGCCAGTACTGGCCAAACACAATGGCGACGATGTAGTGGAAGTAGGCAGCGCTGTCAAAGTTAAAACACACGTAAACCCTATAGCGCGAACACAATACGAAGTTGATGCTGTAGTATGAATTGTATGGTGAAGCGCAAAGTTCAGCCAACTTCAACTTTTTACTTCCACTACAGCGTCACCATTGTATTCGGCCAGTTATAATAGTGTTGTGTAACAGCTTAACTAACTTGTACGTTTCAACGTTCGTAGCGCTGTCCAAAACTAAAAAGTTTGTTTTTGTTGAGCATATTATTGAATTGACAGCACTCATTACATTTTTTTATTCAATCTTTAGCTCTGTTTGGTAACTCGCGAATTCATAGATTCTTACGAATTTACTATTTGGTGGTTGCCATGGCCGTGGTGGTTAGTGCGTTGGACTATTACGGGTTCAATCCCAGCCCGGGTCCAACACCTAAAAAAGTTTTTCACTGTTGCCACCTCTTTCAAATGTCTGACAAGCATCAAAGAGCATCATTTGTCACGATTGAACTTCTCAACTCGACGTTCGGAGTCGGCAAAATACTGTAGGTCCCTTCCATTCGTGCAAAAATATAACACGCATACACCAATGGTTGCGAGAAGCAGGCCCAGGTTCATCCCGAGCTGTAGCGCCACCTAAAGAAAAGAAAAACCAAAAAGATTCGTAAAATTCGTCAAAGAGAGAGAGAGTCAAATGAGAGAGTAAAAGAATTCCCCTAAACTGAGAGCCTAACGAATTCCTACACCATCTTTTTTCTTGGGTGAGGTTGACCAACGCTGTCAAACAAGCCATCTGAGTAATCTGACAGTTTGTGAAATGTCATAATCTTCATTGTTAGTGGAAAACAAAAACAAACTTACAGGTTTTACCCAAAAGTGTTTGGTTACTTTCTTACGAATTTACCACTGTCTGAGATTTAATATTTGACCGTATTGGCCCACATGACACAAAAAAGATACCAAACAGACCTTTTAAGAGATGGACCCAAGTTCACTGACACTTCCCGGGGGTACAATTTAAACTACCTATTCACTTTTTCCCTGTAAAGTAAGAAACACAGGTCATACAGAGCAAATTATCGTTAAAGCATTTGTCAAATGTCAAAACCCGGCGTACAGGACAAAATTGCATTGTTGTTATTTAGTTATCTTTGCTAACAAAATAATTTTAATAACAGGTTGCACAAGATTTTAATACGTAGATGCCAAATAATTGTTGTTCTTCAACAATGCAATCAGTCCCTTATACTCTCCAATCTGTTTCTCTTCCCCTTCTAACAAAACTGTCATTAAGTGAACTACATTCCCGACGTTGTCAAACTTTCAAGAGGAAATCATGACATTTCTCTCTTAAAAATATCTATCAGCTATCATTTTCACGCAGAGAAAATTGTAAATCTCATCGTTTCTCCTTAAATTTTCAGTCAATTTTCATCTCTTCTGTGCGTTGATTGCGCATTTTTTCCATCATCACTAGTCGCTGCCGCCGCTGTCGTGTTATTTGCTAGATTCATTTAAAATAAAATCAATTTGAAGCACGAAAGAAATAAAAAACCTAAATAATCGACAATTCATTTTTTATCGTTTGTGTTTTATCAATGGTCTCTTTGGTTTTATATTCTTATCTCTGTTGCTGATCGTTATCGTTACATACGCGCAAAGTTCTCTACAACAGTGGCTGATTTCCCTGCTGTAAGGTACTCCTGTTTTTCCTTGTTCGCGCACAATAAAAGTATTCAGTTTTTTTGTTTTGCTTAAATAAATCAGGAAATTCCTTGAAAACATCTGGTAACGTCAAATAGTGTTTAATTGTTCAAAGAAAAACAAAGACATTTCAATATAAAAGAAAAAAACACCAATCAAACGCCCCATTGGAATAATAATCGCTACAAAGAATTTGCTGTCGCACATTGCGTTTGGTTTTTCTTTTCGTTCTCGTTCTTCGTCCGTCGTCGTCTGCGGTGCGCGCTTCCTCCATGATCTTTATCTGTTTACAATAAAATTTGCGTTGCCCCTGTCTGTCGGTGTCGTCCCTTGCGCGTTGCAAAAAAATATATAAATTTCCTCGAGTGTTTACATTTCAAAACAAATTTATTAAGGAAAAAAGAAAAGGTGCTCCTTCAGTCGTTCACTCACCCACTAAAGTACAAAAATAATATTTTTTTTTAAATTGTTGCCACAAATTGTGTTCAAGTTCAAAAGTTGCCAAGGAAAAGGAAGCAGGCACTCACTCCTACTCCCCGGGAGACATACTGGTACGATAAAAAAAAAACAAATTCTCGCCACATTTATTTTCGATTCTCTGAACTTTCGTTCGTTTTGTCTGCAATCAGATTTGTTTATGAAAAAATATTCGTAAATAAAAAGAAAATACATAGTCGCATTTACTACGCGGGGGTCGTTCAAATCGGAGCAAACAAACATTAAACATAAACGTGTTTGTAGTGTTATTGAACCGTCATCTTCAGGTGCTGCTTCTCCTGAAGGATTTCCATAAGGATTTTACACGAGACACACAAGTGAACACAACAGTAATACATTTGCTATGGGAAAACTATTGAGCCTTCTTGCACGGGACGATTCCAATTGTTGCACGGCAAAATCTTACGATGTGTTTCTAGATTTCGAAAATGCTGCCCCAACCGACACGGAACGAGAGATATACGATGAAGTTGAACGGGTGCTAAAAGAATCAGAAGCGGTGCTCGATGAGATTCAGGTGTATAAGGTAAGTTTCTGTGGAAGATTTGACTATCGGTTTTGACAATTTTCTTTAATAATTTTGTAGATACGTTTTGTATGCTACTCTGCTATGAGCCTGTGTGCAAAGTGGAAAAGAATATGTACATACAAATCCCAGAAGGTTCAATGACCTTGTTTCGAACAGTTAAGGACAAAGTTTCTTCTTAGCTGCTGACTTATGTAGGCGATGGTTTGTCGTGAGATGAGAAAAAATATCGACTAAACGGTTTTATGTCCAGCTCCGTTTGCGTGAAAAAGCGTAGCAACTTCTTGAATATATTTCTTTACAACAGTCCTCTAAATTTGGGTGCATATTCCTCTACTCTGTTTCTTCGGTTTGTAGTTAGTATACATTCTGTGTTGTGTCTTTTTTTCACTGTGATTTTACTATATTCAATTTATTTATTTGTGTACTAATTGAATTGGTATTTGGTATTATTAAGCTAAGACCAATAAACATTAAATCTGTTGCCTGTTTGTGTTAATTAATTTCAATGCTGTGGCTAAAGAGAACATACATACTTGATCAACTTTCCCCAAATATACGCTTTCAATTGAGTTTATATGCTCCATTTCACTCAAACATTTTAATATCAACTTCCGCCCTAATTTCATTGAAATGTTAATAAATTTTATAAACATGCTTTGACAGTTTAATCGTAAAATAAAAAAATAATCTCATATAAAAATTTAAAAGTGTAGGATTTATACCGAAAGTATTTGTTACGATATGTTAATTTTTATTGTAATTTTTTATTATAATCTGTATTGTCTGCTTATATGGATTCTGTAGAACTACATATTTATGTATGTATGTACATATATCAAAAGAAGCAATAAAGCTTTTGTTTGTTCCTACCTAGAAAGTATGTATCATACTTCATACATGAATGAAAGAAGAGAGATAAACTTTTGTGTTCGTAATCGATCAAGATGTTACCAGATGTAACAGCTCATGTTACATCTGGTTCAGCATAAGGCATCAACAAGGCCCTACACGAATTCTTGTTCATTCTTAAAAACATTATTTGTACTCATATCATTACGTTTAAAAGAAAAGACACCAAGCAAGATGAAATTAGTTAACACATTCGATTGTGATTCCCTTGTTCTCATTGCATTTCTAAATTTATAATTTTACGTAATTAGAAGAAAACAACGCACATTTTCTAAACGGAAATGACAGACAGAACAATAAAAGAAAAAAAATCCCTAATAACATATGCTCGCTGGGAACAAAAACAAAAACCATCAACTCCGACATCTAAGCCTGTACATGACTAATAAACAGTTTCCTCATGCTTGCTCTCTCTGTATCGAGATATTCTAATTAAAATTCAAAAGCTAACGAGTGTATGCTTTGCAAAAAAAAAAAGCATTCCACTCATGTATTTGCCACGATAAAGTAAAATTTCATTAATTTTACTTTTTCTGACGTCGAGTGTCGTGCTCCTGTCGGTTTTGTTTTATTAAAATTCTACGAGTATTCATCACGCAAATTTTTTTTTCCTTCAGCAATAAATGAAAAGCTGAATGGTGGCTATGAAAAAGAGGCACAAACACCGGCTTCAAGTATGACTCACAGTTTGCGGGTGCCTTACTCACTCTCGGTTTCAGAGAACCCAGTGAGTATGTATGGTTTTGGTGCGCGTTCAAGAAATTATTATCTTGAACCTTTTTGAGATTGAGATGATATTTTACCAAAAGCGGCTTACTGCCTCCAACCTATGATCCTGAGTTGATTGATTGTGAATATTGCGATTTCTGGTAGTATGAATGTTACTGCTTTGTAGTGTTTCGGTTGAAAGTCATTCCCTGCTCCGTTCCCACAGACACTCACTCGTAAGCCGTACAATTGAACGGTCAAAGATCGAATTTGAATTGACTCATTACGTATGCACAGTAACCGTTTGATGATATATAAACGAGTACTTAAAGTAAAATGGAGTTCAATGACAAATGGCGTAGGGTGGGATGATTTTGGTTATTCGGACTTTGTGAAATTTTGAAAGAAAGTTTTTTCTTTGTCCAATCTGAATTTAATTTATGTTGTGCTTAAAATGACAAATTACAATTAAAATTTGTCAAATGTGAATGCTAAAACTTATCATCGCATCAATCATTTCATTACATACGAGTATTCACATCCAACGAAATGTCAGATACAATAAAGTTAACGAGTTCAAGTTTGTATTTTGATTTCGTAAAACATAAAATTCTATCGTCTTCTGATATTCTGTAGAAAACACAGCTGACTTTTCATAACTTACTTATTAAAAAATTTATTCCACTATGATTGGAAAATATAATACATTGGACACGTTCAGTGTTCTAGTTGATTAATACTTTAAGCGTGGTACACACTATCGATCAAAACTGACAGTTTTTGTTGATATCCCTCAAAACTGAAAATGTATACAACTGAATTATGGTTTGTCGATCAAAACTGACGAGGTGCAAACATTTATGCTACTGACTGTCAGATTTCGTCATTGAAAAAGCAAACAAAGGAAGAGAGGGTCGAAAAACAATAACAACGATGATTTGAGTGTCAAACAAAACCTATAGTGTGTACCCGAGACTTCATTCAAAAATGACATCAGTTTTGTTGTCAGTTTTGATCGACAATGTGTAACACGCTTGAATGAAATCACTAAACGGTAAATCTCATAATATATTATACAAATATATATAACTACAGTACAACCTCAATTAAAGCAACAAACTATTAGAAATTCGGGCGTATACTAGTTGCTTTAAAATCCGTAAAATCTAGTGCTTGGACATTTTAAACATTTTTATTGCTAAACATTGTTGAACTAAATGTGCTCAAAGTTTGAACTGCACAAATCATGACAAAAAGTTCGAATATTTCCAAAAATAGGTGTAAAATAAGTTCTTAAACGATAAACAGCGGACAAATCCGTTTATAGTGTTTGGTTGTCACGTTTATGGAATGTTGCTTTTATCGGGTTCAGACTTTCTATTTTTAAAGCGAAGACTAGCTTGTCACTAAAACATTAGAATTCATTGTATGGCAACCTTTTCAGTAGCTTTTGAAAGTGCATCAACAAATGCATAAAACACGATCCACAACGTCTTGGATAGTCTTCTAACTCCATAGCCCAACACCTTTGTCTATACTTTACAAACGAGTGGGTCCAGAAATAACGAGTAATATCCTATAAATTCCCGGAGACAAGCCAGAGAAATTCAAAATTGAACGTCATATTGTAAACTTTAAAAATTGATGTTGCATTTTTTTCAACTAAGATTCTCATCAATCTTCAGTGGCCGTTAACTTATGCCAGACACTGTACATTCGATACGATTGCATTATATGTAAGTATAAAATTGTTTCGGGGTAGAATTGATTTTCTTTTTGAGAACTCATAAACACCATTTAACCCTCGACCAATTCAGAATCAGCAACAAGGAGTTAAAACTGACAACACCCATGAGGTGAGCCAATTAACAGTCATCTGCAGGAAGTTCTCACGTTAACAATTTGCCTGTTTTTTTTTTTTTTGGCAATATTCCAGAAACCAAAATAAAAATAAGGGAAACTCTGTTTATATGTAGGTCACAGGGAAACGACCAACTCTAAATAGTCCGGAACACGAGGGACTTAGCACTGGTATTGTTTGTTAACCCTTTTTCGTGACTTGTCTGTATCTAATCAATTTGTATTGATTTATGGGAGTTGCTCTGTTATTTTGTTATCTTCCCATCCGCATTAAATGTGATTCCATAGAATTGTTCACACGTTTCGCTATGGCTATCTATCTGCATCGTGAACTCTTCCCGATTGTCGGGCGCTTACTTCATTCGGTATATTGCTTTATCTGGGGTCAACCCTTGTTTTCTTTTTAAAATGCATCGAATAAATGATGACTGACATTAATTTGGGGCGTCACAAAAAATAAAAGTCCTCTATCTGCGAACGAGTAAAGCACGAAACGTACGAGTATCAAATGTTAACCCGGTGGTATAATGTTGCGACTGCGGCAGTTGGTTTTTGTTTTTTAATTATCTTTGTTGTTGTTTTGGGAGGAGGCGAGATTTTTTAGGTCAAATGATTATTACATAAGAGACACACACAATCGCTATGAAGACCGAGAGGTAATTAACATTGTTCTTCCGGTTTGGAGCCAATACGAGTCGACATTCGAGTAAAAGGGTTGCAATTAATGTTTGTTTCGTTATCGGTTTAAAGAAATTAACGATGGAAATTGAATATTCAAGACTCTGTGGTGGTGAATGAACTAAAATCTTGGTGCTTGAGTCCTTTCGATGTACCCCCGGAAGTCATAAAGAAAGAGATGACAATCTTCATCATAATAGTCCACTTGAATACGGACTATTCAATGTGTTGAATAGTATCTTTATCGGCAAGTAACCTCATTATCGCCGCAAGTGTTAAAGTGATGGGGAAATGCCACCGTGCATTTTTCTATTGATTTTCCACCCGTACGTCTGATGGATTTAATGTAATTCGAAGCATGGTTGGGGATTTCCTTTTTTTATTCTTTCCACGTCCTTTTCATCACATGTTTTTTCTTCAATTTTTTCTGAAGACGTGGTAAAAATCTACGAAGCAGGATGTATGGGTTATCAAATGCTTTTGATGGAATTTGACTTTGCTCAGATGAAAGGAGAAGCACACACCCACATGTATTATAACGTGGGTGAATTGGTTCGTGTCATTTGCACATACTCTTAGTTCAGAACTGACGAGATCTTGATATTGTGCATTGGATTTTAGACTTCCAATATTTATTTGAGAATTTTAGCTTTTAATGTAATGGCTGGCCAGTGAAATCGCATTCAGGTTGGAATTGAAAAGAAATCTACACCTGTTTTTCTCGAATATCTTAGCCAGATGGCTCGTCTAAATCGGGCTTAATATGAAGTTGGACAAGTACTGGAACTAGGATTCGTAAAATATAGACGAAATTTGTGACTGCACCATTTCACCTACTTAATACATTCCGAAGTTAGACCAGAGTTACAATTCGTATTCAATTGTATGCAGTTATTCGTAAGTATTGTGCAAAATATAAGCAACCGCTTGGCCTTCTTTTCTCCTTTTTGGAAGTATGAAAAAGTGACTTGAAGTACTAAGGCCAAGCGGTTGATTATATTTTGCACAATACTGTATGTCGGGTTAACAAATACTTTATGGCCATTGGAATACCACAGGACAACGAAGATGAAGAAACAGCCAAGCACATCTTATTTAATCAGAACACGTCTCCATTTTCTAGGTAAACTATATCGTTTGACAGATCTACTAGAACTGCCAGTTCACCCAAAAACTTAGTCGCTCTTCTAACCAACGGCAGTATCATGGACGAATAATATACGAAGGAACAATAGGCCCACTTGAGGGCGCCATGGTCAGGGAACAAATTTCCTCCTCACGTATCTAATCGAATGTGGGTAAAACTCCCCTCTGACATTTCATTCATAACATTTGTCACATGATTTCGCTTGCCGACTTAAATATGTCAAAATATTGATTGTCAATTCTAATAAAACTTTGATACAGAGCGATGCCTAATACCTTCGGTAAATTAACCTCAAATTTAGAACAAGATTAGTATAAAGATTTTCTAGCAAAGTCAAGACCAACTCAAAAATTACTAGAACAACATAGAGGCTCTAAAGCACTTAAAAAAAGTCCCTCAATCACAGCAGCAAAAGAACAAATGAAACCCTAGAACTGAACATAGAAAACTTAGAAATTCTTAACGCAGGATTGACGGGGGACATTCAATCTGTAACAGCCACCTCTTCAAAATCAGCTACCCAGACACCTGCAGAATATGTCAACAAACAAAAGAAACTACAGAGCACTTGATCTTAGAGTGCCCTTCTCTAGCAAAAAGAAGAGCCAAAACACTAGGCAAATACATTTTAAAGGAAGAAGACTACCAAAGTATTCCAATCAAAGGGATTATTATATTTCTAAAAAAAATGTACGATCCTAAGATATCGAAAAGGACACAATAGACATACTTTGGCCGCAGTGCTAGCGGACATCTCTACAGCACCCCAGATTCATCATACATATCTAGCAAAGTCTAACCAGTTCACTTTCTTAAATTTATTTCAACTCTTCTGCACCCCAAATATTTCTTAAAGATGCCAACCAACGTCATCGGCTAAAATGTGCATTGAGTCAGAATTAAACAAATACTCCAATCAAAGATAAGAGTTCTTGGTCATGTCAACTCACCCCAAAGCAGTAAGAGTTACATGGGCAGACGAATGAAATTTAAACAAACAAAAAAATGTCTGGCCAAAGAAAACCGATCCGAGAAAAAAAAGATAACAACAGCTATTATCTAAAAAAAAAAAACCTAAATATAAAACAAACAAAACAAAATAATGTAAAACTTGTGATGATATCATTACAATACTGTTTTCATTTTTGAAGCGCAGTTTAGTCGCAAGCACCAAGGTCGCTGTGAAGTGTGAACTCTTATGTACAAGCAATTTTTGGGTTACTATTTTTACCCTCTATCTGTGTACTTGTATATCCGGGGCATGAGTCGTATTCCAGCAAAAACGGAAATGCTTCCATTAATAAATTTACAAATGTTTTCACCACATTTAATCGTTCGCGTTGACATTCATAATCATAACCACCGCCAGAGGAGGGTGGGGAGCAGCACACAGCAATACCTCGACGAATAATTCAAAATGACTTAACATATGCTCTCTGGTTTGGGTTGGGACTTGGCAGCGAAAGCCCCCACGAGACTACCCTAAGTCATTCGAATTCCGACTTTCGCCAAGTTAGTATTTAGGACATGCTGTCTTGTACGAGTACGGGTATGTTTACGTCAGTATGGGTCGCTCGGATTCTAGTCGCATTAGGAATGGCACATGTCATTGTTTGCGCTCGTCCCCTCTGACAGTTGTGACCGGAAGTAGCACATTACATTTTTTTTAAGTTAAAGGGGGCGCATTTGGTCATACATTTTTGTTTAGCTCCTCCGTGTAAACACACATTTGTTGTGGCGGCAAATGCATTCTATTTCTTCAATCGCATTCGCTTGGTCGCTCATTCTGCACGATGTGAGGCTGAATTTTAATGATTTATACGAGTGCGAGTAGAATTTATTTTAAAATTCATTGGAATGTGTCCGGTTGTGAGGTGGAAAAGGAAAGGGTACACTTTATTTCACGAAATCACTACAAATTGTCACCATGTATGGGGGTGGCTGAGTTCAGTGGGTGACTTAATGTTTGGCCATGAGTGGAAGTGGAAGCAGTTGTTATTCAAGTCAATTTAGTGGCACTAAATGAACCGTTGACTGTAGGTAAGCTTTGATGTCGTGGACTTTCTATGTGAGCGGGTGGGAGAAGATTACCTGATGTTGTTTTTATTGGTTCGCTGGAATAGATAAATGTCAGGTTAAATATGTACCTTACCTATGTTTTTTAAGTGGGAGAAGTTCAGAGCTTTGTTCTTTAGATAATATCATGTTTAACATTACATATACCATATGCATATAAAGTGGTCGCCGGGGCCGTAGTGGTTAGTGCGTTGGACTACTACGCGTACGCATGCTGCTCGGGTTCAATCCCAGCCAGGGTCCAACACCTAAACACCTAGTGGAGGTTTTGGACATGAATTATCCAAGTCTTTCACGTAAACATTGATGTTAACAGACACAGAGTAATTTGTTAACACTTTTCAAGCAACTATAAGTGCTCATCTGTAAAGGCCTTTCCCACTCCTTTATAAAAGTGACAGATTTATTTTCTCCTAGAACTTAACCTTCTTATTTACAATTTTGCGTTCTTAACGTATATGAGTAGGTCCGTTCGCGTACACTCCCTTAACTACGAAAATCTACGAAAAGTTACGAAAACACGTTGCCCACGCAAAAATTGCATATCTTTAGTAAAAGAGAGTGCGCACGAGAGAGTAAGTAACTTCCCCGTGCTACGAAATTTACCACAAGCAATTTCTTTGTGCAGATATATGAAAACTGTCAAATCACATACATTTTTAATTTTTTGTTGTTTAACGCATTCGTTTACTTTTTCGTAATTTTCGTATCTTTGAGAACATTCCACCCCACTCTTCGAAATTTGACAGAAAACACATGTTTGGTGCAAAAAGTACGCGAACGGACCTAGTGTAAATAAGAATCTAAGAATCAAGTCGATAGATTCACACTGTCAAACATGTCAATAATTTCATACCTCAAATGAGTAAGTTTCGTTTAAAATCTGCGATATCACATTACATATAAACAGGTGCATGCTCATATTTGTTTACACCCCCATATACACATATCAGTTACATATATGTATAAAAGCACACCTGTGTGACCAGCAACAGCTTAACATAATCTCATCACCAGATACTCGTATGTCGCTGTTGGAATACCATACAACCCGTATTCCTATAAAAAAAAAAGAAACATTACAATACTCGTACACCAGCAGGGCGGTCAGTGATGGAAAACGATTAAATTTTCCGCTCAGAAAATTTCCGCGGCTGTACTTATTGGATTTTCTTTTAATTTTTTAAATCCTATCTACAGGCAATGCCAAAAATGAAGACACACTACAACATCTTAAGATATCTATTTTTATTTTGTATTTCAAATTTCTGGTACCGTTTTAGACCTTTTAAAAATATTTATAGAGATGTTTCAGGAGTGGAACAGTTTAAAGAGAAAATCCCACAAAAACTTTCAAAACTCAGCTTCATCCGCCCAATGATAAGTCATAGTCTGTTGTTCAAGAGGCGGGTACCTCTTTTGAGTTTCTGTTTTTACTTTAACATAAAGTTCGGTCTTCATTGTCGCTTAGATGGTATCAACCAATTGGCTTTGACTGTAATTATGTTTCCGTCCAATTAACCATCTGATCGAAGGTGCCGTTGCGGACCGCAATAGTAATAGTAATTCGTTGTTTCATTTCCTACTTTATGAAGGTTATCCACCTAACTGCGGCCCGATTTTGTTACCACTAAAGTCATCTTCAATTTTTGGTTATTTACCCGTATTACGAATTGATTTTCTGGTGTGACGCAACGTTGTACTCGTACTCGTTTGTATGGAATTTTGTAACTAATTGGGCTTTTGTATATTTTCATGTTTAATGGAGAAATCAAATATACTTATATAACATCAGAGAAAATAGAAATGAATTAAAGAAATAAATAAACTAATTGAATTGATTTGAGCTCTCTTATTTAATTTACTACAAATGATTAAAATTGGTTAAGAAAACAGTTAATTGGATTTCTTTTTATGCCGTTTATGACACAATTTGTAACTAATTATGAAGTGAAAATGGATTTATGCTTGAAAAACAAAGCAAATCTCGTTCGGCAGTTGTGGCCAAATGAAAAAAATCCAAACGCAATCCGGTGCATTGTCTTGCAAAAATATAGGACATATGTAGGAGGAAAGTGCTGTTTGCACTACGGACTACGCCGATCGCAGCCTTAACAGACAAGATCCTCAAAAAGCTGGCTTGTTGAACAACTTTGTTTTTAAAAATTAAATTTCTCGAAAAGATTCAAGAATTTATGATTACGAAAAAGATTTTGATTTTTTTTTTCCTTTCGTTTTATTATTTTTCTATCATTTTACCCGCTTTTCCAAATCTCTGATAAGTCACAATACTTTCCATTTGCCAATACATCAATGTCAAACAAAATCTCACTAATGAACATTGATAACATGTTTCTGGTTATCGAAAACTGTAATCCGATATCGGGCAAGTGAATCTGTCAAATCTCGTTTGGTGCTCTCCTTTTTTATTGAACATTCTGGTGCATAAGTCATCTAAGCATATAATTATAACGGGTTTCTTAACTCTCAAATTCCAAAAGATTCGCTTTGCTTTTAAATAAAAGTAACACTACTCCAATTCCAATAGCAAGTTTAACTTCTGCATTGCAACTTGCAAAACAGTCACACCGTTATAATCATCATGCACGAGTACAAATCTGTGTGTATATGTATACATAGATTTAAAGACAAACTTGCGCATATAAAATAGATTTAAAGTCTTGCCGAACAAAGAAATATATTACTCGGTAACTGGTGCATTACCCGGAATGCGAATCGCCGCTGTTCGAAGCTAGCGCGTTCATTCACCTGTTGGATAGATTTGACTTAATTCGCATTGATTCGTTTTACCATAGCAATGGAGAGGTAACCAGGTAAAGAAACCATTTTGCGTGGCTGTTCTCTGCCAGAAGAATGCAAAACTTTCAACCGACTCCAGTTCGTGTTGCATGCGCATTGTGCATTTATCTGGTTTTTATTGTCCGCCACATAAAGACCACTGTTTGTTAGTTGACTGCTCATTAAATGGAAGTGGAATTAAAGTGAATCATTCGATGTTTTCGTGATTACTCGTATATCAATATTCACATTCACAAAGGATATGGCTCTGTCTCTAGATCTATTATATTCGATTGCGGCTCTTGCCAAATAAAGGTGTGGGTGTGCCGCGGATACCCGGACAACGGATATAGTTTGTACGCTGTAAACGACTTGTGTTTTATTTGGAAAATTAAATTTCCTGACTTGTTTGGCGCTTAGCTTAGATTCAATTTGTAGGCAATAAGCAAGCACGGTAATTGCACTCCACATATGTATGTGCATTCTAGTGACGCATGACGGGATGCAGTGAATGAATTTTTAGCTACATACTTACTGCTGTAAGTAACAGTGTTGTTTTTTTCAGGCCACTGTACAGAGTTGCATTGACGTCCCAAAACTCGAGATTATATCGATATCTATAGTGTTGAAAACTAAAATATGTTCACGCTCTGGACCTCAACTTACAAGTTTTTTGAGTCAACCTGATCTTTGACTAACTACCGCCAGTTTCGCATTTCAATTTGGCTAAAATGCCATTCCTGCTGATTGGAAATTTATTAACATATGTATCTGTCAAATTTATGTTCCATAAACTTTTAAATTAGTTGAAATAAATTTATACATGCATATTATACCAACACGAACAATAGATTTTTGCGGGCTCTTTCGACTCCCTCAAGTCTAAATTCACTTGTCGAACTATGATTGTCGACAAGTGCAAATTAATTCTGTAACAGAACTCAAATCGTTGCACTTGTCAAAAGAATTAATTTCCCTTGACATGTCGGCATTCGTCGACAAGTGTTTTACAAGTGAAAGTGGCGAAAATCACGGCGGACAAAAAAAATGCTATTTTAAGTAGTAAACTGTATTTTATTGTAAAGTCTGGCAGCAAGATTATGTGCAGTTGATTGAGATAAGTGAACATTTTTCAATGATCACTGTTTCCACCCCTAAGGCTACGAGAGCGAGGACATCTGGTGCCGATAACATTAAAATGAAGAAATGTCATCACTCGGCGCTTTTGGCGGTGAAAAAAAGAAAAATGGACATTCGTGTTCTTGATTTCATTTGTACAACCACGTTTTCTCTTTGACTGCAAAATAAACTTAATTTTTTAAAGTACACGATACAGTGTTACCATTAAAATTAGTTTCCATTTTTTTTTTCTTTATTTTCTTTTGGTTCCTTGCGCGAACAATCACTTACATCGAAATTAATTCTTGGCTTAAATACTTTTAATCTGTGACGAAATTCACTGTTATTACTATCAATCTCAGACAAGAAAGTACATTTTTAATTAAATATTATATTATTTCTATATCTGTACTCTGCTTTTTCAAAGATATTGCATAAAAAGTGGACTTGTCAGCTTTTGACAATATTCCAATCACCTGTCCTAATTGAACCACAATTCTACAAGTGTTTCTCGACACTTGCCGTGTTATGTTACAGCAAGTGGGAAATTATATAATTTTGCACTTGTCATCTTTCCTCGCGACAATTGTCGAAGAGCTCACGGACTTGTCGATTTGTGTTACACAATTTTTTACAAGTTTTCGAAATTCACTTGTCCTACAAGCACTTGTCGCGTTCTGTTACAGGCCCCAGGAGTTCGTCGGAAATGACTCAAAAAGCATCCCAAAAATCGTACAATTTATCTATCAACACCAGCGTTCAGTGACTCGACTTAAAATATATCGCAAAAAAATGGAATAAAAATCATCACTGTAGACGTAAAGTGTAGACTCATTGACTCCAATGCTTTCGCGCTAAACATTTGTAAACCCATGTTCAGTCACTTAGAACTCGACGTTATCATCACAACATCCAACCACAACGTTGAGACACATCAATCATATCAATCACACACTGTCATTATTATATGCCTGCTCTCATGTGTCACAGCAATAAAATAACACCTTACTCCCATTCAAGGTGAAATCCATAAACGATCGGTTGCGCCTGTTTCATCCGCTGTCGCCGACCATTGAAACCGAGATCCTCAGCGCACAATTGACACACAAAAGTCGAAAAAAAAAATCTCTGAATAGACAGACGTGTGGTGCAGCAAATGTCTTGTAAGTGTACTTGCACCGGTAAGCGGCGGACTTAAGTACTAAATTGAGTCGAGATCAAAAGAAAAAAAAATTCTTAACTACGCATTCTCCAATGGATGTGGGCTTAATGAAATAGAGAAGATCAAGACACGGTGGTAGTGTGCCTCAATGACACATGCCATACTGATCGGTGGACGGAAAAAACGCGACGAGTCATCAGTCTCATAAATATTAATGATAAAGTCATTCGTCGTCGTCTTCGTCGTTTTGCCGCTCTGTTCACCATTTGGATGCCGGTTTTAAGTGACCAAAAGAATGAGGGAGAATTGGAGAATAAGTGGAGAGAAATATTTTTAAGTGGAGTTGTTAGATAGGTTAGACATTAGAGACATGCCTCTCTTTAATTTAATTATCTTCTTTTTTTCTATAAATGACAGATGTCAATTAAAGAGAAAATTTGTTTGCATTCTTTTGTTGCTTTGTAGCAAAATAGAAAACTATCTTAGATAATGTGTTAACATATGTGTGTACGTGTTAATGACAGTTAATCGGACGTTATTTGATTAACATTCCTCCCATGGGCAAGTGACAGATAAGCTTTGATGTTTATGATTTGATCAATATTTTCAATGCCATCTTTAGTCAGGGCTATGAATTTGAGAATTGTATTCATTGTAAATGGTGACAAGTGTGTGTAACCGAGTTATTCTGTCGTCAACTCGTTAGAGTGTTGTCAAAATTGAATACAAATTTCCATCCTAAACAAAAACATCGTCATATTTCTTATTTTTAACAGCGCGAATGTCTGCCAAACCACTCAGGTCGCCATTTTTATAAGGCAATTGGCATTTGTTTATTTCAGCTTTGACTTAAATCAAATGTAGACTAAAGCTCTCTAAAAAGAATTGTTTAGTTGTCCATAGTTTGACAGCCTTGTTATGGAAATTTGAAAACATCACTAGTCTAATCCCCTGTCAAAACAAATTCTGCAACTAAAGACAACAAATAAGTCTTTTTTTTAATTCGTTTTCAATCTTAACGACAAATGAATGTATCAAATATAAAATGACAATATAATTGATCTATAAAACTCATCTGTCAACTGACCCTTCAATTAAACTATTAATGACAGTAATTTTCGTCGTAAGTTAAAGGCGTCGTTTTATTTCATCTCTATTTGAAATTAAATCCCCCATTTACTACAATATAGACGTTTATCCGTTTATCATTTGTCCCGCTTGTACAATCCACTTAGTGAAATTATTATAAAGATGCGATTACTTTACTCGTATAAAGCATTTCATTAACTCGAATGACGCATTTGTTGTATCTCGGTAACCGCACATAGCATTTTGTTGTCTATATGTTTATTCAATTCCACGAATCTTATCTTATCGCGGTTGCTGGCGTTATTACCTTCATTTAGTGTGTGCAAAATAGGTAAACTCGAACTATAAATGGTTAGAAGTGTCAGCGAAATGCCAAATTGTGTAATTTACATCGCTATAATTTTGAACGCACCCGCTTAATTTTTGTGAAAAAAAACGGTTGGCCCATCAGACCCCCAGGGTATGACTACTGATTACTTCAGAAAGAATATATACATATGTACATATGTATGTGCACTTAAGTGGGTGAGTGACTCCCGCTGAAAAGCTTTTATGTCACATTAACACACGTGACAACCTCAAAACGTATGTATGTGCATATACTTGGCCGTAACGTACGAAGTACTCGTTATATCATTGATTACAGTAATTGTGCTATCAGGGGAGTATTAACGGTATTAATGTGGTTTTTGAGGAGAATATCGCGGATTAGTGTGCTGTGCATTTGTGACATTTGCTAGAAAAGTAGATATGAGACAAAATGACTGTTGTGGCTGTGGCGAATGCCGAGCATTATGACATTAAAAAGTTTAAGTGTATTTAAAAATGTATGTGGGTCAATTGATTTTAAATAACTTTTTACATTAAGAAATATGGTAAATCTTTAATTTATTATCAATTACGGTGTGTTTATAAAACCTAAGAATTCAGTAATTTAAATATTTGCACCACCATTTTGTAATCAATGTCATCGAAGTCGAGTGTAAAGGGGCATTGTGGCAATGAATGGGGGGGAAGTTCCTATATAAAAAAAAAAAAAAAACTGATGAAGGGAGTTGAATAAGCGTGTGAGTAACGTTCGTGACTTTCATGACAGATCTCCAACTTGGGAATTACTCGAAAACACCTTTTAAGTTTTCTATTCCCATCTCTCTTAAAATTAGCCTTCGACGGAACCACGTACGTGTATCTGTGTATTTACATCCCGAGAGTGTATAACCTAAGTTTTTAAGTTTTTGAATACTTAAAATAGAAAGTTAAAAGTTTTTAATTAAAATTTGTCTATATTCTTTTACCTAATGACAAAAAAGGAACAAAAAAATACTGCTCAAACAAATCCTTAATGTACTTCCTTTCCATTCATGACATGACATTGAATAGACTACACCGCAATGGAGTCTATACGACTAAAGAACCACTATCATTATCCTCATCATCAACATATAGGAAACAGACGCTCTGTGGGGAAAAAACATCTCTAAATAGGCAGTCTTTATGCAGAGTCACAGCGGCTGTGCCTATACTGCTGCTATCGTCGTTGTGGCCGTGCACGTCATAATTGTCGAGCACCATTGTCTCAAGGTGTAAGGAGATTTAATTCATGTGCACAACGATAGTGGCACACATATAAAAGTGAAGCCAACTGAAGGAGGAAGGCTGGCCATTGTGTGTTTGTGAATTCGTATGATTTTTATAATAAATCTGTTTACTTTGCTACTACATACATAAACATATGTACATAATAGTAATATGTTCCTTCGGCATTATGTTGTATTTATGTTCTTTGCTGTTTGTTATTTTTTTTTATTTGCTGAGATGGATTATGTTATTCCTTTGGCTTTAAAATTAACTGTCAGTTGAGTTCAACGTGTGTTCAACGCCATTTATCGGAAAACTTGAACACTTTTGATTTACGAACATTTGTCAGTTCATTACAAATACAGTAGAATCCGCTTAAGACGCTCACGCTTAAGACGCTATCCCGCTTTTAACGCTCTTTTTCTCCGGTCCTTTCATTTTGATAAGAATTCGTATGAAAAAAAATCCGGTTAATACGCTCTATTTCCCGCTTAATACGCTCACACAGCTAAACGATACACTTCGTAAAATTTGTATTTTCTTGTTTTTTAATTCTTTTTCCAGAAAAACCATTCGGTGCATTTGGGATAGGGTTTTTTTTTTTTTTGTTTTTCGTAAACTATGGTTTGTGTCGTTTTTGTGATCGTTTCTTTTGTCAGTTCTGTTTCATTTCTTATGTGCGCCTTACGTACATACAGGTGGTGTCAGTGCATTCGAATTTGATTGCGTACAATGGTTAGTACAAGGGATGAAAGGAAAACTAGCATAATATATGTATAAATTTAACTCTGTTTATAAAACAACCATATTTTTAACCGGATGTAATTTTTTAGTTTTTCCCGCTTAATACGCTAGGCGGATTCTACTGTATGTATATTGTGTTAGTTTCAGCTCAAACGGGTAATTAGTTTTGCAAATTTTGTTGTTCCAGCGCCATCTTTCGGAAAATTTGAAAACTTTCGATTTACGAACAACATAAAAAGTGTACAGTGTCAATCGGATGGTTAGTTTTTGAGTTTTAAATGCACAAACGAAAAGCTAATATTGATATATCCAGAGATTTTAAAAACTAACTGCTATTTTATCGATTAAAAAATTTAAAAATATAAAAATGTTATTTGAAGCATTGAACCGTCCCTTTGACTTCTCCGAAGTCAGGTTACAAAGTTCATCTCGCACACGATTGAATGGGACTGACTTTTTTTTAACTAAGAACCAAAGAGTTTATCATTGAAATCATCTAATTCCTTTTTGATAAATTTTTAAAACTTTATTTCCACTGCATACGGAAAGTATAAAATACGAGCGAATAAATTAAAATTGCAGATGCCGCCGAACAGGGAAAATCTCTCCATCATCACTCGGGATAAGGTACATTATCGATTAATGAGTATCTTTTCCGTCACCTCTGTGCGGCTGGCGATAAAAAAGATGGATTCAATTATCATCAAACCGATTGCCACACCAGAGCTTGACCAGCAAACAATAAATAATACCGCATGCACACTTGTATGCTTGTAGATGAAAGATGAATGAAATTGTTATCCATCCGGTGGTCCTTTGAAGATTGAATGATTACAACCACCAGCGTGTACTGGAGTAACGTTAGCCAAGTAATTATGGAACGCTGTATTCTAGGGAACGGACAAACGTCAATCAGTACGGCGGTGTTGGACAGAATTCTAATTCCATATACAGCTGCTGCTTAAGCATGCCACCCCCTCCGCCACTCGAAAACTCGAGAAATGGAAGTTTGCATGCAAAGAAGCATGATTAACAACAACCGTGTGTACTACACAATCACGGACACACCAACAATGGTTGGTTTCCTTCCTTGATGACTGCAATTTATCCTCCTCATATAGTCTTGCTGAAGGGGGGAGGGGCAACGCACCCCTTCCATGGGGATGGAATTTCTTCCTCTTTGCCGCCACAATATATTCTCCGCGAGTTAGAAAGGAACTCGCGAAGAAATGTATTCAAAATTCAGTGACCTCAATTGTGCGCGGATCGTTATTCAAAGTTGCTGCAAAGGAGGCAAAATGAAAGGAACTGCAGACATTTATTTTTTGTTCCATCTTCGTGTTATGGTTCGTTCAATGAAATTGCGAGACACGTAACGAAACTGGTATATGGAAGGAGAAGGGCTGGTATCGTATGGAGACGATCTGACGCCAGTTTGAAGTTGTCGTTTCGTTCCTGGACGTCATCGTCGCCGGAGTAGTCGTACACATTAATCGAAAGGGTGAAAGAGATGGCAGTGAAAATGTAAGTAGGTTATGTCCGGACTTTGTTTGAGAGTGAACAGTTAGTTCCTTATATGTAGTTGAAAATAATTGAAATATGCATATGTACTTTTTATCGTAGTTTTAAATTATTGTACCCTTTGTAGAGGAGTTTGTTCGAAAATTGGAAACTAGAAGGAAAAGAAAATGTCCTTTAGAAGATTCACATAATAATTTTTCGATAATTCATGTCTTGTGTTGGATTTATGTGACCAAAATGCCCTGCTGCAAAAAAAAACACACTTAGAAATTTAGGGTTGTTAATCGTTGCTTACGAAAATTCTCATGGGAATTTGATCCAGATTACAAAAAACCGGTTCGAATGAATATTTCTCATTATAGGAATATTAAAGATTTGAGAATGAGGCAGAAGGCACATCTAGTTTTGGAAAGTAAAACCTTTTTGTCCGTGAAGCTGTTTTTTTCTTACAAACTTTGATTTTCACATAAGTGTAAGATTATCAACTTTACTTTAGGTGGCGCTTCAGTTCGGTGTAAACCAGGGCCTACTTCTCGCAACGGTTTGTATGTGCGTGTTATATTTTTGCACGAATAGAAAGGACCGACAGTTTTTTGCCGACTCCGAACAGCGAGTTGAGAAGCTCCTTGACAAATAATACATTCAAAAGAGGTGGCACCGTCAAAAAACTTTTAGTTGTTTGCTGGGATCGAACCCAGGCAGCATTGCATAGAGTAGTCCAACGCACTTACCACTACATCACGGTGCTCACCTCAAATAATTTCAACTGGACGGATTGAAATATGTACTTAAAAGCATACGCAAACTCAAAAATCTCAAACTGCAATTTTGTTGAAATGAGTAACCCTCGTAGACGGCAATAGAATCCAGATGTGAATTTGACTCAGCACGAAAACAAAATCTATAAAGACGGAACTTCCGATATCGAAAATTTTCAGGAAATCAATGCTATTCAAAAAGCCCACTTTTTTCATTTCATGTTGCACTGGCTCATAAACAGGAAATTGCTTTTTTGAGCTTAGGATAGAAATCTTGTATCAAAAAACACAAACCTCTCCCCAGATTCGTCAGTTTCCACAAGTTCTACATTGAACTCAGATGTCATCTCATAGGGATTCTCTAAACCTAAACTAAGTAAAAAACGCCATAAAAAGCTTTTTTCTAATTCAGTCTTAAAAACGAAGTAAAATTACCAAGTGACATCGATTCAATCACATCTTCTTTAGTGTTTTTTTTTTTCACATGCATGTGCGAATGTTTTGAGATTATCCCACAGCTCACAAGGGAGCAGCAAGCTACCATATACACCGTAACCCATCTCGAATTTATCTGTTTGTCCGCATGAGCATGTGATATAAAGTGTACGACTGAGCTACACCTTGTGGCGCATAACAGTTTTTTTTTTGTTTTTTTGATGTGTAAACATCTTAGCTATCGGTATGGGCAAAATTTTCGCCGTCGTCCGTCACGCGTAACCAAACTTAGTATTAGTGCGTTTTCTGTATATAATTCTCTTAGAATTAGTGCTTTCTCTGATGTTTATCCGCCATCATACACAAACGTTTGTTTACACATCAAATTTCACGAGTACCTGGTACTCACGCCTTTTTTTTTAATTTTCGAAAGCAGTCAACTTTTCAAGAGGGATGAACAAACTATTATTTTACCTTGCTACGCCCTGTCATTTTTAATCTAACAATACCTATGTAGTTTTAATCGAAAATGTGTCCATTGAAAAATAAATATGTATCAGGTAAAAATTAATCGTCGATTTACGTTTTGTAAAATTTTGCACTATGCCCAGATTATTGTCCAAAACCTTAATTTTCTTAAAAGCAGATTTCCAGTAATTCTTTTAATATCTTCATTGGCTTCCAGGATTTGTCTAAGAAGACAGTTTTTTTTTTTGATTGACAGTTCCCATGGTTTGTTTAGTTTTTCTCTTAGTCAACCGGAAATATTTCTCCAATATTTTGAGTGAAATCCCGAAAGCAAAAATGTTTGAAAAACCAATGTTTGCCCTTTAATAAATAAACAAGAGTTTTAACACCGGCAATGGTTTCTTGGCAAGCATGAATATAAATTTCCAACTACGGTTTTTTTTTTTTTTCAAAAACAAAGAATGTTACACACATGAAAAAAAAAGGATTTAAAATCAAAACTGAAGACACAGCGACTGGTAGACGATATGGGGATTGGAAATGGAAATTGCAACTCATACATACATGGATTAATTTTCTTCTACTCCTTTCAGACGAGAAAAAATAAAATGCTTTTAGGGTTGAACGAACAAGTAAAAAAGTACTCAACGTCCTGTTCCCGGTTTGGAACGCAAGCACACAGGCACAATCTAAGTAATTGCATCGCAATTAAGAACCTAAAAACGCTTAACAAATTTCAAATTCTCACACAGCTGTTTATCGGTCTGTCTGTCTTTCAGTTGCGATTAGCACACTCGATTTGAAGGCATTTTCCGACGAGTTTATTTTTGGTTTCAGAGAATCTTCGAAAAATGCACAATTAACCAGAAAAAGAAGAACCAGTTAATATGAGCGGCAAGTGCCTGCTTCGCTGACACTACACGGCATAAGTGGAGCTCTTCGCGCTAAAAATAACATGTGCTGTCTGTCGGCCAGTCTTCTATGCTTATACTTCGAGTGACATGACATGTAGTGCAGTAGTGCATGTGTTAGCGTGCATTCTGGTAGTGTGTTAAGCACGCTGCTGGTGGCCCAGAACTGCCAATTCATTTGAGCTAAATTTAGTTCTCATGTTTACTTATGTGTTAAATGATGGTTCGTCGATAGTTTTGCATATTCAATAAGAAAAGAAAATCAGAAGATGTTGCAATGCTTTTTGCTGAATAATGCAAACAAACGGCTAACTAACTCGCATAAATCAATTTTGGAACATATGAAAAGAATAAAAAAATAGCTTTTATTACAATTTAAACGAAATATTTTTCTGTTTCACCGGTTGTAGTTATTCCTAAAAAGAACAGTCATAGGAATTTGTTTGCCCCCACCCATAGCTGGTCTGGCGAAAAATCTCAAGTTCCATTAATATACCTTGCGGTTATAGTGATGCCACATCAAACACAATATACTTCCTTCATCTTTATTTTATTTTTTTTTGATGCTATAAATAAATTAAAATACCAATTAGCCAGCACCGTTGTGGTCATTAAACACTTATTCTGTTATAAGCATTTGCATTGTATATGTACATATATTAAGCATTTAGACGAAGAAAAACTATGAAAAACTCTCTCTGACATCATGATTGTGATTCATATTCATAAATACATAATTGTTTATTAATTTTTATAATCATCTTTGAATGCCAAATACCTATGAGTCTGTGACGATGTGTTCTATTAAAAATGTTTGACTTTTTTTATCTATTGGAATTCATTGTTCTGTGAAATGTTTAACTACACAAAAAAGTGTTGAACCAAAAATACTTATCTATACAATGCATTTCCATTAATGGAATCTTTTATATGATTGAGGGTGGTTGTATTTTTAAAGCTTCTCGTACATAAATAAGAATTTAAAACCATTATATTCCTATGTATTTTTAAGTTCTTCTTTATCCAGGAATCATTTCATCTTTTTTCTTTTTTTCTTATGCCATTTTTCATTTTCGTATTATGATTAAAATGTCATTACCAGCTGTCATTCTGTTTAAAACGAAACTGTACAGAAAATTTATAATAAAAAAGAATTTGACAGATTTATCCAAAGCATAACACATGTCAAAATCTCATAATAATAAAACAGTGACAAGACGTGTTCCACAAAATCATTTCAAAAATGACAAATTGTGTTTTGTAATCTCTAACGTGACATGGCAACGACAAGCACCTCGCGCCATTCCCATGTGCCGGAAATTTTCAGAAATATTTGAATCACACCCAGACATTTTGGGTATACAGAAACAGAATCAAAATCTCATAATATTGTAGACCTACAATGAAATTGAAATAGTTGTTGACATGGTTGATATGTCATTTACTGTATGGCATCACTAATTATTGTCATCGAGCTAAAGTAAGGCGGCTTTATGCGTAGCGTTACGTTAATTTGTATTTGAGTTTTAAAATAAATATTTTACGGTTGTATTTCCACTCATTTATAGGACAAGAGATATATGTATACTGTTCTGTGTAAAAAATTAAGATAATTTTATAAAATATCGACTTTCAACTTTAACATATTTGTAATTATTTTTCAAACTCAAAAAAGTAATTAGATTGAAGATTTATATTTGGCTGTATTAATTTTAAGACTGTTTTCAACTTAAGAACAAAACCTTCATCTGAAAAAAAAAAATAAGATCGGAAGTGAACAATTATCCTTAAGGTCTTAATTTTTTACACAGGACTGTACATATGTATGTAAGTATCCAAAACTTTATAACTGAGAGATTTCAAGCTGTGTGCCAACAAATAACAAAGGTCTTGTGAAACGATTTACATGTTTCTATTATGTCCACTGACATAGTCAAAGGCAACACTGACTAATCCTTACCAAACTATAAAATTCGAAATTTCCTTCAATTGCATATGGACTGAACATTTTTTAGACTAAATACATATACTTTTAGCCAGTTTACTCCGAATCGAGTATCAACAGTATCCTACTAAAAAAAATGTTTACAAGTGGCGTCATCTGCCCTTTGATTAATGTTTCCTTAATTTCATGGCTCTTTATATTCATCCGAGAATAACGACGACGATGACGACAACAAACTGCTGAAAGTTCGTATATCGCAATTGTTATATTTTTTTCTTCGTTCTCTTTACAAAAAGGAACAACACAGCAGCTGCATACGTGAACATGTATTAATATACATACGAGTATCTGGGAACAGCCGCACCTGCCTGAATATTAAAGAAACTAAGAGCATAGAGGGGAAAAGGAGATGATAATGCACGGGAATACAAACAACACGCATATACATGCATTTTTAAAAGGACAATTCTGTTAAGGACTCCTAAATGTCATTACTTCTAAGAATTATTCATCTACTCGTATTTTTCACTTGGAGTACAATGCCACTATACCAAACTAACCCTCGGATCGTAAGGGCATACTTTTTATGTACATATGCACATACATATGCATGTGTGTATGTTTCTATGTGTATGTACCTTTGCAGAATCCACTTGTACTAAGCGAGATGGGTTTTGTGGCTTGTCGCCGTGGCCGTGGTGGTTAGTTCGTTGGACTACTATACGCATGTTGCTTGGGTTCAATCCCAGCCCGGGTCCAACAACTAAAGAAGTTTTTCACGGTTGCCACCTCTTTCGAATGTCTGACAAGCAATCAAAGAGTATCATTTGTCTATAAAGATTCTCAATTCGCCGTTCGGAGTCGGCAAAAAATACTGTAGGTCCCGCACACACAAATGGTTGCGAGAAGCGAGCCCAGGTTCACCCAGAGCTGTAGCGCCACCTTAAGTAAGTCAAAACGAAAGAATCAACGAAGCTGTTTCTTGGCTGCCTGAAGCACGATTTTCAAGGAATCTTCCACTGGTTGAGAGATCTGTGTAAGTTTTAACGCGATGGGCCCATTATAGTGCCTTGTATTTTGTGATGGCTCAGCCTCATAACCCCCTACAGCTGATGGAAGAGTGGCCTAGAATGACAGTGCTGTCGAAAGAGGTCACCGGTTTTAAGATGAAGTAGTCTAGTTGATCAACTGCGTTTGACGAACATTTTTTTAGCAAAGACAGAACTTTCAATACATTTCAGAAAGGACCTCTAAGTTTAAAAGCAAATGTCCTAGTTCATACAAGCACCAAAAATACTTGTGGTCATCTGAACATTCAATTAAAGTAAATCCCTGCGTGAAAGAATCACACTAAGACCAGAGACACACTACACAATTTTCCATTTCTTATATGTATAGGGATGTTTAAGGAGTTACATTGTCGCATTCAGGACAAAAGCACATTCACATTACACCCAAAGTCTTGGTTCTCTGTATGCGTTCTTTAGTATATGTCCTTTTGTTTATCACGACACTACAAGCACAAGGGCATTACCGCATTCCGGTTTCCAACCCTACATCTTATAAAAAGTATGAATATCTACAGGGAAATTCCGAATAGGAAACCTAACAACCATCAGGCGAACACACAAAAGCAATAAACAGTGCAGCATGACAAAATGCCAACAACATGAGTTGAGTAGCTGCTGCACTGAGATACAGAGACTTAAAACCGATGCGGGTGCGGTAGCTGAAGAAGACGATCCTTTAGTCGAGCAGGCGCAGAGTTGCGGAGAAGACTGTTTTCTCCATTGGCATGTTTCAGCCTTTTGAAATTGTATGGTAACGATACATACCAACCAACTCACGTGGGATGCAGTTGTATCCTTTTTTATTTGTTCTCTGTTCATGAGAATCCAAATAGTCGCACGTAGCCCTGAACCGAATGAGCGTAAATAGACTTTCCTCGATGTTTATCCTTTCAAGTACAAGGACACAAAACAATTAAGATTTTATATAAATACAAACGAGTACATTCGTTCATATGTACATAACATACATACAATGCATACAATTGTATTTATATATTTATGTACATAAACTGTCGAGTAAACTGACTTGTTATACTGGAGAAGCAATTAAAGAGAAAGTACTCTTATAAAGAAAGGACCACCGCGATGAAGATGAAGATTTTGCAAGTATTTAAGGCTCCATTCAACGATATTCTCGAGACGTTCACAGATTTTTTTAGATCTGTTCCAGTACCTATGTGTGCCGAATTTCAACGAAATTTTGTCAAATTTGATAGCTTAAATGGAAGTTCAGGAAAACTGTGAACACTTCAAGTCTGATTTATTTTTTGCCTGTTATTTATTGAGACACTTTTATTATTGTTTACCAATTAATTCGGAGAAATAAGTTAATCGATTGCTCAAAGTCACTTTCTTCTCGATTGAATCTTTTAAAACGCACTTACTTTCTATTGCCCTGTCAGTTGCAATATCAATGTATATATGTAGTACATTTTGACTAGAAAAGCATTTCATTGAGCTGAAGCAAGTTTTCCAATTTCAATTGAGAATGTCCGTTTTGCCAGAATTACGCATTTTAGATTGACATTTTTGAAATGTCAACGTCATTTTTGACAATAGGCACTTAAATTAAACTTCTAAATCTTAAATGATTAAAGTATAGGTCCAATATTTGATAATTTTTTGTAGTCAAGTAGGTAAACCTTTCCAAAAGTTTTTATCTACTTCACCACACAAAGCAAAAGTTGGTGTTAGAATTCGAAACAATTCGCAAGTTTTTCAATTGAGGGGAAAAGGCATTTGTGAAAATTTGTATTTATTTTAAAAATTCCTAAGTTAACAAACAGACCTTATAGTCTACGATGTTTGCTATATTTTGACATTTGTTATAACCAACTCTTTTGTTTAACGGTTTTTGATATTTTAGGCCTAATTCGTATGCAAAGCAGAAGGTTCGCAAACGTATAAGCAAAATTTACTGCGAAAGCAAAGAGTTCTAAAACGTAGTAGTTTGCGCAAAAGCAAAGGCATCTGCGCAGCTGTCAAATAAATGCTACTCACTTCACTCTGCATTTGCTTTTGTATGAGGCAAACATATGCTTTTGACGTTGCAACTGCTTTGGAACATTTGCTTTGCCCTTAGCTTTTCTCTCACACAATTTTACCCCCACTTTTTGTAGTCTGACATTTGGCTTTCACAAAGTAAGTACTGTCACAGTCTGCCGAATTTTGCTGTCATTACGTTGTTTGTGACAGGAACTATGGAGTGTGCTCTGTGCTTAATATTCGCAGTGCAATGGTTGACTCATCCTGTCAGCTTTTAAAGGGTTTTTTTAAAGCCTGCCTTATACGTTAGCCTTTCGTTAATCTAAACGTATGCCATCTATAAGTGTCTTTAAATCTTAGTGTATCTTAATATGGCCAGAAAATAATAAGAAATTTGTCACGTCCCATTCTGAAAACGATTCCTTGAAACGCAAACACATGTTAGAATGTCAGATTGGTTTGTTGTTGTTTGTTTTTTTTTTTTTTTGTTTTAAAACAAATACAACTATTTTGGGTACCAAACAACCAAGAGTGTGTGCCTAATACTCAACTTACTGCTTACATACTCAAATCACAACCATAATTGGTGTTCCTTACAACAATTTTGAATCATCATGGTATTACACTGTCCATATTATCACACGCAATTTTTCAATTCACACTACCTTCTTTATCATTTTTCATTTGTTTTGTTTTAAACAAGTCTTAACACAAAGGCATGTCCTTTTATCGAAGCAGCTGTCACACCCAACACTTCCGTCTCCGTCATACCTCTTGCATTCCCTTAAATCAACTGAATATACGAGTATAAGTATTCTTCTAATTAATTAAAATTCTTCTCACCCGAGCTACGAGCTAAATGAATTGCAGTGAATGAAATAAATGATAGCAGCAACAGCAATATAATTAAAATGTAGAAGTCCACAATGACGACAACAACGACACACAATATTTCACGTATTTTCTCTAACAACTTCCGTATTTGGCTAGACTTCTGGCTTTTCCATTCATTTGTTTTACCCCATCGTCAACTACTATTCTATATTTGTCCAACCTCTGCGGACTGCGACTTAGAAGGAGAGTGGCCTTTGTCTCCGTCTCTGGAGGAACGCATGTTTGACACATAAATTCTTTCCTGTCATCGGTATACATTTTAAGCTAATTGCCTTTTTACCATTCTATTTTTAGGGTGCTGGCAAGGAGATTCGAGAGGCTATTGCTGACCCATCGCCACAGTGTCAGGAGAAAGCATGGAACGCTGTTCTGCCGCTGGTTATCAAACTGAAACGTTGCTACGAACACTCATTGGAGCTAGAGAAAATCGTACCAAAACTCCTCGGCCAATTGGTTGGCGGTAAACTGAATCCTACCCAGCATCTGGAGACACAACAGGCACTGGTCAAACAGCTGGCAGAGATTCTGGAATTTGTGCTTAAGTTCGATGAGTACAAGGTAAGTTGGAAAGATTGCACGAGTGCAACTATGATCACGCAATACGCGCTGGATTCGAGTAGGTGTTCTGTATTATTGCACTTGAGTGTGGAGTTGTGGTGTAATGCCACGCAATCAACGCGAAGGCGTACGGCGTGTGCGGAACGCATCATCATCTGATGCTCGCGTGTGGGTATTAACTATCCATCAAATCGTGTGTAAAGTTTGGTGTTCCATGAACGGGTTTTAACGCTCTGCCAAAGAAATATTGACTCTGGCGTGGACGCTGGAAATTGAATATGACTTCCTACTCAAGTCGTGGAAGTTGCTCGTTGATCATCCACATTGTGTGGGAATTATTTATTAGGTTAGGGCTAGCTATAATAATTTATTGAAATTTGAGTCTACAGTTGGACTTGGGTCTTTGTTGCGTCATTTAGCAGTTGGAGCTGCTTGATTGTAAAGGGTGTTTTTATTATCGATAGGAACTGTTCAGTCATAAATGCACGCCAGCAGTATCCAAATTCACATTAAAAGTCGGTCATCAATTCGGGAAACTTATAGAGAACAACACGTCTAAGGAATTCCCGTCGGTTGTCACGTGTAAGCAGATTCAAATTTATCAGCAATTATGTTAGTTTAGGTTTGCGGGCTGATGAGGATGGTCACATCCTCATCAGTCATCACACTTAGATCCATGTGGACCTATTGTGATACCCATTGTCTGTTCCCACCGGTCCGTGGTGTCAATGTCTAGGTTTCAACCAACCCGACGCCTTTGCAAACTCAAGCAGGTCAGATGGTGATCCATCAGATAGCTCTTCGATGCGATCAAAGAAGAATTTGTCTTAGGTTCTGTTTTTCAGTTGAGAGAGGTTGGGTCAGTGACAGAGGAAATGGGCTGTACCCTCATGTGCCTCTTCGTCATCGCATCATCTGCATATGACATCTTCATTCAGTCGTAATTTCTTCATGTGATATCTGTTGTGTCCGGTGTCCGGTTAGCACTCCTATTAGTATTGGCAACGACTTCCTGTCCTTTTGTAGGAGTTTCCTTGTTCTTGTTTTGTAGTATTCTGCCCACAATCTTCTTGATACCTCACAGGGCGTGAGTGATCTCCACCTGTTATTTGCCTCAATTACTGATCTGGTTGTTCTGACCAGTTCATCTGCGGCTTCGTTGCCGGGTATCCCGCTGTGACCATGAACCCAGCAGAGTTTTACATTGTGCTGCGTGCCGAGAACCTTCAGCTCTTCGCGGCAACACTTTTAACCTTGGATATTATTTGTGTAGCAGCTATAGCTTTTATGGCCACCTGGCTATCAATGTAAAATATTGATATCCTCTCGTTATATTGTCATCATTGACACCAATTGGGCGGCCTTTGTCACTGCTAGAACTTCAGCTTCGAAAACGCTGCTGTGATCTGGGAGTCGTATCGAGCCGCCTATTCCCAGTTCTTCCGAGAAACAACCCGCTCCTATACCTATGCCCATCTTTGACGCATCGGTGTAGATGAACTTAGCAATTGGTACTCTGTAAGCAAAATTTAAGCATATCAAGAGACATATCAATAAGAAACCATACCGAAAAATGCACCTTTTTCAGTGGTTGGCAAGCTGCGCTGGTGGCATCATTCTACATCACTTCTTGTGGAGCTTGCGCTACCGGACGGCTACAGATGACTTTGATCAAGATGGCGCGGCGCTTCTTGCCGTGCAGCGACCGAAACAATTGAAATCACAATTTAGCGATTAGTTGAGTCCGATTTGTAGACCGTGTGAGCTGACACCTCTCGATTATTTTCTGTGAGCCTGATGTTTAATTTAGCAGCCACAAGGTAGCGTAAGCTCTAAAGTCGCCATTGTGCTTGTGGGTTTCTCACTCCACAAGCACTTACATAGATGAATGTTAAAAATTTACATAAAAAGCTCACTTTCCATAAACAAACTTCTAATTATTTTGAAAAACAAAAAAAAATCACGTACATTCAATTTTGCCCCGCCAATTGGACAACCTTTTTAAATATCACTTAAGACAGAACAGCCCGTTGAGTACCTGACTTAACTCCAAATAGTCTGATTTTAAAACTTTAAATGACCTACAAAGAAACACAGATAAAAAACAGAAAGAAACAAATCCATCTAGATCTAGATTGAGTGGTAGAGGTCATGGTAATCACCGCCGTATAATGTCCAATATTAATTGCTTGCATATTATTCATCGTTTGTGGTTGAAAATTTACGAGTTGCTATAAAGCCGAAGTCAACAAGCGAACAAAAGACGTAGTGCAATTTAGGAGAAGTGTAAACCTTTTTTTGCCTAGTGGTATAAAAGCGAAAGGCTGCTTAAAGTGTAAATCAGTTTCTAATTAGAACTGTGTTTGGTAATTTCTAAAACCATGTTCCGGCTTGTAAGTTGTCGAATTTTTAATAGTTAAGAAAACTGAGTAAAATTATTTAATTTCATAGTGTATTATCTTGCTGTCAATCGCATCCGGATACGGGCATTCGTCATATTTTCAATCACCAATTGTTGTGGAAGATGTTCCCGAAGGTCTGTCGCAACAGGAGTTTACACTTTTTCAAGAAGAATCATCATTCCCAGAACCACAACGAGAATTTCAGAGATACAACATCCTGAATTATCCTCGATCTGACTATTTCCCAAATGACAATGTTTTCGAAGTACCACGGACTAGGCAACACAGTCGTTTTGATGACAATGTTTTCGAAGTGCCACGGATTAGGCAACACGGTCGTTTTAATACAGTGCCAAATTCCAATCAGTTTTATTCACAGCTACCGCTAGGCAGAAATCGTGTTGTACCGTTAGATTCCTCATCAGCAGTAGACTATGATTATGATGGTTACAACTATGATCCAACGCAACCAGTGGTGTATCATCATTAGAATGATTTTGAAGTGTTATACATCTCTTAAAATACCGCTTATCTGTGTGGAAGCTCATGAACAGTATTGCCAATAAAAAATGTTAAATTCATTCCAATCCAATTGTTGATGGCAAAAGAGTATGTCCGGAATTCAATTAAACTGGGAAAATGAGTTAAAACTTAATTAAAAAAAAATTAATTAAAACTTAATTAATTGTATAATAAAAGTTAAACTTTTATGATTACGATCAATGGTTTCATTTAAAATAATTAGCGTGTTGTTAAAACTAGTCTAGAATGTTGACTTGTTCGATATAGAATAGCTGTTAACTGAACTACTTGTGGGATTTAAGTCTTTCGTAAAGAACTTGGCATACTTATGTAAAGATCTAAACATACTCTTTAAGCACGGATTGTTGGAGCTATTTTGTTTAACTTGTTTTTTTTTTTAATTGGCAGTAGATACTTATTTACATATGTACTTGTATGCACGGTTCCATGCCTAAAAGAAGAATTCTGATAGGAAATCAAGAGTTAAACAAGTATGCTGCTACCAAATTCACTTTTGAAAAGCTGTAGCTTCACAGGTTAGGAAACTATCACATAAGCAGAAAGTAGAACTTACTTAACTCAGGATTATACCATTAATAATGGAGTAAAAAAAAACGTTAACAAGATTCATATATGTAGCTACATACCTCATACCACGACCGTAATGCGTTCCTTAAAGATCGTATCTTAGTAAGCGGTAGCCAATTAGCCATAACATACATACATATGTACGTGGGTGGTCCGATAAGTACTTAGCCTCAAAGCCCGATGGTGCCAGTGTCGCAAGACAGATTTACTATTGTCTAGTACATTCTCTTAGACGGTTACTGTCAAAATGTCAGCCGAATCGAACTCGTAGTTTTGTTTTGACCACGTGTCACGTGACAGCTTGCCTGCGAATTTTAGTATGAAAAGTTCATTTTAGTATGAGGTAGTTTGCAGACCTCGAGAAAACCTTTTTTTTTGGATGGGTTAAAGAAGTTGGAGCATGGCTGCATCAAGTGTATCGAGCTAAAAGGAGACTATGTTGAGAAATAAATCGCCAATTTTCCAAAATGTTTGTTTTTCTTTTGTAGGCTAAGTACTTATCGGACCGCCCTCGTACATATTTCGTTTATTTTTGGATATTGCTGGTTGTTTCGCGGGAAAAGATGCATAAAGTTAATCGAGTATCTGCAGATTGTCGTATCTTTTTGGTGGTTTCAAGAAAATTCAATTCAGATGGAATTTCTTGTACTGCAATAGGACATGCATTGTATACTTTATCGTAGAGTAGACAGTCATTTTTGAGCGCCAAAATCCATAAACTTCCAAAATTAATAATTTTGTCCAAACGTATGTATAACCACTGATCTACGAAGCCTGGGCGATTAAAACGATTTTTTTTAGTATTTGCTAAAAATATGTGCATTTGTTTTCTTACAAAAAAATTGTTTCTGTTACCATTATTATTATCTTTATAATTAAATCGCTAGCGCAAGAACTTGTGATTCCTCCTTAGAGTACATTTTTTACACCGTTTTCAATGATTCTAACACTGATCAAAAGATAATAAACTGAACTTTGTTCATCAGTATAAGCAATTTTGAAAAAGAGCATATTGTGAGTAAAGGTATTACGAAAAAAAACTTTATTACAAATACCAACGGGTATAGGGTCTCTACATGCGAGATTCCTCGCACTGGTACACTAATTATTATTATTATTGAAGGGTGAGACATACCGCGACCTTAAGATCTATTGTGCCCCCTACAAGTCCTAGACGAAGGAACATACCTCTCGTCATTATTCCTATTGGAATTGGTTAGAGAGAGCTTCGCTCACACCTAGCCCAGGTGAGAATTCCATAGATCACAGCACCTCATCCAAACCAATTTTCCTGAGAAATCGCAATAGGAGATTGGGTGCTATGAGTGGTAGATCCTCTGCTGTAATTACGTATTTACCCAAGCACTTGAATCTTTTCTGGGTTAGTGCCCTACAATCCAGCCCAGTAAGTGTTCTGGAGTTTCACTGGACTCATTGCAAAATCTACATGAGTCTTCATCTGATAGACCTAGCTTCCTGAGATGTCCTTTGAGTTTACAATTCCCCGTAAGGAATGTAGTCAGGATGCGGAGTTTGTTTTTGTCAAGGCTGATGCAAGATTTGAATCTTTTTAAGTTGTAATTACCAAAAAGTTTATTCGCCTGTCTTAGGCCCTGAGTTTCGGAGTTCGTCCTTTATGGTGCGTTCTCCTATGCCACAGAAGGGCTCAGGACCCACGAAGGGTGTGGCGGCACCTTTTCTGGCAAGTTTGTCCGCCTCTTCACTTCCTGTTACCATACAAAAAGGGTTAAAAAATATTCCTAAAGGACTTACATATAATGTTAACATCTAAGTAAACAAAAATAAGTTGTTTTTCGCCAGTAAACAGCTCGAATGTCGCAAGAATACTCATTACCAATAATAAATAATATTTGTAGCCCCTTAGATCTTTTGTTTGCTATTTTTATAATCAATGGATAATAGCAGTTAGGATAACCTATCCTACGGCACAAGTTCCACATTCGTTGTTTGTTTATCGATTTTTCCCCAGCTACCAGAACGCAACCTTTTTTTAAAAGTCAACAATTTTCCGATTTATTTGATGATTAATTCGTGAAATTCACGAATCTCGCCATTCTATGTCGTCAACATGAAAACATGTGTGTTTTATTCTTCGAAACTATGTTCTTTTGTATTTATGTACATATGTATGTATGTATGTATATGCGTGCGTATACATATTTATGTAAATTATGGCCTTTACAAAACAAAAACATAAAAAATATTCTCGATAACAAACACACCCTCACCCAGCTATTAGTTATCGATAAACTAAATAAAGTACAAAAAAAATAATGTTTTCAAGTTGTTCATATGCTTCCTTATTTGTATGCGACCACGATGTCAGCAATAAGCGGGTTCTTTATCAGCCATGATGTTGGTAAATAGCCGCCCACTTTTAAGGCTCCTTATACATATCTTTATCAAAGAAACGGGTGTGATCACAAGGCCGATATGACGAATAACAGAATAGAAAATAACACGTTAGTTGTATATCATCCTTTTAGAATGGACTTTATATCCTCACGCTTATTGGAAAGTTAGGTAGGGTTACGGAAAAATAATATGTATGTGGTAACACATGGGAAATTAATCTGCCTGCCTATATTTACGATGGCATTGAGGAAGGGCTGGCAATTTGTTATTTGCTTTAATGGAGTTATATTTGTCTAAAAATATTTTAATACAAACGATTATTGAATGCGGTTGCTGTTGATGTATCTTTTTTTTAATCAAAGAAAATTGAACATATTGAAGAACAATCATTCAACAAACTTTAACGCTGAACGTGTCCACCCTTTTTATTTAAAATGTGTACTTTTATTTCAGTGCCCTGTCCATCCTTTTCAAATAGCCCAAATGACAATGTTTGACTGTCATAAGAGCAAATGATTGATAATTACTTTGTTTTTAAAACATACTTATATACATAGTATCTGATTGCGTAAATCTCGCTTTTATTTGGCTTAAACAAAGCTAGGCGCCTATCGCCCAATGTGCCCCGGAAGACCACAGCGGGTGCTATCGTAACGTTCTTAAAGGTGCATGGTTGCTGACTGATGAGTTGATTCCTTCACATTCTTGATCTTATTTCTCAGAACCATTTAACATTTTATTAATTGTCAATCAATATCACACGCAATTTGTTTCAATATAGAAATGCATATCTCACAACATACCATCGCATGCATTTCACGGGCAATGATCATCGCGCGCTAATTCACTGAAATTCTTTAATGTGTCAGTCCTGCTCGTAAAGTCTGTGTGTTGTTCCACAAGGCAATTACTTGTCGTGTTGATCTATTTTTGGCCCCACCATGTAAAGGCGACGCCAAATATATTTATCGATAATAATTCTCGTCTTAATGTTCTGCCCATCGATCTGGCATCCACAGGGCAGTGTTTTTGAATTGCTATCCACCGTTACCGGTACGATAGATACGAGTTTGTAATAAGTTTTCTTTAGCTGTCATAAATAAACGTTTGCGTGCTCAATGGAGCATAGAACAAAGAAAGCTAACAAAAAACCTTTGGTAGATCGATTAGGTAATTAAGTCGTAATCCTAAGAATGTAAGTTTTATTGAATGCCTTTTTTCTATTTCAGATGAAGACCCCAGCGATACAGAATGACTTCAGTTACTACAGACGCATTGTGAGTCGGCAGCGTATCGATAGCACTAATAACTTTTTGGTTAGCACAGAGTTGGCGAACCGCATGTCGTTATTCTACGCACATGCAACACCAATGCTAAAGGTGCTTAGCGAAGCAACGTCAAAATTCGTGCACGATAATGCAGATGATGTTGAGAATACCACAGAGACTCTTGGCACAATGGCGAAAGTATGCCTCAGGATGTTGGAAAATCCGTAATATTCTTTTAATTCAAGCTTCAATCACTTGTTTAAAATAATCTTTCTCTTTCGCAGAAAACTCCTATCACAAATTGAGCGCGAGGAAACTCACCTTCTAGTCCTTAGGGTAATGGTTGGCCTTGTCATCCTCTACGACCACGTGCATCCAGTCGGAGCGTTTGCACGTGGAGCCCACGTGGATGTAAAGGGATGTGTTCGATTGCTTCAGGCGCAACCAGCTATTAAAGCAGAGCCTCTTCTGAACGCCCTGCGCTACACCACCAAGCACTTGAACGAGGAGAATACGCCGAAGAACATTCGAAACCTCCTCGCGGCATAATAGTCATTCTTCAAACAAACACTAGCTGATTGCATTAGAATTCCACACAAAGAACACGAAAAACTAGAGATTCTGAAATTATGCAATGTTTTTATTTTAATATTTTGTTTGTAGATTTTTAATTCATTTTAATATTAAATATAATTAACAATAAGTATGTAATGTAAACATTATTTTAATATATCAATCAATTTTTTTTTAAATCATAAGTAGAATATACATTATTTAGAACACTTAACACAAAAACAAAGGAAATTATTCAATTAAAAATCAAATGTGAGTCGTAAACCCTTTTTATGAATGAAATAAAATAACCAACCCCCCTAGTGCTTTAATTTTATAATTTATTATATTGAGTGTAGCGTTAATTTTTTTCAATTGTTATTGTTTTTTATCTCCTTTGTTTGTAGATCTTACAACGATAAACAATTGCAAAAAAAAGCTTGTTGCGCATAATTTTAAAATGTTTACTTCAATAAATAGTCATTCACAAGTTCATATAAACACACAGAACAACAACATTTCAAATAAAATAAAAGTTTATTGAATTACAGTTAAGAGAAAAGAATCAATTTTAGCTAAACAAATAACACACAAAGTGAATATACAAAGGTATTTAGCGTTATTAATTCGATTATAAACAAAAGAAAACAAGTAAATGAATTATAAATTTAAACTAAAGCACATATACATACAAACGTAGAAAATAAATGTATGAATATTTCTAAAAAAAAAAATACCACGATATATGAAAATGCATTTATTAAATTATATAAAAAAGAAAAAAGAGATTTTGTTTTGCGTTTTTTGTACCAAAAAAAAAAAACGAAACAATTAAAATAAATATATATGTACATATTATGTATGTATGTATTTTAATACAAACATATTGTAATCTAATTTCTTTTTGAATGAAAAAGAAAAACAAAAGTGGAATAATGTTTTAATGTTTAGTTTTCTTTCTTTTTTAAAGAAGAAATAATGGTCTGCAAGAAAAATAAAATTTATATAATTCTGCCAGAAAAAAGATCAGTTTTGGTTGTTTTATTGATTTGTTTGCCATTTTACATTGCTTCTTGTCTTGTGCATTTAATTGGATGCAAAAGGAATGCAAAATATTTAAGAGGTAAGATTCGAAAACTTACCGGTGTTTTTACAAACTGGTGGAAAAATTTAAAGATCGCTAATGTATTTTGTATTACGATCGTTGTAGTTCAATTAGAATATTTACATTATTTAGCCAGAAGTGTTCTAGTTTCACAATTCAGCTGTATTCAGAGTTCCGTACCCAGCATGAAAAGGAACTATCCGTTTATCCATCTGTCAGTACTTACTTACTTACTTACTTACTTACTTACTTACTTACTTACTTACTTACTTACTTAGAACCGACAGGAGGTATTATTATTGTTATGCAATGGGTGTAATAATAATCCAGTCTGCAAAAGTGCATTATAAAGTGTCGCCACATCAAGAAATAATGTCAGCCGATCCAATTCAACGCTATATAAAGGTATGGCCAAAATCGTAGTTTCGGCACACATAATGACTTGACTCACTTATCGAAACCTACAACGATCAAAAACACTCAGGACGCGGCCCTTCTCGTTCTTGTCCGTCTGTATGTAGGTACATATTATGTCATTAAGTTTGCTTCGTGGTTACAGAACTTGTACTGCAATCAGTTCGGCAGTGCTGTTTCTTAATATTTCGCAGTACATGCTCTAAGTCGTGTACAGCGGTTTGAAATCGGTGAAATGGATGCATAGGTACTCATGCGCCTGTACCTTGGTACCTGGAACAACTACTATACAAAATATGTAATAATCAAAACTTGTATTTGAATTCTTTATTTTTTATTTAATTTTAACAAACCCAACAATAAACATTGGGTAAAAACGTTGGAACAAGATTTGGTTTCTCGTCCACGCACTAATATCAGACGTTTGAACACAAAAACATCAAAATATATTTATTTACAAATCTGACCGACACTCCAATTAATATGCGGGGTATGCTTGACTTTCACTTATACCAATGAACGACCGGTCATTGTCTGCTCATTTAAATCCATTCATTCGTCCTCTTACTTCCTTTATATTCCTAAAGACTAGTTCGCCGCCTTGGCTTTTTCACTGTATCTCAGTTATTATTAGGTCTCGGCTTTAGAATCAGTTTGCCGGTGTCATCGCAACTCATGTTAAAATCGCCCAACACAAGTCGCATCCGGGATGTAATGATTTGCGGTGCAATCACAAGTTTGTGAATTCCAAACAGGAACAAGATAACTGCAAGTTGATTCCATGTTAATTTAAATTGTATAAAATTTTAAGTTAACTCACTCAGCGTCATTGTTGCACAAGAGAATACTGGATGTATGAGTAGCGATTCTGCCAGTGGTACGACTGAGGTCTTTGGATCACGTAACCAATACCATGCACCAATAGCTGTACACACTGATATAACTGTCAGAACAACTGGAGAACAATTTGAAAATACTTCCTATTGAAAGTCAATTCATCATTTCTACACTTACTTCTCCATCGTAATGTTGATGGTCGATATGATGAAACCACTTCAGTGAGTCGTCTTTCAAATGCCTTAAGGTCTGAAAAGAAATGTGCGCATAATGGATGAAAAAAAAAAAGATTAGGAGAAAACAAAGTTCACCGCCCTTTTCTTTTTCGTACTTTGATTACCTTCGCATGCCGATGGTTCCATTGTGGGTATCTGATTACAAGTCTTCCAAAGTCTATTATATTAGTCTTTGAATGGGGTAAGAAAAGTGGAGTTGTGCAGCAAATTTTATTTAAAGCGAAATGAAACCACGACTAAACTATTTAGACCAACCGAATTTTCATTATTTATTAATATTACTGAGTGATTTTATCTTAGATAAATGATGATACGCGGGTAAAATTAAAATAACATAAAATAGAAAATCTCTGATCTGAGGTTTACAATTGAATGCAGACTGACAGATGTCAGGTCAATCGTCAATAGTTTGAATTTACAATGGAAGTACAGTAATAAATGAAAATACATTTTCGTAGGTAGGTAGGTACTTTTAATTTGCAGCGGCATTTTTTTGGAAATTTGTCAAGAACGTTATGACTAGGTGGGTTTTGGTAACCTGTTATTTTATGTAAATTTACATCTAACTGTCAAAAATCAAGAGAAAGTGTCAAAAAAGTTCCCCTCTTGCGAAATCGTGCTACATCTATGTCATGGAGTCACCGACGCACATCCTTCAAACAGCCATCTGACAATTTGTGAAATGTCAATCACTTCTTGTTAACAACATAAAAGAAAATTAGTTCTTCGTGAAAATATTCAATAGCTAAAAAAGAAGAAGATAAGATTTTCCCCCACTTCTACTATTTGACAGATGTTAATAAAAGTAAAAGTTAACACACACCTACTAAGTTTTAAGTTAACATGTTTGATTGCTTGATGTTTTTATATGGTGTATTTATCTTGGCTACCTATACTGAGGTTTGGAGAAAAACTGACTCGATTGACACTTGCAGCAATGGTAAACAAATATTTTGAACCAAAGTTAATGTATTTGCTGCGTGAAATAATCTATTTAATAGGTACTCAAAACGTTTATTTTATGTCGATTTCGATTGATCAAAAAAAGCACTTTTTTTATCTCGAGCAATTTTTATCGCTCTAGTACAATTTTCATTTTCCAACCGATAAAAAAAAGCACTTTTTTTTTTTGCTCTATATCAATTGTTGTGAATCTCGGATTCAGCTCGAAATTTACACCTACTTGCACTAACACCAGCAGATTTGATATGAAATGTCAACGCAGTACATCAAAACAAATATCAATCAACAAAAAGATTTATCAGAAACAGTGTAGAATATTAAGAAAATATAAAGAAAGTGTTTTAAAATTGTATTTATTATTTTTCTTTTTCTTATTTATTTACTTTTACAACTGTGGTCTATTGATCCACGTAAGTTTATTTAATAAAATATAACTTACTTTTACTGAACTCATAGTTCTCAACATAACAAAGTAGAAAATGAAAATGAAAATACAGGGTTGTTAATACATTGTGAGTTAATACTCTATTTTGTGGATAGATGGCGTTGATAAATCGCCACACAACCATGATGTGAAATGTCACACTAATCCAATTGCAGAAAAACAGATCACTCGTTTGGTTTCCAACCAGCACGAAAAATCTGAGATCTGAGAGCAAAATCTGAAAAGCCCAATCGAAAACGACATTAAAGTTCGTTGCAGCTTATCAACCCCAGAATTCACCCCGCTACGTAGGTATAGGTAGGTACCTAGCTTATTCAATTTGTTAAATTTTCATGCGCCATCACCTTAAAAGATTACATTCGCCGAATGTTTTTTTCTCCTGACCGCTTGACAGTTAATTTGTTGTGTCAAAAATATTTGCATCCCCTTTTTTATCCTGACTATTGGAAATTGGAAAAAAATTTCTACAGTCAGCGGTTAAAACATAGCATTTTTCACATTTTACTAACTCAATTAGTTAAAATAATTAGCCCATAGCCCCCTTAAGAACTAAATATGTGCCGTAATTAAGTAATTATCAATAAGTATTCAATCAGAGAGATTCAGAGAAAATGATTGTGTCTGTGACCAGAGTGGCTTTAGCTGCTTTTGTATTTGTCTATGGTAATCTAAGGTGCTTAAAGTTTATAATTTGGCTAATGAGTATTCTTATTTAAAGCACTTCCTGCATTTAGCGATGCAACCCGTGTTCTGGAACTCAGTGACCGTTTTATCGATGTTCGACACGAGGGCCAATGGTTGGTGATGTTTTACGCTCCCTGGTGCGCCTATTGTAAGCGCACCGAGCCAGTTTTTGGACTGGTGGCACAGTCGTTACATAGTACAAATGTGAGAGTCGGCCGTCTAGACTGCACCCGCTTTCCGGCGGCGGCCAAAGAGTTCCGTATTCGTGGTTATCCCACCATCATGTTTATAAAAGGGAACATGGAATTCGTATTTAGTGGCGATCGTACCAAGGACGATCTAGTGGACTATGCTCTACGGATGAGTGGACCACCTGTACAATTAGTCACTCGAACAGAGAGTGTCGACATGCTCAAGGATGCGCATACATTGTTCTTTATGTTTGTCGGACAGCAAGAGGGTATTGTTTGGGACACGTACTACGGGGCCGCAGAGAGTTACCAAGAACATGGTTTCTTCTATGCTACGACTGAAGATATCGCACAGCAACACTTTGACTTGGAACACTTGCCGGCTGTTCTGGTTTATAAAGAGGAATCACAGCATATGTACGCACATGCACATGTCGCTCACGAAATGGATCCATCAGAGGTTAACAAAACCATACATCACTGGGTTAACGTCGAGAGATTCATAACATTCCCAAAAATAACGAGGTTCAACATTCATCAGCTGATGAAAACGAAGAAATACCTGGTTGTCGCTGTCGTGGAGGAAGACAAACTGAGCCAGGTGGCCACACATGAATTGGAATTCCGCGATATGGTTGAAGGAGTGATAAGAAACTATAGAGAACGGTATCATGATGAGTTCCAGTTTGGTTGGGTGAGTTTATTTTAAGGAGGAATACTTTTGATGAGGCTCAAATCTAATCTAATTTTCAGATTGGTGACCCCAGCATCGCACATTCCATTGTTATGGACGCACTGCCAACCCCTCACATCATCGTCATTAACTCGACAACGCAGCACCATCACATTCCCGACGACGATCCTTTGCAAATGACACCACAGTCACTCCATATATTCCTCGAATCGATCAGTAATCAGAGTGCACCTGTGTACGGAGGCGATACATTCCTTGTCCGTCTATATCGTGCATATTTCGAGGGCAAGAAGTCACTTAAGGAAATGTGGCTTGGCAATCCAGTTCTCACATCGGTCCTGTTTGGTCTGCCGCTGGGTTTCCTCGGGTTGATCTTGTACTCGATCTTCTGTGGAGACTGTCTTGACGCACCCGAAGAAGACGACGAGGACCACGAAAAGAAGGAATAGAGAAGCAAACACTCCACTTAAACTTATTAGTTCATCTCCCCCTCCTGCTTAGTTCTAAGTGTAAATGTTGTACTCTTTTGTTGTGATCTCAACCTCAATCACTTGTTTCCCGTATTTATTTGTGAAAGATTATATTTCCTTGTTTTCTATCATTTCTATTTGTCTCTCAGTACAGTTAAGTTAAAAGAATTAAATTATTTTTAAAAATAGCGAAATGGTGTGTAAAAAAACAGAAAGAAATGTTTTTCGTTCTTAATTTCCTTCTGCTAACCCTACGGCTTTTTATTTCCAGCAGCAATCAGCATCCATAGTCATCGTCGTCTTCAGAATCGATGGCAGCTCTCCGGCGATCATATTTCACAGTGGAAGTGCTTTGCGGCATTTGAGCGTTCACCTTCTCTAGGATTGAGACAAATTGAGCATCGTCAAGTTTTCCACCGATTTGTCCCATCTGTGCCATGCGAATGACCATGTTCTCGAAAACGTTTGCCTTCTCTGGTTTACTTAGTTTGAGAGTGTTTACTATAGAGTTAGTAATAATATTAGAGAAAGATTAATTCGATTTTATTTAAGAACCTACATCTAGCTCTTGCTTGTTGATCCAGGACCTGGGAGAGGATTGAGTTCTTCATATCTTCCTGTTGGCGCATTTGTTCTTGCTGCTGTTTTTGTTTCTCGGGGTCATTGCCACCGCCACCCTAGGTAACGGAAGGAGTAATTTTTACAGAATCAATAAGAATGAGTCATATAAATATTTCTTTAGATTTTCTTGGTATTTTTGCCGAATCAATGATTTATAACTTTTCTAGGCTATTCGTGTTGGCAAAAAGAAGCAATTTATTGAATGTTTTCAAGCAGTTGGCTTACGAATTGCGGCTATTTTTGGGGAATTACACAGTTGCCTGCAGGCCGCATGTAGCTTTAGATTCTTTATTAAACTTACATATTGAGATTGTAGTTGAGCCATTCTTTGTTGGCGAAGTGCATCAAGTTCAGCATCACCCATATTGCAAGTAGATTGTGAGTATTCTTTGATGTGAATAAATATTAAATAGTTTTTCTTTCAAAAAAAATGTGTGTATTACGGCGTTTTTCTTCGGGTTTGTTGCAAGTGACAACTGAAATGACAGCAAATTGGAGTTTGCATTTGTTTTTCATGGGTGTATGACATTTCCCTGCAGAATGATGTTATCGATTGTTATGACTAGTGATGTGTGGGGAAAATGTTCTATATTTTCCATGTTTTATTGTAATTGCGAAATGTTACATGTCCGTTTTGTCATCTTTCGTTATTCGGATAATTGACGCTCTACTAAACCTACTTAGTGATTTATTCCATTCTTGTTTGTACATTAACTGTACCATTTCACACAGCAGATAATTTGGTTATTTTCTGTTAAAAAGTGGAAAAACCCCCACCACTAAAAACATAAAAACTTGAGAAAAAAGAAAATCGATCGAGAAAAAAATCGTCGTGTAAAATAACACCTGCTCAAATTAGGTAACATTTTTATAAAATATCTGCAGAACATGGATCCATCGATTGGAGTATTTCCGAACGCTGCTTCGTAGGCCACCTAAAAAAACTAGCAGCTGTCAAAATTACAACCGGGAAAGAGAAAAACTTACCACGTGCAGTTGCCTTCCTTGTTTATAAGCTTAAATCTTTATAATTTGGAAGAGTTTCGCAACCAAAAAGAATGAAAATGAAGGAAGAAGATCAAGAAGTAGATGGACGTACAAAAATTCACAACGTTCGCTTTTACAATCTAACGCCACGCTCTATTCTTTGCCTCGCATACAACACAGTCAACAGAAAATTAGCTCTATCAAGGTATGTACAATACATACATGATTCTAAAGTGGGATCAAAAAACCTATTTAAATCCCTTCCATAGAAATGATGGTACAATCGAAATCTGGGACATGCGGCATGCACCCTTCCATGAGAAGACTATTGTCACAGACGATGAAGTTTCTATCGAGGGTATTGCATGGTCGGGAAAACGTTTTTTCACTGTTGGCCTTGGAGGTCTTCTGATTGAGTGGGATTTGAATACCTTATCTAAGCTTCAGTTCCAACATGCGACTGGAAATTCCATCTGGTGTTTAGATGTAAATCGAGAAGGAAGTCAGCTGGCACTGGGCACCGAAGAGGGATACATTAACATCTTTGACATAACCGATGATCAATTGGTGTACAGCCAGCTATTTGACAAACAGGAGGGTCGTATTCTTTGCTGTAAGTTCGATGCCACAGGCGAACACCTAGTGACAGGCGGAATTGATGCCATTCGCATATGGGATGTTAAGACTGGACATGCTATCCACAAGATGACTCTCAGTCGAAAGGAAACTAAAAAGGAGGTTATCGTGTGGTCACTTCAAGTTCTGCATGACATGACAATTATATCAGGCGATTCCCGTGGTGTTGTTACTGTGTGGGACGGGAAAAACGGGGCACATATCGAGGAACACTACGTTCTGCAGGCTGACGTCCTAGCAGTGACAGTGACCGAAGAGGAGAACATGCTGATTTGTTCGGGAATTGATCCGATTATAAGAATATATGCTTTGACTGAAATCAAACGTGAAGACGTTACGCTGCACAAGTGGGTAAAATATCGTCAACGGAATGTCCACGACCACGATGTCAAGGCGTTGGTTTGCATGGGCGACAAAATTCTTTCCGGTGGAATGGATGGATATCTAGGAATTTCCTCGATTACTCGCACCAGTGCACGCATAGTCAAGCATGGACCCTTCTTGCAAGGTCGTTGTTCCACAATTGCAGCTGAAAAGAAGCTTCTTCTGTTGCGATATGTAAACACCATTGAAATATGGCGACTGGGAAGCACAACTGGCAAGCAGGAACTGGTTTCGGAAGAACTGGAAACTACCCAAGACGGTGACGAACAGAAGCATGACGAAAGTACAAACCTGCTGGTTCTTAAAAAGGGTCCACAGAAACTTCTCGAGATGAAAAGCAAATACAGTCAAACCATTATCTGTAGTACGCTGTCTCCAGACGGAAACTGGTTGGTGTACTCCACACTGACTGACATTCGACTGTTCTCCTTCAGCGCTGGAGAAGAGGAGGATATCTCGCAACTGACTAGGATAAAATTATTGCCCGAGGAATTCTCTGCCTGTAAACATATCCTCTTCACAGATGATTCCAGCACCCTGTTTCTTGTAAAAGTAGACAACACAGTCGATGTGTTCAGCATCCTGTCCAACGGTGACATCTATCACTCCCACAAAATCGAAGCGGGGAAATACATCAAGGATACAATTCACCTGGTCGACGTGTCCAAGTGTGGGAATTACTTCGTTACAGCTGGAACCTGCCGCACGATAGCCGTTTGGAGCAAAAAGGGTGACCAGTACAAGCATCATTTGAATTTGCCACGCTACTCAGCGGTAACTACGGCTGTGTCGATACATCAGGTGTCACCGCGCCTAGTAGCTGCATTCTCCGATGCTAAGATATTCGAGTACGACCTGGAGGAGATGTGCTTCACGTGCACCGATAAGGACTACTTTGTGAAAGATTCGGAGACACACTGTGTGATTAATATTGTCTTGGATCGCCGGAACCCAAATGTGTTTATACTGCACAACGACGCTAGCCTGTTTGTTCTAGAGAAATGTTCACTCGATTCAACCGACGATGCTGTTGCTAAGAAAAGCAAGAGAATAGTGGATTCAAAAACTGCTGGTTTGAAACTCAAATTTCAAAAAATCTATCAGGTGAGCTTGCGAATATTTCTTTACATTTAAATTCGACTTATTTTTTTCTTACCTCTACAGCATTTTATTCACTTGGCGTGGCTAAGCGCAGATGAACTGGTGGCCGTCGGGGTGAATCCAATTTCATTGATTGAACAACTACCTGGAGCATTCAAACAGAAGAAATTCGGTGCGGCGTAGTTACATTAGCTCTATTGTTTAACAAATTTTAGGTTAAAATAAACTAAAGTGGTTTATTTTTTAATTTGGTTGTTAGTGATTTGCATAGAGCAAGCCATAAAACCAGCTATGTCTTGTATGAACTGGCAATTATATTATATTATTTACCGCAAGATAAGGTTTACCTAGGAAATGAAAACAGGATATGTTTTGCTGTTTTTATTATCTTTGTTGCACATTCAACAGGTGAGAGTGGGGTCTTGAGCGATTCATATCTAGGCTTTTCTTTTACTATTATTTTATTTGACTTGTTTATTATGCCAAAACCCATCTCAGACATACCGACCCGCGCCGCGTAAAACCCCATCGATGTTAGCACAGAACCAAAATCGTAGTACCAAATCCGTAGAAGCCTTTCATTGCCTTTTTCATGTAAATTCCTTAAGTCACTCTGTAAAACAAAGCAAGTACCTGCGATCAGTGAAAATTGTTCTCGAAAACTAGCCGATGTCGTGTTTCTACAAAGGTTAGAATTCCCAGCACAATCTGTGCTGTAAAATGTCCTTACCCGATTATCTTTAGATTATCTTAGTTCAATTGAAACCAATGCACTTTGCCTAGTCCGTTTCTTACAGCCAATTGAAAATACAAGCGGACCCATATTCTTGTAAAGAAGCTTTATAAACTATTTTTATTCATTACGTTCAAAAATTATATATTAACAAAATGTCATTGCAAGAGCTAGTTTAAAATATAAAGAAAAAAAAAGTTTACATTGAATACAATTACGATTCACTACCAGATACCATATTAAGCGACTAAAATAATTCTCAAATGTTGTACATTCGTTTGTAAAGGGGACTGTGCTCCTGAGTAGTAAACTAGCGAAGAGTTAAATAAGGATTGGAAGATTCTTCGTTGTCAGCTTTCGACTGCTCGAGCTGATGAGTGTAGAACTGGATGTGTGATGACTCGGAGCTGGTGATCTGCGCATCGATTGCTGGTCCATTGGGTTCATTTTGGATGGCACCCGCGCCAGTCGTGGATTGGGTAGGCGAACATTCTCCTTAGTTGTTTTGCGCTGTTTGCTACTTCCCGTGGCCAAAGGTGCTGCCGCTACAGAGGAACGTGAAGCTGGTTCGATACATTTTTGGAAGTGTTCATAGTTGTCGGTGTCCGACATGTCGGAGGTCTCTGTGATGGTGATTTTGGGTGTTGGCTTTGTGATGCGAGATGTAGAACGTTTTTTGGCGCCTCCACTTTGACGGGCTGATCTTCTGCGAATTGTCGTGGCGATGACGCGATTCTTCTTGAATGGCGATTTGAATGGTGTTTTGTGAATATTTGTTGTAGACTGAGCGAATATACTGGGACTGCTAAGCACGGTGAGGAGGCTGCGCTTCGCCGATGGCAGTTTTCTGTCCGTTGTGCAGAGTTTGCGCTTATTTGAATTGAGAGCCGATGAGACATTCGTAGTGGACGGAGTTCTTTTTATAGACGAGGCCGACATCTGGCAGTTTCTGATTGACATGGGTGTACGGTTTTTTAGTGGAGTTTGTGGATTCTTGCGAGCACTGCTGAGTTTTTCTTTTTCCACTCGTTTATTCTCCCAGTCGCGAGAGATCTCCTCAAGTATGTTTTCACCATTGATGAGGAACTTCTTTTGTTCCTTCTCCTCGTACGCGTATACTAGTTCTGTGAGCAAAGCTTCAATTTTAGGCAACTTACTCGCAATGGTTTTCCTTTCCTTTTCTTCTTTGAGTAGCTGCCCACCTCGATTGTTGTAGCGTCCAGGTTCTGACGCCTTCTGCTCCAGCGCAGTCATTCGTTCCCACAGCACTTGTCTATCATCGTACAGTTGGAATATCTTCTCGTTGTTTTGATAGAATGTCTTGAGGTCTTCTAGTTCCATTTCATGCAGTATCAGCAGATCATCCGTGTAACAGTCGCTGTAGAAATTGGAGAAACGACTCCTCTGGACATCGGATTTTCTGCATTTATCCCACCACTCCAGGATCTCTTTCCGGATCTGCTCAACAAAGAGCTTGATGTTTTGCTTTTTCATGGTCTCACAACGATGAACTTCCTTGTGCAGTATATCGTACGTCGACTGCGAGCAATCTGTGTACCTGCTGAACTTTTGCCTGGTTGCCGGACTGGTGTTAAGACGATCCCAAAGTGAATTCAATTTCTTCTTCATACCATGGATGGTGTCCTCCAATTCCATGACCTGCTCTCTGTAGCGGGCATGCATTTTCGTCAGCGCATCGAAAGATTCCTTGTTTAGCTTGATTTGCCGGTGGTTGAGAATCATGTCCTCTTCCTTCGAAAAAACTTCAATCTCGAGAATTTGCAGAAAATTTTTAATCTCACGACGCAACGTTGAAAACCTATGCAGGCGGTTGGCTTTTTCAATTTTCAGGTTGTCCAAATGCAGGCGGAAGTTATCGAGTTCTTCTCCGGATGGTAAGGGATCAGCTTCAAGTGAGCGTGGTTCTTCTTCCAGTTCAGTACACAGAGTATCCTGTTCAAGTAGAAGTTCGAATATCTGATCCCTGCGCAGTCGCAGTGTTTCACGCAATTCTAAGAGGCTTTCATCTAATTCCGCCTGAAACACCAGCAGTGGAACATCATCCGAGGGTTTCAGATTAATTTCGACCTTCAGTAGTCGCTGTAGATTTTCAGCTTCGGATTTTAGGTCAGCTATTTCTTTTTCAATTTGCTCCTGTTTTTCCATAGACTCAACTACCAAGTCCTCAAAGAAGTTCTTTGTGTGTTCTGTAAGTTTCACCAGATTATCCTTGCAGGAACTTTCATTGAATATTTTCTTCCAAATTTGCAGCAATTCGCGAACATAACTCTGCGTTAGATCTTGCATCTCCTTTTCTGCTACAATAAATAAGTCAGACATCTTTTCCAAATCACACTTACTACACACAACACAAATATTTAGTAACACAAAATTTTAGAATTTTTGAGATTTTTCCAGCCAACTCACACAACTGCTGCTAGAAGCCGCTCAGATATTCGTTATTAAACATTCAATTTTGAATAATGTGCAGTTTTAAAGTGTGGTTGATAAATTGTAGGTAACTAAGCGAGAGGGATATATAAATTTGATAAAAGGGCCAACGGGTGCGGTCAGTGATGGAATTTAGTGTTTGTGTGTGGATGTGTTCGTTTAGTGTAGAGCAAAAAACAGTGGTTGATTAATTCAAAATCCTAAGGCCGTGTGCCAATAGCGTTCAATTTTTATCCAATGGTTAATTTTTGACGTTTGTACGGAGGTGGATACCATTTTAGCTTTTTGCTGACAATGGGATTTTTTTCAAAACTTTTTTCATTCATTTGCCACTAGAATTGAAAATGTTCCCTTTCTTTACATATAATATTAATTAAAACTAACAAACTGTTGGCACCGTAGCGCAAGTGGTTAGTGCGTCAGACTACTGGGCCAGCGGTCTAGGGTTCGAATCCCGCCGCAAACACCTAAAAAGTTTTTCCACAGTGCCCACCTCTTCCGAATGCCTGAGAAGCATTCAAGAGTATCATTTGTCATGTAAAGCTTCTCAACTCGCCGTTCGGAGACGGCAGAAAACTGTAGGTCCCTTCCATTCGTGCAAAAATATAACGCGCACACACAAATGGTTGTGGGAAGCTAGGCTTGGTTCTACCTAGGACTGCTGAAGCCAAATATTTATTTTTTACAAACTGTTTTCACGGATTTATATAAAAAAAATGCATAACATAAAAAAAACATTATGTAGGTACTAATAATTGTTTTCGGTGTTAACGTTTTTGTTTGTACATTATACGTATGCTGCTTATGTACATAATCACAGAACAAACATCGTACATTAGGCGCGTTTTTTTTCAAACCTATATAGATTTCGAAAAAGCTTTCCATACTAAAATAAGACTGGATAATTATCCAGGCTTAGGTTTTGTTGTATTTTACATTGAAAACATGTTGCGGAAACATATTTAGCCTATATAGGTTTGAAAAAAAACACGCCTATTGTTCATGGAAAATGCAAAGATAAAATTGCACTAATCAACATTTTTCAAGCAAACCAATTTTATTCGATTTTACGCGATTTAACATAATTTTCACGTTGGGTAGTTCTGCCATCGTATGTGAAGACTAGTGTGCTACATTTGTACACCGCCTAATGAATTGGGAAAACCGAAACAAACACAAAGCTCTCGTCCTCTCTCTCACTCCCTTATGGGTATATACAAATGTCAAAAATTAGCCACTGAATAAAGTTGTTAAGTTTATATCCATCAAACTAGTGTCAAAAATTAGCCATTGGATATAATAGGCGCGTTTTTTTTTCAAATCTATATAGATTTCGAAAAAGCTTTCCATACAAGAATAAGTCAGGATAATTATACAGGCTAAGGTTTTGTTGTATTTTACATTGAAAACATGTTGCGGAAACATGTTTAGCCTATATAGGTTTGAAAAAAAAACGCCTAGTTTTAACGCAATTGGCACACAGCCTTATAATCATATTTTCTAGAAACTGCAATTTCTCACTTTAGCTCTTAATGCGTGACGACAAAGAATTATCACCTCAGCAAATAGTAGTGAGGGAAATGATGTGATTTTTTTTTACAAATAGTACTTATGTACTTACAATTTATAAACCCAGCAACATTTTTTCAAAAAGAAAATCTCCCATGAAATCAGAAATGTCTTCCAAATAGTCATCTCTTTTCTCCACGATCATATGTTATCTTCGTACTCCTTCACCCTATCGTGCTTCACAGCATCGAAAAGCATCGTACCTACTCGTCATCAACTCTCTGTTGTGTACGCCGTTCTTTTATTTTTAAAACACAAAATGATAGGTGCTGCCTCCTCACACGCCTGCAGTCGTTCGTTATCAAAAAAACGAAGAAGAGAAAAAGTTATATAATTTCGTTCGTAGCACTAAACAAAGCGAGACAACGGGACAACGCCACAGCTACCTCACCAAAGTATGAGTGAGTGTGATTCTAATTCCAATTCCAAATTGGTGTTCCAAGTTTTTTCTCAATTTTAATTCGATCATTGACGTTGACGCAGTGACATATTCGAGTCCGTGTAGGGCATAGATTCTTTTTTCTCTTTCTGCAAATTGTGTGCAAAGCAAAATAGGAAATTAAAAAAACATATTTCTTTGGAAAATTTACAATTTGTTTTGATTTTGTATTTTCTGTTCAATTTTTGATTTGTAAGGTGCAACAACAAAAATAATTCGCAAATCGTAATTTTTTTTTGTGGGCGGTGAGAAGTGAAAAAATTGATTCGCTGGAATTCGGGAGTTTTCCAGTTATTTTTTTTCTTTCGTCGATTGGAAGGACTTATTAGAATTTCGCTGTAAAAATTGAACATAAAACTTCAATAATTATATTCCCAGCCAGATTAAGAAGCACAGACATATATCTACCAACTTTTTTGATATAAGAAGCAACATCAACGCGAGGAATAGATTTTTCTTTTGTGATTTTCTAAATCAAACATGGCGGATGTTGAATCGTCTAGCTCGGCTGTACAACAGCCCCCGACATCCACCAGCCATCTCAATTCGATTCCATTGATTGCCGCTGAACTGATGGTGGACAACAGCAATGCACAGGCAAACATTCAGCAGTTGCAACCCCAATCGTCGTCCGGGGGCGGTAGTTCATCCACAGCTTCGTCCTCGTCATCACCGTCAGCCTCGGGGGCTGGAACTACAAGGACATCGTCGGTTGTCGTTGGTGGAGATTCCAATGAGCCGGAGGCAAAAAAACCCAAGCTGGACTTGGTTACGGCTGGTGCTGGAACTTCTGTGACAACCACACAACACGAAAAGCTTGAGTATCGGTTGGGTGGGATACTATGCTGCGCTGTATGTTTGGATTTACCCAAGACGGCCATGTACCAGGTGAGTGTGATGTTAAGTGTGTGTGTGTGTGTGTCTGATTTTTATTTTGCTGCGATTTGCTATCGCATTGAATAAACAAGAACGTCCTTGAGTTGGTAGTTGGAGTGGTCTGGCAGCATTTTCGAAATTTTGGAAAGTTGCATGATTGAGTCATCAAAATTTGGAAGAAAAAACGGCGAAAAGATGGTGAATAGTTGTATTGAATGCAATCACCATTCACTATTAATCAGCAAAGTGCATTTTTTTGAGAAAGAGATAGCGGCGGTACTGCTCATGTATTGTTGTTTTCTCTGCTCTACTGCTATTTCTTGGTTTTCAGTTTCTTATTTTGAGGTTCCGCATGACAGTGCAACGACGCAACAGTGGTGTGGCGCAGTACAAACATACTGTGGTACATGTGTGTGAATGTAATCTGTAAATGGTTGCAGGGGAAGACGCGAGGTAGATAGTCACTAAGCATTATATACCTATCAACATTTTAATCATAGGACGTTGAAAATTATATATGTATGTACATATTTCATATTGATTTGAAAACTACGTTCTAACGGAATGCAGGCAGCAGCTACTATTGAAACAGTCCTGATCAAAATTGCTGTTTTCCCTTTATATTAATTTTTTTTTTCAAAAGCTGTTTTTCATATTTTTTGGACCAATTTTTGGCTTGTATGTATTTATGTTAATAACATTACCTACATATTATAATGTCTGGCGCTTGCTACCTTAAGTGAAGCAACAAAGTAGCGTGAGCGGCGAAAAAGGGCGATCTTTTGAGCCCGTATCGTGAACCACTCAAGTACTGATTAATGCTCCACAATTGCTTGCGCGATTTTAAAAAGAAATTTAAAACATAAGTAGGTACCTACCAAAATAATATTTGATTGGACTTTACTGCATGGCACTTACACTGCATCGTTATTGGTAGTAAACGTAGTACATACCTACATGTAAGTTCGTAAACAGTGCAAACCAAAAATGTATGGCATTTAAATACGAACTTTTGATTTGGCAAGATTTTTCTTCAGAATAAAGCTAATACATAATTGTAAAAACCGGACTATTTTAACAATGAATTTCTGCATAATTTTACGCGTTAAAATCTAAAATAATACCTGCCTGGATACAAATAAACCCCTCTTCACATAACCAAACTTTTCCTAAATAACGTTTGTTTTGCAAATCTACATAGTAGATGTTTATTATCCCAAGACGTTTATTCACAAAATATAAACAATTTTCGTGTTTTTTTACTGACTGTTGGACGGACTTAGTATGCATAGTATATCGAACAAAGTGAATTCATCATACTACCTAATCCATTGCATTGCAAAGAGATATCAACGATGTCTTGTAGTAAAACGTATGCTCTTTAAGGTGGTACCTACAGATTATAATATTAATAGGTATTTAATCACATAAAAACGCGAACAAGTGTTAGAAACCAAAAAAATATTGTACTGAAAATCGTAGGGTGGATTCTACCCATGCAGTCTAATGATTATGGGAAATTTGCATTAAATGGTGAAACTGACAAAAGTTTCACAAGAAAACGCAAAAATCCAAATTAAAGCGACAGATATTTTTTATTTTACCTTATATGTAATATAGGTATGTATGTACATACATGAAGGTATGTAAGTAACCTACAAGCGTACTCCTCAAGTGACTACTAAGGATAATTTGGCTATTTCTTTGCCTCAATTGCATATAATGTATGTATCTATATGTACCTATGTCATCATGAGACAGCAACTTGACACGCGATCAGGTTCAATAAAAATATCAATTACTATGTTAACAGAAAAAAACCTGCCTTTATCATATGTTAGAAAAACCCTACCTACGTACCTATACGTATGAATGTAGGTATGTTCCTATTACTATGTATGTAGGTACCTAGTTGTTTAGAGATTCATTAAACTAGAGCCCACCGATCTGGAATTCAATAATTTGTTTCTCTTAAAACATTAAAAAAAAGGTAAAATTTGAATAAAAACACTCAAAATCGTTGCATCGAATTTGTTTCTAATGAAATTCAAGTCTCGAGTAGGTCATTCTACAAAGATTAATTTCAATTTAAACGATAGTTTAACTAGGATCACAAAAAAAATGTATGTTCGTTTGATACTACTACTATGCTTGCATAGTTTGAAAAAAAAAAAACATTAAATACATATGTATGTATATGTACATATGTACATACAAACATATGTGCATGCAAAAATTACGTTACGTGTATGTTTTTATGTAGGTATTTGTTGTCAGCATTTTATAAAGTATATACATATTTAATTGCCTTTGAAGATACGTATGTATGCATATGAGTGTTTTGTTCTCATATTAAAATTTGGCATATCGTGGAATTCTAACCGTCATAATTATCGAGAACGAACATGTACTTTGTACCTACCATCTGTGTTGTTATTATTCGTCATCGTATAGAATGTGATTTACTTATGAGAATTCTGCGCAATTATACCTACCTACATATATACAGATGTATGTATGTATCTACATTAACATTTAGTTCTATTGATATACCTACCAATTTGAATAATTTTTTAATTTTATTTTCCTAACAATTATTATTATTATGTAGTTCATTATTATAAAGAAATAACAATAATACCATGGCTACCATGGCTATCGGCTAGTTTCCTCACAATTCTTTGATAGTTTTCCAAAAGAAAATAAAACCCACCACCAAAGATATAAACAAATAAATAAGAACTTAAGTGAAATATATACATACATACTTATATATACCCCTATCTATATATAAATATAGAACATAAAAAAACCCACTCGCTAGTTATCTCTTTCTGTTATTTTGTTTCTCTTATCATGCCTTATAAATTAAATAGGAAAACACCAGCATTTCTTTGTTTTTTTTTTTATTTGAACCCCGTGTATGTATGCATTCATGTATGTACGTATTTGCAATAATAGATGTATATGTTTGTGTGGCAGAATAGATACATCACTCGCTCTGTACCACCATTGACCGGGGATCGAATTAAAACGCGATAGAAAGAAAGGGTCAGCTGTTTTTGACAGTGAACAATAAGCTAAAGCATATGTGTACATATCACATATGTATGTAAAGTATTCCTTTCTTGTTTTTTTTTTTTGTTGTGTTTTCAATTCCATTCATCAGCTGAGTGAGGAATATGTTGACTATTTGCTCTGCCCTCTGCTTTGTGCATCAGTTCAGTGCTGGTGGATTGGATTTGTTGTTTTGCTATCTCGTTTTTATAATTTTTTCTCTTTCGAATTTTAATATGAAATTTCTTTGTTTCTTTACATACAGAACCAGAAGGTACAAGATAGTGGGAAATGGGAATGTTGGAATTGTTATATGTATGTTTGTATATGAGTTTTGTTAAGTGTTGCTTTGATTTTTCGATTCTCTTCCATTAAAAATCAATAGAGAAAAGTAAATAGAGACTACTTTTTTTTTATAGGTTGGAGAAAACATTTCGATTTTACAGTCGACTCCGCTTATCTAAACTACGCTTTACTGAAAAAATCGGTTAATTGAAATACCAAATTTAGCATGGAGCATTTCTCAATAAATTTCATATGAATAGCTCCGCTGAACCGAAACCCCATTGACTGAAAAACCCGGCTAACTGAAAAATTTAATTTCGTCAACTGAACACGTCCCCAAAACTTGACACTAACCCATTCAAACACTAACAGTAAACATTTGACAACATGTTTATGTAAATAATAAATATTTAATGTTAGTGCTTCTTGGATTGTCGGATTCACATTTTCGAGATACTTACATATGCATCTACCTACAGTATTGCTCGAAACCTAAGCAACTTTTTCCTCTGAATTATTCAAAGTCGAATATTTATATACTAATTCGATTTAATAAAAAAAGGATAATTTCTATTTACTACATTAAGTACTGAGATAGATATAGTAAAAACAAAAATCCAAAATCAATTCATTCAAAATAAAAAAAAAATCATATACAAATTCATTTCAAAATATAGCTGTTCGAAACCTAAGCAACTTCGACGTAAACACAAATAATTGTTCAGCGAGAAACGGTATCTTACGGTAGTTTTTTTTTTAAAATTCCTTGGACATACTCGTAAAACATCACGTCGAACTGATAGACAAATTGTCGATTTGATCCAAAAGGACAATTTTATGTCATCGAGAGACATTGTGAATGAATTGCAACTCAATGTCAGTTCCAGCACCGCAAGAAAACGTGTACTTGAAAACGAATTAAAAAGTTATTGGCCATCTAAAATGTTATTATTAACAAAGAAGCATTTAAAAATATAGGTCTATTTAAAAGAACTTCAATTTGCAAATGTTACCATACGCCGAATGGAACATGCCACTTCGATGGGTGTTTCAACACCACAATGACCCGAAAAATTCATCGAAAGTGGTCAAAGAGTGGTTATCACCCAATGGGATACAAGCTTTGGAGTGGCCGCCCCGATCCCCGGACTTAAATCCCATTGAAAATCTCTTTGGCATCGTAAAGCGTAGAGTTGGGACTCAGCGCTTCAAAAATATTGATTAGCTCCTGACATGTTTGCAAATGGAATGGAAATTGATACCAGCGTCCACAATTAAAAACCAAATTAAATCTAAGTCCCGTAGATGTGCGAAGGTAATCAGAAATAAGGGTTATCACAATGAATATTAAAAGTTGCTTAGGAACAGCTGTATTTTGAGATGATTTTGTATTTAATTTTTTATTTACTTTGAATGAATTGATTTTGGATTTTTGTTTTTACTATATCTATCCCAGTACTTAATGTAGTAAATAAAAATTATCTTATTTTTATTAAAAAGAATTAATACATAAATATTCGACTTTGAATAACTCAGGGGAAAAAGTTGCTTAGATTTCGAACTATACTGTATATAGAGGAAAATATTAAACTAGGCTTGTTTTGTTTGTAGCCTATATAGAATAAACATGTATTCCATGTAAAATACAACAAAATTTTCGAAAAAGCTTTCCATACAAAAATAAGACTGGATAGTTATCCAGGCTAAGGTTTTATTGTATTTTACATTGAAAACATGTTGCGGAAACATGTTTAGCCTATATAGGTTTGAAAAAAAACACACCTAATAATACATACTTCTCGCATTCTCTCCACATGACCACACTCTATTTTCACACTTGGCAAAATGGCAACAGAGACTTCTTTCTTATATTTCTTATATTTATATTAAATAGGCATTGATGATCGTCGATTTTTTAGTGTGCAGATACTAGACTGGGCTAAGTCGTGAATTTATGTTCACTGGTATAACTGTGAACGTTTTTTTTTTATTCACTGTGAATATAACCAGTGAACGTGAATTCACGACGATGCGACTATGATACTACATAAACTACTATAAAACTACATATAATTTACATACAATTAATTATTGACTATGTGATGTGTAAATATGCATGTACATACGTTTGCATGTATACTAGCTCGAAATGTTTTTAACGGCTAGTAGTTAAAAACATTTCGACGCAATAATTCAAAAATAAACTTACCCCAGAAACTAATGATATTAACGGATGCTTGATTTCCATATGCCTTTTCAAATTGCACATATTACATTCTACGAAACTTTCGTCAATTCAAAGAAATTCCAGAAAAAACAAGTTTTTCTTCGCTTTGTTATTGGCGGCATCTTAAAAGTATTTTTTTTTTTTTTTTGTAAATACGTAGTCCTAAACACCAAACAAACAAATGCATGTAAATTTCCGTTTATTCGCATGCACATTGCACAGAACTAAACTAGCACACACAAATTCTTAGAACCGCTACGAAGTTCAACCTTCATCCCTTTTTTCAGCGGCAACTCTCAATGCGACCCAGCGAACAATATACATAACACACTATACATACATGTTTGTGTGCGCGAGGCAGCATTATTCAGTATAGTATACACAATATCGTTCACCGCGTTCTGCTTTGTTCTACGTATCATTCAGTGCCTCGCACCTCACGTTCATACTCACGACCGCGACTTTTGTTGTGAAATCGTAATTTGCGAATTCCAAACTGTGACGTGAAACTATTCACTATTTAGCGATTCACTGTTTATTTCCAAGTCGTTAACAGACGTTAACAGTTATTTTTCGTTCACGGTGAATAATTCACTGGTAGTGATTTTATGCTCATCAGTCATCACTAACAGATACTGGAGGATCACTAGAAAAGAGAAAGAATGCACGAAAAAATCCACCTTGATTTGAAAGGAAAGGGACAGCTATACTTGCAAGGCAAATCAGGAATTCGCCAAAGAGCACTTAAACATGGGCTACTGGAATAACGTCGTATTAGCTGATGAATACAAATTCATCAATCGGGAATCAGTCTTAATAGAAAAAAAAAATTTGTGTGTGTCAGTCACACGCGGTAGAAGTGAAGCTATAACTAATGGTAGTCCGCCATCTTGATGGACCGCCATGTTGAATTTCGAATTACGTCACTTAGCGTATTGGTTGTCTTGTCAAACCCTTTTATTTGATACCCATATTAAGGAGGTCGTGAAGATAACGGTAATCCGCCATCTTGGTGAACGGCTATGTTGAATTTCGAATGAAGTCACTTAGCGTATGCTTGTCTTGTCAATCCCTTTCATTTGATACCCATATTAAGAAAGACGTGAAGATAACTGTAACCCGCACATCTTGGGGTGTCCGCCGTATTGAATGTTTCTATGACGTCATATAACCTAGGTCCTAGGATACTCTCTGGATCAAATCGAATCCAACGACACTCTATTTGTTGAAATCGGTAGTTTATGGCTTGGCTGTAGCGGTAGCGCAATGCACTTTTTTTCCCCGCTCACTACCATCGCTTATCCGTCCGAATTCTTCCCCCACCCAGAGCGCTTATTCTCTCCTGTGAATATTTTCGTTTACTATTGTCAATAAATGTAATTTGTCATTGTAAATAAACAAGTAGGCAGGCTGTTTTTTTAAAATTATTTTATTTTTTCTATACCCCTTTAAATTTCCCCTTTGTGAATATTTTCGTTTCATTTGAGTTCAGTGCAGCTCGACTAGGAAGCTTATCCAGTTTGATCGATCGCACACCAAAATGGCTGAGGTGTCACCTTCCAATTGTTAGCGTCAAATGAGGCCTGATTTTCGTGTACATTCGGGGAAGATTCGAAGGCTCCCAGCGTCCGTGTCCATTCATTCTATTATTCCTATCCCTTTCAGCAGATGACCAGATCAATGTCGTTGTACAGCTTTCATCTTGTAATCTTTTCCATTCTGCATCAACACAAACGGGAGCAAAAATTACGGTAATATACCTATATATTGTTTGCTTTAAACTTCTACCAAGCCCAGTAGTATTTGTGCCAGGGTTGGGCTATTGTAGAGTACACTTTCCATCCTTTTCGTCCATAAGTGTCCTTTTCAGATTGTTGAATGTATACTGCTAAATTTATAGTTGGATATCCTAAGAAATTGTTTAGGTCTTGACTCAGCTACGAAGGCATCTACATAGGTTCCTCGTACAACTGTTCTATTAACCTAAAAATAAAAGTCCTTGTCACTTTTTCTGACAATCCAATTTTTGCAGAACCTTAGCCTTTGTGATAAACCAAAACATAGTTTTTCATCTATTGTTTTATAAATTCACCTAAACAAAGTGGTATACCCACCTTGTCTCTTTATAGCACAGTTTAACAAACTATAAGTATAGCTACCTATGTAGGCACATATACCCATATCAATTCAAATAAATGTTTGTTCAATTTGTTTCCCCTGCAAGAGTTTCCGTTCGAAAACTGATTCTACTTCTTGTTGCAGAGTATTTTCTATTTTCAGAATTCTAAAATTATGTACCTATGTACAATCGTACTCCTCTTTGATCGTATCACATAAAAACAGAACACACGAAAAAAACTACATATAAACAAAGCAGAATCTATTTAGAATCTGTCTCCCGGACAGATTTGAAGGCCACTCGGTGTGGTGTGTTTGTTTTCGAGAAAACGCGACGATTGTAAGTTTTAATATACTCAGGCATTGAAGATGAAGAGTCTACCTCAACATCACTAGTTTAAATTTAAATACAATGCCAATACTTAAAATCATAACATTATATACATTTTCTGTCTGGCGGGCAGCGTCGCGCTTCGCTTTGCGTAAAATTTCACCGAATTTTAATGAATGAGAAATTGCTATCGCTTCTGGAAGCAAAGTGTAGTGCATTATCGAAACAATTTAAATGCCATTTCTTACTAAAACAACATCACTATGTAATGTACGCATGTGCGTTTGTATATACAGTATAAAAATGAACAACCCTCCTAAGTGAAAAACCCGCATAGCATCCTTGGTGTTTTGAAACCCTAAGTTTATAAAGTAATATTCTTGTTAAAATCCCCTTTTAAGTACATATCGCTTAGCTACATTCCCCGTTTAAGTACTCAATGTTTCCCTTTCTTTCGTCATAATTGACATGAAATATCCTCCTTTTAAATATTCTTTTTAATAACGCACTAGAATCGAAACAAAAAAATAATGTAGTAGACTTAGTTTAGTACATAATGTGGTGAGCTCTAGTAGACCTGGACGTTTTCTCTTGGCTGTCACTTTTCGATTGTTGGTTGTGAAGATATTTCGCTTTTTCGTGGACTTGTACTGTTCTTGGATAAATACCTTTGAGCAGCTCAACGCGTTTTTGTAACTACATATCCCGGATAAGTACCTCACGATATTGGACAATTCTTTCACTTATCACTTATCCGGGTCTTACTGTAATTATTATTAATTGAGTGCTGTCATCAGCCTATACCTATACAATGTTTTGAACAGCTGTATTTTGAGATGAAGTTGTATTTAATTTTTTAATAACTTCAAATCAATTTACTTAGGATTTTTATTTTAAGGCAAGTACGGTTCTTGCGCTAAACTAAATTTTCCATACAAAATTTGTCCTTGCTAAACGTAAAAATAAAATTTCCCTGCGAAATTTATCTGAGTGTACGGTACTCGTTCTAAAATGCTCGCTAAATAGGTTGTTGCATAGATAAGTCTCCACAGAATTTTAGCCAGCCATTTAATGTCCGGGACATTTATTTAGCGGCGGAACTCTGACGTTTCAAATTTAAATAGAAATTTATAACAAAAAATGATTATTCGGTTTGAATTTTTTGAAGATTTTTTGGGAAAGAGGTAAACAAGTTAGACTTCTGTTTGTTTATTCAAGCACGAGTATGAAAATGAAAAGGCAATGTCGGGGAAGTCGAAGAAAAAATTAAAATAATCTCAGGAGCACACAGAAAAAAGGTTTATGACATGGGTGGACTTATCAATTTCTACAACCAACTCTACAAACAAAATTTATCTGTTATTTATCTTCGATTTCCATTTGAATTTTTGGATACCGGCGGAAATTTAGTTTAGCGCGAGCACCGTACTAGCCTACTATACATTTCTAAGTATTTAATGTAATAAATAAAAATTGTATTATTTTCGTATTAAACGATTTAATACATAAATATTTAACTTGAATAATTCAGAGGAAAAAGTTACTTGGATTTCGAAAAATACTTGTCGTGTTTTGTTTGCTATCCTATATAGGCTAAACATGTTTAAGCAACATGCTTTCCATGTAAGATACAACAAGACCTTAGATTGGTTAATTATCCAGGATAAGGTTTTGTTGTATTTTACATTGAATGCTTTTTTTTAATCCTATATACTAGACTAGCAAACAAAACACGCCTACTGTATGTTGTTTCTGATTTCTAAATCGTCCGTCTTCGGTCCAGCTCATGAATTAGTCATTAGAATGTTTTGTTTAATCTTGTCAGCATCAAACCAGTCTTGTAGCACTTGTGTGCGGTCGAATTCTCTTCTCACTAAGTAGTTGTATCTATAGTTGGTAAATGTTCTATCAGAGTATCTCGATTCCAGCACTATAGAAAAGATCTGCTTGTTTTTTTCTGTAAATAGGCACGATTTTCAAGTTATTCTCATACGTCAAATAGAGTGAAACACAAATATTCAAATATATATTATTAAACCATGGTCGCCGTGGCCGAGGTGGTTAGTGCGTTGGACTAGCGCGCAATGCTACCCGGGTCTAACACCTAAAAGAGTTTTTTCACGGTACCACCTCTTTCGAATGTCTGACAAGCATCAAAGAGTATCATTTGTCACGATTGAGCTTCTCAACTCCTCCTTCGGGATCGGCAAAAACTGTAGGTCCCTTCCATTCGTGAGAAATATAACACGCACACACAAATGGTTGCGAGAGCAGGCTCCGGTTCACCTTGAGCTGTAGCGCCAACTAAGTAAAGTATTATTAAACCATTGTTGGCTTTGACCACAAGAACGACGAACTTTACATCGAAAATCGTGTTACTAACACCCGGTCTCCACGAGCTAAAATTTATAGCAAGATAATTAGCATGCTATGAAAATACCTAATGGAGACGGCAAATAGCAAGATAATTGAGATAGCAAGTTATCCATAGCAGGATATTTAGCAAGCTATAGATATCTTGCTAATTTTTGACATTTGACTGAAATTGGTTGCGTTCGTTGCGTTTGAATAAGAAAAAAATAATAGGCGTTTTTTTTTTTTGTTTAGCCTATACATACCTATAGAATAAAAAAAAATTCAATGCACTATACAACAAAACCTTAGCCTCGATAATCATCCAGTCTAAGGTTTTGATGTGTTTTATATTAGGCGTGTTTTTTTTTTTAACCTATATAGACTTCCAAAAGGCTTTCTGAGTAAAAATAAGACTCGATAATTATCGAGGCTAAGGTTTTGTTGTATTTTACACGGGTAAACATGCTGCTGAAACATGTTTAGCCTATACAGGTTACAAAAAAAAACACGCCTATTGAAAATATGTTGCTGAAACATGTTTATTCTATATAGGCTAAATAAAAAAACACGCCTAATTATGGCCGACTGGAAGATGTCACAACTCACAAGAAGAGATAATTAAATTAATAAACAATTTTCGGCAGTTTCCATGTTTGTGGAATTATAGAAGTGCTGAGTACAAGCGGTTGGATTTAAAAAAAATATGAAATATCAAGCTATAATTTGCCCACACACAAATTTGACAGTTCTCTTTTTTATAGCTTGCTATGAAATCCTGCTATTTGCAATAGCACGTGGAGACGCGGTGTAAGAGTCAAGCGTCTCTAAAGTCTACATAAATATTTAAATGCAAATTTCATACATATTTAATTATTTATTTACCATTTTTTCATCCTCTCTTTTTTGGTCGTTTGGTTTTCACCTTTCCATAAATAGAACACTTACCGTATGTCTAAAATTTTCTTTTGGAATTTGAAAAAAAGACACCTGCAGCCGAGTATACTTTGCAATTCCATTTGATGGTGCATACGATTAGTCGGCATTAAAATTGCCTTAAAAATAGTGTCAACCTAAATAAAGTTGATTGACACTCTTGGCGTAAAATGCATGAGAATTATATTTCACTGGTTTTCTCGTATTCAAGTAATAATAAATTGATGAACGTGGTTCGTGAACTGAAGGAGATTACAAATAACCATAAATTACAAATGTAGACAGGAATGAAAAAAAAACAGTCACCTGGTTTTAAACGGGTGCCTTCAGTTTAGACTCTGACTGTTCGTAGCTTAACCCTTTACTGCATGATTTTTTTTTGTTTGAAACACATTTTTTTAGATGTATTTTGTTGCAGTGATTTCAAAAATGACCAAATTTCATATAACTTAATGGGCCATTATCTTTGCAATTGTCTCTTTTTTAAACTTTGAATTTAATGCATCAAATTACAGTATGGTGATGAAATCTACATGAGATTACTAGGCCAATATAAATCAGTGCCAAAGACAACGAATATGTGTTACCAGAAGCCCATTAACTGACTTTTTATTTGCTCTGAATTTGATTTTCATAAGTTGAGCAAGTAAATTAGGAGACCATTTAAAGTGGCTGGTTGGCAAAATGAAGGAATGTCAGTGAGGAATGGTATACCAGATTGTTATGTTTGGCCAATATTGGTATTCATATGATTACTGTGCACTGTAGCTAAGAGCTTAGGTAGATCTGAAATTTTCAGAATAGTTTTGGACAACCAGCAGTTAATCCCATGTGAATATGTTAGCATGTTTAATACTGAAAAAATCTGTGAATCTTTATGGGAAAGAACACAGAATCAGTTAAGGTTAGGCTTACTTACTTACTTACATACGTACTTACTTACTTACTTACTTACTTAGTTATTTACTTACAGTAGGACTCCTGGAGTTCCAACCTTACATAAGCATGTACTATTAAAGAGAGTTTTATCAGATGTTAGTTAACGTGTCTTAGGTGATACAATTTTTATGTTATTTTCTTATATCTTCAAGTTTTAGCAAATAGGTAGTGCACAGTGATCTGAAAATATTTTATACCGATATCGAATAAATGTTTATATTCTAAATTTTATAAGTTGCACATGCATTTTTAAAATCACAGTCTTGTAGTTGAAATAAAAATGCAATTTGAAGAACGCAAAACAACAATAAAAATATATTTATTTTTTAAATTAAAATTAAGTATATTTATAACTATGTGACAATAAAATAATTACCTACTTGTTAGAATCATTACTTTAGCTTACGAATAAAAGACAAATAAAAGCAAATATGAATATTTCCTATGTAACAGCCCATTAAAAAGAAATAAAAATGAAAATTAGCAAACAAAAAACTTGTGAATTCGGAAAAAATTAATTAAATTGAATAAAAATAAAAATAAAAATCAAAAAAAAAAAAGAAAAGAATTAAAGAGGATAATGAAAAAAAATATGTAATATGTCAAATCTATGTAAGTTCTGTTTTGTATCTTAATTCATAAAAAAACGCAACAATAAAGAATGAAAAAAATAAGAAAACTGGATATTTATGCCTAAAAAGAATATTTTTGTTTTATTCGCAAACTTCCTTTTCTCTCTATGTCGTCCATCATTTTCAGAGAACACTTAAAAAAGTCATTCGAAAAAAAAACACATTTCATTTGTTTTCTTTTTTCTAGGAAATTAAAAAAAATCAAATAATTGGTAAACGTTTTTTTTTTTTGTTAGTAAAACATTTAAAAAAATTTATATAAGAATATAATTAATTAATTTGTTCTTTTTTTGTATTTTTTAACAGATAATGTAGTGAGTTGCAAAATCTTTAATATTTTTTTCTGATATATAAAAATTGTTCTTTTTTTGTTTCAAAGATAATATAATTTATTTATTTTTCTTTTTTGTGGTTTTTTTTCTTTTCTTTTTATATTGCAGTGCCAAATGGGTCATTTAATGTGCGCAGCTTGTTTTACCCATCTGTTGGCTGATGGACGGTATGTTGGATTGGGTGGCTTTTTATACAAACAATATAGATTTGTCCAGTACTAACACAACCAAACAAACATTAGTTTTGCTACTTTATATATTTATTTATTTTTTCTCACTGTATAGTTTAAGAGATCAAATAGCTACATGCCCCAATTGCCGGGTGGAAATCTCAAAGAGTACTGCGTCCAGAAATTTAGCTGTCGAAAAGGCAGCCTCAGAGCTTCCAAGTGAATGTCAGGTAAGGTTTTTTTTATCTTACTTTAATTGATTTTTTTTCTATAAAATATTTTATTTCAGTTCTGCAGCAAAGAGTTTCCATACAAGTCGTTAGAACGTCACGAACAACATGAATGCCAAGAACGTCCGACAAATTGTAAGTACTCACGAATCGGTTGTCAATGGCGTGGACCTAACCATGAGAGTAAGAAATGCTTCGATATTAAGATATAAAGTACATTTGTAATACATGTCAATTCACAGCTTCTGAGCACGAACGTGTTTGTTTGCACCCACATAAATCCGGTTATGAAGTGATGTCCGCCCTGGAAGCCTACGATGCTAAAATGAAAGACGAGAAGAAAATGTTCAACACTTTAATTGATTTATTGAGCTATGAGAAAATCATATTCAATGGTAGTTATTAGTATATTACAGTTAACTTACAGCACCCCATCTCCATTTTATATACATTTTATCCAGACCTACAAATGAAACCATACCGAACAGATGAGTATGTTCACAAGTTATTCTATGAGACCGCTCGCTTTTCTGCATTCAATCAGCAATGGGTTGTTAAATCGAGAATAAATAACAGTCAACGTGATCCACACCAATCAAACGAGAGGACAATTACTTATCAAGTAAGTGTTGGTCTATTAAGGGCGATGTTGATTTGTATTAATTTAATTATTTTAAATTTCAGCTTATTCTGAAAACCAAAACAAGTACACCGCTGAGCATTCACTTTTTTGCTCTCAAGGGACCTTTTTCTGATATGAAAGTTTCTACGCAAATCTATAAACATGACTTCACAGACCAAGTAAGTTTTTGGTACCATTTATAAGTTATCCTAACTTTAAAGTTTGCAAAAACTATTTGTTACATTTTTCGTAAGACTGAGCTGAAAATCAGCAGTTCACAAGGTTCCCACGGTAGGCAAAAATGGGCACAATCTACTCAACCTAACCTTACCGAAGCGCATTACATATTCACCCCGATTACAGTTGTAGTTTATCGGAGACGACTTTTGTCGTGGGATTTAAATCCTCATTACGTAGTGAATACGACTCGAACATTAGATCACATTTGAGTCGTGTACAAATCTACTACGAATTCGTCGAGCTGTCTACGCTACGTAATGAGAATTTAAAGACAAGATGACTAAGGAAACAACCGCCGTGATCGGGGCGATTGTTCAACGTCTATGGTCAGATCAATGACGGTCATAAAAAACACATTAATGCAAACCTCCGATGATATACAGTAATTCAATTAAGTATATCAACAATTTGTGAACTTCACCAAGAACGTGTTACCTGCCACCGCATATTTTTGCACAAGCTTGTCATGATTTATTGATTTAAACTTTTTTTTACTTCGACAGCCATATTCTATCGTACTTTTTTTTACCAACAGTGAGAGTTTAAACTTTTTAATTATTTATTTTAAATGTGTATATTGTTTTACTTGCAGAACACCGAAAGTGATTACTACATTCTTCCCCTGCCAGACAGTTCAGAATGTAATCGTTTGCTCTCAAATAAAGCAATCAACTTCAGGTTTGTATTGATTTCTGTTAAATAAATGCAAATAAATTCCTTTATTCATTTTTTTTTTTCTGAGCAGACTTTTGATGTTCTTGCTAAATAAATAAATAAATTAAAACCTAAGGATACCAAACTAACGTCATTAATTTTCCAATCCCCTTGTATCTGTATTCGGGTACAGAAACCAAACAAAACATTTTATTATTTTTATTGTTTTTTTTTAAAGAAAAAAAAATATTCAAAATTTTTTTTTAAATAAAATATACTATTTCTCTATACCTACTGAAAAAAAATATTTCTTATTTTTCAAAAATTAAATATTTTATTGGAAATTATATGTAAAATAATTTCATCGCCATAAAAGCAAATTTTATATTTTTATCATTAGATACTTTTTTTTGTTGAAAAAAAGACAATTCAATAATTTAAAAAAAACTCCTAATTTAAGTTTGGAATTGAAGCATATGAAGCAAGCAATAAAATAAAAAGTAACAACATGTTGAATTTAAACTTAATCATTTGCCATTTTGTTTTTTCCTAAATAAAAGAAAATCAATTCATTTAAGAAAAAGAAGAAAACCATATATGCAAATCTGTATATTTTAATTCACTAAGAAAAATAAGAGAACGAATAAAAAAAATAAATAAACTTGTGTAACGAATATTATAAGCAAAAGATTTACGTAAAGAGAAAGAAAGTTGTATCAGAACAAAAATAATAATAATGTAATTAAAGTCAGTAATAAAAACAAAACAATAAACCTTCGATTTTAATTGATCTCACTTGTAATATTATTTGAATAATGAAAACCATCCTAAGTTTTAAACTGATGCCCACTTCAAGTTAATACAATTTTTTTTTTTTTTCAATAGCGCAATAGTTGAGTATACATATAGGTATGTACATATGTACATCTACCTGTTTACATAATGTATAAATAAAATCTATATAATGTTGCAACTACAAAATTAACTTTCCTCTCTTCCCTTATTTGTTTTTCTTGTTGTTTTCTTATTTTTTGTAAACATTTTAAGCATAAGTTAAGGAGAATCTATATAGGAAAATTTATTATTATAACAACCACTATATGTATGTAATATGTAATTCTCTAATATTCACTGTGAAAATGAAAAATGGATAAATTAAAAATGTATTTAAAAAAAATAGAAAATTATTTCAATTTTATAAATGCTGGACGAATTGTTTTTCTGTATGTCGCACTGAAACTGTTTCCAAGGTGGAATTTGACGGAACGGACAACCTCCTTCGGTCCTTCTATTCATTTTCACTTCGCATTGTAAATACATAAATGGCAATCCAAAGACGTACGTTCAAACATAAAGGGTGTATACAATTATTAGCTGAATGAATCAACGGATATCGGCGGAATGCTTCTTGCCTTTCATTTTTCTATACAACAAAGTTTCCCAATCGATAGCCAGTTGCTTTCCACCCTCTAAACAATGTCCTCAAAAACACGCCTCGAAATCAATGTTCATCAGCCAATTTTGGAAATACAGCGAAATACAAGAATTCTTTCTTTAGCCGCAGAAATGTGGAATCCTTGACCGAATCCTTTCATACGTCACTGGAAATTAATTATTTGTATCTGCATTGTAACAAGAATGGAAGAGGCCTATACATTTATTACCGTCAGCGAGCAGTGAGTTGAGGAGCTATCCACGACCAATTACATACTTTGCTTGTCAGAATAGATCTTTGGCTTTGAACTTTGATATATTTGTTGAGCAGTAAAACGCACTAACTATACCACATTGAAATGATAAAATCCGTGAGACATTTTCCTTCTGAAAATGATTTGCGAATGCTGCAGTAGCTAGTACCGCTTGTATTTTTGGTTTGAAAACGCGATGAAACTACCAAACGCTGCAGTGTGTATGTACGTTTTCAAAATATGTGTGTGGCTGAACTCCATGTACCTATTTACGTAAATATCTTGCAGTAAATAACAAACAGATTGGAAGCCCACAAGATGGTTAACTTAATTATTACACTAATAGCACAGACAATACTAATAGGTTGAGATCTTAGAAAACTGAGAACTTCAATAAAGCAACAAATTAAAAAAAAAAAAGATTCTCAAATAGTAGGTTTCACATGCCCATGAAACCGAACTGTAGATAAAAAAGGAAATAAAACGATTTTTTTTGTGTATTTTTTGGTAATGCCCTGAAGCATTGTTTATTTTTCAGGATGATGAAATAAAATGCAATCATATATTTATTACTTTATTGTATCTTACTTAATTAGTTGGATAACTCGGAATCAGTAGGGCCATTTAAGGCGAATTGGAGATATCCATGTTATCTGACTTTTCTACGCTAACCGATTTCCTTGGTTTGTCGGTGCTAGAGCGCTGCCCGATTTTCTCCTCAGCGTCGTAATCTCTCTGGACCACTGTGTCTTCGACTATCTTCTTCAATTTGCGGCCATCTGGTGTACGTGAACGCCTCTTTGAGGGCGGCGGTTTTGGGATTAATACATCCTTGGTCCTGCTAGTATGAGTTCGCGATGGTGAACGACGCTTGCTACGCGACCTACTAGTCCTTCTCTTTTCGTCACGCGTACGATGCGAACGTTTACGATCTCGGGAACGTGAACGCTTCACGTTACGCGACCTTGATCTCCGTGATCGGGATGTTCGGGAAGCGCTACGGCGACGGGATCGAGATCGTTTACGACGATCACGCGATCTCGAGCGTTTCGAACGTGAGCGAGAGCGGCTCTTACGACGAGACCGCGATCGCTTGCGTGAACGTGATCGTTTTCTAGAGTGCGATCGTCTCGAGCGTGAGCGTGATCGTTTCGACTTACTACGCGATCGTTTCGATCTCGTTCTTGAGCGTGATCTACGCCTGGACCTAGATCGGTGTGAACGTGAGCGTGAAGCACGCCGATCACGAGAACGAGAACGCGATCTCGAACGCCGGCGCTTGTCCTTGGCCAACATCCCGATGACTGGATCTATAGCCGCCGAAATCATATTTTGGGCTTCCTTGACAATTGTCATGGCTTCTTCGATTTCCGCCTGAGCAGCTTCATTGCTCTTTGCCTCCGGTTTGGATATCGAGTCAGTCGCGTGGTAAACACTTAGGTAGCCGCCCTTAAATTCCAATCCTTGCATACGCAGTGCGTGAATGATGCTCTGTTGTTCGCAGAACTCAATCATACAATGCGTTTTCGATTCCTTTTCGGCCCAGCGAGCATATTTTACTTCACCCGCTCGCGAGAAACACTCCATCAGATCGTCCAAACGCCACTCGTTCTTTACATCGCAAACGATTATAGTACGGCGAATTTCTTCGATTTTCCTTGAATCGTAGAACGACGGCAGGGCCGGATACTCTGGCAGATTATTTTCTGACAACTTCGGATCATACGTCCTTATCACCTGAAAAACAGATCGAGTTATTTTGGCATGTCTGCGGCAAAACCCATCGCTTACCTGCTGCGGCGATTGTCCTTCAATGCGGTTTACTACTTCTGGTGGTAATTTCGAATCTGGTTTCTGCAGTCCCGGTACAATAGTTCCATTCTTGGACATTTCCAGTGCCCGATACTCCTCCGGAATGGATAAAACCGGAATGACAATCAATGCACGGTCAATGAACACCGTGTTGGTCAGGTGCTGCGCAACTGGAACGCAGGAATTCTCCACGTATTTAACGTAACAAATGCGTGACTGCACAGGACAGGAAACGTCACGAACCGTGGGGTACAGACGGATTTCTTCGATTTTTCCAATATTCCCGAACAGTGTTTGCATCTGGTCTTTGGTGGCTTGTGGGGCGATGTTGGTGACTTGAATCACTTTAGCTCCTGACGCTGCTCCTCCTCCCGCCATGATGGAGTAGGGTTTTGTAAATAAACTTTCTATGGTCAACTGAAACGTTTTGCAGGTGCTTTTATAGCGGAAAATCTGCCCAAATTAGCAGCTCAGCTCCGGCAAAACGAAAACGAAATTAAACGATTGTGGTTCACTCGCACACAGTGTTGCGAAAAAACGCCATTTCTAAAATATAATGAGTGTGTACAGTGAACTGTAAAAGTTTAACGAAGGAAAGTTGACGACTGCTTAACTGCTTAGGTGGCGGGCAGACTTTTATATAAATTCTACACTTCCGAAATGATTTCAAACGTTTAAATCGTTTCAATGTTATCTAGTTTTGATTATTTTTTTAAGAATGAATCATCATCGATTTCAAAGTAATGTTCTTTTCATTATAAGTGGACTAACGTTGGTTTTATTGAAAGTATGAGGCTTATGCTTCGCATTGCTTCGCTGAGACATCGTATTTTCTAAAATAACATACATTTTTCCATATAGTACTAGCCTTTACGTCTTGAAAAAATCGTATGTAAGAAAATATCTTTCTTATATCCGTTTATTGTATTTATATAAGAAAACAAGGATAAAAGAATGAAATTCCTTTGTTTTTTGGACTTTCTTAGTATATCCTTCATCATCTGTAATTGGAACCATAGTCTCAATCTCTCTCTCCTTTCTCAAATAACAGTTCGTATAATTCTTTTTTAACATATTTTTGTAGTACATATTTCCAAATGGGCATTTATTTTTTAAAACGCTTCCGTAGGTACCTAATTTTAATATTCACCAGTACTTCTGCTCAAATTATTTCCGAGATTCACTCGAATTAAAAACGCACGCACATTAGCCTATAAGTTTTCACTTTCTTATTTTCGTTTATCGCTGTCAAAGAAAAATGTTTATTACATAATTTCTTTTTCCTTTTTTTCCCTCTTGTCAAGTACCACGCGTAGGTACTCTATTGTAAGGAACAATCAGAATTTTTTGGTGTTGGCTTCAACATCTATGCACAGAAACAAACTTTATATTTGCACAAACTTACTTACTACACGAGACATCATTTATCATGTCGGGATCGGAAAATGTCTAGTGGAGACCGCAACCGGTTAGACATATCTTCTATCCTGTCATCTCTCTCTAGATTTTCGGCCCGACATCTGTCTGGACATGAGCTGTCATCAGGGTTCGGACCCTAGAAATAAAATTTGGGAGTAAATTAAGAAAAAAAGCGGAGCAAAACCAAAATTTGCGGAGTAGATTTGTAAATACAGTGTAATATCGATCAACCGGGGTCCAACCGGGAAATTTTAAAAATCTTTGCCTTCCCATTGTAAAGACTTTTATCCGTGTTGCAAGCAAAAATTCAGTTCAGAATCATGAAAATTTTCCGCACTTACGTTGGTTTGTGTGAGCATTATTGATGTAAATGATTTGTTTAGCATGTTAAATCTTGTTTGCATTCGCACATGTACATGTACATTTTATAAATTGTTATTTATTTTTCGTTATTCTAATGAACTTTACCTATTTTCTTTAGTTTTTGCTTTTTTGTTTTATAATAAATTATTTTTTTTAAGTTTTGGTTATTTTTGCTTCATAGAAAAAACATTCGTTCATCCCGGATTTTCGATGTAAAGAGCTGGTATTCCTTTATTTGGTTAAATTTTTCTGTGTGAAAAAAATTGGAGTAGATTTTGGGCAAAACGGAGTGTCGGAGTAGATTTTTTATTTTTTTCAAAAGTGGAGTAGAACTACTCCGATTGGAGTAGGGTCCGAATCCTGGCTGTCACTATCTTTGAAATTTTTCATTCGCCTGAAATACATGTGCAGACAGGCTGAATGCAGCGCCGCGTCCTAATCTGCATCTGAAATACATGTGCAGAGTTTTTTGACAATTCCTCCATTGAGTTGGCCGTCGCAAACAAAGCAAAAAATGTCAGATGGAAAAAAAAAAGCCAAATGATCAAAATTGTACTATTTTCACGATCTAGTACCAGGGCTGCGCGATAAAATTAGAAATAGAGACTTCGTGCAGCGCTGTGCCGCATGCAGAATTAACATGTATTCGCTCCCATATAAACGTGTGTATTCTAATTTCGCTGCGCGGCAAAATCTGCACATGTATTTCCAGCAATCTTTTTTTTTTATTATGAAAGTATATAACTAATAAATAACCCAGATTTTCTTTTTATCTCCATTTTTTAAAACTTTTAACATTTTAAGTGCTGTAATGCACTGCATATCACTGCCTTGCAGCATTGACATCTCTTCGATGCGAACTGAACTCAAATTAAATGGCGAGACATGAATTGCACACCACACAAAATTTTAAGTCCGTTCCGCCATTTTGTTTTTGTGTTCCATTTCCGAGCATTTCCGACATAAATATGTCTCGTGGGGACGCCGTAAATAAATAATAAATAAAGTATTTTTATAATACCTCAGTAGCATACCTGATTCCTGGAGCACTGCCAGGATCTCATTTTCTCTACCAGAAAACCGAAAATTCATCTGCAATGAACTCCAACTAAGCGCTGTGTTGTCATTAAAATGGTGGCATTCAAGATCTTAGTTGACTAGATTTGCAGTCAATTTCACGGCCTCTGATTGGTCGAGAGCCCGAAAATTGACAGAACAGCTAGTCAATTTTTTTGAGGTCGGGGACTGGATTTTTAGTGAAGAAAATCTTGACTAGCCCACTAACAACCGCCAACAACAGCTGACTGGTTGGTGTGGTTATACTGTGTGGCTGTTGTTTGCTTGTTACAAGAATACAAATCCAAGTAAATTATGAAGGAGTATTTTTATTTTTTCTATTTTTTATGCAGTTCATATACTGTTGGATTATGTAGAACAATCGACGAACTCAGCAAATCGTTCACAGCAAAAAAATGCAACTTGGTCTATGAAATAACTAATTTACATTCCGAACACATGTGTTACACATGTTACTTGCATAAAATGTCATCCCCTAATTCGTGCATTCTTATTTCTAAGTTTGTTTTTGCTCTTCTTTTCTTTAAAAAAACAGATTTGTTGTGCTGCAATAACAATTCTCCAAACAATCCCAAGCGAAAATAGAAAGTAGATGACGTTTTTGACATCTGAACTGTCAACTAGATATGCAGTCAATTTTGGCATTCAAGATCTTAGTTTGACTGCAAATCTAGTCAACTAAGATCTTGAATGCCCCCAATGAGTGTGTACAGTGAACTGTAAAAGTTTAACGAAGGAAAGTTGACGACTGCTTAACTGCTTAGGTGGCGGGCAGACTTTTATATAAATTCTACACTTCCGAAATGATTTCAAACGTTTAAATCGTTTCAATGTTATCTAGTTTTGATTATTTTTTTAAGAATGAATCATCATCGATTTCAAAGTAATGTTCTTTTCATTATAAGTGGACTAACGTTGGTTTTATTGAAAGTATGAGGCTTATGCTTCGCATTGCTTCGCTGAGACATCGTATTTTCTAAAATAACATACATTTTTCCATATAGTACTAGCCTTTACGTCTTGAAAAAATCGTATGTAAGAAAATATCTTTCTTATATCCGTTTATTGTATTTATATAAGAAAACAAGGATAAAAGAATGAAATTCCTTTGTTTTTTGGACTTTCTTAGTATATCCTTCATCATCTGTAATTGGAACCATAGTCTCAATCTCTCTCTCCTTTCTCAAATAACAGTTCGTATAATTCTTTTTTAACATATTTTTGTAGTACATATTTCCAAATGGGCATTTATTTTTTAAAACGCTTCCGTAGGTACCTAATTTTAATATTCACCAGTACTTCTGCTCAAATTATTTCCGAGATTCACTCGAATTAAAAACGCACGCACATTAGCCTATAAGTTTTCACTTTCTTATTTTCGTTTATCGCTGTCAAAGAAAAATGTTTATTACATAATTTCTTTTTCCTTTTTTTCCCTCTTGTCAAGTACCACGCGTAGGTACTCTATTGTAAGGAACAATCAGAATTTTTTGGTGTTGGCTTCAACATCTATGCACAGAAACAAACTTTATATTTGCACAAACTTACTTACTACACGAGACATCATTTATCATGTCGGGATCGGAAAATGTCTAGTGGAGACCGCAACCGGTTAGACATATCTTCTATCCTGTCATCTCTCTCTAGATTTTCGGCCCGACATCTGTCTGGACATGAGCTGTCATCAGGGTTCGGACCCTAGAAATAAAATTTGGGAGTAAATTAAGAAAAAAAGCGGAGCAAAACCAAAATTTGCGGAGTAGATTTGTAAATACAGTGTAATATCGATCAACCGGGGTCCAACCGGGAAATTTTAAAAATCTTTGCCTTCCCATTGTAAAGACTTTTATCCGTGTTGCAAGCAAAAATTCAGTTCAGAATCATGAAAATTTTCCGCACTTACGTTGGTTTGTGTGAGCATTATTGATGTAAATGATTTGTTTAGCATGTTAAATCTTGTTTGCATTCGCACATGTACATGTACATTTTATAAATTGTTATTTATTTTTCGTTATTCTAATGAACTTTACCTATTTTCTTTAGTTTTTGCTTTTTTGTTTTATAATAAATTATTTTTTTTAAGTTTTGGTTATTTTTGCTTCATAGAAAAAACATTCGTTCATCCCGGATTTTCGATGTAAAGAGCTGGTATTCCTTTATTTGGTTAAATTTTTCTGTGTGAAAAAAATTGGAGTAGATTTTGGGCAAAACGGAGTGTCGGAGTAGATTTTTTATTTTTTTCAAAAGTGGAGTAGAACTACTCCGATTGGAGTAGGGTCCGAATCCTGGCTGTCACTATCTTTGAAATTTTTCATTCGCCTGAAATACATGTGCAGACAGGCTGAATGCAGCGCCGCGTCCTAATCTGCATCTGAAATACATGTGCAGAGTTTTTTGACAATTCCTCCATTGAGTTGGCCGTCGCAAACAAAGCAAAAAATGTCAGATGGAAAAAAAAAAGCCAAATGATCAAAATTGTACTATTTTCACGATCTAGTACCAGGGCTGCGCGATAAAATTAGAAATAGAGACTTCGTGCAGCGCTGTGCCGCATGCAGAATTAACATGTATTCGCTCCCATATAAACGTGTGTATTCTAATTTCGCTGCGCGGCAAAATCTGCACATGTATTTCCAGCAATCTTTTTTTTTTATTATGAAAGTATATAACTAATAAATAACCCAGATTTTCTTTTTATCTCCATTTTTTAAAACTTTTAACATTTTAAGTGCTGTAATGCACTGCATATCACTGCCTTGCAGCATTGACATCTCTTCGATGCGAACTGAACTCAAATTAAATGGCGAGACATGAATTGCACACCACACAAAATTTTAAGTCCGTTCCGCCATTTTGTTTTTGTGTTCCATTTCCGAGCATTTCCGACATAAATATGTCTCGTGGGGACGCCGTAAATAAATAATAAATAAAGTATTTTTATAATACCTCAGTAGCATACCTGATTCCTGGAGCACTACCAGGATCTCATTTTCTCTACCAGAAAACCGAAAATTCATCTGCAATGAACTCCAACTAAGCGCTGTGTTGTCATTAAAATGTCATCCGATCGACTACACCCTACATCTCTTTCTTACCTACGTAGTTCCTAACTTTACTTAAAATGCATTTTTTCTCCTTTTTTCCAATGATAGCAGCCACATCTAAATTCAAGTGAATTGAATTCATTCTCCACTTGCCGTATTCCTTCTTATTTGTCATTTCATTCGTTATTTTGGTATCTGTTTGTTCGGTCGTTTGTTGCCGCAACGCGCACTATCAACCTTAATATCAATTAAGAGCAAGAAATCTCTCGCGAAATCTCCAATCCATCAAAACTCGTTTTTATTTGACATTTTGTTTGAGTTTTTCCTTTGTTTTCCATCGATTTTCGGAATCAAAGCGATAGTGTTTTTTTGTGAAGTATTAATTCACTGCATCCCTGCCAGTCGATTATCTGGAAACAAAGTAAAACGTTGCCAATTAAGAAAAAAGGCGAACAAGCATTTATTGATTTTGTGCAGAAGAGTGGAATATTTCCAATTCGATTATCTAAAGAATTCAGAAGGTAAGTTAGTGTGAAGAAAATCGCAGATTATTCTGAAATGCCTTTGCTTGCATAATTGCGTTTCTAATTTTTACTGCAATATGCTAATTTATGCTACCACCTACCAGTGAGTTTTTATATTTCGATATATGTATGTAATTCAATTTTTATAAAGTGAACACCCAACCATAATCGATGCGGAGAGTTGACTTTGATCCACGTCCAAGTAGAGTTCTAGTTCTAGTGCCCTCAAAGTTGAGTGATTTTCTCTGCTATAAAGTGTGTCAAATTGGGTACTTATAGTCGTGGTCTACGATCGCGATAACCAAAAAAACCGGGTCGGACCGTCATATTTCCCCCGGAAAACTTTCTCTGCTAGAAAAGTGGGAAGAATGCTCATTTATGAGTCACATACCCGACGCCGACGCAGAGCCAGACATAACAGACGAGTGTTATCATCTAAACAATCATCAGGGTAGTTCGTGCGATTTACATTGGTTTCTGTTTATATAACAGCCACGTCATGAGGTGATGCAAATAGTTATGCTTGCTAAGAGCATGCCAAGTTGAAAGAGAATTTTTTGGATTTGTATAATAACTAATAGTAGCAAGTTCCAAAATGGATTATGCATATTTTGTGTGAGTAAGGAGATAGAGACAGTTTTCCTTTTCACTATCGGGAAAGGCGGTGCAAAGTTATGCAAAGTATTTGTACGCATTGTTTTGGTTTTAAGGAGACTTACATATGTACATGTGCCTGTTACAAAAAGAAGCAAAACCATCATCAATCCGCTTTTCCATATGCAAAGGTTGCCGGAGAGAATAGAAACTGCACTAATGTGGCTTATTCATTGGACTTATGTCGTCAGGTTAAAGAAGTGATTTTCGTACTTCCGGCAAAATGTAAGCGAAGTCATTTGGGAGCTAATAACTTATAACCAAATCAATGCATTCCATGTGGATTTCAGATATGTAAGGATGCTGAAGGAGACAAGTTGAAGTTAATCCATCTCGTGGCAACCTATTCACTCGTCGGATAACGGATACTAGTGTTAATTTTCGAAAATATTTAAAGCAGATCATTTTTTTGTGAACTTTGTCTCTTGAGTTCTTATCGTTTTCTTTCAATTAAACGGACGAAAAACATTAATTAATTCACAATTCGACTAGTTTAAATAAAAACAATCAAAACAACAAATTTGCACAAACAAATAAAAATATCTTTTCTTTACAATTAAAATAAATTCAAGGCTAAATCAATCCACGATGCTTTTCCCTCCTAATAATTAAATATTGCATTTATTTATTATTCATACCTATAGCAAAGTTCATATAAAAAACCAACCCTCATTTTGCTTGAATTTCAAACCGAACCTGTTTCCTTCTAACCCGACAATTAACCACCGCAGTCGTGGCCATTACGTACACAGATCAGGTGACTTCCATTGCTGGTATTTCATCATTCTGGCTTGGCTAGCACATGCTGCTCATTCACTATAATTTGTTTGCGCGATTTTTTTTTGCACATCTTTTTTTGTCTGCAATTTTTTTTTTTGGTTGCTCGTGAACCAGTTTTTCAAGATTTGTTCTTACATGGATGAGGAAATGCATGGCTCTTCAAATATTTAAAAATTTTAAAGAGTTTTAAAGTTTTACAAATAACATTTCTTACATCATCCGCGTGAGCCTTATTGCGAAGAGTTATCGCAGTCCCACTTTTTCTTTTGCGTCATTTCTTCTATCGTGGCATCTAAGTCGCGTCATCGTCATATTAAGTGACTGGAATTCCATTGATTTTCATTGCGAAAGGTGAACTAGCCAACTTGGTTGTCGAGATGAGACTGTTAGACGTCGAACAAGATGGTGGCATAGTAAATTTGCATTGCGGTAACGCGAGTTGTGGTGGTGATAGTCAATTTAAACTTGAACTTGACTCAAGCGGCAATGGCTTTTTAATAAGGAACCACAAAGACGCAAAACGTTGGCAAAGTGATTGAGGTCATTTATATTCAATTGGAATACTTTTTTTTTGTTTTTATTACCAATCAGTTTATGCATGAGTTAAGTCGGTGGGCGGACCTCAACCTGTTTGAAGTGGAGGGACTTTCACTCCGAAATTCCGATCAGCTGTTTAGGATTGTCGCTAGTGAGGGACATCGGACATGTTGACTATACCTAGATGGTGCTTGACTGGGTGGTCTTTTATTTACTCGCTTTATGAATTTCTTGTGAAGATATTGGCTTTCCTTGTGAGTCACCTAGAAGAAGAGCAAACAGTACAACCTTTGGCATGGCATGTTCACCAGATTACTAATATCACACAAATGTCGACCTTTTGCAGGTGAAAATGATCTGATCAACAGCGATGTTTCTTTGATTTCGACGTCAATTACTCTTAAGCTGGGTCAATTCGATGCACTGACTCAGGCGTCAATATTCTATGGAATAATTGGTCTACAAGGCTATCTTTTAATCTATCGTTAAAGATCAAAGGCTACCTGTTATGTATGTCGTTAATAATGAAAAACAACATCAGCCAAATGGCCACCACGAGCACGCATACAGAACCATATTCTTTTCATGAAATTTTCCATAACCAAATCGCAAGGTGGCTGCCCTATGTCCTCGATAGCCTCACGAATTTTATCTTTGAGGTCTTGAATCGACGCTGGGCTGTTGGCGTAGACCTTATCTTTCACGTGGCCCCAAAGGAAGAAGTCGCAAGGTGTTAAATCACAAGATCTCGGTGGCCAATTGTGATCACCTCTTCGAGAGATAACACGGTCCGGAAACTTTTCCCGTAAAAGATCAATGGTTTCGTTGCTTATGTGGCACGTAGCGCCGTCTTGTTGAAAGTAAACGTTGTCCAGATCAATACCATCCAACTCCGACCATAAAAAATCATTAATCATCTCTCGATAGCGCAATCCATTCACCGTAACTGTTGATCCAACCCCATTTTCGAAAAAGTAAGGTCCAATGACCCCGCCGGACCATAAACCACACCAAACAGTCACACGTTGAGGATGGAGAGGCTTCTCAACGATAACTTTTGGGTTTTCCGAGCCCCAGATGCGACAATTTTGCTTGTTGACGTGGAATGCCCAATACCAAAGAACGACGAGGAATGGACAAACCTGGGTTTTCTTCAACAATTTGGGCTACAGCAGCAATATTCTCAGTTGTTCTTGAGCGACGTGCACGAGTTTTACTCTTCACATCACTAACTTGTCCCAACAGCTCGAATTTTTCCACCAATTTCTGTATTGCGGTCCGACAAGGTGCTTCACGACGACCAAAAAATGCTTTAGTTTTGCGAACTGTGACTGCAATATTTTCACCATTTTTGTAGTGAATTTTAATAATTTCAATGCGTTGCATTGTTCCATTTTTAGTAATGGCGTAGTTTCTACTTGTCAAATGTCAAAGAATAAAAGCTTCAAAGGTGACAGCTACCAAAATAGCGGGCCATTCACAATAACACCTCTCATTGGAAAACCCTATAGAATTAATTGCTATTCCTTTTTCACTTTTTCATCGCACATAAAATGTAAATATAAATCACTTAAATTTATTTTAGCTGTTTGTTTCAAATTCAATGAACTCCAAAGCTGATGTAAAATAAAACTTGTTTACTTTTACTAACACAAGAGAACATCAGCAAAAAGTGCAATTTAACAATCTCATCACGTAGGTCAAAGACAGTCGTTAAAGTGGTCAACATTTACCTCCACGGTAATAAAAGACCAACACTCATCCTCTCGCAAACTTTTCACGAGTTACCAAGCTAATGAACAAAACTCCTCAACGATTAGAAGACTTCTGCCGAATTAAAAGTTCCATACTTAAAGTTCATTTACTTTACATACACAGCACACATCGACATAGCTGTGTGAAAAATAATAGCAGCACATCAATTAATACAGTGTTCCACAAAAGTCTGCGTACAGCGATGAATCTCTGATAAACAACGACGTTATTCATAAACGGAAAATATTTTATATTTGAAGTCAATGTATTTCAGTAGAACAAATATACCACGCATTCATTTCGAACAAAATTTAAATAATCTTATTATTTATTTAAGAAAAAAATAATAAAAACAGAAAAAAGTCATCGAATTCATTCCACAAAAGTCTGCGTACAGCTGCAGATGTTCTTTGCTTAAAGGTCTTCTAGGAAACGGTTAACTTTTTTTCGTAAGAAATGAACACGCAACGTGGTAGTTCGGATGTAATGCTTATAATAGGGAATAGTTATTTTCAGATTTTTCGCGTAGATCAACGAACTAAGTGCCAAATAAACAATTAAGTGTGTCTGAAAGGGAGTTGATTCTTAATTTGTATATAAAACAACAAAAGTAAAACAACAAATATCCGAATCAATTTCAAGAAGCAGGTCAACGATCCAAAAAAACAATAAATCGCTTTAGGGATGATGGTCAAGCCAAACCAAAGCCAAGATCTTTGAGACCATGGAAGGTTACTCTGAGAGATAAGCGAACAACCAAGCGGATTGTGGACCAGAAGCCATTCATACGCGCTGAAAAGATAAGTTCCTAATTCGGAATACACAATAATACAATAGTGCATCCAGAAACGGTAAGTAGAGTAATCCTGGAGAGGGGATTTAAGTCGAGCACACCAGAAAAAAACATTTGTCAATGAAAATAATAGACATAAATGTCTTAAGTTCGCAAAGAAGTACCTACGTCAAAACATCTCCAGACTCCTAGGTCCTGGCGCATGGTAATATTCTCGGACAGGTCAAAACACAATATTTTTGGCTCCAATTGACGCTTGTGGGGCTGGAGACGTCAAAACAAAGCGTTAAATCCAAAGTTTACCACCAAGACAGTGAAACACGGAGGTGGAGGTTTGATGGTATGGGGCTGTATATCTACATCGGGGGTCGAAAAGCTGGATTTTATTGAACAAATTATGGACCAGTTCATTTATATTCTCAAACAAACTTGAAGAAAAAAAAAAAAAAACAAATGCTGGGAATTTCGGATTATTTTCACTTCCAATAATATAATGACCCCAAACATACGGCCCATAATGTGCGTTTGTGGCTATTGTTTAACGCTCCCACATAATCTAAACGCCCCACAGAGTCCATTACTCAATCCTATTGAACACCTGTAGGATTAATTAGCACGAAAAACGGAATAAAGCTCAACTTGAAAAGGCCTTATTGTCCTGAAAGGGGATTTATAAGTTACTGCTGTACAAAAAAACTAGTAGCTTCTATGCCAAGTCGCTTGAAAGAGGTTATAAAGTTGAAAGGATATCCGACTAAATATTGACTATAAATGTAAAAAGATAAATTTACTTCTTATTTAGTTAAGCTAATTGTTCACCTTTTCGTTTCCAGCTGTACGCAGACTTTTGTGGAATGAATTCGACGACTTTTTTCTGTTTTTTTTAATTTTTTTTTAAATAAAAAATAAAAAAAATTAAACTCTGTTCAAAATTAATGCCTTGTATATTGTTCTATTGAAATACATTTAGATCAAAAATATATTATTTTGAATTTGTGAATAACATCGTTGTTTCTCAGAGTTTCATCGCTGTACGCAGACTTTTGTGGAACACTGTACATATATCCATCTTTTTGAATTTTTGACAGGTGCGCGAACTTGTTCGAAAATGAACACTCTGATTATACTACCTTATATATGTGTACTGTGCGTATACATAATCTAGTATGAATACATATTTTAAAATATTTTTTTTGGTACAGTCAAACTTCGTTAACTCGAACTTTGATAACTCGAATAACTTGTAACTCCAACCGAATAGTGTGGCAGCATCGTGTTTAGATTGTAAATTCAAATATTATATTTCTTTGATAACTCGAACTTGCATAGGTCGAATTTGTTTATAGCTCGAACAAAAAGAAACATATGTATATGTAAGTGGCACCTACCATTTATGCATATATTCTCTCAAACAAAACAAAAAACTGAGAAAAGAAAAACAGAAAAAGTTGAAAGAAAATTTTGGACCAAAATTTTTACGCGCTGCTATAATTTTGCACACAGCTGTACGTTTACGCGTTTATGAATTGAATATTATTTTACGCGCGCGCACCAATATACGCGTTATTCTGTATCTGTGACGTGTCTGTTGTTTGACCGCATTCCATTCATCTACAAAAAAAAAGCAGGTGAGGTTGAGACTTATTTATAAACGCACTCTCCACTATGATGTTTGCTTGGAGCGTAACTGATAAGCTTATCGTCGCAACTCGCCTTATATCATACCAGCGCTAGCTGACGAGTGTGTATGGGGTGGTAAAATGAAAAACACATTTCGGTAGAAAGCAAGGCCAAGTGAAGAGTTTTTTTTTCAATATTTGTAATTGAAATCCAACTCTGTGGAACGGAAACATCCGATAGTCTAAAGGTCAGTTTATAATTTTTTTTGCACAAACTTATACCTTCACGTCATTGGCCTCCGATCCTATCCGTGCAAGTTTTTTTTTTTTTTTAATTTTGTTTTCTGTTTAGTTACCACTGAGTCACAGAATGAGTTTTCGCTTGGACGATGACACTGACACGTTGCTAAATCATGTGCTTTTTAAATTTTGGTCTTTTAGGTAAGAAGAGAGATTGATGATTCAACTCTTGCTGGCTAGGAGGAGTTTAGGAATTACTCCATAATCGCGCTCAGCGTTTTTTTTTAAGTTGCGTTGTTTGTGGAAAAGATATCAATTGATCAGCGGTTGGAGTCTATTTTGGGAGCAATTGCGTGTTTTTTTGTTTCTGTTTCATATTCGTATGTTTTTAATTGGTTTTCTATTAACGTCATGCGGTAGCTCTCACATTTTCAAACTCTTTTTAAAGTTGAATTTAAATTTAGCTGACGTTTGTCGCGGGGATCACCCGCAATTGGAAGAAATACTAGGTTATCTGTGGTTGATAATAAAAATATCCCAGCTATCTGTAGAATAAGCGGTCGGATGGATGTTGTATGCTTTGGAATTAAATTAAAACGCAATAATTTATTATGAGCGGGTTTTTGAGAACTTTACACATCGCGGCGCTCGTTTACGAGTACGATATTTCTTGTTCGCTTGGCTCAACTTCCTGACAAGCGCATTTGCTTAAGGTCGATGGTCCAAAAAATTGTAACGAACTGTATGTAATGTTACAAGTGAAAATGGTATATTCCGATATATTGAAATGGTTACGAACACAGAATTCCAAAAATCAAATAACTCAATTATGTACGCGTCTGCTGTGATTGTATTTCTATTGACTTAGTAATGACGCTTTTGACACATTACAGTTTACGAGCGATGAGAAGATTAGCCAAATGAAGAAAAAGTCGAAATAAAAAAATAAACTCACCTCATTATTGCTTCTTCCGTTTTGGTGTTCATTGAAATGGCGTTTTCAAAACGTATTTTCCAAGTATTTTCCCAATTTGTGTTCTAAAAATTCTAAACTGTTTGCTAGTCATTTTCTAGCCTTTGCTGTTGTGGTATTAAGGCATGCATTTACCCTTTCGAATTTTCGTTTATTTTACATTTCCAAACCAGATGGCCAAATAATTTTGAATTCGATAAAATATGTATAGCAGCCGACAATCATGGTTTCCGTTCCAATCACTTGATTAAGTCGTTCGCATTGAACTACATACTCATTTGTTAATTTATTCAGCTATCGCTATAAATATTGTTATAAATAGTCGCTTTCAAAATTAGAAATTCTGATTACACATACCGATGAAGTAGCTTCCGAGTGTGGTGCTTTTTTTGCTAAAAAAAATATATGCGTATACCCGTGAGTTCAGTTGTACTCCGTTGACATTGAAATTGGGTAATTTGAATTGATTAAAAAAATTTGTTTAAATGGAAATTAGGATGCTTATTTGCAATGTGGAACGTGCACAAATAAAATGACAGTACTCGTAGATAGTTGAAGAGTAGAAAATGTAAGTGATAAAAAGAAAATAAAATGGAATACGTCTGATAACGATGTGAAACGTAGAGATCAACATAAAATATTAATTTTTTTTATAACAAAATAATCGGCAACGTCAACAAAATAGACATGAATGTGGCATCACTGCTCGATTGCGATACTGAATGTTTTTTTCCTAGTCATTTTACGCAATCATGGACGATTTTCTCATTAAAATTCTAACAATAATCACTTGAAAACATAAAACCACTACATTTATTATTTAAAAAATGTTATGCAATTTACTTATCCTTTTCATCCGTCAATTTTACGATCGTCGCGTCGAAAGCATCAGTCAATTGTCTTGATGCTATTTTCGTTACCAGTGATACCCAGTATACTAGTGAAGCTAATGGATCATTTTTAATGCAGTGTTGTGCTTTCGAATTTACACATTGTTTAAATCCATTTTATGGCTAAAGTCAAGTGGTGCAATCAATTTGTCTCTTGTTATTCGGCTAGTGATCAGCAATAGCGCGATGACTTGAACATTTAAATGTAACTCTTATCTGCAAACATTTATTAACATAACACTTTCGACCTCAAAGGAGCGACGAACAATTTTTATCGTAATTATGTACATGAGTTGGGTAGGAAGTCGAAAGTAAAAAATTTTATCGGTTTCTTCGAAACTTTGAAATCGCTTAAAGATTATGGCTATCGATTTCAAATTCATTGCCTAGTATAAATTCTTTTAATAAGAATGCGAGAAGAATGAATGGTATTCAGTTTGATTGCATTATTGGTTTTTTTTGTCGAAAAATTTAAAACATTTTTTTACACATACATTTATGTATATTCATTTGTTTTCTAAGACGATACCACGGTTTTTTATCGGTAGTTTCTTCTTGGCCTCGCAAAGGTTACCAATTCCGTTTAAAAAATTATTTATTTTTTTTATTTATTTATTTTTATCAATAACAAATTAAAATTTCTTATTAATAGTGACAATGAAGAGCACTAGCAGCAGAAGACTATCGGCTCTTTAGTAAAAATGTGTTATTATAACTTAATTCTAAGTACCTATGGTTAATATTTTGTTTATGATTTCTATGTTGGCCAGGGTAGGTTCCTTTCATATTTATATGATGTTGAGGCTTTGGTTGAAATGTTGTGGTACTTGGTCTGATGAGAGAAGGCAGGGTCCAAGCAGGTGGCTAAATGTGAGGTTGCTATGACAGTTGGGGCAGATCGGTGGTGGTTCTTTTTTGAAGAGGTGTTGTTGTGTTAGGCAGGTATGACCTAGTCGGAGCGGGTAAAATTGGTTATCATTTCTTTGGATATGTTTGTCGGATATTTAATATTTTATCGTATTTTTAATTGTTTACAGATCGTCATTCGTTCCATAGTTTTTTCCCCCGGAAATGTGGTGTCCTATTTTTAACGCGTTTACGTTCTATTAACACAAATGACACACTTCTGTCGGAAAGATTTCGTTATTATTTCTAATACAAATGCGTATGTTAGGTGTCAAACTTTTTAATTATTTCGTCATTGTATTAATTCCTCCCTTCTAAACGTGCTGGGTATAGCATTTTTATCTTTGGTTATGTAATTACGAGATTGCACTTGTAAATGTCACTCGCTATAACCCATACCGGTTTTCATATCACTTGACTTTGCGAAAAGCGCAAGTACAATACTGATAAAATATCAATTTATAGACTGCATGTTGTTTTGTTAAAAGTAAATAATTTTTAGTCTGTTTACAGTTGCATTGCAAATAAATCAATATTTATCGCGAAAATAAATTGCGAACAGTACCGTATCTGTTAATCCAGGCCAGGTTTAATTAAGTTAATAATTTTTTTCTTTTATTGCTAGCGATAAAAATAAAGTGAAATACATAATGACAAATTGTTAAAATGAAATATTTCAAACATCGGACAGGTTTTACGTGTCTAGATTTAAGTTTTAATCTTTATTAATTGAACACAAATTTAATTCACTGTTTGGTTTAATTTAGAAGAATTTACCTAATGGGATTCGTTTAATTGCAGGACAAATGTTACAAAATAGCTTTTTCAAAGACAGTTCTTCGGCTGAAGAGTGAAATCCAGAAGATGAATCATCTGGGCTAGGCTTAAAGAAAATGGTTTAACGTTTTAGATCAGTTCTTATCTTTTTTCTGTGATTCTAAAATCTCGTACTAGATGCAAGCACAAACAGTTCCCTTCAAATGTCAAGGTGTGGAACTGCCAGGTTAAAACTCAAGTGCTCCTGGATGCAACGAAAGTAAAATGGAATTAGTGTTAATAACAGTACTAGATAAATTAAATAATGACACTAAATTAGTTTTGCCGCTATCGAATACGTAAAATCATCCACTATAACGGAATGACCTCAATTCTCTATAATACACATTCAGCCATAACATTATGTAGCTTAGATAGCGATACGATGACACATTTTCTCCCTGTAATAATTATAATTACAATTCAAAAGCATGCCATCATTATTTATTCTTTTCCACCATGTGGATTGTCTTAATAACTCCACTACTAATAGCATCGACTATAGTTCTAAGGTATTATTTGTTGAGTAATTAAATAATGTAAGTATGTGTAAACAAGCAGCTTTCTACCCCGTCAGTTTTCAATGACTGGAATCTCTCTTAAATAACAAAAAATAAAATTAAAAACGATATACGTTATATCTTTATTTGGTCGTTAAATTGACTTAGTACTTAAATCCTTAAAATGTAACCAAAAATATCTGTCAGACTAAAATGGCATGCCATCTATTGTCTTTGACCGGAATAAATAAAGATCATTAGATAGAGAACTGCACTTGTTAATATCGGATGATTTCTAGTAAAAGAGCGAAAGAGAACAACAAGAGCAGCATTAGATAAAAATAAATTATAGATAAGTTTAAAATAGCAAATTACAATTGGGCGACAGAGGCACCGCATGTAAATTATGGTGTAAACAATTCTTTGTCGTCGTAAATGTTAAAAGACGTCAGGCGCCAAATGAGGAGGTAAATACTAAATACTCGTAGGATCGTAAGAAATAAAAACAAAAATACGCGCAACAGGCATGAAATTGTTTATTGTTTTCTTCATTAAGCATTTGCGTTGATAGTTTATTTTATATTACAGTTGATTAATTTGATTTTTTTTATACAAAACATTAGGTAACGTAAGCGTTGTAGGCCACCTGTGCGGTTGTAGATCATCAGCGACTGCTGCCGCCTCAGATTCGTGAAGTCGTGTAATTCAGTTCCGAGCACAAGTTTGATTGCGAAAACCGAATAATTGTACTAAATGAATAAATATATGTTAATGTTCTAAAGGTTGCTTGGTACCTTGTTATGAGCTACGTTCTGACAGACAGCCACCTTTCATTGGAACACTTTGAAGAATCAAATTGCCAGAAGTCAGTTAATTTCTCCACTCTACAATACTCCACTCTAAAATAAAATAGTATTCATTTTGAGAAAAAAAAGGATAAAATTAGCTTTGCCAGTAGTGTACTTGGCTAAGAAGGTTAAATACCATTATTGTTTCTTTGCTGTTAAACCCTAGTGGAACAAGGCTTCCAATACAACAGCTAGTCGTTTATAATTTTGTAAAAGTGAGCCTGCGGTCATAAATCAACGAGATGTAACCAGCGGGTACGAGAATTTCTTACTTAACGGCAACCAATCAAATTGATCCTGCAATATACATATATGCATTTCAATTAACTTCAATTTGCTGAATATAAAGTTAGTTATTTATACACACGGACTTCGAAATCAGGTCGATTTATTTGGTGGTGTGGCACTTAACCGTCATCAAATTGCATTCTACCGTAAATGCCCCCTACCATATGCAGTGTGGACTGTCGACGATGCGATGTGGCAAAAGTCCAAAGAAAATCAGATGTTCACGTGCAGATCCAATCCGAACACGAAAGCTACGTAACGCATACTCAGCTGTTGTGTTTTATATTCTATTTTATCGCACCACTGAATTACGTCATTATGAGAACTATTGGTATCTTTGTAGTTTAATATTTTTTTTTAATAGAAAGAAATGTTATATGTACTAGATAACGCGAAAGAAAAGGAAAGTATGAAAATGTGCGAACATTCTGGTGGTGTGTTTAGTAGTACCAAGGTCAAGATAGCGTTATCGGCGAATTTAGAAAAACAAAATATGAAATTTCCGGCTGTTAGTTAATTATTTTGGTGATTATGTACAAAAAAAAGAATCCAGAATTAATCATTCGTTTCTTAGAAAACCCAAGAAAGATCAAATGAAACAGAACGAGAAAGTCACTAGTTGCATTTTTACACGATTTTCAAAAAATGATTAGACAGCTTCGATGATGGTTTTATGAGTGAAAACAATCGTTGTTTTGGTTTCGAAACGTGATATTTCGAAAGATTTTTAACTTTCGACCCGGATTCTAATTCATGACGTAAGCATCACGTTTATTTTAGTGATAATCTTTTAACATTTAGTACGATTGGTTTTTTTAAATTCACCAGCAAAGCATAGTGTCTTGTTTATTTTTGTCTCAATCGGATTATGATGCCCACCACTGTTAGTAGAAAGATGAAAATAAAGAAAAAAAACAACGGATTTGTTGTTCAGTGCAGTGAGACGGTCATTGCCATTGAACAAACTTCAATTTCTAAAATACATATTTTTTCAAAGTCTTTTATTTATTTGAAACGATTGAAGTATTATTATTATTATCATTTATTAACAAATAATTACAAATTACATGGTAGCTTAAAAATAACGGGCAACTAGCTGCGAGGCTTTCGGCCCTGTTTACTAATTAATTGTAGTAGGAAGTAGTAGGATTTGTTAGTATATCATAAATTGAAGTTTCTTTAAATATGTTCTTAAGGAAAGGGATTGTTGAGTTACATGTTTCTAGTATATGGCCAACCGCATTTTGTGAGATACCAGACCGCTCAAATGAGCACAAATTGCATGATTTCGTGTTGGCGGAGTAAAGAGTGCAGTTGCATGACATTGGCCACAAATGAAAGAAAAGAACAGTCAAAGCAATGAGTACCTAGTAGTGAATAGCGAATGTTTTTTTTTGTTTGATGCACCTTGAATGTAGCATAATGCTGGATACTACGAGTAGTATGCAGCGTTACTGGATCGATTGAAAGACAAAATTAAAATAAAACGACCGCATTTGGCGAAAGATACATGCATCAGTAAACGCATCGATAATTTCAATTCTAAAAATACATGAATTCTGTAGCTTTTTGCGGGTTCTGAACAGAAAGAAATGGCTTGGTGGACAGAGATTTACATGAAATGATGGATTCGACAAATTTCTTTGTTTTAACGGTTAGAATATCGTTTAAATCAATGCATCAACCTAACTAACATTCAAACTAACTACATTCGTATTATGTACATATGTACAATGTACATATTGTTTTAGCGCTAAAAAATTCTGTTTTCTTATCTAGGAACATTCCTTGTTTAACTGATTCATCCCTGGGGTTGAGTTGGGGCGAGCATTGGCTGTTCAGTATTTCTAGATCAGAAAATAGAATGTTTATAAAATTAAATTAATTTCAACGAAGTTTTAGGTTTTTTTTTATGGAAACATCAACAGGTGTAACAGGTGTTCAAAACCTTAATTGTAGCCAAAAGAATATTAGCTGTTGATTGAAATAAAAAACTGTGAAACTAATCTACACATGCAGTAAGTACATATGTACATACCTATAAATTGCACGCAAATCAAATCGATTATTGGTTCTATGAACTTCATAGTTTGTGGAAGCAGAAAAAAATAAATATCGAAAAGTTCATTGAAATGGAACTTATTTGTATTTCTTTTTGTTGGGTTATGCGGTCATGGTCGAGGAATTGAATTCGATTATTGCTCAGGTTTTGATTACCATCTTCGCCATAAAATTATTTTGTATTCCACAAACATGTAGTTCTCGTCGTTTATACATTTCTTTGCATCGAAGCCAGGCTTGTTTATGTCGTTAAATGTAAACATCAGCTCAGACTGCTACGGAGGCATTAATCGATCTAGACTTTTGGGAAACGAAGTGCAATACTATCTCCAGAAAACCGTTCCTAGGTACAATTTTATGGTTACGTTACGTAGTCAGCTGTTTTTTTTACTTTCTACCAGTTCGACGCCGCTACTAAACTCGATTTTTTACGACTAACCAAACATAAGCTCAACACAAATTTAGAGACCGACTGGCGCACCTACCACCACAGTTACGTCCTACATATATAACCCTAATCGCTCCGGGCCGCTGTACCCCAACACCACGAAAAAGAGGGCAAACACCATATTCACAAGGCTACGTTTGGGTCACACAGTTGCTACACATCAACACCTACTAAAAAGACAAACTTCTCCAACATGAACCATCTGCAACTTTCACTACAACGTTAGCCATATTCTAAGAGTTGTCCTATGCACAATCAACGCCACAACTAACACAAACCCACCTGTCAATCACCTACTCAAAGCTCCAACTCTCCAAAATACTATACATTTGATATTTGATATCATGAAAAAAACTAAACATAGAAATTTAAGATATACATTTATACCATAGAGCCGAAAGTTTCAGCAGCTAGTGCTCTTACGATGTTAGAGCTTTTAATTTTAATTATATGCTAATAAATTATAATAATAATAATAGTAATAATAATAATAATATACTGGTCCCTCGCTTTGCGCGGGGGTTAGGAGACTGAAAAGTCTCGCGCAATGCGAAATCGCGCAAAGCGAAACCACGTAAAGCGAAGTATGCATATCCTTAACGTACAAAAAATAAGCATGTACTTCCAGGGTTAATGTAATTTAGGGTGTTGCGTTCCTGAAAAATGCAATGTTAGCATGTATTTAAGCCGCGCAAATCGAATTTTCGTAGAAAAATGCATTTCGCGCAAAGGTGAAACCTCGCAAAAAGAAGTCGCGCAAAGCGAGGGACCAGTGTTCCACGTTGCAACTTACTCAATACAAATAAATACATATGTATGTACCTTGAAAAAATGGTTGTGTTGCACCACTTCGAGAAAATTAGATTTTTTTTTCCTTTCTGTTTTGCTCTTTGTACACATTTTTGTTTGTTGCTTGTCTCCATTTATCGTTACTTACTCTACATCTAAAATTAGAAATACAATCACCCCACTTCATGAGTATAATAAAAAAGAAACTAATCACTTTGCCCTTTCTCTTTCGATTGCAGGTCAATAATTCAATTCAATTGAAGATCATACGATACGCTGCCTGCGCCAACAGAGTTGAACCGACGGAACCAGAATTGAATTTATCCCCATCGAATATTGTACGTTTACCATTCGAAACCAAAGAGAATATACTCGTAGTCCAATTCAGCCAAAACAGACAACAGGGAGACAATACAAATAAAAGCAATTAACCAGAAGTGGAAAATTATCCCCACCCCAAAAAGAAAACCCACCATCAACAAATCGCAAATCACCGTTTATTTTCATTTTGTTTGGCAGTCAAAGAATATTTGGATACAGGGATCCACTCGTCTTTGCTATGGCATCATCGTCGGTTCTTGCTAATAAACCGATTACAACTCACTCAGCATCGTCTTTGCCATCTTCTTCTACAACAACAACAACTTCTACATCTGCTTCGTCGTCGTTGTTGTCTCGTAAAAGGACCTACGATAGTGCTGAGCTTTCGATGCCGACCTCAGCAAGTACAATGAAGGCCCCACCACTTAACAGAGCCATTTCGTTGGATGATGCAGCAGGATATCGTCCGAAATCCTCCGTAACAGTCGATATTGGAATGCTCAACAGTGATGAAGCTGACAATGGCTTAGAGTTACCTATTGCAGTTGATTGTGCCAAAGGAGCAGCGGGTTCATTTGCCAATGGGACAAGTACGACTATGAGTGCGAGTAGCAGTCACAAGAAGAAGTATGTTCCGCCGCATAGTTTAAACAGTAGTGCTGTTGAATTCACGGTGAGTGCTATGCGATGGTATCGCATGTAGAAGGTGTGAATTCCTGGAAACTTAACAAATTTTTTTTGCCAATTAAGTGTGTGTGTGCTTATACAATGATTTCTTATGAATCACATATTATAACTGAACTGTGAAGGTGTTTTAAAAATGACATCATGATTATTGTCGGCGCTGGGTGCCATAAGCCGGTAAATGATTAGCGATTGCGGTATCGTGACATTAAAACTCAGGAGTGGATGGCGATTTTATTTTATTTGGAACGAGTTTTTATTTTTGTAGTTAAAATTCAGCTTGGTGTTAAACTTACCAACAATAATAGAGAATAAACCTCGAAATCAGTTGAACATTTGGCAGTTAAGTGCAGTCAGAAGTCTTTTTCTACGAGAGGGGACAGCTTTTTGCGTGACTACTCATCGCTTATTTACATTTGTGATATGGAATGGATGTGTATTAAATCATTCAATCGTTTATGCCGACAGGAGTGATATTAAGCTAGATAAAAAGAAATACCGGTTGGCTGAAATGACTACATATGCAAAAATATTTTCTACTCACTCCTTCTGCCCTTTCTGTCTTTGAAAGTCTCATACATACATATATTCTGCATATTCTGCAATAAGCGCGGTAGTTCTAACAAGCAAAAACTGTTATTACCAGTTTAATCAAATCAAGAATTTAGTAAAAAAAATTCACAATACAATGATCGCTGTAAAATGTTTACTCTTTATCAGCTTATACGAGTAGAAACAAGTATTTAATAGTGCATATAAAGTTTGTAATAAATGACCAACTAATAGAAGTTCAAGTGGACTGCTACGCCACAAACACGTGACAATCGCGCCAGATGACGATACCAGTGTAGGCAGGGTAGGTTGCAAAAGAGAATTTGCTTAACCAGCAAATATTTCATTCACACAAACGCATATGTATACATTCATTCACATGCAAATTATTTAGGGCCGAGAGACTGAGATTTTGTTTGGCCTTGAATGTCAAGTTGGAACTGACATTGGACAGAGAATTGCAATTTAAATAATTCCATATTTATAAAATGTTACTTTTATGTAACATAGGACATGACATGCACACTTGACCCTAAGGCGCACTCTACACGATGTCAAAGGATGTTATGCTCGATTCATTATTATTCGCATGGGATAGCTCAAATAACTTATGTTTTTAGGGTTCCGTACTTGAAAGAAACTTGAAAGTTGGCACACTTATACATTTCGGTGGTCCACATACATGGACAACATATTACTCTACTATACAGGGTGGGTTAAATATAATCTAAAAAAAAAAAAAATGAAAAATATTCATGTGGAACATCGTCCGAAGGGGGGATTCCAAAAACATTTTTCTTAATTTCTTCTGTTCGAAACTTTGGAAGTTATTGTCAAAAATATGTGACAAATATCAGACCAAAAAGGCCCCTACATTTTTCTCGGAATCTAGTGAAGTCAAAAATATGAAAAATTATAGTTTGTAGATAATTAACTATATTTTTAAATATAACTTAGCGAATCTCGTAAGTTGCATAGTTTTTGAGAAATTCACGTCGAAAAATTCAATTTTATGTCGAAAAATACAATTTCTAAACCGATTAACACGTAAACTACTAGACCGATTTCAATGAAATTATCACTATTCGATTAACAATAATTTTGGGAATATACTAAAAGCTATCCGAAAATGTGCTATCATATAATAAAAAAATAAAAAAAATAAAAATTCGGATTTTGCCAGGAAACGAACCTGAGCAAAGACGCGCTACCTACTCAGCCGCGTTCTCAATGTTTATCCAATTTCTCATAGTGAATAATATTACTTATTAGTTTGTAAAGTGAGTATAGAAGTGGGTAGTTTTCGTTTTTGTGTTAACGAAACGAAACAGTTACTTACTTTATTAGTTGGCGCTAAGGCTCGAGGTGAACCTGGGCCTGCTTCTCGCAACCATTTGTGTGTGCGTGTTATATTTTTGCACGAATGGAAGGGACCTACAGTTTTTTGCCGTCTCCGAACGTCGAGTTGAGAAGCTCAATCGTGACAAATGATACTCTTTGATGCTTGTCAGACATTCGAAAGAGGTGGGCACTGTGAAAAACTTTTAGGTGTTTGCGGCGGGATTCGAACCCAAGACCGCTGGCTCAGTAGTCCGACGCACTAACCACTTGCGCTACGGTGCCCAAAGAAACAGTTATTTAAACAAAATATAACTATAGTTTTAAAACTACGGAACCCTTTGAGCGCGAGTCTGACTCGTACTTGGCCGGTTTTTTTTCTTTTTGGTTTTAAAATCTTCTGTTTGCTTTTTAACTATTCCACAAAAGTGAATTGAAATATTCTAAAAATAAAACCAGTAAGAGAAGCTCAGTTCGTTTTGAAGTAGCGACCATCTATCGGCTGCAATATTTTGATTCTGAAATAACTCTTCTTACTTTAGGTGGCGCTACAGCTCCGGGGAACCTGGGCCTGCTTCTCGCAACCATTTGTGTTTGTTATATTTTTGCACGAATGGAAGGGACCTACAGTTTTGTACTGACTCCGAACGGCGAGTTAAGAAGCTCATTGACAAAAGATACTCTTTGATTGCTTGTCAGGCATTCGAAAGAGGTGGCACCGTGAAAAACGTTTAGGTGTTGGACCCGGGCAGCATTGCGTAGTAGTCCAACGCACTTACCACTACACCACGGTGCTCACTTTACTTTTAACTCTTCTAGGAGAGCTTAAAAGAGTTTATTTTAAACACTTATCCCATTGTGATAAGTAAACAAATAAAACTCGTTTAGGTTAAATTAATTTTGACAATTTTAACAAAGTGCAAATATTGGTCAGGTTTAGTATTGTAGACTATATACATACATAGAAATGTACATGCAAAGCTGACTACAAAAGTAAAAAAACAAAACGAATGTCGCCAATGTCAAATTGGATAAAAATGCCAAAAACCTGTCATATAATAAGATTTAATGTCTATCCATATGCACAAGTAATTTTTTTTAAAAGCTGATTATATGATAATTTCAGTAGCATCATTTAATTCTCAGCTTAATATAAGCTAACCGATCTGAACATCTTTGGCACGATCATATAGTGTATACATATGTGAACAACCGTCGTATGCAGATTATTCATTTATACGTAACGTGGTACTAAAAAAAATGCAGCACACAAGTGCATAGCAATTTATGCCAGTGTTTCATTTAATCATAAATCCAGCACAGCAACTCACGAAAATCTCGTAATTTTGTTAGTCGAATCGCGGTATCTCCGCCAATCATAGACGGTTAACTGGCACTTAACGTACTCATTGTCACAAAAATCAAATCAAAGGCTGAGAAGTATTTGTCTAAGTTTTCATAGAAGCGCAAGCCCTTTCATCTTGAAATGTTTGTACATAATGTACAAAGTATGTCAAATTTATTTCTTGAAACAAATGTTTAGTGCTGGCTTATGTATTTGTTTATAGTATACAGTAAGAAAACAAAACTGACAGAGATGCTGATACATATTTCTTTTCGTTTAATTCTTTCTTTTATTTGCTATAACAAAAAGTACATATGTACGTAGTACGTAGTAGTAGTAGTACTCCAAATAGTTGGCCAAATGGTCTCATACCGAATTTGCGTGCTGAAATTAAGCTAAAGAAATTTAACTACCGGCCAGAAGACAATTCGTACATTCAGAGAGACAAAAATGCGTACTACTCGTCAATGTTTTGTTGTTGAAGCTTAATTTTAACCAGGGCAGCGTATTAGATGTTGTCATATCAATTATGTTAAATAACATTAAATTACAGACATTTTGTAGAAGTTGTTATTCCAAACCGTTTCATTTTTCGGATAACAATGAAATGTAAAATGCTGTTGAAAAGAATTGGTTGCCTAATGAACTGCTTGTTTCTTTTCAAGACATTTGATTTAGATTTATTACTGTTAACAACAGAACGTTACAACTCAATTCGAGCATGATTAACTTCATTCGTTCTCTAATGCAAAACTGTACCTAACAACCTTGGAAATGAGTTCATTTACAGGAGCGTAACAAACAAAATTTGTCTCCCACTATACCGACAAATGTCATAGAAAACAACAATAATCTTCTTATCTATTAATGATTATCACTGTTGATTTCGCTTAATCCAATTAGAATGACTTTCGAATGACGTCAGCCATAGAAATACAAATAAAAAACGGAAGATCTGCACTTGTCATCAAATAAGACAACACGTATATTGTCGCCGATTGTATTATATTTTATTTACATACATATTTAAAAAAAATTATATTCCAAAAATTGTTACTGTGTTTCAAAAGACATGGTGCTGTGATAAAGATCTTTTACGAATTGCATAACACCCTACCCGCCTTTTTTTTTAATTAAGCTGTAATAATGCAGTCAGTGGTCGATTTAAATATAATTAAAATACTTTGCAGCCCAATCACAGGTGTTACATAGGAAGTTTCGTCATTAACCTTGCAAAAATGCACTTTTTTCAATTTCCCGGTTGAAATTATTGGTTTAAATTGGGACAATTTAAAATATTTATACGTTACGATATTACCGTAACGTTAACTATCGAATATGGTTTAATTATTATTATTTTATCGTTGAAAAATGCTTTACGAAAGGTTGATCGAAATCTGTCGGATCCGTATTGTCTACGTAGCCTGGTGTAGCTGAAGAGTGTGTGTGTCCAAAAACCAGTGCAGATTAGAATCAGTGCCGCCCCCTAGGTGTACTTTTTCGTTTAAGTCACGTGTTTAGCTCTTTTTGTCATTTGATTTGTATTTATTGTTATTTATTTGTTCTCGTCTTGTGTAAAACTGCAGGTTGTGATTTTTTTCCTTTTACTTTCACCTTATCTGTTTATAATTAGCTAAAATGAAACTGTATCACTGTTGTTGGTTTTAATTTTAGTTTTCATTTGAAAAATCTAAAATCAACATAACCTACTTATCTCGATATTAGCAGTCCACATCAGGTAACATAATCCATAGTTTTATTAAGAAATTCGCTCTTTTGTTGGACTGTGAATTAAAAAAAAAAAAATAAATGCATTGACATTGCATTCATTTACTGGGTGGGGGGTCGGGTGGGTTGAGCTACTTCCATCATATAATTAATTTACGCTGTAGTGTGTCGTCCGCCTCTTCTCTCTAGTCAACTATGCAGTGTCAGCTGAATTGAATACGACTTTGTTTACCTTGGGAGGTTTGAAAACATTTAGCCAAATCAGTTGGAATTTCGCATTCGCCGGCAACACACAACAAGTGCACTGAAGTGAAATAGTTTTGAATTTGAGTGATCTGTTTAATACGAAATACGAGTGTATTTTCGTAGTGGCAAATTTAATAAAAACAAAAAAAAAAACTAATTTGAATTTTCTATTGTGAATTGGAAACGTAAACAAGTGAACAACAATGGGTCGTATGTTGTCTTTGACGCCTTTGCCGGATGAAAGTGTACGTGTTTGTGGTTATTTTCTAAACGTGATGCCATAGTGAAACAGATTTAATGATGTTGTGACTTTAAATCTATTTCTGCTTTTTTAAAAAAAAACAGTTCATAGATAACAATTGGCTAGATTATGAAATACTTTCCGTGGAAAATCATGTCCTAAAACACTACCGTCATTCAATTTTGTTGATCCTAGCACGGTGCTTTAAGTTCGCAATGTTAAGTTTATTGTTATACACGATTGCTGGGTCTGAACAAAAAGTTTTGTCTTCTTTGGTATTTCGAATTGAAGCGTGTTGGGGACCTTGGCTAGCGTTGTTGTCTGCGCGAACAATTTGGTGTTCGTTTTCGGAGTTCTGATACCAAAGAGCTGACTATAGTATTATCCTGATCATTTCCCAAGCACTTGATTTGCACTATGCTGTCTTAGAATGGGACACTGGTCTGTCTCACTAGATAATAACCTCGAATTTCTGAAATTTACACACCAACAATACAAGCAGGCTACTTCTTCAAATCCGTTGCGTTTATCTTGGTCTATGATGCCTCGCTTTTTGGCCATTAATTTTTAAACGTAGATGCTTTCCTGTGCCTCACAGTCTTCCATTTGGAATGATCCCCCATTCGGCTTCCCGCTCTCTTTTGTATTGATGATTAAGCCTCAAATAATTGATCTCAGTACAGTGTTTTCCAAGAAGTGATGTATATCACGTGGAAATTGGCATTTCTTGCTTTATGAAACACTTTTATGGTGTTAAGCTCGGTTGGTATTTCTTGCCGAGCGAAAATGTTTCCAACTCCGTAAATTTACATCCCACTCTTTCATTCGTAGCACCTAACAAGTGGATTTCAATTTGTAGTCATTAAAATCCCATTAAAAAGCCGTACCATTCGAAGTGTGATTGTGATTCTCGATGTTTGAATATTAAATACTACAAACGATAAATTTCCAATGTACCTAACCTATGTGCATACATACATTCAATATGTATGTACGTATTTGTGTATGCATGTATGTAGTAATTTTTATAATTACCCGTTTAATTGACCCAAAGTCACACATCACCAAGTTTGCGATAGCTGCAACCCGCTTCTTCCAGTTTCTTCTTATTATGTAACTCCCATTAAATGGTGCAATCACCTTTAAACTAATTCCTCAATGTAGACTTTGCTCTGGATCAGCCGATACACAAAATGACGTGTCCACATGTAGGCAAAGTAAATAGCATAACTAACTTAGTCTTTCTCGCTCTTTCGGTCAACCATCGCGCCTCCATAAAGCAGTAACGCTTCAATTGCCTCAATTGAGGGAGGAAGCATTCACTTTACATTAAATAATGATAAAAATAATAAATTGCAATTGCGATTTCTTCGCCGCGTTCGCCCCAAAAATGGAAATAAAATGTTGTGGATGATAAGATTGTTTCCCATTACACATCCATTGTCACCAGCACGACGCTATATTGCACCGAAGAGGAGAAGTGTCAAACATCAAAGAAGACGTTTTTTTTTAACAATTAAATGACATTAAAAAGTACATATATTCTAAAAGGAGATACAAGTGAAGGGGTGCTGGTTATAAATCAGGTGATGCCTCAGTTTCCGCTCTCGTCGCTTCTCCTTCTCCCGCTACCCCTATGAGTTTGTTTATTCTTATTTGTGTTTTTTTTTTGTGCTCATCATAGGGGTGACCTAGACAAATTTTGCAGAGTGGTTTTGCGTGGCGTTCCAGTGAAATGAGAGCATTGGAAATAAATAAACTTGTTTGATGCGGCGAATGTGTGTTTTTTTTTTTTTGTTTAGTACTCATTGACTCATTTGTAGACAGAATTTTAATTATTTATTTTTTAAAAGAAACGCTGAAAATAAAAAGAAATGATCAAGAAATTTGTAAATTGAAAATTGAATGATAGTCTTCAATAAACATATGTATGTTTTTTTGTTTTTCTTAGACAATTTGCAAGCCAGCACCGTTCTCGTTAGATGAAGAGGCAACGCTCGAACGTGAACGATGCGATTACGCGCAAAAGATCACCTATCAAATGGCACGTTCTGGACAGACACCAAGGCGTGTACGTGTATATGCCGATGGAATTTATGATTTATTCCATCAAGGTCACGCGAGGCAGCTAATGCAGGTAAGAAGAACACTGATAAAATAATTTTGTTTTTGTTGTTGTGGAACGAAAAAGAATGCAATTGGAAGTTGACCTATGTGTGTGATGAAGACATCTTTGCAGATTTATTTTGTAGTCTGTAGGCAGTAAAGTATATTTTTATAGATGGTTCAGTATAGCAATTACTGTAAATGACCCTAATGTCCACTTAGTGTCACTTTAATTAAGCGCTAACACCATTTTCAATAGTCATCCATCCTATTGGTGAAAATAAATATAACACCCCCATAAGTGGTTGAGGGGGATACGACAATGTGGTGTGGAATTAACTGGATAAGGCGGAGTATTATTTAACGTATATGTTGCACTGACTGCAACTGGAAAACGGAGAACAGAACTGGTATTTGATTCAAAAAGTCTTTATGAAAAGGTTTAACTTCGGGCATATTTTGAGAACGTGCGGTCTCACATTAGATTCAGATTCAGATTCCATAGAGCTGCAATTACGATATTTTATCGCGAAAATTGTGATTCATTTTGCTATAGTACAACACTTGTACCATTTGTACAGATGACTAAGAATTAAAGTATCAAATCGTCGTTGGGGGTTAAATAGTATTAATCCACGCATTCTTGGAGAGCTTTTCCTCTAGTCCGTGTTCGCAGTTTTTTTTTTATGTAATTTTTCTTCCTCTTGCCATTACTTTGATTATTCTATTATCAATTTATTAGCCGATGTCTTTCTCGGTTTTTAGGTTCGGCATGCAATTGGAAGCAGTAGCGTAATAAGGGACCAATATCTCTTTCCCCTTATGTCTGTATATCATAAAGTAAAATCTATGCTGCGGTTGTACGATATTTGTTGGTGCGTTATATGTACATATGCATGTAGTAGCTGTTTGTTATACAGATGTAATTGCTCGCTTAGCTTCTGAAAATTTAACTTCAATGTTCTTGTAAATTGACTGATATCAGAACTTCCAACATTTTTTATGCACGTACAGTGTCTAACTCTACCGCTTTACCGACATATGTCTATTTTTCGTTCTAAGAGCATCGCCAACCACCGGCGCTGTACAACATCATCTTCAATTTTCTCAAGTTAACAACCTTGAGTTCATTAGCTGAATATCATCTATTGAATCGTAAAGAAAGACAATGACGTAAGCATAACCATACAGTATTAGTTATATCGCTAAAGCCGTAATGGCATTTTTGTTTTTTTTAATTGCTTGTGTTAGAAGAAAGCTACGTTAGAGCCTTGACAATTGTTGATTACGTCAAATAATCGTGGTAAAAAAATTCAATTAAGAAGGCAATGCCCACGGTTGGATCATACATTGAACCTAAGATGTTCTTTGATTTTTCTAAAGATTTGTATTTTCCTAAGAACACAATGGTTCTTTCCAGTTTCGGTCGCTTGTTTATGCCTTTTTTCTGACGGTGCAAATTTATTAACAAATTTCGACCAATTCTTACTTTAGGGTGAACCTGAGCCTGCGTCTCGCAACCATTAGTGTCTGCGTGTTATATTTTTTTGTACGAATGGAAGGGACCTAAAGTTGTTTTTGCCAACTACGAACGGCGAGTTGAGAAGCTCATTGATAAATGATACTCTTTGATTGCTTATCAGACACTCGAAAGAGGTGTCACCGTGAAAAAACTTTTAGGTATTGGACCCGTGCTGGGATTGAACCCGGGCAGCATTGCGTAGTAGTCCAACGCACTTACCACTACACCACGGTGCTCTTCGCTCACCAATTCTACGAAAGCAATATAGTTATCATAACTAGGTGTCAACAGCTTAGTTGATTTCCCTACCAGATCTTTAGAGGTGCAGTTTGCAAACTAGGCCCTAACTTGTTCACTTGACAACTTTTATAAAAACGAAAAAATAAAATGCTATGCTATAGGTACTAAATTAAATTTATATCTTTTTTTTTCTAGGCTAAGAATATTTTCCCCAACGTGTATCTAATCGTTGGAGTTTGTAGTGATGAGTTAACCCACAGTAAAAAGGGTCGCACAGTTATGAATGATTCCGAACGCTATGAGGGTGTTCGTCATTGTCGTTATGTCGATGAGGTAAGTTGAATGGCCTTTATTTATTTGTTATCTCACACAATCAATTTGATCTCCTCACGTTTTCATAGGTTATTCCTGAAGCTCCATGGACATTAACCGATGAGTTTATAGAGGAAAACAAAATTGATTTTGTTGCACACGATGACATTCCATACACCGGCGAAGGCGTCGATGATATCTATGGCCCATTAAAAGCACGAGGAATGTTTGTTGCTACTGAGCGCACAGAAGGTAAAGATGGGTGATAGTAGAATTTCGTTAAAGCGACAAAATATAAATATTTCTAGTAGCTTCGTGGGTTTCAATGCCAAACACATGTGCTTAGGCATCTTATCTGGTTTCTGTAAATTATTGTTTTCTGTTTTGGTTTATAGCAACATTTAATCAGTAATCAGCTAGTAGCCTTCTTGTGTTATAATTTATTTTTATTGTAACACCTGTAAAAGAAAAAATACTTCATTTTCATTTATACATCAATAATTTCGATTGTTGTGGCCTCGAAATTGCGAAAACAATTTCCGCGTTCCGATAAAAGAGCAACGGCAAAGTATTGAACTCGGTTCGGGAATATTTTACGAAGTGGCGAACAAGTATGTGATGTTTTTTTAGATTCACAAAAAAATTGATCATCTTATGACGTAAAATGGAGTACGAAATTATTTAGTCGACGAGGTCAGAGAAACAGGTTCATATGATTTTCAATCCCACTGCAAAAGTGACAGATCATTAAGTTGATCGACTACAAAGAAAAATTTCATATCAGCTTAGTCATCATCACATAACGACGAACTCCTGACCCGTGGAGAATGTACGTCTTGAACAGCAGCTTTCTTTTGTACTTTTTTTTTATTTTTGCCGGCTGCGTTTTGGAATCTGCGATAGCTTGGTTTATAAAACGGGTCTGATCATCCTTGTCGTCTCAAACCTGCAGACATCATTGTTCGGTCGCTCGAAGTGCAAAGTAGCACCCACAGACTCTGCCTTTACAGTGACTTTATAAGCGAGTCTTCTGTCTTTGCCTCTATTGAGATAGTTTGCCGTTTTTGTACGTTTTTAATTAGTGGATGACTTTTATTCTAATGTGAAATAGAAAACTAAGAAATATTTAACTCTAGCTTTGTGTAGCCTTTTCATACTCTAATTTTTGAAATTGCATTACTAACCGAAAATCATTCTTCTTTTAGGTGTTTCTACCTCAGACATTGTGGCCCGCATTGTCAAGGACTACGATTTGTATGTTCGTCGTAACCTGGCACGTGGCTACTCAGCCAAAGATCTAAACGTATCATTCCTGTCGGAGAAGAAATTCCGTCTACAAAACAAAATGGACGAACTGAAGGATCGCGGTCGTCGTGTTATGACCGAAGTAAAGGGTGATATCATCACCAAATGGGAGGAGAAGTCCCGAGAATTCATTGACGCCTTCCTACTGTTGTTCGGACGCGAGCGTCTCAATCACTTGTGGAACGAATCAAAGGGAAAATTAATTCAAGCTCTTAGTCCACCTGGCAGTCCCAGCGGCTCAATAAATGGTGACTATGACGAGTACGATGATGATGATATTCCAGAAGTAAGTGTTGATCATTCGCCATCAGCGAGACGTTCTTATCGCACAGCCGCACCATCATCGGCGGTCAGCAACGGTGAGAGGATGGCAGAGATGCCCAACAACAGGCGATCGGCAGCCGCAACAGCACACAGTTCAGATCCAGATGAGGACGACGATGATTACGAAGAGAGAAGGAGCAACTAGTGTTGTTAGGCAATAAAAGGAGATATACATAGATATATACTAATGACATCCTTTACCTCATTAAATTTTCCTTGCTTAAATTTACTTCTATTTCTATCTCTCTCCATCTCTCTCCATGTTTCTCTCTATCTTTAGCATGTAGGCTTTAGTCTCATAATATAACTTTATTTTTTATTTCCAATTATTGTTAGTTGCGAAAAATCTGTAAAGATATTTTCAAGAGAGTACGCGCGCTTGCAGCTTGATAAACAAAAACATTTGCATGTTCTTTGCCTGTTTGTTTCACGGGAATGGTAAGAATTATTGTAACAAAGAATCGTTGTTGCAAAGATATGTGAAGAATAGATCAATAAAAAAAATAAAGCAACAAAATTTCTTAGACTGAAAATGATTAAAAAGAATAATCCACAAGAGACAAATGCATCAGCAGACAGAGTGAAAGAGTGTATTGTATCTGCGCTACTCCTGTTCCTACTATAATTTAAACATTTTATTTTGTTATATTATTTTATATTTTTTCATTCATCTTTGTTGCAGCGAATATTTTCGTTTTTCTTAGTAAAATTCTTGTAAGATGCTTAGTATCTTAAGTTCTTGTATGGAAAAAAAAAAACAATGAGTATTCCCTAAAAATTGTTTTTTTTTTTAACATAAAAATAATTTAAGAAATTTTCTTATATAATAATAACACGAAATATTGTTAAGCTTTAGTTTATACAAATTTATGTCGTTTATTTTTTTTTTGTCTGATAAGTTAATTTATTCATTAAATGAACTTTTTGCTGGAATATTGTTTAAACAAAAATTTTAGACATCTTTTTTTCAAACCAAATGATACTTTTTTATTTAAAAAAAAAATCATAGCGTTACTCGTTAATCTAGTGCAACCAAAATGTTTTCCAAGTTAAAGCAAACAACCAATATTAGTAAACACTTAATTTGTAATGAATAAGCGCAGTTCGCTAGCGTGTAATAGAAATGCGTATGCTTAATATTTACGCAAAAAAAAAAATTGTAATGTCGCAAGACCAGAAACAAAATCGCTATATATAGCAAATATAGGAAACAAAAATCTCTTTCAAAAGAACGTTTGAATTTAAATTTAAAAGAAAAAAAATATGAAAACTTTAAATTGAATAAGAAAAGAAAAAATTCGGTCGTTGTTTTTATTGAACCAAAACATTTTTTGAGAGTTAAAAGTCGAGAACTTAAATAAAAAAAATTAAATAAGCTAAGTATCGATTGTCATGAATAGAATAAACGTAATGATAAGAAATACATTTAAATGCAAACATTTTGAATAAAAATATTTACTAAATTAAACGACAACTTTGGGTCTTTGTTTTATGCGTTGAAAAAGCGTGTCTCGGATTTCACCAGTTGAGTATTAAATACATTGAAAAAGCGCGTCTCGGATTTCACCAGTTGAGTATTAAATACAAAAAGACGGCTTTGACGGCAATATATTATTGAATTTGCTTCCATACTGTTGGGGTACGTTAAACAATGCAATGTTAATGATATCAATGAGTACCAGGTACTCGTGAAATTTGATGTGTAAACATATGTTTGTGTATGAAGGCGGATAAACAGAGAATGCACTAATACTAAGAGAATTATATACAGAGAACCCACTAATATTAATACCCCTATTATGGTTAGCTAATCGAACGTTCAGTATGAAGCGAACTCTTTTGCGAATCACCCGTATCGTGGTACATATTATGTTCGCAACTGTCATTTAATTTGTTTTTTGTTATTGCAGCAGTTGTTTCACAGGCGAATGACACATTTGCTAACCACAATACCATGAGACGGGTGATTCGCAAAAGAGTTCGCTTCATACTGAACGTTCGATTCGTTAACCATAATAGGGCTGTAAGTTTGGTTACGCGTGACGGACGACGACGAAAAATTTGCCCATACCGAGAGCTAAGATGTTTACACATCAAAAATCATACAGGAAAAAAGTTCAAAGTGAATAGTCACCCAAAAACACCATCAAATTAATATAGGAAATCGAGGCACGCCGTAATTTCTGGGATGGAAGTTGCGGACGCCATCGGTATGAGCCTTAACGAGTGCAAGGGTAAATGCTCGAATCTCCGCACTACATTCAACAGGAGCTTGGATAAATACCGCAAGAAGAAGTATACTCACGGAGAACGGAGTAGGCATGAATTTGTGTCACCGTCACTGTCAACGTCTGAGCAACGAGGCAGATGCAAGGTCGCCACTTCAATGCCATCATCAGCTGCAATTTGAATTTAAGACATACGGCGGTAGAGGGGGTAAATTTATAATTGTAAAAACAACCGCAGCAATGCAGATATTGCGTTCACAAATGTAGAAAAACTGCATTACCATTGCAAACGGTCTGACATCACTTTTTTTTTCTGCACGGCTGCGACATAACTGCTGTAGAAGTTCCATTCATAAATTTATACAGATTTTGCTGCGGTAAATTTACATTAAAATTTTTACAATATTGAACTCACCCAGGTAGTGCAGTCGATTCGTTCCGTGGGTTCACAGCCGAAAGATGCATCCACTGCCATTTGCGAGTATACGGGCTCCGAACTGCAAAACCTTACGTCAGAAGGTCCTCCCAACGCAGCCTGTGGCAGCCACTAATTACTGACAGTATCGCCGTCGATTTGCATGCTGTCTGCCGATGGGTGATATGATAAGTGATAAGTCACCAATGTAATCGTACTTAAGAACGGAATCATCGCAACAAAAGATTTTATTTTATTTTATTTTTGTACGCAATGAAACAAATAAAATAATAAGTCTGAAAACGCCTTAAAATAGATCTGCTGTTTTTTTGTGAGCAGTCATCTACCAAGCGTTGATTTTTTAACATTCAAATGCTTATTAGTCATTAATGCTTATTAGGGTGTATATTTATTTCTATATGTACATACAAACATTTTTAACGTCCTACCTTAAACTAATTATCCTAAAGTATATGACACTTACTTGCACTTTGTGGCACCGCACCGTGGCGTAATGATTAGTGTGTTGGACTACTACGCAATGCTGCCCGGGTTCAATATCAACAAACACCCAAAAGTTTATTCACGGTGCCACCTCTTTCGAATGTCTGACAAGCATTCAAGAGTATCATTTGTCACGATGAACTTCTCAACTCGGCACAGAACTGTAGGTCCCTTCCATTCGTGCAGAAATATAGCACGCTTGCACGCACACACTAATGGTTGCGAGAAGCAGGCCCTGGTTCACCTCGAACTGTAGTGCCACCTTACGAAGAAAGAAGAAGATATGACACTCAAAGTGCTCCCATCTTAAATTATCGATTGAAATTCCTACTGCATCAACCATAAAGAAGAAGCGCGAAAACAATCCAGAATCAACCAACCAAGTTGGTTAAGGTGAAAGAATGCCCTCTGTCAGACTCAGTAGGGACTGCGAAAGAGGAGCTCTATATTTAGCTATATTACACTCGTGCATTCTCATATTTTGTTCTATTGGGTGCAGTGGCATTCGTGTTAGTGTGTCTTTGTTCACCTTTATTTACGGTGGGGTAACCTTATCTTAATTTTCTGCTGCAGTTAATTTGCTACTCCTGGCGCAAGGTAGACCGCGCTTTTTCTTCCTTAGAATACATTTTCCTATTAATTGCATCGCTTTTTGTGGAGGAAATAAAATGCAAAAAGCAATTAATGTTGTTGGTTGGAAAAGGAAACGTGGGGCAGTTCGGGTTGCAGTTTTAAAGTTGTAATAGTGTTTGAGGCGAGTTATTTTACCAAAAGTAATTAAAAAATTCTTACATTACAACGAAATACGATTAGGTGCAAGAACATGGGAGAATGGACTGTTTAGCGGTAACGTGAATGGATTTTGGACAGACGAAGGTACGAAAAGTTTGCTCAAAGTGCATGGAGTTCCCTTGGGACCTATAGAGGGCTAATTGGGTGATACTTGGGTCAATTTTGTTTTGAAATCGTTTCCTATAAAAAAAGCCGAACTACAAAAATTTGCGCTTCTATTTAAACAAAAAGCTTTGCGTTACAAAAACCCTTAAAATTGAAAAGAAACATTTCCAAGAAGCCCCAAAATAAAGGCATTAAACGCACACAACACGTTTACGCTCATGATTTTAGTTTTTCATTTAGTTTTCCACATGAATTCGCAATCAAAGAAGATTTCCTTTAGTCGAAATGCAGCATTAACGGTAGCCATGTGTATGATATAAAGTTTTACGTGTTTCGCGTGTAAGAAATTTTTGGATTTTTTTTATATGAGTATATCCATAACGATAACAACTGATAGCACTCCAAAGGAATAGAACACAGCCATAAAGACGGTATTCACATGATTTTGCTTTTGCCTATTTTTTGGGGTGCTTTGAATTCAACTTGGAGGCTTTAAGTTTCGTAGCACTCGTACACAAAGTGCGACAGGGGGAGAAAAACAAATGCAAAATGTACATAGTTATGTTCAGGTTAGGAATTATAATACGTCTGACAGTGGATCAAGCTCTTTTAAATTTAATAATATTTTTGTTCGGAGTCCGCAGCCCTAGAAGGCCCTAGATTCTCGTGGTTGTTAAAAAAAAAACCATTGTAACAATTCTTAGATAACAAAAAATAGAGTACATTTTATAAGGTGTTGAACCATTGCACCCATCGAACACGGTGCAGCAAAATCAGTGCGATTTCAATGTTGCACTGGTGGACATCGAACGCATCAGTGCAAAACAGTATAAAAAAAACCTAATCTCACCACATATTGTCAAACATTCGTTCATTAGATAAAACATCGGTTTTTTTTAAGTGATTTGTAGTCATATACATACATACATAACATATGTACAATACGTACATTTTTTTTCAACTCTAGGTGGCGCTACAGCTCAGCCTGGGCCTGCTTCTCGCAACCATTTGTGTGTGCGTATTATATTTTTGCAGGAATGGAAGGGACATACAGTTTTTTGCCGCCTCCAAACGGCGAGTTGAGGAGCTCATTGACAAATGATACTCTCTGATTGCTTGTCAGACATTCGAAAGAGGTGGCACCGTGAAAAAACTTTTAGGTGTCGGACCCGAGCTGGGATTGAACGCAGCATTGCGTAGTAGTCCAACGTACTAACCACTGCACCATGTTGCTTACAATACGTACATATGTGTATGTTATGTATCAAGTCCGAAATCGTAACGTCTTAGGATACGCGTTGTGCATGAAATAGAAAATAACTATGCACAGTGCTTTGACTAACGACCTTCCATGCTATCTCTTCAACAGCATTCACCTATTGTATAGTAACATCGTGTAGCCTTCGAATCCACTTCGGAAGGGCAACGCGGTAACGGCAGACCTCTGATAACGCAAAGAAATGGAGAGGGTGTTCTAGAAACTGGCCGGATAGACTTCTTGGTTAAGACATCAATTACAAACAATAGTGCCATATAAAGTCGTCATTAAGTCGCCATATCTAGTTTATAGTTTGGACTCGAACCATCGTCCTTCATCTTGAACTACTGTTCTTTCAATAACTCATAACTCCCATAATTGATGTAAAAACTAGAATTTTGTATAAAAAAAGGAAACAACTGTCAGTTCTTAATCCTAGTGCGCTGCTGATGCGAAACGAAAAATCCCATACAAAAGTGACACGACGAAATCGAAAACGGAAAATTTCGTTTTGCAGTACGCTGTTCCGCTACGAAATGATGCTGATGGTGATTGTATTAGATAAATCTCTCCACTCAGTTTTCGCACAGAATTTATTGTCCGGAACATTAATTCCTTGCGAAATTTTGACGTTTGTATTTTATACAAGTTTTATATTTTCGGTTTCGTGTTTGTTTCGTTTTTTTTCGCTTTTTTTGTGTGGGATGCCAATATCATGCTTCCGCGAGGGAGCCAGAATTGAAGCGGGCTTTCATAGGCATTCTTTCCGCGCAAATACGACCCAAGAAAAGGAATCGTACACATTGATTGTTTCGCTATTTTGTTTTGCAGAGCGTTGCAGGTTCCTCCAGAATCATCACATAATATTTTGTTTGTGTTTTGTTTTTTCGTGCTTTTAATAAAGAATGGAGTCGTAAAAAGTGGAATTATGTAGTTGTTTATCATTTAATTTTTTTTTTTGTTCAATGTACTTAAATTATTGTCGCCTGTCACTATTGTCGGTTGGTTTTTTTATAGCAGCTGATTGAACTCTCCGTAAATTTTTTCCGTTAATATTTCGCAATCTTTTCGCACTCAACTTGGAGACCACAGGAAAATTTCGTTTCGCATCAGCAGCGTACTAGGCTTTACTGCCGAGTTTTTTTTTGTTTAATAATTTACACACGCTGAAGGGTATTTGATGTTATTTATAATGCTTGCACACAGCGCGAGCACATGAAGGACAAGAACAACGGACAGACAGATCAGCGTAGTGATAGGAAACTCAGATGTTAGGTTTCAACTTACCCTATGGGCGGTGTCCAGGATAACTATAGAGTTGTGTATTAATGAAAGTTTTGTCTTTGCACAGAACTTCACAGAAGTTTTTTTTTTCAGATGTTTCTTATTATATAGGTATAGTGATTAATTTCTTTAGCAAATCCTACTGCCAGTTTTATGCCTTCGCAGTAGGTTTTGACATTAACTTCTGAAACTAATCAACTTATTTTTATTTCGTGAGAAATAAATGTTTTAGAGACATCTGGATTTGAACCGTGAACCTTCAGCGTGACAAGCGATAATGAAAACCACTACGCCACAGCCACCGCCCAAGCTTAAGTTGGTTTAACTTTTTGTGCTGGAAATTTCAGAAGGTTGTGTCGAAAATCAGTTGCAACATGGTCGGGTACTCGTAATTCCACTTGTATATTCTACACCTATAAGTTCACCTGTGAATTTGTGCTATGAAATGATTTTGGTGCGAAACTCGACTAACGAATTGAACTGAACTGTGTAGGGACTGAAAAATTTGTTCAAGTTAGAGGAATTTCAGTGTTTATCGATGAAGTCGATGTATAATCGCGACATTGTCATTTATACCGATAGTCAAGCAGCTATTAAAGCTCCCGACTCATCAGTTGGCTAGGCACTGTCGTGCATCTCCAAACGAGGTATCGAGCAGATCCATGATCACCCTGTGCTGGGTTTCTGGTCATAGTGGCATACCAGGTAGCTGTGAAGCAGACGAACTAGCCAAAAAAGGTACAAAACAGGGGAGTTCTGTGAACCCGATGTACCAATAGAAACGATAATGCACAGCATCTTCAAGCAAGCATGTGATGAATGGAAGATGGCGTAACCTTGATACGTGTAGTCACGCTGAACAGACTTGGACTTAGCTTAACCAGCGTAAAACTTACAGCCTGCTAACCATTAGCATATCACATATCGGCACCCTAGTGGGCGTATTGATAGGTCATTGTGCAATAGGCAGACACGCCAGCAGATCGTCGCTAATGATTTCTGTCACAGCTGCACGGATGCGGAAGAAAAAGAATCCCCCTTTAAGAAAAAAGATTCTGGGAGAATATTTTTTACAGACCTACAAGTTATTCCCTCAACGGATATCAATAAAATATGTATGGAAATTTATCCAGCTTTCAAAATGGTTCCAAGATTACCGATAAGAACATAATGGTCTAAGTCTAAGTGAATCCTACCGAGTAAGGTGGATGGCCATTGGCCACCTAACTTAACCTAACCTAACCTAGAGGAATTTCATTTCCAACTTAGAGGATGAACAATTCAATGGAATGCAAAAAATGTGTAGTCATGGGAAAATTTAAGTGAAATTAATTGGAAAAAATCATTCTTTTGTGAACACAATATACTGTGCTTATTTATGTAAGTAGATATGTATATATAATTTCCAGTTGGACAAGTCATTGACAGTTCCTTTTAGTTTTTGTCTATCATCATGGGCTCGTGGGGGGTGGATGTTTGCTATTTATTTTTTAAATGGCCTGAGTTATCGAAATGAATACATTTTCTAGCTTAAATTAATGAGCTGGCTATAACCACAGTAGGGGATTGCTTACATCATTGTTTTTACATACATAAATTATAGAGTATTATTTTACTATAGACATTAAGAGGGATAAAGAATAGCAACATCCACGGGGCTTCCCATCCAAGTTAATATTTCTTACTCACATAGTTTAATTAATAACACTGTGTCATGGTAATAGCGAAATTCACAAAAAAAAAAAAAAAAAAAAATAATAAGCGCAAAAAAAAGTTTAATAATTGACATGAATATAACAGAATGCTGTGTCCTTCATATTAACGCACCAGCGGAGCAATTTATTAATTAAACGCTCCCTACACTCACCCACTCGTAAATGGGGCAGGAAAATGTTTTTTTTCAGTGAAGTAGCTCATAACGGTGCATCGATAAGAAAATAATTATGCTCTGACATTTATTTAACTTTAAAAAAAATTACATTATGTAAAATGTAAAATGTAAAAAAAATATAAAATGATTAAAATAAATAAGTTTCAGTTTTATACTTTTATAATGAAAAAATTTAAATTTTCACACGCTCGTACATATGTTTTTTTATTTCCACAATAATAACGATATCGACGAAGTTTTTAAATTTACTAAAAAGTCTGTACACAAATACAATGGCTCTATTATGGGATGGTAGAAAGGTATCTGACTATTTCGCCACTACTATGGGAGTAAAACAAGTGGGCTTACTCAGCCCTCTATTGTTAGCATTGCTGCTAAATGACCTGCATGACTTTTTGAGGGGGTGGTGTTCCGAACAGAAGTTGAATTTCGGAGCGAATTATTCGAATTGAGTGGACTGTATAATAATTTGACTGCTAATTATATCACAAGAAAGAAAACTCGTTAGGCGAACGTTATAAATGATTTAATTCTTGTCCTCGTGACGATCTAATTGCGATCTAATCTCTCTCTCTCAATTTAAATGGGCCATCATTGATTTCTTGTCCGGTAATAAGTTGGAATATATTGATTGATTTATTAAATGAGCCTACCGGTTGTTAGACAGAGAGAGAGAGAGATCGCTTCGCAAGATCGATACTCGACACATTCTGACAGTTCTCATTTCTGTATCGTCGCGGTGTGTTAAGTGGTTCGGTTTCGTGGGTTTTTATTTAATTTGTCTTTGATTTATCTTCTCGATTTGTGTTTTGTACATCAGAGCTAGTTGCTCGCAATGTTGGGTTTATATTGCGTTAGAAATTTCTGCACTCGAGCAACTAGCCTCCTGCCAATGCGCCTCTTCGTCCCGTGCCATATGCGTTCGTGATTATATTGTTGTGGTCGCAACAGGTGGACTTTCCCTGGATGGTGTTAATGTCAGGGTTCCTATATGCTGAAGACATCATAACACAGTGCAACCACTAATTTCGGACCTGATATTTGATCCTGAAAGAACTTACCAAAACTAGAAACTCTGCATCATTAGTTTTGCCAGATCAGATTGGCTGCCTAACCTATTTTATAACCACATGAATATTTTGGCTCAAACCTTATTTTGAGTACTTGGTTGACCGTAGCGATTTTTTTTTCTGTCTTCAGAAAAGTGATAGGTATTGATTAGGAGAAAAAAGTGCAAAACAAACTGATGCAAAAAAACTGCATCCTCAAAATCGTAAAAATGCCCATTTTTTACCATTTTTGGCCTATAACTCATACGTATTTGCACTAACACCATCTATTGAAAAAAAATCAACCCAAGCCTTTTCGTACATTTAGTTGACAAACAAAAAAACGTATTTTCTATGTAAAATGAATTGAAACATAATATTGTAACAATATATTTGTGGACAATGTGGCGTATACGTAATTTTTTTTCTTCTTTCTTTATTGTTCGGTCTTTCTTTGACGCTTTTCCTTTCTCTGCGCATTTTTACGATTTTGAGGCCCTGGATGCAGCTTTAATTTATAGTCACACATTGGTGACGCGGAACTTTTTAGTTCATTAAAGTTTGTTTTTAAAAAAATATTTTTTTATCTTTATATTTATTTTCTACGTTTATACGTATATTAGCTTGGGTGGGTTGGATTTGAGAAGGCTTACTCAATACTTTTGAGATTCTACTCGCCCTCGGCACCCACCATATTGAATTTAGAATGACGTCACTTGGCTCATCTAATTCTGCTTGTCAATCCCTTTAAGTTGATACCCATCTTATGGCATCCGCCATATTCTATTTACAACGTCATAAGATATACTATATTGTTTGAAATTCTTTTCGTCAAACCCTTCTATTTGATATCCGTGTCATGCGGGTTGTGAAGAAAAAAGTGATCCGCCATCTTATGGCATCCACCATATTGAATTTAGAATCACGTCACTTAGCTAATCGTATTCTACTTGTCAAATCATTTCATTTAATACCCATATTTAGAAGGTCGTGAAGATAATGGTAATCCTCCATCTTTGGGCGTCCGCCATATTAGATTTACAAGATCATGAAATATACAATATTGAGCTGTCACCGGATACGCAAAATTTCAGCATAATCGGATATCTGGAAATGGGTGTAAAATTGAATCCCAGATTTCGCCCTCACAGAAATTGAAGTTAAAAATGCGTCCGGCATATTAGATTTACAACGTCCTCAAATAACCCATATTGTATTGTCTCCGGAACTATATACATGTGCAAAATTTCAGGATGATCGGATATCTGGAAGTGGGTGTAAAATCGATTCCCAGATTCCGCCCTCACAGAAATTTCACAGAAATTGAAGTTAAAAAAGCATCCGCCATATTGGATTTATAACGTCATCAATTAACCCATATTGTATTGTCTCCGGACTTATACACGTGTGCGAAATTTCAGCATGATGGGATATCTGGAAGTGGGTGTAAAATCGATTCCTAGATTCCGCCCTCACAGAAAGTGAAGTTACAGAAAGTTACTCATACAGAAAAGCCATAAAATGATGTGTTTTTGGTTTTGTTTTTGAGTATATTCTTTCCTATTTCCTTTATCCTATCTCCTTAATGGACTATAATGGTAACCAATATTATATTGTTCACGAATTATGTGATGTCAGAGATTGATAAAGGTAATCAGGTTGATCGAGTTGACTAGAAAAATGTTGCTATACATACTTGCTAGATTAGGTTTTCCTATCTTCTTTTTAAAATGGCTTTCTTTCTTCCTAAGCAATAGATATCAATATGTAAGGTTTCGTATTAATATTTCTGTCACTTCTGGAGTTACTCAAGGCAGTCATATGGGACCCCTTCTTTTCATCTTGTTTGTAAATGATGTTATACAATTTCTTCCGGAATGCTCTTTGTTAATACTTGCATATGACTTTAAGATTTATATATGTATGTATGTCGGGCAGTGAGCATCATGGTGTTCACCTCTTAAGGCTCCGTTAAACAGAGCGCGTTTTAACGTCACGTTTAACCGCCGCATTGAATTGTACTACAACATATAGCCCCTGTCACACAGAGTGCGTTTTGACCGTTGCGTTAAGTTTAACGCGGCGGGCGTTGCACCGCGTTGTTGTATGAAATTACAGACTATTTTCATCATTCGCTGTTGACACGCGGCGTATTAAAAGTGTTTTGAAGTTTTGTGTCATAAAAATGGAACAATTAATCAAATTTGTCAGAAAATATCCATGTTTGTACGACATGGGTGATGAAAATTACAAAACCATAATTTAAAGGCTGAGATCTGGGAAACAATTGGAAAAGAGTTAAAATCGTTAAGCGTTAAGGACGCCACATAAAATGATCTCACCGCGGCATTAAAAACGCTCTCTGTTCTTCAGAAATTCTATCTGTAGTGCTCTTAAGACTATCTCCCTTTAAACGTTAGTAAGTGTTCCGTCATAACCTTTTCTCGATGTAAATCTCCTCTCATGTATACATATTCTTTTGATGGTATGTAGTCATTCCTCGTGTCAATGTAATCAAAGATTTGGGTGTGTTATTGGGAGTAGGAGTAGGGGAGTACCGATAAATAAATCGACTCCATGTGGTAACACAATGGACCTTAAGTGTCTAAGTGAATCCAACCAGAGTGATAAACTATATTTCAAAAATCACGTTGATTGCAAACAATGCAAACAAGACATGGGGAATGCTGGGGCGCTATACTTGTCAGTTTTCTAACGTGTGTGTCATTAAATCGTTATATGTTGCATTTGTACGATCCATTTTAGAATTCGCCTCCATTGTTTGGTATCAATACGATATAGTTTATATTTCCAGAATTTAATCAATTCAAAAAAGATTTCTTAGGCTCGCTTCTTTGGCATAATTCATATATCTTGTGGACATCCTTCTCTATCCAGGTTAAAATTAATTAATTTAGAATCACTTAAGGTTAGGAGAACGGCTGCAGGAGTTGTCTTTATTCATAGGGTTTAGTTACCTAGGTGAGATTGAATCTACGGAAATTCCAGATCTTTTCAACTTTAACGTTCCCTCACTCTATCTTCGAAACCCTAGATTTTTTTTAGAGTAGCACGCTCTCGGTCGTTCTTCCTCAATTAACAGATGTGTCAATGTAAATGTCCGCTTGATTGATTTCAACCTATCGATTTCATCAATAAAAAGTAAATTCCTTGATGGTGTTCAGTCATAATTGTTTGCCCTATTTTTAGCTTCGATTTTTCATTTTAATTTGTTGTATTATTTTCCTTCCGTCTATGAAAGTTATGTTCTTTGGTGATAAATGAATAAATAAATACTTAGATCTTAGACAATTTGTAAGTATTTACCTCAGTTTTTGGGTAGATTAAAAAAATCAGCCAAAAACAGCTGGTGAATTTAAAGGTAATGAGTAAGTGAAGTTGTGGTTACATCTCTTCTAATAATGGGACAAGGCTTGAGTTTTTTTGGGACCTATTTAACATGCGTAATATTTTGAACACAAAGTTGTTTTTTATGCTTTTGCATGTACGAGGGCTGTTTGAAAAGTTCTCGGCCTAACATAGATTGAGTGATAATATGTAAATAAATTTATATTCCTTCAAAAGCTTAATACTTCAGCTAGTTGTGTGTCAAGTTTCGTTGTAGTTCGTCGCACAATTATTTTTCTACAATTTTTTGTTTGAAGGCATCTGCTTGTATTTAAAAAAAATGGAGTAAACTGAAATCAGAGCCGTGATTAAATATTTTGTCAAAAAGAATATGACGCCAAGTCTAATGAAAGAAGACTTTGATAGCACATTGGGGGAATCTGCGCCTTCGTATTCCATGGTAAGAAAGTGGGCAGCTTTGTTTAAACATGGCAGAGACAGCGTCGAAGATAATCCGAGGACCGTCGACACCCACCACTTCAGAAAACATCGCTTAAATCCATAAGATAGTTTTGTCAGCAAGATGGGTGCCGCGTTTGTTGACCAAAGAACAAAAATTCAATCGGGTGTTGTCATGGCTAAGCTCCATGAACTCCAATTTGAAGTACTGAACCACCCACCTTATTCGCCTGATTTGACACCATCAGACTATTACCTGTTCCCTAATTCAAAAAAAGCACTTGGCTGGACGAAAATTTACAACCAAAGAAGAGGTGATAGCTGAAACGGAGCGGTTTTTTGAGGGGTTGGGGGAATGGGCTTATAAAAAGGGTATAGAAGCCCTGGAACATAGATGAAATAAGTGTATTGAAATAAGAGGAGAATATGTAGAAAAGGAATAAAAAAAAATTATCAAATTTTCAATGTTCTATTGGTCAGGCCGAGAACTTTTCAAATAGCCCTCGTAAGTAAGTAACCTTTTAGATGGCGACACACTTCCAATTTAATTATACATATTTGTCTCTAAAGCAACTTGAACTGTCTATAGTATGTCATTTGGAGTTTATTAAAGTTTCGACGTGGTTCAATGTTCAAGGATAACTTGTTGAAGAGAACCGCACCTGTGTCTAAATATCTAAATCTAAATAGACAAATTCTTTTGACGAAAATGTTTAGTTTTTTATTCCTTTATACTGTATCGCATGAAAATGGCTATTTCAAAAGTTGGGAGTCAATTTGCAGGTTGGTGGAAATAAATCGTCTTCAAAACGACCCGATAAATAACTGCGGATTCTCACAATTTACTTTTTGACACGTGAACGTGATATTTATTTTACACGTAGATTCTTTTCATGGCAGTGTCCATAGACTAGAATGTAGCAAATCAAGAATTAGTAAAAAAGAGTACGAAGAGAACATGAAAAACGGTTCCGATTTTTTTACTCAGTCAGGAATGATTAGACAGCCCACATTTGGCCATATTCGCATACGAGTCAGCCGTTCCGTACCGGGACGTGTAAAAGTAGACATCAGCTAACATATTTGTAAATATTGGAGTTCATTTGTATATATGAAAAACTGGATTGTTTATATCAAAGTGCGAAATGTCACGTATACAGGCAAACAGTAATTTATGCAGAAAGTGGTTCTAGTAGCGAACCTGCTGCCATACGAGTAAAATTAGTGAAATGATATTCTAATAAAACGAAACGGGAGATCTAGTTTTCTACATAGCAACAGCCTGACATAGATTTATTATGACTTGTAACTTAACAACAACAGCGTGATGCAGCTAAGTACCTACATGCACATATACTGCAGCAAGTGACAATATGACTGAATATTCTCGCTATCGCATCTACAAATATGTAAAAAGCAATCAGGGCAAACAAGAAACAAACCACCTGGCTAGCTGCCGACATCTAAATATTAGCAGCGCATCAACTGAATAGATAGCAGTAATAAGCTTACTAGATCTCTGTTATAAAGTTTGTACTATGATTGCTTTTTTGTGCGTAACGAGATGCAATTAACACTTGATGTTACGCTAACATCCCGGACTGAACCTGAATTTTATTCTAACCAAAGTAGCGCAGACAACTGGACTGGACTACAGGTTATAGGCTCCTGAAATAGAAATTAAGCAAGCAAAATGATCGGTCAATGCAAAAATCAGATTGATTGCCATTTATTCAAAACTTTTTTTTTTGTCATTCCAGTCAAAGACAACTGCGGGAATATATACGCCTCAGCTAACTCTGACAAATCGCAAACAGTTCGACCACTTTTTGAAGCATTTGGTCCGGTTCTTAGCTAACTGCCTTCAGTTGCGCACTCCAAATTGATTGAGCTCCTTTTCCACTTGCGCACGCCACCTTAGGCGAGGTCGTCCTCTGCTGCTCTGACCATCCGGATTGGAATCGAATACTCCAAAGACGTTAAATCTTGATAGCCAAGTCACGGGTGCGTTTATGGATCTAATCTTATCACAGTTTCTGTGATCCTCTCCTGAGAAATACCAAACATATTCGGATAAATAGGTCATATGTAGCTTTTCATTATTTGAAAAATTAGTACATATTATGTAATCGGAGCTTTTTCGGTAACTGAAGAAAATTTTTTTCAATGAGTTTGGTGAACTGAAGACTGAGTTCGAAAATGCAAAGATGATTCGAAAGGTATCGTATTTAAAAAATTCATCACTTTAAAAATAAACACTTTATAAAAAACCGTTGCTATCACAGAAGCGCAATAGCAAAGTGGGAAGAAGGCCGATATCGACTGATAATAATTGGCCTTAGCCTAGATCTAGACTTTAACTTTTTCAGACAGTCACTTAAGATTCACAAATGTAAAGGTGAACTTCTGCACGGAACAACGCTTTTATAGTACATCGTCTCTGTATGTCCCATCATCCAAGAGGGAAACCTTTGCTCCAGTGTAGATACCATGGTGCCTCTTAATAGACTGCCGAGCATCACTCTCCCTCATGAATCATTCGATTTACTCTTTTCAAAACCACCATAATCGTATTTTGTTTCCAAAGTCAACACAGACTCAATAGAAAGACTCAAATATTCAATTTGTAGATTTTCTTGCTTATTCAAATTCAATGTTATAAATCCTATTACTCTAGCTTCTTTATTTATTAAATGAATCAAAGCAAATAGACGAACGGTGTATGTTTATCTCATTAGTAAACAAATATCAACCAAGCAACATCTTCAAACATGTTGAGAGCTTTTCTTTCTATCACAGCGAGCTTTTACGATATATACAGTCAAAAATATCCCGAATCTGTACTGTAAGACCTTTACTGTTAGTGTTTCGGTGAAATTCAATGGGGGTGGGAGTGTCTATCATTTATTCGTAGTGTACTGTACACACGTAAAGCCTCAGAGTAAAGTACAAAGCATCTGGCTAATATACTCGTACTTACTGAAACATAAAAATTTCAAGCCCTTAAGGTTTCACTTCCAAAAAGGTTGCCAGCAATGTTATAATAATATCGCGAATAATGAGGGACTATACGAGTATCTTTCGATTTCGCTGACGCAAATTACGTTTAAAGAAGGCTACTGGGCTACGATTTCAATCACTCACTGTGTGTGTGTAGAAGACATAATTTAATCCTGATGATGCATCCAAAATTATTTTATCGATTGGCGTGATAGAGCTAAAGAATTCTCTCTTATGACTGTTTTTTTTTTTTAGCTACGCCTTCGTTCAGAAGAAAGCGTTAGCCGCCATCTGCACTACAAGCACTTATTTAACTGTCAAATTAGTAATTAGATGTTAAAAGCAAAACTCACACACAGAGTGACGTCAATAGGCAACAGATCAATCTCACGGTACATTAAATTTGCAAAGCGAAAACCGGCTAAATAATGAAGGTGATCAAAGTCAAGTGACGCTGTCGAATCTAACACGTTAAACATGAATTGTTAATTTGACACACAATTACTAGGTTCTTAGTGATTTTTTGTTATTTTTGAGTGGACAGGACATACCCCGACGAAGTATTGTTGATTTCTAATCTTTTTTGTATGTATGTATGTGTGTATATAAATAGTCAGAGAATTGTTCATGTTTTCATTTCCAGTGACGATGTGTCAGTCGCCTTTACATCGAGAAATGAATGACAGTTTAGAGTTTTGTTTGTTTTTGTTTCAGCTTTGAACACGATGAATTTGTTTTAGAAAATTTGATTCTTGGTGCCAATCGAAATATTACTGACTGTGTGTCTGCAAATTAGAAAATATATGCTCAAAATACTGAGAGGGGAAATATTTCAAAATATGTTACGTATTCGACACCGAAGAAGCATAGAACTGATTTTGGATAATATTTGAATTCAAGCGGAAGGAATTGAATTCGATGTAGTCGATAACAAGATGGCGATTTCGAGGTCACGATTGTTACTTAAAGCAGAAATCGTAGATGTTCGATATTTTCTGGGAAATACTTGACCTTAAATGACTGCCATCGGAGTTTGTATGGAGTTTAGTCTCACTTAAATTATATTTTCTCCCAGAACAGCTTGAAAAATCCTGCAAATTACAGATTTCACGCAGCCCCAAGGACATTTACTCGATAGCATTTCAACTACACAGCTTTCCCATTAAATATTAAAACGCCTATTTCTCTCCTTCTCCTGCGAGTATAAGCTTAAAAAATCCACTTATATTTAAGAATCTACGAAAGAAGATGTCACACAGACGGCGGCGCCTGTGGTGGGAGAGGGGAATCCTTTTAGCACAATTTTCAAATATTTATTAAATTGTCCTAAACTGAGCAGAAAATTGTTCCAATAGTATCCTTAAGAGCCATTCAAGAGGGCACAATAGTATCATTGACTTCCGTCCCATCAAACATTTAGTCCTTCGCACTCCACTCGGGATTGGGATGTTTCAATTTATTATCTGCGCCACAAGCAGAGCCTACCTCACCTGTTGGTGTTGACAGACTTGGAAGTTTTTATGTTTTTTTTTGTATTCTTTCACTCCTCATCCCTGTAATTGGGAAAGTGACACCTACGGGCTCACCACTTAAAAAATCAAACAGGATGGGGCTAATACAAAAGGCGACAGCTTGTGAGGAGGCAGTTGGTAATGATATAAGCCCTTTATACCTGCTGAGTTCTATTATACGAACGAATATCCTTGAGAACACATAATGTGTGTCGTCAAATTGAAGAAAAAGCAAAAGAGAAAGAGAACAGGATACTGTCGTGTGCCAATCTTCATTGGAATTAATGTCCACTCCTTTTTGCTTGGAACATTGTTCCCTAATCTCCATCACTCTGTTCGGGGTAAAAGATGAATGTTCGCAAATTGAGCTCTGTTATATTTCACGGTTGTCGAGGACATTTAATTCTCCCTTCCTTTGATTCTGTGGACGCTAAATCGTATTAAAGAGGATATAAAGTTATTTGCCAAAGAGAGAAAGGGGACAGTGAATTATTTCCATTGTTCGCGCAATCGATCAAGTTCGCTGGGAAAGGTAATGGTCATGGAATGGATTGTTTTTCTGTTTATTGGGGTTGTTTCCTGGTGTACCCCCTTTTGGAGACGATACACATCGATTTAAGTTAAAGAGTTATTTATATCTGTGGAGCAGTTGTATGTTGTAACAGTAACTGAAGAACGTCTGAAGTTGATAAAATGTTTCAGTGAGGCCATTTTCATGAAGTTGGCGCTCAAGCAGTTCGGTTTCTCTAGATTAGATTAGGTTGAGAGGGGTTGAGAGGCTGAGGCATTCCAAAACACCAGGCACCAGAGCGGGCCCATCGACATCCCCTAGAATCCATTCTACGGTTAACCAAGATGAGCCATGAGAAAAAAACCAAAAAGTTCTCAATATAAGGTTTGAGCCAAAATATTCATGAGGCTATAAAATACGTTAGGCAGCCAAACTGGCAAAACGAATGATGCAGAGTATCTTAGGCCCGAGACGATGAGCTGAAAAATGTCACACAGTTGAGGAATCGAATCGACTGTCAAAAACTCCACTCAAATCAAAATCAAAAATGAAAGTCATGTACAAGGCGCCAACCTGGCATCTTATGACCATCGCTATGTCACTTTTGACACTTTTGGTAAATGGTAGCCGATTTATAACAGTCGTCTCGTCTCCTATTGAAGTGAGACCCCCTTTACTTGTCTCAAACAATGAGCGTTCATCCTTATTTATATTATTTATGAATAAGTAAAAGGAAAATCCCCGATATAATATTCCCTTCCTGCGAATGCCTTTGGTATTCTTTACGTTCGAATTCTTTTGATTTATTGCGGGTTTTTGGTTTTTATTCTTCTTTGAAACGTCTGCCAGTCTAACAAATATTCCGGATATTAAAAGGTATCATCATTACCAGTTGGACTTCCGTTTAGCAGAATCTATGCAACCAAGAAAAAAGGGCCTCCATTCCAGGCAGGTTGGCAAAAAGTAATTAAATTGAGCGGAATATATTTAAAGCAGCTTTTGTGCCTCTGACGATAAAATGAACTAAATAGATGAATGTAATTTGTTGAAACATGAAAAGCAGTTAATGATGAAAGGGCGGGTTATCATTAAATTTAAATTATTTAGGCACCTTTTGCTTTTACCGGCAAAGACATTTCGTGGAGTCCTTTTTAGTTGTTTTTTTTTGTAAACCAATCACAATTTATTTCCCAAGACTTTTGACCTTCAAAATATAAAACATGAAGCGACTTATTTTAGTGAATATCGATCTAATTTTGAATCTCTGTTATTGAGTAGGCGAAAAGGCTGTTTAAAGAGACTTTAAGTAATCATTGTCAATATATGTATAAAGGCTACCAAATCAGTTTGTGATATATGAAGGCATTTTGTCAATATCACAATGAAGGGCTTTAGTGTTTTCATGATTCCCTTTTTAAAGTATCGCCTCCGCTTGCGAAAATTTCAATTACATTTGAAGCTTAGGTTCCACCAATTATAATGGCCAACTAATGACCTGAAAACTACAGAGCCAGAGCTTAGATCTCCGCATAATGCTGGGGTTAAAACCCACCCAAAAAGAATTGGATCTAAAGTTTGAGAACACAAACAGAAGCATCTCTCCAACACTTCAGACAAAATGTTTTTATTGCCAGCTATTCCCGCTGCCAGATGACTGTCTTTGCTGGACAAGAAAAGAAAACTACTTATAAAAAAATTTTAATTTTCTAAATTCTTTAACTTTGCTGCCAAGTCACAGTATGTGTGTAAGGTACAGTACATAATGTATATTTAATGATAAATATAAGAATAAAATAAAATTCCTTTCTTAAAGAAATACATACTATGTTAAATTGTTGCTGAGAAGAGAAAAGCTAAAAAGCGTTGGCAACAAACAAGGGACAAAAAAATGCTTAATACTTGGAATAATTGGATAAAAGACTTTACAAATGAGTCCTTTAAAAGATACCATATTAATCTGACAAACGATGCTATTATCGAATACTCCCTCTGTTAGGCGACAATGAAAAGACCAATAGGATACATTCCACCAGTGAAAAATAAAGAAGAAAACTGTGTAAAATGCAACAAAGCACACATATTTGCTGAATATCTTTCAAACCTATTAAGATATCGAAAATACGGAAACGAAAGAGATGTGCGGTGAGGAGAGAGGTATCTGGCCGGTAGAAGCTAAAGAAATTACAAGAAAAAAATATAAAAGAAGCCATTAATATAAACAAAGCAAAAATATAATTAAAATTTCAAAAAATCAAGTCAAGTCAAGTGCAAGTCGTACCTGCCCAATAAGTGTTCCGTACTATATATTTTTTTCCATACATACATACATACATATGTAACAGACTTACGAGTATGTGGATGGATGTATGGACACAAATGTAGGAAGCTTTATTAAATTACCATCTGCACAGAAGAATAATTATAAATCCACACAAAACAACAGATAAAGTATACAAGAAATTTACGCATGTGCATCAGATTTCATATTCATCTCGTTATTCGTTGAATTGTATTAAATGCATGTAATTTTGGATTTTGTCTTTCTCTGTGTCTGTTTAAGTATAAGTTCAATGTTGATTTTTGGGGCATATTTCTTGGATCAACCATTCAATTTTTACTCTCACACATACAAATTTTCCTTCACGCATTGGCTTTTATATGATTGTGATGGCGTTATGTCACTTCAGGATATGTAAACAGTTGGGAAGGTGAAATTAAAAAAAAAAAAATTAATAAAAAAACAACTGTCGGACGTAATGCAGTCCTGATAACTTTGGTTCAATCTACACTTTATTCTCAAGTGTTTGTGATTTTAGTCAGATTTTTCTGAGCGATGTTTTTGAAGATATGGCAGGGGTCAGCAATTTTTTAAGGTTTTTTTTTGTTTGAAAAAGTGTTAAGAAAAGTAACACAAAAAAATATTTCATAGATTTTTGAATTCGTGCTTTAACGAGATTTCATTTGACACCTCACACGATGACCTCACAATTAATTTTTTTTTAACTTTCCATTCCATCCCCAAAGTCGAAATTCAGCTTTTTAAGTTCTGGTCTGTGTTTGGGCTACTAATTGCTACAACTGTTCCAAATTTCAATAGTCTACGTCAAATAGTCTCTGAGAAAAAGGCCTGTGACAGACGGGTAGACAGAGAGATAGACAGACAGACACCGAACTGATTCCATTATTGTTCCGTTATTGGGTACGAAACAGTAACAAGAAGTTAGTGCAGATAATAAATGCAGCATTCAGAATAAGGTATGTTCCTAGCATGTGGAAAATCGCGGGATTAATAATGATACCGTGCATAGAATAACTGGTAAAATTGAATTAGCATTTGAAGAAATAAATATATGTTCCACACTATTTTTGGATATAACCCAAGCTTTTGGGGTTAACTAATTGTGCGATTTCTCAGAATAAAACAATAGAATTAAAACTCAACATTAAGAGCAGTTAAAGCTGGTGAACTACAATAAAATGTACTACGACCTTTTTTGTATCTTTTATTCACCAGCGATTTGCCAGAAAGTGATGAAATAACTATAGCAAGGTGATACTGCTGGACTTTATCGAGGATTAAAACTGTCGAAGAAGCATAAAAAAGCTACAAAAGGCAATAAACTATAGTATGTATATCAAAAGGGACTAAAAAATTAAATGACTTGAAGTCAGTCCATATTAATTGTTGTTACAAAAATATACAATTACTAGTGGACCAGTGCGAAAAATCTCGCATGTAGAAACACTATAACCGTTTACGGTTTACGAATTAAAAAAAGATAACGTAGGTAAGGGTTATAATATAACTGTAGGTCCCTTCCATTCGTGCAAAAATACAACACCGAGCTATAGTGCCACCTAAAGTAAAGCTCACTAAATACAAGAATTAACACCTTTAGCAAAGATGAATATCTTTAAACCATCAAAAGCAATTCAAAATCGATTTAATTCAATTGGAAATGCTAATTTTCAAAGCATTCCTTTTTAGTCAAGTCGTTTACGGGACATGGCCAACCCACAAATCCCTCTCGGCCCATCATGATTTATGGATGCCTTGTTTTGTCCTCTTAATAAAAAAAAGGTAACATTTCCATAGTCTATAGGCGCGCACCGAAACACTTTTTAATATTAAAGATACACCGACCAGGAGTGCCAAGCCAATATCGTGAAAACAGGAAAAAGAAGTTTCTTTCGCTCTTGAATATCCTCAAACCCTTGGAATCGTTTTCCGCAACTTTAATTGGACAATATTGTTGTTGCTCGTAGAACGTAGTCATAGTCATAGTCCTTTTTCTGTTGCTTCTGCTGATGGTACTGAATTTGTGTATCTTAGTTTTTGCTGGTCTGGCAGGAAGTCAATTTTCCTTGTTCCCAATAGAATAATAAAATATTGCCATTAGGAGTCTTGTTGGACATTTGCTTGTACTCGTACCTCTACACGCATTGAGGACACTTAATGTTTACACAGTTGGGAATAGTTGCTTCATCGGTTTGTTCTATCTTCTGGTTCAGAAGGTCAACTTAAAGGATATAAAGAATATATTTTGGGAATATTTTATCTCCCTCTAGGGGTTGTGCACTCTTTTGAACTGAAGTTGTGACTTGGTGGAGTTTGAATCCGCTTGTGGGCGAAGAGTAGTTAATTTTACTTAAAACCACGTGATGGTTTCTGCCGTTTGTTTAGTGCCATTGTCAACTGCAGACAGTTTTGTTTTTCTTTTTGGCAAGGACTAGAATTGCAGTCACCACTAAAAAATGATAAGTAGCCCACTTCAACTGCTTCCAGACTGGTGCTGTGGGGTTAAGTGAAATTTTAATTAAAAACAATGAAACTTCACTACAAAGGATATAGCCAACAATAAATGTGTCTGACAAGAGCGCTATTAATTAACACCTTTTGGGTGCAAGTTTCAGAATCTAATAGCAGAGGGCAATGTTTTTGACTAAGCAATTAAATTGAAGTGATTTTTTTGTAGTAAAATATTTCAACAAAAAAAAAAACAAAAAACTTCAACGTCGTCCTTTCATCTTAAGGTAGTGCGCTCTCGCGCAAATATTTGTCTTCCCAAAGAAGTACATTATTTTTTGTTATTATTTTATTCGTCACACAGACTTCGTCGCTACTTAACTTTGTGGTAAGAATAATAAAATGAGTTAAACCATTTTGTTTATCTTTTTTCTTCTCTTTCCTCTATTTCAGGTGAGAATTTTTAGCTAAGACAAACAGGGTGACTACTTTGACAAAGTTTAAACTGTGAAATTCCAATGTTGCAACTTTATTTCAGTAGAATATTTAGGAGACCAATCTGTTTATGTAAAAATGATACTTCTCGATATCACTAAGGAACTCCATTTTGTAGTTGTAATGGTTTTATTGTTACTATACAAATAAAAATAAATCATTCTATATCAATGGCCAGATACTGTGCTAATGCAACTTCCCACCAGTATTGCCATTAATTAAACACATACTGTTACACCAGGGTCAGAATTATGTCAAATTACTTAATTTAATTTCAAAAATGTTGCTTCCCGTAACCATTTGTGTGTGCGTGTACAGTAAAACTTGTGAATAGTGGAATGCTTTGGTGCACATTTTTTTTCTACTATTCGCAAGTTTTTCCACTATCGGCAACCCAATTTCTTTTAATATTTTTCGATCAATTTCGATATCGGAGTTCAGAATGTGTACTCGTTGAATGTAGCCGCTACCAGAATGAGGCACACACGAAAAGAAACAATTGAATTGTCGAAATTCTCGAAAAATTACACGAAACCGACAAAATGTTCATGACTTTTGGCTCATTCATTTCTCGATTCCGCTATTGAAGAGTGAATTTGCATGGGAAGAAAACAAAAATCATTGAAAAATGTTCCATTATTCAGAGTTCACAGGTTTTTACTATATAAGAGTGAGTTTGTATGAAGAAAACCAAAATTGGCATCCAAAAATGTCCACTATCCAGATTTCGCAAGATTCTTTTATTCGCAGATTCCAATATTCACAAGTTTAACTGTAATATTTTTGTACGAACGCGAGGCTAATTCCTAATTTTTTTTGACGTCTTCGAACGTCGAATTGAGATGCTCTTGATGACAAATGTTGCTCTTTGAAGGGGTGGCACCGTGAAAATGTTTGTAGGTGTATGCTGGGATTGAACCCGGGCAGCACTGCGTAGTAGTCCAACGCACTTAGCCGTAATCCACACGTTGACTCATGAGTCGCGACTCAAATGAGTGCGAAAGAGAAGACCGTTGAGATAGAAAACGAGCTGCAGAATTTTCCGTGACTCTTTTTGACGTTTCTCTTTTTCTTGTTCGTCATTTTGCTTTTTCACTTCATTTCTTTTCGTTGCGCATTTGATTTAATTTGACGAAAAAAATTGATGTTTTAAATAATTATGCATTTATGAAAGTATTCCAAATTTGTATAATACCTAGTACATAGCCTCCAAAGCTACTATTTTAAGAAAATCAAAAAATGTAAGCAATATTTCTTCATAGAAACTAATAAATACAGAGCTGTAAGTGTTACCATTTCAAAAGCGACAAAAAAAAAAGAAATTATAAAAGAGTCGTGACTCAAAAGTCAACATGTGGATGCAAGCGCCTCACCGAATGACAGTTGAAAACAGAAAATAGAAAAGAGTCGCGACTCATGAGTCAACGCGTGGATTGCGACTTACCACTACACCACGATGCTAACTGCTTACTGCTTACGGCTTCTAACCAAAGAAATATTGCACAATCTTGTTTAGGTTTTCCAAATTTAATCAAAAGCTAAAATTTTTTAAAACTTATGTCATTTCATCCTTGATTTCAAAGCTTTAAGACCATCGAAGTAGATATTTCACAAGTGTTATAAATTGTGTCACCCTGGCAATGCTGCCTTCTAAGCCAATGACTGGTTTTACGATTTTTGGAAATTATCTTTCAGTCAAAGTTAAACTAACTGATTTGCAGATTTTTATATCGTATCTAAACATAAAGGAGACCAAAGGGACTAGCAAGGAGACGCGCGTGTCCGACAAAGATGATAGCGAAGATATACATATTTAGATACTTTTACCCAGGTGATGGTTTTAAAAATCTGTACTCCTTTTAACTTCAATTTCGACTTTAAAATAAATTAATATGGAGTTGAACAAAGCCTAAGGAAAACCCTCTTCCAACATTTCGAGCGAATGAAACGAACCTACAATTTTATATTCGTGACCGAACGACGATTTGCGAAGATTTTTCTGACAAATTATTCTTTCGCATTCGCATGCGGCATGCCTATCGGTTACTTCCGGTATTCTCTGGGCACGTAGTGTTGTATGGAGCTTACGCCAAAAATTGTCAAGAGTTCGTACTCTTTAGGGATTTCAATGACTATCCATCAAAATGTCTGTTTCCGTTTATCATCATTCCCAAGACAATTTCATCTTCGTTACATCAGTTTCGACTCATTTGTATCTTTCACATCACAATCTCCTTGACATCATATTAATAGAAAAAAAAACAGTAGCGAATGTTTTTCTATGATACTTTCCATCGCAACTGTAATAGTTTACCAAAACCGATATATGTGCACCTATGTACGATCATAATCGTATTAAGGTGTGTAAACAAATAAATGCCGGCATATCCGCATCCAAAACTATCAACAAACCCACCCAACGGCGCGGCCTGGCGTCGCGTCAAACATGTTGCAAAGCTTTGCAAACTTTCCTACGATATTACAATAGATAATTACGATATCTTTGCTTCAACACAACCAGCTGTCGGCCGTTACTGTCAGTGTTTCGGTTAACATCGCCGGTGGTGGCTATATTTTCGAAATTCTTCGCGTCGTCCCTTAAACGTAAACACTCGTATATCCTTTTTTGAATTCGCATACGAAGCAATCGTGTGTAAGCAGGGATATTGTGAGAATCTGTTTAGTTAGCTCATGAAATTCAGTGGCATCGAACGTGTTTACTTGGCCACAAAATCCCAACGGATTTGGCTCGTTTTTTCGTTACAATTCGAATTTTTCTGATCGAAACTGTTGATTTGAAAAAAAAGGAAATCCCCTGCGAAAGTCCTTAGACGGAAGTGCAAATTGAGTGAAAGCCTTTGTGGGGAATTTATCTGTGTTTGTGTGTGTGGGGGAAATATTGTGATTAATTGCTTGTGTTTGCTTCTTTAATTACACAAAAGGAAATAAAGATGTTTTGTTTGGTTGTTTCGAAGTAAAAGGATATTGAGCCAGGGCATACAATCTTCAAATTTCGTCGATTATGATTATGTTGAGAAACAATAGCGATTAATGGCGAATGTAAGTGTAAGGTAAGATGGTTCTAATTTTAATCATGTGTCCTTATGTGTCGATTGGAATTTGTGTCGCATGGGGAAGAGTCTATACTCTACACACCCCACATGTGGGTTAAGGCCAAAGTGTACCGTCGTTTAGTGCAACAGTGCTATTTTAATCCAGCCACTGATACGACCACGTATCCTGTCTTTATTGTCCTTTAGTGTCTTTCTACAGAGGCCTAACCCGACGGCGTTTATTTCTTGTTCATACCTTAACGATGTGTAATTAAGAAGTTAATTAAATTTGTTTGTAGGATAATAAAGGAGATTTTTCATTGCTCTGTAAAACTGTAATGTGTATGAGTATTTATGTACATATGTCCTTAAAAAAACAAACAATGCAGGTATACGTTAGATGATTGTGAATAAATCAATTGTAAGAGTTACGATTTTAGAGGCTATGAATCTATGTTACTGTAAAATGTTACACGAGTACGTTTTTGAATTGTTTCGCTTTTTGTTTTATTGCACATTTTAACTACATAGTTACGGTGGTTTTTATGGTACTCGTACAGAGAAGAATAAAAATCGTTTTGGACGAAAGACTAGAACACTTTTTATTTCAGAAATTATTTAGGATTCAATGGTTTTCGAGAGAAATGTTCTTGATATATGTAAGTAGTTACGTATTTCCGTATACAGTTGTGGTCCAATACAACAAATAAAATAATTAATATTCAGTTGCATTCACTATATCGAATAATTCGAAATATCGAGCACATGGGTTTGCTATTGCGAACGTTCAACGCAAAAATTTACAGCTGTTTCCCGTAGACTTTTTGGAACAAGTGTATATATTTTTTTGTTATTTTTTGTATACATATATGTACATATTAAAATTTTCAAAGTTTTTCTTTTCGGTACAATTAATACACTTGTAAAAACCCTCAACGACGTCCTCGTTATCAATGACAACAACTTAATTTTCCTGGCTGGTACGAATATACCACCTTGATCAAAAAGTTCCCGGAATAACCAACGTGTGGCGCTCCCATTATTCCAATTTGAGTTCTGTTTTTTTTGTTAAGTTGGTTCTGTTCTGTTGTTGATATTCCCTCTAAATCTTAGCATCATAACTTGACATTTGCAAAAGTTACGTAACCAATAGTAAATCTATCTCTGTGTGTGCTGGCGATTTTTTACAATTTTAGAAATGGATTTAAATTTGCAACAACGAACTTGTATTAAATTTTGCGTAAAAAACGGATTTAATGGTGAGCGCACGTGGCAATATTGGAAAAGTGTTTCGGCAACGATTCTCTAAAGAAAACGGTCGTTTACCAGTGGCACGAGCGGTTCAAAAGTGGTCGTGAGTCAATCGAAGATGATGAACGCAGTGGCAGACCATCGACATCGAAAACCAACGAAAACATTGATAAAGTAAAAGAAATGTTGGTCAATAACCGCAAATTAACCATCAGAGAGATAGCGGAGGACTTGAACATTGCCTATGGATCCGTCCAAGACATTTTGGTTAATGATTTGGGTTTCCGTCGTGTAGCAGCAAAGTTGGTGCCAAAAGACCTCAATTTCATGCAAAAAAGAGACCGTGTTGACGTCGCAAAAGACATGATTTTTTGACGAAAAATGCAACAAATACCATCCAACAGCCACCGAATTCACTTGATTTGGCTGCCTGTGACTTCTTTCTGTTCAATCGAGTTAAAAAACCATTACGGGGAACGCGTTTCAACAGCCGAGAGGAAGTAATGGAAAAATCGCACTACGCACTGATGGACATACCGAAAATCGAACATAAACATTTTTTCGAGGATTGGATCAAGCGCTGGCATAAGTGTGTTGCAGTCGATGGGGATTACTTTGAAGGGAATAATATAGATTTAAATGAATAAACTTGTATTTTTAATTATCTGAATACATTCCGGGAACTTCTTGATCACTTCCACTACAGCGTTACCATTGTGTTCGGCCAGTTAGTCTTAGAAGATCCGATACCTTTAAATTTCCGAGTTTTGTTATGTTTTCCAAGAAATCTATGACCTAAAGTACGAAGGCGTCGTTCTTGGAAGGCGGGGTAGTAGCAGAGCAGATGTTAGATCGATTCGATTTCTTCTTCATCTCCGCACTTTCTACTGATATCGTTGGACTCAGGTAACCATTTACTTGTCATGTGACCTATACCGTGTCCTGTGATTATTCCGATGATTAGGCGTATGGAGGATTTATCGAGATGTGGTATCGCCTTTGTCCTATTAAGATCAAGTTTCGGCCATAAAGAACGAGATGTCACGCAGACGGTTCGTGTAAGCCACAGAGCGTTGGTCTCTTTTCGGTTATATGGTCGATTATGCTGAACAGTGTTTTAATCGGTGGCAGTATGGAGGTATCAGCATCACTGTTGCTCATGGCAGATCCAGTTTTAACTAGTTCGTCTGCTATCTCGTTCTCTTCGATATTGCTTTGTATGCTTATGGCATTTAGTGCATTGCTATTTCCCGATCAACATTGACAGGAGTCATTATATTCGTAACTACGGTTATCTCTTCTTGACGCCGTAGAACTGAAAGTAGAATACCATTGTCCTTTTTCAACTATTTTCCGCGGGTTAATGTGTTTTTGCAGTATTTGGGAAGCACTTGGAAACAAGAAAACAGCTTAAAATAGTTTAAGCTTCTTTAGAGCATTTGCTATGCCTTTCCCCAACTAACGATTTTGCTCAGCAAGCTATTTTTATAATATAGCCGAAACGAATGGCATTCTATCCCATTGGTTGGATCAAGGGTGTTGCATTCGGTGGCATATATAATACCCACATTTTCCATCGGTCATTTCATACACTATGGATTTCTTGTCCCTTTCTGTTTTTTAAAGCCTGCACACGCATATTGTAACAACATTCGTTATATCGAATATTATTTTTTCTTTGCTATATAGAGAAACTTATGAATTTCAACAGAAGTGTATCGTTCATTCGTTATATCGGCATTCATTATCCCGGACCCCCACTGTATTTATAAAAGAATCCATCACCGAAAATTTCAGCTTTTAAAATGTTGCGTTCCATTTTTCACTTACATGTACTCCCGTTACTCCGCGTACGTATTGCAACTTACAGTGAACACACTTATAGTTCTGTCTCATTTTTATTTGGGCAATTCTCGATTAGTTTCCACTTAAAGGCAAAGGCATACAAAACCCTTCAAAAAAGGAAAGAGATGGTTCTGTTCAGTATTGCCCTGATCCATTGGAAAAAAGTGAATTCTTTCCCTGCGTCAATTTGATGACAATGAAAATTGCCATTTTTATCACCTTCATAATTATCCTAATACGCTTAGTACATATTCCACGTAACGTTACGTAGTTATTGACAGTTCGAAAATATGGCAGCATGTTAATAATGGGTTGGGCAACTATTTGCATTTATAGTAAATAAATAATTAGGTGTCAGCAGTCCTATGGACAACCGAACCTAGCTTCTCGTAACCATTTGTGTGTGCATGTTATATTTTTGCAGGAATGGAAGGGTTCCTTTAGTTTGTTGCCATTTTTTAAGAGCGAGCTGAGAAGCTCCTCAGGACAAATGATACTCTTGAATGCTTATCCGACATTCGAAAGAAGTGGCACTGTGAAAAAACTTAGTTCGATTTCTGTTATGGAATCAATTTGTACTTTTCGGACAAGCATAGTTCGACAAGTGAACCTAGTCTTGCCGACTTGTCATGTTGTGTTACAGGCTCCAGATGGTGTTTGTATAAGTTTTGCACGAGTAAGCAATATTTAAAGTTCGGTTATCGTTTTGTCAAAATAATAAAGTTGGGACTAGATTGAAAATTTGACACTTAATTACGTTTCTTTGCCCATACTTTAGTTCTAGTCCACGTGTATTTTTTTAAAACCTTAGTTTCATTTGCTTTAACATACTCACTTACTCAGGTGGTGCTACAGTCCGGGGTGGACCAAGGCCTAAACCAACAACCCCTTCAAGTTAGGCCTGTCATTTTGCTTTCATATACTGTTGTATTAAATAGCTTTAACTAAAAATGAAGCTCCAAATTCATGTCATTTTTTAACAAAAATTAAAGTGTCAACTTTGACATAAGCCAAATAACTCTGTTGAAACTATCTAAGCGATGCTTTAAATTATTCAGTACGAATACCTTGGAAATACTCCGACTATCTATTATCTTGTATATGCATCGGTGGCACAACAAGAAGCTCCAATGGGTTATCTTTTATTTGTCGACTTACCGGATCCCGTACATACGAGTACACTACACATGTGTGCCCCTACCCGTCCAAGCAAATGTATCTTTCAGATAAGACCAAGACTACGAATCAAAAAACAAAACTCTCCGTGGATTATACAAATTAATGATAAACAAAAACAATAAATAAATGTGACGTATAAAAGTAGATACCAGTGTTTTATAATTGCCGCCAACCGCCATTACACATAAATAGACCGGCAGACAACCTCCACGCATATAGTTTCCCCCTCATTCTTAGGCGAATAAAATATTCATTATAATCAATTACTCGAAACTTTTTGTTTTGACTTGCAAGCACGCGTGCCTTATTTGCATTTCATTTCTTGGATTGATTTTGTACTGGAACAGTAGTTTAATAATAGCGGAGACTTGTTAATCATTCCGTATAACAAATCAAGACGTACAATCAACAAATTCGGCAAAAAGATGATTTAGGAATATTCATGGTAATGGCACAGACCATGTTATTATTTCCTACTCAAACTGACGCAATCTTACTGTGCTGGCCATAAACAAAAATAAAAACAAGAACAGATAGCAATAAAATATTGGAAAGGACTTGTTAATTACGTTTAATTTTTTTTGGAGTTGATGAATAACATCATGTCCGTGCGTAAACCATTGAAGGAGTCTCATCGTATTCGATTTGGAGTTGCTTTCAACGTGCGATTTACTAATACAAATGCAGAAGAATAAATTTAAATGCTTAGTTTGTTGCCTCATAAATACCTGGAGAATAAATTTTAATTCAAATCGGCATTATTTCACTTATCTTTTATCTAAGGCTGCCTAATGACTGCCTTAAATGTTTTATTACATAAAAAAAAGTCTATGTCGTGACTCGTGACTGTCTGATAAACGCTCAGCCATCATCGTACCTGGACGTGGGAGAGGAGTTAAAAAACTCTCAGTGGTTTCTGACATGTTTTCGTGCGAAAATTGTCGATCCATATAGGATTCGCTGAGAAATCCTAAGTACCGCGACTCCACTAGCCAACACATTTGGCAGGGCTTTTAACTGTCTATGTAGGGCATCTGGCTTGCAGGGTAACGGTCTCGTCTAGCCATTTTCGAAGCATGCCATGAGTGCTGCCATGAATAATCACTCCTGGAGACGCCATATTTCGTAGGCACCGAGCTTTGTTTTAGTGCTATACATCATCAGATTATAGATTCTGCTGTCTACATCCAGTAGAGATCCTATCCAAAGTACTGTGTGAACGTCTGAAACTTTTCTGCAGTACACTAATCGGCACGTACCACTGTGGCTTCCGGCCCGGCAGATCGACGATCGACCAAATTTTCACACTAAGGCAGATCCTGGAAAAGACCAACGAATGTCAAGTCGAGACTCACCATCTCTTCATCGACTTCAAAGCCGCATATGATAGCATTCTTCGTCTTGAACTCTACAATGCGATGCGATGGGCGAATTCGGGATCCCGGCTAAACTGATCCAGCTATGTCGCGTGACTAACTATTCCAAACATGCACCGGATTTCGGCAAGTAGATGCGCTGTCATGTGACTTCTTCAATCTTGTGCTGGAACAGATAGTGCGCAGGGCAGGTGTAAAAACGGAAGGCACTATCTTTCACAAATCTGTCCAGCTACTGGGACACGCGGACGACATCGACAAAACGTCACTATTGGCAACAGTAACTTCGCAGTGGTTAAGGAGTTTACCTAGCTCGCAGTAAACATCAACTCCACGAATGACACCTTAGTGGATATTCGACGAAGATTTACCCTAGGAAACCGCTGCTACTTCGGTTTGGCAAAACAAATGGGTTCAAAACTCCTAACTCGGAAGACGAAATGCATGCTCTACAAAACATTGATCATGCCAGTTCTGCTGTATGGAGCCGAAAGCAGAGCAGATTTTGAATACTTTCGAGAGAAAAATTCTTCGTCAGATATTGGGTCCTGTATGCGAGGAGGGCGAATGGAGGAGAAGATACAACAACTCTTTGAGCTGTATCAAGATGTGGATGTAGTCCGAAATGGCAAAACACGTCGACTACACTGGCTCGGCCACATCGAGCGAATGGACAACAATGCTCCAGTAAAGAGGTACTACAAATCACAGCCTCCAGGTTCGAGACGACAAGGAAGACCGAACCTCCGGTTTAAGGACCAAGCTACCGCGGATGCCAGTGCGCTTGGTCTCTAGACGACTGGAAGCAGCGTGCTCGGGATCGAAGAGAGTGGAAGGCTGCCATGTCTCAGGCAGAAACTCTTCAAGGGGTGGGAGCCCGTTAAGTAAGTAAGTAAGTAGACATCCAGTTCAGTGTCGTACATCTTAGATCAAGAAAGACATTCGCTGCTCTTTTGACCTCTTGTCCGGGAGCGTTCAAGCGAATTCAAAAGGCCCAGCGCTTCAAAGATAACTTACCTTACATACTCGTTTACATAAATTAAATAAGTTAATCTAGTAGAATTATCAGTTTTTTTACATGATCCACAGTTAGAAAATATGATCCAATCCAAATGCAGTCCTGGTGTCTCAAAATCGCCTGTTTAGAATCAGCTGTGATAGCTGTGTAAAATTATTTTGAGAAACAAATGCCATCTGAGATTTTCCAATCAAAAATAGAAAATGCCAAATAATCCCTTCCAGTTGAATAAGATTCCGACTGACGACGTGCAATTAATGCTCGTTGCGCTGAATTGCAGCAAATGAAAATATATTTAGGAATTGAACTATGCAGTGCCTGTTGCTTATTTTATATTTGTAAAATAATTTGTTTCGCACACATGTGATATAAGATGAAATAATGAGCTAATTTCTCACATGATTTAGTAATCAGCAGTTGGTGAGGAATTTTCTGTCAAAAGGATTCATAAAATGGCTTTAAATAATCACAAATGTAGTTGCAAATATTATTACAGTTTTGATATTCATTTAATGCATGATTTCATCTGGTTTATCCGGATTAATTTGTCTTAGATATGGTTAGTTGGCTGATGTGATTATTTTGGAGATCAACATTAAATTATTGACAGTAATTTAAAAACAACGCAAATAGGAAATGTAGAGATGTTGGAGTTTTTGGATACTGAACGAGCCACCACCACATTTTGACGAGATGTAACGGCTTTTGTTGATTTTCAGCCTCACCTGTTATTTACTTATTTGACGCCATACATTCATATGTTGGTGCTTTGGTATCGGGGTTTTTTTTTTGGTGAAATGGTTTCGTTAAATTTTTCATAGTCAACTGAACATACCGCACCTGAATCAATTTATACTATTGTTAAGTTCTGTTAACGGCATTCTTGTCAGGTTAAGCAATTCTGTTAAATGTTTAAATAATTAAGTTTTTATTTCAGCAACTATTGACTTACACACTTACTTACTTAGTTGGCGCTACAGCTCGAGGTGAACCTGGGCCTGCTTCTCGCAATCATTTGTGTGTGCGTGTTATATTTTTGCACGAATGGAAGGGACCTACAGTTTTTTGCCAACTCCGAACGGCGAATTGAGAAGCTAGTTATATTCATGTATATTCATGTATGCTTGCACAACCAACAATGCAATATTTAACTTCTGTTTTGCACCTTCTGTGCACATTCCAATGATTGTAACATTAAACTTTTGTTTTGCACCTTCAGTGCACATGCCAATGATTGTAACATTAAACTTTTGTTTTGCACCTTCTGTGCACATTCCAATGATTGTAACATTAAACTTTTGTTTTGCACCTTCTGTGCACATTCCACCGATTGTAAAATTAAACTTCTGTTTTGCACCTTCAGTGCACCAAAATTATTATCCAGAATAAAACACAAGATCAGTCTTAGTTCAGAACTCAAATCGTGCGTTTCATTTCCTTAAACATAATTGGCGCAGTCGACGGTCGTAGGCGAAGAATTCCACCGTGGAAAATTTTCCCTACAGAACAAAAAACGCTTTCATTTTAAACCCAAGTATTTCTAAAGAAAGTGCAAGTTTAAGTAACAAATAACAAAGTAATACACAAGAAACGAAAAAATATAAAAGTGAATAATTACTAACCAAAAGTTTTACAATAAAATATTAAAAAAAAAATTAATAATCACTAAGCAAAGGTGTTCATCAAAATATTACATTATTATCAACAAAAAGTGCTCTCCAAAGCAAATTGATTTTCTAGCAACAAAAGATATACGAAAAAAAAAGTGCATCATCATCAACTTAAAGTGCTAAGAGTGTAATAATGACCAAATCGAAGCAGATTTTGTCCATGTAAGTAGTGATCCTATGGCTAGATCCCTCGACTCCTTCTTCACCAACCAATTTCCTGTTAGTTCTGTAGATATAAATACGATTCTTCATAGTTTTAGTAACCTCACGATAAGTAGTCTTGATTCTGATTTAAATATGCCAGTCGAACAATTTCTAAGAGTCCACGCTGACACTATACCAGATTTTGACGGAGACGTGAACGAATTGAATTTATTCCTTGAAAGTGTAGAATCAATTCTAACACATTTTTACGATACTACTAACGCGAATAATTACCAGAATGTAATGATATTTAGAACCATCCTAAGCAAACTGAAAGGTTCAGCAAGGGAAGTGATAAATATCAGTGGAGCAACCACCATAACAGAAATAAAAAAAGAATTAATAAGTAATTTTAGCGACCATCGTGACGAGTTCTGTTTATCGTTCGATCTCAATAATTTGAAACAGACCATAAATGAAACGCCTCAGCAATTTTACGACAAAATTCGCAAAATTTTAAATACCATTTCTAATTATTTGTCGATTCACGAAGAAGATGCAGCAAAAAGAAAGATTAAATTAGATATGCACAATCAGCAAGCCCTCCAAGTTTTTCTGGCCGGGCTTCGTAACCCATACGGAATTATGGTTCGCACAAAAGAACCTAGTTCTATGACAGAGGCCATGAACTTCATAAAAAAGGAAGAAAACATCAGGTATTTACAACAGCAAACAAGTTCCTTTAGTTATCAACAAAAGAAAAATTCATATAGACCCTTTAATAGGCACCCTCAGACTCAATTTCAAAGTCATTCGTACTCCCATCAACAACCAACGCATTTCCAAAGTCCAAATCACTATCAACAACCAACACATTTCCAAAGTCCGAATCACTATCAACAATCAAAAGTTCAACCACAATTCCAAGGTCGCCCGGTTAATGTTCAACAACAACCTTCATCTTCAAATTTTCCCACTCATAGCCAAGTCTTCGGCAAAAGTCAAAATGTATGGAAACCCAATTCAAACGTCAATAAAAAAGCACCTACTCCAACCCCAATGAGCACATCAACAGCTCAAGCAACCACTATTCGAAGGCCTTATAATTCCAATTTGCAGGAAATGTATTGCACAGAACAATGCGACAATAATCAGACGCGATCTGAAGAAGAACAACAATTTGAATATTTTGAACCACATTTCGAAAATAGCGAAGATCAGGATTTTCCTCTACTTACTACCCAACCCCCCGAACCATAACTATAGATTTTAATAATTCATTTGATAATCGAAAATTATCATACGTCAAGATAAGTAACCCAAACTTGAAACTATTAATCGATACGGGAGCCACAAAATCATTTCTTGACCCACTGATTATAGACAAATATTTTTCAAATTTCAAAAAAAGTGAGCCCTTTGTCGTCACAACATCATTTGCTTCTTCAACACATGACGTTACTGTCACAATACCCGCTTTTAAAGAATTTAACGAAGATAAAGAAATTAAGTTTTACGCATATAAATTCCATAATATTTTTGATGGATTAGTAGGATTAGACCTGATTCAAAGTTTAAACGTTACACTAGATTTTCCAAACTCGCGATTTTTAACACCCAGAACAAATCTACAAATAGAATATTTCAACTCAAACCAAAAAATTCTTCTCGAAAAATTATTGCCAGCACAAATGACCTCAAGGATTAAAATACCAGTAACCACACAGTCTGGAGAAATTTTAATACCAAAACAAACTATTCAGAATTGTGAAATACCAGAGACCTTAACTTCGTCCATTAATGGATGGGCACAAATAGAAATACGTAATATGTCAATTTACGACGTCAATTTTACTATTCTTTACCCAGTTAAAACAAGCCCCCTCACAAATAATTTTGAACTCTACCATATGAGCATTATAGAACCAACACTAACAAAACGAGAAGAGCTAGAAAATCTTATAAGAACCGACCATATGAATTCAGAAGAAAAACAGAAAATCATTACCCTATGTAAAAAATTTTCCGACATATTTCAAACTGATGAAAGCCCGCTATCCTTTACTAATCAAATTAAACATAGAATCTGCACCCGTGATGAAATACCAGTACATCAAAAGAACTATCGTTACCCCTTTGTTCATAAGACAGAAGTTAATAAACAAATCCGAAAAATGCTAGAACATAATATTATAAGAGCAAGTAATTCGCCATGGGCTTCACCCATTTGGATAGTTCCAAAAAAGGCAGATGCTTCCGGCAAAAAGAAATGGCGAATTGTAGTTGATTACAGAAAAGTCAACGACAAGACAATAGACGATAGATACCCCATCCCTAACATAGCTGATGTTTTAGACAAACTTGGAAAATGCAACTATTTCTCCACAATAGACCTGGCAAATGGATTTCATCAAATTGAAATGCACCCGGATGATATTCAAAAGACCGCTTTTAATGTTGAAAATGGTCATTTTGAATTCTTACGAATGCCTTTTGGTCTGAAAAATGCACCCGCTACATTTCAACGTGTAATGGATAACATTTTACAAGGCCTCCAAAATACGATCTGTTTTGTCTATATGGACGACATAGTTGTCTTTTCCACATCAATTCAAGAACATTTAATTAACCTCAAACAAATATTCCAACGCCTTCGAGAAGCCAATTTTAAAATACAATTAAATAAATCCGAGTTCTTAAAAAAGGAAACTGCTTATTTAGGACACATTATTACAGATTCCGGAATTAAACCAAATCCTGATAAAATTAAATGTATTGAAAATTTCCCGATCCCGAAAACATCAAAGGAAATCAAGAGTTTCTTAGGGCTTCTCGGGTATTACAGAAAATTTATCCCTGACTTTGCTAAAATCACAAAACCCCTGACTTCATGCTTGAAAAAAGGCTCTAAAATAAATCTTGATTCAAAATACATTCAATGCTTCGAAACGTGTAAGCAACTTTTAATCAACGAACCCATCTTACAGTATCCAGATTTTACAGTACCATTTAATCTAACCACAGATGCTAGCCAATTTGCTATTGGAGCCGTCTTATCCCAAGGTACTCCTAATCAAGACAGACCCGTCGCTTATGCTTCAAGAACCCTAAATGATGCTGAACTAAATTACAGCACAATCGAGAGAGAACTTCTTGCCATTGTATGGGCGACCAAGTATTTTCGCCCGTATTTATACGGAAAAAAATTCAATATATATTCTGATCACAGACCATTACACTGGTTATTCTCTATGAAAGATCCGAACGCTAAATTAACAAGATGGAGATTAAAACTAGATGAATTTGATTATAATATTATATACAAAAAAGGAATCCTTAATTCCAATGCCGATGCACTATCCCGAGTAAAAATCTGTGACCTCAACGTAAATGAAACTAATAACGAACAAATTTTGGACAATAACTGCTCTCAAATTGAAACAGACACTGAGTCAATAATTGGTAATATTAATGAAAGCCCTAACATAGAAGAAATTGAATCCAACATAGATTATATCGAAAACTCTGACAATGAAACTGTACACACAAGTCATGAAAACCCCATTTTAGAAGTACCGATTTCCGAAACTCCAATTAATCATTTTAAAAATCAAATTTTTATAGAAAATGTGTTCCATTCTCCTAAACTACCCAAAATACGACGCTTATTCGGTAACAGGACAAGAACATTTATAGAAGTTTCTCAGGATAAATTCGAATTTGAAGTTATCAATATTTTTAAGGAATTTTGCACCTCCAAAAAAAAATTTGCGGTTCATTTAACTACCCCCGAGCTTATTCCACGATTTTGCACAATTCTCAAAAACACATTTAAGAATTCAGCGCTTAACTTGATACTTTGTAATAATGTTTTAGAAGATATCCAAAATGACAAATCCCAACAAGATATAATCCAGAAAATTCATGAAGGTATTACAAATCATCGCGGTATTATTGAAACTGAAAGCGAAATTAAACGCATTTACTATTGGCCAAATATTCGAAGCAGTGTAACCAAATTTATTAATAACTGTTCATTATGTCAAAAAATGAAGTATGACCGCAATCCTCCAAAGCAACAATTTCAAATAACCCCAACTAGTAGTAAACCATTCGAAATTATTCATGTAGATACGTTCACTATAAAAGCCCAAAAATTCCTTACGTTAATAGATACATTTTCAAAATATGCACAAGCATACCCCATAGATGCGCTTACCGCAATACACGTAGCCAGATCCTTTATTACTTTCCTAACTCACCATGGAACACCAAAGTTGATAGTGATGGACAATGGTTCCGAATTAAAAAATAACTTGGTAAAAGAATTTGCTTTGCTACATAAAATAAATATTCATTATGTAACCCCACTCAATCCTAACTCTAATAGCCCTATTGAAAGGTTTCACTCGACAATTATTGAACACCTAAGAGTACTGCAAGAATCCAAAAAAAATATGAATATTCTAGATCAAATGTCTTATGCAATTTTAGGCTACAATCATTCAATACATTCAGCAACAAGACATAGCCCAATAAACATTATCAACGGTCATCTTGACTTTAATAGCCCTTTCGATATTGATGTGAATCAAATGCTCTATACTAATTACATAAAAGAACACAAAGCCTTGACCACAGAAATTTACAAAAAAATATCGAACAAAATTTCAACACACAAAAAGTCAATCATAGAAAATCGAAATAAGAATAGGCACGACCCTCTTAGTTACGACCCACAAACTACCGTTTACCACAAAACCAGGGCTAGAAATAAGATTGCTCCTAGGTTTAAAGAACACGTTATCACAAAAGAAAATAAAATTACAGTAGAAACCACCGGACACACATATCATAAAAACAATTTAAAACGACCATAATATTATAACAATCTTATCTCCAAATACATACAAATATTCTTTTCAGATTTCTACTCCAAATATTGGTTTCTTGTTATGCGCAAGATATAAAAATTACGAACTTGGAATCTAACCCCGGAATCCTTCCGTTTAAGCTGGGAAATGCTAAGATTCGAGAGAAATATCACACATTTATTCACTACTTTGACCTTTTACCAATTCAGAATGAAATAGAAAATATTTTTCAACATTATGAAAGCTTAAGAAATTCTATTGATTTTGTTAAAGAACCATACATTAGTATTATTAGCACAATTCATCTTGTAGAATTCCAAATAAATATGCTAGACGATAAATTTAAAACCTTGTACTCACATAAGAGAACTAAAAGAGGAATTTTAAATGGTCTTGGAACCATTTTTAAAAGCATTACTGGAAATTTAGACTCCGAAGACGGGCAATATTATGATCAAGCACTAAACACTCTCAGCACGAACCAAAATCAGATAGCAACAGTACTCAATAAACAAATATCCCTAACAACTAGTATTGTAGAAGACTATAATAAAACTATAGCCCTGATTAAACAGAACGAAAGTCATTTGGCCGCTAGAATTCAAGAAATAATGAACATGAAAAACAACACTATTGAAAGTTTTTTCCATGTTGAAAATGCTCTCGACCACATTACAACCGCCACTAATATAATATTTCACGTCCTCGACAATCTGGAAAATGCACTTGTATTTGCGAGACAAAAAATATTACATAACAGCGTTTTAAAATTTGAAGATCTGGAATACATTTTAAATCAACTTTCAAAACACTATACCTCCAGTCAAATGTTTTTCGGAAACGATCTTTCTGCTATACACGAATACTATGAAATAATTGATTGCGAATCGTATCAGACTAATGATAGAATCGTTTTTATTCTACATTTTCCTATTGTGTATCCAAATATGTACACCTTTTTCCACCTTTATCCCTTACCTAACAAAAATAAAACTGCCCTTTTACCACCCAAACCCTTTTTGGCCATAACTACTGGACACTACCAATATGAGGACACTGAATGCAAAAAGGTCCAAACCACATATTACTGCAAAGATTTCAAATTACCACAAGCCTACCAGAATGGAGAATGCATCGCGCACATCCTCGATGTCAAAAACAACAGCACCAGTCAATGTGACCTGGTAACCATAACCGTCACGAATGAAATCATCGAACAAATCACTACCAAATTCTACATTGCAATTTTTCCTGACAAAATAAAATTACAAACAGTTTGCCGTCAAGTAGACATAGTTTCGCTACAAGGAACTTACCTTATAGAACTGCCTGTCAATTGCTCTTTTAAGACCTCGAAGCATTCATTTTCAAACAATCAAGAGACACTAAGGGGACATCCTTTTCTTCTGCCACACGTTTCCATACCATTAAATCAAAAGGATACACGAGAAATATTGATAAATGATATACCGTTGAACGAAATCCATCATCTTCTGCAGCACCAAAAGAATATTCAAAAAATTCAGATTAGCACACCATCCAAACGAAATATTACATCCCTCTGGTGGATTGCAGTATTCGCCTTATCACTAGCAATCACGACCACAACCCTTTACCTTTGGAAACGCCAACGCCATACAGTAAGCGAACATCAACAAGATGCCACATCAGCACAACCTGAAAACAACGCCCAGCGAGATCCTGTACATTATAACAGTTAAATTGCATACAAACTTTGAATAATTTCCGAAATATATTGATATTTTAGTAGCAACAAAAAGAAAATAAATATATATTAAATATATTATGTAATAAAATAAGTAACAATTCAAATATAATTTTAATCTTTCAATATGTACACACAAGAAAATTTTTAGTTTCATACTTATAATAATACACAAAAAAAAAAATTTTATTTAACAGAATATGCATACAACTACATTAAAAATAATCATAAGAAAAAAAAAAAATAATAAATACAAAAATGTTAATTAAATACTGTATTTCACACATCTATTTAATAATGGAAAGCATACACACTAAGAACTTTCTTTGGCAATAAAGTCCTTTTTAAGGATGGAGGAGTTATATTCATGTATATTCATGTATGCTTGCACAACCAACAATGCAATATTTAACTTCTGTTTTGCACCTTCTGTGCACATTCCAATGATTGTAACATTAAACTTTTGTTTTGCACCTTCAGTGCACATGCCAATGATTGTAACATTAAACTTTTGTTTTGCACCTTCTGTGCACATTCCAATGATTGTAACATTAAACTTTTGTTTTGCACCTTCTGTGCACATTCCACCGATTGTAAAATTAAACTTCTGTTTTGCACCTTCAGTGCACCAAAATTATTATCCAGAATAAAACACAAGATCAGTCTTAGTTCAGAACTCAAATCGTGCGTTTCATTTCCTTAAACATAATTAGCTCAATCGTGACAAATTATACTCTTTGATGCTTGTCAGACATTCGAAAGAGGTGGGCACTGTGAAAAACTTTTAGGTGTTTGCGGCGGGACTTACACACTTGTCATTTGTCATTTCTCGATTCTCATCGCTAGGGGACCGCCATATTTCTTTCGCATTTATGTGCTGCCCTCTATAGTTCATCATTCTATGTTACAAAAGATTTCACAGAGGTGTCGTTATAAAATATATAAAAGTGTTAAAGAACCTTATATTGTTTGAAAAAAGTTTCCTACAGACGGGGTGCATCCCTATAGTTTATACAGCAGTAATTTTAAGTTATACAATTAGCCTGCTAACAATATTTTCCATGAAGAAGTGTAGGTTAGAACACCTGTCCATAAACATGAAATGAGGTAATTTACCATTTCAATTCATTCCATTATAACCAGATTAAATGTGTATTTGCTATTGCCAACTTCAAAACAAAGAACATTTCTCATTGGTAATCAGCACAAAAAGACGAAGCCGATTCTTTACTTAATAAGACAATTTTATTTTATTTATTACTAATGAAAAGGCTTGAATTTTTATTAACAGAGCAATGAAAGCGAGAAATATAACTTGGATTTCTCTGAGCTCATCGGACGGAAACTCTCTATATGGAATGGTGCGTTCGTGAGCAATGTTTATTGGTGTATGTTCGTTTGGTGCATTTGACGTGTTACATAATGCAGAACTGATGCACATGTATGTATATGTTACGTCTTCTGGCGACACTGCTGCAGGCGTGTCGATTTTAACCTTTTCGAGTTGCAAGTGCACATACATACATTCTGTCCAAAAAGTTTCCGGAAATTTTAAATAAAATTTGAAATATTCAATTATTCATCAATATTTATATTGTCGCCCTCAAAGTAGGCCCCATTTAATGCAACACACATATGCCAATGCTTTAACCAATCTTAAAAAAAATTTTCATATGCGATTTCCGTTATAGCCTTCAGCTCCTTCCACGAATTTTGTTTTATGGCTTCGATGGGCTCAAAACCGGTACCACGGAGAGCCAATTTTAGTTTTGGGAATAAAAAGAAGTCGGCCGGAGCTAAATCAGGTGAAAACGGTGGCTGACCGATGATATTTGTTGCGTTTTTGGCCTTAAACTCGTTCACAATTGTTGCTTTCTACGATGGAGCATTATTGTCATGTAAAATCCATGAGTTGTATCCACCAAAATCTAACGGACTGACTCGTGAGAGATGATCTCTCAAGCTGGAATGGCGATTTTCAAGCACAATTTCTTTCATTTTATCGATATTCTCATCGGTTGAAGAGGTTGAAGGTCGTCCGGACCGTAGTTGGTCTTCAACTGATTCACGACCTTCCTTGAATGATTTGTACCAGTCATACACTTGTGTTTTTGATAATACCGAATCACCAAAAGCCTTTACTATCATTTTCAATGTGTCTGTACACGACACATTTCGTTTCCAACACAAAATTTAATGCACACTTTTTAATCAATATTTGTAAAAATCGTGACGCACTAGCGAGGTGATCTTATTTAACCAGCTGCTGTAAACAAACTAGTTGACAGATCGTGCTCAAATTTTGCATAATAATTAGATACAACCTATAGAAAAACATTTCTTGAAAAAAAAATTAACGCGGGTCTTTTAAATGACTATTTCCAGAAACTTTTTGGACAGGGTGTATGTGCACTTTCGGCAAATATTCTCGGCTTTTATTTACATATGTTAAAGAGAAGCTTTTTACGGAACGCACTCAAAAAAAAAACGTCTCTCTCTACTGTTAGTACAAACAACCGCCGGGCGCTAAGAGGTTAAAAACAAAAGATGGGAATATGTTACAAGAACTTTTAAAAAGAAAAATTCAAACAAATAATAGAAATTTTACTCGAATCTGAGGTTATGTACGTTGCGTTAGGTCAATGAACGGCCCACCAGCTAGTGCCAAAAACTACTGGTAGAATTACAACAGCAGGCATCATTAAATGTTATTTCTAAACGATGAATGTAATATTGTACGAAGGACATACATATGAATGTGTGTAGACACACTCTAGTTAACTTCGTTCCTAAATAAACTCATAACTGTAATTGAAGAACAATTACAGTTCTTAAGCATGTGTATCATTTAATTACATCCAATGAGCCCAGGGGTGTCCCTTGGCTTTATTTAATTACTTGCGGCTGGTTTCCCTGTTGACCGGATAACGACGAGTCGATAAGTCAGTTAACTTATTAATCTTCTTTCGTCGTGTCCGCTCCTCGAATATTACACAAATGCCGACTTAGCTAATTTTCCCGTGGATAAGAAACTATTTTTTGTTTGTTTCAACAGCTACAGCGCTCAGGGACGTTAATTCGATTCAGTTAGTTCATTTTTATTCAGTTGGGATCAGTGGCAAGAAGGACATTATAGTCAGAAGGCATTCTGCGTTGCCCACCTGTGATAAGGGCTTAAAGCTATCCATTGACTCTGTACTGAACTGTATTTTGTGTATGTACGCGTACTGCTGTTGTAAGTAATTTTTGGCATTAATTTGGGAATTGTTTGCAACATTTCGCTTCAATTAGCAAAGCAAGAAGAATTATGTTAATGATGATTGTTAATTACATTTTAGTTTTTTTTTTTCTGACCAGAAAATGGGCAAAGAAGTGGAAAACTGGAAATACACACTGAATGATAGACGGCAGTAATAAGTTAATTAAGAGATGAACACTGTGGTAGAGCTAATTAATTATGTACATATGTTTGTCTGCATTTTGTAGAGTGCGTGAGGTGGTTTGTCTGCAATCTGGACAAGAGGACAAGTGATGCGACCTTCGAAGAGGTTAAGAAATAAATTTGAGGGATTAAAAAAAATTGTCTGCTGAAAGAGTTTGTCTTTACCTCTGTGACATTTAGAGTGTTGTCTCGCTTACAATATTCCATCTCAACATTTTCTGAATTGAAATATAAATAATTTAAGTTTAAGCCATCAACGCTGTTTGCGTTAAATTGGTTGTCGGACATTTTTCAAATTAAAGAATTTGGAATAAATTCACTAGAGGGATTTTAGGCAAACTTGTTTAAATCTTATCTTAGAATGGGTTCACTGATTACAATCCTTTGAAATGTTTAGAGCTTGGTATAAATTATTTTCTACGATATGCAGATGCCTGCTCACCAAACAGAAGGTCATGGCACTTGCTTTACTTATATAACAGTTCGGCTGAAAAGTTCGTATCGTTTTAAAGAAACAAACATTTTTTTTTGAAAAATTCGATTTTATTATTCAATATAGTGGCCATCGAGGGCGATACACCGATTATAGCGATCTTTCAACTTTTCGATACCATTTTTGTAGTACTATTTGTCTTCTGCTTCAAAATAGGCCTCAGTCTCGGCGATTACCTCTTCATCGGCGCCAAATTTCTTTCCAGCGAGCATTCTCTTAAGGTCTGAGAAGAGGAAAAAAGTCACTGGGGGCCAGATGTGGAGAATATGGTGGATGCGGAAGCAATTAGAAACCCAATTCATACAATTTTGCCATCGTTTTCATTGATTTGTGATATGGTGCACTGTCTTGATGAAACACCACTTTCTTCTTCAGCCAATGGAGCTGTTTTTCCGCTATTTCGTCCTTCAAACGCTATAACAACGATATACATATAATTAAAATTAAAAAAAAAAATAAAAAATCCCACGCGCATCACAAAATACAGACGCCAGCTGACTGTTGAGTCTTTCCACGCTTTGGATTCGGTTCATCGCGTGCAGTCCACTCGGCTGACTGTCCATTGGACTCTGGAGTGAAATGATGGAGCCATATTTCATCCATTGATACATATCGAGAATTCCGTTTTATCAATTTTTTTCAGAACAACAAAAGCTGTTTCAATCAAAATGCTATTTCTCACAAGCTAATAGTCCGACAGCTGTCAAATTTATACATGTATCTTTTGTAGGTTGGTACTAACTAAAAATGATATGAATTTAATCCAAGTGGCGCCGTCTCATAGCAATAATACGAACTTTTCACCTGAACTGTTTTGTGTATAAATATGCATATCGCCTTTCAAGGTACAAGTTGCTACTTTACCGAATGCAATAGCAATGATCTGAGAATAAAATATTTTTTCTTTTTAATAAACTTTAGCAGAATCAGATACATAGCTGTCAGCCAATTTAGCCACGCTTAGCGAAGCTTTTCTCTAAGAAATCTTAGAGGAAAATGAATGACTTCTGCAACCGCCAGCTACCTTGTGCAGTTCCAATGAGAACCTGCGAAATAGGGTATCAAGATCTCATCTCAAATATTCAAAATGACTGTCGACTTTTGGTACACAAATGTTGGAATCTTACTTACTTACCTACTTAGGTGGCGCTACAGTTCGGGGTGAACCAAGGCCTCAACCAACAACCTCTTCCAGCTAGCCCGGTCCTTAGCTAGCCGCTTCCAGTTGCGCACTTCAAGTTGGCTGAGGTCTTGTTCTACTTGTGTGCGCCAACTTAGACGAGGTCGTCCTCTGCTGCGCTGACCCTCCGGGTAAGAGTCGAATATTCTCCGAGCCGGAGCGTTGATGTCCATACGCTTTACATGTCCTAGCCATCTTAAACGCCCAATGTGCAGTTTTTTGACCAGGTTGATGTCGCTGTACAGCTCGTACAGTTCGTGGTTGAATCTTCTCCTCCAGAAGCCGGGATCGAATATCCTTCGAAGGATTTTTCTCTCGAAGCGACCAAGGATATCTTCATCCGCTTTCGATAAAGTCCATGCTTCAACTGCAAGACTGGGATGATAAGGGTCTTATATAGAGTCTCCTTAGTCGATCGAGAAAGGACTTTACTACTCAATTGCCTTCTTAGCCCAAAGAAACAGCGGTTGGCAAGAGTAATCCTTCGTTTGATTTCCGACGAGATGTAATTTTTTGAAGTTATGGCAGAGCCGAGGTAGACTAAATCCTTTACTACCTCGAAGTTGTTGTTGGAATCAGACCAAGCAATTGACGGGACAGTGAAAAACATCATCCCATGTGTGATAACCGTTGAATTAAAAAAAAACAATAAAACGCTATCCACTCGATTTTTGGAACAAGCCATTGAACGCTATACTTCTAAGATCGCGAAATACTCGTGAGTACTTCTTTTACGGAATAGTTCGTCAGTGATTTGGGCGCAACGTGCATTTCGGGGCAGATTTCCCGACCGACCTATAATTCTATGGTTCTGGTTTAATACTTAGGCGCTTAGCCGCTCGCCTCGAACAGGCTGGAACAACACATGACAGAAGAGGTACCGGTAGGCCTCGTAGTGATCGTTCCGACGGGAATATAACCGCTGTGGCTGAAGATGTCGCGAGGGAGTCGTCAACGTCGATCAGACGACGTGCCAATTGACCATTACATGTAATTTTGGTGAAGGACTTGAAGATGTTCTCTTTCAAAGTGCAGACAGTCTAGATCGCGTCGATCGGCAAAATTACTCACTCAACCTCACAGCGTGTTGCGGAATAGCGTGAATTCGATTTGGTGTACACAGACTGTGAATGTGAGTTAAGAAAATGTGTACACAACACAGGCGAGAAACTTACGCTTGCGGAATTGAAACAAGGCAGTGTGAATATTTTTTCGTGTAAACAGCAAAGCTCACGCTTGCGGAATTGGGCCCCTGAACCTAAACGACGAAGTGGAAGTTTTTAGTTCGAAATTCATCATGAGCGACGATGCCCATGTCCATCTAAATGGGCACGTAAGCAAACAAAATTTGCGCTCTTGGGGCATTGAGAATCTATGTTTCATTCACGAAGAGCTCTTGCAAAGTCAGTGCATGGTGGGCCATTTACGCCGGAAGTGTCATCGGGCCTCATTTTTCGTGGACGCCGCACCGTGGGAACACGGTTACTGTGGCTGCTGAGCAATACAGAACCATAATCATCGAGTTTTTACTGCCGTAAACTGATAAATTGCGACTGGTGGACATGTGGTTCTAATAGGATGGTACAACCGCATACACAGCTCGCGACGGCGCGACAAGCCAGAGGCTCTGGAAGCTCTCAAAGAGAATATCCGACAAGAATACGAGAACATATTGCCCGAAGTTCTTGCCAAAATGATTGAAAAATCGATAAAAGGAGCCCGAATGGTCATCCACAATGTAATGCATGAAAAAAAACCCAAATGTCCAAATAAAAATTTATATGGGCCACCTTTTACAACCAACCACTCTTTCAATGGATTTTTTTTTTGGAATAATTTGCATTCATAAAATGTATTCATAAACCAGAATTTCACTAAAAACCAATCGACAGTAAATATTTAACAGAAGGATCCTTGTGACATTCTACAAGCAAATTTATATGAAAATATCCGTGGATTCTGTTCACAAAAAATGTCCTTTATTTTTATGTAAAAAACTGCGCCGTTACTTTCAAATGTCCAACTTTCAATTTCGTTCAAGAAAATTGCTATAAACTTCACACAAATACTGCGCTAGTAAAAACTAAACGTGCGAGGAAAAGTTATCCTTACACAGCACGTGGGTGCCGTCCTCTTTTCGAAAAAAAAAATTCCAATAAGTACTTCGTATTGCATTTCGAAAGTCTCTTGGAGACATTTGTATCTGCAGCACAAATTTCCTTTTGAGTCACAATCAGATGTTGCATACTTGTATACACCCGTATTTGTCGCCCAAAAGGAATCTGGTTTCGGGTACTTTGACACATGATTGACGCATTTCGTCCCACCTTTCGTAAATCTTAGGGTTCCAACCACCACTCTCTCACTTAATTGCTTTTCACTCAAACCAGCAAACTTCAAACGGAAAGTGTGGTGGCTTTGACAATACACTCAGCCCTGCAGCGATTCTCCGCCGCAATCAATACCGGTTTCTCGTAAAATGTGGGGGGTGGAAAAGGAACAAGACGGTTCCGGTCCATCTCGGAAATAAATCCAACCGACACCAATCAGAGGCAAAGCAAAGCTTCTGCGAATATCAAAGCAAAACAAATCAACCGAGAACTGGAAATGGTGTAAAGGCTTTCCAACACCATTTTTTCCCCTCCGTCTGCCTCACCAGCCGACAGAAGAAATATTGACTTGTGGAGAGTGAAAACATTCAAGATTTGTCTGTGGACACTGGCACTGGAATAGATGGGTGGTTTTGGGCTTTTAAATTTTCGGGCTGTTGGGCTAACCACGGGGCAATCCATTAATTGATTTGCACACTTGGTGATTCGGAGGAATTTGTGTTCAACATAAAACAACAATGCATTCTGTGGGGCGACTCGTTCCACATGCGTTGGGCGAATAAATTGAGAATCTAATTTAGCTGAAAAGCGTAAATCAGTTGGAAAATGAAATATTGAAATTGTTGTTTCAGTAAGTGGATAATTTAGAATGCGGTTCGAACCAGATTGATCGAAAAGTTTTGATTTGCTATAAGGAAGACTGGAATATATTTGAAACAAGTCTGAAGATTTAACGACTTGTGCGTGTCCGGCTCACGCAAAAGAATGGTTTCGGTCTACACTCAGTTTGAGGACACAAGTGTAGGGTCTTTCTGTGGTATTTCACATGACAAGCATTGGTTTGCTTAAGTCATTTGCTTTTCTAAGCGTCATCATGCACGATGCACCTACATCGTGCGATTGAAAAGCCGGCATATGAAAAAAATTTACAAAAATGACTGGTTTAAGGTGAGAAAATATTGAAGAATTCAGGGCATCAATGGTACTATTTAAGATTGCAAAAGAATCAATATTTAGAGAAAATGAAACAAGCGGTTTTTGTATAAAGACATTTGACAGCGTAGCAAGTTATCACGACCGACGGTGGTTGGTATTCCAGTGTCAAATATGAAAGACAAGGATAATTGACAACTTCGATAACTGGAGTATACAACAGGGACCTTCATAAATAATAAATGTGTAGTTGCCCAGATCTAATGGTTTCCAAAGGTACCAAGACTATGGGGTTACACCTGAAAATTGCAGCACCAGGTTCAAACGTAGATCTACAACCAGATGTCATTCTGAGGAAAATTCTAATGAAAGAATCAAGTACGACAAAACAGGTCTTAAAGACTTCTTCTTTCTCCTTAAGGTGGCGCTACAGTTCGGAGTGAACCAAGGCCTACTTTTCGAAGCCATTTATGTGTACCTGTTACATTTTTGCACGAATGGAAGGGGCATACAGTTTCTCCCAGACTCCGGAGGGCGAGTTAAGACTCAAGAAGCTCTTGAATGCTTATCAGAAATTTGGAAGAGGTGGCACCTTGAAAGTTGTATGGATTGAACCCGGGCAGCATTCGTAGTAGTCCAGCGCACTAACCCCTACGCCACAGTGCCACAAGGACAGTTGTTTGAGAATCTACATCATCTTGTTGCTCCTTTGAGACACAGCTTATCCTAAACGGATGCATGTACCCATATCTTTGGTATTTTTATCTGAAAAGATCCAATCTTAGTATGGTAAGCTGGGGGCAGTTATCTAAAAATCGAAACAGCTGGAATAACTTGCTGACTGAGTCCCAGATTTAAGTTTACACAAATTCCTTCCTAGCATCACGAACTAAATTCAATAAAAAAGCACTACAAGTCCAACCGTGCCAACGTGCATTTTAATTGTCGGAACGTAACGTAACAACAACTAAGCCCTTACGATATAATTCACTTAACCGCTATTCCGTCAATAAAAATCGTTGTTTTTAACTACGTACACATCATTAACACGCTGAATGATGTTCACTAATTAAAGTGCAATAAGCGCTCATTAAACGCGACCAACCTGCCCCAATCCTATCGTAATGTCTCAAGGACGTAATTTATGATTCTACCCCAGCAAAAACCACACTATTACCGAACATAAAGGATGTTAAAAACAAGAAAATAAAGAAATAAAAACAAATTCCCTTGTTATTATGAATTCAGCAAGCGAACGGAACTTTCCCATTTTCATATTGAAAACGTCAGGAAATTTTAAGGAATTGCGAGTTCGTGGATCGTAGCTTTTACGTGCACAACACAACGGACTTCCTTTCCACTTTAACTCATATCGGGCTTTGAAATTTCGGAGAGCAAGCAGAATGGGATTAGGAAACTCCATCTCCAAAAAAAGCAATGGGTGACTTTACATGGAGTTTTTTCCGTATTTTTTTTTTTTTTTTTACAGAGAGAAACAGATGTGCAACGTAGGTACATATTACTCGTATTGTTGTGTCTCTTTGGGCGGAAAACCATTAGTCTTGTCGCGTGACTACCAATAAAGCTCACAAAAATGGGTGGTGGGAGGGGGGGGGGGAATGAAGGGTTGAATGGAAGGGTTGTTAGTTATTGGTTCACTGAGTTAGCATAACTCGTCAAATTGATGAAAGGCTTTAGGGGCACAATGCGGTTGCGATGGGGATAAATCGCATAAATGTATCCGTTTGATGGGTGTTTTTGTTTGGATTTGACATACATTAGGACTTCAAAGTTTTACAGCGAATTTAAATCGCGTTGGCTGGATTTTGTACTTTATAGTTTTATAGCAGAGACGTAATAAGGCTCCGTTGCTAACGAAATTAATGATCAAAACCACCACTTTTCAGTTGAGCGGGCTTTAAAATTGAATTGAATGGGATCTCTAAGTCGATTGAGTTCTGACAGCTGACAGTCACATGTCAACTTCAGCTGCAAAGTATAGAAATAAAATATGAAGTTGGGAGCATTTATAGGTCTGTTTGGTATCTTTGCCACACGGAATTGAGATGTGTCAAATAGTAGAATCCTCTCAAAGAGAGAGAAATCCTCTCAAAGACAGAAAACTTGCACAAAAGTAAACAAACGCTTTTGAAACAACACTTGGTCAAACCTATCAATTTGTTTTTGTTTTCCCCTTACAATGAAGATTATGACATTTCACAAACTGTCAGATGGCTGGTTTTACAGAGTTGGCCCGGCCCACCCCGAGGAATAGGTCCTGCAGAAAATACATCGCAAGCTGAGAGCCAAATGAGAGTACAAAAAATTGAGAGCCATGAAATGTCATGATTCTATGTAGTTTACATAGAACTTTCGAAAACTAGCATGTTACCAAACAGGTCTGTTCCCATACTTAATGCACCAAAATTGACAGATTCAAGGAGTGGAGGTAAAAATCTCTCAGAGACAGATAAAAGTGTGCCAAAGTACAGAAACGCATTGAACAACAAAAAATGGAAAACATATGACATTTGACAGATTTGTCATTCGCTGAATGCGGAAATTTCTTCCTCTCTTGTTAGCCCTCTCTTATGTCAAAAACTACGAAAAATCTTCGTACGGGATTCGACTGATTTTTGTAGATTTTCTTAGTCTTTCGCAGTTTTTGACAGGTACGGGAACAGACCTATTGTGAATGGTGTATGTCATTTATCGGTGAGTCATTTAAATTGGTTGAATTAAGATGGTCGTTGGACATTTTATTTTGACATATTTTTTGTTTTGCTTTCAACGGTAAAGTACGCCACACATTTTTGAACTTATTTCGCATCGTTTATATTTAGTACATATGCAAAATATTTGAGTTCGGTTTTTACAATAATTAAATAGCGTTTGAGCACAAAAGTGATAAGGATGCTGAACATAGGTTACAACCTCATCTTCGCAAATGTATTTTAAGTTTTTTTTTATTTCTTAAGGAAGAATGTATTAAAATTTAACGCTCTGACAATTTTGTCTCTAAAACAAACAGAAAAGAACTTAATTACTTAATTACACGTGACATTTTTAGCAGACATTTTGTTTTACAAAAATCACCGGTACCGACCTAATGTCGCATTACGATATTGCAGATTAGTTCCCAAAATTAAGAAACAACTCCTTAAGTCCCATTCAATGCCACTCGGCAAATGTAAATTGACACAATTTCCATAATATGGTGTGTGGCCACCATTTTGCGTATACGCAACGTTATTCGCTTGCCGATTTATCCATGTAATCGTGTATTTAATGATTCATTTACAATTAAGAAAGAAAAATATTTACCATTCAGATTGCAGTTCGTTTTCACTTGTTTACCCCTAGTTAAATTATTAAATAGCGGTATTTGTGTAGGGATTTTCGTAGGGGCTTTAAAAACACTTTATTATGTGGGTTTGCTGAATGGGGGTAGCGGGTGTTGGGTTATTAGATAATGGTATTTTTTTTTTATTATTTTTACAGTTAAAATTATCCTAATAGAGATTTACTAATGGAAATAATGAGCGGGCGGTGTGTGGGGCGGTAGTGTATATAATTATAAATGGATTTATGCTTTCAAAACGGTGTTAAACATTGATTGATGTGAGGTCGTAGCTATTTAAATCAATTTCTATTGAATCTATTTATGTCCGACAAATGTTATTGATTATTAGAAGTTTAAGCTATAGTATTTGTAATTGGGGGTAATGGATCAGGGTATCGAGTTTGAGGACCGGAATCGAATGGACTCTTGTTCTAGTAGCTACCCTCCCAACCTAACCTAAGATTTAAGAACATTGTGCTGGTACTTTGTTTATTCTTAGAATTCAAACAAAACGGCTTTGAGTATTTGAATGTCTAATGGTAGTAAATGGTAAATGACTTTAAAGCCACTGATCAAAGAAGTGAATCAAAAAAGATAATAATTAGCAAACGTATTTATTTAACTGAATTAGTAAGTTGTTATTTTATTTTGTAATTCATTGAGCTGACTTTATATGTTCGTGACCAACTGCTATTTCGACTTGCGATTGGTATGCGTGCAAATGCTTTGGAAATTGAAATTTATTTGTATTTTGCTTATTTTCGGGGATGTTTCAGGATGAACGTAATAAACTCTTACATAAACGGAAACATTTTATTTACATTATTCAGACTGTCATTATGTAGTTATATGTTGGTTTTTTTTATTACTGCTGGACAGTCGTCATCTTGCTTTGTTTTCATTTAATATAATACGTGGAAGAATGACGAAATACTCGTACTCAATTTCATGAAAACTTCAGCACATTTATAGCCGATGAATTTTCTAGCTCATTTTCAAAATGGCAAAACTGTCGTTGGTGTAACTATATTCTCTCATTTCTCGATGACTTATCACATGTTCTAAGCTAAGGGCCCAAACTGAGCACCACCGTGGCATAGTAGTTAGTAGTTTGGACTACTACGCATGCTGCTGCGGGTTCAATCACAGAAAACATCCACAAGTTTTTTCACGGCGCCACCTCTTCCGAATGTCTAACATGCATATACAGTAATATCTCGCTAATCCGAATTGATTATCTCGCTAATCCGAATTGTATTCGGATTATCGAATTGTACGGATTGGGAAGTATATAGTATGTCATAGGTTAGAAAAAAAAACTCTTCTTTTCTTAAAGAAAACAAATCATATATATTATTCCCTACATACAAAAATGAAATTAAATTAATTAATTAAATATTTGTAAGCAATTTTTCCACAAAAACTAAAAGAACAATCTGTTGGAATAGAAACTCAGACGCACATGTGTTTAACCAACGAGAAAAGATAGATACTGCACGTATGAACATGTTTAGATGTATTTTGCATGTCCAGTATGCATATAGAAAGAGTAAGATCATAATTTGGTGATTCTTTTGTTTATTATAATATCTTAAACAAACCTAAAATACTTTTTAATATATAACTTACTGTATTTACTGTATTTATTTATATAATTCATTGTACATGTAAGATAAATCTTTTAAATGTGCACAAGCTTAGTTTGAATATTAATATTAAATAGAATGTATAAAATATAATGAAAATAATAAAATAATATTAAGAGAGAGAAGAAAATGATGAAAGTTACAGAAAAGTTTATGACTGAGATAGCTAAAGAAGCGAAGATAAGTTAAGCGGACAGAATAAAGATCATTCCATTAAAGATTGTCGGCGAAGTATTGAAATAATTCTTTTTTGAACGAATAGGCGCTGTTCACATTTTTAATATTGAGGGGTAAAATGTTCCAAAGTTGAATGGCGTAAACAAAGAAATGACGAGTGGTGACAAGATATTTACGTCTGGGAGGTATTAATTGTAGTGTTCTCTGTGTTCTTCCGAATTTAATTTTACTATATAGATACGCTGGTTCTTTAGTTAAAATAATTTTATGTAAAAATAATATAGTACGATATTTTAAAAGCGCAGTTAAGGAGCAGCCGGTTATTAATTTAGTGTGGTCAGAGATATGTTCATGCCTTCCAATGCCGAAGATAAACGTTGCGCAGCTGTTATAGGCTACTTCAAGTTTTCTTTTGGATTCATGATCCATGTTTGAAAATAGTTCGCAACCGTATATTATCAGTGGTAAAATAAAGGCTTTCACAAGCTTAAGCTTAACATTAACCGGGAGGTATTTGGCCGTTGGACTAAGGCCATGGAGGGCACCATAGATTTTAGAAGTAACCCTATTTATATGGATATCCCAATTAAAATCGCTACTAAAATAAACTCCCAAATTCTTTATGTTCTCTACATATTCTATTGGAGAATTGTTGAGATGAAGTGATGGAAAGACTTCTTTGTTTCTACTTCTGTTAACGATCATAGCTTTTGTTTTTGTCGGATTCAGATTGGGCTTATTTTCTACGGACCAAAGGAAAACTTGGTTCAGTTCCCTCTCCATTTTGTTTATGGCCGAGTTCTTATGCAGTTTTGGAAATAATGTATATATTTGTACATCATCGGCGAAAATGTGATACTCACAGGTGGTGAGGCGTTCTGTAATATCGTTTATAAAACATGTGAATAGAAGTGGGCCCAACACAGAGCCTTGCGGAACTCCTGAAGGCACATGTAAGGTTGATGAACATAGACCTTTATGAGACACGTACTGTGACCGATTAGCGAGATATGAGGACATAAGTCGACATAGGGAGCTTTCAAATGAGAATTGGTTTTCAAGTTTGCGAATTAAGATGCTATGATTGACGCAATCAAATGCCTTGGAGAAATCTAAAAATACCATTAAACCCAGCATATCACTATCCAATCCTTCGCGTATATCCTCACAGACCTTTAAGAGTGCTGTAGTGCAGTTGTGCTTTTCGCGAAAACCTGACTGAAATTGAGTGATTAGGTTTTTATTCCTGAAAAATTCCTTAATTTGGCTACTAATAATCGTTTCGAAAACTTTGCTCAGGAACGAGAGGATTGCGATTGGACGATATTCTATTTTACTCGTTGATGGTTTTGGCAGAGGTAAAACTTTGGCAATTTTCCAGCTTTCTGGAAAGGTAGAGGTTGTTATAGCCGTACTAAAAATATGTGTAATTTGATGAAGTATAACAGGAAGTAGAATTTTTATAAAATCCGGGTGAACATTATCCGCACCCACAGCTTTAGACTTAATTCTTAAAATAGTTTGGCCAACGCATATTTCATCTACACATAAAAGCGAGAAACTCTCTACTAGGTTGTTTCTAGGTACGATAACATCCGGCATGGTGGAAATATTAGAAGAAGGATGAATCAATTTTATATTAAGTTCTTCTAGGTCTATGTTATCTGGAACAGGGTTCCTTTCGGAACGAAGTCCAACTTGACGAATGTTTTTCCAAAACTTGGAACTTGAGACACCAGTTCGAAATTTATTTTCATAGAAAGACTTCTTGTTCCTGCGAATGAGAGAAGTAACTAAGTTACGCACAGCTTTAAACTCCCTAAAGATGACAGTACATTTGTATCCTCTCCACCTAGCATATAAAAGGTTACGTGTTTTAATTAGGTCAATTATTTCATGCGTAAACCAGGGAAAAGCGGTTTTCTTAATTCTTTTCGATACAACAGGTACATGTCTATTGAAAAGATAAAAAACATTTTCATTGAACAATTCAACTTGTCTAGTTACGTTATTTGTCGTGTAAATGGGGGCCCAATTCAGAGTACGGCAATCACTAAATAAGTTTGCCACATCGATACTAGAGTAGTTGAAAAATTCTAACGTGGTTTCATCCACACTCGAAGGAAAGGCATTTAATGTTAAGAAAAGCATATCATGATGAGAAAAGGACGGTGCTAGCAATTGATCATAATGCAGAATAAGGTTAGGATTTGATACCAGAATAACATCTAGTAGGGAAGGTGTTCTATTGGGCATGAAATGTGTTGGCTGATGGCGGTTTGCAAAGCTTAAGTGAAGCGATTCTATCGTTTCTATGAAATGTTTGTTGCGGTAGTCAAGTAAATTAAGATTTAAGTTACCGCAGATGACAATGTCGGTATACAATGAGGCTATATCCTCTAACACATGCCTCGCTAAGGCGTGGTTTGCTACGCTGGGGGCCATGTACATGCAACCAATTAAAAGTTTATTGCACCTATCCTTAACTTCCACGAACATGAATTCTAACACATCATTCGGTCCAGATTGCTTAACAACATGAAACTTATATGAGCTTCTGACGTATATTGCGACACCTCCACCTAATTTGTTGTACCTGTCTGTACGTACGAGCCTAAAACTATTAATTTTGAATAAGTCACTGCACATTTCCGGCTTTAACCAGGATTCGGAGAGACATACAATATCAACCAAGCTGTCATCAAAAATTAGATGCAAGTCATCAATTTTATTTTTTATGCTTTGAGCATTTAAGTGGCATATGTTTATACCATTTTTTTGTTTACAAAGAACATTAAGTAGAACTTTCGATTCAACAACAGAACCACCCCGTGAACGTGGATTAATAATCATTAAGGCACATAAAAACAAACAAAAGAACAGCACCGAACAACAACCTTGCATTCAAATAAAAGTTAGATTTCAGAGTCAATGGAATTACCTTAAAGTCATGTAAAGATAAGTTTAGCATAGAGAAAGAATGTGCCAAAATAACTGTAAAAGCTATCTGCATTGTAAGGTAGAATTCGGATAGTAGAAAACAAAAGTTGAGAAGGTTCGTACTTTAGAATTCATAATAGATAAAAATGGTCATTCGGATTAGCGTGGTATTCGGATTAAAGGTGATTCGGATTAGCGAGACTTTACTGTATAATATAATGACTTAAATATATCATGCACACATAAACTTTAGCGCCACCTAAAGAAAGAAGAAACTAAAGGCAGGATGGCACTGTTTTCCACCTAGGAGAATACTTTTCCGACGATCTCAGTGACCTAGCACAAAAAACGTGGGAAGGCTTTTTCGCTTTATACAAATCTTCAAATGGTTCACATGAGTAGCGGGGAGATCCAAGATCCTTGGTATCACAATGGGGCTCTTTAGGCCTAAGTGTGCTGGTGTTCATTACCGGCTCATGACCCGATTCATTACCCGAGTATTCTCCGGTTCGAAATTGTGCCTTTGGTGCCAGACCGGAGAATTTTCGGGCGGTTTCACTATAGCGTCAAAGAAAAATCATTTTCGTTGGCATTAACAACTTAATTCCATATTGTAGCTTGGCATTTTTTTGGAGGGTCCATTTTTTGTATGGCGACATTTTAAACCAAACTCGATTGTGACCTTGGTAGCGAAAGGGTTTACCTAATCTTAACGTCAAACTTTTGAGACAACAAGTTTAAGCTGTATTGTTGTTTGATACATAAGTTTTAGAGTTCTGCCAAACAGTTTGAATCTACTATGTAACAATAGGCGTGTTTCTTTTAGCATGTATACAATAAAAAAAAGCTTTCAATGCATAAAACAATACAACCTTAGCCTCGGTAATTATCTAAGGTTTTGTTGTATTTTATATGGAAAACATGTTGCTGAAACATGTTTATTCTATATAGGCTAAGAAAACACGCCATTCCTTGTCATCCCTAGAGCGCTCTACTGTGTGCTGGTTTTACAGGCGCTGAATGCCATATTTATATAACTGCATAGCGAACAACTCATTATTAATTAATTTTAGTATCATTGACTTAGCTAAATGATGAACTCTATACTTTCCAGTGCAGTTAAGCTCCACCCATTTCCACCATCTACATCTAGTAGTGAATATTTCCATCACATACTTACTTAGTTGGCGCTACAGCTCGAGGTGAACCGGGGCCTGCTTCTCGCAACCATTTGTGTGTGCGTCTTATATCTTTGCACGACTGGAAGGGACCTACAGACTCCGAACGGCGAGTTGAGAAGCTCAATCGTGACAAATGATACTCTTTGATGCTTGTCAGACATTCGAAAGAGGTGGCACCGTGAAAAAACTCTTTTAGTTGTTAGACCCCGCCAGGAGCTGAACCCGGGCAGCATTGCGTGGTAGTCCAATGCACCAACAACCACGGCCACGGCAACCATCACATACTTACGCAATAAATTCGAGTTTAATGTTAGATGTCACTAGCTGCCATTGCTTATTACATGATCTTCGTAAAAAAGGTTTCAAATTTTATTTGATTCATTTGATTCATCATTTGTAAATCTTCAAATGTCAATTGCTTGTATATATAGTTGTCAAAAATAGAGGGAAATCCTCTTTAAGGCTGTTTTCTACATTATCCATTTAGGATAACTTGACATTATTTAAAACGCCTTTTCCATGAAATCAAATTAGCGATATCCCCCCCACTCAACCGTATGCAAATATTTGTCTATGTCAACTTGGTTGACACATTCTCGTCTCTCCCACATACGAGTACTTTGCAATCCACTTGCCAACAATAGAACTGTCCAAACTGGTGATATGTGATATTTTAATTATTTCATTCACATGTCTGAGGTTTTTTTTATCATTCGCACTGTCTCCCTCTCCGGGTAGACGAAGTGATTCCTTATCTTTTTTCTATGTCTACCCTTTGCTCGCATTAACACTTGAGAAACATGGACACAGTTGACACATACACATTTATTCTATTTTTTTTTCTAAATTTAACAGATCGTCTAATAAAAAAAAATAAATAAAAAAAATACACACACGCCCTCTATCATAGTCCTTCATAAATCATAATCATTCTTACAAGGATCCATATCCCGTTGAAAACAATAAAATTGCAGCTTAGTCCATCACCGCAGTCCTTTATTCGAATTCCAGTTTTTTATTTTCCTTTTTCTTATTCTTTGCAGAATGTACTCGGTGTCGTGTGTATGACCGACATTGTTGTTGTTGCGTCCTTCTCAATGTCCACCCGACATCGCCCACAAATATGCAACTCCAAATGAAATTTATATTTCCTGTCATTGTTGTCGTCGTACATGCACCACCAACAACAACATCGCCATAACTTCTTTGAGTTGGGAAACGGAAACAAAGAAGTCACCAACCCACTACACCAGGATACAGTTTCAACTCGTTGGCAATTGTCTTACTCTGACGTCGAGATACGACATACGAGTATGCACCGTCCAGGCAACGAGTGTAATTTTATCGAATTGCGACGAGCATAGGAAACGAAAGAACGAGTAAAATAATAATTATCATGGTATGATGAGCAAGGAGCATTCAACATTACCAACAACAGTGCCGAGGATATATGTTAGTAGAAAAGGTTTTCTTACAATTCTGCGTCATGTGCACAATCATGTACGAGTATATGTTTGGGTGTCACTCCCTTTGGCATCAATTAAAAGGTTGACAGTTTTCAATTAGTGACAGGGGATCAAGTGAAGCAAGGATAATTCTAAGACAAGACATTGCTAAAGGCGGTGGCAGTTTTATTTCATAAACCAAACAAAAGGACTCACTACAAAATGAGGGACGATGAGGAGGAAATGGTCAGCCTTCGGTGAGTATGTGAGGTTAAGTGTTTAGTTTTTGTGCTCTGTGTCAATATAGACAGCTGCTTGTACAGTTTTAAATTAAATAAATACATTTTAAGATATAATCCTGACGACATAAACTTTTTTAAAATTAAAATCTTGAAAGATAATCCTTTCTTTGAGCGTGATTCTCTTTTGAAAAACAGGATTAACCGCCAAGTGAATATTCTTAAACCTTATTGCGCCATTAAATAGGAGGAATGAAAGCTGTAGCTGTCATCCATGATTTTATATTTTCCCAACAAGTCCTATAATATCCTTTATGAAAGAGGACACTTCAGAAATAAAGATTTTTTAGTCTATGTACATATGTCTAGACTGCTTCTTCGCTATTTACGGGTAAAGTGGTTCCTATCAATTTTTTAAAGAGCTCGCAGGACAGCACAGAGAAATGACACACAATTTTGGGGCTTTTTTTTTATTAATAATTACGGTTAAGGTAAGAAAACGTAAATTGTTTCCTTTTTTCTGCAAGGAATATTTTTGAACCCAAATTAAGGGCGGTAACAGTTAATCTCGAATATGGGTGTAATGAAATTTTATTATCCTTCTGCGGTGGCTGCTTTGGGCGAACAAAACGCTTACAGGTAGTAAAATCAATATCCTTAGCCTGAACATCAATCTAAATTTAAATGTTAATAAAAAGAGGTTAATGTCCTGAAAAACATTTAATTTGAAGATTTTAATTCACACCAATAGGAACTGTGGTCGATAACCCTTCTGAAGTTAAATTGGGGTTGCTTATTAGTGTTTCGGTAAATGAAGCTACTTTGTTTCTTTTATGTACCTATCGTTGAGGTCATAGCAGGTGTCTTATTTCATTGCGATAAAAAATTAAATGAGGGGATGCGAGGGTGTATAGACGTATTTTTGTGTTCAAATATGCTTAAAACTGTTATAAGAAATCACAGTTGCTAAGGTTGACTGTTTTTGACAGAGAAATAAAATAGTTCCATTGAATCTTTAAAAGTTTTGAGTGAGCGTTATTTCGCAAGTGAAGCTTCAAATTGTAACCCTGATGCAGAACTGAAATGCATGGATGATTCTGTTACTACATATGACAGAACATGCTTTGAAATCCACAGGTGTTCAGATGGTCTTTACATATGCTCTTAAATGTACTTACGAGTCGATGCGTGTTTTGAATCTATAGCGCTGCAAAATTAAAGTACCCATTTCCAATACATATGTATAAATGGCTTTTTGCATAATTCAGTAGATACTAAAGACCATTCCTTACAAGTTCCATACTCGCTGGCAACAAACCAATTTATCCGAAAAATATATTTAAGCAAATGGAGTCGAATTTTTCGCGCTGAATTTCCATAGCAGAATGAATTTTGTTTCTTACATCTCTTTCTTTCATCAGAACAGTGTTTAGCCACCTTTTTAAGAAGGAAATTTTGCCAAAACTTGCAGACGAGGAGCCAAATCAGATTTCAGATTGTTTTATACTTTGGCTCATTTGCTCCTGGAAATTAGATGAAAAAGAGTGAAATTAAAATACTTAATAGAATTGAAGATAAACGATTAAGTTCTTCAAATTCAAAATACAGTTAACATAACATTTCCGTCAACTGATGCGAAGATATTACAGTGAAACTCGCTTACGCCGAGTCTCCACGAGACATATTTTTTTCCGACATAATGTCAGAGATCATTTCAGAAATTTTTATTTTTTCATTTGGTGGGCAAATTCTGTCAGGACATTTTATTTGCAAGCATGTCGTATACGAGAAAGCAACGATTATTAATTCTTGCCGTGATGGCTTTGCAAAAACTAGAGAAAATCAAAAATCCGGGAAAAAAAGAAGGCATCGTTTTTGTGTTAATCCAACTTATTTATAAAATACAGTTGCATGATTTGGAAACCACTTTGCTCCAAGTTGTATTGTGGGAAGATGAAATATTTAAAAAAATTTTTTTGAAAAATTCCCTCTGCCACATATGTACGCCGTTTGCAATCATTTAATTTTTATTCACGTCCTCGACACTTTTTTCAAATTAGTTTGCAATTTCTTCCCAGGACTTTCTTTTTAAATTGTTCCGTTTATTTAAATGGCTTTTGTAATTCCACAAACACTTATTTTGTGTAAAACAGTTGATTTTCCAGAGTTTTTATTTGCGAAATTCGCCAATCAGTCATGTTTGAATTAAATAAAACTCAAATTGGCAGTCGTTGTTGATCAAAAAAAAAAAAAAAAAAATTCAATTGTCAATGAGTTAAATGTAATAAGATGCTTGTTTCAACAAGCATACCGAGTTATACGAATACACAGAAGAAGCCGAGTCTCGTCAGATATGCACTAACGTTATTTAGACAGTAAATATTTTCAAAGTAGATGATTCTACTTTATTTGACACAAGCTGTCCCTCCCGGCTTCGCCCGTGTCTAAAAAATAAAATAATACTTACAAAACATATATTGTCATTTTGTTCGGAGAATCAAAGTCAGTTCGAACGCACCCCAAGGTTTGCAGTCTATCAATATATACAATCCACAAGTGTGGATTGTAAGTATTTGTAGTTTGAATAAGTGACATTTCGCAAGAAAGTGGCATTTGTTAGAGTGTTTTTATTTTTGCATTAATTTAAATAATATTGCGAATGAATTAATTTAAAAATCGGCCAATAATAGGCACAGGATGTTAATGAACTGGAATTCGAAGTTTTACTTCATTGTTTGCATTAGTTTTTGTGTTAATCTAACCGTAAGATTGACAGGTAAGAGCGTCACATTGAGATTTATATATTAATAAGATTTATTTTGCAAAATTTTGACCAAAAGTCAGTTTCAATTGCCCATATCAGGGTTAAAATGGTTCGTTCGTGTACGCTCCCAAAACTACGAAAATCTACGAAAAGTTACAAAAATCCGTTCGCGTTCGCAAAAATTTCGTAGTATTTCGTAAAAGAGAGTGCTCACGAGGGAGTAAGAAATTTCCCCATGCTACGAATTTTACCAAAAGAAATTTCTTTGGGCAGATATGTATATGAAAACTGTCAAAGCTTTCAAATCATTTCGTTCATCTACTTTTTTCTAGTTTTCATATATTTGAGAGAATTTCACCTCCACTCTTTGAAATTGGACAGAAAACACATATTTCTTGCAAAAAGGACGCGAATGGAACTAATGATTCCAGTTTTCAACTGTCAAAATGGTGTGCAAAATTTAACATTTCGACCAGAGACCGAAGTATCCCAATACTGTAGGATTGTAGTGTGAAAATGATTCATAACACGGAGTCTATTTATTTCCGATATTCCGACATCATTGCAGAAATTTTTATTTTTTCATTGGGTGGGCAAATTCTGTCAGGACATTTTATTTGCACGCATGTCGTATACTAGAAAGCAACAATTATTAATTCTTGCCGTGATGGCTTTGCAAAAACTAGAGAAAATCAAAAATCCGGGAAAAAAAGAAGGCATCGTTTTTGTGTTAATCCAACTTATTTATAAAAGACAGTTACATGACCACATTGACATTTATGGAAAAAAATACAATTTCATGATTTGGAAACCACTTTTCTGCAAGATGTATTGTGGGAAGATGGATTAAAATAAAAAATCCCTCATTGCATTAAATTATAAATCTTTATTTATTGATAAAAAAAAAAACAAATACACATTATATACACGAATTTTAAATATCGTCGTCGTAGGAGAATATCTCTGCATCGAAAACTGCTCTTCTGGTGGTTCCTTCGTTGGGTTGACTATTGCACTTATGGCATCGTCGTACTTTGTTTGTTTCATAGCCCCTTTTTTTCATTGAATTAAATGAAGTGGATGGCGATGGCAATAAAAATTCTTCGAATGATGTAATAGTCGCAAGCTTTTCAGTTTCTTTGGCTTCGACAGCATGCTCCAACGTATCGTCCTAGAAAAAAACAGAAAATTACACACATAACATCATACTTTTTATTGTGTTACCTACTCATTTTGTTTAAAACAATTGATTTATTCAAGAGTTTTACATGCGAAATTCGCCAATCAGTCATGTTTCAATTAAATAAAACTCAAATTGGAGGTCCTAGTCAAATTTATTTTAGGATTTATTTCCACAAAGATTGCAAAAAATAAAAGTAGAAATTGATTTAATAAAATGAATTATTTCTAGAAATCTGCGGTCTCCATTGGAAATTTAAATTGCTTGACATATTTCTTGCAATGAATTATTACCAGTGGAGATCAAGGGTAAGGATTAAACTGCGATGTAATTAAGGAACGATTTCATAAGGAAAAAATTGAAAGAATACATCGATAGTTCAGTAAACTATTTGACGAACCTCACCTGACAGGTTAACTCAACACCTTATCCATTTACCGTTGACTTTTCTTGCTGAAAGGCTGTGTCATGAATTGGTGTGAAAACCAACTGCGTTAACTAGACTTCCATTAGTCTGTCTGCCTCTACAAAGGTACTATGCGTGTTTCATGCCCATCACAAGAAGGCAACCCCATTTGTGTGCTCATTATCCATTTGATAAATGAATTAAATAATTTGTAGGAAAACAAAAAAAAAAAACAAGTTAACGTACTGCCTTGCCTCTTGAGAGGCATCTTTCTTTTCTAAAATTGAAAATTGATATTCCACTTCGATCAAATTCCCCAATTAATTTATTTAATATACATAAGTATTAATCAGACAAGTTCCAGAAATTCCCAAAATAATATCAAGAAACCCAATAACGAGACAAAATCGACCCCAATGTACACACAAATGCGTCCCTAATCACAATAACTGCGGTCATATTTCTTTCAAGTTTTCTCCTGTCCATAGCCGATTCCAGAAAGCCTTAGTTTGAAGTATTGCCATGCGTTGCAGAGTATCGTTGCTTTGCTATTGTTTAATCTAAGGTCCCCAGAGCTTTCAATCGAATTTGAAACGTCAAGGTTATTTACGCCGTCGTAGGAGTTAACACGAAGCCACGAAAAACCAATTAACGCAAATCAACGGGGTACCTTTGCTTGTCCATAAACAAAAATCAACCTGAATCAAGGATTTTATTGCACTGGTACCTTTAACGTACCGGCAAAGCAAATTTGAATATAATTTCAAATCGTGTGTAAATGTAAAAATTAATCTTCAATAATTTAAGCATCCGTATTGCCGCAGAGAGCAGAAAAGAGAACAAAAGGAGGCTAAAGAAAAATTCTACGAAATTAAAATTCATAAAGTACTCTCGGAATCTCATTTAACGTTCTCGGAATGTTTAAGAAGATTTCGGGTACAAAATTGATGATACCGTTAGAAGGGATATATATTACATTTTCACGTGCGGAATTCCACCAACATTAAGGTTTGTATTAACCAACCGCCGCCGCAGCGCCCACCGTCTCGAGTCTTGACTCTCGACTGTCATAGATAAAAATGACATTTTGCTGTCAAATGCTCGTCCCTCTAATTAATTTCCACTGTCTGTCTACAGGGTTGAATGTGTGCTAAAACGACTCGTACTCGCATGTGAAAGATCATCAATATTCCTCCTGGCTGTCTGCTGGTAGTTTCTGCAAACTCGTGAGGTAATTACGAATTTCCACCGGCGAACGAAATTCGTGTGTGGAATTTGCTTAGCTGCTAAGGTTACTCTGGGTGGTCCTGCACCCAGCCACACGACAAAATGTTGACAATTTTCGTGCTCATTCAGCTTTTATCTCCTTCCACCCAAAACAGAAGAAGCAAAAAAAAAAAGAGTACGTTTTTCTTTATTTCCACATGAATGATGGGTACACGCCTTCTCAGGAATATATTCCTCAATAAAATGTTATGTGTGTGTATAAGACATTTCTTACGGGACTTACCAGACCATAACTGTGTAAATTTAAGCGACCATTTGAACCAAGAAAAAGGAAAATCTCCTGCAAAGAAGAGAAATTTTCTTTATGACGATAAGGTAGTTTCCCGCCGGAACAAGGATCCCTGTTTATATTGGATTCCATTGGAAGTGTGTACACACTCAACCATGCGTTTCAAATTAGGAATAGTCAATTGGGTGTATCCAGTGCGGAAGGAACATTGCAAAGCATATTTTTTTTTTGGAAAATTGTATTTTTTTTTATTATTAAAAGGACCTCGTTTTGAATTTAATCAGAAAAAAGGATAGTTTCCGAGATTTATCTTAATGTCATGGACTAACAATACATTTCAGATTGAAAACAACCGCAAAGTGCCGGAAAGTAATGTGTAATATGATGGATTTGTAAAGAAAATGAAATGGGATATTTTTATGAAAGTTCTAAAGTATAAAAGGGACTCGTTTGTAGTTTAGATGAGTGTGATTGATTAAAGTGCACTGGCCGTACAAAATGAGTTCAGGGCTCTGGGAAAGTGAACACAGAAGTCAAGAAACAGTTTGTTTTCTACATAAAGTTGTTTTAAAAACAGTTAAAACTTTAACATGTTGACAGTGGCGTTAATTCATCTGTCATTTTAACTGGGAAATTTTTTTTTAAACTGATCCTGCCCCAAGCCTCATACTGTGATCTTAAAGATCTAGTGGATACTAATTAGTCCAAGAGGCAAATCACCTCTCTAATAAAGGCAAGTCCTTGGTTGAGGCATTTTTTAATTTATAAGGTCTAATGAGTTCTTTATGTAAGATACAACGTCTGACCCCAAAAAGTGCCGGGCAATCGCAAGGGACGTGCTCGACTGTCTCGACCTCCTCTACATAGAGTCGACAATCGGTCTCGCTAGACAATAATCGAAGAGGAAATTTGTTAGATACCTAATATCCTTCTTATTGTGGTGGGTATAAGGCTTAATTAACAGTTTGGCTTATCTAAGCCCTGGAAGACTATGTTCCCATTTGTTAATTAAGGCTGAGATTATTGCCCAGTTTTTGCTACAAAAGGATTTCGGGCCTGAGAATTCGGCAGTAGAGCCTGAACGAGCCAGCTCATCCGCAATCTCATTTCCTTCAATGCCTCTGTGACCAAGTACCCACCAAAGTTTCACCTTATTGTGAGTAGCTAGATATTGGAGAACATTAAAGCAGCACTTTATCAGTCTTGAGTCTAAAGAGTAGGAGCTCAAATCTTGGCTTGGCTGTTTGAAAAGACATTTATGTTGGCTCCCTTGACGCTTCTCTGAAGGTTAATCAAGGCACAGATCTCAATGGTGTTGACTACAGCTTGATACACACTGGGGTGTGGTATTGGGCCCAAAGATCCCAGCACCAACGCCGTTTTCGATCCGTTTTGGGTCTAGGTTGGGTCCGCCATTTGATCATGTAGTACGTTCCCCAATATGAACTTCGAAATTTCTGCCAAAGCAGTATTCACTTATCACAAAATCAGATATGGTGCAAAGCATGTCCTGATCGGGGATATTGTTGATATTGTTGTAGTTTAATAGAGTTTCTAGCGGTTGACTTCCTAATGAAGATCTGTAATGGCGATATGCCAATTATAGAGCTGCTGAATGGCAGGTGCGCATGACACTGGCTATACAATACTGGGAATCATAAAAGCCCTGATGAACGTCAAAGCAATTGACAGATTTGATTGCTGAATGTTTTTTTTTTTTTACTAACAACGCATGCAAGTATGCAATCAATATAAGATTTTGTAATGAACAAGGAGCCATTTGACAGCTGCTAGCTTGTAAGTAAAAATGTTCAGTTCAAGGTTACAAGGTCTGATCTAACATTCATGTGTTCTGCTGAAAAAAAATAATAATTGAATCCATTGCACGCATTCACTTGCCTTGAATGCAGAATGTATTTTGTATGGTTAAATAAAAGATAGCCTTGAGGTCGGCCTTCATATGTTCGGTTTTCAGGTAAAATATAACCTCAATTTATTTCTTTCTTAAATCCAACCAACCAAATGCGTACGTGTGCATTGATTAAATAAGGAATGACAGTCAATGGCTATGGCGGAAACTCCGGAAACAAAAATCGATTATCATCGGCATAAATTTGTCCAAGTTTCAATACCTACATAATAATTTTTCCTGTTGGTTAAGGTAGAGGAAAATGGGGTCTATAACCTACAAAAAGGTATCCGGATGTATTAGCTGTTTGCCTTTTTGCCCACACGTTAGTGATGTACAATGTGTTAAAGGAATAAGAGTGTCTTGGTATTCCCAAATGCGGTTGACAAACGACATTCTTTCCCTGCCCAATTGACTATCTTTACGACATCCTAAAGGAAAAAATGAATGTGACCAAGCAGCTATAAAGCAGATTGCTTTAACGATTTAACAGGATCGTCAGGATAATCAGAGGAATTTTTGCTTGGGCGTTTAAATTAACATATGGAAATATTTCTCAAATTTTGTAGGCTTAGTCAGTTTACACGCGTACCATCAGATGTTATTTGTAAAAGAGCAATTTGATAACGTCGCAACGTTACATGACGTATTCCATTAGTGAAATTTAAGACCGGCCATAGTTTGATTATATTCTTAATACTTGACAGTAGCAGTATTCCAATTTGGTCCTTAATGACAGAAGGCGAAAGAAATGTCAAAACTAAATTACACTATGGGAATGCAACTACAAAACGCTCTATTCGACTTCTGTTAGTCAATTCTCAGCGCTTATTTATTGCGTATAAACTTCAAAGCATTTTATCGTTAAACAAGTTCTTTCTATTACCTTGCCAATTACTTGTACATTTATCTCAATTAATGTCCCCTATCCAAGATAAATAAAGAATAGAGAATCAATACAACTGTCAAATCCTTACCTATAGAAATTTATCCACCCATGAAAGCACTCTCAATGTCTTTATTCAAGGAAGCTGTTACTCTGTTCCGGGTTTAGCATTTCAAAAAGACAAAATAAAGTTTCGGCTTTTATAGAAACTTTGAAGGTAGAAAGTTTTATGGGTCCTACTTCAGAGAATCACCGTTCTTTTGTTAAAGAGACTTGTGGTAATTATCATTCGCTTTAAATATACACAAACATACAAACTTGTAGAGAAAGAGATCCCTTTAAACTGGAAGTTCCTTTTTTACTTTCTGGACAAGTTTATCTTTAGATAACTGAAAAGAAAAGTAACGAAAGGAATAATGTACTTGCAAAGGGAAAACTGCGCACCTTGCGTTTGTCTTTAGGGGGAAAGGTATGTATAATCAACTGAGGCTTTTAATTCATAAATAATTTCTTGAAAAGAACCCCTTTTTGTATTTTCATCGCACCAACATTGTTAACTGGCGATAATGGCGGCGTTATTACTAAAGAAAGTCACTGTGCGAAGTTTTATAAAAGAAAACAGAACTAAAAACTTTGACATTCAAATCTGTGTACAAAATAGCTTTTAAAACAAAAATGATTCAACTACAATAAAAGCCACCATGCTTTGAATTGAAGTCCATTTCACATCTAGCGGAATGGAATTTACTAAAATGGCGGTAAATGTCAAGTCAGATGCCAGTTCATGTGCAATACATTGCACCTTCTTCGCTGTATTAGGTGTGATTGGTAACCTGTTAATTTACGTAAACTTACATCCAACTGTCAAAAATCAAGAGAAAAGAGAGCCAAATGACAGTGTCAATAAATTTCCCTTCTTGCGAAATCGTTGCTACATCTCTTTCATGGAGTCATCGAGGGACATATAAAAAAAAAATATTTGGTTTCAGCAGTCCTAGGTAGAACCAAGCCTAGCTTCCCGCAACCATTTGTGTGTGCGCGTTATATTTTTGCACGAATGGAAGGGACCTACAGTTTTCTGCCGTCTCCGAACGGCGAGTTGGGAAGCTTTACATGACAAATGATACTCTTGAATGCTTGTCAGACATTCGGAAGAGGTGGGCACTGTGAAAAACATTTTAGGTGTTTGCGGCGGGATTCGAACCCAAGACCGCTGGCTCAGTAGCCCGACGCACTAACCACTTGCGCTACGGTGCCCACCGTAGCGAGGGACATCCATCAAACAGAAATTTGACAATTTGTGAAATGTCAGTCACTTCTTGTTAACAAAACAAAAGAAAATTAGTTTTTCATGAAAATATTCAATAGTTAAAAAAGAAGAAGAGAGGATTTTCCTCCTCTTTTACTATTTGACAGATGTCCCATTTGTGGTAATAAAAGTTAACAAGCACACCTATTCATGCATCAATATTCAAACATAAAAACAAATTTAAGAGAGACGCCATTTTTAAATTAAAATCACAGTTCAAACCTGAAGTTACACGGTTGCAATACTCAATTTCCATTCGGCATATGCTTAGATTAGATCGATATTACATAAGAAAAGCATTTTGAAGCCATTTATGATATCCAGTTTCTCAGTGACACACAATCTGTTCAAAACTGCTTCACCTTCTATACATTAGGAATGAAAAAAAAAATCAAGAAGAAAACTGAATCCACAACCAATTTGAAAAAAGAAAAAAAAAAAACCTCTTTCTTCCCGCCCAAGTAGATAAAATTAATGTGACATTAAACCTCTTTTCAAGTCCGTGTCAAAATCAAGGACATTCAAGTACCACTTGACTCTATCTCTTCTCATTTTTAGAGCAGACTAAGATGACACAGTGAAATAAAGAAGCACACACTTCATTCTTAGGTGTAATATTTCACTTTAATGTTGGTGCTACTATTAAAGCAATTATGTGGCGTTAAATTGCCGCAGCACATAACCGTGTCATTTGTGTGCACTTATAAAGTAATTAGCTAAGAAATTTGCTGAAAAAAACGACTTAAACAGTCAACCAATATGTAACCTCAATTAGATGCGGGAAGTTATAATCCCCCATCGAAGAAGAGCAACGAAAATTAATTAATCCTTGAATGCACCCACCACGCCACGCACCACAATTTCTTCATGTCAGCTATTAATGCCACGCAACTGCTTACTTACGTGGTGTCACGAAGATCTGGTGTATCTGGAGGTGATGACTGGTTAAATCTCAAAGGGTACTTCGACTTCAATTCAATTCAATGGCTACAAGACGAGCGTCGAACACTCACCCATATGATGCGCATCTTAGGATAAATGTCTCCGAACAAGTCTCGAATAAAGTTTTAATTTGATGTCTCCATGGATGAAATGAAGACTCCTGGTGATGTTAGGAGAGATACGAGTATTTTCAAAGTGGAGGAGTGCGATTGCATTTTATTACCGCACTTAAGCGTATGACGTTGAAGATCCAGTTTGAAGTACCAGCGATGACGCCAACGCCAACGAATTATCACATTAAACGCTTTTGTGCAGTGAATGGGTCAGGAGTCGCTTTATGACACGATGAAGCGCATGGTGCTTGTTTGATAAAGTTAATTGAAAATGAATTGCAATTTTAAGGTTTTTCTTTTTATAGAACAGAAGATAAAATTTGAAGTTCAAATAAAGGGTTTCTGCAGACAGATTGGAATGACATTTGAGGAAGTCATCATGATGCTGTCAAAAGAAACTGTCAAATCATTTTTAAATTTGTTGTTGCCCACCACTCACTTTTAGCGAAAAACTTAAGGGATACAATTACCAATTAAAAACTAACTTTATTAGAAGTTTTTTTTTTTTAATGAACAGGAGCTACAAAAAAAAACAATATTTTACTGTTAATTAAAAGCATTGATTGACAACATTACTTCAAAAACCATCTTTTATTTGCACTTCTTAAAAATATTGACATTTAGTGAATAAGAAAGGTTTCTAAACAGTTTTTTGACAGACAATCGTTTTATTATTGGTCGTCGTCACTGCTGGACAAAAATATAAATATATAAATATAAATATAAATATAAACTAACGGGATACTTTTTGTTACATATTTTACATTTCAAGGTACTCTTATGCCATGTATGTGACGGATTTAAACTTATTTGGCTAACGGAAATGCACTTAACTGCCCAAACACAATGCAGTTGGCTCAACTTGCGCTTCAGCATATCTATTCATACTACAGCTGCAATTTCGCATTGCCCGGTAGGAAATTACTGCTTACCGAATCGATTCTGTAAGTGCTGATTGGTAGTCACCAGCGCTTACTTTCCTTATTACAGAATCGATTACATTTACATGGGGATGTCCTAGGGAGGTAATCACTTATTTCCGCGGTGAATGGTCCTAGGGTGGTAAGCACCCACTATTTGCCTTATAGGGAATCAGTTAACTTAGCAGTTAAAGTTAGTTATTGAAAACATTAGTTACTACATCCTGGTGTCTAAACATTTACTTACCTTCTTCAATTATTGTTATTATTATTAATTTTACTGAACAGTACTGGCACCGCTCAATAACAAACTTCAAATGATGCAACATCGAAAAAATTCCTGACGGAGTTGGTCATGATTGGATTTGTCTGAGTCGAAAAACTGTTTTTTCATTGGAATGGTTCGGAGGGAAAAACATCTTACAAATGTAACGCCAGGTAAGCGAATAAGTAATGGCATCGATGTTAAATTTCAATAATATTTAAAATAAGATTTTCGATGCGTTACATATTCGCTTACTAGGCGTTACTATTGGTAAAGATCTTACATTTTCAATATTTTCTTCAAAGAAATACGCACCATAGAAGCATGGAAGCAGTTACAACTTTTCCCTCTGGGTATGTTCTCGCTATAGGGTTTATGTGTATTTTAACCTTGAAAGCGCTGCATACTTCAGCTGCAGCTTCACCATTGTATTCGGCCAGTAAAGAACTTTAATTGCAGCCAGTAGACATTTGGTCATTAAATGCGTATGACCAAGCTTGAGTGTCTCGCGTTTTTTTTTTGCTACTCTTTCGATTAACCTATCAAACATGATAGAAAACCCAAACCCCCAACGGGCCAAGAAAGTACTAAATCTAGGCAGAGCACAACTAAAATTGATGATTGGCCTATATACGGGACACATCAACTTGAACAAACACGCGAACAGACTGGGACTAATGCAACATAGCATCTTCCCGGGTTGTGAAGAAGAGGACGAAAGTATCGCTCACTTCCTCTGCGATTGTCCTGCCTTATGTGAAATAAGGCACAAACACCTAGGAAGACACATCCTACCTGGGCTGACATCGCTTAGATCCATCGATTTCTCGAAAACATTGGAGTTTACATGACACACAGAGCGCTTTTCGTAAATCCACTCATACTTTCTTCTTACCTTTCCATTCTCCCCCCAACAGACAAACTCTTTCACTAACAATCCACCCAACCCCCCTATTTCTCAGATCAGTTCCTGAGGGGAACACAATGGGCCCGACTCGTAGTAGTTTACGTGAAAATGCCAGACTTAGCTAAAGGTCAGGTAGTCTGTGCCATACGTTGGATTGAAAATGGACAATCGTACCAAGAAGTGACCTAAATGCTATAGTCCAAGTCCGTTATTTTTCGCGATGCTAAGCGATATAGAGAAATCGTTCCTTGAAAAGAAATCGGAGATAAGGTAGGAAAAGGGCCACGACGCAACGCAAAGAGACGACCGATTTCTGGTAAGATATTCCCTCAGAAACAGGACAGCAATATCTACTGAGATTAGGATTAGACTTCTGGGAATACGAAGTGCTCGGGTATCTTCCAAAACTGTAAGATGAAGACTCAAAGATTCTGAATTAAGACCATATAGACCAGCATAGGCCCCTTTTCTCACCAGATGCGAGTAGCGTGTGTTGGCTTCGCCCGAAATCACGAAAACTGGCCAGAGACCAACTGGAAGCAGGCGCTTTTTACTGATGACTCCAGATTTTGCCTGAAGTCAGACGACATACAGTGAAAAGTGTATAGAAGACCAGGTGAGCGATATGCACAATGCAACATCGTTCCAAGAGTGGCTTATGGTGGAGATTCCATAATGGTCTGGGGCGGTATATTTTTAGGAGCACGCACAGAGTTACACGTGGTAGAAAATGGGTCCATAGCCGCAGATCGGTATGTAAGAGACATTTTAGAAGAAATTGTTTTAATGCAAGATAATACTCATCCCCACACTGTGAATAGGGTTTCGGAGTATCTTCGAGAGCACCCTAGTCTGGCCAGCTTGCGCCCCTGATCTTAATCGTATTGAACATGTCTGGGACATATTTGGCAGACAGTTGAAGCTTAGAAATCCGAACCCATCCACTTTGGAGGAGCTTAAAAGTGCTTTGCATCGATAAATCATCCTCAATTTCGCTGAACTTTGAATTTTATAAATTAAAGAAAACCATTAATTTTAGCAGAATATCCCTAAACCAGGTTTTCTGCGTTTTTTTCGTAGAAAAACAAGTAAAAACAAGTTGAACAAATTATAAACGCTTATTAAAAAAATAAAGATAAGTCTCAAAAATATTGAAGTGTTTAGCTTTTGGTGTCGTTCCTATAATTTTGTCTAGAAGTGCATAATTAAATCGTTGAAATTTTAATTGAAATATAGAATAGTGCGCTGAAATGATGTCATTTAAGTTCACTGGAGACGTTCCTATTTCCAATTATAAGACATAATAATTGCTACTTTGACGTTTTCCCCATATCCACATCTACTGAAACTATTCACCTCGTCAGTAGTGAAAATAATTGATGGCGAAATCCATGAAGCCACCCACCCACCTACACAGAAGAAATCAAAACGCTGGAAAATTCAATTAAAACCAGACTCCAAGCGAATCTCTCTGTATGCTTCAATGGACTCGCATTTCGACACCCTTATGCGTGCCACATACCATAACCGGAGAGCCCCGAACAGACGAAGAAGAACTCGTTGTTCTTTGAAAAGTTTAATACACAATCGTAGAACCGATAGCTCATTTGAATATTTGCATAAAGAAAATACATGCATACATATACCTATGCAGAGAGGTTTTTAAGGACACAACGAAATGCAATTGTAAACACAAAAACAATTCAAACTCCGTATACACTCGTCGTCGCGTAATAAGTGAATTCAATTCACATTCCATGGCAGCTATATAGAAGATCAGCCAAACATAAAATCCAGGACATTGCTATCTGGAAGGGCGGGCAGGGCGGGCAAGAGTCGAATTTATTATAATTTGTGTGTATTATATGCTCGAAGAAGCTTTGCGTGTCACGATGACGGTGGACATTCGACATCGTCTCCATATCCGTGCACAGAAACACTGGCCGGGTAACTGAACTAAGCCATCCACCTCGTCCTTTTCCGGTGGCGAAAATCCAACAAGGGAGCATTTAAGAACATAAAGTCGCATTGAAATTTGGTCGACGGTTTTACAGCTGTATAACCACATAAATTGAAACAGGGGTGGGTTTTCCTTCCTCCTTTTTTTTTGTGACAAATATTTGCATAAAAATTGATGTGCGGGTAAATTTAGTATATCAACACAACGATGGGATGGGGAGGAGCAATGGGAGGGTGCGGAAGTGACTGTTAAGAAAATGGTTTAAAATGGAAAGGCAGCGATATTTGAGCAAACGGATAAGAAGGGCTGCTTCCCGCTGTGTCCTTTTATGTACAATTAATGCAATCATAAGGATTTGCAAGGATTTCTAATGACAGTATTTGGAAGCAACTACTGTTGTTCTTTACAGTTTGAAGTTGACGTTTGGGGAGTGTGAGAAAGCTATGATTAAGTTGTTTTCAGAGATATACTCAACTATTGTCGTTGTAATGAGAGCACTGTGGGTGAAAGGTGAAAGTTGAAAACTCTACTTTGAAGCGTGTGTCTTAAGTGTATGAATATATTTGGAACAATTGAAAAAGTGCCAATTGCATCCTTTGTCACATTAGCACAATTAAAACAAACTAAGAACATACATATATACATACGAAGCCACTGAATTTCTTCTTTGCTTTTGGCCATTGAACTTGGCCGAGTTTTTAGTCTGGTTATCAACTTAATATTTCTTGCTTTGGGTAACATAATTTAAAGGCAACAGTTAATAAATTGATTGATTGCGGAACTAGCTGTAACGCTATTGTATGCGATTGTAGGTGAGTAAGCATTTACTAACATACTAGTGTACTAGTGCGAGAAATCTCGCATAAGCAACATTAAATTTTAAACTCATTGTGGAAACTGTATGCAGTCCATAGCCAAACGCCACGGTTGCCACTTTGGTAATTTTTAACCAAACTTGGTAATTTTTTTCTGCACTTTTAAATGCTTGGTAATTTGGTAGTTTGTATCTCGTTTTGGTAGCTTTTGAAGAATACTAAAAAATACCTATGAATGAAGAATTGTCAGCCAATAATGGAGTAAATATTATAAGTTTGAATCATGCCGACCTTAGAAATTGAATACGAACTCGTCCACCTAAAGCAAGCGATGACTTAATGTATTTGAGTGAACACATTGCACCTCCGAAGAACATGTTCCATTTCAAACATTACTGAATGCAGTCATTTAATTTTCTTATTTTGACAGATGTAAAGATTTATTTGTGTTGTGTTGTTTATAACTACAGTGAAACCTCCCAATTGGGGCATTCCAGGTGGACCAAACAAATGCGAACTAAATTGGAGGTGCCCCGATAGTACCAAGTTGTCCCAATTATAGTTCCGAAATAAAATGTTCTTGAAGTGTGAACAATCTGCTGAGCTTGACTCTTACCAATTCCGCAACTTTTCTGTTATTGATTTTGTTTTTTTCATAAATGTCAACGGTTTTTACTCCTTTCAATAGATCTGATTCGGCGTATCTTTTACTCATTTTGAAAAAACCTGGTAATAAAATTTGTTGTTACAAATCATTGAGACAAGCTTTGAGACAAGCTCGTATAATTCGTAAACTACCTTCACTCACCAGGGTCAAATCTGTAACTAGATTAAAATATTGTATCTGTATTCGAAATATCTCGAATATCTGTATTCGCAACATTAATGCCCGATTTCACAGTGAGAGCTTAAACCTCAATTCGAGCATAAGCTACGATTTAACTCATTTTGATGTTTCACAGTGCTGGCTTAAGAGGTAAGCCCCCTAAGATATAACTTAAGCCCCCGATTTTAGTGGCTTAAGTATTGGCTTATTTTCTTTTTTTTATTTATGATATGGATGACATATTTTTTTATTAATTATTATGGTATTTCAATATGGAAATACATTCAGACCAAGATGATACCTAAGTATAAGTGATTCTGAATATGATATAATAATTGTGTGGTTCACGTTAGAAGGGAAACAAATATTAGACATCGAACTTTTATATGTGGGATGAAGTTGATTTCTTCACACAATTTCGGATGTCAAAGCAATTTTCGATTTGTGTCCTGGAACAAATAGAGTCTAACATTGAACATTGATAATATGATAACAAAAAAAAATATATACATATTATACAAATTTGTTATTCTTTTGAATAAATTTTTTCTGCATATCGGAACAATGCACTCACTCCAGAGTGCATGCTTCTGATAACACTGAGGTTTTATTCAACCGGTGGCAGAGTTGTAAAAGAATGCAATCATTTTGGAATGCATTCTTTCAAAAGAATTCCATGAATTCAATTTTTTGATTGCATTCATTGACTCCATGTTGAGCATTCAAAAGATTGCATTCATTTTTTCTACCATTCAATTAAATGCAATCACTTATGACTTCAATTGAATGCTTTGCATTTATTTGCACTGTTTGCATTCATTTGCATTATTTTACACTCTCTTGCATTCTTTTGCACTCTTTGCATTCATTTGCATTCTTTTGGATTCTTTTGGATTCATTTTATTTAATTTGGTACTCAACGATGGTAAATTAAGAACCATACGAAGGATCTTTGTATGCATACATATGTACGTATATTATGTACCTACATATGTATTTTTTTTTTATTCCTGGAAATATTGTATGCTTCTTCTTCTTTTTTCCCGATCCGTTTTTTTTACTAAATCACTTGAAACGGAAATGAAAATCAAATTTCGTTTGAAATTTAATCATTTTATAATCAGTTTTTTCATAAATAGTTCACAATGACACTAAGAGCCCCCGCACACTACAGACTTTCTGTCGGCCGACAGTTTAGTCGGGCTCTTAATCAGTATGAAAATATATGAAAGTGCGCACACTACAACGATTCGATATCGGCCGATAAATAAGTTTGATAGGCTACACGACTGCCTTCAAACTGAAGTATCGGCAAACTATCGGCCGACTACTTAATCAGTACGGCGTTCCTCTACGTGCGCACACTACAGACTATAAAGACAGCCGATTTTTTCGAAAGCTCAGTTTGCTCTGAATTTTAAATTAATTTTCTCTAAGTTCTGGATATTTCCTCGTATTTAAATATGGAATTATGGACATATTTGGGCGTAATGCAATGATTACCTCCCTGGAACATTTTTTATTAACTACCATTAAGCGACTTTTCTCTGCAAAATGTGCTTAACATTTTAAATTGCTGTGAAACCCGAAAAACTTAAGCCAACATTTAAGCTCTGCATTCTACTTAGCTGAGCTACGATTTAAGCTCCCACTGTGAAACCGGACATAAGAAACTGAATGAGTGATTTGTGGATTGTGGCATCAATGGAATAAGAGCAAGGTTTTTTTTTACGAACGCATTTTCGATATTCCCTAATCCCCTATTTTTATGCATCATAGTATGCAAAGTGCATCTTTTTTTCTATGTTTTATCAACGTTTCCAGCTTTAGAATGTTTTGGTAGTTTTTAACTTCGTTTAATAACTTTTTTTTACATTTTGGTTGCAAATTTTTTTTCCAAGCGGCAACCATGGCCATACCAAATACGTATACATATGAACTTGAAAAGAACAGAATAGAAGGAGAGATAAATACAGGTCTATACATATATCTGAACACTGTATCGCTCGCCACTATTCCACTATTCGCAGCAGGAGAACAAAATAGAAAAGATACATTAAAAAAAAGAGAACGTAGGTATAGGTAATAATATTTTTCGGAATTGTTTATACCTATGAGCAAAGTTCAGATGATAAGCTTTCAATCAGTGTTAGAATCATTGAAATCGGTGCAGAAATAAACTCTCAAGAGAAATCACCAGCGATTTCATTATATAGATAGATTGTAACGTTTTAGGTGATGATAGATAAATAAACTGGGGTGATAGCAAGAGCCAGATTTTGCATCGAATTCTCTGCAAACACCTCAAGCACTAGGGCCTAGAAGAAAGCAAATCTCGCATATATTGCAATGCTATTCTCTGGAACACCTTATTGGCAGCTGCTGTTATGTTACTGTTTCGACAAAGAAAAAATGGTCTAATAGTATACTTCATAGATATCGAAGATATTTATCCATTAGAGATTAGAGCTTATAGAAATGTACCTTTTTAAAACCCAAGCACCAGTGTGGCATCAATTTTCGTCTTTAAGCTGGCAGTGTACCAACTTTGTGATCCTTATTTCTCCGAACACCGAATATTCTAAGATTTTAAGTGCAGTATCATTCTGACAGCAATTTTAATTTTCTGTGCGCGAACAGAGATACAGAATGTAGAATGACCACAAGACAGTTCTCTCCATTGAATACCCAGCCACACCTCACACACTTGTTAAGTTGTTCACAATTCTTTCAATTTAAGTCATTTACTCTTACCAATATGCAGTAAGCAGTACCTGATGAAATCTATGTCATCTATCGTTCCATCTGTCTAGACAAAGATATCACTTCATCTGAAAGATATCTTTTGTACCTCACAATTGAGTGTTGAACGATAATATACCATTGACATCACTTGCTTTGTATTTTTTTCGAAGTTGAGTCGCATTTATTATCAACAGTAATCGAAATTGTCACCAGTACGATGATTGTGCAGAGACTCCCACTGACTGAATCGTAAAGATTTAGTCATTCCATTGTGAGGAGATTTTCAGAAATTGTTTTCATAGCACTATTTCCATTCTTAGCCAACACAGTTTCATACAAATGACTGAATTTAGAAGTTACAGTCAAATCAATATATGCTCGAAACAGCAGAACATAACTAACATACTCGAACATAAGCAAAGTCATATCACTGTGGCAATTTTCAACCCGGCGAACAGGCCATGAAGGACGAATATTGTTCCAATATAATATGCAAAATCATTCATCACTCTAAAACTGTTCACCTGATACATGCTTAAATAACCTATCCGCCCCTTTAACGTTGAGTTTATGAGATTTCATTCGCAATCCACCAAATAAATGCATAAGCATTTTCCAAATACCCTTCCTATTGAGATACTAATCCAAAAGCACCACTATACCGGCTGTCATCTGTTTATACGAGAGTACATACGAGTACATATACTAGAATGAAAACCGACATAACAAAAATATACAATAACAAGTTTTCACCAGGCGATCAGAAAGTGCGGAAACCACATTTTAACTTCGACTAGTACTCGCTAAGGGTAGGTACTCCGTATGTGAGTTGAATTCAAATTCAACCCCTCTGCGGAGGGACATAAAGTGGTATCATACTTAAATAGACGGGCACGTTTAATATACTAACTATATCATCACTACGAGTACTACAAGGATATGAATGAGCCAATATCTGCATTTATTAACAGAGGATGTAACTATGAGTGCGATAAAATAAATCCCTGAGATACGGATGAACAGGAAGGACAATCAAGACCTTTCTAAGAATTATCCGTCTCACTTGACACTTATGACTGACAGTGACAGTATTAAAGGCAACAAAAATAATAAAAACCAACGATTAACATAAGCACATACCGTACATACACTGTTATCCCCTATGATATCGTCTACTTACGAGTATATTGCCTTCTTAACAAAGGTTCACACATACATACATACGTTATCACTATGCACATAACCTCTGAGACTGCGGTGCGCACATATCGATGTAGAATCATAAAAATATACAATAACAAGTTTCTACCAGAAAACCAGAAAACAACTGTAAGGTGTTTTTGGACATTTCGTATCCAGGAAGTTTCTAACGAAAAAAGGAACAATATCCAGTCACATAAGAATGCATTCATACTGCAACTGATATGCAGATACATATAGATCTATGTACATTTCTTCGTAGCTATTGGATACTACTTTACATGAGAATTGAAAACGTTGCCTTTTAAAAAAAGGGAACATCACATCAGTGTTTAAAATTTAACAAAAATATATGTATCTACGTAAGGTATTAAACAGACGTCATTTGATAGAAATCTACTGACAGCTACAGATGTGTATTACTCACAAATGTATAGCTATCAGTTCAAAAGAGTGCAAGCCCACCTACCAACTCGCCTCATCAATAGCATCATCATCATCATCACCATGGTATATCTATGAATCATTCGACATATGTATTTCCGATACATTGCTTTTCTATCTACAGTCAACTTTAGATACTTTCTTACAAAACAGTAAAGTACCTACGGATATACTCTTGTTCGTATATACGAACATATAAATAAACAAATGTACAATTTTCCACCAGGCGAACAGAATAAAATGGAAAACTTCTCTTTCGGTTGAGTATTTCTGTGTAGCTTCGGTACGCATCCCGCCAAACAGGAATATGTGTGCGGAGCAACCCCTAATTTGGCTAAAATAAATCGCAAAAAAACACACTTGACACTACACACGACAAAATACACAATATTTTCTACTTCACAAATGTATAGAGAGACACATACACTCGTATATGTCTTTTGAATATTCGCAACCAAGTGCTCAGCTTTTGTCGGAAGCATCCGCACTTGGCAATAGCACTGGCACATACCAGACAGAAATATTGGGTTGTTTTTTTCTTTCCGTTTCATTGTAAATACAAAATACATCTTTTACTTGTACCTATCACACATATAAGTTTTTGTATATATTCTAAACGTGCAAGATACTCGAGCTGTTTATTTTGGTTTTTTTTTTCACCCTCCAATTGTTGCTGGCTTTTTAGCCCATCGTTGTTCTTCTGAATGATGGGAGACTGAATTTGATTTAAGGTAACAGCTTGTTTTCCAACATGCAATGCCACACGTACCACAAAACAGGAAAACAAAGAAGTTCTGACTGAATACTTTTATATAGCTGTATTTTTTTTAGTAATGGATTTATTCTTGCTTAAAAGTAGCTAATAAAAATATTGAAACAAAATTTGGCGGCATTGTTGTTTCAATCGATTTATTGACATTTAAAGAGATGCCACTGTAAATACTTTTTAAAATTTAACTAAACTAAAAGGAAAGGTAAATAAGAAAGAGTATAAATAATTAAGAGAAGTATCGGTACATATCCCGAAGTGAGAATTCGTAGAACGTCAGAGGTTTGTATAGTTTCCAATTTGCTGGCATTCATTTGTTTGTTTTGTCGTTTTTCTAAAGAAAGCTTTGTTCACTGGCACTGGCATCGCAGTTCTATCCACCCACTTTGCTTGATGAGCTTAGTGACTTTACAATAGGCGTGTTTTTTTTCTAATCTATATTGGTTTAGAAGAATGTTTCCATATTAAATACACTGGATAGTTATCCAGTCTTAGGTCCTTAGACTATAAAAAAATGTGCTTCCAAACTATTTTTTTGTCGATTGTTATCGAAAACGTTATCGAAATGTAAAATATGACATTTGTAAACAATCGTGGCGACGAAAATATGGGTTCCAAAGAGAAAAAGTAAAAAATTAACCAAATGTAAGCTAAAAATAATAATTAGTCCATAATTTAATTATTTCTTTAAAAAATATGTGTACAAAGATTTATTTTTTAATATATTTGGCGTGTTTTTTTTCAAATCTACATATATAGGCTTAACTTAAAAGTGAGAAAAAAAAACGCTCGTCAGTGACTTGGCATGACAGGACTATGCTAATTAACATTTGACAGTTTCACATCGGCATTGTTTTCATTGAAAGTAAGGCCGGTAGTTAGCAAGCGCTCAAAAATAAGTTGGTGGATAGAATTTATTTTCGTCAAATTTAATTCATTTAAATAGTAAAATAAGGAACATATTCACTTAATTCATTATAATTTTCTTTTCTTTGTTGGATAAATTCGTATTGCTTTCACTACCCATTTTAGAAATCAAAAGAAATAATAAAAATTGAAAATGACTGCAGAGTTCGGTTGATAACTACCGGCCTTAATATTTCTCCCTCACTTCCATGTCATATTTGACATTTCGATAAAATTTTCGATAACTATCGACGAAAAATAGTTTGGTAGCACATTTTTCTATCCAGGCTAAGGACCTAAGACTGGATAATTATCCAGTTTTCGTAAGCCTATATATAGGCTTAGTTGTAAGTGTAGTTAACATGAAAAAAATTTGCTAAGCCTGTATAGTTTAAAAAAAAACACGCCTATTTATGAATTTAATGAAATTTAATGAATTTGAAAGCAGATGCCAATTATCATAGTGCTGCCAAGTCACTGACGAGCTGTGCATACGAGAGGCATACGATTTCTTGTCGCACACTTGTACATATTTAAAGGGAGAACCGCACACGACACGTCCGCTTCGCGTAATCGTCAAGCAGTATCAGTCGCTTATAGTCGTGTACGATTGTACGCTTGTAGTTTGTTTACATTTTTCAATATGTTAATACGTCTTTTATTAAGAAAATGTCCAACGAAATTATAAAATAAATCCATTCGCTTATAGTAGTATTTTGTTTTTGAATTAGAGGCTTCACAATTATCCCCAAGGCTTTAATAGTATTTTTCGACATTCTGTAAAATGAGTGAAATTTTACATCGTCTTCTGCTAACTCCTCTGTGGCAATAACTAATCGACAGCTTGCATTTTTTAAATAACACACATATATAGAGATAAGATAGAGAAGTGGAATCTGCGCTCTTGCGAGCTTTTATGAGGATTGCAAGGACCACGGGTTACGCAGAATCCGTCGAATAAGAAAGATATTTTTCTCATAATTATCATATATGTGTGCACCCAATACTTACTTATTTATGTATTTATTTTTTTTCGGTGACGAAGATTAGTTTAGTTTATCAAAAGAAATTCGTCTTCATCACTCGACATCTTTATGCTTTATATTTTGCCGATAGCCGTATCGTTATCGTAGCTGCACGGCAAATACATGACGTGACGATGATGCCGTGTGCGGATGGACAAATTTTTGTATTGCAAGTAAACAGAAAATAAGAATCATGGTTATAAGATGCATGGTTTACTTATTCTACATATGTATGTATATATTGTTATAGACAGCTTTTATAGAAAAAAAAATACTCTCTCCAATATATTTTACAGAATAATAAGAGTTCTAATTTTATGGCAATTTCTATTGCATAATCACACTTCTTTAAAGATCCTTAGCTCATTTTGCGTAGTATGTCGATTGTATGTAAATTATTGTAATGTTGGGCAACCGCAAATATGAGAAATTTGATGTAAATTAATCCTAATCAATCCTTTGCCCGCGGCTACCGACTTCTGATTGGCAACAATCAATACCCGCAACCACCCGGATTATGCAATCCACCAGTGCCAATAAATCATTCAAATATAAATCAAATTCGAGTTTGCATTCTTGTGCGCGCCCGAATTCGATAAGCGGTGGATGTAATAATGTGGTGCTCCACAACTATGAACACACATCGGTTCAAAAGTGGATTTATTGTGTAAGGAGTAAATCAGCTTTTTATTCAACAGCGGAAGTCCATTTTGTATCCGCCTGTTCTCATGTCTTGATGTTTATCGTGAATATTTTAATAAAGTTTCTGCTTTGTCATTATGGGTTACATTGTAGGTGACATTTTAAATTGCACGATTTCAAAATTTTACAGTACAATTCTCTTTCCGGTTTGATTTGACAGGGTGACAAGGTACTCGTACGGCTGGTTGAATGAGTTAACATGTCAATCGATATTTCACAATCGATCTGAAATAATATTTAGAGAGGTAGGACACAGTTTGATTGAAGACGAAGGTGATGTTGAAAGGGAACGAAATTGCAAAATTTATTTAATTTAATTGTCAGGGTAAACACTGGCTGTCAGTGGTGGTTGTGGATAAATGGAACATACCCCAAGCCATCGGGAACTATTACGATTGTTACTGATGTCGTTTGACAGCTTTATAAGTTAGTAATAATTATTACTCATCGATTGACACGTGATTGAGTATTTTCTTAAGTCAATAATGGTGATATCTACGTAGAAACCAAGTGCGACGTTTGGCGATTGGCTTTTAGTTTAATAAGAATGCTGTTGGTAGGAAAAGTAGGGGACATGGCTTTAAAGTATAAAATAATGGACCAACGCTTCAAAGAGACAAAATCTAGTACTGAAATTGTTAGAAGAGCTGAATAGTACTCCACTGGTAAACTCGAAAGATTATCCAGACGCCAGAAGAGATATGCATAGTTGTTTATGGTCGAATGAAATCATCATACCATATTGTGTTACTGCGTACATTTTACTTTCATATCCTGCAACTTCATACATAAGTTTAATATTGTCTGAACGTCTACCTTATCTTTGAAGTAGTAAAGGAAAAGTCGTCTATTTCGGCTGAAACGACATCTTATCGGAAATAAAATGAAGGATAACTCTTCATCGGTCTTGAAATGCAATTTAAGTATTAAGACTCCTTTTTGAACAACTTACTTACTTAGTTGGCGCTACAGTTCGAGGTGAACCTGGGCCTGCTTCTCGCAACCATTTGTGTGTGCGTGTTATATTTTTGCACGAATGGAGGGGACCTACAGTTTTTTGCCGACTCCGAACGGCGAGTTGAGAAGCTCAATCGTGACAAATGATACTCTTTGATGCTTGTCAGACATTCGAAAGAGGTGGGCACTGTGAAAAACTTTTAGGTGTTTGCGGCGGGATTCGAACCCAAGACCGCTGGCTCAGTAGTCCGACGCACTAACCACTTGCGCTACGGTGCCCACAACTAAGGAGATGCTATATAAGACCCTTACCATGCCAGCCCTAGTCTCACTCAAGTCTCACTCAAGCTGAAGAAGATGGGGATATCCTTGTTCACCTTGAGAGTATAATCCTTCGTAAGATATTCGGTCCCATTTACGTTGACTGGTTTTGAAAGAGACATTGAACGACTGCACTTTGGACGTTGGAGAAAGCAAGCACATGCAGAGCAAATGGGCGCCAAAGCTACGGCTGCCAAAGTATTCGATTCGAACCTTGAGGTGGCGCGCACAAGTAGAAGGGGTACATAAACCAACTTGGGGAACTTGGGGATGAACCCCGAACGTAGCTTCACCTTAGTAAATAATTTTGCTGAGCTCAATCCCGAAATTCTTTCATTTTACAAAATCTTTACAACCCCAAGTCCAAACAAACGAAGTGCCCTAGACAAAATTATTAACTAAGCAAAAACAACGTCAAAGTTCCTTTTCGTAAATGAAAGATTAAAACATCTTAATCACTGTCACCGTGACTATCACATATGACGAAATCATGTACCTACTATTCTCCAAAAAAAAAGCAAATCCAAAGTCATTTGCTTATCAGTAATTAATTATGTACGTAAAGGCATAAAACCCATCAGCAGCGAAATCCCAACGTCATTTTCTGACCGCAAAATAGCAAAACAAAAACACGTTACCGCATGTGTGCGCCATCAAAACCATATGATTAAATATTTGCAAAGCCACCAGCCCCCACCCTATTCCCCACTAAGCTATTGTCAAACTCACCACTTGGTGGCAACAGGCAAAATACCCGCGTCTGTCCACAGCCAACGATCTCAATACTCGTAAATATTTGCCTTTCCCATTTGAAAATCATTAGACGTAAGGTGCTATCTGCCAATCTATTGACACCATCCGTTCAGCCGCTTCAAGTCAAATAGATACTCTCGTGAAAAATGCCCAACAAGCGGAAAATACATTTAACAATGAAATTTCCTTAAAAAAACAAAAACAAAGAAAAAAAAAAAACTCCGAACACGAAAAAGGCAGAGCCATCCACACTTTCACCCACGCACTCGGCCAACACTGGGTATGGGTATGGGTACATTGGAACCTTTGCAGTTCATTGGAGCGATCTGCGATAACGTTGTCATGGACTCTTCACTCACACACACACACACACACGAACAAGTGAACCTGGTAAGGAGAAAGAACAAACAATAAAAATAAATAAAAAAAGTTACGTATACGCCAGAGTGCTAATAACCAAAAAGTTTTTTTTGTTTTGCCCTCAAATTGGATAACGTGGGATTGGGGCTCATCATCCCCTCTCGCTCTAGCGCTTACTAAAAGTCAGAGGCGCACTATATCTCAGGGCTAACACTGTGAGCGATGATGAGGGTTGATAACCGCTGCCAGACTTAACGGTGCTTTAGTGAAATTTCGTTAGCTATAGCACTTAGATGGATTCTATTTCGCCGCAGAACCGCAGATCATCTAAAAGACATTTGCAACTTCTGGCCACCTGCTCCTCTAGACCATTCTTTAAAACAAAAGATGGATTTAAACGCGTATCGTCGATGCAACTATTCCGTATGTGAGCAAAGTTTCCGGTAGATTTTCGTCCAAAAAAAAGAAGAAATTATTTCCGTGTTTTCGACGATTGAATCATCATCCAGTGGGTATTGATTTTTTTTCCCCAACCCCAGCCCCTTCTATCGCCGCTCTCCTGCGTAATCAGTGCCATCTGTCGAAGAAGATACTCGTATCGCAACGGGTAGGGGTTAATTATATTAAAATTCAAATGCAGCTAGTGATTAGAGTTGCGTACATTCTACGAGTGATAGTGTATGGCTTGTTTGCCCTGTGATAAGGTAGTGTTGCTAATGCTACCTTTATCGGTGATACTACTGGATATAGTCAAAGTGTTAGACAGTTTAAAGCAGGATTTCCCAGTGTTTTTCGATTATAAGGATAACGCGCATTTAAGTGAGTTTTTATTATTTTATTTTTTTCGGAACAACTAAATTAGCTCACATTCTTTATGGATCTGTAAATTCTATGCCGTTTATTGCAAGGATCTTGTTTTTGTTAAAATTAAATTCTTCCTTGAATTTGTAATACTCGGTCGAATGATGCAACAGCCTGAAGGTATTTGTACATAGAAAATGATTGACAGGTGCTCAGTTTCGACTGAGTCGGAAAGCTTACAGGGTAGGCTTTCGCCGACCAAGCTTCTTCCTTAAGCCATGAACAACACCAACGATTAGTAGAGACAATTTCATCAGATATCTAAAACTACACTATATGCAAGCAGCCACCATGGAAGAAGAACTGGTTTAATGATGGAGCCTTGAGTGCATCCAACAGATAAATGCTAACTTTCAAGATTGAGCCTAAACTTTTGTCCGACTCTGCACCTGGTGGTTCTTCTGAGTGTCCACAATGGGAAAATAAAATGGTGATGACTCTAGTCGTATTTAGTTATGGAAAAGTTCATGGTACACATAAGTATTTTGGCAGAGAAGTCGATACAAAAAACATATAAGGTCCGGCGATTTGTCATGTTTCTCAGTGGTTCAAACTATGCAATACTAGGGGAAGAATTCAGATATTTTACTGTTAGGGATGTGTTCCATTGCATTAGACAATTTGCAAAACTGACATTTCCCACATGGAGATTTCGTGTGGTTTCGAGAATTTCATTGCGAAAATATTAGAAAATTTGCTTTCGGTTTGGTGGCAATATGCTTGGTTAACCCGCTTATTTATGTCATACTCTTATAAAAGATTAATCACAGTCATGTTCATCAAAGCATTACACATATTACGATTCGATGCTATCCTTATCTTAGATACACTTTTAACACAGACTGGGTTCGTCGGTATTACAGCTGACCCATTGTGTAATGATAAAGACACCCATATCAATTCGTTGAAAAACCGTATAGCAGAGGCGTTTCCTATGGCCGCCAAAGTATGAGTATGTAATAAACATTTACAGCGTTTGTATGATTCAATTGGCCCACTTATTTTTGTATTAGCTAACACCGATGAGTTATGATGTCTTATCAGTTAACACCTCTCCTGGTTTTTGATACTGCGCCATCTATTTTTTCATAGGTGTACCTGTTGCGCAGATCCTGTCGATCTCTGGGATTTCGGAGAGAAGATTTACTTGATCTGTGTGATCTATGTAGTTTATCTCTCCTGTTTGCGTAGTCTGACAGTGCTGCTAATTGCCATCTTTTTTTTATGAAAAGGTGGAGTGGCGTTAGGCTAACGAGCGCTTCTATAGCATCTGTGGGGCAAGTACACATAGCGCCTGTGGCGCCGAGGCATGCTATTCTTTGTAGCTTTTGAAGCTTTGAGATGGTATCATCATTTTATATGGTAAATCGAATGTGTGAAATTTGGGGTTACAGTTACAGTTTTCTTTATTGTAGCAAAAAATTACATTATTGGATACTATTGCACAATTTAAAGAGATGTGGTATTATATATATAACCTTACTACTGAAAAATTACTAATGTGATAAAAAATATAATTCAAATAATCTAGAAGGAAAAGCTACAAGTAAAAACCTCCACTAAATACGAATAACAAAAAACAAAAATACGTAGCTAGATATTAATCCATGAACTCTTAGGAAGGGCGACGGGGAGGCGTCCAAGACAAACTTGATTCAAACAACTTTACAGGAAAGCAACCACAATAATAATAAATAAATAAATATAGGCAGTAAATAAATAAATATAGAAATAAGTTAATAAATTTGGGGTTATTTCCCAGGTATTACTGTACATACGACGATAGGCCCAAATGGCTTTGTTGCTTTGGTAATTTTGTTTTTAACATGTGAGTTCCAATTTAGTTTTTTTAACAAGAACAATACGTAGATATTTTACTTCGCTAAAATACTCAATAGGTGCTGTTAAGAGAAATCTGGTCTAAACTTAGATTACTTTTGCGGGTAAAAGGGACAGGAATAGCTTTACTGGAGTTGATTGAGAGATTATCTTTGACGCACCAGTCGTTAACTATCCTGAGAGCTGTTTGCATCGAGTTGCAGACGTCTTTAGCACCATTTTTTTTATGGTGATGACTAAGTTATCGGCATGGCGCATAGCCAATTTTATGGTAGCCAAGTTTACTGAGCTTGTCCAACAAGTCATCAATGACGAGTGACCACAGTAGGGGTGAGGGTATACCTGCTGAGACTGTGATCGAGGTCTCCCCAGAAGATGTGAAGATTTTTCGGTATTCGAGCATCGCTCTAATGCTTTGTTTAGTAGGATGGTCAATACCTTTCCTGGACATGAATTCGGAGATAGAATCATATACGGTATTATCGAAGGCACTCTCAATATCTAGAAAGGCACATAATGCGATCTCTTTAATCTGTTTTACAAGATTAAGAATTTAGTCTTAATAGCGATGAAAGTCATACCTTATTCAGGACTTAATCGGCGGTGTAAATTGGGCACCGTAGCGCAAGTGGTTACTGCGTCGGACTACTGAGCCAGCGGTCTTGGGTTCGAATCCCGCCGCAAACACCTAAAAGTTTTTCACAGTGCCCACCTCTTTCGAATGTCTGACAAGCATCAAAGAGTATCATTTGTCACGATTGAGCTTCTCAACTCGCCGTTCGGAGTCGGCAAAAAACTGTAGGTCCCTTCCATTCGTGCAAAAATATAGCACGCACACACAAATGGTTGCGAGAAGCAGGCCCAGGTTCACCTCGAGCTGTAGCGCCAACTAAGTAAGTAAATTGGGCCCTACATATGTAGGCTGTTTTATGTAGAGAGAATGTATTTCGTATTGAAATTTGTTTGGACGGTCTTGAATCGAGTCCAATAAATTCCTTTACTGATGAATGCTGTAGCCAGTGCTGCAGACATACATTCTGTCTTTTTAACCATGCCAGTCTCAGCCTTAGAGTGCCTCCCACCAACCTATTATGGACTTTTTCATTTTAAATAGTCTGACAGTTAAAGAAAACATCGGAAATAAACACTTGACATTTATTATCTGACAGTTTGTTGAATAAATTGACACCCAGGATAACGATTTAAAGACACCAGCTACAAGCACAAATTGAAAAATGTATTTGCATTACAAACAGATTGACTTTCTCATGTTCGGTATCCTTTTTCAAATCCGACTTCCATTAAAGCAGAGACAGCCACAAGAAAAACCCAAATAAAGTTAATCAGGGAAAAACAATTTACATATTCAAATTCCACTCTCAGTGGAACACGCCATCCGTGCTCATTTTCAATTGTTCCTTCCAGTGTGATCCTCTTTCGAATTATTGACTTAAACTCGATTAATCTTTTGGCAATGGGTAAACCCGAAGAAAAAAAAATCATTTAACTTTTAATTAGAAACTTCCGAGAAAGTTTGGTTTCTTAAATGTATTTTCCACGCTTTCCAACGTTTTGTCTCTTTGCAGATCCAATCAAGAACGAACCATGGACAAATTGGTTTCCGATGAATCGAATAGCCGTGGCCTGAGTCAATCACCACTGGATCAATTGAACGCAGACGGCCAGAGAAGGGATTCAACGACGACGGCGCTGAATCGGAGATTATCAAAAGGATGCAGAATTCAATCTAAGGATAATGATGCTGCCACTGCAGGAGAAGAAGAAGACATCGATAACTGTGGAATTGAAAACATGGCAACAACAATTGACTTTGACGATTTAACCGACAGCGGATTTGGCAAAGCAGAGGTAAGAAAGAGAAACGCAAAGGATTTAGTGTGGATATCCTCTTTAGTGGGTGATTATGGGGGTTGTGGGTCGGTTTGGTTTCGGTTTGTTTCCTTCCCGGATGCGGACGTAGTGCTGGCAAATTAACAGATTGTCAGATTATTTATAGTATTTGTGGTTATCGAATCGCGCAGAAGGGGGTTATTCGACGACCGTTGTGGCATATTTTAAGCTGACAACCATCACACCTAACGATATGCCTTAGCCAAAATATATATACTCGTATCTATTACGGGATATTAATGACCAGATGTGTGTGTGTCTTTTGCTAAATATATTCGCTGTGAAGGTCGAATTTATTAGCTAAAGTCTTATTTGGGGAGAATATCGATTAAAAATAAAAAAAGGGAAATGGATATTTTTGGTGGGAATTTTGTCTTAATCGATAGAAGGAAGCACTTTTTTGTTATTGAGATAGGAGAGATATTTAGATTTGAATTTTTGTTATCGATGGAATGCTAATTAAATGTTAATTTTTAAGGCCTGCTTTCAGGCGCACAGTGAAAGTCGGATTTTTACATTATGTATAATTTGTCTTTGTTACGGAGCAAACCAATTAATCTTCTTTTAGTCACGTGTATTTAAATATTCCAAAGGAAACTTGAAAATACATTCCCCGTAAAAACTACATAATATGTATATTCATCTTGCACGTTCTTCTTTTAGAGCTTGTGTAGCGTTTTAGAGCTCCCGCATACTACAGACTTTCAATCGACCGATAGTTTGGCGGTCTAAGTTCTAGATGTTTGGACGTATTTAACTATGAAACAGCTCGGTTCTCCATCGCCTCTTGTCTAAAAGTACGTGATATATTTAATAGTTCTTACTTACTTACTTAGGTGGCGCTACAGTCCGGAATGGACCAAGGCTCAACCGTTCCTTAGCTAACTGCCTCCAGTTACGCACTTCAGCGATTGTTTTCTGCAAAATCTGTTTACCGACTAGCAATAGCAAATCGTTCGAGAACAGTAGGCCAACTATTATCTAGTGTGCGCACTCACTATCAACCCGACTATTCAATCGGCCCAATGTGCGCATAAACCAGGTCAATCCGACCAAACTATCGACTGATAAAAAGTCTGTAGTATGCGGGAGCTCTTACGGTATGTTTGTGATCCAGTACTGCAGCTCGACAATCTTTATTTTTATTTCTTCAAGCCCTTAAGTAATCTGCAAAAAAATCAAAGATAACGCAAACGCTGACTCATATTTGCACCTACGATATAAAGCCATTGAAGCATCGTTCTAGAATTTCTAACACGCTCTTTGTTAGTTTTCCTCGGAATACAACAAAAAACCTCTTCTTTCACTGAATTACTATCAATTACAGAAAATCAAATCTCTTTCTTCCTTTGTAAGACCAAAAATCACTTAACTCTCACATTACTCCACTCACTTAATGTGGGGGTATTATTCCTTATTGAGTGGCTACATGTTCTACATCTTAACTTCATGGATACAGATACATGGGTATCATCTGCCTGTTGAATACCCATTTCGCATCGCCCACATTGCAATCGTCCTTAATTAATATAATTCCCCACTTCTAATTAAGTGACTTTCATTTAATCGCCTGACAGGTGTGCCACAAATACGAATATGTAGAAGTATTCCCCCACTGACGCATTTGTCCTTCGTTAATCCTCGACTACATGAACTGACCAATCCTTCAGATTGATAGCAATAAAATGATGAGCCATTTTCTGCCACTCAATTGATTTCTACACCCACCTCCCACCCATACGTCGTCGTTTATTATCAATGGGCTTACGAACTTGTTTCATTTTTCTCTCTTTCCTCAGGATCTATCGCCATCGGAAATTTCTAAATTGCCTCGTCTGCCCGGCGACGGTGCTCAAATGGATGATGATAGTGACGCCGTCCTAACACGGGAATCCTCCGTCGCCGCCGCCAGTCATAATAACCATCATCAACAGAAGCCGCTAAACAACCTGTTTCCCTACAATAACGGTCGTAAAAGCAATTGCAGGTCCCCGCAACGTGTGCAATCGGTTCGTATTGTCGAAAGTGAGTCCCAATTGACGAAAGCCTCAACTAGACGCACCCAGAGTTGTGGTATTTTCGAAGAAGACACTGGTGGAGGCGTCGGCAGTGGCGTTGACGAATCAACCGGTCGCGACTCTTACAATCATGGTGAGTGTGTCCTTTGAGATTATTCCAGAATACATTTTTATTTGGTTTTTTTCCGTAGAATCCTGCGAAGCCGGTGGGGTTCAACATCAACCCCGCCCGTTTAATAATGAAATTTATTCCGCGTTTAAGAGTGCAAACGTGGTCAAGGGTATCCTTTGTCCGTCACTGACGAATTCCTTCAAAAATAGCTCGTTGGAACGATCCTACCTTACGTACACCCACCGACAGCGACAGAAGTCCTTAATTATTGTGAATCTCGTTGACTTTATCCTGAAGGCTGTGCTGGCATTAATTTGGCTACTCAAGGAGGCCGAGTCGGGGAATGAAACGGTGAGTAGGTAAAACCATAAGCGGCTTCCACATCTACATGCGGAGCTATTACCCTTCACAGAATATCAATCTGGATGTGGCAATCACATGGTCCGTTTGCTGCATGGTTGCCAATATGGGTATCTGCTTCCTCGGCTATTGGAGGTGTTTTGCCAATAATTACCTCCACTGGGCGGCCGTTTGCACGTGGCTATTGTTCAATATTCAAGGTAATTAAAATTGATGTGTGCGTGTTTACAAGAGTACATAAAGGGGTGTGTTTGGTTGCATTTTTCTGTTTTATGCCATCGGTCAGCGGATGGGTAGAGACGATTCAATCACACACATGTGTGTTGTTTAAGAGGCGAAATCCTAACTTACTGGCGTCATATTAATCGTAAAGTAGGCGACGTGGACGTTTATCCTGGGTTAACGACTTAGAAATACCTATAATGGAATAACAGGGTGTAGGTATCTCTGGCAGGTGGAAAATTGTTATTCTGGGAATTCAGTGGGAGTTAGTTGATATGTCTAATTAATTAGTAGGCAGCTCATGTATGAAAAACTTCCAGCGAATTTTTACGAGCCGTTCGACGACTTGTGTGGATGTAGGTCAATGACTTGTGAGGTTAAAGGGATTTCAATCAAAGTTATTAATAGATAGGACTATAAAAGGAATAACAACACGCATACGCTTATTCGCTTAAGTATGGTTTCTAAGCATCTTGGATTTCTGATTAGGATGAGTGAATAATAAATAAATGGCGACCACTTCAGCATAACGAGCATTTCTCATAAACTGCCTCTCAAACTGCGCTGATTTTTTAACCGCGCCAATAAGTACGCACCATAAGTATACTTTTTTTTGTAGCAGATTAGAAATATTTTTTGAGGACAAATCTTCTCTTAGGTGCGTGCGAACTGGATTCTTCCTATCTAAAGTACTTATTTACCGTTATAAATGCCTGGCGCTTTTGTTCTAAACTCTTGTTTTTTTTAATGGTTTTAATGTCGAATATGTCCGACATATTCATAGCTGTGTAGCAAGCTAAATAAGGAATTCAGATATTCTGCTCCATCTACGAATTAAATTTACTCCTATTTAGATGACAGGCAGCAATGCGAAATAAGTAGCTAGAGACCGCTCTTTAGGGCTTCTTAATCTTGATTGCGGAGTCCCACAAGGATCCATTCTCGGCCCGTTGCTGTTTTCCCTTTATTTCAATGAATTGCCTGGAGTTATGAAGCACTGTTCAACTCACATGTATGCGGATGATGTTCAACTGTGTATAAACGCCCCTATTAGTGAAATCGACAATACGATACATCTTCTAAACGAAGAGCTTTCAAGGGTATACGCATGGTCACTGAGACATAATCTGCGTTTAAATTCAAACAAATCAAAAGTGCTTGCTGTATACTGAAGGGTACTTGACGTCTCAACTTTTCCACCAGTTCTTCTACAACAGTTCCCAATATAGTGGGTTGATTCCGCCAGAAACCATTGGCATAGTGTTTGCTAACACCCTTCCCCGGGGAGACCCATATAAGCACTGCTGTCGGTAAGGTTTATGGTGGATTACGTACTCTTTGGGCAACTCTTTATGTACCCAGGCAATGACAATAGGAAAAAACTGAATCAATATAGCTCGTTACATTTTCAAACTGGGAAAACGTCCAATCTCTCAAGGCAAATATATATGTCCTTTCGACAACCTCGTAAAGCTCAAATCGCTGTGTCTATTGAACGACAACCTGACTACTTGTATTTTTAAATACAATTCAACTAACCCAGATACTTTCGTTTTGCAATGGATTTTTTTGCTGAAAAAAAAATTTAATCTTTAAATCCCTTAAAAGAATTTTTTTCCTCATTCTTAAAACAATTCTTGGTTCAGGTTACTTGACTCTATGAATTCCCGTTGAACGCGATGTATTAAGAATTGTTTTCACGTTCAGTTGTTGTGACTCAACATACCATACGACTGGTATTGTCATGGAAAACAACTGCATACATTTTTAATTTTATGTTTCCTTCGTGACAACCAGCTGTCGTTCATTTAGATACCAAAAGTGAACGAAAAGTTTGAATGTTCTTCCGATGTTCACTATTCTGCATTGGTAACAATAACGAATATGGAACACTGAGTATGAGAATTTTTCCAATTATGTGTTTTAGTCAACTTTTTTCGTGTTTGATCTCATGTTTTTGCTAACGTCCCTACGTTACATTACATGCCTTCTATAATATCGTTTGTCGAACGCAGTATCGTTATTGGTACCTTAGGTCACTCAGCGGTAGATTGCCTTAATAAATTGACTATCGTCCTTTATATCGTTAAGTCTCTTCAGCTCTTTAGAAACTCAGCTATGTTAGGTTTGAGTTTCAACGTAAACAAAGATTGATATCAAAATGAGCGAATTATGTCGGTTTCTATCGAGGGAAAATTTATCGAAATATTTTTTAATCGAAATATCGAACAGTGCTACCAGAAAATGGTAAAATACAAAAGGCGTGTTTTTTTGGTAATCTATACAGCCTTAAAAAAGTATGTGTAAAAAAAAACTCTTCGGTGATTTGGTAGCACTATGCTAATTGGCATTTGACATTTAAACATGTTTTTTTTTTTTGAAAAAAAGGCGGGATACCCTATTTAATGATTTGATAAGGGCATAAGACCCGATAGCTATCTGGATTTCGTTATTCTATATAGGCTTAGTTGTTAGTGTATTTAACATGAAAAATATTTTCTAAGGCTATATAGATTACGAAGAAAACACGCTTAATATTATTTATAATCATTTTAATTTTTCCGTTGGGTACTTCTTATGTAAAACCCATTCGACACCTTACGAAATTCCATTTAACGAGAGCATCTATTGAGTATAGGTACAGTAATTATTTCACAAAAACAAAACTTTTATTTCCATGTTTTTTTCTATACACAATAAGTACTAAAACTCGTGTATATTCTTATTTCCCCATAGGTTTCGTTGGACAGGGCTTGGGCTTTTCCGACCGTGAGTATCTAGTCTGGTACATCCTCTTTGTGATATTTGTCCCCTATGCAATGTTGCCATTGCCACTAAAATGGTGTGTTGTTGGTGGCACAATATCGGCTAGCTGTCACTTAGCCGTTATAACTATAATTAAATTCCAAAAGGAAACCGTAAGTATTAAGTTAATTCTCCTTTAACACCGTTAACGATGATGACATCCGCATGCACTTATATTTATTAGCCGCGATTTGTTTTCTTTTTTCTTTCTCTCTTTTATTATATGCGCTTTGGTGTCCTTATTCGTGTGTATGTGTGTGTGTAATAGTACACACCGTGTATTTTATACCAAATAGTTGCCAACTTTATCCTATATACGGCTATTAATGTGGCCGGCATGTACACGAAGTACTTAACAGATCGAGGACAGCGACTGGCCTTCATCGAAACGCACAAAGCAATGGAGCATAAAAAGGAATCAGAGAGGGAGCTCCAAAGGACACAAAAACTATTGGACTCAAGTGAGTATGATGGGGTCAAGTCCTTTTATTACAGAAGATGGGGATTATAAAACGAGAAAAATAAATAAAACAATGACTTAGGAACTTTATTTTTGGATTATGGATTAAAAGTTATCCACTCGAGGGATGTATTACATGGCATTTGAGCATCCTTTTGCAATAAGCTTTATGTTAATTAAGGACATTATCATTTATAAGTTAAGTAAAGCCATTTAAACGACTTACGGATATTTTCATCTACAAGTACATTTTACGCTGATTACATGACTCTTTTTTTCGTTCGTTTCGTCGTTCGTCTTTTTGACAGGTACGTACGATAGTGATTACTCGGTTCCTAATAACTGGCGGATACGTGCATACGTGATTCTGATGTTTATTGAATTTCACATTATATTAAGGAAAGGAATAGTAAAATTTCAGGTGGAATCAATCTAAAATTACTTATTATGGAAGATAATAACTGCAAATGTAAAATGTCTCTAAATTTAGCTCCAAAATCAACTTTAAAATTCACCATTTAAATTTCTTGCTTTGTTTTGGTCAAACGAGAAATGTCAAAGAACGACCGGAAAAACTGTAGAATTTTCATTCCTGCTTTCATTACCTCATCCCCCTCTCGTTTCTATGATCCTCACCCTATCTGTCAAAATGACGAAAGACGAAACGAACGAAAAAAGAGTCGTGTAATCAGCGTCTGTGTACGTTGAATTCGAAGGGAATACGTTTCCTTTTTAATTATTTAATTAAGAATTGAACTGTTAAACAGTGACCATAAACTTAAATTTGTCACTTTAATTAAATGTGTCAAATCAAAGTTAAGTCCAAGAAGCTCCAAGTGTGACAAAAACTCCATTTTGTTAATTTATTTGTCACTATTTTATCAAACCAAAATTTTGCTTGATGTACGTTATTCCAAATACTCACCTCTGTGATCAATTCTGACCGGAATGAAACCGCAAAACCGAATTCAAACAGAACGGACAAATGATGTACTGGAATTCGCAAGAAACTAAACAAATTCGAATTGGCGGGAAAACTTTCAAATGTAATTCGAAATCAGGTGTTGTATGCTTACAGCTGTTAATCAAATCAAATTTTGTTTTGTGAAAATGAGTTTCACTTTAAATAAAAAAATAAATAAATATAAGGCGTCAGCAGTCCTATGAACCAAGCCTAGCTTCTCGCAGCCATTTGTGTGTGCGTATTATTTTTTCCCACGAAATGGAAGGGACCCACAGTTTTTTGCCGAATCCGAACGGCGAGCTGAGAAGCTTCCCATGACAAATGATACTCTTTGATTGCCTGTCAGACATTCGATAGAGGTGGCACCGTGAAAAACTTCTATGCGTTTTTGCTGGGATTAAACCCGGGCAGCATGCGTAGTAGTCCAACGCACTAACCACCACGGCCACGGTGAGCCTATCACTTTAAATAAAGCATGTTTTAAAATTGTTTAAGACCGTCGATATCCACTGCTTTGCTGTTTTGGGAAAACCCCTTGCCAGATTAGCATAGTGCACCATAAATTCCACCATCACTTGAATTTGATTTGTTTTTGTATGTTTTCCCCTAAATTAGTAATTTCAATTCCGACCGTTTCAGAGCACACCCCTGATTTCAGTCGAATTCGAATTCGTAAAAATTCGAAAATCATCATACCGAAACTGTGAAAACGATACGGATTAGATTTTGACCGAAATTGATCACAGTGGTGTGAATGTTTAGAATTTGCTGCAAAATCACTTCCAAGGCCTGTTTTTTTCTAAATTCATTTTAACGGGACACAAGTAAGAGCCCTCCTGCCTTACAATAAGTTTTCAGGTTATGTTTATAAATTTATTCCTAAAATGATAAATGTGATTATTTAAGGTTGCAAACAAAGTATACATTTGAACATTTTTTAGTACAAATTTGATAAATATGGTGATAGAATTAAATTTTCCAAAATTTCTTCGTTGGTATGAACGATGTTTAGAATTTGCCAAATTTAATTTGCTAAAACCGTTATTTCTAGATAAGTTAAATCGATAAATAGTTACAGAATCTATACTCTGTCCCAACCTAATTGTCAGTACAGGCCTTATGAGGGAGCCTTTTTTTAAACACTAGTGCCTGTACATGTCTTCACGGCACTCAATTTAAAATATTGCCACTGAAATAAAAACCAAACCACTGGCTTACACTGATTTTGTTTTTATAATTTTCCTCAAATTCGCATACATTCCATCATGATCAGTCTGCCACACTGTAGATGGCACAATGATTGTGTGCACGGTTGCCAGGTTGGGCTATTTGTCGCCAGTTGGGTTACAAACAATTCTTTCCGGTGACCCAAAACTCAAGATTTTGATTTGTCATCATAATGAGCTTTGTAAAATAAAAAGATTTTTTCTTCTTTTTCACTTATGGAATATATAGAATATTATTTCAAAGCATATGAGTCTGCCGCTGTGCAAATTCACGAAAATATTAAGGACAGAGTTTAATAAACTTCAGGTAATTAACTAGCAGCAATATTTAAATGAGGAACAATTTATTGGTACAACAGTTTTTTGGTCATTTGTGAATCAATATAAAAATGCTCTAAATGACTTTATGCTTGCAAACATTTTAAAATTTGCTTTTAAATGTTAATGTACCTAATCCATACGGTAAAGGGAGTATTCTCGGAAATGAATTTTGTAAAAACAAAGCTCAGGAATAAAATACATTTAAAAACTTTGGAAGCAATATTACGTATAAGAACTCCAGTGCAATTGACTGGAAAGTGCTGTAAGGAGTTTCTGGTAACTAAGAAAATGTTATAATTTTTTAACAATGTATCGAAACTTCAAAACCAAATTGAAAATATAGAAGGAGAAATCTTTGCAAAAGAATTTTTAGAGGCTGCAAATTTTGAATTTTTTTGTATTAAATTATTTATTTTATTATTATTATTTCAATGAAGTCCAATTTTTGTATTTTTGAGTTAGTCTAGTATTTTTGTTACAATCATTTTCCAAAAAAAAACTTTAAAAAACGTTTATGTGTGTTTTAAGTCGTATTTGATATTGACATTTAAATTTGCTAGGCAATTTTTGGGCTACTAGTGGTTGGAAAAACCGGCGATTTTTGGGCTACTACTTATTGGTAAATCGACTACTTTGTCTTTAGAATACCTGGCAACCGTGATTATGTGTGTGGCCGCCATCAACCCTCGTTGGTGTGTATGGAAAATATGAACACCAAAACAGTGTTACCATTATGAAGTTAAAGCAATTCGTTATTTCCTTTTCTGTGGTTTTTGTCGAACAGCTTTGGGATTTTGTGCTTTGCGAACCAATAAATAATTTGGAGTATTTAGGGGTTTTGCCGTTATGTTTTTTTTGTCCATTTTCTTGTTTTTCTGGTGAAACAGTTAAAATGCAGTTAAACTATTTCTCGCTTTTTGTGCTTTATAATTAAGGTTTAATTGCGCGAGATGAATGTTGGGTGTGGAAACGAATAGTGAGTATATCTTTTAGTTTTTATTGCTCTCCGATTCGCGGCGATTTTTCATGCATACTACGGTAACCCAATCAGAGCTTAAAAGAGGGACAGGTTATTGCGACCAGACTGAGAGGCAAACGTCCTATCTTCCCAGTACTGACAATTCGGTTGGAACAGAGCTACCAAATGATGTTTTGAAGGAAAAGGTACATTATGTATATTTGTTACATAAAACATGTAACGACTTCCAAAACTTAACGTCATCATTTGGCTGTTATTTCTAGCATTAGTCTGTTCATCAGTAGATGTGCTGTACGATCATTTGTATATTTGCTCTATATTGACATTTATTGAAATGGTAAGAAATAGTTCAAATTCAGTATTTTAGTTGACTGAGAATCCAGTTCCTCGAAAAGAAAAGTTGTCTATTGTGAATTATTAACTCACAGGACAACAGGACGCTTTATTCGTTTCCTTTAACATTGTCACTAGTCATAAATGGTCATACAAGTGTCATTCCCAATCGAATCTCTCACTCTCCTCTGTGGAATGATTACCTCATAAAAATGTCATAAAATTAATGGGTACAACGACAACCAACGTCCAGTGTTTCAATTAAACGTGTTTTAAATACCTATATTACGAAATTTAGTATAGAGTATGTTGAGAAACGACATTTTGATGTCACCCGTATCTACAATTTTTATTACAAATCGTCGATTCTTTTTTCTTCGTCTACTGGGTGTGTCCTTTTTACGATGAGACATCTTTCCACCGTTGAGAAACCGTAACATTTTCCGATAAATAAAAATTATGGCGCCTCGCTGTAACCTCTTAAAGGATACCATTAAACCATTTCATTGCATGTAATCAGCTTTAAATTTTTGTTTTATAGAAAACAATGTGACACCTCTTAAACTCGAGGAATACGAATTCGAATACCCCCCTATTGGAATTCAAAACTTGTCGCGTCGTGGTCATAAATTCAATTTCAATCGATTTAATATTCAGCGGAGAAATAATTCAGCACAAAGGAGCTCTGCTAACGAAGTGGTGGCAAAAACAAAACAAATAAAAAAATAATAATTTCACCCCAAGGATCTGGCCTCACTTTCGATTCGACTAATTTATTTTTTCTCCTCCCCTTGTCTGTGTAGTTCTACCGATGGTTGTTAATAACGAAATCCGCCAAGAAATGTACAAAGGGACCGATCCAAATGTGGAAACACAGTTCAACAAGTTGTACGTGTATCCAATGGATAATGTGAGCATCCTTTTCGCGGATATAAAGGTATGTACACATCGTATACATCGTCACGTTATTTTGGCCGAAAGCCATAAAATTAGCAATTTAAATGCGCGATTCTCTTGCGGGTACGAGTATTCGCGTCCTTTGTACTATTTGCACACTTTATCTGTTTCTTTTCTCGATTAATTTGGACACATTTTTACTTTTACTTTTTGTTTTATTTTTGTATCCTGCAGGGATTCACAGAGTTGGCCAGTAAAACCTCAGCCCAGCAATTGGTGAAAATTCTGAATGACTTGTTTGCACGTTTCGACAGAATCGCTGAGGTTTGCCTCGTATTTCGCCCATTGTCCTGGGAGATTGTGGATTTGGTAAATATATGTTTTTTACTTTTCAGGATAATCACTGCCTGAGGATAAAGCTACTCGGTGACTGCTATTATTGCGTATCCATGTTTGAGAGTCATAATTGGAAGACACGTCCGGATCATGCTGTTTGCAGTGTAGAGACTGGGCTGCATATGATAAAGGCAATTAAGGATGTTAGATTGCATACCCACGTAAGTGTTGAGTTATTGTCATGCAGGACTTTTATGATTTTTTCTTGTCTACGCTGAGAAATGGATGTGAATTTATGGTGAAAAGTTGTAACGAGAGTGTGTGGGACGGTGTGTGGCACGTACGTAGGATTGTTGTGTCGCATCAGTCGGGTCCTGATGAAAAAGATTTATCAGGATTTTTTTTTGTACCACGCCTTGGCTAATAGGATTTCCAGAGGATGGAAGATAAAAAAAAAATAACAGCACAAAACTTTTCACAAACTCTAATTTGGCGGTGTGATGAGAGTGTCTGGTGAAAAAGTTCGTCCTTTTGAATAGAATTGAGTTTCAATTTTGTTTGTATCCAATATGATAAGTGTTCGAAGGTTAGAGAAAATGGTTATGGTTTGCCTGTAAAACAGAGGCTTACCTTGTTGTCAGCGACGGCAGAATGGAATTAAATTGTTTGAATTCTTTTCCCACACAAACTTGATTGAAAGCAGACTACAAGGAGAAGGGAACCGCAATTCTGCTGCTAAACAATGACAACGTAAGGACTTTTATTTATAAATAAATACACATGTCTATATTTCTGATGTGATTATGCGAATTTGATAAAAAGTTGAGGAAACATGTTCGTTTTTCTTTACTTGAGTGAGGTTAATCTGAATAAATACGCATATGCTTGTATGAAGGTACGAGTACATGGGTTGTAATTGAGGATAAGTCGAAAGGAATATGTATGATTAACCTTTGTAAGCTGTATTAACATTAAACGGTTGAAATGATGGCATTTAGGCAAAGCGTTATATGGATGTGGATCAAACTAAGGAAAGACGTTTTTTTGGTGCTTTAAGTATAGGACTGTAATCACGTTATACGACATTGCCTGCGGTTGGATGCTGAGTTGTAGATCCTTTGCTGTAATTTGGTGTTTACCCAAGCACTTGAATCTTTTCTGGGCTAGTGCCACACAATCAACCAGTATGTGTTCTGGAGTTTTACTGGACCCACTGTCAAATCTACATGAGTCTTCATCTAATAGACCTAGATTCCTGAGATGTCCTTTCAGCTAATAATGCTCCGTAAGGAACGCAGTCAGGATTCGGAGATTGTGTTTGTCAAGGCTGATGTAAGCTTTACATCACTTCAAGTTATTATTACCCTAAAGTTTATTCGCCTGTCTTAGGCCCTAAGTTTCTGTCCAGAACTTAGTCCTTTTTGCCATCTCCAGTGATCGGAGCTCATCCTTTATGGTGTGTTCCCCTATGCCACAGAAGAGCTCAGGACCTACGAAAGATGTGGCGGCTCCTTCTCTGGCAAGCCTCTTCATTTCCTTCTATCCCCAGGTGTCCTGGCACCCAGTAGATGGTGACGTTGTTTCGTTCACCGAGTCTATTTGGTTTATCAAGGCATTCCGAGACGATTTTTGATTTAATGATCTGCTTTCATAGCTGCTTGGCTGTCTGACATTATTGCTATGTCGCGTCTGCTGTAGTGTTTATCAAGATTAAGTTGGGCACATTTGTCGATAGCACAGATTTCAGCTGAAAAATGCTGATGTTGCGGCCTATGGGTTCGGATAGTTTAGTTTCGGGCCCAAACATTGCTGCCCCCGTTCCTTCCTCAGTTGTTGAACCATCCGTGTACCATTTTCTCGTATGAGGACTCAGCCTGTAGATTCTAGAGTCATTGCTTCAGTGCTTCTTGTTACGGAGTTTAATGGCGAAGTTCTCTGACCAGTTAAATGTTCTGATGCCATCGTCCCTAGGTAATGCCAGAAGGGGAAGCTTATTGGTCATATTAGCGTAATCCTTATGGCTAATGCATTTTCCTCTTTCTATTCCTTCTTTGGCCATTCTTAGAAACGTCCGATTTGCGGTTTCATTCACTACCAGGTGCAATGGAGTAAGCTCCAATAACACCTCCAGTGCGGCAGTTGGACAGGTTCTCATTGCACCCGTCATACACATACACATGCTAGTCTCTGCACTTTATTTCGTGTACCAACTTGCCAGGCGAGGGTCCGTCCCTAACAGCTCACTAGCGGAAAATGTTCATATTCCTATAGGTGCTGTTAAGGGCAATATACTTTCACACTTCTTAAAACTAGCCGGATCCAGGCTGATCATTCTAATTAACTGTGTCATATCCAGAAAGATATGGCCAAGTTACAACACGTCTAAATAAAACGAGCTGCTGCAAAAAACTATCGTAGACATCACTAAAGTAGTTGCAGTTAGTACAGGGCACTAGCAAATAGAGGACCATGCAGCCAAACTAGCGATACCTCACAACTGTTTCTGTCGTAACTGCAAACATGAAAATGAAAGAGTCGCTTATTCACTTTCTGTGCAAATGTCCAGCTCTAGCGAGAGCCAGGCAGCGCATACTAGAAAAACTCTTCTTTGACGACCTTAAAGAGATATCCGGGAAAAGAATTGGTGAACTTAACTCCACAGGGTGGATATAAATATCTCAACTTTACATCCGAATAAACGGATCACCTGAGGTTGTGGTATCAAAACGGCACCCTCTACGCGCTATTTGGGTTTCTTCCATCGAATCCACCACTTCTAACTCCCTATGTAAACGAAAAGGTGACCAAAGGAAGCGCTTTATAAGAATATTTTCCGTCAACGGAAGATTTCCGCTAACGTCAAATGTTCGCCATGGTAGATTTCTCTGTATTGCTAAATCCTGAACCGGATATGTCTCCATTACAAGCCGTGTTTCTTGCTAAAAAGGCCAAAATTTAGGTCGACTTGGAACAGCCTAAAAATCAAAATGTATCTAAAGCTAGCAAGTAGCAAACCGTGCTGGAACTCAAACGTGTGATACGAATTCATTGCGTCGGAAATTTAATAGAAAATGGCGCCCAACTGAATTTTAGTTCAATCAACACTTGAGCTATAGAACTTCCCTTCTGCGGGTAGTATTCCAATTTTTATCGATTCTGAGGGTGTATTTATCTTCTGCAGGTATTTTGTAATACAACAAAATCAGGGAGCTTGCAATTACGCTGTAGATGTGGTATAGCCCTATTGTACACTCACCTGCGGTATCCAAATGGACTCCCATATATTTGCTTCCCTCCCTTATTAATAGCATATCATTATGCAGCCTCCCATGAATCCTGGCGCGCGCGTCGATCGATAAATCTCAATCACCATAAATTGCATTTTCTCCCATTTCCACAGAGTTGCTCATTCTGTTCTGTCCTCTTCTATTTCACATTACCAACATTACTCATTTCAGGTCGATCTGGATATGAGAATCGGAATTCACAGCGGTTCTGTGATGTGCGGAGTCCTAGGCAATAAAAAATGGCACTTTGATGTATGGTCCAACGATGTTATCATTGCAAATCACATGGAATCTGGTGGTGTACCTGGGTAAGTAGCAGCACACTCGTTTGTCAATTGGACACTGATTTTAATTTTTATTTTTTCCTGTTCTCCTTTTTATCGATAGTCGAGTGCACATATCTGAGGCAACTCTTAAGTGTCTGAACGATGCATATGAAGTGGAGCCAGGGAATGGCGGTACCAGAGACAATCACCTGAAGCAGTTGAATATCACCACATATCTAATCAAGAGAACCGAACCCTTAAGGTGAATTTTTCGACAGATCCTTAAATTTGTTGATGACCTTAAATATTTTTTATTCTTTTTCCATAGACCACGTCGTAGATTTGGCAACCGCCGCAGTAGTAACCTAATAAAAAAGTCTCCATCGTCGGAGAGACCTCTGGGGAATAACAACTTACTGGAAATTGACGTTGAAGCAAATGGCGACAATCCCGTTGTACTTGCCAATGGGAAAACTCCGGCTATAACAGACATCGATTTCGATATCCGGACAGCCGGTAAAGTCATCGATCCAAATCAGGCTGTTGACGATAAATCGGATACGAAGAACGTTATAACAGAAGACGAACCAACCACAGAGTGGACACCAGAAATACCTTTCAAAAATGTAAATACCCTCTTCGGCACTAAAGCACACAGACGTACATATGTACAATCTCTCCACATCCTATTTGTCCTTTTCCTTTGTACCCAAAACTCTCGGCTTTTGTCTGCCAATTTGTTTGGGATTAGTTTTATGACCGAAAAGAAAAAAAATAACGAAGAATCCCAACTTTTGGCCACAAATGATTTTTTTTGTGTTCCTAACAAGAAAAGGAAGTGGGAGAAGAACCTTTAGTCACCCTTCTCCTTTTTTTGCTAGCTTGTGTGTGTGTGACTGACCGCTTTCCATGTGATGCGTTGTCGTTGTTTAAATTTAATTATTTCCAGCTAAACGAACCGGAAGAAGGACTTAATCGGACCGATTCAGTGCTGTGCGATGTCAAACAAGATCATCGTGTGTCCATAACTGCAATGGCTGAAGAGGTACGTTTACGCACGCATTGATGGTTTTTTTATATTAACATTTACATATAAATGCGGAAGGATATGGCAACAACAACGGCCAAGGCTTATAACCGAATTGACGCTGCTGTGGCCAATCTTCCTTAATGGATTTAGGTCAATGCAAATGACGGCTCATGATTGCGCCTTTGTGTGCTTTTGGAATGCGGGAATTTTTTCGTTTTTGTTTTTGGGTATCCAATGAACGATGGGTAAATAGCAAGAAACAAACACAGACAGGCAGAGAGGATGTGGTATTTTATTTGGTGTTTTAGGGTGAAACTGGAGCACACAGATGACGTTAGTAGTGGGTATTTAATTTACTATTTACTTTCGTTTTATTAGGTTTAGTATGATATTTTGATACGCTGAACAGTGATATTGACTTACTGGCCGATTGTATGGGTCGTCATCGGTCGAGTTTAGTAATTCTTTTGTGTTTATCAGGGAGTTTGGGATTGGAATTTTGAGATGTCACAGGTTATTAAAGAAACGTAATCTTAGATGCAGATAAATTAATTCATTGATGGTAATCCGTTGAGGAAATATCAGGAGAGTACCGTGGATGCGGAAGAATTTCAAAACCCAACTGCAACAGTTGTTTGCATCATCACTTGTGAGGAATGGGGTCTAGCATTGTCATGCATATTATCGGACCATGATTATTCGCCAATGCAGGTTGCTTTTCAGTCGATTTTGCTTGCACTATGTCGATTTCCTCACAATATTTGGCTGCATTTATCGATTCCCGTGGTTGGAGAAATGAAAAGTGGGTTGGTCCTTGCGATGTTCACCAAATTGTCACCATAACCCTGTCTGGGTGAAGACCTAGTTTGGGGGTGTGTTTTGGTTTTTCTTCTGCATCCAACAACTGCCCGGATCTTTACAAAATCTACTTTTCATCACACGTGATTATACGGTCAAAAACGGTTCATTTTGATGCCTTAAGCTCAGTGATGCACAGATTTCTAAGCGGCGTAGTTTTGTGCCTTGTTCAATTCATGAGGCACCCACTTGTCGAGTTTTTTCACTGTTCCTATAAGAGATAGGTGTCGATTTATTGTCGTGGCAGTTACCCCCATGTTCTGTGGAATGTCCTGTACCATTTTTGTTGGGTCTGATTCTACAGTTGCTTTAAAAATATTGTCGTAAATTGCCGAGTCTTGCTTTCCATATCATTCATTTTCAAGGCTTAGATCTACCGAACGGAACTTAGCAAATCAACGTCGAATGTTGCGTTCGTTTACCGCTGCATCCATAAATGCATCATTACTGTTTTTCGCTGCCATTAAATTCGTAAAGGAAGAGAGTCCAAATTTGAACGTCAACAGCATGGTAAACAATTCCTGAAAAAAAATAACGGCACTTGTAACGAACCCTAAAATTCTCAAACGTCAAGCACCCGTACCACTTATTTTATCAAAAAAGAAAATTTAACGTTCTGGCATAGATGTTCACTCAAGAACTTCTTATTCTTATTCTTCTTAAATCGGACATTTCATGAGGTACAACCCAATATTTAGGAACACATCCCGTAGTGTGTAACATTGGCAGCATCGGTTCATTTAGATCGGCCATTATAAAAAATAGAACTTCCGGCATTTTAGGAAGCCATTCTGTTTCTGAGCGATCACGTGGATGACACGTGTAGATATAAATAATTTTTATTTTTTCATCGTCAGTTAAAAAAAGTGTAATTGGTTAGAATCTTTACTATTCCGGTGGTGCATAACCTAGCTTGAGAATATTGCTGATCAGGTAGTTCGTGTGGAAAATAAATATTCCTTTGAGTGCCTTAAACAATTCTCCAGCAAATGGCTCTTGTATTCTTTCAGAATTGTAGTTAGGGTTTGACCTAGTAACTCTTCCTTATGTGTCCCTAAAGGAAAATTCGTTTTATTCGTCGTACTGGAATTTCGACAACTTTGACTTCCATTTTTAGTGGCCATTCGACAAATTTCTGTCTTCTTCCAATTCAGAAATTTGTTTACTGACATTTTAGTTATTGTTGGCATCCGCGAAGTCTTGGATATCCCCTGGGTAGGATCGTTTGTTGGACTCCGCATCAATGTGGTAGATAAACTATCGTTGACCTCCGCAGTCGCAAGTGGGAGAGTTAGAGCTTCCCCATCGGAACAGCGAGTCTGCGCATCTTTCGTTGCCAGATCGGATTCTGTTGAGTTTTTTCGAGTTTTCTTTAAATAATTAAAAAAGACCTCGTACATTTTAGCTCAAAATTTAAGTCACAAAAACTCTGGTGATATACAGACAGACGGGCGGACATGGCTCAATCGATTCTGCTAGTGGTGCTGATCATTTATTTAAGGAAGCATAACCAAACTTGTCTCGTTGTCTCGTGTGTTGTGACGCGCCATAGCGCCATAGAGTGCTGTGACGTAAATCGAAAAACGAGGGATGGCGGCACGACACATCACACAGCGACACATCGCATGAGACAAGTGTGGTTCTAGCTTTTTGGTTGGGTTCCGAGACTTATAAGTCACATTTCTGATGACGTGACAGGAGCATAGCAATATCGTCGTGAATAAGCAATTCAATGCACGCCAGCACTTTAGACTATTCCATCAAAGTGTGTTTAATCGGCGCAGGTGGAGTGGGACAATGTTGCTCAATACAGGAAGTCAGAATACAGAATACAGCCTCATAGTGTTGTTGAGTTGGCTGTCAACCTTGCACGTATAGGAACTGTTTAACCACACTGGAGCGCACTATTCCGCAGTGGAGTACACTAGCTAGCGCCGCAGAACAAAGCGTTGATACACTTGAACCCCAGTTTAATCCAGTGAGTTTTTGGATGATATTGTTGCGAGTTTATAGTTTTCCTGCGACATTTGTTAGGTTTTGTTTATATGTGAGCGATCTCTCTAATGGTATATACCTAGGTACTTCGGGCTTTGGGTATGCTTAAGCGAGGTGTTGTTAAGCCAGACATACAATGTAACTGACATTAAACTTAACGAATGCTGTTACTCAATCATGCATTGTTTCGATAGGTTCTACTTGACAGTAGATTCTTTCTTGCGATTAAGAACAGGGCTCTTTTCAGTTGTCAAGAATGCAGGTTTCCTTTTCTGTTTTCATGACCTCAGCTTGGTAGTCTGAATAGTAAATAAGGAAATACATATTTTTCAAAGCAATCAAAATGGCTGCACAAAAGGTTGTATAATCACTATGAAAGAGACAGAGATAACTCAGTACACAAAGTGTATTACAGGCTTTTTCGTGATGGAAAAGTTATCAGCTAATATTTTTTGTATATTCTTTATAAATCTTAAAACACATTAACAAAACCTTTCCACAGATTGACGATTTCATCGACCAAAACATTCAAATTAATTCAAATAAGGAAATTCGTCGCGAATATCTCAACGGATGGACGCTTAAGTTTAAAGAGAAAACCCAGGAAATTAAATTTTGTCAATTACGCGAGGATATGTTCCGGTAGAGTTTCAAAAAATAAATAAATAAATATTTATGTACTTGTATTCATGCAACGTTTCAATTAATTAAAAGCAAATATTATTCTTCATTTTCGCTTCTGTACACAGGTCGAATATGCTGTGTGTTTTTGTGATATGGATATTCATTGTTCTGTGCCAAACAATTGTGATACCAAAGTGTACAAAACTACTAATTTGCCTGGCAGTTGGAACCATTGTCCTTACCGCAGGCTGTGTCCTCGTTATGGCTGAGGAGTTTTCTGGTGAGTTATTTTTTATTTTCTCAATCAAAATGTAAAAATGTAAAATGAGTAAATACAGGTCTTCCGACATTTTTAAAACGCAATTCGGCCAAACTCGTCCATCAGCGGCAGCGTCGAACCCTTTTTATCTGTTCGGTGATTGTCCTTATGTCCGTCCTGAGTTCCGTCGGTCTCATACTTTGCCCGTCCTCTACATTTCTCGACGTCGACGGACAGCTCCTTGTATTGGAAAAACCTACCACTGAGAGTAGCATCAACGTGAATGTCTACCTTTCGGCAACAATCCATCACAACATTACCATAAACAATCCACAACAGTCGGGAGTCAACTATGCAATAGTTGACACTGTTATCACAGATAACTTCACAGCGAATTCCTCTACTGACACTAGCGGCCGTAAACTTATCCCCTTCGTAGTGCCAAACAACGTCATTCCAAGCTCTCCTAAAGACGCCGACATGAACGTTACTAAAACGGCCACACTGCCATTAAAACTTCTCGAGAATAATCCACTCGAGACATTGGAATCCTCGGATCGCGCCTTTGTCCTGCAGACAAAGGCTTCGTCCGAATCAACGACCACCAGTAAGCCAGTCATTGACGAGTTCCCAGATTGCGCACATCCTGAATATATTGTTTTCACCTGGATCCTGTGCCTAATCGCCCTTGCCACCGCACTGAAGCTTTACTACCTGGTGAAGACCATGATGGCAGTGGTCATGGTGACATGCTACACGACACTCATCATGGTGGTATTTCCGAACATCTTTGCCACCGAGAATGAGGTTATGGTGCAATCAAGTGCTGCCGGAATGCCACTCTCCGTACAGATGCTGATACTGCTTGCGGTATTTCTAGTGATGGTGACATATCATGCACGTTTGGTTGAGGTAAGGCTGTCATTTCTACTGCTTCGTCAAGCGCTCATGTTATGTCATTTTTAGGTCACATCCCGGTTGGATTTCATTTGGAAGGAACAGGCTGAAAAGGAGCTCTCAAATATGAAATCCAATCGTTTCCTCAATGACACGTTGATAAAGGTCAGTTTTTGTTGCCATTTGCAATTGAATGCGGGTATTATCTGTCACTCTGATATATTTCCTTCTCTTTTTATAGAATATTCTGCCAGATCACGTGGCCGCGTATTACTTGTCTGATGAACGAACCGATGAACTCTATTCGAACATGCATAGTTTGTGTGGCGTAATGTTTGCATCGATACCGAATTTTCAAGATTTCTACTCGGAGGACATTGACAATGGCAAGGCGTGCATACGCATACTAAATGAGATTATATGTAAGTGTAAATATAGAAAGTACAGACATATGTATTTATGTCATCCGTGGATGATAATAAATATTTGATTGAATGCGTTGCATGTGCGGCAAAATATAACTGATGATGTAATTAGCGAAGATTGTATGTATGTAAGTTTTTCTTCGATTTGATTGATGGCTATTGGACAGTTGTCATTTCTTACAAGCTGTCATTGATGGGCCCCATTTAACCTTTGGACCAAAACGTGGGAGTACAAAGCATTTAACCGTTAAGTTTATTTTTGGATTGCAATGAGTTTTTTTCTTTTACTCATGCATTAATATAATTTAACTGTCATATGAGTGGTCTCTTTTGACATTTAGTTATCTATCTGTCAAGAGGTTTTTGTTACAAAATATCACAAAGCCAAGTTTTTGGTTTAAAATCGTCGAGTAGTGTATGATCATGATAGATTTATATTGTTTCTCATTATTTAACAGTTTATTCTCTTTTGAGACATATTTTAACTTTTGTCATATTTGACAGTTCATTGTAACATTAAAAAGTATTAGAAGGCAAAACAGAAATCTTAAATGGCAGTTCTTCTTTTTTTTCATGAGTTTAAAAGCAATTGTTTTGTGATACCATGGTAGCCACTGAAAGGTTAATAATATTTACGGAGTCATTCGTAGGCTGTCACTTTATTGGAAATTAAAAGGCATCTGAAAGCCTTGACATTTTAATTTCCGCTTGAATTGTATAGAAAGTTGAAAGTATTGAAAGTTGACAGCTTGACATTTTTAATTCAGTTACGAGAAAATGGAACCGTTTTTTTTTTCTTAATTAAGAAAACACCTTGGAACTTTGGCTCTGGCTACATTTTTAAAAATCAACAGCTCCATGAGGCTGTCAGCTCTCATAACTTAGTGTCTGTCTAGACAGTAATTACGATATGGCAATGCCATTTATGACACCAACATATTGGGGTTACTTGTGGAGAGAATACAAAGAATATAAATACTCATCAAGGAAGTAGGGATGCATCTGATTTTTAATTTCTTGAAATGTCTGTAGCTCTGTTTATGGTTGCTAGCAAGTTCTTTGAGAAGTTCAGTTTGCCTTCAAAATGACGTAGCTAAGTATGTATCACATTTTGAATTGGGTACGAAAGTTGACAGATAACGATGCCAAGCTTAAATCTTAAGAATTGTAGTACTCCTATTCGAATCTATTTGATTTCGATTAAATTTCAGGTGATTTCGATGCACTACTCGAAGAACCACGCTTTGCATCGATTGAAAAGATAAAAACCGTTGGTGCCACATATATGGCAGCTTCAGGGCTTAACTCAAAGCATCTAACCGAACGTGGTGAAACATCTGAAGATAGCGTCTGTGATTTAGTAGAATTTGCCATGGCTATGAGACAGAAGCTGGAGGAGATAAATAAAGAAGCATTTAATAACTTTCAATTGAGAGTGGGTATGTTTCTGAACATACAAGCCATAAAAAGGATGTTTCTTTAATTTTATCTGTATTTGTAGGAATCTCCAGCGGCCCACTGGTCAGTGGGGTCATTGGCGCTCGCAAGCCCGTCTACGATATATGGGGAAACACTGTCAATGTTGCTTCACGCATGGATTCCACCGGGATAATCTGGAAGATCCAAGTGCCCTCAACAACGGCAGATCTTATTAAAACCAAGGGCTACACATGTGTTGTAAGTCAAGTGCTTTGTCTAGATTCATTATGTATCTCATTTCGTTGTTGTTGTTTTTTTTAGCTCCGCGGTGAAGTCAATGTCAAGGGAAAGGGAATCATGAAAACATACTTTGTTCATCCAAAGGGTGCAACTGCAAGTCAACTATCTTCGCCTGTACGACTGCCACCTGGTGTGCCTCAAACAGCACAACCACCATCCCTCCAAAGGCAGACATCACATCATGGCTCGTTCAGTGCTGTCGTGTTTGAGATGCTGCAGGCTTCTAAGAGAAGCACAATAGCGGGAACTCGTAAGATGGATGAAGGCTTTTGTTTCTTCAGATCATTAAATGTATATTTTAATTTATAGCCACAGGCACGCCATCACCACAAATTCGAAGAGGCCGACGCGGCAGCACATTTAGCTCGGTGAGACTGTCCCAGAAGGCACCAGTGAATCCCGTCCGAAGGAATACAACAAGAGTTCGCGGACGCAGTTATCATCAGAAGAAGGTTTGTAATTCTCCTCCACTTCGCTGCTCAAGTTTTATGAATCCAGCTTTATTTCCAGAGCTCTTCAAACCATTCAATTGTCAATCAATCAGGCAACACCTTCATACCGACGTTCAGAAAAATCGATCAAGTTGAGATCAATGACGTTCAAAATTCAGCATTATAGGGTGTACCAACAGGTTCACCGCACATTATTCTTCCTCTCTCTCTCTCTCTGTACAAATAGGCATGCGCACATGAATTTAATGTAAATATGCACAACTAAAATTTAGTTTATAAGTAAATTATTTAAATAAAATTAATGTTAAGTGAAGTAGAGAAACTTGGTAGGTCCAAAGTCCAATGTAAAGTGATGAGCCTAAAAGAAGTAGAAAAGTTAAGAACTAAAATTTTAAAAGTGTCATAATTTTGTTATACTGCTCATACCAAAAAATATAATTCAATATTGAATTCTAAGTTTTATGTTTATTCTTTAGAGAAGAAAAATAAACTGTTTAGAACACCAAATATTTACATATTTATTGTATTTAAATTATGGATAAGTTTAATTTAATATTTATTTTTGTATTTAAAAAAAATTCTATTGTTAGTTTAAGTACATTCAAACATAAATAATATGTCTTTGGTAGTAGAGAGTATTCAAGTAGTTCATCTAATTGCTTCCTATATATATATTTTTTGTATAAGAAAAGAAGTGTTTACTGTTTTAAATAAAACCAAATAAAATGTTTAAATCGAAGGTTTTTTTTTTATAATCTAGACACGTTAAACGGGATATGAATACCCTCATAATACCCGCGAGCACATGAAGGACAAGAACGATAGGCAGACAGATCGACGTAGGTTTAGGTTTCAACTAACTCTATGGGTGGTGTCCAGGATAATTGGAAAGTTGTGTATTCTTGAAAGCTATGCCACTGCTTATGATTCACAGAAGTTTTTTCCCAGATGTTTGTGCGATAAATTTCTTCAGCCATACCTCCATCCTACTGCCAGTGTTATGCCTTCGCAGTAGGTTTTTTATATTAGCTTCTGAAACTGATCAACTTATTTTTATTTCGTGAGAAATAAATGTTTCGGCGAACCGTGAACCTTCAGCGTGACAAGCGACGACGACTACCATTACGCCACGGCCACCCACACTATTATTCACTTTCAGTGTACTTTTAGTGTACTTAAATTGCATTCATTGTATCCTCTTTCTATACGCCTTAGGCCATGCGCATAGTGGAGCGACAAAGCGATGCGATGCAAGAATCGGTGCGACATGCGAGACGCGATTAAAAGAAAAGAAAAAGGGGAGTTGCATCATTTATATCGTCAGTTCAGAGAGGATGCAATAAAAAATGTTCCAATATACAGGAATGTCGTTCAAAACTTTTGATCACATTTTGGAAAAAATTGAACTTTTGATATTAGGAAACCGCACTAATTTGGTTTGGTACAATAGATCTTTTAGGTCGCGGTGCCCTCCGTTACTGGCGGGTCAGAACCCCCTTTAAAAAAAAATTTAAAAAAAATGCCTATAACAGGGAATGAGAAACTTATAGCAATTTTTATTTATTTAGTCCTAAAGTAAAGACCTTTCAAAATATGCTGATATGAGATATTCTGCATCCATTTCACTAAGCACGTTAGCTAAAAAAAATTAGCACGGAAATACAGCGTTTTTTATATATTTTTTTAAGAGCAGTCACCATAAAAATACTGTTATCTCCCTGCAACACAATGCAAATGACCGATTTTTTTTTCTCTCCTTTCTTTTAATTTTCCTTCAGAACAAATGAAATTGCATCAGAAGAAACAATAACAACAATGAATATTTCTCGCATCGAATCGCTTGAAAAAGTGGTCAGAAGAGTTTGTGTACGAGAAGCATGCGAGTGGTTTGCGAAAAGCTTGCAATTGTAGCACAGAAAGGCATTAAAAATCGCTTCACTGTGCACACGTGCATAGAAATACATGTGGACAGTTTTATCGCATCGCATCGCTTTATCGCACCACTGTGCGCGTAGCCTTAGGTTAGGTTAGGTTACCGGGCTGATGGGAATGGTTACATCCTCGTCATAGTTAGGTCCATGTGGACCCATTGTGATACCCATAGTGTGCTCCCACCCGTGGTGTTAATTTCTAGGTCTTAACCAACCGGGCGCCCTAGCAAATTCAAGCAGGTCCGATGGTGATCCATCCAATAGTTCGTCGATGTGTTCGAAGAAGAATTTGCCCAGGGTCCTAATTCTTATGTGACAGAAGTTAGGGCAGTGACAGAGAAAATGGGATGTGTCCTCATGAGCCACTTCATCACCGCATCCCCTACAAATGTCATCATCATTCAGTCGTACTTTTTTCATGTGGTATCTTAGCATGCTATGGCCAGTAAGCACTCTTATCAGCATTAACAGCGACTTTCCGTCTATTTTTAGGAGTCTCCTTGTTCTCGTTTTGTCGTATTCTGACCACAATCTTCTTGATACCTCGTAGGTGGTTAGAGATTTCCACCTGTTATTTGCTTCCATTAGTGATCTTTGTTTAAATTTGGCCCTTTGGTTACAGAGTGGAGGTTTAACCATACCGTCTGATTATTCTTTGCTAGGGGTTGAGCCCTTTCTGGGTAGTTCATCTGCTGCCTCGTTCCCTTGTATCCCGCGGTGACTAGGGACCCAGCAGAGTCTTACATTGTGATGCATGCCGAGAACTTTTAGTTCTTCGCGGCAACACTGCATAAAGCTTTAATGTTGTTTGAGTAGCAGATAATGCTTTTATGTCCGCCTGGCTGCCAATAAAAATGGTGATATGTTCTCGTGATATTGTCATCATTGACACCAATTGGGCAGCCTTTGTCACTGCTAGAACCTCAGCTTGAAAATCGCTGCTGTGGTCTGGAAGCCGGAAGCATCTTTGACCCATCGGTGTAGATGGACTTAGCGTCCTTAGATAATTTGTTTTTCTCCCACTCATCACCCACAATTCAAGTACATATTTAATCCGTTGAGGTAATTGCTTAGTGTCCTGGTGTGTCCGTATGCATTCGGTCTCCAGTGCTTTGACTGGCTTATCCGGAGAGTCATCTTTGCTGCGGTCTCCTGCATATAGCGATCTAGAGGTAGAAGGTTAAGAATTGCTTCTAGTCCCGGTGTTGGCGTTGGTCTCATCATGCCGGTTGCTCCAATGAATGCTATTCTCTTTACTTCGTTGTTGGTTTTGGCTGCAGCGTGCCATCAAACCTTCATATGTAAGTACTGTTCAGTCTTCTGAGGGTTGACCCCCAGTCCACACTGTTTCGTCCAAACGATTGGCGTGTTCAAGGCTAATGGTGGTAAGGAATTTGCCCGTAGCAAGTAGCACCATATAGGCGTATGCTATAGCTTTTATTCCACTATATCTTAAATGACAGCCAAATCCTATTTTCAAACATTTAAATGCGTTTATTTCGTTTGTAAGGACCAAAGAGGGAAAATACTGAAATCCTGTGATCATACTGTAAACCACTGTAAGCTCAGCGACATCTCGTTCCTCGCTGACACATAGGTGTCGCACCAGATGCTAAATGGACACAGTCAGATTGTCTTTGAATTCACAACTTCATTCGAACACTCTCCATGGAACCGCCGTCAGTATTTTAGCTACACCTGTAATAATTATTATAAACCGAAAATAAAGTGCGTAATATCTGAAAAGTTGTTGTTAATATATCAGAAGTGGGATTCACCCAAACAGCGGGACGTTGGTTTATTTTTTTTTAAAGAAAGAGTTGTGAGAATGTAAGTGCATTTGTATTTTATCAAAAAAAAAAAAAAAAAAAACGTATAACTAGCTACATATGAACCAACATATCGTCGCGATGCGTAGTTGCGAATAGATTTATTGATTAGTGTTGTGTGTACAATAATATACATTAAGTAAATAAGTATTGTAGTATGTATGTACATACAAGTATATTTGAAACAAAACTAACGTTTGGAAACCTATGAAGAAACGAAATGCGTAGTATGAATCATACATATGTCGAATGTGCATTGAGATAAATTGGTATATAATTGTGTGCGTGTAAGAGAATACAAATTATAAAACGGTTGACTTGGAGTGCTGTGCAGGGAGTTTGTAAAAATTGTAGAAGGGTTGCGTATTGCGTTTGAACGATCACTGTGAGATCTTACATATATGTATGTATGTACAAAGATAATGATGGAAATGTTAAGAAAAAAAAAAAAAAACGAAACGAATGAAAAAAAAAAACGAAACAAAATAAAAACGAAAAAAAGAGAAAAAAAAAAAACGATATACTTAATAGTTATTTTTGTATTGATATTAACAGATGGATACACAAGGAAGAAGAACGAGGAAGCGAAAGCTGAACCACGAAAGGGAATCGGCACAAAAAACACGAAAAGGGTCACAACCCGTTCTATCGGGTAAGAAATACATTTCATTTTTTTTTTTGTTTTGTTGGATTGTGCGCACAACACAGTTGAGGTAGTACATACATATGTATGTGCATATAATATGCGTATGCAAGCAGTAGTATGTACATACATATGTCGGTCAACTGTGCTGTTTTGTGCGCATCTAATTAGTAGTATTGATGTCAGATTTTGTTGTTTGTTTTTGTTTATGTTTATTGTTATAATTCATTACTAATTTTTCTTAAATGAACTGTTGGGTGTAACAAAAAAAAAAAAAAAAAAAAAACGTACATATATACAATAGAACAAGACATTAGAACGATGACAGTTAAGACTTTAAAGGAACATTTAAGAAACCAAAATTTAAAGACAGATGGAAAAGGGGAAGAATTACGGCGAAGACTGTTAGCTCACCTTGCAAATCTAAATACAAGCATAGCTGAAACCCCAGGGAATCTTGAATTAGTAGTAGAAGCAGAATCACACGAAATTGAGCCCGAACTTGCTTGCGTTGTTCAGAGTAGTTCTACAGGGGGTCCTAGTTATATTCAAGAAATGCAAAACGAGGTAGAGACATTAAGAGCTAAGACCATACTATTGGAAAAAAGGTGTGAGGAACTTTCGCAAGGGAATATTCAGAAAACTTCGCAGTTAACCCGAACAGAAAATACGCATGTATTTTGCAACCCACGCGACATAATGGAAATACTACCATTGTTCGATCCAGCTAATCAGCTGACTGGGCTCTCTGTATTGCAGTTTATCAGTAGAATTAATTCTTTAAAAGAGATGTATGGTTGGGAAGATAAATTAGTTTTATTTGCAGTGGCCACTAAATTGAAAGGTGCAGCTCGTATATGGTATGACGGACAGAGGCAAGTGTTTAGCACTCTTGCATCATTTTTTAAAGAGTTGCAAGAAAGTTTCCCATGCATAGTCAATAAAGCTGATGTTCATATTCAACTCTCTGCTCGTTTCCGACAAAGCGATGTGTGCGTTGGGCTGCAAAGCAAATCTATCCGACTCAGCCATATGCAAATACATCTTATCAGGACTACGAAACACATTTGTTTTTAATCTATTTGCCGGCACTACATTTGGTTCAACAAACGAACTACTTTATAAACTCAAGGTTTTCGAAAACATGAAAAAAATCCAGGAAAATGATGCAAACCGAGGTCAAGGTGATCAGGAAAATAATAATCCGTATCTTGGTCAGCAAAGAAGCTATTTTCGTCGAAATTATTACAATTCGTATCCCTCAGCAACTGAAAATAGAGTTTGTTTTAATTGTTCTGACCGCGGGCATATTTCCATTAATTGCCCCAAACCATCTCGTCGATTAAGATGCAACGCATGCAATCGAAGTGGTCATACTGAAGTACAGTGCCAATTGACTAATGCAAAGTTAAACAAACCTTGACTATCTCATAAGACACAATCCCAGGTGAAATTACTCACCATCCCAGATGAATACCACAAAATAATTTTATTAAATGGGAAAGAACATTTAGCCTTCGTCGATTTCGGCAGTGACTGCAGTATAATTCAAAAAGCTAGTTTTAGCCAACTTCATCTTGAGTCTGTTGAAAGCCATCAACAATTGCTAGGGTTTGGTGGCGGAAGCTGCCAATTATTGGAGAAGATTTTCGTTAGGGTGACTATTGATAACATTTCGGCAAACATTTATCTACATGTTGTAGATGATTCACTCCTGAAAACTGCAGTCCTAATTGGAAGAGATTTCTTAGACCTTCAGTATGTACGAGTTATAAAAGAGTACAAGTCTTTAAAATTCGAATATCGGTGCGAGCCTCCTAAAAATGTAGAGAAAACTATTGATAAGGACCCAATAGTCATATCTGAAATAGATTACTGTAAAGAAACCCAACACGAATATGTGCATTGCCTGGAGACATGCTTAAACGAATATCGTGATTGTTTTGCGAAAAGAATTTCAGAGTTAGGACTAAGTAAACTCTCTAAGTTTAGCATAAAATTAACATCAAATGAAAGAGTGTATAGAAAGCCGTATCGGTTGGCATTTACAGAAAGTAAAAGAGTCCAAGTAATAATAGATGATTTACTGAAAAACGACATAATTCAGGAAAGCACGTCAGAGTACTCATCGCCTTTATTAATAGTTAAGAAGAAAAATAACGAAGATAGACTTTGTGTAGATTATCGACCATTAAATCTGATAACAGTGACCCAACCACATCCAATGCCTAATATCGAGGAACTATTAGCAAAGCTATCGGGGTTTACATATTTCATCTGTTTAGATATGATTTCTGGGTACTATCAAATTCCCATAGATGAATCGTCTATGAAGTATACGGCATTTTGTACAAATAATGGACAGTACGAGTTCCGAAGAATGAGTTTTGGCCTGAAAAATGCTCCTGCAGAGTTTCAAAATACAATGAACCGCATTTTACGTGAACTAAATGACGAATCTGTAAAAGCTTACTTAGATGATATAGTGATTCCTTGTTGTACGATTGCGGAAGGGGAAGCTAAACTTAGACGTCTTTTACAGATTATAGCCAAAGCTGGGTTGACTTTTAAGCTAGAAAAATGTAAATTCTACTATAAGGAGGTCGAGATTTTTGGACATATCATAACCAAAGAAGGTATTAAGCCTGGGTCCAAAACAAAAGCAATATCTGAATATCGCAAACCAGAAAATGTACACGAAATACGACAATTCCTTGGACTAAGTGGATATTTTCGTAGGTTTATTCAAAACTACTCTATCATAGCTGAGCCTCTGACATCACTCCTACGAAAAGAGTCCAAGTTTGATTGGAAACCGGAACAAGAACAAGCTTTTCAGAAATTAAAAACAATGTTATGCTCTGAACCTATCCTTACTATATACAACCACGCAGCAAAGCATGAAGTTCATACTGATGCCTCAATTACAGGACTTTCTGGAATTCTCATGCAAGAAGAAAACTTCACTATAAAGCCGGTGCAATACTTCAGTAGACACACTACATCAACCGAAAAATGCTATTCCAGTCATGAGTTGGAAGTTTTGGCAGTTGTTGCAAGTTTAGAAAGGTTTCGTATTTATATTCTTGGGAAACCAATCAAAATAATAACAGATTGTCAAGCAATGGTATCAATAAAAGCTAAAACCAATTTAAACAGACGAATTGCAAGGTGGTGGGTTAGGTTATCCGAATTCGATTTCACGATTGTTCACCGATCTGGTAGACAAATGCTACACGCAGATGCCCTGAGTCGACAACCAACCGAAGACCCTGTGGAGCAAGATTCTCATCGCAGTACTATTTTTAAAGTCGAAATTAATAACCTGGATTGGATGTCATCATTGCAGATTCAAGATCCCAAATTATTACGAATTATTGAAGATTTGCAAAACAAATCTAAGAATAACAACATAAAACAACTACACATGGACTATGCATTCAAAAATAACAAACTGTTCAGAAACGTTAATGGTAGCAAATTGTGGGTTGTTCCGGCTGGTGTGCGTTGGCAAATTGTAAAAATGTATCATAATGATCGGGGACATTTCGGAGTCGACAGAACTCTGCAGCAAATTTCATCTACTTTTTGGTTCCAAAGGATGCGGCAGTATATAAAAAAGTACATAAGCCAGTGTGTAGATTGCTGCTACAACAAACGACCAGGCGGAAGACAAGAAGGCGAACTGCATTATTCAGAAACATACCCTATACCTTTTCACACCATACATATAGATCATTTAGGACCATTTGTTAAAAGCTCACTCGGTAACCAATACTTAATTGTACTAACTGACGCCTTTACAAAATATGTTGTAGTCAAAGCTGTTAAGGATACAAAAACGACCAACGTCATCAAATTTTTAAGTGAGGTTACCCTAATATTTGGTATTCCAACGCGCCTCGTTAGTGATAGAGGGACGGCATATACGTCCCATGCTTTTACCCGATATTGCGAAGAAAATTTGATAAAGCACATTAAGGCAGCTGTTCGAACCCCTAGAGCTAACGGTCAGGTAGAGAGAACCAATAGAACTTTACTAAGTGCTATAGCAACGATGAGTACGAAAGAAAACGGGAAAGACTGGGACAAAACCTTACGTAACATACAATGGACACTCAACAGTTCAGCCAACAACACCACGGGTAAAAGCCCAAACGAACTTTTATTTGATTTCAGGCCTAGAGACATCCTGCAGAATAAGCTGGTTTTAGCTCTTACGGACAATCCGGGGCCTGCTGATCCACCTGTAGCAGTTAATCGGCTCGTCGCGTTAAAACAAATTGAAGAAAAAAAAAGAAAATGGAAAGAACGTTATGATCGTCGTCTAAAAAAACCCACCAAATACGAAAAGGATGACCTAGTCGTAGTTGAAGCAGATCCGCCTTCCACTGGGGAATCGCGAAAGCTGGAACCTAAGTATCGGGGGCCCTACGTTGTAGTTGCAGTACTTCCACACGACCGATATGTCATAGAGGATATACCGGGAATACAAAGGAAAATACGGTTTTACCAATCCGTTTTTACATCGGATAAAATGAAACCCTGGTGTCACATTTACCCTGAGTTAGACAACATAACCGACGACAAAACGGGGTCGTTTATTTCTGAGGATGGCCGACTGTAAACCACTGTAAGCTCAGCGACATCTCGTTCCTCGCTGACACATAGGTGGTGCACCAGATGCTAAATGGACACAGTCAGATTGTCTTTGAATTCACAACTTCATTCGAACACTCTCCATGGAACCGCCGTAGAGTAAAGTCAGTATTTTAGCTACACCTGTAATAATTATTATAAACCGAAAATAAAGTGCGTAATATCTGAAAAGTTGTTGTTAATAATACTGACATTTGAAGTTTACTTATTTACTCCTTCAGTCATTTCTGTTAGCGAGTCTCCTGTCAAAGGCGGGATTTATGTCAGTCGTGTTATTTTTTTCTTGAATATTTACTCTTTTAATTTCTTCAAAACACGTTGGGACACTTTTTAATGCATTTTGTTGGCCCCCCGTAAGTAGTTCAAAACTTGCCTAAAACCTTATGTACAACGAATCGCCCTTTTGCATGTACCTACAGTAAAACCAGCGAATAGTGGAATGCTTCGGTGCACATTTGTTTTCACTATTCGCAACATTTCTACTTTTCGCAATTTTTCCGCAATCCACAACCTAATTTCTTTTATTATTTTCGATCAATTTTGATATCGAAGTTCAGAATGTGTACTTGCTGAATGTAGGTGCTAGTAGAATGAGACACACACGAAAAGAGGCAGTTGAAATGTAAAAATTCTCGGAAAAGGAAACTAAGCTGACAAAATTTTAATGAATTTTGGTGCATTCATATCTTGATTCTGCTATTGAAGAGTGAATTTGTATGGGGAAAAACCAAAATTCATTTCCAGTATTCAGATTTCGCAGGTTTCCACTATATAAGAGTGAGTTTGTATGAAGGAAATCAAAATTGGCATCCAAAAATGTCCACTATCCAGGTTTCACAAGATTCTTTTATTCGCAGATTCCACTATTCACAAGTTTTACTATATAATTATGCATTTACCTATTATAATAGGCTGCAGATACTTTATTGATGTTGTCTTCCTTCAAGTTTAGAATCTAAGATTACACTCAAGTATCTCACTGATCTCATTTAGTCCGACCTTTGATAATTTAATACGACATTGAAGCCTTTGACGTCTTGGCAAATCCGCATCCACTTGTTCACATCTATACACCGGACGTAATTAAAAATATTCAATTGTGTCGGTTAAGAAACAAACTCCATGCTCCTCATTTGACTTTTAAGTATACAACTGTACCTGATACTTAATTCAAATGTCGGCATTCAAATTTCCCGAACGAACAATGAACTTTCACTCTTAATCCCAGCACATTTCTACATATCTTACCAAATGCTACAAGTATCTAATTATATACCAAGCACCAAGTTAAGATTTTTTTTCTCCATTTTACAAGGTAAAGCAACAAATTTCACTCTTCAATTTCGTTACAACTTTACAACTTTATTAACAAATTTATTTACAAAATATACATAGCGTCTCTGTTGCCATGTGAAGTAGGTTACCAACAACAACTTACACCGTGCGAAATTTACGAAAAATAAATTCTTTTGTTAAATAAAAAAAAATTAAAACCGCAAAGGGCAGTAAAACCAGGGATACACTTTCAAAGATGCTACACGCCAAACGAACAACAAAGCCAACCCAAACTCCACACACAGAAGCTGCGATGTCATCCAACTGGCAGTTGCGGCAAATGGCAATTCGTAAAGTTAACAAAGACCACAGCGCGCCGTGTAATTAGGTGTATAAAACCACACTTGAAGACTCACCCAGAAGACCGACCATTTGGTTACAACGAAGCGCCAAGATAATGGAGTGTTGGGCACTTCAGTCCCAAAGTGGTGCCCTCAGATTGTCGCGGAATGTGGAACGAGCAGGTACTCACAACAACAATCGTCGGCCGCTACTTCCGATTCACGAAAGGGGGTATATTTTTCTCAGGTAGGGGTGGAACGTGGAGGTGGATAATTACCCTGAAAAAGACTCTGACTACTCGCGTGAAAACCCATATGTGTGTGCGGCACAGATGGAAGGGTAAACAACTTTTGTTTGCATACCTAATTTGAAGATTGTGTTCAGTTGAGGCGCCTGGTTGTTGTGGCAGTACGTTCGAAGAAAAGTGAGACGAAGATGGCTTTTATTTTACTCGAGCAGACACTAAATTTACTTCGTTCATTAGGTTCGGTCGCTTATGAGGTTAGGTTCTCATTAGAGAGAGTACAAGTTTCTCGAATTAAGTGAAAGTTTTCTTAGTAATTACATGAGATCCCATATCCCAACTGCTAGAAGGTATACGAGTACATATATTAATTTTGGTCCATCACATGGTGGAGGAGTATAATGGTGATGGTACCACCCAAGTTGAAGGCCATGAAATGTTAAATTTATGTTTCTATCGCCGCTACCACTTCAAAATAAAAACCTTAATTTAGACAGACAGATAAATTAAAAGTCTTATCTACATCCAAGGTTTAAATATATTGAAGCAGACCACAGATAAAACTTAATCTGGACAATTCAGAGCTATTACCGATTGAAACAAATGAGAAGAGTCCGCTTCTAATGGGGTTGAACTAAACCGTCAAACTAGAAATGAGTCCCAACTTATATGGTGTACATCTGGTACGAGGTTTGAAGTAGTTCAGGCGATAGAACTCAAATGGTTGACAAACTATTGCTGGCGACTCAAGACTATAATAGAAGAAGAACGTCCTCAAAACGCTAGATTCTTCCAAAGTGGGCTTCTTGAAACTAAGCAAAAGGGAAAACTTTACTTTGAATAACCACCTTTTGTGAACCTTGGACATGCAACGGTTTATAGTCATGAAACTGTTAAGTGACGAATTTTGGAAACTGAAACTGTTGACATCTTTTGACCAACAAAGAGTGGCAGATGTTTGGCTAAAGTTACAGTTTGAGGTGGAACCGGGCTTCACAAAGCTTTTTCTCGTTCCAATTGCTCACACCATCTAAGACGAGATCTTTATTCACCGTGTTGTCCCTGCGATGGGGTTTCAAAGACTCTCCAAGCATTTGTGTCTCTACATATCTACGTCCACTGTCCATTGACATTGGGCATTTTTATCCGCTTTCGATAATGCCCATGTTTCTGCGCCATAATAGCAGGACTGGTAGTGCCCAAAGAAACAGCAATTGTCAAGACTGACTCTTCATGGCATCATTGTCAGAATTTACAGCGGATCTTAGACAAAGTCCCTCTCTTACTATCTCAAAATTATAAATGTCTATTGTGAGGGTGGATTGTCCTTTGTTGATGACAGGATATAACATAGTACGTTTTACTCGCATTCGCCCTTTCTGTCAATATTCTTGAATGCCACAGACTCTATTGTGTGCCCAGCGTACTCGGGCACCTAGCTCCGCAGATTATTTTTTAAGACTATGCCTCTGGTGTGAGCTTGCGAGTTTGTCTCAATTTTGTCAAGTATGATGTTGAAGAAGTCGTATGACAGGGTGTCACCTCATCTGGAAGGGATGTTGAATCCCAGACATGCCTATGTAACCGTGTATGGTTCGCTGTCACAGGTAATTATAAAAAGATCGAGTTGGACTTCCTAGTTTTTTTTCACAATATCTCCGTTTGGTTATGTATTTGGTTGACTTAGAATTAGGTTGTTAACGTTGATAATACAGAAGACAACATTTTGTTGAGGAGACTGGATATCCCTGTAAGGGGCGCAATTTGCAGCTCCTCTTTTCAGTGGATCGGGCAAACAATTTTGAAATAAATACATACTCGTACATAGGCCTTGGTCCACTCCGGACTGTAGCGCCACCTAAGTAAGTAAGTAAGTACATATACGCAGTGTTTCCTGAAGATGAGGCAGGAGGAATTTCAAAGGAAAAGCTACGCTTTCAACGACATTTTCCATTTCAGACGCTGAACAGAATTCAAAAGACCCGAAAAGCGAAACCGTGGGAATTATTTTTTAAATTAGTTTTTATTACCTACCTATTTCCCTCCCACATAGCAGTAACGGAGTGAATATTGAAAATGTATTTTTTTAATTTTAATTTAATTTATTTCGTATTTTTCGTGTTGTTTTTGCGACACATGCACCTACAAACATTTGTAGCAAACAATTAAATGCATTTGACTTGCTCCCACAAGTTTTTTCTTCATTTTTATTTAACACTGTTCATATACGTGTGTAATATATATACATATACTCTTTATCCAGTTCATACGGAGCGGAAATGTTGATTCCACAAGACAAATTTCCATTTAATTACATTTCAGGCTTTTGGGCAAATTCTGTCAACCAAAATTCTACATCATGCCCGTTCAGAAGGAAGCAATTAGTGACAGACATTCTTAAAGATACACGTTTCCTGCATTTCGGGTCTTAGAAAACTCCGATGGATGAGCAAACGAGCGAAGCAAAAAGTATTCAATTGCAGGAGTAATTCTTTCTCCAGTTTTTATAGTGCTTATGATTGGTAGAATTTTTTGTGCATTTAATCAGGTTTTGTAATTTTATGTCGTTTTCAATTGGTTTCACACAACTCACTTCTTCTGGATTCCAATGAAACATGCGAAAATAGTCGTCTGCGCAATTGTGTGTGCGTTGGTGAAATACATAATAAATAATGTGCCTTGTCCCATATGAATTTGAAAAATAGTCAGGTGGTTTCCTATAAACTCTGAAATTATTTGTTGTTTTTGTTTATGTTAAAAGTTAAAATAATTTATTTTGCTTGTGAATTAATAACTTATATTTTTTGTATAACAAACAATTACAATAAAAAAATTATCATACGTTTTTCCAAATTTACTCAGTTTTTTCCATGACAGGATAAGATCGTGCTTTAGTTTTGGCCAACACTGTATAATGTGCATTTGACTGCACTCCAAACTGAAATGCAAAAATAATATGGCGGTTAGAAGCGGATATTCCAGAAGTTTACGAAAGGATGATGTTACCAAACAGTACCTTCGTTGGCTTCCAAGTTGACTTTTGGCGGGTGAATTATTTCTGGGTCCTGGTTGTTTGACCCACAGTCGCCGAATTTAGAAGTGGCACCGATCAAAAAAGTAGAACATTTCTCAATGCTTTGAGTTGACAGAACGGATTTTGGTAAGTTGTAGCTGGTTTACATAAATTTAAGTTCTTGCTTCCTCTAGCTTAGGGTTTTCAGAAACATTTTAAAGAAATAAAAATCCCGGATTTTCCTGGACCAAATTGGATCCAAAAAAGAGTACAAAACTAGGACCAAAACGCATGTACAAAAAGACACTTTTATAGCGGTATTTCATGTCTTAAATATTAAATAACTTATTGTTCTCACTTTATATTTGGTTCGAGGGTGGTCGTGCGATCGTTGGCATGAGCCTTAGACTTAAAAATAAATCAAGAAAAAAGTACAACCGCGTTAAATGATCAATCGGCCGGTCAATTCTGATAACCAAAACGAGAAATTATACAACCAGGAAATGCCTCATGCAGTAATTGAACTGTTTCACGGGCTGTATGGCATATGGTACCGTCTTGTTGAAACCACATGTCGTCCACATCAATATCTTGCAATTTAAGCACCAGAAACTAAATTATCATGTCGCAATAGCGAGCCCCATTAACCGATGGTCAGACAGCGCATTATCAAATAAGAATACTCTGATAATGCCTTCAGCCAAAAATCCGCACCAAACAGTGATTTGCTTCCCAACAATCACTCGTGGATTTTCTATGCCATTAAACAAATGCCAAAATCGTCCGAAATTAGAGGTGCTCCTGGTGCCCAACAGAAAAATGGTTCAATTGCTATTAACCCATTTTTCATTTTTTTTTTTTTTTTAATGCATTTTATTTTATTCTTTTACTTCATTATACCTTACATGCTAGACAAAAAAAACGCTTAAAACTAGCTTAATTAACTCAACGTAACTTAACGTAACTTAACTAACTTACTGGCCCTACACGGGCACTCTAAGCTATTAACCCATTTCCGGCTAGCGTTGCGAAAACGCAATGTGCTAAGTTTTGGCATGTAAATCTTATCTGATGAAGAGTTTTAATGAAACAATTGTTAATTTTGAGAGTTCATTGAATTATCTAATTGACCTGTTTTTGCGTTTTTCTCAAAAATAGTTTTCAAATTTTTTTATAGCATCTTGAAAATTCGAGATTGTTAAAATGTTAAGGTAGCATTTTTCATCTTCCAGCATACTAATCTAAAAAATAATTTTTGTTATGAGTTTTTTCAAGGAATTCAATAACTGCGAACTAAAATTGTTCAGAAAAATATTGAAATAAATTTTAGTACCTTTAAATATTACGTTGAAAATCGAAATTGAAGAATTTCACTACCTCTTGCAGTGGGCGTGAACGTGAAATTTCCGAAAAATTTTAAGATTTTCCAAAAAAAAATTGTTTTGATTTCCTCTTATTAGACCAAAAATAACCAGAATCTGCAATTTCAAGTTTCTAGCTCAACGGAAACTGGTAGCCGCCGGAAATGGGTTAAAGTCGCCAAACTGCAATATTTGTCTAACGGCAGCTTTTGCTTTGTTGGTCGAAGTTGGACTAAGGGTTGGGAAAAGACCTCCTAATCGCAAAGAATATTATAGTTAAATCACAGAACTCACATTTATTCAAAAGACAAACACGCAATTGACACTAAAACCGCTTTCAAAACTAGATTTAATGCAAATGTTATTAGCAAATAAACATTTTTATTTTCCTTTCAAATTTCCCATTACCCATAAAAGTATATCCAAATCCACCCCTCTTATCTGGCAATACTAACATAACGTCACAGCCTCTGCTAAAGCTCTGTTACAGTTTCCGCTCGAAACAAAACATCTGCCTCTTAAGCATCTATCAGTCTCACTTACACTGCTCCTACACCCGATCAATCCATCACATTCAGTACTACTCTCTATTTGCACAACTGACGCACACAAGTAAATCAAATAAACAAAAACCAATAAAATTCCCCATTTCCTCTGTACAGTACAGCTACAGCCATACGCGTGTAATTTGTTGTTGCTTTATTTATTAATGCTGTGTAAAATTCATTCATACCGACAACCGACCTCATCGACGAAGGAAAAGAGAGACCGTGTTCCCGTAGTCGAACGCGGTTGTGAAAAAACCGCTCGGCTCTGCCCTTTGCCAGACTTTTGCCTCAATCAGCGCGAGCGTAAAAGTAGTATATCGCAAAACGTCTTCCGCTTCTGTTCTATCATCGTGCGGTACGCTAAACAAATTTTCCCAATTTTCATTTCAAAAGAAAATTATCGAAAATGAAGTGACACAACAAGGACCGGAAGTCCATCAGCTTTTCTTATTTTTTTTTACCGTGATTGTAATTTCTGTGTTTTGTTTTAAAAAGTGAAATTCTAGAAAACCTTTCATAAAGGAATATGTAAAAAAAAATAATAGTGAAAAATGTAACAGGAAATTGTAATGCAAATTAACGAATGAAAAAGAAACGAAAAAAAAAATCAAGGATAATACTTTCCGCCTACGGAATTTTTTTATTCTCTCACCGTTTATTTCGTTCTTCCGTTCGAGTTTACATTGAATTTGTGCGTGTAGTTGCTGTATTTTTTTTCTCCTTTTCATTTCCTTGCATCGGGTTAAAATTGGAAATAGGAAAAGAAAAAAAATCATCCTATCTCATTCGCACACAAAGAGACAGTGCTGTTCTGATCTAAGGACATCTCTGTCCCCACCATCGAAATGCATCTGAAAAAGAAACGCCATATAGCGGACGACAGAGACGACCCTATTAGTTATGGATTCAACATGGCCGACGATACACGCAAAGTACGAATCGAGGAGCAATTAAGAGTGAAAATTGGTATGTAAATTAGTGAAAAAGTGTTAAATTTCCACTACAATCGGTGGCCCTTTATGAAACCTTCAATTTAAAATAAAATTCGCGATATTCTGTCAAAGATTTCGATGGTAATTCTCTTGTGGAATGTGTGTTGCTGCGAACGCTTGTGTACCTGAGTGAACTTTCTCAAACAGAGAATGGGAAGTAAAAACCTAAACAGGTGTCAATTAAATGTGTTTTTCCAACCGAAATGAATGGAATTCCGTAATGAGTGTTTGTGAATTACCGTGCAATCGATTAAATTCTTGTGCTTTAAGGGTAAAAGTTGTTCAAAAATCCCCCTCCCCTTCGGAGTAATGCATTTTCTTCTATTCAAAGCGTTTATAACCTAAGAAAAAAAAAGAATTGCTTCCAATTCTCGTTCGTCGTATAGATGAATTGGAAAACAAGTATTTTTTGCGCCTGTGTGAGAGAGATTCCAATACTGACATTTTTGTTTTCGTGTGGTTATGAATGAATTTGTTGGCGGTGGTTGTTCCTGTTTTTCGATTGTGTGTGTGTGGATTTATGAATGGTTGTTCGACACCATCGCCCCCGCTACTTCGTATGATATTGAACAGTAAAAGCAAACAGTTTGTTCATTCGTCGTTGATGGCGCTCTAATTTTCGTTGTCGTTGTCAATACAACAACAAAGTGCGAAAGAGAAAAAAAAACACCTTTGGCCATGTGCAGATATGAATTGTTGGAGATTGGGGTGTGTGGATTGCGCGATGGCAGTTAAATAACAACCAACCTCATTCATTAAAAGTATCGAGCTTCAACGCCAGTTAACCCCCTCACACAGTTGAAGCATATTTTGCTCCAGTTTTTTCGAGTTGTTTTGTTTTTTTGAGAAGCTTCAAAATTTATGGCCCATTTATGGTCGTAACCATGATTGCTGGTGTACACGGAAGGGTGATTCATTAGCCAAGGGGTTGATGATAGCAGCAGAGCTTGTCTTAACATTTGCTGCCAGTGAAAGAGTTGATAAGTTTCCCATTTTATTTAGTGTTTCTTCTCAATGAAATCCCATGCGGTGGTTGTGAAATCGGGGGGAATGCCCGCTTAAAAGAATGTACACGAAAAGTTAAATCACTTTCCTATGCATACACTCGAATAAATTTGGAATTAAAGTCAAGAAATTGGGGCTTACTCAGATGTGAACTTTATCCTGATTGATACATACATACATACATATGTACATATCTCGCAAACATGATCCACTACTGCTAGGTGCACGTCCCAGGGCATAAAGACATTCCCCGGAACTATAAGTCCGATGAACTCTAGCTTTAGCAACACAATACTATTGTTACACGATTAAGGGAACAAGGGTAATGCATTTTTTATAAATTCACACACGCTAAAAGGGTTATGAACACCGTTATAATGTTTTCATACATGCTAGACGTGAAAAGGTCAACTTCGATTGGTTTTTTTTTTTGCAGTTCTAATCAATAACATCTATCCGCTGACGTCGAAACTGCATTTAGACAACTATTAGCTTTTTTCAATGGTGATAAATCTCGCATCAAAGTCAAATAATTGGTTGACTGCGAATGGCAGCTTATTTTTTTTTTATCTATTCTATCTATCTACGAGTATCTACCTATGTATCTAATCTAATATAATTATATCGCTAGCGCAAGAGCTTGTGATTCCTCCTGAGAGTTTATTTCTGCACCGATTTCAATGATTCTAACACTGATCGAAAGCGTATCAACTGAACTTTGTTCATCAGTATAAATATTTTTAAGAAAGTGCCTATGAGTAAAGTTACTAATATTACGTTAAGTAATATTACAAAAAACAATATTACCTATACCTACGCTCTTTTTTTTTTTATTCGTAAAACATAAACGGTTGTAGGGTTTCTACATGCGAGATTTCTCGCACTGGTCCACTAGTTATTGATGAAAGCCGAGGAATTTGCGTTCACTTGCGGGGAAGACCAAAAATAAAAACATTTGTGATTGTGCCGAATACTCAGAGCATGTCAAAGTTCGTGATCTTTTAGAATCGAGGTCTTCATCAGAGTGCGCTAGTGGTTGTCGCGCAATACTAGATGTAGTGAGGTGTTTCAAGAACACCAGGAGTAGCTAAGGATTTGTAGAAATTAACATAGTTAATCATACTTACTGTATTCACCTTCTAATCTAGCAAGCATAATAAAGTAAAAATATTGTTGTAAATACATTGTTTTATGTCATTCCATTTTTAAACAAAAATTGGCAAAGAAATAATTATTATTAGCAACTTTTTATACAGTACGTATACATACAATTGAGTATGACTATTATCTATGACCTTGAGTATCTACACAAAATGATTTAATTGTTTAAAAAATCAAATTTTCAGCATTATTATGTCATAAGGGACTAACTGAATATAAGGTGTGTTTGGTAACCTGTTAATAGGTGTGTTTGGTATCTTTTTTGGCACACGGAATTGAGATCTGTCAAATAGTAGAATCCTCTCAAAGAGAGAGAACTCCTCTCAAAGACAGAAAACTTGCACAAAAGTAAACTAACGCTTTTCAAACAACACTTGGTCAAACCTATCAAATTGTTTTTGTTTTCCACTAACAATGAAGATAATGACATTTCGCAAATTGTCAGATGGCTGGTTTGACAGAGTTGGCTCGGCCCACCCCGAGGATTTGGTCTTGTAGATAATTCATCGCAAAGAGAGAGCCAAATGAGAGTAAAAAAAAATAGAGAGCTATGAAACTGTCAGATTCTATGTAGTTTACGTAGAACTTTCCAAAACTAGCATGTTACCAAACAGACCTAATTTATGAAAATTTACATCCAACTGTCAAAAACCAAGAGAAGAGAGAGCCAAATGACAGTGTCAAAAAATTTCCCCTCTGGCGAAATCGTGCTATATCTTTTTCATGGAATCACCGAGGCACATCCTTCAAACAGCAATCTGACAATTTGTGAAATTTCAATCACTTCTTGTTAACAAAATAAAAGAAAACTAGTTTTTTCGTGAAAATATTCAATAGTTAAAAAAGAAGAGGAGAGGATTTTCACCCACTTTTACTATTTGACAGATGTGCCATTTGTGTTAATAAAAGATAACAAACACACCTATAACTAATAGAAGTTTCATTAGAATTTTTGAGGTTAAGCATATGTATATGAAACGGTCCACAGTGCAGGGTGAGCACATTAAAAACAACAACGAGAGGCAGACAGATCGGCGTACGGTTTGTCATATCCTTCCAATGATTTCTGTAGGATCATTTCGTTCCTCTGTCGAACTCTCTTTCGCAGAGGGAAGCTTCATTTGGAAATATGTATAACTTTGCAGGCATATGTAACGGCATTGTTCGAAACTAACTAGACATTTGGAAGTGGAATGCTATTTTTATTGTACCCAGTGTGTGACGCATCCATTAAAGAGGCGTCACCATCCAATGCTAGGCTTAGTCAGCGTTGTTCTAGTCTCATGAGAGATTCTTGAAAGTGGTGGTAGCGTTGTTATTAATGGTTGATTGAAAGTTACTATGAAAGGTTGCTTGTGAATATGAATTACCGCGTGTTGTCTGCTTTAACTGACAGCATATTAGTTTCCGTGTGGAATTGGTCTTCGCTGAAGATTTGTTGGCTGTCTGTTTTCAAGCGTTTGAGTAAGATTTGGCATGATTGGATGCTCTACTAGTGTGTGTCGCTTTTTGAATTGATTAGTGGAAGGACATGTACAAAATATGTATCACTTTAGAAAAAAACAGAAATAACTACTATGTATTCCAAAGAAAAAGTATTTGTGCTATTCTTCCACAGAGTATACACACTTGTAGAGTATGCTCTTATGTTACGAATTCCCTTTATTCATTTAACCTAAGGAAACCTTAACGATTAACCTGCCTCAATACATATTTGTCAATTCTTGCACATCACTTACAATTTAAAGCAACTCTACGACCACGTTATGAAATCGCAAATTTGAGTATGTGTGTTTGTGTACTTTTATTTAGACCTATTACTTACTGTGGTCGGTGAACTTTATCACTTTTTTTTTTTACAATTTAGCGTCATAAAAACAAAGAAACTTTTTTTGCGTCATACACTGAGAACATTGAAATATCAAAATGTCATTAGTCAGCACTCAGCAGTGGCATTTCCCTCGAATAGATATCAGTGTAGAAACAGAAATGTTGGTCAGATCTACTTAATTATGAAGATTTGTGTCATCGTCGGAGAGATGATACAAGTAAACTACATTATAAACACATTTTAAATACCATACTGGGTATGTAGTATGTATTGTGTATGTTCTTAACCGGTTTGGGTATTCCTTCCTCCCATTTAATTACCAAACGTTTAAATAGAGCGAACTCCTTCAAGCTAGGTAGTAAAAAAAAGAACAGAAACCACCGTTTAGCTTGGTTTCCTTCGAAATCATAAACGTTCTGACCCAGTTTAATATTTGTATGTGCAAATCTAGATCGAGTTTTTTTTTTACGAAATTCCAAAACAAATTCATTGACCTCATCTCTTTCCCCCGCATCGTTGTGCTGTCATCGTTATTATCATCGACGCAAGCATCTACGCAGATCTTTTTTGCTTGATTAATTAAGACCCCATTTTGCATTTCGTGTGTAATTGACTCACTACAGCTTCTCATTAAATCGCAACTAACTCACGTAAATTATCTTTTTCTAAACAACATACATAATTCTGTGAAAATCATCATCGCCTACTCCGCCTTTGGTCCCCCTTCCTTGTTCACCATCGAAACTAACAGCAGAGGCAAGTGCAAAACCAAACCAGTTTCCATAGTTTTCCAGCAAACATCTGGTTGGTACTTTTTTTTGCAACATAATTAAGTGGAAATAAGAAACCACGCCGTATAGACTGAACATGTGAGTTTGTGCTCATCTAAAATGGCCAATTAAACGCGCATTCAAAGCCTTCAAAAGCTACATGACTGACGCACTATTAACTACGCCGCGCATAATACAGTCAACCGACCAACCAACCACTAATAATTCCAATTACTTGAACATTTCAAGCGCGCAGCTAATTGTCCGTTTACGCGCTGCTCTCTATCGTGGTCGTGGTATAGTACCCTCCGCCAGCCTCCTCTGATTTGACCTTTGGTTCAGGGCTCTTCTCGAAGACGTTGCGGCCACCGCCACCGCCGCTTGGTTTTTTTTCTCTAATTTTCTAGCAACGCATCTGCTGCTGCTGCGCTGTGTTTCGTGTGTTTATAGACGTGTAAGTCTATTTTTGGGACTGGAAAATGGGGCCGCCGCACGCCGGTGGAGGCGCATTCGACAAGAGCAGAGTAGCATGAAGGGAGGTTGCTCGTGAAATGTTTACCCAATCAAGACACGATATATGTATAATAATAAAACGTTGAAAATGGCTGATGCACACAGTTGAAAAAAAAAAAAAAACAATCCATTCCATGTGCGCCCCCGGTGAGTTGGTAAACTGAAGAGAGATGTCGCCCCCAGAGGAATATGCGCCTTTCTTTGAATTGATCTTTAATCAGAACCTTTAAAGTACCCAAGTGCCCCCCAGCTCTTGGTAACATATAATGCCCTTCTTTTTGTGGTAGTGGACAATTCTTACAATAGAAAAGGTAAGAGCTGCGATCGATGAGCGACCAGAGCTACTCAAGACTTGCCTAAATGCAAATGGCGGCCAAGTTGAATAGTTTCTTTAGAACTTCTTTTCAAATAATCAATTAAAGTTTTGAAGGCCAACGACCGAAAACGCGTGTATCAATATTTTCTTTTACGTGTTCTTCGCTTCACTAAAGGCTTCATTTCTTCTATGGTGCCTTAGTTTTTGATAGCAAAAAATTGTGGATATCCGCTACTCGTTACAGGTTGACAGTTCAAAGATATTTGATGTTTGCCTATTTTGTTAGATAGAAGAAGACGTTGTCCTCCATAATAGAGTATTTAATCACCTAGGGTTTGACTGATAGACAGTTGGGCTCTTAATGTTGTCTGTCTTGAGGAATTTTAAATCTTGTTTACTAGCTGGTCTATATTCTGGGGTTCAACCTTAAGTGACAGCTACTGAATTTCGACGGATAGGGTAAAAATGTTGCTTGAGATGTCAATACCCTGATGTTAGAATGATACTAAATGCACGTGTTCTGTTGAATATATATTCAGGAACAAATTGCTTTTGTTTTTTTACTTAAGTAGTTCAGCAAACTCAGCCTCGTAGAGGCAACAATTCTGGTGTATATACGAGTATATTCAAACGTCAGCGAATGAGGGGGCAATATTGGCCAAATTCGAATTTTAAAATAAACAAACTTACACACTCGCAACAATTTGTAGAACATTTTTTTCGCCTTCTAGAAGATGCTTCGACTTCGGCAAATTCGAGGTAGACGAGTTCCTCCAGAGACGTGTGCGCGCATCACGCTCATTTCCTACTTACCCTTGTGGCCCACTTCGCCTCGTGTGTGTATCTCTCTGTCCCTTGACTGTAGTTCCACCTAACTAACTAACGAGTCGGATGCGAACAACAAATCATGAATGTTTTGCAATAAAACTCTTGATTACTACGAAATGAAACACCGCGCAGCGCCAAGCAGTAAATAGATTTCCGGTGCGATGCGATGGTGCGTTAAAGGGGACGAGATGCCGAGTGTGAGTTTGGTGTGCAAAGTCGTCTTCGTAGTCGTTTTTGTTTTTTGTTCTGATTTCAATTTCCCTCGTTTTGTTCGAGGAAAGGGTATTTTTTTTTGTAATGACTGGATAATGGAATTTACTCACTCTTCTTTCTCTGCTGACGTACATATATTTGGTACACTAGTACACATCCGAACATGGCATAACATACTGTCTGCAATTTTGTTGTCTATATGTGATTTCCTGTTTGTGTTTAATCTTGCGATTCAAAGGAAATCAATTTGGCTAGCTAATCGGTTTGCAAATTTTCTGAATACGGCGTAATTTGCGGCGCACGATCGTGATCCACTCAGGTGTCGCAAACAACGAAGAACTTACTTGCCGAGATAAGAAAGAGAATTTGTCAAAACAAGCCCATAGTAAACCATTGCATGAAGAGTGTTTAAACATAAACAATGAATTCCTTAATGCAAATCACAAAGATATGTACATACAGAATAAAAACGTATGTACATATATATGTACTCGTCGCCGGTTGATAAGAAATTGTAGAGCAAAGTTGATTCGTTTCCGTTTGCCATGCCATGTCAAGCTTGAAGCAATACAGGCGGATAGCGGCACTCGACGAATAGGCGTCTAATCTAATCTTATCACTGCAAATGAATGATTGCTTAATGATATTTACCCACAAAAGAGTAGATAGTTTGTTTTGAAGGATGGACGATGTGAGGAGGGCGATACACCTGGTGGCGGTGATGGTGCGGGTACTCAAATTGAATGAAATAGTTGTGGGGTCTGTTGAGCCCATTATATTGATGGGATTTTAAGCCAAGGTATTAGTATGAAGATAAAAAAGCGGTTTCGGTGTTGGGCACAGTCAATATAGTAATTCGACCTTGGGGACAATGATTCCATTAAGCGTTGGCGATTAAATCGATCGTTAATTGTGTTTTTAACAGTCACGTCTGGTCGAGAGATAACAACTCCATAGCCAGACAGGATGAACTTTATGGGTAATCCCATAAAGCACTTCCATTCACCACATCGCTTCTTCGCCTTTCTACTTTAACGGCAATTTCTCCATTCCAACTCCGATGATATTTCAAAACTCAGTGATGTTTAAATATTTCTTTTTTATTTCTAGGTGAAGCGAAAAACTTAAGCAGCCGCAAAAATGGCGCTAGCAGCAGTTGTAGTGCGTCCGGTACACGTGACGTCTATTGTACGGTAGCCCTCGACCAAGAAGAAATATGCCGAACTCCAACCATCGAACGAACGTTAAGTCCATTCTTTGGCGAAGAGTACTATTTTAAAATTCCACGAAGTTTCCGTTACCTCTCGGTGTACGTGTGGGATCGGGATCGTCACCTGAAACAAGACAAACCGATTGGAAAAATCGCCATCAGTCGGGAAAAACTACACACGTATAATCACAAGGATCACTGGTTTTCGCTGCGACCAGTGGATGCTGACTCCGAAGTACAGGGGATGGCTCGCCTAGAAGTTGAGTTCGAAGATCCATCCTACGATCATATCGATTTAAATAGTGGTGGTTGTGGTGGCGGTGCAGGAAATGATTACAAAGAAAACAACGATTTACACAGCCAAGACAGTCAAAGATCCAGCATTAAATCTAGATCCAACTATTTCTCCGGACGTGATCGAGTGGCAGTGAGAGTACACGAATGCGTGGAGCTGGCAAAGAAGAATGGCTCATGCGACCCCTATGTGATGTTTACAGCTGTGTACTCAAATAAACGAGAAATAATCAAGCGAACGAAAGCGCGCAAGAAAACAGTAAATCCACAATTTGACGAAGTAATGCATTTTGATCTGACGATCGATTATGACTCCAAGCACGAGTCCTCAAACAAGGCGTACACGATCCACCCGCTGGATGGTGCATATCTCTGTGAGATTTGTGTCACCTTCTGGCATGGAAGTGAGAAGGTGTTTCTTGGTGAGGTACGCATACCACTGCTCAATAAACAGCAGCAGGTAGCTGTACAACCAAATGCCTGGTACTACCTTCAGCCGCGTACAAGTCAATCGAGACCGGACCAAACGTGTGCCACTCCGCCTGGCACTCGCCTCAGCTGTGATAATTCTCTTGGATCTCTACGCCTTAATCTAGTGTACACCGCCGATAATGTATTTCCGCTCGCTACTTATGACAGTCTAATGAATCTACTGCTTGAGAGCGTTGATCAGCGGCCAATCACTATCAGCGCGGTATCAATCCTTGGTGAGGTAGTTTCCTGCAAAACAGACGTTGCCGAACCTCTGGTTCGACTATTCACCTATACGGGCCAGATCGCGGCTATCATCAAAACTCTTGCCGATCACGAGATATCGAATCTAACCGATCCTACGACGATCTTTCGGGGGAACACGCTCGTCTCAAAGATGATGGACGAGGCGATGCGTCTCTCTGGGCTACATTACTTACATAATACGTTGCGTCCAGTTTTGGAGCAGATTCTGCAAGAGAAGAAACCATGTGAAATCGATCCGGCGAGAGTAAAGGACAAGGGAGCAGTGGATACAAATCTAATCAATCTGCAGGAGTACGTGGAGCGGGTATTCGATGCGATCACACGGAGTGCAGTCAAATGTCCCGCTGTATTGTGTCAGATCTTCCACGATCTGAGAGAGTGTGCCGCAAAACATTTTCCCTATAACCGAGAGGTACGCTACTCAGTGGTGTCGGGTTTCATATTCTTGCGATTTTTCGCTGCAGCGATACTTGGGCCTAAGCTGTTTGATCTCACATCTGAACCAGTTGTAAGTTCTAGAAAGGAATATATTTTGGATGACTTACGTATTTATATCAATATCTGTTTTAATAGGATTTCCAAACGAGTCGAACGCTAACACTCATATCAAAGACGATCCAATCACTGGGGAATCTGGTGAGTTCAAGATCATCACAGAAGCCCTGCAAGGAAGAGTACACTGAGCAGTTGTACAAGAAATTCTGCACAGAAAAACACGTAGAGGCTGTTAAGCATTTTCTAGAGGTCATATCAACTGTGGGTGGTGAATCTGCTGGATGTGGGCAGATACTGGAACCAGTATTATTAAAAGAGGGGTGAGTTAAAGTTTCGATGCTAGTATACTTGAATCCATTAAGAACCTGGGTATGTACATACAAACGTAAGCAAATGTATGATAGGAAAACTTGTAGTTATGTACAGAATCTTATCTAAGACTATGTGGGAAATATTAATGAAAGCCGACAGCCTTATGATGTCACCCTATCAGCAGTGTGATTACTTTACGCGTTAGCCCAACAAGCCTTGAAATGCATCAATCAATGACTTCTGCCACTACTCGCTTCACTTCCAGCTAGAAAGAGAGAACTACCCCTAGTATAGGTATCATAGAGTGCTGATATTAAGGCTCTTAAGTAATTGCTTATTCCACATACGTATCATATTAATTTTTTTTCTGTTAGGGCACTTTAATGTTTCTTCTTGTAGTAGTTGACCATTTCGAGTCATTGTGAAAGCCTTTTTCGAACCGTGTAATAACGATGTTATTATAATAGCCCTTGTAAATAGATTCTTCGTCTGTTTCTCCAAACATTTACCACAAAAAGTAACCATGCGAGTGTAATGTCAGGCTTCCCCATCTTGCGCTGCAATACAGCCAGGAGAAGCCACTCCAGTATAGTTTTGGCTTTAGCTGAATAACACATCACTCTCCACTTATAACAGTATATGTCACATAGCATGAATTTCTCAGTTTGCTTATTAAAACCTCTTCACGGGTAAGAGTTACGCATATGTACGTCAAAATAATGCTTTCATTGCCGTTTTCATTGTCTGCGTGTCACTACAATAAGATGGAAGCTTTTATATTAAGATAATCATCCAAAATAAGCCTCGACACATAGCGCGTTGAAATACATATCCCAATTGTATGATAATAATTTCCTACTTCCGAATGAGATTTCTAGCCGCTTTAAGTCAAAAGATTTGCAGACTACCATTTCTTGTCCTGTACTCTACATCACATGATTCACAATTTCATTATTTAAGGCGGTAAAACTAATTTAGCCTTCTTTGTACATTTATGCAACGCTTTTACCGCAATTCGTTTTTTTAACGTTCCACTCCATGATACTAGATCAAAACCTCAAATAAATTAATGTTTGTTACTCTAAAATGCATTTCTAGTATTATTTCGAGAATAAAAGAGTACCAGAATTTTTGTGAGAGAACTTATGGCAACACTATAGGTAGAATGACAACATTTACTTATCGTCTTTGTTAAATTTGGCAGTTACATAGCAATATGTATGAAATCAATTGCTTTTCTTAGTTCGGTTGGTCTTCAGTTGAGTGTTGAAAACGCTTCCGTTGTGTATTTACGTTGTTCAAAATTGTACATGCCTTATTGCTTATTAGATTGTATCTGATAAATATACCTTCATCTCATATTTTATCAATCACATACATATGTAAATGTACATTTTTAACTCTTTTACTTAATTCGATGTAATTTTTTCTTCTATCTTTCTTTCTCCCATGCTTTCATGTTTACCTTTAAAGCGAAGGGTAAGGTATTCAATAAAACTTTCATTACTTTCATTAGTTTTGTTTTTATTATATTTTAATTTTTCCTATTCTAAAGCAGAAATAAAATTTTTTTTTATCTCTTTATAGAATGATGACCAAACATCCGCAAGGACGAAAGCGATTCGGTCGACGTCTACCTAAGAATCGTTACTTTAAGCTAACAACACATTCGCTTAGCTATGCTAAATCAAAGGGAAAGCCACCCATCTGTGATATTCCATTGTCTGAAATACTGGGAGTTGAGCCGTTGAATGAGCAAAGCTTTAAAATGCAAAACAGTTTTCAGGTAAGCAAAAGTTACTCCCTTCATTACTGGTCCGTCGTATGTGTGTAAGACTGTGTGAACCAAGTAAAAATTGTAACAAAGGATCGATGAAACCATTTTTTTCCACTCTTTCTTTGCGTTTTATAATTATTTCCTGTGCGAACTGTGTATACGCTTTGTGAGCCCTTTTTTTAGACTTGTGGTTACCAATCCAAGAAGTTGTATAACTACCAGAGGAACTTCACACGGTTCTGTTTATTTATTGAAGTTGCTTCATAGAATTTTGTTGCCTCTTTGTGTTCTACACCAAGACGCTTAAAAAGTGAGACTTAAGATTGGTCTCTTTTCGCAGTTTAATTACATTTCCACAGGCAAAATGTATGTATATACGTGGAACAGAGAAAGTTACTTTACTTTTCACTTGACACAAGTGAGCACACACTCATTAAGCATGTGGCTGCAATTGCTGCTGCTACTGCTGTCCGCCTACTTTTCTCATTCTATTTATTAATTATGCAAATTTGACACCATCCGGCCGGTCTCGATGATCAAGAGCCGAGTTAGGCCACAACACGAAGGTGTCGTCTTCATTGGTCGTTGCTGCTTGTTTACGTTCCACTACGACGAGCGTTCAAGTAGATGATGATCATGACGATAAAAATGTATGTAGAGCATACACATGTGACCGGTGAGTATAAAAAAACGTGTATCGTCGTAGTTTTGCGTTTCCGGTGTCTTATACACTTTGTACGTGTATTTTATTTCGCTCCCCTTTTCTGGGTTTTCTTCTTGTTATTTATGCCTCTTGCTTCATTGATTTCGGTATGTGATATCGTGTGTGTATGTGTGTGTGGAACTCGTTTCTTATTGTAGCTCGTAGGTGTGTGTTTTTTTTTTTTTTTTTTTTGTAATGCGACAACAGAAAAGCTACTTCAGAGGAACGCGTAACGCATTAAATTTATTCAAATTATTTTAATTGGAATTTGTTATACTTCTACGTTTTATATTCACAAGGTGGGCGAGGAGATGATAGGGGACACATGGAAAAAATACCCAAGAGAAATTGTTTACACTTTTTCATTTGTTTCTCGAGATTAGAAAGAAGTCGAGCGTTGAAAGCCGCATATACACGGCAGTGAATGGGGTTAAAAATCGGAAGAGAATTTCATTTCAATAAATATTTTCCAGATTTGCCAGCAACATCTGCTGATCGTCTTCCCTTATACGATCAGGTCAAGCAGGTGATATTGCAGTTCCTTCTTTCCAACCATGAGATCCGTATTATTCTTCTATGCATACGTGTATACGCGTAAAAAGGCTGCCAATTTTTTGAACATCACAATTTTACATGAATTTAGTTTTCACACCGTTAATCGTCAATGAATAGAAATAACCTTGGCTAATGTCTTCAACTTTTGATTTGATTCTCCTTTACTTAATTGACCTTGGGATTCCTTGTCCAACATATTGCCTGTTGCATTTCCTGCCACATATTGTTGCACATTACTCATTTCGCTGTCTTCGCCACTGTATTCGCATACGTAACCTCTTTTCAATCAAAGCCCGTGCCTGCCGCGACCACAAAATTCACGTAACTCCTCCGTTTGTCGCGCACGTCTCATCAGTAAAATTTTAATTAAAACTTAAGACTAAATGAAGTCGTGGTCGTAACGTCACCGTGCTGTAGTGGTGACTCATTTCGAAATTAGGTTGTATTGCCTATAGGCGTAGTCATTGGGTGTCCAAGTGGCATATGCGTTGCGCCATTAGTTGGGTGTCCGTGGGGTTGTTCAAAACCGCACGCCACTTACACGTCTAGGTGAAGTGCCCCTTGCCGTACCCCAGGTGGGCAACTCCCGCATATTAAATACAAATCCCTACATGGGCTAAGAACAAAATGAAAGTGATTTATAGACACGTATTGAATATAAAATTTTCTTGTATATTTTTAGATTATCCGTAAGGATCGTTCACTATACGTACAAACAACCAACTGTGTCGAGGAGAAAGAATGGATCGACCTGCTGAGTAAAATCTGTCACACCAATTCGAAACGGTTGCAGAACTTTCATCCGTGTGCATATGTTAATGGTGTCTGGAATTGCTGTTCGCGGAGGGATGAAAATGCTGAAGGTTGCACCAAAGTATCCAGTGAACCATTCCAAATGGAGTTGGCAACAGCTCTAGATCCCGCTCGTGATTTGCAACGCTTACACACTCTCATAATGACTCATATGTCAAATTTGAACAAACTAATGGAGCCAATGAAAGGCAACCAGAACACTATTCGTCAGCTAATAGAAACCGCCTTAAGTCTGGAAAATGTGCATCGAAAGTACACGCAGGGAATAGCTCGTGAACTCAAGTACGGCAGTCGAATGGCACCCATTGGTGATGATAACTATCTACACGTGATGCGTGGCGCATCGCTTCAGGCAATGCAATATCCGATATTGCAGCTATCATCGTTCTATGGTGGTGGTTGTTAAAAAGTGAAATAGTGTGTACAGTGTTTGGACTTAGCTTTAGAAACAAACAAACAAAATTTAAGAGAAAAATAGACAAACATCATAGAGAGGAAGCAAAATGAAAGAGTTAACTAAATTCTAAACTATCTTGTAAGGAGGCAATCTCACCACATTTATTAGGGGGTGAGAGCGCGTGTGTAGCTTAAGTATTTATTATTATGTTTAGTTTTTGTTTTACTATTACTAGTGGCGCTGTTCTTCCGAAAAAGAGAAGAGGTTTTTATATAACACTCTTGGCTCTTAAATATATAAATGCATTCCATTGTAATCATTTTTTAAAATATTTCAAATGTTTTTGTTCTGCAATTACTGTTGCTTTCTGCTGCGCGCTTCCCACCTTATTTTAATATAGCATTTATTCAGTTTTAATTTAAAAAAAAGCAACAGTAATATAATATTTATTAAATGATCTTCCTTACCAAAAAAGAAAAAAAAAAACTTTCAGTGAGAACCATGAGCAATCGGTTGATATTTTATGAAGAGGGGCGGCGGGCTTGCCATCCATAACGTTAAAGTATAGTTGGGTGTTTTTAATTTTGGAATAAGTAAGGGTATACATTATGTATTTGCATTATTAATAAGCTTTGACCTTAGGTTTGACATTCAATTGTGACAATGAACAACATTTAAAATATAGAAGAAGCGCGGTTTTTAACTTAATAAATTCAAATGAGATTTTTCACACATTAGATGTAGAAGATTGTGTGCGCCGTGGCGTAGTGGTTAGTGCTTGGGATTACTACGCATGCTGCTCCGGGTTCAATCCAAGCAAGCACCCAAAAGTTTTTTCACGGTGCCACCTCAGAGTATCATTTGTCATGAGGAACTTCTCAACTCGCCGTTCGGAGTCGGCACAAAACTGTAGGTCCCTTCCACTCGTACAAAAATATAGCAAGCACACACAAATGGTTGCGAGAAGCAGACCCTAGTTGACCCGGAGATGTTGCACCACCTAAAAAAAAAAGAAAGATGTAGAAGATTTCCGATTCATAATTTGTTTAAAAAAATATCTAACATACTGTGAGGTTTTATATACAGTTGTTCCTTATTTAACGCTGGAAATTGCAGCGCCAGTTCTACATGATTGCATTCTTTGTTCATAAATGAGTTCTTTAATTCGTTCATGATTCGAAACACAAACTTAACAAATCATAAAATTAAAACCGGAAGACTTAGTAAGCATCTATTTTTTTTTTCTAAATGTATTTCGTTGGCAGCATTCTACCAAGAAAACAAGACTGTTTTTTGTACTTTTTCTTTACATAAGAACTCGTTATCGTTACTCAATTTAAATCAGTTTAAGAGTCTGGTATTTCATTGAGTTTTCCTGTCATAATGAACCTCAATAGCTTCCCCAATCGCAATCGATTTCGGCACTGGCGGAATTCAACAACCACACAACACACAATGACTGTCTTTAATTTTTAAACATAAAAAAGTTAAATATCGCGAAAACGCTCTTTGTTGTTCCAAACGGCAAACGCCCAGCACTTTATTGGATTGTAATCACCTATCCCCGAACAAATATCAACCTAATTAGAACCTATCGTACAACTTATAAACAAATCTACATGTATTCTAAAAAAATAAAACTTAGAATTGCACATCGTAACAGAAAATATAAACAAAATTTGCACATAATTAGAAAGTAAGAATAAAAAAACCTAAACAACTAAACAAGCAGCAACAATCGAAACAAAACTGTGAACCCGTTAACGTTGGTTGAAAATACGTCGTTATATATTTTCTAAAAAAAAAATACCTATCTACTGAATACACACATATCCCTGTCATTGTTAATTTTCGTAATCGCATTTTAAATTGCGATATAATTATACATATATTATATAATATATAATATACACCAGAACCCACATTAACATATATATTTCCATATTTCATTAATCCCACACTCGACTCGAATAAATAAAGATGCCTAAGCAAATACATATAAACATACACAATAAACAATTATATCATATAATTTGTATTAAATAATGCAGAAAACAAAAGCAACAAGTATTTATTTATATCCTAAATGTTAAAATTGTAAAAACAAAAAGTTACAAAAACTAAAATCATACAAAATTCTTCCCATCGTTCAACAATAATTTTTAATTCTAATTTTAAGTTATTATTTTCATTAAAAACAATAAAAATACAATATAATTTGTGAATTCAGTTATATACATATATGTAGATATGTAGTAATAAGAAAGAAACTTAAGTATGTTACGTATACACATTCGATTATTTAGTAGTTAAATTTATTTTCTCTTGTTAAGTATTAATTAAGTTTTAAGAGTGCTAAATGGAATGTACGAAACAAGGATATATCAATGAATTATACATACATACATATATGCATAATGTTACGTTTTTAGCCAACTATTGTTAAGTTTTTTTTGTTTGACAAAATGAAAGCAGCGAAAACAAAACAACAAAAAATATGTATTTCTGGCAATTAATTGATTAATACAAAATGTACAAAATAATTATGTTATATTTATATTAAGAAAATATATACAAACAAACGTTATATTTTATGTTGTAAATAGAAAGGAAGCTTGAAGGAAAAATGGAAGAAATATGTATTATGTTTTTTGTTTTATTACTAATACTAGAAATGATTTTTATATTTGCAAAGAACAATTTCTACAATAGTTTAAACATATATATATATATATGAATATATATTTAGTGGTAATCATATTGTATATGTACATGAAGAATACAATTTATTTATATTCGATTTTAGATTTATACTATTATATTTTTTGTACTGTAATATTTAAACAAAACTAATTTCCTAACGAAAGAGTAATAATAAAAAAACAAACTGAAAAAATATACACACGAGTTTCTTTTTTTACTGTGTGCTCGGACATGTTGGAATAAATAATAAATAAGAATGACACAGCAAAAAAAAAAAAAAAACACATCCAAATTCACGTTGGCAGTACAAACGTATACTGCATCATAACATGGAGTCCTATTTAGCAGGCACTTTCACTAACGAATTGGCATAGATCTAGAATAAACTAGAATCTGAAGAGAACATTTTACGCCATTTTCTGAATAATAGAATCTTGTATTTATTCAATTGTGCCTTGAAAGCACAGATATTCGTATGTCAAAGCTGCAGTCTGCAATGCATTAATTCCTGTGTCCAGACGTAAGAGTTGAAATGTTGGTCTCTTCGATGCGATGCATCAGTATGCCCTTAAATTCTACATCAGAACACTATTTTCACTTGTAAAATTTCATTTAGTTGTGATTATTTATTTACTTTCTATCTTGAGTTGAGCACAAGCGAAATGGCTGGTGTTGTGATGATGACGAAAATCGAGCACCACAATGTGATTAAATTTCTCAAAAAACAAAGAAGAAGTCAAAAAATTATTTACGAAGAGATGGTGGCTGTTAATCGAGATTCTGCACCTTCATCGTTGTTGAAAACGCCGCCATGGACATCGAGCCTCGCCGTGCTCGAGTATCTGACAAGTTTGCCGAGTAAAATGAATTTCGTTTAACTGTTAAAGTAACATCAAGAGAAACCAGAAGAAGTCGCATCAAGAAAAGAAGATAAACTGAAAAATTTTTACTTACAAATACTAAAAGTATGATAATTTGTTTATTGTTTTGTTAATAATGATTAATTTAAACTAATATTTACAGGAAATTTGTAATAATCCATAATTCCACTATAATTCTACCTTAATCATAAACACGTCGCCGTGGCCGTGGTGGTTAGTGCGTTGGACTACCACGCAATGCTGTTTGGGTTCAACTCCTGGCCGGGTTTAACACCTAAAAGAGTTTTTTCGCGGTGCCACCTCTTTCGAATGTCTGACAAGCATCAAAGAGTATCTTTTGTCACGATTGAGCTTCTCAACTCACCGTTCGGAGTCGGCAAAAAACTGTAGGTCCCTTCGATTCGTGCAAAAATATAACACGCACACACAAATGGTTGCAAGAAGCAGGCCCAGGTTCACCTCGAACTGTAGCGCCAATTAAGTAAGTAATCATAAACACAATTAAAACTATATTTTCATCTAACAAAATAAAACAAGAAAGTGGATTATTAACAAATTCTGAAATTGCATTTTTTATGCTTGTTGCATAGAAGCAACAATTGTCAACCGTCCAAATGTGTTCAAGTTTCAAAGGGGTAGGGAGATCATTGAAGACGACCCTCGCTCAGGCTGTCCGCTAACTGTCTGCACCGAAGAAAACATAAAAAAAGTCGAGAAACTTGTACTTGAAGATGCCCGAATAAAGGCTAAAACGATAGCTGAGAAAACCAGCCTTTCCATTGGTACCATACACACACATCATAACAGTGCAAGATGGATGCCACGAATGCTAACAGTGCCTCAGAAACAAGTGCGAATCGAGTGTTGTAAGGAAGTGTTGTAAGGCCCGGTAAGAATGTTCAATAGAATTGTTACTGAGGACGAAACGTGGGTTCATCATCAGGACCCAGAAAGCAAACATGAGTCAATGCAGTGGCACAAGAAGGGTACAGATCCCCCAAAGAAGTTCAAGGTCACTCCGTCTACCGGTAAGTTGATGGCTACTTTGTTTTGGGACTCAAAGAGAATTTTGCTGGTCGAATACAATAAAAGATGAAACCATAAACGCATCCACTTTGCATCATTTACGGGAAGAAATAAAGAAAAAAACACGGGGTAAACCAACAGCCAGTTTTGTGTGTTGCTTCTTCACGACAATGCTCCGGTGCACACGGCGTTTTTAAGGCTGCTGTGCGAGATTGTTGTTTCGAAGAGATTCAACAACCGCCCATAATCTGGACCTTAGGTCGTTAGGTTAGGTAGCAGTGGCTGCCGGTAGAAGCCCATTGTGATACCAACGATCTTGGGGATATTTACCACGCTACTCAAGAGAACCATTTGGAGTTTTGTACAAAGCGAAGAAAGCGTCCTATGTCTCTTTGTGCTAGATTACTTAGATTTTCGAAGCAGTATTCTCCCAGGTGTAGTTTTCTACTACAAGAAAGACCTGGGCATGAGCAGAAGAGATGTGTTGAGCTTTCCTCCTCCTCTTCGTCTCTACAGCTTCTGCAGAAGTCATTCGAGATGTGATTATTTTTTTATTCCCAGATTTAAAAAAAAAAAAATCTTCGTGGACAGCAATTTACCGACGATGAAGAGCTCAAAGGCGCACTAGATGACCATTTTGAAAGAGGATGAAAACTTTAAGGGTATAGAAAAGTTAATCTCAAGATGTAAAAAATGTAAATGTAAGAGATTATATTGAAAAATGAAAATGGTTTTATACCCCTAATAGGGGCATTAATTTAATTCGCGTTTTCGTTCATGTCGATACCAAGAACATTTTGAACTGCCGTATATATGCAAGTTTTTGACGGTTTGTAGTCCTCTCATACTCAAGCACCAGGTTACTCTGTGTTCTGAACGACCTCGTAACCAGTTCCAGTGATTTGTCCTCTTCGAACGTTGAGTTAAGATAAGCCTCTTACGACAAATGATACTGATACTCGCATTGGAATGGCTGTCAAAAAATTGGTTGGTGGTGGTCGTATGTAATGTTAACTTTTTATGTTAAATAAAACACAACCTGAGTTTTTTTTATATTTTATTTTAGACTCAATTTAGTGCACATACATATTACATTCATCATTTTTCCATTTAGTATATGAGAAATATAATAACGATTCAAATTGTTTTCAAATAAAGATGAAGAGAAAAAGTAATATGTAGTAGAGAAGAAAACGTCGATAGATTTTTTGTTCGTTTGTTCATTTTGTTGCATATAAATAAGCAAATTAATCGTTGCACAAACTTATCACTTAGCTAAATCATATAGAACAATCCACACATAAACTACATAGCTTAATTTTGATTTTTGATTGAAAATTTGAAGAAAATTTGAAAATTTGTTTTTCTATTTATATTTATCGAATTTTTTGAGTCCACCACATAGAATATATGGCGTTTCTTACGTATAAATAAATGCGTCAAAAATTGACATAAGTTTACACGACTGTGCATCTAAATTAGCTTAGTAGTAGTTTCAGTTTGTCTATGTAGCAATCAGCATTATTAGTCGTTTGTAGCTTTCAGCAGATCGATAACTTCTCGATTCAAATCAGTCGCCTGTTTCCGTAGTTTTAAAACCTGCAAAAAGGAAAGAGAAAGAATATGTTAAGATGAGGAAACCCCTACCTAGGTAGCCAGGCTATGGGTGGGAATCAAAACTAAAAGCCACTATATGCACAAGACCATCGAGGCGAGATGGAAGATTGTATGCTCTGCCGCACCCACCTCATATAACAATCCTTGATCACCACTCACCTTCGTTCTCAGTTCTTTCTCATAAGTGACCAGTTCTTGTACCTGTGCCATGGTGTTTGCATTGTTCTGCTGGTCCATTGTCCACCGTAGATAGAGCTCTAAATATTAACCGAAATTAATATCCATTATAAGTAAAAAAAAATCGATAACTTACCGCCCCACAACTCTAAACTGATAGGTGCCACCGATGGCCAGATGACATGCGCATTTGGCTCGTACAGCGGATTCAAAAGACTCTTCATTACATCTGGACGATTTAAGTACGACCATAAGCTGGTTGTTCGATTGTGCACTTTATACTCGGCACGTTCCTTTTCCGAGTCGCAAAGGAACGTCCCGTACTGACTAAAGTAACTGTGTTCGAAAAGCAGAATTAGAAGATTTGTACTAAACTCGAAACTGCAGGGAAATTGACAGAATAGTTGGTATATACAGTCGAGGAAGAGGATAAATGTGGCTCCTGAGGTTTTTGGACGCGTCTGTGGTGGGGTGTAACAGGAGTATTTGTGCCGGGATGAGAAGGGATGTCCGGCTTGGATCCATTCACGCTCGATTAGAGCTTGCAAGCTATTATTTTATTTTAAATTTAGGATTATATCATGCTGAAAAGGAAGTTTATTTATAACTTACCCTCTTACCGTTCGGCAGTCGGGATTCAGAATGATTTGTACCAAAGATGTTACGATGAGCGTTGAGTCGAGACCCTTAGAGCCGTGCACAAGTACGGGACTGCCTTCTTGATCTAAACATTGAGCTACAACGCATGCAGCATTTAATGAATTAAGAACCATGCCAAGCCAACCGCTACCCTCGAGACGTGTTAACCACTTATCAGCGCTACATGTGATGTCATTGCAAGCTGAACGATAGTTGGTTAGATTTTTGTTTTTGAAATTTGTTCCACTTACCTTCGACTAATTTTGTAAAACTTTCCAGTATAGACGACGGGTTTGAAACATTTCCAATTGATCGATTCACCTTTTTCCACTGGGAGTAGTGTTGATCTGTTTCAGTGTTGGACTTTCCCTTGCCCCATGTGTCTACAATGAAACCTTTTTTACTTCGTCCCAACACCACATTGAGAATAGCCTCATCAGCACGGCATCGCTTGATGCCTTGAGTTGAAATCGGTTGAGAACTTCGCATTAAAGAAGCCTAAAGATTAACAATGTAGTTACATTTCTTCCAACAGTGATGGAAAAAAAACTCACTCCATTGTCATGTTTGTAGCTAAGAATTGGAAACCGTCCGCCATCACGAAACGAAGCCGACTGGCAGATCTGTTCATCAGTTATTGACTTCGGCACAATCAGTGTAGCACCATATGTTGAACACACATTAAAGTCTTTGTTTGCATGTGAGATTCGCCACTCATCGCCGGTTAGTAATTTCGAAAACTCCGACTCTGGCCTGAAATTTGTCACAAAAATACATACAACTTTCAATGTAACTGATTTCCAAGGTGGCCCTTACTGAAATATGGTGAATCCATCTTCCAATATGGAATACATTGGCCGGTAGAAGAACGGATAGTCCAATTCAATGTTGTGCAGTGAACTGAGCTGTTCCAATGATGTGGCCACATTAAAGTACTCTTTAGAGTATTTAATTTCCAAAGAGATGACACGCAGGTCTTTGCATTTCAGTGTTATTATGCCGCCCACGACAATATTGTTAAGTAGGAATGGCTTCTTCTCCACCGAATCGATATTCTTATGCAGAAGCTAGTGGGCAAATGATTTTATTTTAATTGGATTGACCTATTTAAGCGGGAAGAAAGAAACACGTACCCATAATTCCTGACTGTTTTCTTGTCGGGCGCTTAGCAGCAAATGGTGACCCGTGATGCATAGGGTGCCCTCAACTGTTGCATGTAGATGGTCGTGCAATAGGACACCATCGAGTTTTGGTGTTTTTATGAGATCAGCGAATTCCATTGGAGTTGCAAGCGGGCGGGCGTGCACTAAACTTTAGATATGGTTATCGAGGACTTTATGAATTGAACTGCATGATTTCTTTGTTTTGTGTATTTTCTAAGCTCGTTCTCGTTGAATGGAGAATTTGATTAAACTGAAGTTTATCACTGGTGTAGTGGTGTGGAACAAAAGTTATATGTGCAATATTGGTCTCTTTCTTTCTGTTTTTTTATCAAGCGGGGGAGGGGAAATAATTGTTTTGACAAAGCTGACAGGTGGATGACTTCTGATTTGCCAGTTGGAAATGTCAGCGAAGTGCGAGTAAAAATTCTAGTAATATGGATATGAATTTGGAATAATTTTATCTGACGCCGATAAAACATTGTTTTAAACAATTTTATAGTTTTATTATAGTTTTCATCAATCAGGACAAACACTTTATGAACGAATTGTTTTCTTTTGACGTTGGACAACCGAGACTTTTCAGCACAAGCGAACGGATGTTTTCCAAACCAACAACATCCGGTTAAAACCGGATATCATTATTATACAGGCACCCGCAGATTAGGCTTTCCTGTAAAATCCTCATCCGTTATTGCGAGAAGAGAAAAGATTAGGTATGCTAGCTTTGCATTTAGTTAAACACTCTTTTTAAACTTGAATTGTGTGAGAAGTTGAAGTCACACAGTAACGTCGTTAAAAGTGCATACAATGTAAAATTAAATACAGCTGGCCTCTTTGTGGATATAACAAAAGCGTTCGATATGGTAAATCATGATATTTTGCTGAAAAAACTTCATAAAGCAGGTTTTAGGGGTTTCGTGCTTGAATGGTTTAAGTCATACCTGAAGAATAGGACTCAAAGAGTGAAAATGGACGAAATTAGAAGTAGTATTAAATACATTAATACATTGTGCTGATTATAGAACAATAAGTTTAATGAGCCACACGCTAAAGATCTTCCTTAAAATCATCCACAAAAGAATATGTGGTGAATATACATTTTTAATGGATTAACATATACTAATATTCGTTCATTTTCATTTAAATATTTTTGTTTGGCAATACCATGAAGTATACAATACGTTTAAAATTCATTTTTTGATTCATCTCTCTCAATTGTCATCCTTCTGATGAAATAGCGACGCCTTTTAACTTTTCAACTATTAAAACCTAAAAACAACTGTGTATCTTTATTTAATAAAAACATAATTTAAGTAATACTTTCAGTGTTGTGTTTTATTGGTGTTACGAAACACTAAATTGGTGACCCCGACAAACGAACACCAGTAGTTTTAAGGTAATTATTGCACCGAATCTGCAATGATTGAAACGCAGAACAACGAAAATAAAGACTCTACGTCCACGGGCTCTGGCGCCACAGCCATGAACATCGGCCCAATTGTGAACCGTGTAGCTGTTAAGGTTCCACCTTTTTGGCCTGATCATGCGGAAATTTGGCTAGCACAAGTCGAGGCACAGTTTAATGTTGCCGGAATAACAAGCGATGCATCCAAATTCAACACCGTAGTTGCTGCAATAGAATCGAATGTTCTGGTCCAAATATCTGACGCAATCCTTAATCCGCCGGAAAAAGATAAGTATGTCAATTTAAAGAAGTGTATTGTAGAACGTTTCTGTGAGAGCGAATTAAAAAAAACACAGAAATTACTATCTGACATCGATTTGGGTGACAAACGACCAACACAATTGTTAAATGAGTTGAGCGCTCTTGGTAAGAACAAAATAACCAAGGATTTTTTAAAGTCATTATGGCTGCAACGATTGCCAATACAAGTGCGAGCCATATTACAAGCATCTGACGCTGATCTATCCGAACTAGCAAAATTGGCAGACAAAATTATGGAAGTTGGTGAGTTTCACAATTTAGCTGTCGTTTCGAATGTGCAACCATCAATCTCAGGTAACACTGAAATAGACAAGCGTCTAGGGCGTATTGAACAACAAATAAACAGCTTAATAAAAAACAATAGCAACTTCAAACGCTTATCCCGTTCAGTTTCTTCTAGACGTCAAAAATCCCGTGATCACTCCAACGTGTCAATACATGCCGACGAAGAACTCTGCTGGTATCATCAAAAATTCGGACAAAACGCTCGCAAGTGTCGTGATCCGTGTGCTTATCGAAAAAATACGCCAAAAAACTAACTACGTCCTCCGATCAAGCGGGCGGATCTGAAGACAATTATCGGATAGCCCGCCTAGTTATTAACGATAGCATTTCAAGACAACGATATTTGATAGATACTGGTGCGGATCTTTCCGTGCTACCAGCCCATAACACCATTAAGCGAAGAACAACAAAATCAACTCAGCTGTTCGCAGCCAACGGCACACCGATACAAACATACGGCGAAAAGCGAATAACACTCTCGTTGGGATTAAGACGAAATTTCACCTGGACGTTCCTACTGGCTGACGTCAGCTGTGCTATTATTGGATCCGATTTTTTAAAACATTTCGATCTGTTAGTCGACATTAAGGAAGGCCAACTTATCGACCGAATGACAATGCTCAAATCAAAAGGAAAAAACACCTTATGTAATGTTGTACAAATAGTGGCATACGATACGCACGAACGTTACGCACAATTACTACATGAGTTCAAAGACCTCGCTACAATTAACGCCAACAAGAAACCGACCGACTCTAAAGTAACGCATCATATTACTACAAAGGGGCCTCCGACATATGCACGTGCTCGTCGCCTTCCCACCGATAAACTACAAGCGGCAAAAAAAGAGTTTGAATATCTGTTGGAAAAAGGCATCTGCAGACCCTCGAAAAGCAACTGGGCCAGTCCGTTGCATTTAGTAAGAAAAACGAACGGAGAGTGGCGGGCATGTGGTGATTACCGTGCGTTGAATGATATCACAGTACCCGACAGATATCCGATACCATATTTACACGACGTCACCAGTATCTTATATCGCAAAAAAGTTTTTTCCACGATCGATTTACAGCGAGCATACCACCAAATTCCGATGGAACCGTGCGACATTCACAAATCAGCTATTATCACTCCATTTGGCTTATTTGAATTTCTCTATATGACATTTGGTTTGAGAAATGCGGCTCAAACGTTCCAGCGTCATATAAATGAAGTATTGAAAGGTCTCGATTTTATCTTCGTTTATATTGATGATATCCTCATCGCATCGGAATCGGTAGAAGAGCATGTAAAACACATCCGCATCGTATGTTGTCGTCTTCGTCAAGCACACCTGGCTATCAATTTTAATAAATGTCAATTCGGAAAACGAGAACTAACTTTTTTGGGCCACACAATCAGTTCAGATGGATTAAAACCGCCAGAAGATAAAGTAAAAACAATACGAAATTTTCCACAACCGAAAGTCGCAAAAAATTTAAGGAAATTTCTAGGAATGCTGAATTTTTATCGTCCGTTTATTCCGCATGCCACGAAAAATCAACATATATTACAACGATTGGTCAATGGCAACAAAAAGAATGACAACAGTGTTGTAAATTGGACACCCGAGGCTGAGATCGCTTTCGTTGCTTGCAAGGACGATCTCGCAAATGCAACGCTATTGAACTATATGGCACCAGAAGCACAAATAACACTCACGACTGATGCTTCGGACGATGCTGTAGGCGCTGTTCTTCACCAGATCATCAAGGACCAAATTCAACCACTCGGATTCTACTCAAAAAAGTTTACACCTGCGCAGAAAAATTAAAGCGCGTATGATCGAGAATTAACAGCCGTATACCAGGCAATTCAACATTTTAAATACGCACTCGAGGGCAGAGAGTTTATGGTTTTCACAGACCATAAACCACTCATTTTCGCGTTTAAGCAGAAAAGTGAGAAAGCATCGCCACGAAGAGCTCGACAACTTGATTTAATAAGTCAGTATACAACCGACATTCGTCATTTACCAGGATCAGACAACGACATTGCAGACTTACTCTCACGCATTAATACTGTACAAAAAGAAATAATTAGTTTCGATGAGATGGCCACACAACAACAAACAGATCCAGAACTGCAGACTCTTTTAAGCGAAGGTAACGATAAATCGATAAAGTTATCAAAACTATCCATTCCAGATTCGACGTATGAGATTTTCTGCCACGTTCTGCGAGACAAAATAAGACCATACGTACCGAAGTGTTTTCGTCAAACAGTGATTCATAAACTTCACTCTTTATCACACCCCGGTATCAGAGCAACAAAACAACTGGTAGCTGATCACTATGTCTGGCCTTCGATGTCCACAGATGTAGCTGCATTTGTCCGTTCATGTATTCCGTGTCAGAAAGCAAAAATACATCGACACACGAAATCACCTTTAAGCGACTATGCGTCCATCGATGTCCGTTTCGAGCACATAAATATCGACATTGTCGGACCGCTGCCAACTTCAAATGGATTTCGGTACTGTCTGACATGCATTGACCGATATACAAGATGGCCAGTGGCGATTCCGCTAATAGACATAACAGCGCAAAGTGTGGCAAGTGCACTAATCAGCGGTTGGATATCTACGTTTGGTATCCCCTTACGAATTACTACGGATTTGGGTCGTCAATTCGAATCGGCTATTTTTCAAGAATTAACGCAAATACTCGGCATCAAACATTTACGCACAACACCGTACCACCCACAGTCTAATGGGATTATAGAACGTTGGCATCGAACATTAAAGGCCGCCATCAAGTGTTCGGAGACGAATTGTTGGAGTTCAGCGCTTCCACTAGTGCTCTTGGGAATGCGATCAACCATTAAGAGCGACATCGGTTTAAGTCCGGCAGAGATGGTGTACGGAGCGCCGCTACGAATCCCTGGTGAGTTCCTTATGCCGCGAAAAAGCAAAACCAGCCAAACCGAGTTCGTGGAATTACTTCGAAAATCAATGCTCGAGTTACCAATGACGAAACCAGTACGACACGGGATGGAACGATATTGTGTGCAGCCAGCATTAAGAGACGCCAAATACGTGTTTATCAGGACCGATCGTGTAAAAACGCCTTTGGAATTCAACTACGAAGGTCCGTTTGAAGTAATATCCAAATCTGAAAAATACTTCGTTTTAAAAATAAATCAGCGAGTGACAAAAATATCGATCGATCGTTTAAAGGCCGCATACATATTCGACGATACAACAACACCAACAGCAATACCTCAACAGGAAACCAGTAAAGAACAAAAGAACGACATCGCTTCGAAAAATATTACTACATCAAATGATGCAAAACAAAAACAATCGAAAACCGACAACGAGCCACAAACAAAGAAGACATCATCTGGAAGACATGTTAGATTTCCTCTTAAATATCGTTAGTCGATAACTAGGTGGGGGATATTGTGGTGAATATACATTTTTAATGGATTAACATATACTAATATTCGTTCATTTTCATTTTAATATTTTTGTTTGGCAATACCATGAAGTATACAATACGTTTAAAATTCATTTTTTGATTCATCTCTCTCAATTGTCATCCTTCTGATGAAATAGCGACGCCTTTTAACTTTTCAACTATTAAAACCTAAAAACAACTGTGTATCTTTATTTAATAAAAACATAATTTAAGTAATACTTTCAGTGTTGTGTTTTATTGGTGTTACGAAACACTAAAAATATATAAGAAACTCGAAGAGGGCATTGGCTCCTCGCAGTTTGGTTTTAAAAGCGGTTTTGGTACGCGAGAGGCACTATTCGCACTCAATATGCTGGTTCAACGTAGCTTAGAGATGAGAAGAGATGTTTTTGCATGCTTTGTAGACTACGAAAAGGCTTTTGATACAGTTTAACACAAGAAAATGATAGATATCCTTGACAGCAAACATATAGACATGAACGACATAAGAGTGATTGAGAATCTATAATGGGGTCAGAAAGCAAAAATAACAATAGAGGGAGAATAGTCAGACCAAGCAGAGATCCGAAGAGGAGTAAGACAATGATGCATTTTATCGCCTTCCCTTTTCAACATGTACTCGGAAGAAATATTTAAAGAAGCAATCTCAGAAAGCGACGGTGGGATAAGAGTAAATGGAGTCAACGTTAACAACATAAGATACGCAGATGATGCCGTCATAATAGCAAGCGACATGAACGAACTAAGTAACATGATGAATAAGCTAAATGATGTAAGCAACAGCTATGGACTACGAATAAACACAGCAAAAACAAAGTTTATTGTTCTAAGTAGAAAACAACAAATGCAGAACTTGGAATTAAAAGTTAACAATAAAAACATAGAAAGAGTTGACACCATTAAATACTTAGGAACGATGATCAATAAAAACGCAAGCAAAGAAATACAGTGCAGGATAGAACAAGCGAGGACAGTATTTTGTAAAATGAAAAAAGTACTATGCAGTAGAGAAATCAATCTACATATCAAGATAAGATTAGTAAAATGTTATATCTGGTCGGTACTTTTATATGGAGTTGAAACGTGGACGTTACACAGAGCAACGATTAAAAAAATAGAGGCATTCGAAATGTGGATATACCGAAGAATACTGCGCATCTCCTGGGTTGACAGGATAACAAATGAAGAAGTACTACGACGAATAGGGACGAAAAGGGAGCTAATGTACCTTATTAAAAAAAGAAAACTCGAATATCTCGGACATATTCTGAGAATCGACAAATACAAACTTCTGCAATTGATACTCCAGGGAAAGATAGAAGAAAGTCGAGCGGTCGGGAGACAAAGGCTGACATGGCTGTCAAACATGCGGGAATGGCTCAACCTCTCGACCTCAGAAATAATGAGAGGAGTAACAAACAAACAGACTATAAAAATGATGATTTCCAACCTCCGGAGCGGAGAGGAACCTTAAGAAGAAGAAGAAGATTAAATACATCAATATAGTTGTGCCGCAAGGTTCTGTTTTAGGACCTATACTATTTCTTATCTATATAAATTCTCTCTTTAGCCTTAACTTTAAAGGTGTCTTAAAAGCATTCGCTGACGATATAGGTTGTGCTTATGGCTCAGTAAGTCTTTTAGAGCTTGTTTCAAATGTAAACTGGGACTTAAATTTGTTAAGAGTATGGTTTGCTGAGCAAAGACTTGTTATAAGCTCAAAGACTAAAATGATGTTTTTTAGTTTATCCAAGCAAAATTCCCCTGCTGTAGATATCTTTTATCATGCACCAGAGTGTCAAAGATTCAAGTTAACCAACTGCGCTTACTACTCTTCGACAATCTTTTCTAGCAGTCTAAATTGTAGTACCAATTGCTTTTTAATTGAAAAAGTTGATGAGTTCAAGTACCTCGGGTTAACTATTGACTCAAATTTGTCCTTCACAAATCATACTGCTGCTTTAAAAAAATATTTTCGCTATACGCTAAGAAATTTTTTCTATTTGAGAAGTGTTTGCTCTTCAAAATTACTAGCAACTATATATTATGGAGTTTTTCATTTCAAATTGCAATACGGTATCAGCTGCTGGGGTGGTGCTTACTTTAACAAGATTCAACCTTTATTGACCATCCAAAAATACACTGTGAGAAAAATATGCTTTAAACATCGTCTGCATCACAGTCTTCCACTATTCCGTGATTTGAGGATTCTTCCCATCCGTCATCTCTACTGCTTTAAAGTACTCAAGGCTTTTTTTGTTAAGTCCGGCAATCTGAATTTTAGAATCCTTGACAGTCATAATCTTCGCGGTAATTTTTCAAATGTAGTTACAGTACTGACTTTCAGCACCACAGCCTTTAGACATTTTTACGCGGTGTCTTCTTGTCGATTATTTAATAAACTTCCACTTTCATTAAGAACAATCAGCTCACTTGTTGAATTTTTAAAAAATTTAAAAACTTGGTTACTGAGTCTAGAATTTAATGATGTCGAAACTCTCTTAAGTGTCGAGAATTAGATAGTTTTATTTCATTTACAAACTCTCAAACTCCAATATATTTTTGTTATTAATTTATTGTTTTATGTATTTTTCCTAGTTTTTGCCTGTTTTGCTTTCGTTTTCAGTTTATTTGCATTCTGTTTTTGCTTCTTGCACAGTTTATTGATTTCTTGTTATTATTCTTGTTCTCTTCTTTTTTAAATAATTTGAATAAGAAAATAATTAACTAAAATAATTTTAATAAAGTAATCAATATTGTTTTTCAAGGGGCATTTAATACCATTTATTTTTTATTAAATACACAAATGTCTTTAATGTTTCTCAGTTGATTTTATGTAGTAAAACATCGATATTGTTATGTAAATCTATTTATGTTAAATATTCTCTTGGGATCATTAATAAAAAAATAAACTTAAACTAAACTTAATATATGTATACCAAACTATACAATGCAACAGAATGTCCATTAAAATAAACTAAACAATGCACTGAACCTACTTACAGATTCTAAGGCACCTCAATAATAATTACATTAGGAAGCTGCAATTAGCGCAACAAAGGAGCCAAAATATATACTAAAGGCCGTATATGGAACCACCCCCAACAAACTCAAACAATTATAAAAACACCATTTCACCTACTGCATATTAAAAGAGACAAGTTAATTATCAGTTATTCAGATTAAACCCCAAAACAAATATAATTCTGGGCAATATTATCGCTTTACAGTTATTCAGATACAACCCCAAAACAAATATAATTCTGGGCAATATTATCGCTTTAAGTCTTCGGTTTGCAATCACTCCTCTTTTGAGACTGCCAAAGAATGGATTCCAGAGCAAACAAAGAAATAATTTACTCTGGATCCTTTTGGGAAGGAATTTCACCAAGTAACATATATAAATTTCATAGTAGTATCTTTATATTATAACATATTCCCCTTCTGCAGTTCTCTTTTACTCACAAATATTTGGAATCTTTCCACTAAAAGGCATCCGTTCAAAGCCAACAAAATCGGTTCATTTCAGTTGGTTATCAATTGGCTCCCTAATGTGTTTCGTATTCATGGTGTGGGATTTGGTGGTCATTGGTACACATATCTATTATGATCGTAATGCCACGATCAATGCAGGAATAATAAGTAAGTAAACATTGCCTTTTGAAAAGGAAATTTGTAAACCGTTTTTCTAGCTACGCTGCTATTCCATTCGATGGGATTTTGTATTTATGGAGCCTTCTTGCAACTGGCAAGAAGATGGGTAGAAATAATCACATGTTGGACAGAAATGGAACAGCGGTTTCTGCAGTCACCATACATTACAGAGCAGTCAAAGATGTTAAGAAGCAAGTTGGTAATAATTGGACTTCTAATTGCAGTTCTATCTGCAGGTAAGATCGAGACCTTTGGTGGATTTTTAAAGACAGCTTATGTAAATCTAACTTCGTTAGTGGAGCATGCTTTGTTTCAAGGTTCCAAACTATATAAGTTCTATGGAAAAATTGCTGAATGCAACATCACCAATTCAGGATTAACAACGTATTTTATTCAGCGATTTCCATATATTTATGAAGTTATGCCGAGTAGTGCATCTTTAGCCTTAGGTCAGGTGAGATCAGATTTACTCATTTCTTTCATTTCTTTAGCTAGGTCCTTATTTTTTAGCTCATCAGCATTTACGGAACAGCTGCGTGGAACTTCTTGGATCTCTTCATTATTCTTATAAGCATTGGGATAAGTACACGTTTTGAACAACTAACCAATGCCTTAGAAAGACACTTGAAAAATGTAACTAAGCCAAAAGCCGTGTAATAAGTCACTAAACCCTTTTTCTCTGTAGGATGCACCCAGTTCCAAGTCAATGTTAAAGTTCCGCCTGGATTTTATCACAATCTGTGATCTGCTAGAATTCGTCGATAACCACATGGGAATCGTAATATTTTTGTCTGCAGTAAATAATTTATATTTCGTGTGCAGTCAACTGCTGAATGTATTCAAGTAAATTAAATCCGAGTATAAGTATATTTTATGAAAAGCAAATCTAAATTTGCAGTCCATTGCGCTATCTAATTGACTACGTGTACTATTGGTATTCTCTGCTTTACTTGATCGGTAGGACATTGTACTTGTTTATTGCTGCAGCTTCTATTAACGAAATTGCTGCTAGTCCAAAAACTTTATTGCATAACATTCCTTCCGAGAACTGGACTGAGGAGGTGAGCAGACAATCACTTTTTGTATATGAACCTATTTTAATATTTTATATTTCACAGAGCAGCCGATTTTTATTCCAAATCAACTCGAAGACGATCACTTTGTCCGCAATGGGATTTTGTAATTTTACTCGTGGATTAATTTTAACGGTATTTAACAGACAACCCATACCCAGTACAGCAAAATTTTTAATTTTCAGATGGCTGGCGCAATAGTAACCTTCGAACTCGTAATGATGCAGTTTAACAGCACAACTGGAGGACTGACACCAATTTGTGACTAATAAAAAACACCAATCGTCTCATTTTAACACTTTTTTCTACTTCTATTCACTTTATAAATATTAATGCTTAATTTACTAGTTAAATGCACATAAAAAAATGGCAGGCAGATCGTTTTCCAATAAACACATTTCATTTGAAGAGATTCTTTAAAGCTTCTTTCTGAACTCGATCGTATTCAGCCTGTAGCTTCTTTGCTTGATTAAGTTCGTTGAGAACGCGTTTATTATCAGGAACTAGATTGTTGGCTTTGGTGAAATCGGCAATAGCTTCCTCATAGTTCTGTAAATGAATATTCGCTTGACCACGACGAAAGAACGCCTTGCTGCTGACCGGATCGTACCGAATAGCCTGACATAAGAATTTATAAAACAAATTATGTTCGAGGAGTCTTTAATAATACTCACCTCTGATGAGTAATGCTTAGCATTTGTGAATTGACCCACTTTCAGTTCCACAGCAGCCATGTTTACACAATTAAGAGCGTTGAACATATCCAACTGGCTAAGATCTTCTTTGTTTTCGTATCCTTCCTCCTTCCACTCGAATTTCTTGCGGAAAAAGTTGTAGTACCTGGTTGCCTTGCGGTATTTGCGCCGAGCTTCGTAGTACTGCTCGCTGGCAAAGAATTCATTACCCGCGTTGCGAATGATTGTCAACATGCTAACAATTTCTTCGGGCTATCATCGAGATGATCATTGACGGTAGGTCTTGCTAGTTTTTGTTTTGGTCAATTTACCTTATGTTTCTTGAATTTCATTTCCCAATCATGGGGGAATGGGGGCCAGATATCGAATCCGTCTTTGTCGCGAAATCCCCAATCTTCTCCGGCAGGTATTTCACCACAATTGATGATGTAAATTTCCTACAAAAAAAGGAAATATGTAGCAGGTGGTCAATTAAGGTCAAATATTCATTTACTTCTGTAGGTTTTCCGTCATCATTCGTGTTCATTTCCATTTCCCCTATAATGCCCAAGCCTCGCATTACTTTACCCACCACCACATTTGTTCCATTCAAAATGTCACAAACCACTGATGTTATGATAAACTGTGAGTTGTTGGAGTTTCGTTGACCATAGTTTGCCATACTGACAACACCTTCCTCATGCTACGTCAAATCATTAAGTAGACTAAAAGTATGCCCACTCAATAGGCTACTTACCTTTAGAAGGTAATTTTCATCTTCGAATATGGGTCCATAAATGCTGTCGCCACTCGTTCCATCATTGTTTACTACATCACCACCTTGCGCTACATACACTCGTGTCACTTTGTGGAATTTAATCCCTTTGTAGTGCAGAGGTTTACCCATTCGTCCAATACCTTGCTCACCGGTACATAGGGATCGGAAGTTTTCCGCCGTTTTTGGCACAACGTCCTTCCGCAGTTCGATTATCATGCGGCCAGCTGGAATCGTACATAGGTTGGATCATTCAAGTTACAAGAAGCACATTGAAGCCGTAATAGACATACCGAATTCCTGGCCAATGTTGATATCGAAATAGACAATTGGGTTGTTGGGTGATGTGGGAATAGGTAGTTCGTGCATTATTTTCTTCCAAACTCCTGCATAAGAAATGAATTTTGATCGTAATGAATTTGAGCACCACAACGCTAGTTACTCAGGAATTTGAAAAAAAAATTAGCAGTGAGAAAATGTCAAATTTTGCGAACAATTAAAATTGCAATCATGTGAAGTTAGCTGTGATTTATTTTAAGTTATCTTATTAAAATTGGTCAAGTGACGTTAGTTAAGAAATATTTGTAATTGGAAAGTTTAGTCCGAATTTTAGATTTGAAAATCTGTACATTTTGTACATGATTGCAATTCTAATTGTTCGCAAAATTTGAATTTTGAATTGGTAAAATGCGAATATTTCTTCAGACTTTAAGAATGAGTCGCCAGAAGGTCAACAAAAAGGCGCCTCTGAACCATATTCTTTGAAGCTTTTCTGCAAATGTCGTTCCATATCGCGACTTAAGTATCTCGTTATAATTTCCCTGCGGCAAACCTTAGCGGGAGCACTTGGTCTGCGGCTGCCGTACGGGTTCCAACGATACGCTTTTTTTGCTATGCTGTTTGCTGACTGATAGATGGGTAGTGCGCTATATCCAGGTACTCTTCTGCTATTTTATCACTTACACATCCAAATATTTTCGTTAGATACGCGCATAGGAACTTGGTCTAACACTAAATTTTCGTGTTAATTTGTATGTGTCACACCACTTTTGTTCGTAACTATGCCTACCAAATGTGTAGAACTGTCCACGCACTGTTAACTCTCTCCCATCCAATTAACTAAGGGCGGAGAGAGAAAGGGTGTTTTCATAAATGTCAACAATTTGCGCAAGTACAACTGCATTGATTTTCTTATGCGTTTTTGGACGCTACTGTTTTTCAGAATATGTGCAGTCAAAATGAAGAACTCATTTAGCACAATTTTCATGTCAACAAAGTTAATAAACGTTAAAGAAACATATAATATTATCCTTGATATTTAATTTGATTTCGGCTGGAGAAAAAAACAATCAAAAATCAAAAACAAAAACAATCACTGTGATCAATTCCGACCGGTTTGAAAATGGACGGAATTACAAGTGAAGAATTCGAAATTAACGGATTTTTCCGAATTCATCCATTGTAATTCCGTCCGTTTTCAAACCGGTCGGAATTGATCACAGGGGCGAATATATACAAGATACTAGTTTTTGTTTTTTTGATTTGAATTTAGCATATAAAATGCAACTTTAGTCAACTTCAACCCTTACCTCTTCCTCTGCAGTCACTTTTTTATACTAACTAATCTGCACGACACCATGATATCTTGACGTTTATGAACACGATGTAATGCAGTTTGCCTGCGGCAGTTCTGCAATAAAACTGCATTTTTGAACGCAGTTAACGCAGTACTTTGTTAGTATGACGTTTATGAAAACACCCAAAGGCTCACAAGTTCAGGTTTCTCCTGGTTATTTTCAATCCCGCTTTCCATGCTTGATATTTAAAGATTCAAGCTTAGTTTGGAGATCAGTAAGGCTATTGCTAGCGAAAAACATAACCGTGTTTTCGACGTCTGTCAGTTGCAGACAGGATACCGTTCTCACTATCATTACCGATCTCAAAACTTTATCTAGACCCAGTGTCCGGTCATGACACAGAATGTACCCAATCGGAAAACATGAGTTTTTACCGCTTTTAATAATTTACAATTACATTTATTATTGTTACTAAAGTCTTACACAATAAGTTATGTGTTTATGTTTTGTATTTTATAATATATATATAATATGGTAATTTTATGTTTTGTTTAAATGAAATCCTCAGTAGTAAAAGTAAATTTAAGTTTGCTTAGCATTTGTTTTTTTTTTTTAAATATATTTATATATTTGATTTAGCATTCGATTTTTTTTCTCTTTTACCAGTAAAACTAAAATAACAATTTCTGTTCATTGACATCACTTCCATTTCACGCGAAATAGTAAAAAAGAATTTAAAAAGAAAGAAACGAACATTTTAATTCTGGGATTAAAAATAAAACAAAAAAAAAGATGAGAGTGTGGAGAGGAATAAAAAGTCAAATAGAAAAAACAATTTTTTTTTAATCACTATCAGTAGAAAGTTTTGATCTATAACTCTTCTCCGACCAGAGGAGCACCAATTTCGGCGGCGACGTTTTCAGGAGCTACTTCCACTGGATCTGCTTCCGCATTTGCAGCAGCTGATGCAGCTGCAGCGGCCGCGGCGGCGGCAGCATCTGCCGTTTCCTGTTTTCGCTTTCTATGTTCGTAGTTCACCAATCGCTGTCCCACAAGATACTTGTCGTTCTTGATGGCAACATAGAGCTTTTTGAACTGCCGTATCTGGAAGTAAATTATGGCAACAACGGCCACTGCCAGTAGAAAGAATGGATATATCTCCCTGGCAATTAAAGTCCTGGCGTTTACGTTTTTATAGAAAATTGGCACGATCGAGTGAGCGATGACATAGGGCACTGCTAGCGCTAGACCAAAGCATGTGATCACGGGCGTGGCCAACTCAGTGATGATAAATTTCAAATCGATGTCTCGCAATCCGTCACGATAGGCACGCTCAATGGCACGCTTCAGTCGCCAATCCGGCCCCATTAGTGTTAGGGCGCATGCTATTTTCGTGTAGAGCACACCAAGGGCCCAGTCCTGCCACAAGAAGTGAATTGGTGTCTGACCAATGGGCACGCGTAGGGGAATTACCAGAACCAACTCTAGGAGTAGTCCGAATAGCAGCGGTATTACACCGAGCATGAGGACGAAGATTATTGCAGCGAGAGCGTATGAGGCACCTACGTGCAGCCAATGCTTTATTTTGTCCATTACAGCGGCACGGCCTTGTGGCAGAAGATTCACTGCGATTGCAATACCCCTAGAGATGATCCAGCAGAGATAAGTGCCGACAGCGGCAGTGTACAACTCATGTGGACGTGGTGGCACTTCTGTATTGGTTGAGACTTGATGATTAGCGATGTGGTTTCCGACTGACCACAGAGCCATCACCTGACGGCCGATCCAAACTGGTACGGTCAGCGTAACCAGCGATGATATGACCAAGCTGACGCACATGAATCCGATTAAACCAAACAAGCGGAATGGGAAAAGTGTCGGCTTGTCATATGGCTGGAATCCAACGGGTGCATCGCGTTGCAGGATAAATTGGTGTGCAGCTGCCAACCCCTGATTGCGATCAGGTTGAGCTCGCTCGGGCTCTACCTGACCACCGTTGCCGTTTTCTGTCGTATCGTTGCCAAGGAGATAGCTCTTAATACCCAGTACCCAGGAGACTGCCTGACACCAAATGCGAAGAAGTCCCTTAAGCCAAACTCGTGTGTGCGATTGTTCGAAGAAACCGGGGAGTATTATCTGTAAAATAAAATAGCGTGTTCTTTTAGAGCTCTTCCACAGATTCCACACCAACTCACCTGCAAAAGAAGCAGTTGCAAACTCAGCTCATTAACTTCGGAGTCTCCGGACAGAGTGTACGGCAGAAATGTTTGCCATACTGACTTCAAAATTTGTATCGGCAGCCAAAGCATCAGCAGAACCGCCGAACCGAATATAATCACAGACGCAATCAGCCGGCGAACATGGCGAAGAATGGAGAGATGGATCATTTCCTAGAAAATAAATCATTGAATCCACTGCAAGTCCTCATTCATCAATAAACTTACCTGGATTGGACTGAAATCTGGATCATTGAGATTTCTCAGGAACCACAGGACACCTGGCCGTAGTACTTCTCTCAGTAGCGAGATGAAAGCTGCGAAATAATACACATACACCATTCCAAACATCCAGTGAATGAAGAGTGACGTTCCTGGAGCTGCCCTGAAGCTTGCTCGCCGATCTTTAATTGTCGCATCGAACATCGGCAGCGAGCATATGTCCAACCACCAGCCACAAACCAATGGCAGCACCCCTATCTCTACCACAGACAGCAGCGACACCTTCACCACGATGTAACACAAGCCCAACAGCCATCGAATCTTGCTCATTTTAAAAAGCCGCGCAAAATAGTGCAACACTACAAGCGTCAAGCCAATATTGCAGTACCCAAATAGAGTAGTTATGAGTCCATGGAAGTGCAAAAGTGGCTTATCCGGGCGCAGCAGCCCCAGCCAGTTGATAACGAAATTACCAATGCAATACGGGCAGAAGGCAAACGTGAATATGAATATTGTGTTCAACGATATCACCCAGAAGACATGCTCCAAGAAAACCATACTACCGTCCAGTCCTAAGAGGCGCTCCCAAGTTAACTCTTCTGCGGCACGATCCCATTCCATGGGGTTCCAGTTTGCTTCTTCGTTTGCATTTCCTATATCAGCCGGGTCCTCATTCAAAGCACGATTCCCAGCATTGGCTTCAACCTCAGCTGGGGGTGGTTCTGCATTATCAATGGGCACATCCACAGGTGCCTCGTTCTCATTGTTATTATTTTCATTGTTGTTATTGTCGTTCAGCTCTATGGGACCATCTACTACTGCTGCTGCTACTGGCTCTGCCGCTTCGGCAGGTCCAACCTGCCCAGCGGCCTCATCTATAGCATTCCCATCGCCATTGACTGCACCACCAGCGATTGGTGCCACCTCATCTCTTTCCAACCAGTCCGGTCCACCACCATGCAGAATCTGTTCCCTCAGCCAAACTAGACCGACAAACGACAACAGGGTGCATGTTACCACAAAACACCCTCGAAACGCATCCGATGCCAAGTTCTCCGTTGAGAACACATCAAACGGCAATGATAAAATCATATCGAAGCTCGATCCACTAAACATAAACCGATACGTTCGATACGCCGACAGCGGGACAATCCCAAACCAAGCAAACGCCACCAACGTATAGTGCAGCCAATATTTGGCAGCTTTTCCTACCGATGATAGCAAACCTCCAGCAACATCACGCAGTGGCAGCACACGAGGCATGTCTGGCGAATATATCGGAGTAAACGAAAACCGATGACCGCACAACTCGCAGTATTCTTTGCGCGAGTACCGCATCCATTGCATAAGGCAATCCTGATGGATGTATTTTATGCTACCTGTACAGATGCATGGATAGAAGAGTGGACGGTCAGATTGGCCTTCGCAACGACAAACGCGACAAATGTCGCCCTGAGAGAGGTCATCCATTGTTCTGTAAAATAACTTGTTGTTCGTCCCTGCACTATCCACTGGTAAACATTTGAATTCGTTACACAACACCAAATTAAAAAAAAAAAACAAAAAAATTAAATATTTATAAATTCGAAAAAAAAAGAAAATTGATTTTTGTTTGCGCGATTGAACGATTTTTTTTTGTATGAAAGGAAAACCACGTCAGATATCTGTCAACAGTAACTTTTTGGAAAATGCAGATTTTGTAAATTTTATTTTACATTTTCACACAGAAACTTGTGCTTTATATGGGGAATTCTCCACGCAGATTTTTTAACTATTTATTGAGAATTTTTCAATGCGATCATTAGAAAAACTTCATTACGAAAAATATACTTTGCTTTCGTGTTTTCACTTTTTTATTATTTTTTCCCTATCCGTGAAATGTGCAGCGCTGCCAACTTCAGATGACATATTTGACAAGTGTAACTGCGAGTAGGTACTACAGTGCGATGGATGTATTCAAGGTAATTGTTGTACTCAGCAGTTTTTAATAAAGTGCTCAAAGAGTATAATTTCTGTAGTAGGAAAAAGTAGTTGTTAGCATCCCTGCCGAGCCAACCAAAACCAACAAAAATGTAATGGAGGCAATTCCGAAACTTAGATAGGAACTTGCAAATGCAATAATCTAAGTTTCGGAACGCTCCCAATGACAAGATATTTAATCGACAGTTCAAATGTCAAAAAAGTTCAAATTTACTTCCTATTTTCGCTCTGAAATTGTTTGGAGAATTGTGATTGCAGCACATTAAATTAATTTCTTAAAGAAAATAACAGCAAAAACAAACTTCCGAATATTAATGGACGACTTAGAGGATGAACGATTTGCAGAGTTCGTCGATTGTATATGAACTGCATGAAAAATTAAAAAAAAATAAAAATACCCCTTCATAATTTACTTAAATTTTTATTTTTAGGCGTGCTTTTTTTCAAATCTGTATAGGCTCGACGTGTTTCTACAACATGTTTTCAATGTAAAATACAACAAAACCTTAGCCTAGGTAATTATCCGGTCTTATTTTTTTTTTGAAAGCTTTTTCGAAGTCTATGTAGATTTGAAGAAAAAAAAAACACGCCTACAGTTACGTCAACACTGACAGCCACGCTGTGCTTTGTAAAGCAGTTAAGCATTGTTTTTCTTGTTTTTTTCTTTCTTTTGTTTACACAACTTAATACACTAGAAATTATAATTGAATAACTGTTGGTACCATTTTCTATGAAGGAACATTTTTAAACACCATGTAGCTCAGTGGGAGTTCAAGATAGACCCCCCCCCCCCCTCTCATACGATTTTTTTCATAGTATAAACCAATGAATCAGATCCGAAAATATCTGTAACTCAAACCGGACCACCCTGTCTATTATTGGATTTACATTGCAACATGACAAACATGGCAAAATTGTTAAACGCAGTTTTTGTATATACGTATGTGTGTGTATGTACACATTTTTTTTTTTGTGTTTCGAAAGAAATTTCTAGTGTAGGTACTGGTTTTTTCGCTACTTTTGTTGTTGCTTTTTTAATTGTGTTTGTTTGTACTTCAAGTCAATGCTTCTGTCAAAGTTGATGAAGCTGTTTCCACCACAACTGCTACGTCTGCTTTAACACTTAGACTTGTGAGCCTAGACTCACATGGGTGCAAAAGAGTAAGAAAGTTCGAAAAGATGAGAAGGAAAATATTTTGCCCTGTGAGTCGAGGGTTTGGCGACTATTTTTGACGTTTTTCTTTTCTCTTCTTCGTTTTATCATTGTGTTGCTTCCCACCTACTCATCTGCCCAATACAAGAACTGCAAAATAAAAGAGGAATATCAAATTTGAGTCAAGGAAAAAAGTCTGAAGTGTAAAAGCGCAAGACTCACGGATGTAAATAGCAAAGAGAAATTCGGAAAAAGTCAAGACTCACAAGTCACAAGTCTTAAGTGTAAAAGCAGACTACCCAATCAGTGGTGTTCCCCTAGTGCCGATGTTATCGGTAGACCTGAACGCATTCGATCTTCGCTCCCCTCCATCGTTGGATTCGTTCTTTCGGCTTTCCATCGCATCGGTTCGATAATAGTTAACGTCAAATATTTGCAAATTTTTGACATTTCAAATATTTTTAAAGAAATATTTCGCAACAGTTTTAATATTTTCAAATATAAAATATCTACGCATATTAAATTAACTAATCAACAAATTCACGTGATACAAGTACCTCTAGCTGGACAAAAAAATATAGTTAAAATAATTCATACCCCTGACATTACAAATTAAAGCAATCCCAAAAATTGTACGCAGTTTAAATTTTACTTAAAAATAATTAATATACCCAAAACAGCTGAAAAATGATTTCTTTAATCAAAATACAATCAATCTGCCGCATGGTTCATCCCAATGTACGTACAATCTCTGCATCAGTTGGCCGATCAGATATTTTCAAGGTTCAAAGTCAAAAGGAGTTCGATGAAAAGGTGAAGAAAAGCGACAAGCCAATCATAGTGGATTTTTTTGCAACGTACGTACGAGGTTGTTCTGTAGTTATATAAGCTAATTTCTTAAATTTATTTAGATGGTGTAATCCATGCAAGATGTTAACACCACGCATCGAGTCGATTATTGGTGAGCGGGCTGATTCTATTAGCCTAGCTAAGGTTGACATTGATGAACACAGTGAGTTGGCTTTGGATTACGAAGTCGCTTCGGTTCCTGTGTTGATGGTCATAAAAGATGGCAAAGTTCAAACCAAGTTGGTTGGACTACAGGACACCGACAAATTGCGTGATTGGTTGAACAAGGCTGTAGAGGATGCCAAATAAATTAACAGTGATAGAAACGCAATATGATTTCTCAACATGCATTGATAAATAAACAAACAACATCAAATGATTTTTTTGTTTAATTGGTTATAGATCCACGTAGGACAGAATTTTATCAACAGAGTCTATTCGCCGCTTAAGCAGGGTCATCTTATCATCATCCAGCTTCAGGGCCGCCTCGTTCTTAAGGAGAAAGTGCTGGATGAAAAGTCGTATGCTGTTCTTGAACACGTTCAGCTTGTTGTTTTTCGCAATTTTCTCAAAAACCTGTCGACAGTCGGCTTCAGAGGCTTGAAGAATTCCAACCATCACATCCTTCATTAGGTTAAAGTTGGGTTTATCAAGATTTACAAAGTTTACCACCTTCAACACGGAGAGCGCCAAGCCACCCTGGACAATGAGATGAAGAAGAAACTTGGCTAGGTTCCTGATCTGCTGCTTAGTTAGCGCGTCAATGTCGCTAATTCGATCCCACGACGCGAACTGAAACGCTAGTTGGTACTTTCGATTGTGCAGGCAAAACTTCTGAGCCAAGTGCGCGTAGTATGGATTGTACTTGGCCTCGTTCAGGTTGCAATGGAGTATAACGTAAGCTATGCTTCGCTGGTCCTTCAGTGCGAGGTGAAGTATTTTCTCAAACGCGTCCACATAATCTTCGGCACTCATCACGATGCAGAAGATGTTCTTGCGGTCGTCGGTGTTCATCTTTTGCTTTTTCGCAAGATTGAGGAGTTTTTCACTGAAACGCTCGTGTTTAGAACTGGAGGACGCAGGCTTGTTCGCAGCATTGATATCTTTGATGTTGCCGCTCCACGCTGAGCCAACAATCCACCACTTGCCGACTTCATCGGCTCGCAGCAAGTCATCGATTGTAATGTTTAGAGTGATCACGTATTTATCGTTTGTCAGCATCGCTTTAAGCTTTTTTCGAAGGTTTTCCCCCAGTTCAGGGTCGAATTGAGGAATTTTATTGATATTATTATTCTTCACCGCATTTAGGATGTCCACCATGAATTTAAGCCTCAAGTTCTCCTTCATTTCCATTGAAGAGTCGCTTATTTTCTTTTGAATGTTTTGCATCATGCTTTTGAAGGCAAATGGGTCATCTTTGCGGAGCTTGAACCCGACTGATTGGAAGATCAAAAGAAGACATTCCACGGTCTTCTCGCACAGGTTGTCGCCTAAACGACCAATAAGTTCGAGGAGGAGATTGTGCTCGAACACTTTGAACATGTAGAGGTAGGCGATGATCAAAATCAAGTTATTAAGTTCCTTGTTCTCTACGTCTATGTGTGTGGTGATATCACGAAGGTGTACATCGAATTTGATAATAAACATCTGGAGAAAGTGAGCTCCGATCTCTGTGCCTACGGACGCGTGTAGGTATGCTAGCAGAACGATGTGTTCTTGAACCATTCGTTCTTTGCAGAGCGATTTCGTCAGTAGAGCTTCAGAAAGTAGCGAGTAGAGAGTTTCATTCATGTCATGGCGGGAGTGCGTCATGTAAAGCTTTTCAATGCTGTTTGCTATCTTGTGGAGATTGATTTCAGACAGTCGATTGAGGAATCCCTTACAGCTTTTGCGTAGGCGGGCGAGTTGTTCTTGACGGTTGTTGTTGTCGGCCACTGGTGCAGCTGAACGTTGATGCGGTGGAACGTATTTACCTGTTGTTGCGGTGGTAGGTAAATCCACGATAATATTGCCCTCCACGTCTCGCTTGCGACCATAGATATCTTCTTTACCTAGAGAAGGAATTCTTTTATTTTCAAGAGTTGAATTAGATATTGTACTCACCATTTTCAGTTTCTTGTTCTTCTTCAGTATGATCATCGTTATTTGAACCGACATCACTCTCAAGCCCTAAGACATCGTTGTCAAAATCATCCATTTCCTCATCGAAGTCTGATTCATCTGCATCTTCCATAACTCTTCTCTTCGGTTCAATCTTTTTCTTTCCCGTATCCTCATCGTTCATACAAAATTCCAAAGCATAATCAAGCCCATCGTTAAACATCTTTTGTACAAGACGCTTTTTATCTTTACTTTTGTTTATTTTTAATTTTTTCTCTAGTCGAGAGATTATGATATCTTCTTCTTCGTTAGCAACTTTCAATTGCTTCAGACGTTGCTTTTGCGACGCTTTTTCCAAGTCTTTTAGTTTAGCGTTCTCCCGGCGATGGATTTCTGCAGCGTCTGGATTTGAAGATGTTTGAGACTTTGATTTTTTCTTCGGCTTTGATCTCTTTTGGGACTTAAGCATAATTGCATCTACCTCTTGATCAGAGAAGTCTGAAGGAATCTCGTCGTTATCACTCAGGCTTTTGGGAGGTGGTGGGGGTCCTTTTCCTGACGTCTTTGGGCTCTTCGTCATCGAAGGTACTTTAATTTTGAGTGAATTTGAAAAGTAATTTCGCTTATTTTCTTTTTTCAAAAGTTTCTTTTCTTTGCGTTGCTCTTTCCTGTTTTTTGGTTTTTCAACAACATGAGCCTTTTTCTTTTTATTTGCCTTAGGTCTTGCCATTTTCTCGAAAGAAATTACGATCAAATTTTTATTTTTGTTGATGGAACTGTTTGATAACTGAACTGTCAAACCTGCACGTGTTCTGATTTTTTTTGGGTTTGTTAGTTTTAAAGAAAAAGAAGCAAGACCTCTAAATCTAATTTTAAAAAAGTCCAGAGATTTATCCCTTACACCACGCAATATTATTTCGCAAGATATTGGCTAAACAAATTGCATCGTCACAAAGTAAATGGACAAAAGAATGGTTTAAAAAACGCATAACACATGGACATCTACATTTATTAAATAAAATAAGAGCCGAAGCTCGACGCAGTATACTGCGCAATTTATTGAAGAAGTCCCAAAATATATTAAACTTTTTAACATTCCACAATACATACATTGGGTAAACCAAAATTATTGCGCAATAAAGCCCTCACGCGGTCAATATTACTGCGCAATACCGAGTACAGTGCCATAATATTGCATGGTGAAAAACGACGCATAACAAGTTTGTTTGTTTGGCTAAAAAAAAAAAAAAAAAAACAAAGTTTATATTTCGAAGTTCTAGCCATTGTTATGAATGAAAGTGGTCTTTTTATGAGTAAATGGAGTGATATATAAATTTTGTAATTAATAAACAATACCAAGCAGTTGGGTGGGTGGTGCATTGCGCGCGCGTTAGAAATACTATGGACAAGAGCTAAACTCACTTTACTGAAGAAGTACGCGAGCACTTCGGGGCTAATTCTTTAACTAGTTGAACAAATACATTTGTAAAATTCACCATCATAAAACTGCAGTTTCAATTTTATGCTTAAAGAATATCGAAAATGGTTGTTGTAAATACATATGTAAAAGAAATAGTACATCATACCCCGTTGACTGCATTGAATCCAAATTCTGCTTTTCTTCAGTTGCAATTTCAAAACAAACAGATCGTACGAGTATTGCTAACTTCAAAAAATGTGACTTTTTGCTGGATATTCACGTTTCTTTACAGATTTGTTTGTGCTTTAGGTAGTGCATACGACACTAAACACAACCAAAAAAACCTCAAACAATGGCTAAAATAGATAAATCATCCATTAAATCCTCGACAAAACCTAAAGCCACCAAAAGGAAACACGAAGCGAACGATGACGATGTCGTAGCCAGCAAAAGTATCATACTCAGCAAAGGTAAAAGCAATAAACCATCGAATGAAAGCCATCTAAACATTCTTTTTAAATCACAGAACCCGTGCCTCATCCTCCCAAAAAAGTAATATCAACAAAACTGAAAAGAAAGGCTACCGATTCGATAGAGAAAGATTCGATAAACAAGTCAAAAAAGAATAAAGTGCTATTAGATGAAGACAAAACAATCCAAGAACCTACTGCCGAGCAATTGAGGGAAAGTGAAAAGCCAGAAAACACCAAATCTGTAGTTACCGTCCGACAAAAGAAGAGACAGAAACATCAGCAACGCCTTGACGCTCAAAAGGATCAAACGACTAACAAAGAAATCACCAGAAATGAAGATTATCTCCAAAAGTGGAAGAGCAATCGCGACGAATGGAAATTCGAAAAGCTTCGGCAAATATCAATTCAACTATCAGTGCTTGATGATACAAAGGTGAGTGGGGATATCTGGCCGATCGCATTGGAATACCTGTCCGGGTCGAAAGGTGCTGCAAAGGAAAAGATCACACTACTGGCTGAAGCAGCAATCGATGAAATGGATAAAAAAGTACAGGAGGCGCTCGAAGCGGATTCCACGTTAATAACTTCGTCGGAAAAATATCGCAGAGCAAGGGAACTCCTTCAGTTTTTGTAAATTTAGAAAGAAATATAATAGACCTACTTTTTGTGCGCTTCAATATCAATTTCACTTGCAAATTTTTGAATTGAAATGGCTATGAGAAATCGGAAAAGATATTAGTTTGGCTGTAAGTACGTATATGTATTAAGTTGGGAGAACTGCTGAAAAGGACAAGAATTAAGAAACGAATTTTCAGCAACAGCTACAGGATTAATGTGTCTTTCAAGAGTGCATCTTCTAGAGTTCTATGACAACCGTAATCGGGACGATCAAAAACAAACCTATATACATAATTCCATTATAATTTATTTCTATAGCCTGTAACCAAAATTATGTGGTGGTCACAGATGAAATGTATGTTACAGTGCACATTGAAATGCAGAGCGTAGGACATTTTGCTATAATCCACTCGTTTTATTACTGAAAATATGTCTGACTAAACTCAAATTTGTGTTGAAACAGGTTAAATAACGGTTCACATATTTCAATAAAATTTCATATTACATTTATGTAATGTGTGTAAAAATTCTTATCCATAATTAAAAAAAAAATGGAATCGATATTTAATGAAACAGAACTCACACTCAGGTGACATCTCTTGGCTAATAGTAAAACTACTGAATTTATCAAAATAACTAATTCGATTTGTGTAAAAATGCATTCACACCGTTTTTTTTTAATATCTAAATAAATTACAATTGATACAATTAATAACAAAAATAATAATGGAACTTCCAAAATTACCTGTGTTCATGTTCTGCGGCATGTTTATTTGTCAATTTTTGTTTTCTCGCTTACCCTTGGGCAACTGTCAAAGGCTGAAATGAGACAGCCATATTTCAACTGCATTTTTGTGTATTTTGGATTTGTTGACAGTCGGGACGCGATTTTTTTTTCACCTGGTTTGGTTCATTTTATTATTTGAACAAACTAAAATAATACGTTTTGATTGCAAATATATATTTAAAGTGTAAAGGAAATTCATGTGCAACTAACGTGTAATCAGTGTTCCATGGAAAATATTAAACCGCAAGTTAAAAAATCGCGTGAATATCATTCTAAATCGGAATGCGGCAAAGTTCCCAAAGTGCATTAATACTTATGTCTTGTTTGTTTATAAATTTAGTGTAAATGATAGAAAAGGTAAGTTTTGTTTCATTTACAATTTATTGTGTCCGAAAAATTTAGTGGCCCTGTATTGTGGTGTATTTAATTCGCGTCATTCATCTCAAAAGGGTTGGTTGGTGATTGAATTGCCCATTGTGGCCTTCGTCAGTGTCCTTGTGAAGTGCCAAATTTTTATTGGTGAATTGTGCTTATAAATAAAAATATTAAAACTCTTCAATGGAGCAGTATCTAGGAGACCATAAACAAGGAGATCTTTAAGGCAAGTATGTTTTGCTATGCATTTTGTTTGAAATGAAATAAAAAAGAAAAATGTGTCCTTGTAAGGTAGTGTAAGATAATATTTATTTATTTTTAGTTAATGTTTTAAATAAGAGCATATCTTGACCTCTTTCAATGACATTTTCAATCTGCTTTTGTTCCCTTTTCCTGTGAAATGATTCTTAATATTTCGGAAGGATATATTCATTACCCAGCTAGAAACACGGATGAAGCTGTGTTGTATTAAATTGACGGCTGGACTGACACGTTCAAGAGGCCAGGCTACCGTTGAATAGGGGACGAAGAGTCTAGCTCATACAACTTGTAACGAGAAATAAGCGAGGTGCGAATTAATCGATGCCCCGCCGAATTTCGGAATCCACTCTGTTAGGACAACACCATAAAAGGAGTCCTCAAAAAAGGCATTCGCTTGGAAACCTGAATCTGAAGTAGATTCGAATGGCCCTTTTCCGACATATTTGGAGATGCACGTGCATACCGATGACATGACATTTCTGCTTAAAGGATGTGGTTATTTCGAAACGGGTTATAACCTTACTCATCCGTAGTTACAGTCATCTCGTGTACTCAAAATGCAATTTCAAATTGGCTCCCACTACCAGAAGGTGATTCCAAGATCCACGCTTTATAATAAAATCTGAGATTGCTTAATGCCAATGTTTCGATGAAAGCAGGAATTTGTATTTCAAAAGATCGATGACAATGCACACGGATGAAATTTCCTTTACAAAGGTCACAACTATTTATTTCGGGCATCTTAAGCAACTTTTAGATTAAAATGTACGCAAAAGCCTTCGGTTTTCTTTTTTAAACCAAAACAACAAGTATATAAGTCTGTTTTCCTTGCGTTTTTCCTTCCTAATTTCATCCGTGCCTTCCATGAGTTTTCATTTCATTCTTTTCCTGTTAACTTTTTTTTTCCCGTATCGATACAATTTTCGGATTTTTCTTGTGTTTTTTTTATATTTTCCCATTTTATTTCTATATTTTGCCCCCACATCCATCGCAGTTCATGATATTCTCATTCTGTTGGCAAACGAGAACACATGACTGAAAGCAGCGCGGTGGTGGTGATGGTGACGAAGGCAGAATATCAAAGCACCAAGAATACTATGGCAATAGTTTTTCTACTCTCGATACGCTAGAACTTTTAGTGGACCGATGTTGCGTTCAAAAAGCGGACGTGCATAGGAAAACACATCTAATTTCGACGACGGGATAAGAGTGACGTGAGCGCGCCGGGTTGTCGTTGGTTTAAATATAAAATATTTTAATTTTGTTCGCAAAAGTACACTGCGACGTATACGTAACGCGTTTTTGGTATTTTCATTTTATTCGCGGTGCGGTGACGGTTATTCAAACGTTTTTTTTTATCATTTTATTGTTTTTCCAAGGGAAGTTGCCAAATATTTATTTATTTTTGCATTTCCCAACCCCGCCTTTGTGCAGAGCAAGTGCCTTAATTGGATTTACGAGAAAAGCTAAATACATATATGTTCCTATACATACATAAATATATTCATATTTCACGAAAATACAAAAAAGAAGAGAAGAAGCAAAACAAGAAGATTCCATCGTTGACCTATGGTTGAGTTATCGATTGGTTACTTCTTAAGCGCGCGTGTATGCGATTGTGTTCTGTAACAAGGCAATAACTTATCGCAAGACTGTGTAGTTTATAGTGCGGTACAGTGCAGTAAATAATTTTGTATACACGAGTAGTCGTATCAGTGCGCTACAGGAAGCTGCAATAAGGCTGATTAGGTGCTTAGGTGAATTGAGGTTAAATTTGGAGGATTTACACATCTGTTTACGTTACGGAATAAATTATTTGATAAAGGAGAATCGAGGGAGCAACTTCAACACATACGTTAATCAGTTCTTAGAAATTGGGTAAGTGTTATGAGAATAAAATAATAAAACGCGACTGCAATGGGAACTGTAAGAGAAACACATTTTTTAATTGTCTATGAAGTCATCGGCTTGTAAGACCGCTTAATGTAATAGCTTTACATTAAAAAAAAAGACAAAGAATTAGCTTTCGACCGAATTTCACACTCTACGCGGCTGCGGCATGCATTGTGTTCGGGCAGTATAACTAAACAAGTCTCAGCGTTCATTTTTGTAACAGTAGGCGTGTTTTTTTTTCAAAACTATACAGGCTTAGCAAATTTTTTCCATGTTAATTACAGTAACAACTAAGCCTATATAGGCTTACGAAACCTGGATAATTATCCAGTCTTAGGTCCTTACCCTGGATAGAAAAATGTGCTACCAAACTACTTTTCGTCGATAGTTATCGTAAATTTTATCGAAATGTCAAATATGACAAGGAAGTGAGGGAGAAATATTAAGGCCGGTAGTTATCAACCTGCTGTCATTTCCAATTTAAATTATTTCTGTTGATTTTCAAAATGGTTAGAAAAGAAAGAAATACGAATTTATCCGACAAGGAAAAGAAAATTATAATGAATTAAGTGAATAATGTTCCTTATTTTACTATTTAATTGAATTAAATTCGACGAAAAAAAATGCTATCCACCAACTTATTAATGAACGCTTGATAACTACCGGCCTTACTTTCAATGAAAACAATGCCGATGTGAAACTGTCAAACGTCAATTAGCATAGTCCTGCCAAGTCACTGTTCAGCGTTTTTTTTTCTCATTTTCCGCTAAGCCTATATAGATTTGAAAAAAACACGCCTAGTGTTGGCACTGTGTTTTATATACAACGTCATTTACGGATTTGGCAAACACAAGAAAGTGACAAACCCTTAAATTAAAATGTGTCATTTGTTTTTATTATTTATTATTACTCTTCTCTTCGAATAATCTGTACGAGTGACAACAGGTCATTTCCAAAATTTTAAACGGAAACAAATCTGAATTAGGTACATATTTTTGCTGGTGCTGTAGGAATTGCAGTTATTAAAAATGTTGTCCAACTTTGCGAATTCATTTATCAATTTGATATTCAAATGTACAGTTTACGTTTCAATTTCAGCTAATTGCGTTCGCTATACATATGTTTATCTGGCAGGCACTTATCGTTAATGCAAGCACAGGAATATGCCCCAAGACACGAACCACTGAACGAAGTTCGATTAAATGAACAGAACCTAGTACAATAAAGCAGGAGGTATTTTTAGGCTTTTTCACAAAAATATTTTCTATTTCTGTTAGATAAATCATAAAGTAAACTCATAAGCCATCCGATAGGTATCTTAATATGATGACACCTCTGTCTTGTGATTAAAATTCTCTCACAAGGTCATGGAACACCACATTTCTTGCATTCGTTAGAAATAAATTAAAAAGAAAAATTAATTGCTTCTTATTTATGGCTTTTTATCCTTTTATTTCAAAACCGTTTCACTCCGCCCTGTTGAAAGTGAATCGCATATTAGCGTCACTGTCATCAAAATAAGAGAAAAACATCACAAAAATGTTTTTTTTTTTTCAAATAAAAATACACATATGCACATCCATCGGATCCACGTTTTGGGGTAAAAACAAAAGAAAATCTAGAAAAAATCTTTCTCGAAAATACATTTTTGAATTTTACGAAAATTCTCTAAATGGATTTCGCTCATTGACATTAAAGCAAACGAAATATAATGTACAAGTAAATCATTAAGCGGTTGTATTTGTAAAAACAGATCCCCAGCAGAGCGGTTGGTAATGCTTTTAAAATGTTTACTTCAACGAAAATGGTTTTGGAAAAAAACTGGTATAGGAAGCTGAAATTGATTCACACGGAGTTCTGTTATACCCTACAATTTGCTTACTTTTGTACGAACTCGTATGTCAAATGGAGATTGATAAAATGTTAAAGGCCTGGGAATTGGATTCTCTTTCGTCATTTGTTTGAAAACAAATACCGTGTAGTTTTGGTAATAAAAAAAAACTTGACATTTCTATCTGCATCTTGTGCCTTTTTCCATAAGTATCTATATGGCCTCGCTTTGCTTACAAACATACATCTCCCCCTAAATAGGTTAAAAAAAAAAATATACGGCGTCAGCAGTCCTATATAGGTTAAACGTTCAATAAAACGACGATAAGCGCCAACAAACCTGGTACGGCATAGTACCGCAGTAATTTAGAGCTAACACTTTGTGATTAGAAGAGCGTCCTAATTGCTGTTGATGGATTGCGATATCTCTGCATTCTCATACTCGTAATGCCTGTGTATATGCTTAGAATTCTGCTGGTAGGCAGCTCTAAACGACGTACGTCCATTGATATCGCAAGTGTGAATGCATTGCCAACCCAAATAGATACAACATTGAAGGCAATGCTAAATCAAGTGAACTCAAAGGGTGGTTGCTTTGCTATACTTTGGCTTTACCCAGTAGGAATACTGGCATTGACATAGCGTTAACCCTTGAACATTGCTGACATTTGCCTTTAGTAGCCTCCGAATGGCATCGGATTGAACGGTTCCAACTTTGCCGCCTTCATACAAAAATAATGTTTACGTAGAAAGCTTTCAAGTGTTATTCTCATGGTTTTTTTCTGTGTATTTCATTCTGTTTGTTCCTCTTTTTTTCTTTACAGAAATGCGTTTGAGTCTAGAGATTATCTGCCCCCTATCGGTGGCGGTAATGGTGTTCACCGGAAATCACTTTCGATCTTATTAGTGTATTTTTAACCACACAAATAGTTTTGGTTTTTGTTTGATCGATTTGCGTGTTGTAAATGAACGCGGGCAGCAATGTGCGTGTTTCGTAAGTCAAATGATTAAGTAATTTAGTAGAAGGGGCTGTAAAAGGGAATGAAATGTAAGAAACAATAGTTTAATAGCCAATAGCGATAGAAAAACACTTACATACATAAATAAAACCTCGTCCTCTTTTGCTGACCTATTGCTTGCGGCGGCGGTTTTGTTTTTTGCTTGAAAATCTCTCCAATATCCGGGGCAAATGAATGCACCCAATCAGATGTAATGGTTCCTAGAGCAGCTTCTGCAAGCGAATCTTTAACTGGTAACCCAATCACCTCGAGGTGAAAATCCATCGCTGATTGACATTTGGTCGCAATTGCAACCGCCCAAAGGTGTAATTCGTTGCACATTTCTACAGATTCAATGATATGCATATACATCTCCTGCCATTTCACAACTTTTTGTCCGATTCATATTGCATGCCAATGGGCATGCATCACCTGATCTGTCCGAACACTGGACACCCATATCTGGGTACTCTGAAGCTCATGTTCATGTACGAGTACGAGTACCTTCTCTTCGGAGCAAGTGAAAGTGAAACTAATTGAATGGCCACCGCCACTGCCACCATCAGCAATGCTGATGAGGACAAGTGAACGAACTGCATTTGTTGTGGGCTTTTCAGTTATAAACAACTTAACCTTTACCTTTCGTGTAACCGCCTCTTAACAAGCATCCCATAATCGGTTGGCATTTGTTTTTTTGTGAACCGGTTTTGTATTAATTTCGATTTCATGATGAACCTTCGGTTCTGCCACAAGGTTGGATGTTGGGTGCCGTTTGTGACCAGAACTGCATACGCCTGTTGTGCTGCTGCTACTGCAAAAATAAAACAACAACAGCATATTAAGTTAAACGAAAGTAAAATTACTGTTGAGCCTATTCACACGAGGATTGGAGAAAGTTCGTGTCAGTTAGCAGAGACACGCCTTGACAGCGGCCCTGATGGGAATATAATGCTGATTCTGTTAATAGGCCTCATTGGGAGGCCAATTTTATTCCATTAAATAGATGTGCGATTTTTTGTTCGGTTTTAATACACCTGACGTTTCGGTTAAAACTTAAGGTGGTGGTTTATTGTTGTGCATAAAGTTTGTATGTTTTTAAAAGTATGTAATTGAATTTGTGTTTATTGATTTGATGCGATGGCAACTCTGTGGATACTTGTTAACTAGAGTACTAGACAACTGCTATCTGTGATGTTAAATGAAATTAAAGCGAATAGAAGAAATTGGGGGCATTCAGAAACTTAGATGACAGTTAGTCAATTGCCTCTGATTGGTCGATAGCCTGAAGATTGACAGAACTAAACGTCAAAAATAGCTGACTGATTGGTTAAGTTATACTGTGATATATACTGTGGCTGTTGTTTGCTTGTTACAAAAATAAAAATCCAAGTATATTATGAACGAGTATTTTTATTTTTTTATTTTCAATCAGTTCATATACTCTTGGATTATGTTGAACAATCGACGAACTCGGCAAACTGTGCACAGCAAATAATGCAACTTGGCCTATGAAATAACTAATTTTCATTCCAAACACATGTGTATCTAATGTTAATTACATAACATTTGTAATATTGTTTTTGCTTTTCTTTTCTTTAAAAGATAGATTTGTTGTGCTGCAATCACAATTCACAAAACAATTCATAGCGGAAATAGAAAGTAAATTACGTTTCTGACATTTGAGCTGTCAACTAGATATTTAGTCAATTTGGAATTCAGAAACTTATTGTCTAAATATTTAGTCATCTAAGTTTCTGAATGCCCCCATGAATTTTAATATAAACGTCATCAAAAAGTGCACTTAAAAGAAGAAGAAGGCACAGAAATCTAGGGCAGAACAAACTAAGCTAAGATGTTAAACGACGAATTCAAATAACTGACAAACTCCTTCGTACAGTGGCGGAAAGATAAATAGCACATTTCTCCTACGATCCTTGCACAGACTAAGAACGGAAGAAGAACTTGAATGTGTTTAATAATTACTTATTCTATATTTTCACTATTAACTTAATTACATAATGCAGTAACAATTTTTATCGTAACATCACAATACAAAATAAAAAAATTAAAAAACTTAATAAGGATGGAAATCTCGGTGGAAATATGAATAGCACTGCAGAGTATTAATACGAAGAAATTGTAAAATGTTTAATATTTTTAAATCTTTTTAAAGTTTTTACATTCAATATTGATTAGAATATCCTTTATTGTCCAAAACTGCCGCAAGTCTTCTTGGCTAATTTCCGTAAGTTTCTGGCAGCGTGCTTTTTGAATGAAATGCTGGATGGACGTCTATCATTGGACCAAATTTCCATTTTTTTTGGTCTTAAAGCTTTGTCCAAATCATTCCACAAATTCTCAATTGGGTTTTGGTACGGACTCTGTGATAGCAAACTAAAAATCAGAAGTTGGTTATCCTAAAGCTCAACTTGCACTATTTTGGCTATATGCGTCAGGTCATTATCATGACCAAGCTAAGGCCAAATTTTCGGATGCATTAGGCTCTGTATGATTTACAAATATTGCCTTGTACTGATATTGATCTTTCTTGCCAGATACTCTTGCTATAGGACCAACACGATGCCCCGCAAAAGCTGCACAGACCATAACGTATTCGACATCGTATTTGACCGTCTTCATCGTATGCTTCGTAATAATGTCATGACTTTTTGGGCGACAAAGCTACACTTTACCATCAGATCCAAGTCTATTGAACTTGGATTCGTCGCTCCACAAAACATTTTTCTAAAATTTAAGAGGTTTATTGAAATTCTGTTGACAAACATCGAACGATCCCTCAAGTGCTTGACTGAATCAAGTGGCTTTCTTCTTGCAATACATCCATGTAGTCTTACCTCGATTAGGCGATAGCGGATAAGTCTTTACTTGATGCTAACGCCATATTCGTCCACAATTAGTCTCCTTATTTCAATTGACGGCTAAAATGGGACTCTTCGACCTTGCTCTGTCCATGACTTTTGTCGTTTTTCTTGCCCGTTTTTTTCTTTGGGGGTTTTTTAATGCCTTGTGTGCCTTAATCTGTCTTATAGCATTATAGACCACTTTTTTGGAACACTTCAAGTCCTTTGGAATGTCCAAAATAGGCCCTCAACTCTTGAACATGTTAAAGATCGCTGTCCTTTTTTATGCCAAGCAGAGGATTCCTCTCCCCAATATTAAACTTATACAAAACTACTAAGATTGGTAGAATAAACAAAGTAAAATTAAACTTACAGAAATAAAATGGTCAAAATCCATTTTTTAATGCAAAACAAGAAAAAGTGCTATTTATTTTTCCAGCTACTCCACTGACTTTACTTACGCGAATGATGACATGTCACCTCTTGGTTTGTTTAATGGGTTGAAAAGTACCGTTATACACGCAGTTATGTTCAATTTGCATACATATATCAAAAAAATGTTTATAGTTTTAGTTCGAAGAAAATTATATGAGTTTGAATAAAGTTGTTCATAAAGGTGCTATTTAGTTTTCCGCCACTGTATACGATGACAGCTGCTTCGCCACAGCTCAAGCTGTTTTGTTCTTCTGTCGCTAGGTATGCTAGATCTCATTTTTGGTCCACGCTAGTTCTAGCTATGAAATTGATAAAATAGTATTCATGCATACATGGCTCTAGATATGACAATTGGTTTAGTAAGGACTAAGCTGGACATTGACATAACAAAAAACTCCGTCGCTGTGGCGAATTTTACGCCGAGACTTTCCTTTGTCGATCTGACATCTAGAAATATAGTTTCGAACTGTCAAAAGCGATCGTAAGACATACCAGAAGGCAGTAATTTTTGACATGACATAACCGATCGCATGATTTATTTCATAATCTCCAAATATTTGCAGCAAATCTATCCACTGTTTGTGCAATTTTTCGCCGAAATTGAACACAGAATCATAGATCATACTCGCATAAGCATCATCAAGCATCAAGGAATGATGTAACATTACTGTTTGCTACTCCCTCATAGTTATGTGGAATAAATTTCTCAACGAAGATTCGTACACATGAGTAACCCAAGTCGCAACCACATTTTCATCGACTCACATACCCGTAGCAGACGCTTCTTCCCTGAGAGAGTTACCTTTTGGCACAGAAGAAGCAACAAGTAACCCTGTTATATCATATTCGCGGGAAAAGTTACAATCTGATGCCTACCCGAGGTGCAAAATATCTACAAACCTCATGGGAAATAAAAAATTGTATCTGCGGCTGTTTGGGTGAAACTCATTGAATGATAGTGGCACAGCTCGTGGTATACGAGTACCACGAGAAAGTTCCAATCGGGAGCCGATTGCGCAATATCTCACGCTCGCCGACCTGCTGCCATGAAATGAACTCTGCCGCGTTTGTCGGATAAAAAAAATCATAATTTTATGGTCCGAAGTGTAAACGCCCTCTTTTTACTGCTCTTTGAATTGTTTTAACGCTTCTTAACAAAAAAAAATAAAAAATTGTGGAAAATTCAAAAATAGCTCCCAGACGGTGGCTGGCTTCTGCTGTGATGGTGCAACATGAGGAGATGATGAAAAAAATGTTTATAACCCAGCAGCAGATCAAGTGCATACATTTTTACATTTCTTCACACTTTACTTGGGTTTTTCTCATGTTTTTTTTTAGCTTTAAGAATGAAAATTACCCTCGGATGGAAAATTGTTGAAGAGTGGCAGGGGGAATTAAGGAAAAAAAAAAGGAAAGTGTGGTGCTATTAAATTTCCAAACCATAATTTAGCTGTCATGACCATTCAGACCGAAATGTGCACAAGCCTAGACGTATCCATTCAATGCCATTGACCACGGTTTACATATGAACGTGCGCCGGGCTTGAGTTACAAAGTCAGTGCTGAGGACTTGATAATTATTGCTGGTGGTTTCTGGTGGCCATTTTCTGGTATACGCCACATGGCTTAGCGTGCGAAGTACGATGGAAAAAATTGATACTACGAGTATGTAGGTCCATCGAGCATAAAGTTAAAGAATATAACCGAAGAATTTCCCACTTGAAAGCTGCGACTTAAAGGAACGTGAAATTTCCACATCTGAACTACTTTTACCTCAAAGTTTAGGGGAAAAGAGAGATCATGTCTAAAGCTTTGGCGGCTTTTTGGACATTTGAAAAGGTTTTCAGAAGGTCTACAATATTCTTGAAGATGACTATAAAAAGTCAATTGACGTAGCTAAGAAAGGATGCGGTATCTGCTCTTCCGTTAAAGAACAGATTATAGTGGTCTTCAAAATGCATGTATCTGGAAGGTTTTCAGTTCAAAATTTATGAAAATAGCCACTAGTATTTTCATAAATTTTGAACTGGGCTTCGCAACACGCACGCATTGAGAGCAGTGTTTATGTCAAAAAATGTCATGAAATTGTTTCGAGTGACTCTTGGTGCACCGAACGATGTCATCTGGAATCACGAAATGTATTTGCGAATATTTTTCAAGAAGGGCTCTGAATCGGATGTGTAACCTAAATGTATCCAAACGAAATTTAATTTCATCTGAAATTAACAAAATTTGTTCATTGGTCCAAAAACAACTAATGCATGTTCACTATAGTTAATTTCCGGATCGTCATCGTATAGAATACATTCGAATACAAAGGAAGCAAAAATGCGTCATCTATTGTCTGCAATTTGTACATTTGCGACATGTTGGTCATGTACTTCGCATGTTTCATATGCTCGTGTTACAGTCATACAAATTCATAAGCTTTCAATACGCACTGTACTTTGTTCGTCTGTTTCTGCGGCTCGTGCTGGTGCATGCTGAATGCGAGACGTAGCTCGTCGTAATTCACTTTTTTCACCAATTTCGTTGACTTTTAAATAGGCTATTCGGATAATATTTACACAAACAATCATCAAAATCAATGACAATGGTTCACATACGAATTTGTTTTCCCAATGCAATGGCAAGCAATTTAAAAAAAAATCCTCTCAGCGGTTATCTATGTCATTATAGGAATTAACTGTCAGCTGATATTTTGCTGTTTGGAAAACTCTAAACCTTTTGATTTACGAACACTTCTAACTTCATAAAAAATATATTGTGTAAGTTTCAGCTCAATCGGGATTTTTTGAAATTTTGGGGGTCAGCGCCATCCATCGGAAAATTTGAAAACTTTTGGTTTACGAACATAACAAATATATTGTGTAAGGCTAGGTTTCCACTTGTCGATTTGAAATTAACAAACGACGTATTTTTAGGTCAATTAGAAAATTGGAAATTAGAAATAATGAAAAATAAGTAGTTAAGTATAAGATGGGGAAATGCTTTAAATATAGAATATGACGTTTCCTTACGATGGATGGCTATATGCAAGGCGTCTCCCATTGAAAAAATTGGACCATAAGTTCAACAGAAAATGGTCATGTCTGGTGGCTCATCGGGGATACTTCACCTCATCCGGCGTTTGTCCGATTGTCCAAATAAATAGAAAAACGATTGGTGAGATGTATAAAGACATCATAAACAATCATTTAAATAGAGTTTTGGCAGCCAGTTTGATACTAGCATGGATCTTTCAACAATATAAAGATCCAAAGCATTGCTCCAGGATCGTTTAACCTTGGTTGGAGTCCATCTCCTTCAGTTAGTAGCTCAAAGTCCCACTAAAAAACCCATAGACATTTGATGGGGAGTTATAAAAAGGGTAGTTGCTACAAAAAAACCTGCAAACAAGGCCTCTGTGGGAAGTTATTCAACAGAAATTGAACCTTCACACCCACTCAATGTGCAGCCCTTGTCAAGACTATGGGCGATAGATGCGCCGAAGTTATGAGACAAAAAGGTTTTGAAACAAGGTACTGAGTCTAAAAGAGATAGAATATGTATTAATATCTACAATTATTAATGTATACTTAATTTTAAACATTTTTTTCAGTAAATGACTTAATTATATGTCACCGAGCTCAAAGCGATATAAACAAATAATCTGCAAAATTTATATTTTAATGATTTGCTAAACAAAAAAATCAAGAAGAATTGAATTTTACAAATACTTATAAACATTCTGGTATAACCAATTAATCTGAATTTGTTGATAAAACTTGGTTCTACCGAAGATAGTGTGATCGTGTTTATGTGACTTAAGTATATGAGCACAAGTGTACATATATCAATATTTTCTAGGGACAATGCGTATGTCAAAGCGACTCCATTGAAATCCTCGTTTTGTCTAACAAATTTATTTAAATGAAAAATAAATACCTATGGTGCCATGAAACTGACTTCGAGGCGAATTTCTATGTTTTATCCAAGTACAACACGTCGTGTTGTATATCTTCCTTTTTTTAAGAATTGATTGAAATATCGTCAACCAGCTTGTTTCGTTAGTTTCTCAATAATTCAATTGATATTCAAGACGGACTCCGATCGCAATAACTAAATTGGGACCCTGCACAACAGAATAGAACACACCATACAACATCACCCACTTACTACGATTGCATGTGCTTGTGCTTCATACATATGAAAACAGACATTCATTGGTAACGCTGATCATGCCCAGTGGCAGCTTAGAATTTGAAACTTTTCCGGGTAAGGTTATCGCACGTTAGGTATTTGCCAATTCTAGTCAAGTGAAAATACTCGTATCTACCAGCGGAGTTCAACTGACATGAGCCACAGAAAGCAGCCGAAAATAGAAATTTTCGTTACAGGCTTACCCCGCACAGACATTCCATAGTAAATGGTTGCGGCGTCGGTTGTTGGCTTCGTTAGGGAGCATGGTGATGTTTTTAATTTTTTTTTTATTCTGAAAGTGATTATGAGTTTAATTCGTCTGGTAACCGCCTTCTTCCTTCTTTGTAAGACGACGAAGACTCACAAATAATTGATTGCAGGTGTGGCATAGCGTACACCCGAGTATGTGGGCAATAATAGTACCTACGTTACATTGTTGGGCGTTTATGCGTTAAAGTCGCGCGATCTTGAAATGGAAAGTGGGTCAATTGAAGTGAATGTGATTTATTTGCGCATTGTCGCCAAAAAGCATTGTTAAAGCGTCGTCTCAGTCGTGCCAGTGATTTGTATTAAAAACGGAAAATTTGCATACCAGCGACGAGTGATCTTTTTACGGAAAGCATTCATTAGCGTGAAAATAATTGAAAATTTGCATAGAGGGCAATCTGTCAAAAATGGTTTTCTTATTGCCAAGTTTAAGGAGATGTTTCAAAATGGTGCTATAAATTAGCTTTGTTCAACGAGAAAAAAGGCAGAACAGCACAGATTTATGAAAAATGTCAGATGAAGTCACAGCTGATTTTGACATTTCTCAGAAATCTGTTCTACCTCAAGAGTATGTGCAGAAAAGTTGTCCAGCACAGGGCCACTGAACGCAAAGCAGATAAGTTTTGGACAAAAACTTTTCTCCTTGAACACGTTAACCTCGTACTTTTCTGTTCTTTTCTGTCCAGCACAGCTTCATTGAACAGACTTAATAGCTTCGTTTGATGTCCGCAGTCCTAGGGCACATCGACTAGTCTTCTTTCTTCTTTACGTGGCTCTACAGTTCGGTGTGAACCAGGGTCTACTTCTCACAACGATTTGTGTCTGCGTGTTATATTTTTGCACGAATGGAAGGTACCTGCATTTTTTTTTTTGCCCACAGTGCAAGTTTCATCGAACGCAAATAGCCTGTTCTGACAACTGTCATTCTTTGAATAATTAACATAAATCAAATTTTGTTAATTTTCGCACATTTTTGCACTTGTTGACCTCGTTGTTTTATCAACCAATCTATTCGAACACTAAAAACACAAGCACAATGAGCAAAACCAATGCAATAAAAAATAACCAATTGACAAATCAGCTGATTTAATGTTTTGACAGCTCTTGTTGCTTGCACTGACGAAATACCCACGGAAATTGGACAATCTTGTAAATTTAAGTTTAAAAATATAGTTAATCATCTACAAACTGTGATTTTTTCATATTTGTGACTTCAGTAGTTTCTGAGAAAGCAGTAGGGTAGTGTTGGTATGATATATTTCACACATTTTTGGCAATAACTGCCAAAGTTTCTAACGGAAAAAGGTGAGAAAAATATTTTTGGAATCTTTGCTTGGATCCCTTTAGAATGATGTCCCACATGATATATTTTTCCGATATTTTTTTTCGAGTTTAAATTTTTGAGGGATAAGATGTCCATGTATGTATGTAGACCACCGTAATGTATAAGTGTGCCAAACTTTAAGTTTCTAGGCACAACGGTTCTTGATGTTTTTATCGTGACAGACATTTTTGAGTTAGAGCGAATTTATAATGGTTCCGTTTACCATATGGGTACAAAACCCTAATAAACACGAGTTTCTCTACCATGTTCTGAATTCTCTTGTCCTGTCAGCACATAGAACAGAAAACAAGCAATGGAAAAAACTTTAAAACAAGATACGATGGAAACCCTACAAAATAATATATGTCAGATAAAATGTTGGAAAATGCTTCACGGAAAATATTTTCAGTTCTTTTTATACATACACTTGTGCTCATATAATTAAGCCACATAAACACGATCACGCTATTTTCGGTAGAACAAAGTTTTATTAACAAATTCAGATTAATTAGTTAAAATGGAATGTTGATAAGTATTTGTTAAATTTAATTCTTGGGGATTTTTTCCCTCATCCGGCGATTGTCCGATTGACTAAATAAATGGAAAAATTATTGGTGAGATTTATAAAGACTTCTTAAACAATCAATTAAATTGAGAATTCGCAGACAATTTGGAACTAGCATGGATCTTTCAACAATATAACGAACCAAAACATTGTTTCAGGATCGTAACTGTCCACAAAATTAACAGAATTTGTTTTGAACAATCATAATGTTTACCTGCGAGTTGACCCTATTACTTTCTGGTGAACTGGGGAGCACTGCAAAATATCCATCAGAACTCTACACCAAATGCACACTTGATCATGCCACTGACGCTAATAAGACACATACTCATAGCTGGTCTGCTTAATGTTCATGCAATAGAATTTATTAGTGCCTTCTGCAACTGGATTTTACTTGAATTGCAGCCATGTACGCATTTCACTCAATTCCTCTTCCAAGCCACTTGACATCGCAAATAGCAAATCTGAATTATTCAACAGGTCTCCCGTCGCACAAACTATAGCTAAGTGAAGACCGCATCACCGCTAACGTTTTCATTGGATCTTAGGCCATAACCATAGAATAGACCATTTACATAGTTCTTGGAATCTACCAACAATAGGGTGTTCTTAACAATAATTATTAGATGCACATTTGTGCTGCTGCTGCTTTTCTTTGCTGCCATTCTGTCGTACGGGTGCACAAAACCACCTCGAACCGCGCCTCGAAAAAATCCGATTTACGTGATCGTTTTACCAAAATACTCCCATAGCACTGCCATCGTTCCGTGGATATACTGATGCGCAGGCGTAACGCAGTTTCGGCATTGGAGTTTCTAGTTTATTTTTATCTAAGACCAAGAATTGTGAGGTAGATGGAGGTGGTATTTAAATACACGTCGCCTGGGATATTAATTTTCCACAGCGTATTATAACGAATAATAGAAAATTCCATTGGCGAGGGCGTACAAAAAACAAAAAAAAAAATTAAATGTACTCGTATTCACTATTAGCGCGTACGTGGCGTAAATGTTAAATTACCTCGTAAAGAGCCTGCACGTACGCAATGATACTATCAAACACCATTCCTAGTGGGGGTAGGAAAAAGTAACACGCTCACGCATCCGTTGCGTATTGAAAACAAAATTCCAATTCTATGGTCGCCAGCGATCGAAATGGTAATGGCAGTACAATGGATCAATTCTCTTTCGGCACAAGAAAGAATCTACAAATGATAAGATCCATCTAGGGTTGGGTAGGAGTGCCTGAAGGGTACTCGCGTTATTATTTATAACGATGTGATAGAAATGTGACGCGAAAGGTGCTGAGATTTATGCGTTTATGGGCGAAAATAATTGTGTGTCAGTCAACTAATGTCAAAAAACAGTCAAAAGATATTACCGGTTGGGTGCATAGGTATTCCAGTTACTAGCGGACATGTTGTTTAGAGAAAAGCCCAAAAGTGATGCCAAATAGGAAGGTTTTCTTGAATTATTTATGTGCGGAATTTTATTTCAGCTTGCGATCTATTATCATAGAGTGGGGTGTTAAAGAGAACTAATGTCAAAAAACAGTCAAAAGATATTACCGGTTGGGTGCATAGGTATTCCAGTTACTGGCGGACATGTTGTTTAGAGAAAAGCCCAAAAGTGATGCCAAATAGGAAGGTTTTCTTGAATTATTTATGTGCGGAATTTTATTTCAGCTTGCGATCTGTTATCATAGAGTGGGGTGTTAAAGAGAATCGAATCGTGGTAATGGCGTTGCATAAGTGCGAAGAGAAATACATCCTGGCCAAATTTTGGAGTTGTTAAAACCACTCGGAATATCGAGAATGTCAATTAATCGGGCTATTGGTCGCTTCGGTCAATTGTCTAAAGTAAAAGACAGGCTAAGACTTGGTCCTCCGCGCGTCGTCGTTCGAACGAGTGCGGTAGTAAAAGCGGTGCGAGAACGAATTCGCAGAAATCTCCTCCGGAAGCAGAAGATTATGTCCAATGAATTGGATATATCAAGCAGAACCATGTCTGAGCTGATTCGGGATAATCTTCACATGACAGCCTATCATTGGTAAACGGGACATCTTTTAACTCCTAACCTGAAAAAATTAGGCTGGACACGCGAATAATGGCCATGAAAACGTTCTGTTTTCAACAAGCAAGATAACCAAATTTATGCTATGTCATCCAACGAAGCGAAAAAAATGTGTTTTAAGGGTTGAACGTGGCCATCATCATATCATATTTATGTGCGGAATTTTATTTCAGCTTGCGATCTGTTATCATAGAGTGGGGTGTTAAAGAGAATCGAATCGTGGTAATGGCGTTGCATAAGTGCGAAGAGAAATATATCCTGGCCAAATTTTGGAGTTGTTAAAACCACTCGGAATATCGAGAAGGTCAATTAATCGGGCTATTGGTCGCTTCGGTCAATTGTCTAAAGTAAGAGACAGGCTAAGACTTGGTCCTCCGCGCGTCGTCGTTCGAACGAGTGCGGTAGTAAAAGCGGTGCGAGAACGAATTCGCAGAAATCTCCTGCGGAAGCAGAAGATTATGTCCAATGAATTGGATATATCAAGCAGAACCATGTCTGAGCTGATTCGGGATAATCTTCACATGACAGCATATCACTGGTAAACGGGACATCTTTTAACTCCTAACCTGAAAAAATTAGGCTGGACACGCGGATAATGGCCATGAAAACGTTCTGTTTACGGATGAGAACATTTTTACCGTGAAAGAAGTTTTCAACAAGCAAGATAACCAAATTTATGCTATGTCATCCAACGAAGCGAAAAAAATGTGTTTCAAGGGTCGAGCGTGGCCATCATCCCACTTCCATAATGGTTTGGTGTGACGTCTCTCACTAAGGCGTCACATCCCCACATTTCTGCGGAAAAGGGGTGAAAATGCAAGCAAAAGTTTACCAACTATAGCTGTGCTAGAGGGTGTTGTGAAGAGTTTGACTAATACCCTACTCAATAGAGAGAACTGGATCTTCCAAAAAAACTCTGCTCCAGCGCTTAAAGCCAAAATCACATAGGAGTGACTCATGGTCAATATTCCTAGGTTTATAGCAGCAGAAGATTGGCCGTCGGGAAGTCCAGATTTGTATCCACTGGATTATTTTTAATGGTCAGAATTGGAGAGCATTGCCTGCAAGACTTCGCGCAGAAATTTGGGAATCCTCAAAGCAGCATTAACCGCAGCAGCGTCAACGATGTCCATGGAAGTCGTGTGTGCCGCTATAGCCCAATAGCTACAACGTTTACACCCAAAAGGCAGTCATTTCGAGTGAAACTTATTTATTATGGTGTAATAAATGAAGCAAAACTGAATACAATATGTTTACTGATTTTTTTTTTATTGCGTTTTAAATTTGTAACAGAACTTATGACAGGACTAGGCACATGTAACATACAATACATAAGAATGTACACAAATACGTATAGACATTATGCATTTTTCTTTAGATGAGTTATGAAAATTAATAGCATGCATTTAACAAAAAAGATTTTGGTAGCTCTTCGTCCATAAATGTTGACTTAGTTGACAGATGATCAAACACTTACGAGGCAGTCTGCCAAAGGTCTTTGTGATGCATCTACACATCTGACTTAAGATGTTGTACTGCCTGTAATTTTATATGCTGTCACAAACTGATAACAAAACAGTGACTATAAATCACCACAAATCTCTAAAGTTTGTCGAAATTTCCCACGACCAGCGTTCACTCCATCAAAATTTCTTATTCGTGTAAGAATTTATCATGTTCATGACCAAGGGAAAGATAAAATGTTCAAAACAATAACCCCACAACAAATTGAATGAAAATCTTTGCATACACCCGCCACTCACTTCAAACATCATTAGGCGCTCCAAATTGTCCGGATAATCAACCGAAACCAAATGCCAGCACCCAAATGCTTAACAGACTGGAAATGGATAATTTCAAGTTCAAGATCTACTCGTACTCCAACCAGCTTTGTACCTGGCCTATTATCAGACAACCAGACAACTAGACATCTCCGTTCTTCTCGGGTGATGGTGGTGGTGTTGGTGTCGTGGTTAGACATCGCATTTCTTGAGCAAAATATTGTAGTAAACGACGACGAATGGATGAGCTTCGGTCTGAATTGGAGATTTTGCTATTTAAATTTATTTACTTTGGATCCAAGTAATTTCCAAGTAGAAGAAAGAGGAGAATTGATGTTCCCATTGATTTTGCATACATTCAAGCACACCTATGTATAAGTACCTGGGAAAGTTTGAATGAAAACTGAGTGAAAATTGGGTGAAAATTGATGATTGATGTGGTAATTGTATGTTTGCTTTCCATAAAATTGTGTGGTTGTGATAGAGATACGAGTATTTGTTGTGACTTTATGCTAGAGATGAAAAAGTTCATTAAATCAACCGATAAATCTGCCTTGAACATTCTTGTTGTGGTTGTTGAGAGAAATTTGTGGCAAACTCTTAAATAAATGAAACTACCCAGTCGCGGATGGCATGCATTTCAGAACTAGTTCTAGAAGTACTTCTAGGGAGTCGGAACTACTTCTCAACTCGATTACCGCACATGTAAAAAAGGCATTACATTTAGCATTGCATGTCATAGGACGAAAGCGATCGCCTCTCCACTCTGCAATACCCAGAAGATGTCTCAGAAGTACTTCTCAAATACATTACAAAGAAGTAGTGCATTCATGCATTCGAAAAAGTCAACGTAGAAGTACTTCTCGAACACATGACAAGGAAGTAGTGCATTCATGCCTTTTTTGCACTTTTCACTAATTTTCAAGATTCATAAGTTTCAAAAAAATTTCTATTTTTTGGGTAATTTTTTCTCAGTTGAAAATCTGTGAATTAAAGTTTTATAAAAAATCATTTTACATAGAATATAGAACGTTGCAGAGCATAGTTTGAGCCGAGAACTTAGCATTTTCGCACTAATCTTAAATCAAATGATTTGCATTGGTTAACAATCAAACGCAATTCTAAATGCGACAATCAGGCGACAGTCATAAACAACGCGGTGAGATCATTTTACAGAAAAGTATACTTGTTGAGTCCTGTCTTGCCGCATTACCTCACATTCGTACTGTAATGCCCTCAACTTTTCTTAAGCATAGACCAATTCCATTCTGCATTACTCTTCATTAGTTCGGTAATGCCTTCCGTTTTAGGTTCAATGAACAGTTTGGTGGCTTTTTTGTGATCAAAATGGGACATCTGTCAAATAGTAAATGATTTGAAAAGTGGGGGGAAATCCTCTCTTCTTCTTTTTTTAACTACTAAATATTTTCACGAAAAACTAATTTTCTTTTATTTTAATAACAAAAAATTATTGACATTTCACAAATTGTCAGATGGCTGTTTAATAGATGTCTCTCGCCTACTACATGGAAACGATGTAGCATGATTTCGCTACATTTTTGCACACTCTCATTAAATGTTTTGACACCTCATTTGGCTCTCTCTTCTGTTGAATTTTGGCAGTTTTAATTTAAACTAGTGTACCAGTGCGAGAAATCTCGCATGTATGTAGAAACCCTACAACCGTTTACGGTTTACGAATAAAATGGCTACCTTCTGGCACCTAGTGACACCTTGTGGCAAAATGTAAAATCTACTTTTCGTGACCGCGATCCTAATGAATGCTAAGATTCAATGTTAATATTTTCTTTCTTTTGAAACCCCATTGCATTGAGATAATGTATTTTCGTAATAACTTTACTCGTATGCACTTTTTCAAAATTGTTTATAACGATGAACTTTGATAAGCTTTCGATTAGTATTAGAATCATAAAAATCGATGCAGAAATAAACCCTCAGGAGGATTTTACGTAAAATTACCAGTCACCAAACAGACCGAATCTTTCTCTACTATTTGTCCAAATTTCATGACATTGACATTCAACGATTATAAAAACTTTTTTTTCCAGAACATCTGATGTTGAAATTTTAACATGGAACAAAGTGCGGTCATTAAAATCGAGGATATTATTTGACACACTGTGTATGTCACTGGTCGCCGTGGCCGTGGTGGTTAGTGCGTTGGACAACCACGCAACGTTGCCCGGGTTCAACTCCTGGTCGGGTCTAACACCTTAAAGAGTTTTTTTCACGGTGCCACCTCTTTCGAATGTCTGACAAGCATCAAAGAGTATCATTTGTCACGATTGAGCTTCTTTCTCAACTCGCCGTTCGGAGTCGGCAAAAAACTGTAGGTCCCTTCCATTCATGCAAAATTATAACACGCACACACAAATGGTTGCGAGAAGCAGGCCCCGGTTCACCTCGAGCTGTAGCGCCAACTAAGTAAGTAAGTGTATGTTACTTCAATACTTTAAACGTCAAATTATCAAAAAAAAAAAAAAAACCCCGACCTCTGTCTTTCGGATCATGAAACTACCTTAAGCTTTGAGATGTATTTTTTTTCTGTTTTGATTCATGAATAACAGTTGTAACTCAAAACTACGATATGAAAGAAGTGCATTCGCGTTATCGAATTTATCGATATACACACAACATTTTTCCAGGTAAGTTGGCAGCGCATTGGTTTTATGCGAGTGTTCATTCTAAGTATTAGGTGCTAATGGACACGACAATAAAATCAAAAGGTCAACTTAAATAACCTTTCTTGGGTAGGTACATATTTGTATGTCAAAACCGTAGATTTGCGCTTCGAAATGTTTACTTCCTGTGTAAAAAGCAAATTTTATCTTAAAACATCTTTTTAGTCTCCGATCGATTGACTCACCACGAAAATATTTCAAGTAAACGAACATAAAACATTTTCTCCTCCCAAATGTCACAAAGATAAAGAAATCCGCCGACAATGTCATTGTTCGCCAACGATCAGCACTCCATCTAATCCCTTCGAAATCCATTAGCATAAAAATGTAAATTTCCCAACACATTCGTGCTGTTTCTGTTTCAACGCATACCTATTTCAAATTATCAAAATTTGACAACTAAAGCAGAATAAAGGAAATGAAATATCTAACAAGTCTCTTAGGAGTCATCGGCGAACTGTCAAATCGAAGTTTGAATCTTTCACTAGTCAATGTTATTTTTGATGCACGCGATCATAAGATATGCAACGAGTGTCCACATTTAAAGTTGAATTGGAGTTTTGTAATAAATTACCAATTTTTCTAATGCATCTCGGTTGTCTCGTGCTCGTTATCTAATGTCTATGTCAGTCGCCAAAGCGTCTGAGTGGTGGCCATACGAGAGACGATGTCATCGCTCGCTCCCACAGCCGCCACAACAATCATCATCTGGTTACTGGTTTGTTTGGTTCGATTGCCGCCATGGTGCACTCTTCCGTTGTAGTTTGGTGGTTGGTAACGGCTGGCATCGGCATCATCTTGGTCAAGTTTTTATTGGTGCGTGCTCGTACTGGACACAGAGTGCAATGCGTGCATCTCGTAAATTACGACAAAGGAAAAAGAGCGGAAAAAAGTGCGTTTCTGGATATAAAATGCAGTTTACCAGTTTAGTCAGCGTCGGTAACGTCTAGAGACGTTTGGTTTGGACGGCATCGCGACTGTCTGGTGCGCGATGAGTGAAAGTAAAAATACACGCGCGTCGCGAGCTTGGGAAATGCAACAGGTTTTGGTTGTTGGCTTTGTTTTATTCTGTCTGGGAGATATTTTTTTTCTGCTTCATTTTTTTCGCTATGGTGAAAAAGATAGATAATTGGTTTGGGGCAAAAAGTTTAGCGCTATGATTTGTTATGCTTATGATGCATTCGCAATAGCAGGGGGTTGGTTGTTCGTTTGTAAACGGCTTTCAGGCAACAGTGGTTTGAGTGGATTGAATTTTAATGAACATTTTTACGGGAAATTCGATGTAACGTCTCCCATTATTGGCGCATTCATGAAATAGTGTGCATTTTATGAGGTGTGTTTTTTTTCCGAGACGCACGTAATCGTCAATCTAGATGAATTTTTTTTTTTATGACGCCACTAATAGCCAAGTGGAGCGTAAATTGGAGATGCCAATAAGACTTGCAGTGATACTTTCCTTGTTGTCGATATTAATTGATCCACGCAATTTGTTGGACAGAAGTGAAGGTGGTCAGATAAATCAGATTAAGTGGGAGTTCCATAGAAATGGGCACTTGGTCGTAGCGCTTTTCTTGGATGATAAAAGAAATTCTGGAACTTAGTGGAATTTAATCGCTGATTATAACATTTTGTAATCAACTTCGAGTTGTAGACCAAGAATTAGCTGAGCAGCTTCCTGGTCCTTTTAGCTAAATTTGTGAAGCGACAAATTAAATAGTAAAAGTATTAATCTAGCCATTCACCTTTCCTCTAAATATAAATGATCACAATGACCGTCAAAAGAAAAAATATCCAATAAATCCGCAATCTGTGTGCAAATGGAAAGTACAAAAAAAAAAATTATCGAAAATTCCTTAACAATAGACGTCGTCGTCGCATCAGTCGTTGAGCGTCGATAAATGCCTGGAGAATGTGAATAATTCAAAACACTCTTACTGCGAAGTGGAGGAGGGGTACGAGTGTGTCCCGTCGCGTCTCCTTTCAATACAAAACCAAGCACACCGAACGAACGAACTCATGTGCATGCCAGCCAAGTGGGACCACTTGGTTATCTTGTCCAGTTGTGCGCTGCACAACACTGCTGCTTCTAGCTCGTGTATAGGTAGGTTGTATCTGCAGGTGGTACTCGGTCGGTACCTGTGTTCCACTTAGATGCTGGTGAGGTAGTACCATTGCACAAATAAGACATTTGAGCATTAAAAATGCGCTCCCGTACTAAATGTGGGCTAATTATATTACTTTCGTTATGGAACGGCAAGCTTCAGGTTTTTCGGTGAAATGCATTCGGCTTGGATGGTTAGTTTATGGATTTTCCCTTTCGAAATGGTTGGAATATTTGACTTAATAAGCTAAGCGAATTTGACTGCGAAAATGCGCACTCAAAAATCGTAGTTGAAATAAAACATAATTTGGAAAAAAATCTCAATAAAACTTTTTTAACTAGGAAATTAGGCCATTTTAGAAATCAGCTGAGTGGGCCGCAAGCCTCACTGAGTTGGGAACCACTGGTTTAAACAAACATGAATAATAGTCTTCTAGTTGGGACTAGATGGCGCCTTCAAAAATCCGACTGAAATGTCATCAGAATGTTAATTGTATAGAAATGGAACTGTATTTGAAAATTAAAAAGAGACTCAGGACATTACACGGGGTCTCCACGAGACATTATTCATGTCTGCGCTAATGTCTGGCTAGGAAAATGTCTCGTGGAGACCACAATCAGCCAGACAGATTTTCTACCCCGCCATCTATGTCTGGATTTTCGGCCCAACATCTATGTTTGGACATGAGCTGTCACTTTGGTGTAACGTTTTCAATTTCGTTGGAGTTTTCAAGAGAAGTGATATGAAAAGGCAAGACATGAAATGCCCACCAAACAAAATTTGACGTTCGTTCCGCCATCTTGTTTTTGTGCCTGCCAGATCTGTCCGACATGAATAATGTCTCGTGGAGACACCGTGTTAGACCGAATCCAATGATGTACACCAGATTTTCCATATTACGCATCGCCAAGTCAATTGTTTTTGTGCTACCAAGTAGCGCTGTGTTTTTTGATATTTCTCTGCTCAAAATAACATTGAAAGTAGTCTGGATAAACCAAGTATATATCTATTAAATGGAAAATCTTTTCGTTGCTGTGTAAGTGGTGTTTATTTTCTTAGTAAAATTCTCTATACGCAGGTTTGTTTTTTCTTCTTAATTCGTCGTTTAGCACGATCGCTGTCGGATGTAGTAATCGACATCATCATTCGTTTCCAATGCAATTCAAGTTGCCGTATCAAAATCAACACACATATCTGTACTTGGGGTGTTAATGTTTATTTTTCCACTTATAGATTGTTTCAACTATTGAATAAATGAGTTCAGTGGAATAAAGGCAATTTTTATGAAAATTCAATTAGTTGCGAATTCCCGGAAGCCTTTAGCGTTGATATTAAGTTTCAAGTTGAATATCAGCTATGGTATTGGATCTTTGCGTTTGCATAAGGTTTCGATCTCAAACATCACAGAGCACTGAACAAACAAACAATTTGTAAGTGAGAAATATAAGCTTAAAAAAAATTGTGGATTGGATTACATAAATCTATTTTGAAAGTGCTGAGCTGCATCTTGCCAGAACTCCTACGCATTAAGGGCGTTATACTGTTGACCACCTATAATGATGCACTCAGGCTGCAACTCTGATCCTTATGCTATTCTTATTGTTAATGTTTCCTAGACAAACCAGTATGTGTTTTGATAGTCAGAGTCTGACTAAGAGTCTGCAACCTTACTTGACAAAATAATTACACAGATTCGTCCATTTTTGAAAGTTAAAAGTTGTGGTGTCACTTATATCGCAGGGTGCATGCTTTACACGGCCGTCTCCACGAGCCATTTTTCATGTCGGACATATCTGGCAAGCTCAAAAAACAAGATGGCAGAACGACCGTCAAATTTTGTGTGGTGGGAATTTCATGTCTTGCCTTTTCAATCACTTCTCTTGAAAACTTCACCGAAATTGAGAAATTCCCACCAAAGTGACAGTTCATGTACAGACAAAGATGTCAGGCTGAAAATCCAGACCGGTTGCGTACTCCACTAGACATTTTCCAAGCCCGACATGAGCGCAGACATGAGTAATGTCTTGTGGAGACGTTCGGTGAAACAAAGTCTGTCGTAGAATTGCTGGGAGCATTCGTTTAGTTCGACGTCGTGCAACCTCTGGCTGTGTCTGCCAGAAAATCAATGAAAATTCAAACCATCCGAAGCATTTTCTAGGAAATTTATGAGAATAAGTATCCATTTGCCGCAATCCCAGTTCGACCTGGAACAAAAAAAAATTAAATTGCAATTTCATAAGCACTTCTCCCAGTCCCCTACCTGTACCCTAACCAGCGCCAGCGCCCACACTTGGCTTCATTAATTCGCATCTCATGCAACACTCAACGAAGAACTGGAATTTCAAATAATTTCCCATTCGAGCACTTAACGAAACCGTTACTATGTTGTGCCTCCACCAGACCAAAACAATGTTGCTCCGTCGTTATGTTGCTGGCATGGCCCCCAAAACAGAACTATTTTTTTCATCTTTCCTAAGCAAGTCGCTTTTCTAGTATTCTTGAATTTTATTTATCCACACCGACTTTATGTTATTCTTTCCTTCTTTTTCTTTTCACTTCATTTCGTCGCGTCGTTCAGCTTCAGATACAAAAATATCTACACACGACGCGGCGTAGTGCTGCATACTCACCGATACCGAAACACTCACTCTGCCTCCCGCAGCTAGCAGCAACATACACAATACAATGCACATTTTTTGTTATTATCGCGGCAACCTTCGTAACGAACGGACACACGGACGGTTAATAGATACACGATAAAGTATCTAAACAAAAACCGATGGACGACGTGCGTGAATTGTTACCGTCTTTTCAATTTGAATTTTTAGTTTCGAATTTTAAACTAAAATCGTTTATACAACAAATCATATAAGAAAAATTAATTGTTTATTTATTTTGTTATTCACTAAAGAATTTTATTATTAAAAAAAAAGAAAGAAAGAAAACAAAGTTTTATTGATTTGTTTGATCGATGAATATGAAGTGTTGAATTGATTTTTCGTGTTGTGTAGGAATTTATATTCACTTTTCGTCGTTCAGTGACAGTATTTTATATAAACGAAAGAAATTAAAATACACCCGAAGAATTTATAGTGCAGTGGAAAATAGAAAATAATTTTCATCTTCTGCGAAAGATAAATACATAAAAAAAAAAAACAACTTACTCTACTCAATTGTGTGTGTAGTTAAAAATACATTTTCAACCCCATACCGGAATATTTTAGTGTCACTTTTCTATAAGAAAAATCGCTATAAAAGCAAAGAAGAAATTAAATCAAAAGAAATTTATAAACAAACTTAAATTCTATTTTCTGTTAACGTTTTTCTATAAACAACAAACTTCCCATATCGGCTTGACTAAATTATACGGTTGTTATAATTTTGATTAACGTCGAACAGGTGAAGATATATACATTTAATTTCCAAACAAATTTTAATTTCATCGTCCTTCGCTGGTATCACTTGAATAAGCAAAACTAAACGAAACAAAAATCAAGTGAAGATCTACGCAAACGTCCAGTTTTTTTCTCCTATTTTTACTAAAATCAGTTGCGCATATCTCTTTGGATTTATAATTTATGTATGAATTATTTAATTTGGCAAGAAACAGAGCACAACCATTTGTTGCATTTGCAGTTGCATTGAATCGGGTTTATCTGTCGAGAGGAGGATAGGAACTCTGAAATGTATCTGATTCAGGTGAGATACGTTTTGAAATGAATAAATTATTTTTATTGTATTTATTCTCCGTGGAAAAAATCAAATAAAAATCTATTTACACAAAAAAAATTAGGTTAAACATTTTCAGTTAACACGTTGATGAAATTTTAAACAAAATTTTAATGGTTTTTGATGAAAAGTAATTGACGACCGACCGCATGAGATACTTGTGCGATACGCAGATGTTTTCTTATGTACTCGTTCATAAGTATTATTAATGATTTTTAATAGAAATTGGGTAAGTGAGAGTGACGGCGATAAATATTTTGTAACAAGTTTTAAATTGAGGAATAGAAAAAAAAAAAAAACATTAAGAAATTCTCAAAAATGAATGATTTCTTACGGTTATATGATTGCTTGGAATTAGTTGAGTGTAATTTGCAATTTATTTTTTCCAAACACTGTTGCTATAAGAACAATTAAGAAATTAGGTTAGTAACAGAATTTAAGAGCTTTACCGGTCAACGAGATGAAGATAAATGGATGTGAGGATGGTTCTTTGCAACCATTACGGAATACCGAGCCATCAAGAATCTATGCTATGATACCGCAGGCATCCTTTTTCGGCAGACCTAAGCTTATTTTCTGATCCTAAAAGTATGAAATCAGCTGATGGCAAAGTTACTTAAGATAAACACGGAAATCTAAAAATACTTTCACCTAAGAAATGGAACTGTCTAAGGGCGCTTTGTATAAATTTTGTGGACCCTTCTTAGGGTCCACTATGTGCACTGTGGTAAAAAGTACATTTTCCCATATTCAAATAGTACAGTGAAACATCTCTTAGGCGGATAGTCATGGTGACAGCACATCTGTCCGCCTAAGGGAGTTGTCCGTCCAAGGGATAAAAACATTTTTTTTAAATTGAATTATCTTTTTTTTATTAAAACATAAACACTGCAACTTTACTTGAAACGATTAACAAAACAAAAAACGAAAATAAAACAGAGCAACGATTGGGAATCCTCACAAATCACTTCTGTCGCAGCTGCATGGATGAGGAGGAAGAAGAATCCCTATTTAACCTCCCATGTGCGAGAACTATCGCAAGAGAAAATCCAACTCCCAAAATCCAGAATTATAAAGTGAAAGTACAATTCGTCAGTGCTCCAGGAAATTTTCTTTCTTTTGACACCTCATTTGTTAAGATTGGTTAAGTATGAGAGCCGCAAATGGTACCTGTACTACAGAAATAACATACATACATTATATGATTCCTAATCTCAAACGAATACAGTATAATCTCGATAATTCATACCCCGTTAATTCGTAAACCCCGTTTATACGAAATAAACTGCCGGTTCCTTGAAAACATTTTCAATAATTCGTAACCCCGCTATTTCGAAAACCTCTATAATTCGTAATAAGCTCTAGGTCCCTTGGCACTACGGTTTATCGGGATTGTACTGTATCAATAAAAAATGGAGATTTATCCACCTTTAAAAATGATTCCAAGCACTCGTGGCAACACAATAGACCTGCTTAGTGAATTCTACCGAGTACAGTGGATAGCCACCTAACCTCACCTAACTACGCAGGCTTCTGTATTTTGTATTTGTTTTTATTCGCCTACCCAAACAGAGCTGTAGAAAATACGGGATAATGTTAGACTGTACTGTACGAAATGTGTGCGATATTTTCGGTGTGAAGCTACGGAGGATGTCCTTGTTTTTGTCCGTCTAATCCTCTAATGAATGCAATGAAATTAAATAATTTCTAATAGACATGCGTGTCCACGTTCGATCACGGGAGTGTCCGGATAATGGAACATAAAATATATGTGGTCGCCGTGGCCGTGGTGGTTAGTGCGTTGGACTACCACGCAATGCTGCCCGGATTCAACTCCTGGCCGGGTCTAACACCTGAAAGAGTTTTTTCACGGTACCACCTCTTTCGAATGCCTGACAAGCATCAAAGAGTATCATTTGTCACGATTAAGCTTCTCAACTCGCCGTTCGGAATCGGCAAAAAACTGTAGGTCCCTTCCATTCGTTCAAAAATATAACACGCACACACAAATGGTTGCGAGAAGCAGGCCCCGGTTCACCTCGAGCTGTAGCGCCAACTAAGTAAGTAAGTAAAATACATATATGTAATCTTAAACATAGAAGCTTGGTTAGGAAAATTTCTCCGTCTAAAGGATCTGTCCGTCTAATAGAGCTATCCGTAATGGGTGATTTCACTCTATATAGTACTTAGTTGCTTAGCCTTTTTAAGAGCCCCAACATGACCCTTATTTAACGCAAAAGGCTACCTTAAAAGACAAAGCTTGTAACATTGCACAAAAGTCTCAAATGTCATATTGCATCATAAGCAATGACTAGCTTTGACCAGCAATAACCCTTCAAATCTACTACAAGTTAACTGACATTCATTCGGTTAAAAAGCCAATTCTGTCACTTTTTTATTCTCAAGAACTTTTGAACTTTTCTAATAAATTATGAGCAACAAGTCATTGAACTTTGAAAATTTAAAGACACCACAATTCGTTACGCCCGACACCGAGGTTACATCAAGCCATTTGTCACTATTTTTGCGTCAAAAATAAAAAAGTACGAGTAAGAGAGAGAAAGCAAAACCGAAAGCAATAAACAAATATCATATGTACAAACCTCATCCGCACAATAACAATAATAATCGGAGATTAATGGCGACGAGAAAAAAGTGACATCTGTATAATGGCACTACTTGAATGTAACGTGGGTACTAGACTTCTCAAGTGTTTTTTTTTTCTTAAGGGTTCCGTTTGTCACGTTCGAAAGATGGTAGCAAAAATAAAGAAAATATGCAAACGCGAGATCCTAATCCCCACACACACCCATTGCGAAGATTTGTTTAATGCACACACCTCATAAAAGGGTACATGCTACGCAGGATGGGCCTAGGATTTCCTCAAACATTTTTCTGAGAATTAGGTAATCTACAATGTGGAGATGCCTTAAGTATTTATTTTTTCATGCGTAGGTGCCTAAACAAAACGCACAGTTAAGCGCATTGAGGAAAAGGAAACTGAAATTGTTGTTTTATTTTTTGAAAATTCATTGGGCCGTAGGCGGATTTAAGTTTATAATTGATTGATACAATGGACCCTCTAACGGCGTTATATAGGTTATTATGGGTCAATGTTGGTTGATGTACTTAAGGCGGCTGGTGGCGTCCGGTAAATTATTCAACGGTGACGCGTTCAGTGAGATTGTGGTCGTGGGAAGTTTTATTGTTGGTCTCAGCATATGCAGGATCTTAAATGAACTGTCATCGCCTGTAACTCGTTTTTTATGTTTATTATGTTAACAGTTATATAATTAATTTATTGTTTCATGTGGGGAGGATTTATTTGTAAAAGAATTGGGGGAATGCATGGTTGAGAACAATATAAGACAAGGAAATGCATAATGTACCCCGCTTCGGTTGAGCGCATTTAATTTAGTTGTTTAATATGCAAAGTAATGTTATGTGCATGTGAATGCCATCGACATTGAAAAAGTGTATTTTCCTGAGAAAAAAATGCATTCTTAAATGCCGGGAAAATGGAGTTCGTTGGAATTTTGACGTTATAAATCAGTACTGCCAAATTGGTAATGGCGGACTTATCTGTTTGTCTGTTTCTTGCAATAATTCAACTGAAATCCAATTAAATCCATTAAATTATTCCATATTTTGGTGCACGTCACTTCAATCATTAAAATTAATCACTTTTGACATTAGTATTTCTGCTTCCCATACACAGCTTCTTCTATACATAACCTCTTGGACAATGCTCAATGGAATTTTGCCAAAGTAATTTTTCTTTTCGAGTTGAAAAATAATATTTAAATTAGTTAAAAGAAAACACACTCGTACATTCATTTACGCTTCATTTTACGTTTAATTTTAAAATAAACAACAAACATTCACCACACATGTATGTACATGTATCTTTTGCAAAAAGAAAACTCTCTAATGAAAACATTAACATTTGCCAATGATTCAAAAATGATAAATGCAAATTGGATATTTTTAATGTCCCGACAAAAACACGATAAATAAATTTTCTTTGTGCTCTTTGAGTTTCGTAAGCGAAAAGCATGTGTATCGCTATTGCTATTCTCATACCACTGACTGACGTTTAAAAAGCAACAACAATCAATAGTCGTACTAAAAAAAAAAAATTCAATGATTCACTTGGTTTAGAAAACAAATCAGTTTAGTGCGTTCCTAATTCTCTAGCTAATGCGAATTAGATCGATCTAGTGGAATGTAACGGTATGCACCTACGGATGTACCTATTTTCAAGTCATTGGTCACGATTAGCGGTAAATTAAAGGAAAAACTCAAAAACAAAGGGATTGCGTTTTTGTTTTCTTTATTTTCTATTCTTGTTACCACAAAACACGCAGAATTCTATTTTCGCAGTGATACCAAATCTAGAAATTTTTGTTTTTCCTTTAAATAAAGTTAAATTGAAAATATTTTAAATCAACTGTGGAATGGTTCGTTTATTGATGGAATGATTGAGTTGTTTTGTTTTTATTAATTTGACCTAAATACATTTTAATTGAACAGAGCTACAAACCCATCAACTATTTTATGCTCTTTTTATTTTGTTGTTTGTACAATTTGTTGAAGCAACACTCGATATATCTACATAACTTTAATTAAGATTTAATACTTCTTTTATCGATTTTTAAAAGAAGAACTATTTTCTCTTATTAAGTAACCAGTAGACTTAGTTTTTGTTTTATAGTCTCTCCGGGCTGATACACTAAGGAAGTTTTTAACAGACAACATTCTAAATTGGCTGTAACAAATAACTCCATTCACTAAAAAATACTAATGTTATAGTAGTAATTTCACTTAATGACAAGAAAAACTCTGGACAGAACTGCGGATAGATTGGAAGAAGTATTATTTAATTGGTTTTTATTACAGTTGCTATGTTACAACAACAATAATATTGTATAATAAAGAAAACACTAAAATGGACACACGTCAGAAATGTCTGCCTTTCAAATAAATGTGTGACAGTTAATTTGTATATTTCCCATTCTTTAGGAGTTGTAATGTCAAAACTTTTATCAAAGACAAATCATTAAGATGAGAAGATCATCTTGCACACCGCTTGTCAAATATTGGATGAAGAAGGTAGCCCCGTCAATTATGTTTCATTTTAATTTCATTTTTGAATGAATCTCCAATGAGTCAGGTTTTCACGTCCACTATGTTTTTCTTATGTTTTTTTTGGGGCGAATTGGCTGACCGAATTTGAAAATGGTTTTCGAAAAGCAAACAAATGGACTACTGTAGTTTGGTAAGTTGAGTATTAAGGGTTCCTAAGAATATCCCCAATGAGGTGTTCATTTTGATAATTTGATAATTTATTTCAGTTGATTTCTTATCAGGGAAGATATGATAATCTTATATAGTTCGAAAGACTTTACATTAGTAACAAATCGAATCTTCTTTCAAGTGTATCGTTCACTTTCTTCAACTCCATCCTGTCTACAGATAATCCAAAAGAATTTACCATTTAAATGGATAATGGATTATGAGGGCAATTGTTCCACATTCCTTTGCGTTTCGTATATCGAGGATTAAAATATCCCTGTGTCTATCAATCTATCACCGTCTATTTATAGAAAAAACAAGAATTTATTTTTATTGTTTGGAATCATCAAACCCATAACTGATTGAAATACCAATAAAGGTCCCGACATTGCGTTACGAATCGCAACTGTTTGTCATTGTTTTACACGCAACCCTCTTTACAGTCGGCGGTGCCTTGTTTGCCCCGTAAAGTTTTAGGGCAGGAATAAATCGATGATCCATTAAGATATCTAGGGAATCGTAACCACATTAACAATCCTTGATGTAACCCAAGAAACTTGTTTATATTACGAGTATATTCGGATAGATTTGGGTTGAAATAAAGTGTATCCTTTGTCGATTATGATATCATGTCTTCCGCTCCATTAAGCCCAGTTGATCCTTTATTTCTTAGTCAAACATTTTTTTAAGCATTTGGAGATTGCTTGATTCAGTTTAAGCGGGTACCTCCTTACTCATAGAGTAAAACCCGCATTGGTGAGGTACTTATCCGGGATATGTAGTTCCGAAAACCTGCTTACCTGCTCAGAGGTACTTATTCACTGACAAGACACGTACGCGAAAGATCTTCACAACCAACAATCGAAAAGTGACAGCGAACGCGAAGAGAAAACGTCAAAGTCTTACTAGAGTATTATATGAAACTCACCCCATTATGTACTAGATTAAGTTTATTACCTTGTGTTTTGATTCGATTTTAGTGTTTCATTAAAAAGGGTATTTAAAGGGGGAATATTTTATGCAAATTATGACAAACGAAAGGGAAATAATGAGTACTTAAACGGGGGATGTAGTTAAGCAATACGTACTAAACAAAATCGAATTTTAACAAGAATATAACTTTATAAAGTTAGGGTTTAAAAAAATAGGGGATGCTATGCGGGTTTTGCACTTAAGAGGGTGGTTCGTAACCGGGTTTCACTGTATATCAAAGACTATAGAAGCCGATAATGTACCTTTTTTTGAGAAATGATTACTTAGCAAAACTAGTTTCAGTTTGCTAAATTTAAGTTTTTGTTTTATTGAATGTGTTAAGGTCTTAAACAGTTTTGATTTACAACTCAAAACCAGGCTCTAAATCTGAACTTAAAGCGCTCCAAAAAAATAAGATATTGACATTTCAACGCGCACATTTGCACAATCAAATCACCTTGGTGGCACCTCCCAAAAGAAACGTGTCTCTCCATATGAGTTTTTATCTGATAACTCCACCTTGACACCGTTCATGAATATTCAAAACAATATTTGTATGTCAAAGACTACACTCAATTAGGCAATTTGACCAAACATCACTTTTCCGGAACGCATTCGTTGAAGCAACATGCAACGTGTTTACGATCTCAGCGGAATCCAATGAACCGCACCTAACATTTTAATTCAAAAATATCACTGATAGAATAGCGTGAAACTTGGAGAGATACTTGACGTCCGTCGTCGCGCCATTTAACACGAGAAGGTAAACACATAAGGAAAGAAAACTGCAAGGTAACATAACCAAATGGATTACAAAGAAACAACTACGAGTAAACCTTCAATTAACAATTTATTTTTACCTTTTATACTCGTAATTTCCACTGCAATGCCCAGTTACACGAGTAACATACAGCGATGTGTCCAAATACGATACTGACTTGCTTGTTATCGATAACTATGAGTTACGAAAATTGAAATACATTTAAATGGATAGATGTCGGTATAGGATGGTATTTGATGGAGTGCCCCAAGTATGTACTCTATGACCTGCTTTGTTTGTTTTGCATAATGAATTCCGGGGAATTTGCATATGTCGCAAGGGTTATACGCGGGTATCGATCGATGTGAAGTGAGCTGAACACCTGCTCTTTTCTTGGTTAAGGAACCAACTCACAGACTCAAGTGCATTTTTCGTTGATTCAGTGTACGACGAAGGATTGAATGTTTATGGTTATAGTTTTGTTTACAGGTAGTCGTGTTGATGTGTTTTTGTGTTTCTTAATTGTTCTAAGAAAATTCGTACAAGTACCGTGCCAGGACTGATGAAGGTTTTTCCTGGTTTCTTTGATTGCGTGTGATGAATTCGGTGGACTGCTATTGTTCAGTGGGATGTTTAAAAGAATAAAGGGACTGGTTAAATGAATTACGTGCACGCAATGAAACGATGAAAGCAAAACTACAGTGTGCCCTAAGAGTTCACATTTTTTATCATTAAAATGTTGTAAAATTCAATGGTAAAGGGTAACGCGACTTAGAAATCAGGTGTGTATTGGAGACCACCAGCAGGAGTTTTTATATGTTTTTATGTTTCATATGAAAACTGTGGAACACCCTGTGTTTTTACTTTTAAATGGAATTACCAATCCTCCAAGTGATAACGATCTCCATGACTTTTCTAGTTCATTGTTTAAATCAAACCAAAGCATACAAAATCTCAACATCCGCTTGGATTCGATTCACAATTTATTTCGATTCCAAAGGATCTACGAACAAAAAACCTTGGAACATTGAAAATTAACATAATTTGGATCCAATATGTACCCCGACTGTGACCGGGAGGCAGCACCTACAAGAGGTAGCAGCATCCATTAGGGAATCGATAAACACACCCCGAAAACAACCGATAAACATCGTTCTATTGAATTTTAATTTGTCACAACGAGCAGGAAATTTATTGAATACCTCGATTGAACAATAAAGCATTTAAATTTTTGGGACAGAAAACCAAAGTCCCTTCGGAACCACGCGATAAATATTTTCAGACGATGACAGTTCGTGTTTGGTTGTGGTTTGGGTCGCAAGAATATGCGACAGAAAAAAAAAACGATCGAATTTCGATTAACCGCAGCAAAAGTGCAAAGAAATTCTTGTGTTGTGGAATCTGATTGTGACCTGTGAGCGGGAGCATGAACCCTTACCATAGACGCCGGCTAATGAAGTAAAGTTTGCATGTTTTTTTGACGTGCAGCAAGCAAGCAATCCTGACACCAGACACCAGGCCTTGTTGCCAGAAGTGATTGATGGGCGTGGAAGGTTTTCTTCATTTTGAAATTATTTAATTTTACCTGTTCACTGGACAGTCAAAGTAATTAAGACCAGACGTGACAGAAGGGGAAATTGTTGTTGTGTTGTTTTCTCCTGTCATTGATACCAATATTGACGCCTTGATGATTGAGACACTTGGTCGTTTCATCGATTTTTTTTCTAAAACGATTGATTATGAGAAATATACCTGAAGACATATTTTGTTTTGTTATTAGAGAATATCGACACTCCCTTAAACGCAAATAACTTGGGTGGGTAGATATGTAGGTAAAACACTCGCATTCCATTTTAAATTGGGTGTAGGAAGGTTAAAGTTAGAGTAGTTGACAGTTCTTTTCGGGACTCTTTAGTTTGATTGATATTCTTATGTCTGTCTTCATGCGTGAGAAGATACAAAAGTGCTTCAAAAATATGGACAGCCACCGTTGACGCAACGATCTGGGATATCTGAACACATCACATGTATAGACGTTTCTGAATGTCATAAAAACTGGCATATTTATATTCTGTCGTTTTTATTTTACATAACTGAACATAACAGACCGTTCATTAAGGCTGTCCTAGAACAGTAAATCACAGATTCGTGAAAAATGTCAAATCAAAGTTAGAACAGAAAAGTAGGTATACAGGCCAAAAAATTGTCAAAAACTGTTTACAAATTAATTACTGAAAACAAATTAAAATGACAGCAAATACTGATTTGACATGTACAGATGTCTGTTCTACCTCAAAGTAGGTGCAGGATTTCCTGTACTTTTCTGTTCTGACAACCTCACTGAACATAAACGAGATCCGTTTCGGACAGAAAATGTTCTCACTGAACACGAAACCTTGTACGTTTCTACCCAGAACAGCCGCCATGAATATGTACAAACATACGAGTATAGGTCTGCTCTTGCTCTGATTTACTTATTTTTATAGTCAAATACTGTTCCTGTAAGCGAAAATTCCGACAATTTCGTAGAGAAACACCAAATATTCTACGTTGGTGTTTTCTTATGATTCTGACGTTTGCCATGCTTAAATTTTTTATTTAATGCGTTTAAAAAGACATTTGCTTCCATCTGTCAACATTTTACTTCCACTTTTTGAAGACTTTCATTTAATAGATTTTGGTGCAAAAAGTACCGCTACCATCTAGTCTATTTAATTTCAAAGAACATTTTTAGGCGCCAACTTAAAAACTGTCAAAATGAATTCAGTTTAAATCACATTCTTTGCTTTGGGGATGTACACGTTGATCTGCTTTTCGATATACAGTAGAAGCTCGAAAATTAAAAAAAAAAAAAGGTTTGGCGTATCCTAATTTTCAAAAGTTTCCAAGCGATTTTATGTAAGGGGTTCTATACAGTCCGGAGGGCTAAAAAAATAATTTTTTCTGAGAAAACTTTTAAAGTTATTAATGTAAAATTTTTTTTTTACACATATTCAGGTAACTTTTAACTGTATTTCAAGATTTTTTATTTGTAAAAATAATAATTTTGAAGGCTGCTATAGCTGATCTCCCAGAGCTCTTCTCAAAAAAGGCGTCTTGCGGTGACCACGATATCTCTGGACTGGATCATAGAAAATGAAAAACCAAACGGATATCGTTAAAGAAATGTATAATCTAGGTAATAATCGAAGGAATAAGTAAAATAACATTTTTTGCAAAAATGGCGTCCTCTCCAGAAAAAAAAACGATTTTTGCCAAAATTTCGGCATTAAATTGTTAATAAAAAAAAAAATATTTATCGGTGAGAAAAAACGCTTGTGTTAAAATTTGAGACGGATCAGTTCAGCAGTTTCCGAGAAATCGTGGTCACCGACTATAACAACATGGTTTTGAGAAAAATGCGTTTGATGTTTGAAAAACACTTTACATAGAGTAAAGAAAGCGCTCTGATGACTTTACAAATACTCGTGTAACTTCTTGAATAATCGTCGGATTGACTTCTGTGCATTTACTTAGATATATAAAGGGTGATTTTTTAAGAGGTTGAGAACTTTTTTTTAAAAAAAAACACAAAAAATTCGAAAAAATGAATGAAATATTTATTTGAATCGATAGTTTGAACCTTGCAATTTAATGTTTAAAGATAATTTCATGCAAATGTTGACCGCGGCTGCGTCTCAGGTAGCCCATCCGCTGAGTCCAATTTTGGCATACTCTTTCACACATATCGGCCGGTATCTCACGAATGAATGCATGGATGTTGGCTTCCAGTGCGTCAATCGAAGCGGGCTTGTCCCTATAGACATTAGCCTTGACATACCCCCACAAAAAATAATCTAATGGTGTCAAATCGCACGATCTAGGCGGCCAATTGACCGGCCCGAAACGTGAAATTAACTGTTCACCAAACTCGCCTCGCAATTGCGCCATTGTTTCGCGTGCTGTGTGGCATGTGGCACCGTCTTGTTGAAACCACATATCATGCAAGTCAAGAACTTCCGCAAAATTTTCCACGTAGTGCTGTAACAAAGGCCTAACTGCTGGGAACGGCGCCGAATCGACATTTCGCGGTCTTCTGTCACACTAGCTGATACGGCCGCAATATTTTCTTCACTACGCACAGTACGTAAACGTGTTGGTGGTTTAATGTCCAACAAAGTAAATTTGGTGCGAAATTTGGTCACAATCTTCCGAATAGACTGCTCAGAAGGTCGAGAATGCCGATCATAAAATGGAAGCAGCGCGCGATGAACATTTCGAGCCGAGCACGAATTTTGATAGTAAAATTCAATAATTTGCAAGCGTTGTTCATTTGTAAGACGATCCATGGTTAAATTGCAAACCAAACTGAAGCTGTTTGACAGTGACACAAGGTACTAAACACACGTCAGCTGTCAAAACCAGTGTTGCCAAAACCAAACCAGCTAAAAAATCACCCTTTATAAGTTATGAAAATGAAATTAAAAAAAAAAATAGATTTTTTGCAAATTCTAACCCCTTAATCAGAGGAGATCACAATATTAACCGATATTCTTTCGCCCAGAATGAATAAAACTTATTAAAATCAAAAAACAAGTGTAAGTGCTTTTACTTTCGTTGGAAGAAGCCCAACACGGTTGATTGTGTTTGCGGTTTCTTTGCCAAAAAACTAACCGCTCTATTCCGCACGTTTTGAATTACAACAATTTCTGAAGTTGAAACGCTGTTCCGCTGAGCCCAAGTCAATAAACCGCTTGGAAATGTAATTGTATCCTTGTGGGAAAATTTCTTCTCTAAGTTTATCTTCTTCGGAATCAAGTGCAATGCTGCTGGAATCGTCTTCAATTGAATGAGAATCAACCGAAACATTGTCCGAGTTCCAGACTTCTAATTCGCGAGCTCATACAGGCTGCCCAAGAAGGTTTGACAGATCCATTGTGTTCCGAACGTGAACGTTAGCAATTAACCTAGCAAGAGGTGCATTGTCCTCTTCATCAAAATCCATCTCGAGCTATAGCTCAGCCAATTCAAAGTTGCAGGCAATTGAGCGATCCAATATCTTGTGCCAGTATTTTTTTGCGCAGAGTTATATGCTTATTCGTCATCAATCATAATGCTCAATCAGTCAAACAATTTTCAACAAAAAAAAAGTACTCTACATTGAAAATCTGACACGTGCGGTACAAAATGTTTCCAATTCACCTACTAAACTACGCAACCTCTTTGAATCACGATTACATAAGGAAACAAATAACTTTTGCATAATAAATGGAAATTCACATCTCACACCCAAAAATCTAGGTGATCATTCAATATTTCAACGAAAAAGAAACCGTTTAATCTTATCTCGGACCACAGATCTCGGTTATTTTTTAATTTTCAATTAATTTTTGTTTTTAATATCTCTTGCAATGTAACCCCACGTCTTTGGTCAGGCTGCGCCTACACGCACCATCTACTCACGCACTCAATGGCGTTTCACTTTATCACCGGTCGAGCAATTCATGTTCGATTTGATTACGTTAATTAACTTACTTCGAAGCGAATTTAATTCGCGCATGTGTAACATGATTACTGCGTTAAGTAATACATGTTGAGGGAGCGAGACGACGAGGTAAAGCCTTTGCAATTTTGCATAAACAAATTATTCATCCAATGAACTACACTGAAGACGGTGTATCTTATATCAAAATAAACACCGGCAAGTTCTGAACACGATGTCGCCAGGTTTCCAGTTACAGGTGCCATGAAATTGTAAAATTATATTTGCTGCAATACACGAGTAATTTGTACCCTAATCGGTTTGTTTTTTCATGTAAAACGGTTTTTTTTTCTGTTGCATTATCGATATCGATATCGATTTGACACGACAAGAAATTATCGATATCACGGCGTTGTAGTTGATTGAATAAAGTTATACACATCCATACATATGAAGGTATGTGGTAGTATTTTTAGAAGTTAAATTATGTTGTGTAAAAGATGCTTGTTAACCGATAGATATAATTGCTAATAATAATCTTAAGAGTGTGTGTCGATGATTGACTTAATGGCGAGCCATTATCAAGTGGAGGCTATCGAAATTGGCAAAATTGTTTTAACGTGAGAGAATGGACAGGAATGGCAGGTCGGTCGTGTAGTCTCCAAGGAGGTTCCCACTGATTGCTTATGAAAAAAAATTGATTTCAAAACTTTAGCACTGATTATGCTACTAATTATCTGAAGCCCTCTTCTCTTCAATGTCTTTCCGTTTATATATAGTTTTTAAGTATTCACTATTAGAGAAAATATGGCAATAAGAGAGCGGCTTTGGAGTGGACCTGCATGTTGCATGGTGTAGTCTCTCAATTGATCTGTTTTGATCAGAGGCTTCTGCTGTCTATTAATTTTTAGCCCGACCTGCGCACATGTCGACAAATACGACGTATTCGGCGGAAAGGCCAGTTCCATAAAATCCGTCGTACATATAAGAAGGCAGCCGATGACAATTTCTTATTATTTTTTATTTTCATTTATGGCTTATCCGTCCTTTAAATACTTCGACACAACGAATGCGATCGATTCTCTTGGACGGGGCCTTTCAACAGTCACGACGGCGGATAAATTACAACGTCAAGGGCGGATAAAAGTAGCTGTATTCCGCCCATCTAGATCTGTTTTTGGTTGTGTGCTGATGTGGCGAAGTTGAGTTAATTGAAAATGCTTTGTTCCACTCACAAACTTTATAATTAATTTTATTTAATAAAAAAGGATGAAATACAGGTATACAGATATGTACAGGTACACGTCTGATCGCCGTGGCTATATGTAAAAAAAGAAAGAGCCAGGTCGGTAAAAGGCGAAGTGACAACGCAAATTAAGATGGCTGGTCCTGTCGCTGTCGTGGCTCTGTTAACATGTTACGCATGCAACCTGTGGTAAATTCTATGTTGTGGGCAGCTAAAATTGGTTCCGAATTCAGCCGCCTTTATTCTGTTTTTTTTTTTTTTCAATTTAGCTGTCAAAATGGAATTTGCAAAATCGGGACTCAGTATTAAAAATATTTAAAATTTGAATTTCGAGATATTCTGGCAGTGCTGCTTAATTAAATAAGATTTTAAATGTGGATTTTAAGATTGGTAATAATCATTGAAAATATTCCTTATTTTCCTTATTTTTGCTAACTTAATCTGACAACAATATTCTGTCGTCCTTTAACCGAATACTTGAACAAAATATATAATTTTGACAGGTAACATGCCATTTGTCAAAAAAATCACCTTAGTTTTGAAGAATATTAAGCAGAGATGTGACCTTTTTTGACATTTCTATGTTACCAAAGACTTTTAGGAGCGATGGAGTATACCAATCGCTGTCGAAGATATCTATGACTTATCTTCACGGATTCTATATTCTTAGCTATCGCTAGCGCTGCTGGTTTTTAACTAACTAACTACCTTCTAAATTATTCATGATGCACACATTTCTTGGTGTAAACAAAAAGATATGACAGACATTTTCCATTTGTCAAAACGTTTGTGTCGCTGTTTTCTTTGTGCGTTGCCTATCATCTAGCAAATGAGGCCCATATCCTCTCGCTAGTTCTGACATTTTAAAACGTCTGCGTTTGAAAACATTTGTAGTTTTATGACATGTACCCCCTTTTGTGATTGCTCTACCGCTACACGATTTGTTCCGATTTATCAAAGAAAAAAGGTTTTTGGCAACTCCCATAAAAAGGTGTAGGTAATCTAAAATATTCTTCAACACCAAACGACGAAGATGAATCTGACTCGTTAATAAAACACAGGATAACAAACATCACGATCCAATCCATCTTCGAGGGATATTTTCATTTCCATTGATAAGAAAGATCCACTATGCCGAGGAACCCACCTCATCTCAGTCTGCATTAGAATCCATTTTTTATTGTCCGCTTGAATGTGGATCCTAATAAATCATGTCAACTGGTCTTGCCGCCTACAACACCGAATCCCCCCCCCCCCCCCCCCCGAACTTCATGGTTGGTTTACGTCATTCGTTTGATTTGATTTGAGCACATTTTTCCTTTTTTGTTTTGGTCTTAAGTTCCATCGCATAAACAAAAGATTCTGGCTTCGTTATGAAATTCATCATCGATGAAATGGTACGTATAACCCTGGGCTGTGTTCAATAGGTGACACTTTAATGGTTGCGCACACACGTGATAAAGAACATACATTTTTCTTATGACTTTTTTTTTGCCCTCCTAAAGGCCGGTTTTGATCCAACACGCCTTTGAGTGAAGCTAATTAACCCCTCTTCGTGGTGTAAGATCTGAGATCATTTTACGACAGGATTACTTTTTCTACTCTTCACTTGCGTTGATCCTTTTATTCTTTTAGTGTAATTTTAATCTGATTTAGAGGCACTCGCACTGCGGTTCGAGAACTGTTCTATCAAACCTATGAATCTCTTAAGAAACTGGTTAGGTTTTATGTATGCTCGTTGCCGCTAATAGTAGAAGCAAAATCCATCTGGTAGCTATTGATGATGATTGTAATCGAAGACGAAGATGAAGATTGTTGTGTTGTTTTTTTGTTTTGTTCAGTTTTGGGTGTGTGCTCAGGTTAATTCGTAATTTTATTGAGATAAGCTTTTAATGACGGTTTTCCTTCTTTTCATATGATGTTCCTCAAGACTCCCACCTTTGGCCTATTATTTTTATGGTATTTTATTTTATTTACGATACGTTGGTAATACTGATTCATTTGCGGGAAAATTCCTCATTCTCTATATTCTATCTTATTTGATCTATGAACTTACTAATTTTATGGAGATAAGCTTTATAATGAGGGTTCTTTAATTTGTCGATATTGATTGAAGTTTACGATAATTTTTATTTATTTTTTCTTCTTTCTTTCAGGTAAGATTGACATGGCAACACGCTAAATATACATACAAATATGTTAACATTGTAAGTAAGAACATTAACCTTTAGTGGTGGATATTTTTAGGTGTAGAGAATGTAAAGAGAAAATCTGAAATAATTTCCAACGTTTAATTGAAACCCTCTAAGGACAAGTTCGACAAATGCAATGCGTAGTGTTGCGGGAATAATCCGAAAATCGATGAATGTCGATTCAAGCTCACCTTGTGATAGTTTTTTCTAACATAGACATAGACACAGTGAAGGAAATTGACATTAATCGTAGTGCTGGTGCATTATTTGTATTTAGTGACTCATTTAATTTAGACCAGTGGATTGTAAAGATTATGTTCCAAAACAAAATGTTGTTTGTTGAAAAAGGAAGCAGTTTCTTAAAAAGGTTAAGTAGCTCGCTGTCACATGTTCCAATCCCAGCAATACCTTTTTTATAGTGTCATCTCTAAGTCTTCGAAAGATGCGAGCAATCCGTCGATTACTGCCACAGAAGGGTCTGTTTTAAAGTACAACGGCTGCATCTCAGGCGAATTAAACTTGGCTTTTGAAACCATGTTTTGTTTATCAAACCGAATGAATTAACAAGAAAGGTGAGATGGTACCCATAGCAGCACCATCGTGCCGCATCAGGTCGAAATTAAAGCACACAGTTATAAGTATGGCGGGCCACAGATGGTCAAGAATAGAGGGGCAAAGGGTATTCAAGGCTCTTTGGCCGGCCCTAGATCAAAAAAGGACCAATGTAATCGTTGGTTTGACCAGTGCAAAATAAAGAACTTTAATAGGTATACTTTCTGGACACTGTCATTTAAGGAAACACGCCAAAAGAATGGGACTTTCAAATACGGAGGAATGCAGATACTGCAATGACGGAGGTACAACTGAGGATATTGAACACATCCTTTGCGAATGTCAGGTCGTTTTCGTAGGAAATTTTTGAGGGGCTACTTCTTTGACATATTGGAAGAGGCTGGCGAAAGTGGCCACAATCAAATCTTAAAATTCCGAAGGGAAATTAAATGTCTAAAAGGGTTCAATCCCAGCCCGGGGCCAACACCTTAAAAAGTTTTTCACGGTTACCACCTCTTTGGAATGTCTGATAAGCAGGGAACGGATTTTGTTCACTTTGCCTTTTTTGCCTTTTTTTACTCATATTGCCTTTTTTTTTTTACTCATATTGCCTTTTTTTTGCCTTTTTGGTACCATTTGTGCACTTTCTTCTTAACTATACGATTTATCCTTGCTCGCACGAAAGAATTTTTCAGTGTCCACACGTATGTGAGTAGGTTTTTCTCTTGTATGAACACAACTGCACGCGTTGTTTACACTAGCGCGCATAAAAAAAAATCCCAAACACAAATACAACCCTAAATACATTTGTATCAACTCAATATACATGCGCTTCTTCTTGTGCCGTAAGTGCAATCTCAGGCATTCGCCGCAGTTTCATCTGACAAAAACCGTTAGACTACTGGGAAGTAATTTTTTCGTAACTGTGCGCCTTTTCATCTAGATTCTAGATTCATATTATGTGACATTATAATGGTCATAGTTAGTGCTGGTCTATTGAATATTGCGTATTCCTAAATCCGTGCTGCTTCCAAAATATTTTGTGGCTTGTCATTGAAAGTGAAAATGCCCCAAGACAGAGTTTGTGGTGAAATTGGAAAAGATTTTAGTTGACCCGAAAGACCGCATATTTAAGAGTTTACAAATTGCAGGTGACTCCTAGTAGTTGTATGTATTTTAATTTGAGCACTTGATGTTAGTGCACTGCGTTTTATTTAGAAGAAGAGGTGTTAAAGACTTTGAACGGACTCGAGAAGAAATTACAACAAGCTAAAGGGCCAGTAGCTGAAGATGGGATGAAAAAATTGTACTCGGTTTTTTCCAGCAATTTAACGAAATGGCGCCGCAAACTCTAAATTTGACTCAAATATTAAAGTCAAGGATGTGACATCTCTTATCTTGGATCCACTAGGCTCTGCCCATGTTGCAAGATCCTTTATTTCATTCAAGGCTTTCCTGAGAGATAATCACAGGCGATTGTTACATACCAGGGAACTGCAAAATGTTTTGGGTTACAATGTTAATAATAATTCATAAAAAACCTTTATTATTAAATGTTTTTTTTTTTGCCTTTTTCTGCGGTATTATTTTGCCTTTTTTGGCAATCAAAGAGTATCATTTGTCATGAGAAGCTTCTCAACTCGCCGTTCGGAGTCGGCAAAAAACTGTAGGTCCCTTCCATTCGTGGAAAAAATAACACGCACACACAAATGGTTGCGAGAAGCTAGGCTTGGTTCTGTATAGGACTGCTGACGCGGATGCCGTATATATTTTTTTTTTAACCTTCGAAATATTTACCCGGAAGTTACAGGTGTTGGCAGTAGTCTTGTATCTTACAAGGTTAATTTTCAATTTAGATGCCATTTAGCTATTGACTTTAATGCCTGATTACTGACTGTAGAATCTATGCCTTCTTCTCGACTATTGACGATACTATTGACTTCGTTTTCTCCAGTTTATAGCCTAGCTAACGGTTGCTTGGCTTGCTTGATGCACTCTTTATTCGTTGCCTAAGGAGATAGCGGACCAAGTGTTATTCTGATTCTCGTTACCAAGTCTTTAAGGAAGCAATGCACTTTCTCTGGGTTTGTGAATGCATCTTAATTTAACCATTTTTATTGAGGTTAATCAAGTCTTGGTTTTTCTTTAAGAATAAGAAAAATGTCACCATTGGTGAATTTTTAAAACAATCGTACATCATCACATTTCACCGAAAAAAAAACCCAAATCCAGCATCAATCTCCTATTCAACAATAAAACAACGCAACAATGCAACCAAACAGTATATCACTGCAACAATAGAAAACAATGACGCGATTATAACATTCACCTTAGAGTGATTAAATAAATTGCATTTCTAATTCAGGGTTCGTTCAAATATTAAATGCGACGACCCTCAAATGAGTGTGTCTGGCTGTGGCCTGTGGCTATGGCACCATATTTCCCTTTTTCCATTATGCTTCTTTCAATGCATGGCAATTAGTTAGTATTACACGAACCGGAAATAGCCAACATCCGTCGGTTCCCTTCTGATGTACGAGTAGGTAGTAGGTACAAATGTGCAAGTGGTTGTTAGAAAGGGGGGAACCTCTGTGCACTGACCTTGGTACCTAAAGGGAATATAAAAGATTAATTTTTTAACTTCCGTTGGTATTGGAAATCGTGTATTTATATAGTCTTGTGGTTGGAGATTTAATTTTTCTTCGTCTTGGGTGATATTTTGAAAATAAATCAGAGACAGTCGTTAATTTAAAAAGGATGTGTCCAAATGGTGTTTAAACAATCCGGCGGACTATGAAGTTTGGTGGAGTAAGGAAAACCTTCAGAAACCCAACTTCGAGCATTATTTTGCTGAAATTCTACGTAATATCGCAATCAATGCTCAAATCACAATGTGATGTTACACCAATCACACTGTGGCAGGTCATACACAAGGAACAGTGGCTCTTCTTTTAGTCGACAGTCGGTTTTTTCTTCCAGCATTCCTTTGCTGACATATGGCTGAGAAATTGTCGATAAACTTGATTTTGACAATTAAACGAAAGTCCTTGTAGCCTTTAAATCTTTAATATCTATCTGAACGTCAGTTTTTTGTCAAATCAATTCGGCTTTTGAACTCTTTGCTTCGGCCTAGAGAAGAATGAATAGCACTGTCCAACTACTCTACTTCACAAACAGTAGATTGTAGTTCTTAAATAAACCATTAAACTCATCCACTATAGTAGAAGAGATAGAACTCCATCTTGTGGGCAACCTTTGATGGCTTTGATGTTGACTGTTATATCTCCTAAGTTGGCTTGGACGGTTCTGTGCTCGAGCATACTCTGTATCCACCTGATAACGTAAAGATTGGCGTCTAGTAGTTTTTAGTAAAAATGATGATAAACTGATTGCTCTATATGAATTTGCTTGATCAGGTGGTTTGCTTCCACCTTTTGGTATGTGGGGGGCTGTGGAGTAGTGGTAGTCGTCCGGGCTTGTCACGCTGAAAGTTCACGGTTCAAAAGATGTCTCCGCCGAAAAATGTATTCCTCACGACATAAAAATATGTTGATCAGTTTCAGAAGTTAATGTCAAAAACCTACTGCGAAGGTGGTATGACCGAAGAAATTGTTCGCGCAGACATTGAATAATAAGAAACATCTGAAGAAAAACTACTGTGAATCATAAGCAACGACAAAACTTTCAATAGTAAACCCGCTCTCCAGTTATCCTGGACACCAACATAGAGTTAGTTGAAACTTAACATCTGAGTTTCCTATCACTTCGCCGATGCCGATCTGTCTGTCCTTCTTGTGCTCGCGCTGTGTTCATAAATTTTAAGGGTATTCATAACCCCTTTAGCGTGTGTGAAATTATTTAAAAAAATGTCAAGTGTGCTGTGAATATGTTCACCAGGATGCCCTAGATATTTCTTCCCTTTACTTAGAAGGATCGGGGCAATTGTGTCCGGTTCTGGTGCTTTGTACGGTTTGAAGGCTTGTTCGACCTTTGTTCTGTTCTGATTATACTTGGCCGTTCAAATTTGTTATTAAATTTAAAGTTTCTACCAAAATCAAATCCCTTTTCCTTCGAAATTCGAAATTTGCTGTTATGACTTTCGAACTTATCTAAATCGATTAAGCCTGTCTACTGACTCTTCATCGTCTTCGAACTTATAATCTAAATCGATTCAGCCTGTCTACTGACTACCAAAGTTTTGCAAGGCAATCGACGTCTCAATGTAAAGAACACGGGGAAGTAGTGCATAACCCTAAATTTCGCCGATAGCATCATGTCAAGAACCATGTTTTATAATCCACCGCTGAATGTTTGCAAGACTCCACTATACATGGCTATACAACTATACAAAGGCGTGAAAACGCCTTTCAAATATGTTAAGTCTGCTTGTCCTTTTGGCCAGTGCGAGAAGTAAACCTCATCCCAAGTCGCTGCCACAGCATTTGTTAAAGACAAAGAAATAACACATCTCCAGTCTAGGACTGGAGCCACAAAAATTGAAACAGCCTGGTTTGATGACCCAGGTACCCTCTCATTACCAAGACCCTATCATTAGAGCATTGCCTGGCGGCTAATTATTATCCACACCTGTTGACATTGTGCTCGTACCTTGTCAAGTCAAGTCTACAAAGCCAAAAAAGCAAATAACCGCTTGGCGACCTCCGGTCGGGTGTCTGTTACCTCTGGCGTCTACATAATCATTAAATATTTATGTACTCGTGCAATTACATTGACTAAAAAAAAAAACTGTCTATTGTCACGGTCAATGTCAATTGTCGCCAAGCCAAGCCATTGAATGGAAAATTAAGTTCTTCTTTCTTGTCATAGCAAAATAAACATAATCAGCCAACCCAACTGCCGCTTAAAAATTATTAACTAACAAAATGCCTTAAGTCATCACAAATGCGTGACTAAATTAATTTCATGCCTCAGCGTTCAGCTATTGCAATATAAATTTTTTGTACATACGCTGCTGTAGAGTATATTTAACACAAAATTATAAATAGTACACTTTTCCACGCTCTGGATTTAATTTTCTTCTGTTTTTTCCTCGCAAGTCACGAGTGTGCGAAAATTTTGTTTATAAATAAATTACAAAAAAAAAAAAATTATATATTTTTCCTGCAAAATCTCCTCGTTGATCTGGATGTGAATGTAGAGATACTGTACGTAAAAATAATTGATGGCAAACTGTCAGACCACAGATGTTGGAGAAGAGAATTTAATTTCATTTGTGTGTTGATTTTTGCAAACGTACAGCTACACACACTGAAATGCAAAAAGGAGTGCGGAAAAATCTATCTCAAGGTGACTTGGATGTTTGTACGAGTAAGATGAAAGATGAAAAGAAAATCGAGAGATTTTCCAAAAATAGAACTGAAAAATCGAAGGAATTTATTTTCTGCCTAAAAGCATGCAACAGTTGAATGGTATTCGAAAATCTCCACTCCACCCACAAGAATGGAGGCGAGTGGAGATCAACTGCTTTGAGTCATTAAATCATGATCACGATCGTGTGTCAGTTGCCAGCGGCAGCAAAGTGGTAATAAAATTGAATTGCAAACATATTCTACTTTCAACTTGGGTGCTGTAAATTAATTTTTATGTTCTGATCTGCGTGCGCGCGTGTGTTAATCAATTTGCATGCAAAAAATGGAAACAAATTGAGAGGAGGCGCCACGCGCACGTCATACTGAAGTCGTAAAGATTGGCAAGCTCAGTCGGGCGTGTGATGGACGTGCAGCGCTCGAGATTTATTCACCAGAAGGGGTGAATGTTGGGCTTATGTGAGTGTCATCAATGAGGTTTTTAGAGGTTATGGGGTAGCTTCAACGTCAGTATTTTCAATGAGCCTAATACTTTTCTGCGAAAGTCAAATGACATTCCAAAGCCAGCACAAATATTCATTCTTTTTCAAGTCACAACTCAGCTTTAATTTAATTCCTTGCCTCCTTGGTTGGATTTTTTATGACCACTCGCACACTCTTCAAAAAATCTTCACGGGTGTTCCCTCGAGTAGTATCTCATAACAATTGAAGAGCTTCAAACTACTTGACCCACAATTGAGCCAAACTGTTACGCACGCAAAACATGGCCACAGTAACCCGATCAATCGGCTAATCGAAAACAAGCAAATCATTTACGAACTACACGTCCAAATTCGTGATTCGAGTGTGTAAATCGAAAGCCGGTTTTTCGGTAGTAAGTAATCCAATTCGTGATTTGGAAAAATTTATTCAAATTCCACATAAGAAAAGTGGTAAATTCGTGCGTTTTCCATTTGCTTCCCATGTAAACACGACTTGACTCATTCAAAAACCCGATTGAACTCTAGACTTACACACACACACACACACTCCGTTCCTGTTTCTGTGTATAGTTCGAAGATAATTATGAGATTAACTAATCGGCATATAATCAAAACCGCAGAGATAATTTCCACGCATTGTAATGAGATTGAGAGTGAAAGTTAAGTGCAGCTTAGACCTTGTTACCGGCTGTTGATAGAAAAAACGTAATAAGCTTCATTGAAAGGTGAAAACTTCTTCTACAACGATGGTGATTAATACATAAGTGAAGAAAAAATAATTTATCAATATTTTAATTGAGGTGTTGCTATGAAATGCTTTAATTGATCATCGAACGATGCCGAAGATATTATAAGAGTCTATAAAGTCCTAATGCGGTGCTAAATAAATTATAATGCCGGTCTTGTGATGGTGTTTTTACGCGTAGTATCGTGTTGAAGTCAGTACACTTCCCCCCCTTAACATATGTGTTTAGGTATATGGAAATAGCTTCTTGAAGTCGGTTTTCAAAGCGATAAAAACCTCGTTAACTTGTTTACTTGTGCGAATAAAAAATAACTACGATCATTCTTTTGGTCAGGCATGAGTTTGACATTATCTACTATCGAATTCTAGAAATCATGTGTGTACTTTTTGTGTGTACTCTTTTGTTGAATAGAAAACCGACATTCGAAACCTTAGAGAGAGAAGTAAATCAAAGCAACAAAAAGCGGTCCGTAGTTTCTAAATAACGTTTTCTGTCAGCTGGAAAAACTGAAAAATCTTGGATGAATCAGATAAATTTGGTAAATGGTTGGCTAAGCGACATCAGAGTCATTCGAAGGGTAGTTGCCCCAAGCCAGCAGATTTAGTGTATCCTTCAAGGTATGATCGTGGAAGCCAGCTTTATTAAGAACCTATACAGTGTCAAAAAATATTGTAAATTTCACGGATTTTTTTCTTTATTGCTGAAGATTCTAAGAAGTCATTTGAAGCGATGCCTAATCCTATCGTCATGTTGCCAAAAGCGCAGTGCGTCGTAATGACGTCTGTGAATTATGTGTCTACGAGATGATCTGCAGTCTTCCAAAGACTGTTCTCTATTGTCTGAGAGACCTGCTGCCAATTAAATTCTGCAGTAAGTATATTTACGCTGCGCTGGATCGGGACTTTATTTCACTTACGACCTGACAGCAATATTCTTGGAGTGATCACCGTGGTGTAGTGGTAAGTGCGTTGGACTACTACGCAATGCGGCCCGGGTTCAATCCCAGCAAACACCTAAAAGTTTTTTCACTCTGCCACCTCCTTCGAATGTCTGACAACCATTCTAAGAGTATCATTTGTCAATGAGCTTCTCAACTACCCATTCGGAGTCGGTAAAAAACTGTAGGTCCCTTCCATTCGGGCAAAAATATAGCACGCACACACAAACGGTTGTAAGAAACAGACACTGGGTCACCCTGAACTGTAGCGCCACCTAAAAGAAAGAAAGGAAGCAATATTCTTGGCGGATCGTACACGATATTTGGCATTAATTTGGACAACGCCGCTACTGTCGAGGATGCTTTCTCACCTGCATATATCATGTGCTCTTCGAAGTTAAGCCTGTGATCCAACAACATTCCCAGGTATCTGATGTATGGGCTTGACTCGATGGTATGCTCACCGACCTGTATAGTAAGGTGTTCTACTATTTTTCTACTGCTAATTAACACTGCTTCCGTCTTGTGGTATGCCAGTTCCAGGTCTGATGTTTGTATCCATAACCTGATAACATATTTCAGATGCTTGGTCCAATTTTTTCGCAACAACTACTACTGCAATATCGTCCGCGTAGCCGATAATGTCCACTCCTCTCGGCTTAGGTATTCTTAGGATCCCGTCGTACATTACGTTCCATGGTACTGGGCCAAGCACTGACCATTGAGGTATACTTGTATACAGTATACTCCTCCTGATTTTTGTACTTCTTTTGCCCTTCTTTTGTGTCGTAGTAAAGGGTCCTGTCTTTGAAGTAGCTGACGATTTTTCTGATTAGGTAGTGAGGTATCTGCAGGTTGGCTAGCGCTCTGACTATACAATTTTAGTTAACTGAGTTAAATTCGTTTTTGACATCGAGCGTTACGATGGCGCAGTACTGCTTTGTTCCTCTTAGCCACCTTCGTCCAGCGATTGATTTACGTGCGATGTCGCACACTGCCTCTATTGCCAGTATGATGCTTCACTTCAAGCCGCACTGCTGGTTAGAGAGTCCCGAGTCTCCTTCAGTGTATCGGTCTAGTCTAACTCGTATGATTTTTACAAGGATTTTACCCAGCGATAGTTTGAGTTATACATAGATTAGCATGTTGGTGCATTACTTCGACCGAATTGTTTTTTTTTTTTAAATTCGCGCTGTTTCGGCAACACATCATTCACTTTTGAAATTAGTTTTAAATACATAGTTCCCAACGTTGTTCAAGCGTAAATCGAAGCCTTTCGTACCACGGAGATATGATAGTGTGTTTCGATCAAGTTCTTGAGCACTGGCAAAATGAGCACTAACAAATAAATTGAAGGTCACTCAGAGGGCATGTCTAGTATCATACCCGCAACCACCATTATAACGTAAATTTACACTCAATGCCAGTCAACTGACTGCAAAAAGACAAATGCTGGGCTAACTTCTAGGAAAAAAAATAAAAAAGAAACAACTTTCAAGTTAACAATCAGTTTGAAAACTTGCTTTTCAAAGTTAAATTTATCATCAACACACATCTGGTTTGACATGAGGCAAAACAATCCGTGTAAAACAAAACCTACACTTACCCAAGATAGCAGTGCCGTTTAATGACCCCTCCCTGACTCGTAATTAAATTTATTACAACTCGTGTGGAAAGCTCAAATCACATCCGCGGCATATCCATGATTTACTTTCAATTTACGAGTTGACTTTCGTCACAAAGTACGATTTTAACTTTTAAACAATTAAAGCATTTTTTTTTATATATTTCTTTTTGCAAAACTTGCCAACTACAAGTATGTCATGTGATTTATATATTCAGCCTCCAAAAATGTAATGCACGCTTTGGGAAGACCATGTGCGTCTTACAATAGACGCTTAACCGTGACTCTTCTGTGTTAATCTTTGAGTTTTATTTTGGACTTTTGTTTTGTTGTATTTGCTTAAGAGCCTTTCACCACCTTTGGGATTTGCTTTTTGAAGCCATGGCAGCACAAGAGTGTTGCCAATGAATTATGATTTAATTGGATTCCACAAGTCAATTAATGAATGGAAAAATTAAAAAAAAGCCTGACTGGACCAATGCTAGACTGTAAACACAAAACCTTTTTACGACTGGCTTGGTAATTAATTGGAAGTTTGCATAACTTTTGTTATTGTTGTTATTGTGATTCCGAACAGTGAGTGTGACTAAGTTTTTGTTTGCTATGAAAAATGTTTGCGAAATCTTTTGAAATCTCCCAGAAATAGAGGCCATCAACAATGACACTTTCTTTTGCATTTCAAAACAGTGTTGCCAATGAGTAGACGTAGTAGGTGGGAAATAACAGATTAATTAGAAGAAAGTAAAAATTGGGAAGCTACGTATGACCGTCCTGGGATTAAAAGATACCTCAGAAGGATACCCACCATAGTAGCAGGCGATTATGAGACCTTTGTACAGGATTAATGACATCTAGACGTCAACAATTTCCACTTACCGTTGCGATGAGACAATGATAGTTGATTTCTTAGCACAACAGTATGGAATCCGTAGAAGTTCTTTTTTTGTCTTTAGGTGGCGCTACAGTTCGGGGTGAACCAGGACCTTCTTCTCGCACCCATTTGTGTGTGCGTGTTATATTTTTGCACGAATGGAACGCTCATGGTGACAAATGATACTCTTGAATGCTTGTCAGGCATTCGGAAAAGATGGCACCGTGAAACAACTTTTGATTGTTTGCTGGGATTGAACTCGGGCAGTATTGCATAGTAGTCCACTACGCCACAGTGCCATTAGTCGCATTAATTCTCTGCACCACTTCCCGTGCTTTCAGATTTGTGGGCTTGCATGGATCACTGAACTCCGAGCTCAGAAAAAGTTTTAAGATCCTTGATAAACATTGATAAACAAACTGAGTTTACCACCTAGTAGGGCTAAATACATATTGTAGAAAACATTTCAAAGTACGGGATAGCGGCGTAAATGTCGTAAGGGAAAAGGTACCTTGCCTTAAAACGTTATTTCAGCGAACTTGTTTTACTATATTGGAAACAGTAGAACAGCGCCATCTAACGACAGAGATAGCATCACCTTGTATCGTATAGCGATGGCACTTCTCTTCTTTCTTTTTTTTTGTTTTTGTTTCGTGGGGTTTTTCATTCTCTCGTTTTGCAATAAAATTACGTTTCCCCTTTATAAGTAGGCAAAAGGCATAAAACAAAATATGTATGTACTTTCTTCTCTTCCCATCACGGCAACACTCGCCACAAATCCCCACCCGCAAGCCAGACTCATCTTTTCTCCCCAGTGTCGCCATTAAAATGTCAAACTAAATACCAAATTTGATTTGAGTTCTCATCGTCATCTCAGTGGGTAACAAACGGTTGACTATCGCAGCTTGTTCGCGTCGTCGGTCGTTGTCGCCGAGTGAACTATAAACCGGGCTGAAATTTCGAAAGTGACATAACGACAGTTACTGAATAATCTGCACTATTCCATATTAACACGGCGTCTTTCAAACGGGAAAATGTATAAATAAACAGCTTCGTATCCAACTTGAGTGAAATGTTTGTTAACACGTAAAACAACGTAAGAACAAGGTTAATAAAGAGTGTCAAACCTTAGGACAAGGTGAATAAAGTAAAATAAAACACAGACTACGTGAATCTTTTAAGTACTTTTGTGGACATTTTCGTATGCAATCCGTCAATAAAGAGCCGAGTTTGTCATAGGTGCGTGCTCCAGATTACCTCAGGCAGAAAATAATCCAGCTAAAGTTCGTTTTGTATAGGTGGTTTGTAGTCCTAAGGTACTACCTGCCATAAAACGCAGTGTACCTAGAGATACACATGTACTTGTACATATGGTTGTACATGCAACTTGAAAACTGGATTTGGTTTTTTTTTATTTGTTAATTCTGATTCATGTTCTTTAGTTCGTTTGGAACTTCATACGTTGGCGGGCGACCGAGTAAAAGTATCGCGCTGTGAAATTTCGTATTTGCTGTAAATATTTGCAGTTCTGTTTTTTTTATGATATTTGAAATTTTAACTGCCATTTGTGGATGTTTTTTTTTCTCTTGAATATACGATCATTTAATTTCCATATACTTTGGATTAACCTTGACTTGTTCGCGTCCTCGTTTCGAAAGGTTTTTGGACTTTGTGAGGAATTTGGAGCAGTGACGTTGTTTTTTTTTTTTAATAATGAGAAAAAAATGGATTTCAATATGAATTTATAAAAGTGAAATCTACTCTAAAGGAGTGGAATATTTACATATGAAGTGGAAAGTGTTAATTTGTATAAGTTAGAGAATTGAAAATATTCATATGACGTACGATAAGTGCATAGACTCAATTGTAGTGGTTGTCTGTGAGGTTCTCAGCATGCTTAATATTGTACAGGTAATTATTTAGCTCATAATTTTCCTTATTATTTAGAAAAACATTAGGTCTGTTTGGTAGCTCACTAGTTTTCGCAATATGTACTACGTAAACTTTCATGGAATCATGGCAGTTTCATGGCTCTCAATTTGTTTTACTCTCATTTCGCTCTTTCCTTGCGATTAATTTTCTGCAAGACCTTTTCCTCGGGGTGGACTGTTTAACTCTGTCAAACCAAGCCATCTGACAGTTTGAGAAATGTCATAATCTTCATCGTTAGTGGAACACAAAAACAAATTGACAGGTTTTGTTTCAAAAGCGTTTGGTGTCTTTTGTTCAAGTTTTTTCTCATTGAGAGGATATCTCTCTCTTTTAGAGGATTTTACTATTTGACAGATCTCAATCGCTTCCGTAAAAAAAAAAGGAAAACACCAAACAAACCTATTATGTATAGCAGTATAGGTCTTAAGACGCACTTAAGCGAATTCGGTGATTTGGGTGACTTGGCAATTTATTTAGACTGTATTTTGACAATGACACCTCTCCATACCTCAACTGTCACACAGCATAGATTTTTGTTCCTTAGAAGACATATTCGATTATGACCTTATTTTGAACATTACTTGCTCACGGAACTCAGAACCACTTTGAGTACTTAGCTGTTTAAAAATGAAAGCTGTGCTAAAATCTAAAATAACCTAAATAACAAAAATTGTTTAAATTTCGTTACCACTGTGAGTGTTTTTTGTTTTTTTTTTTGTACGAAAACTTGCTTCTAAACTTTCTTTTACCATCTGCCATTTACATTTTCAAACTGACGGTTTTCACACTGCTGCTCAACCCTTTTTGATCATTCTCTGAGGATATAACTCAATTTTTTGAGTACTAGATCCTTTCCGTTTCCGTACTTTAACAGAAAGATATCGCGCTTCACATAAGCGCTCTAACAAAAACGTTGCCATGTGTGTAGGCGCTACTTAAATGTCAAATATCGAGTAAAAGAAGCACAACGAGCCAAAATAACAGTCATAACATATTGTTCACTGAAATTGCACCCACGCAATGGTATATTTGGAATCACCACATCCATCTTTATTTTGACATGAAAAACCATATATTTTGCAATATTTCCGGATTTTCTCTACAAGTCATCGCCCTTGACCTGTTATCTGCCCAAATATCACTGACCCTGCCCGTCCAAGTATAGACACGTGCCTATGTATGTTTGCAATCCAGCGGGTGATTGCTCCCAAAGAATACAAAAATCAATATATTGTCTGTGTTTTGTTTAAACAATGAAATATTTAAGTGCATCGTCTCGTGTTTGTAACGACAAACAATTCTTTGTTCTGCGAAACATTTCAAAATCTTTGTATCTTGATATTGTTGTTGAATTGTTTTCTTGTGTACCCTTTGATTTTTCCTTTTTTAAATAATGAATCGTCACACTTCTTTTAGTGAAATGTGAAAGCAGTCATAATAAGCTTTCCTTTATTACACACACCAAGAGAACCAAAGCAAAGATAAATAGTGCTACTGACAAGTCACTTATTTTCCGAGGGAAAACGGCCGACTCCCACACATTTTATTCTTGAAAGTCCATTTATTACTTGTCATTGTCTGTACTGAAATATTTTTGCAAACATTTTAAAGTTTGCTTGGCTATTTTCTATATTATATTTAAATAATGGATTTATACCAATGTTTTCGTAGATGACATTTTGCAATAAAGAGCACAACCATTCTCTCGATGTTTTGACTAAATTTACTTAGCTTATGGTATTCGAATTCAATGCGATCAATTATAAGTCGATTGTGACACGTGGACACTGTGGTTTCATAAGTTTGAATATTTATGTATATCGTTTGATGCGTCATTGGGCGATGTCGAAAGCATCCATTTTGTACGAAGCGGGTGGGCTCATAACTAATTAGAGGCAACTCAGGACGTGCCTTTCGGATGTGTGTATGGGCTTAAAGAGTTTTTATGTATCGACAGTATATTAAACGACATTAAAAGTTTGTTCAAAATTGATTTGTTTATGGGCGTATGGTATCCATAAAACAAAAATAAAAATAAAATAAACTGCCATTGTAACCTCATTCTGACCTTACGATTAAGAGAACTTACTTTAGGGAGAACCAAGCAATTCGTCGTGCATTCTGAAGTTTGTAACAAGATGGCGTTCTGAGCGAATAGAATTGTTTTTTTTTCGTATTTGCAAAAATGGTTTTGTTAAGAATTTAACTCCAAGGAGTACTTTTTTTCTGGAAATATGAAATTTTCAATACTTAAAAAAAGTAGACTACACATACACAAAATACCGGCCATTGCCAATGAACAAAGCCCAGACAACACTAAATTGAAGTTTACTGGGTGTAGCTACAGCGTTTTCCTTTGGTGGCTATCCAGAATACGCTTCATATTTTCCTTCTTCTACTAATTGAGCTGGCAATATAGTTTAAGGGGTTACATGGGTTTCCTCGGGTAAAAAACAGCTTATTTAAAAAAAAAAATAATTTTATATAAAAAATTAAATAGGTATTTCATTCAAACTTTTTACTGCCTTAAATATACACATTTGACAAAGAATTTCTGAAATTTTTGTAGAAAAATATTTAAAACTGCCATTGTGACGTCATTTCCGGTGACCCCTCGGAAAAAAGGTGCCTACGCGTTGACAGCAGAACTCATGACCGGATCAACTGAAGTTTAAAACAAAAATACGTGTTTTAGTTAATACCTTAAACTAGAACTTGGACGAAGGAAAAACAAAAAAAGTGAAAATTAGATTTTTGGCAGACATTTTTACAAAAAATTAAAGATTTCGGTACTTAAAGATTTCGCTCTACATTTTATTTTTTAAAAATAGTTGCATTTAAAAAAAATAAAAATCCTTCGTCCAAATCCTTGTCAATAATATCTCGAAGACGTGTGTAAAATTTCATCAAGATCGGTTCAGTAGTTTTCGAGATCAACCGACTTTGAAAATACAGTTTCGAGAAAAACGCGTTTTAAATTTTAAGTGACAATAAAACCCCTTAAGCAAAAATTTAATCGGCGAATAAGGATGGATTTTCTGGAGACATTTGGTACAGTCTGAACAGAAGATGAAATGAACTACTAACTCTTTGCTTAGCATCATTAGTTTTTTATCTTTACCAGGTTTCAAAGACTTATGATGCATGCATTAGGTCTGTTTGGTAACTTTTTTGGGTCAAGTGGGCCAACGCTGTCAAATAAGAAATAATTTGAAAAGTGGGGGAAGATTATGACATTTCATAAACTGTCAGATGGCTGGTTTGACAGCGTTGGGCCACTACACCCAAAGAAAAAGTTGTTGTAAATGCTCCGATCCATCGATCCGTTGTCAGTACACATATTCACGCATTGAATCAGAGATGGAGTGAATGTCGATAAAGAGGTGACTTCGGAAAGATGTTTGATTGTGGGTCGATATATGTACATAGAATTGGACAGAAATGTATGGGGAATCCATGGAGACAGGGTGACTCTTTTTACGACAATCCATTGCCTATGCTCTTATATACATATATCTAAGTAAGTTCTATAATAAACCAAATAAATTGGACGAGTTGGTCAGCAAAGCGGATATTGATAAGAATTGTGTCGAAGATCAGAGCTGCCATTGCTAAATCAGGCAATTGTTGAAGTGTTGTCATACAATTTCAACATTACATTTACAACACTAACAAACAAAGCTTTATCTACTAAAAACAAAACCACAAAAAATGTAATCTTTTGTTGTATACGTTCCAGCATTGAACTTTTATACCATAAATTAAGTTTTTCGACATCACACACTCACTATCTGCTTTTCAGTGTAAAATCATCGTTCACTACGGTTAATTAAACGCGAAACTGCCTCAATTTGAATTAAATAATTTCATATATCAAGCAGAAAGCAAGTGAATATAAATTTTCCCCAAAAAATTAAGGTTAAATCATTCGCACCGCGTAATCGTTTTTCACACATCTTGCCATCGTGCTATTATAAACAATTCGGTTTCTCGAATGTATCCAACCCCAACGAAGTGATTTCAGATTTCCACCTCAATTTTATCGCAGATGGATTGGCTTGGATCTTGGATTGTATTATATTTGTGTTTCTCGCTACCGCATCGAATTGACGCAATCGATGGGGGATTTCTGTGTTTGCTACTCATTTAGTTTTTGAAAAAAAAACTGTAAAAATTTACTCCGAAAGAAATCGATATTCTTGTTGGATTTGTTTATCATTCAAGTACTTTTGTTGTGAAAATAGTAAGAAATATTTACATGTGCCATTCTGAAAGGTGTTACGTTCTTAATTGTGTACGAATTTCTGACACCGTAAATGTAATTTATGTCTAACAGTTATCACACTAACCCAGTTTAGAAGTTATCAAATTTCGCATATAAAACCCGCCGGAAAATTGAAATAGTGGTTGAGGTATGAGTACAAAAGTAAATTAGATGTAAATTGGAGTAAACGAATGAGGGTTTATGCCCACATTTGTACAATTTTCATATCCAGTTGCTTGTTCGTTTAAATGAGTTCAAGTTGTAATTGTCGTAACCGTTAGTTGAATTTTTTTTTTTGAGATAAACATCTGGGAATAAACGAAGTTCTTACTGGTGCGTATTCGGTGGGATTGACACAAGAAAATTAATTTTAAAAAGTTTCTTATGGGTGATGAATCTCAGGCTTTTGTGTCATGATCAGCAGCTCAAGAAACTATACTTAATTGTAACATTACAGTCGGTAATGTAATTAATCAATTTTCTTATTTATTTAGTCTAATAAATCATTATTATGAAATAGAAATAGAGTTGGTGAATGAATGGATCCGTGAGGCACTCGTTTGTCGTTGCAAGGCAAGTAAGCAATGCATAAGCTCTGAAGTCGCAGTTATTTAACGGTTTTAACCGGTTTCCTCAAACATGATGACGGAAGCATCATGTTACTCTCGTTATTCATGTATGCTTTAGCTACTGTTAGTTGTCTTTGTCGGAAATATGTATCAATACAACAAAAAGTATCAGCAGACAGACAAATCGAAGCGCAAATTTGCGAAGTACAGCAGTGCAACATAACCTAAGGTTTGATTTAAAACAAATTGTACAAATTGACATCTTGGCATCTGAATCAGCAACGTTTCATTTCGTTCGTTGCTTATGATTCACGGTATTTCCAGATGTTTCTTGTTTACTTTCTTGTATGATCAATCACCCCAATTATGCAAGTCGTACCTTGCATGTGTCTCACTTCCAGTCATACTCGTATCGTATTGTATTTCATTTGTTATTATCCAAGTCGTATGCGTCGAATACGACTCCGTATAAGTTGCTGCATATTAGTAACGCATCGCACCGCACCGCACTTAAAAACGCACTTTTTTCTATGAGTGCTGGTTTCCTTGCCGGCGAGGTAAAGGTGATGTCATATGACAACTGCCCCCGAAAGGTGTCACCACAAACTCAATGAATTTATTCTTTGATGACCACATCTATATGAAGGAATGTCCTTAAAAATAATTATTCACAGATTGATTAGAGATAGTTCAAACCCAAATGAGTTTGCAAAATTCAAATAGCTGATGTAAACCGAAAGTCGTATGCGATGGCATCCGATGCCGTTGACAGATAAAAAGTAATTTACGTACGAGTACGATTTGAAAAGTTCTCGGCCTGACCAATAGAACATTGAAAATTTTGTAACTTTTTTTTATTCCTTTTCTACATATTCTCCTCTTATTTCAATACACTTATTCCATCTATGTTCCAAGGCTTTTATACCTTTTTTATAAGCCCATTCCCTCAACTCCGCTCCGTTTCAGCTATTACCTCTTCGTTGGTTGTAAATGTTCATCCAGCCAAGTGCTTTTTTGAATTAGGGAACAGGTAATAGTCTGATGGTGCCAAATTAGGCGAATAAGGTTGGTGGTTCAGTACTCCAAATCGGAGTTCATGGAGCTTAGCCATGGCAACACCCGCTTAAATTTTTGTTTTTCGGTCAACAAACGCGGCACCCATCTTGCTGACATTTTTTTCATTCCTTTTTTGTCAGTTAAAATATGGAACACCTTCTCAGTTGTGATCCCCATACTGTCACTATTTCCTGCACTTTTAATCTTCGGTCTTCTAAAACCATTTTATGAATTTTATCGATGTTTTCTGAAGTGGGGGATGTCGACGGCCTACGGTTCCTCGGATTATCTTCGACGCTGTCTCTGCCATGTTTAAACAAAGCTGCCCACTTTTTTTTACCATGGAATACGAAGGTGGAGATTCCCCCAATGTGCTATCAAAGTCTTCTTTCATTTGACTTGGCGTCATATTCTTTATGACAAAATATTTCATCACGGCTCTGATTTCAGTTTTCTCCATTTTTTTAAATGCAAGCGTTCAAACAAAAAATCGTAGAAAAATAATTGTGCGACCAACTACAACGAAACTTGACACATAATTAACTTAAATTTAATATTAAGCCGAAAACTTTTCAAACAGCCCTCGTATGTTCGTAGTGACACGACTTCCATAATAACAAAATACGAGTATGTTGGTATGTGACTCGCAAATACGACTTGCATGATTGGGGTGAATTTCTTCATTTTGAAATCAAATTTTTGAAATTGTTATGCCCAGTTTCACAGTGATAGTTTAAGCTGAAGATCAACTAAACCTGAACGAGAGTTTAAACTTTTAATTTATCTCGTTCGGTTTCACAGTCCAAGCTAATCTTCCAGTTAATTAAACGCAGTTTTGGAAGCTTTGTTGGAACAAACGTTGGCAGGACTATTGTTCTGAAATGTCCAAAAATTTATGTATTTGATGATGGTGATGGAAGGCAATGCTACAAATTCACCTCGCAGATGATTTTAAAATACCACAAAAGTCCGCGGGGTAATGAACAGGGATCCACTGGCATAGAAGTGTAAATTCAATAAAAGTTTGACTTCGGCGGATATTGAACTATTCCTAAAAATTAATATAAATTATTTTTTGCTATTCTGGCAGTTGTAAAAATATATATACATATGTCAAAGGAAAGTTTAAACGGCAGAATACTGGCGTTTAACTCAAAGGACAATTTAAACTCTACTTTGAGTTGGTTTCGAACCGTGAACCTTCTGCGTGACACGGGACGACCACTGCCATTACGGGACAGCCACGCGCATTTTTATTGAGTGCTATGCAATTAAGGTGAAGTTTAAGAACTAAATTAGTAAAGATGCAGACTGACAGCACCGATATGTCAGAGTAGGTAGTTAAATTCGTTTGATGAATTTGTGAGATTTGTTATCTCTGTATGAGATTTTAGTGTGTCGCTTTTATATGTTTTGGTTGGCACTTTTGTCATTCGGCCAGTTAGCAAGTAAACAACTCTGAATTAAAAATCTAAAGACATTATTCGCGCTACAAATAAATTAAATATTTAAATTTGGTTGGAACTCTCTCATTTTGAGGAAAATTTTCGTTGACTGATTTGCAGTGTTCTCCACTACTTACTTGTCTGCAGTATTAGCGTCGCGTTTGCTACAACAAATTCATTGAAAATACACCACTAAACGCACAAACATCTATCATAGTTCCGAAAATAATCAAAAATGCCCCAACGCGACTCACCACACTGATGATGAAAAACCAACACGCTCCACCATATGTCAGCAATTAACCTACACACGTTCTCTCCCAAAAACGACCTCCAAATTAATATGTTTCTATCTTCCATTCGTCCATTTTGATATTGCTCCGCCGGCATTAGTAATAATAAAAGTGCACTAAAAACATTTAGTACCCCTTCAATTAAATACTATTTAAAGTCGGAAATACACGTATTTCCATCAGCGGCACCACCGCTTGTGGTTGTTGTGCACCCGCATGGAAATCATTGACTATGAAACAAATCGCATTATTTAGAATTGCCGGTGACTATTTCTGCATCACTGTCGTCGTCGTATATAGCTTGACCTGAAATTTTTAGCCCCGTACATGAAATGACTCATCGCGTCATCAGTGACATCGGATCAAACCAAGTGGGGTGGTGTCATTACGGGGGCGGGCTATCTGGTCGCAATGACAAAACCAAATCAAAAATAAATTAATGAAGCAACTTGGAAGCGGGCCACTATTTTTTCTCTTTGTGTGTGTGTGGATCTATTCTATGGGGACATCGCCACCTGAGTGTGTGATTAAAACTGAAAAACAACTTAATTTCCGGAAAATAAATAGTTGACATTTTTACGAACGCATTTTTTAAAAGTTTTTAAATCCGTCCGTCAACTAGAACCAACAACGTTCTTATGTTCACCGTAAGGCGAATTCCGGGGCTAGGTGGAGGGGATGGGGAATACCTACTGAATTTAATTTATTTTTGACAAATTCATTGATTTAATGCTTTCAGATACTTTGTTTATGTATTAATTTCCTCATCGGATGAATTAATTATTATTTTTTCTTCGATCATAACCTCCATAATGATTATCGCCAGCCATTAGGAATTAATTTTGAATGACACTTGTCGGAAGTTGCGTGTTCTGATTTCAGAATTTACCTCAGCGGTTAAGTTAAATAGCGTGCTGGGTGGTTTTATTTTTCTTTGCCGCAAAATGTTATTTTTGTTGACTTTACAAATTGAAGGGTGAAACTACAAAAGGTTTTCGATTCGAGACAGTTTTATTGATTTTTTTTTTATGTCAGTGGTAATTTATTGCAGCAATGGCAGGGCAGGGCTGGGGTTGCTTCAGGTCTAGACGATGCAATGGCCAGAAATATACGAGTATTTGCTCTTTATGGTGAAACACACATGTACAAGCTTAAAGTGATTCATTATTCTGAGGCACACAAACAAAATTATGGAAAAGTCATTGAGCAAGATACATATGTATGCCTGACAACTGGGTTGCCATTGTTAGACTTTTCACGTACAGCACTGATTTCGAGGTCCAGATGAGTCATTTGGATCACTCTTCTGAGTCAATTGTATCATTGGAATGTGCAAAGAACAATAAATCCTGGACTTCTGAGAGTATACCTACACTCTGATTAGTTCTCGCCAATGCAAATGACATGCACTTTCTTTTTATAAATTGAACAGAATGTTTTTTAAAATTCGATAAAAAAAAACTAAGAATATTTTTACTAATCAGTTTTTTATTAGATATTTATTAATATTTTAACAATACAAAATTACATGGATTACAAACAAATCAAAAAAATACCGGCTGGTAAAGTGGGTTGGTGAAAAAAAGGGTGGGTCCTCCTTGACATGATTTCAATCCTTCTGGTGAAACGAAAAAAAAGGAAAAAAGATTCTTAATCAGTAAGAATGTCGCTATCGTCTGACCTACGGAATCTTTATATACAAAAATGAGCTGTTCGTTTGATACCTCAAAACTCATAAACTAACTCTAAGTTTCAGCTCAATCCGATGGTAAGTTTTTGAGTTTTTAGGATATTATTGTTTGGACAATTTTCTTAAATCCAAATAGAGTAATTCCAGAGTCATTACTATTCACAAAAAGTCACTCGAAAAAATTTCATAACATTTATGACATAAGCACTGTTTTCAATGGGTGTAGCGAAGCGCACCGGGTAACACAAAATATTTGAAAAAAAAATGTTTGGCCTTTTTTTCAAAGTTTTTAAATTTTTTAAAATAGTAAAAAAACAAAACTTTTACATAGTTCTGGTTCCAACGATAGAGTGATATATAAAGAACTTCCACGCCAAATTTCAAGTTAATCGGTTTATTAGAACTTGAGAAATCACGTCAACTTTCGAGAAAAACGCGTTTAAATATTTAAGCAAAGTTGCAGGCAGTCTGTATTTACGTAAACAGAGTACGTACTCTACGATAGCTTGGAGTAAACTTCACTGCACACTAAACATGAAAATACATGTACCAAATACGTTACAACGACCTTCGAATAATGATTTTCTGAGAATTCATGGTGTATAAAAGACTTTCTGTAGGATAATTTACCCTCAGGAAGTCAGGATATATTTTTGAAGTTCTAATCTTTAAAAATATGAAAAAAAAAGAAAAACAATTTTTTTTAAATTCTAGACTAGAATACCCCCTTAAGACAGACTGAACAAACGGTCAACGCAATCTTAAGCTGGCTTTACACTTTCGTTGTTTTACCCAATGTTCGTTGTTCGTTGTCAGACGTACGCGGAACAACGAAAGTGTAAATGACAAAACCGAACAAATTTTCGAACGAATGAAGTACGCAAGAGGTTCCAAGCTGTTTGGGATTTTTGGTGTACGGTTTTACCCAAACACTGCCACTGTCAATGGCAATGATAAAAAAAACGAAATTGTTCAAAAAACCGTATAAGGTGAATGCTTCTTCTTTGTTCGTTCTTCTAGATAACTTACTACTGCTTCTGTGATATCCATCTTTGCGACTCCTGTGGAAAAGGCGACGACATAGCATTTCACTGTCTTTCCTTTGTCTGGATCAGATGGCCGATTTTCGGACTGGGTGTAGTGACTGCTGGTCACTTAAGCACCTATTCGTCTTTCATCGAAACTAAATCTATCTGGTGTAACAGTTGATGAGTCTCTGAGTCGTGCCCTCAGTGACGCAAAAAGGGCCTGAAACATAATAAGCATTTGCATTAGCTATTGCGATAGTTCCTCATAATACATGGTTTTTCAGTGTAACTCGAGTTCAGACATTCGGTCCTAACTGTGGCATTTAGACCTAAAATCTTTGAATCAACTAGTAAACAGTTTATCATTTCGAGGACCGATTGCAGCTCCCGCCACAGCTCCCCCTGCATTTTAAATTTGATGTCAGCGATGTCAGTACATTTAACATAGTTTGATGCTTAAAAAACCTTATGCTCAGTTTCGTTAAGTTTTCGTTCACAAATTCTTGCGATTTTATTCGCACTTTTCGTACAACCGAGTACTCGTACCACATTTTGACTATCTATAATCAGTGAGGAAATTGTTAACATTTCTTTTCGATTTAATTGTGAAGAGACAGAAGAAATCAATTTTCGCGGCACAAATCAAAGGGATATCACAAAATCTACAACGGATGGAAATGACATAAAAAACATTCAGATAAGTAAATAATGATTGTTTCTTAGATTTTAAATAAAATTTAACAAATCACAGCAACATGACAGAATACTTTTCCTACACACAATGAACTGCCAGATGATGTATGTATCTCCAAACATCTCACCGCTCCACTTTAAAAGAGTTCAATTACCCCGCTGTGGTTCGTTTGTTTTATAAATAAAAATTCATTTCCATTGATTGCCTCCGTTAAAAACAAAAATATCCCCTTGTGACGCAATCCCCGTCTAAACTGGCTAAACCAAAAAACACTGCAAAACCGACCTTCACGTCTTATCTGCCGTTTTATCTCCCTATTTTTATTTTATTCTCTAATCTAACGAGTAAACTTTATAATTTTTTCGCTAATCAACCACACACAATCCGATGACATACTAAACACTCAAGCAAACTTCAATTACCAAATCGCTTACTAAATAGAAGTGCTTCACTTCTGTCTATCAACTGCGATGTGACCACCACCACCACCACCCTTCTCCGCCCATTCCGACTTTATGGTCAATTGAAATGACAAAAATACACAATCAATTTAGCCCGCCGCAAACACAAACATAGAAACGTACACTATGTAGTATGCGTACTAATTTCGTTTCTAATTCACTCAAAATGATCGAGCCGCAAGAGAGTAGCGCATAGCTCTGCTAATAAAACATCTCATGAATGCGTACGTACAACGACGTCGACGACGACGACGAAGACGAAGACGAGTGCCTCAAGCAAAACAAGAAACTTTTATTTTTTTAACATTTTCTCTAAAAGGAAGACAAGGCGAAGGCAGTATGGCAGCCAGCGGCAGAAATTCTTTTTGGCCTATCGGCTCTGGCGATACTGCTAGCCAAGTCAGTCAGTCATTCCCCGAGACGGTGGAACACGGAAAAAGTTCGCACGCCAATTTTTTTCCCGCTTCGTTTTTGAAAAAGAATTTAAATTACTTTTTTTTTAATTTTTTTTTTAGCATTTGTATAGTAACGAGTATTTCGTGAGCGGGATCTAAATTTAGCGAGTGTGTGCGCCTTTTAGGAATTGTTAAGATTTTTTTTCGGAATATATTCTTTTTTTTTGAATTTATTGAGTTTTGAAAAAAAAAATGCGTTTACTTCTAAATTAAAAATTCTATTCAAAGAATTTGAAAAAAAAAAAACACCGTGTGCTCCTTTCCTTAACAAAAAGAAGTTCTGCGAATAGAATTTCGGTGTTTTTTTCAACTCACTTTGAGTGTTTTTTTTTTTTTTCTCTCAGTGTATTTTCGAAATCTTTTGAAACATTTTCTTATTTTTGGAAAAATGCCACTTTTCGAGTAGAAATGAAAATTTTATAAACGTTGTTTTTTCTTCAAAATTTTCTAAATTCCCTTAAACAGTTTCCAACAACAAGCTGATTGAGTTGGTTTTTTGTTTTATGATTTTCATCGTTCCAAAGTTTTTGTTTTCGATGTTTTCGAATTAAAATTGTGACAGTTTAAAGTGAACCGTTTCTTTCGTTTTAATCTTTTTGTGTTTTAGGATGACATAATCATTAACATTTTTGAAAACGAAAAAAAAAGAGAAAATATTTATTTTCCATTTTTCCGTTTTTACATGACAGATGACAGATGTTAAATAATAGGATTTGGGATTTCTTAATAGTGCAATTTCGACATAACAGAAATTGTTGATATTTTTTTAAATCGAAATCATGAGTAAATCTGGAAATCGAAAGTCGAGAAGCAATGAGGGATTTATTTTGTATCAGAATAATGTTGGAAAAGTACGTACATATATTAATTAATTTTTTTTTCATTTATTTATGTTTTCTAAGTTTAAGAGATTGTTGTCTTAGTGCTGATTAGATTTGCTTAATTTTTTTATCTCTGGATATTATGTGTTGTTTATTTGTTGATATAAGAGTGTGTGAATATTTTCACATTTTTTGTTTATTTGCAAATCTTTAAGCGCAGAGTCTTTGTGCGGTGCAAATAAATCTGTGATAATATTTATACTCATGCCATGTGATATAAAAGGCAAAGGAATGCCTTTTAAATTGTTCGAAACATCTGAAACCGATTAATCCGTTATTGGTATTGCTATTGAGCTGACTATTTGATTTTATACTTTTAACATGCACAGCTGGACTCTGTGTATACAAGTAATGTGTTTAATTTTACTGATTTAACGTGCACCCGGTTTTTAAGTGCCCAATAAAAGAACTACATACGAGTATTATACGCGGTAGGATATTAACGAAACAATCCATGCCTTCCTGAAGGCTTCATTGCTCACCATTTTTTTGTTTCTATAAAACACTGTAACTTGGCTTTCAAGTCGTTGTAAAACTTACCACCGCTCTTTAAAAAACATTTTTTTTCTTTGATTGAACTCGTTCTATTTGGACATATTTTCTGGAATTCCCCTTTTATACTTATATCTAATCTCGAAATATGTCAAAGCAGATCATGTAGGTCGCTATGATCGGACATGGTTACTTGGTTGGTTGGTGAGGGTGAGGAGAGATCTCTCCTCTTCACGTAGGCCGCGAGTCGGGCCTGTTGTGTTCCCTGCAGGAACTGTGATAAGAAAGAAAGGCTAGGGATTTGTGCAAGTGAAGGGTTTTTGAGTGACGGGGGAATGGAAAGGTTAAAAAACGAATGTGTGGATTCAAGAAAAACGCTCTGTATGTCGTGTGAATTCCAGTGTTTTCGAGAAATCGGTAGATCTCAGCCCAGGTAGTATATGTCCTCCCAGGTTTTTTTTTTTTGCCTTATTAAGCATAAAGCAGGACAATCGCAAAGGAAGTGTTTAATACTTTCGTCCCATAGGACAGATGTCCGGATTGCGAAGAGGAGGACGAAAATATTAAACACTCCCTTTGCTATTGTCCTGCCTATATATAGGCCAATCATCAGTTTTATTTGTGCTCTACATATATTTAGTACTTCCTTTGCTCGTTGTGGGTTGTGATTTGCGAGTGCTTTAAGCGTGGCTTGACTATCAGAGCAGATATGTTCACAAGTGTCTCTGGTGTTGACGTCTACGAGTTCGTCAACGTCCCTGAGTATTGCAAATATTTCCGCTTGAAAACCCGTCACTGGGGGCTCTAAATAACTTGCATCTTGGTTTTTGATAAGATGTATTCTTTCTTGTAGAAGATAGCTGGTTTTGGGTAATTCATCACGTAAGGCCGGCCTCCTTGAAAAAATTTACGTATTTTTAACAATAACTTCCTTCGGATAACTTTTTTCTCTCAGCTGTTATAACGAGGTTCTATTGGCTATTTTTCTTCATGATTCGTTAGTTTTAAATGAAGGATAGGATAGGCCTTTGAAAAGTGGTTAAGCTTAATTTGGCACGTGAAAGTTCAATCTCATGTCCTCTCGTCAGTAGATTTCAGCCAAATTGTAACACATTTAGAAATAATCTTTGAGGCGTTTAGTATTCGTGAGGCATTGTATGAACAATTGTATGCAACACCGGTGTAAAACAGTTTTCGCCCTATACTCACTCGTGTCGTCCTCTCAGTCTTTGGATTATAACTTTGTATTATTTTGGAAGGTTTTTTTTTTTGTAAACTATCGAGTAAATCACGAAGTTTTGTTTTTATCAACACTTGCATCAGCTCACTCACCTTTCGTGTGGTTAAGGCTATTCTAAAATATTATTATTTTCTACCCCATTTTGTTTTGTTACATTAGGTCTGTTCCCGTACCTGTCCAAAACTATGAAAAACTACGATAATCAGTGAATTGCTCCATGCTGCGAATTTCAGCCCAAGAAATTTATTTGGGCAGCTTTATGGAAACTGTCAAATCTGTCGAATGTCATACATTTTCCATTTTTAGTTGTTCAATGCGCTCCTGTACTTTCTCACACTTTTAGCTCACTCTGAGCGATTTTTAAATTTTGGTGCAGAAAGTACGGGAACAGACCTAATGATACTTCCTACACTACCTGTCAAATTGTCATTACCTATAAAATTTACAGTTTTAACACTGCCACTCAGATTGTTGGGTCAGTTTATTTCGGGTCACTAACGAATGCTCTGATTAAATAAAGTAATTCATTCTGACTCTTTTACATCTCATTTGCATTTCCTTCGAAGCGGGATGTAGCTTTTGAAAACACCTGAAGCAGTTTACTTGTATATACATACATACATAATGTATGTACGAGTACATTATTTGCAATGTGTATATTTTATTATAAAAAAAAATAATTATGGTTTGGGCCAAGTTTGCTTAATTGAATTTCGTGACTAAATTTCGTAATTGAAAAGCTTAGATGGCAATGCTAGTCGGTTGACAATTTTACATTTGAAGTTTTGGTTTTTCTTTGAAACATCAGCCAAAGTTTAGAACCACATTCTCCTTAGTTAGTTAAAACCAATTTAAAAAAGAGAAAACCGATGGGTGTAGAGCGAATATGTATATTCAACGTTGTTAAGTTTTTGTACTTGCAGTCGAGACTGATCAGGCGGTACTTGATGCGACTCTGAGAATCACAAGTTTTATATAAAGAATAAATAAATAAAAACCATTACACATACTGTAACGAATTTCCTTTAGAGATGTGTAATGATTTAATGGCAGAACGTATTGAAAAATGTCAGTTAGACTTGTGTCACCTTTAAAATTGAACTCTAAAATAATACGACACACTTAAGGAAGTGATAAGTAACAAAAAGTTGCAGTTAAAGAGGTCAGAGAGATGCACCTGAAGAGATTTTTGGAATCTATATATTTTACATAATGAAGTTTCCTCTTAGCTGTGTTGGAGTCGGAATTTAAGTTGAAGTCTTTGTATTGAAAACCTTTGAAGCAAACAATTTTCTAGGATATGTCCCGGTTTCTATTTAATAACGAAATCTCTCTTAGATGATATATACTCGTAGGCACATAAATACCCGTACAAATGTCTTATCTCCATCACAAGGTAATGCAAGTTTTCAATTTGTGTGCTATCTATCGGACTTAAAACAAAAAACCTATCTACATACTCGTATACACGTGTGAATAAATATCTACGTACTTTAAATCGACAATGAGATACATTGTGCCGTGTTATCTAAATGTTAAGATACATCTGTAGATAACTTATGTGTGTATGTATTTGTTTTATGAATGTGTTCTTTTGTTAAATATTTGAAAATTTCCGGTAAGAGGTGAGATCGTGATAACTGACAAGCGGCCGGCGCTAGTTCAATGGATTGTTACTTGTTACATTCATTTGTTGTGTCATTCAAGGTCTTTGGATGATATCGAGATCAACAAAAGAAGATAAACCGGAAGTTTTCGTTTTACAAAAGATTCATCTTGGACTTGTTATTCGATTTAGAGTAAATGCCAAATGTTTTTGGCCCACAAAATAGTTTGAGTCAACGGAAAAGCATTTAGAAATCTCGACCCAAAAGCAAATTGGAAAGTGTACACAGTTTTTCTAGTTACTGTTCCAATAATGCACCCATGACTGTAAAACAGAAAGTCAACCGTCTTACCCCGGTAATCCACCTAATAAATTGTTCTTAGACGTTGTCTGACTAAGTGGCTTACGAGTTTCTGCCATGAATCAGTTTTCACTCTCAAAATAATGGAATAATGAGTTTAACAAAGAAAATTAACAGAACAGGCCAAAAGTGGCTTTACTGCGGTACTCCATTTCATGATTTGTTCTTAGATGGTGACTTGCTAGTTTCCTGTCATGAGTCAGTTTTTTCTCTCAAAATGCCTGACCTTCTGTGGCTTACGAGTTTCCTGCCATGAATCAGTTTTCACTCTCAAAATAATGGACCAATGAGTTTAACAAAGAAAATTAACAGAACAGGCCAAAAGTGGCTTTACTGCGGTACTCCATTTCATGATTTGTTCTTAGATGGTGACTTGCTAGTTTCCTGCCATGAGTCAGTTTCTCTCAAAATGACAGACCTTCTGTGGAAAAATATTGTAAATTTCCTTTCTCCCAATTGATTGCCTCAACAGCACGCAGTGTTAATAAGGTAATGCGGAGCAATCGCATCCGCGTCATCGCCATTATAACAGATCTGCTTCTAGTCTCTGAAACGAATTTCACTCAGAACCCGATGAGAGGAGGATATTTTTAGAAAACTTTCCCATTTGTTAGATTTCTATAAATAGAAGCAAATGATCGAAACACGGTCTGCTGCGAATTACGTGTAAACACTGGTGGGCCTAAAAATATCCACCATTCACGAACGCACATTTGGATTTGCCCAAAAAATAATCTTTCTCCATCTCTTCCAAAGAAGAAACTAATTTATTTATATTTTTTTTCTTGCAGACTGTCCAGACATCGTGGAGGCCCCAATTGCCCCTACCCAAGGAGGTTGTTCCACCGACCACCTCCGCGGATACTACCAATACGAGAACAACCGAAATGAATCGACAAACCAGTGCTGCCAACCATAGCAGCGGTAGCAACAGAAAAGACACATATCAGAGTGCACCACAGATCAGCTCGGGTGGCAATAAGAAATGGTCCTTTGGCCGGCTGTTCCGGAAGAAGAAGGAAGCAGAAACAGAGTCATCATCGGAGGAGGACCGGAAAGCGGGTTTCGTAGTTTCGCCGAAATATCGTAAAAAAGACAAAAAGAAGCGCGGCAGCAAGTTGATAGGTGGCGGGTTCGATCACATCGTGGTTAGTCCGTCGAGAGACAGTGAGTTCTTTCTACCATTCGAGCCAGTTCCGGCAGTAGAGTCTCACCAAAAAACACAAATGAATCTAACGCCACCTGTGGGATATGAGACGCATAGCCGATCAACGAACTCTCTAGATCGGCGCAGTAAGCAGGATCGTAAGAAATTGGGAGTTAAGGACGCACAACAACGGCATCCGTCGAGTGAAGAGGAAATGATATCACTAAATTCGTCGACGACTTTTACCAGGTACCGCAGTGATGAAAGTCTGGGGAGTGGTGGCAATGGCAATGGCAATGGAGGCCAAAGCCGACGCAGTCGAGCAGCACGAAATGAAAGATACTACAAGCGACTCAGTCGCGATGGAGAGGTCAGTCATGGACAGGCGCCTGTGATGTACGCTCCACAACCAGCTCAACGATGGAAAACACAGCCAGTTCCACTGTCGATTTACAGTGGACAAATCAGTCATATAGCCGGCGCTCCGGCTGGTCAAAAGGCTCGCGCGCAATATCCACCGCCAGCAGACCAAAAGATGCGAAACTCAACAAGCCTCAGTCATGTGGCTCCACATGCACCCATGACTTATGGACTGCTTCAACCTCCAAAGAATTTACAGAACACGGTTAACGATGGCAAGCGCAGCATTAGCTATGACAGCCACATCCATTTACAGAATGTTAAGAAGCCTTTACCGCCACCACCACCACCACGAGATCCCCTGCGACGGGTCAATGTGGCCGGCCACACCGATCACCGACCTATTTCTTACGCCTTCGACCAAAGTTCAGCGCATGCTCCGACGTATACCGGTATGAGTGGTCGTTGCGTGTCCGACGATCGCATTTGGTCAGGCAATGCTCCATTATATCAATCAGCTTCGTCCATAAACAACCCTCCACCGAGTACGGCCAGTTCACAAAGTCGTCGATTTATCACCAGAGCCGAGAGGGATGCTCATCCAACGAAGAAATCTCTTCCATCTGGCTTGGACTTCCGATATGTAGCTGAAGCGGCACCAAGGTCCCGCAAACCGATCCATCTCTTTAATCAGGAAGAAGTCAAGTCTGAGAAACCGCTCTCCCCAGTCGTTATAAGAACCACAAAGAGTGGACTGCCTGGACCGGCACCAGCCAATCAATCGAATCCACAACTTTCACAAGAGTTCTGGCGCCGTGGACGAGATCACAATGCGCGACCAGAATCGGTGTTCAACAAGCCTAGATCAGTGTCAAGCTCACGGGCTGGGGAACTGCGTAGCTTCAACATACCAGTGTACTCGGAGGTCTGCAAGCCTAAGTCAAAGCAGGCTCCGAAAGCTGAGGTGGACCATGTGATCTCTGGAAGCTTACTGATCAAACCTTCCAAAGATAGTCACACAAACTACGTCGAGATCCGCAACAACGCCAACAAGAGCCACTCAATGCCGAATCATTACCAAAGAAGGGATCTGGGCACCATCCGGACCTCAAAAGCGGACTCCCCGACACCAAACAAGTATGAGGAATATGTGGCCGAGAAAAGGGTTCGAAACGTCCTCGATCAGCCAGTAAAAATGGCACCAGATCCACCACAACGTAAGGTAGCCACCCAACCGCTGAGTTTACACCCGGAACCAGATGTGATCATGCGAAAGAAACCGACAAATCTAGAAGATGCGATCAATGAACTGGAGGCGATCTACAAGAGTCTTAAACTTGGCGATGAGTCGCTTCTGGATCGCGCCGAGCGTCGCGACATCCCTACTCCGCCGAATTTCGAGAAATACGTAGAACTTCATGCCGGAGACTTTTCAGGCGACGATGATGACGATGAACCTGCGGCGGAACCCGACATAGTTCGTGACGATTTTGCCAACCGGAATATCAAACACGCTAACCTCACCGTCAAGGCCAGCGAGAAACAACCTCCATTTGGCATACCAATCGGTCCAATTGTGCCATCTCCTAGAAGCGATTATCTTCACGTGACTCCAGAGAAAGACAGCTTTAAGGTGAGGACGGCTCCGTTTAAGTACCCGGACATTGTGTGCGATGACCTTGCCGTAAGGACGTTAAGGAAAGACCCACCGGGTCAGATGAAACCACAGTATCCCCCTGATTCACTGAAAAAGAAGAGAGCCACCCGAACTCAGTCTGCCAATATTTACTCCTTAATTCAGAGGAATGCAGCTAAGCCCTCTGGTGGAGACTTACACGACTATCTGGAACTGGCGAAGTCACTAGAACGTGCCGGAAGCATGTCCGACCTTCACAAGGAGACCGATGATATCCCGTCCACTCTGCAGCTCCTGCGAAATCTACGTGAACAAGAACAGGGCAGTCCCAAGGTGATACCCTTCCGCCATCCAAGTCAAGGCGGAGCCATTTGTAACTTGCCTACTGTCCTAACCAAGGTTGAGGAAACACACACTAACAAACCACCGATTCCTCTTCCCCGTAGGAGCATGAGTCCAGATCCTGAGCAGTCGAAAATGGAGGATGCCCTTAATAAGATCGCTAAAGAAGCCAAAGAGAGTAGTGAAAAACTAACCAGGGAACTAATGCAACTCCGCAAGGAGTCACTCATTACATCATCCCGCCCTAAAGCAGTAAACAAACCAAGCATTGAACGGGATCTCGATCAAATCGAAGCGGTTTCTGAAGCAGCAAAGCGCTGCCGTCACATCCTGATGGATACCATACCAAAAGACACGGCAGAACAACAACCAACACAAACACCACCCAGGCGCCTGGCCAGCGAGGATAAACTCATCAAAGCCATCGATCAGGTGTCCGATGCAGCCAACAAAGTTTGCGAGAAGATTCTCAACGGAATCGTGACCGTCGAACCACCGGTGATCGTGCAGAACGCCATCGAAGTGAAAAACCGCCCCAAACAGGAACTAGTTATGCCATCGCTGATCCAAAAACTCGATCCCAGTTCGGCTCGCATCGGAGAGATCGCCGAGCGTTGTATGCGTCAGATCAGCGAATTGAACGACATACCCGACTACGACAACTTGCAGCAGCAGCAGCAGCAGGTCCAAGTGACCGCGTGTAATACCACAAAAAATGACAATGATCGCGAGAAACGATCTGACGCCGATCTTCTTATTGTTCCAGGATCTGCTCACGTGACTGCTGCCGAAAATGAAGAAGAAATCGACAAGATCATGAGAGAGTGCGAGGAACAGGCTCGTGCTGAAGCAACTGATATCGCTGTTGACAAGACTATGACCACAACAACTACAACGTCTGCATCCTCGTCCAGTGATTGCCTGAAATCCTCAAGCCCATCGGCGGGGCCACACCTATCGTCGAGTATAACCTCATTTAACCCGTACTCCTCCAGTGATTACATTATGTCACCAAGTAGTGAATTTCATGCACCTAGCACAGATCCAATAAAAACCTTTAGCACAACATCATACGATGTACAGTCGTCGAGTGTCACACCGAATAACACGAACTCACCGTTCAGCTATACACCGTCGCCGCCGCTAAACCTGACTCCCGTTTGTAGCAGTGGTGGGGAGAAGGGCGAGCGCAGCGGCAGTGCCTCCCAGTATAACTCCTCCGAGGAGTTGGCCATGATCTTTGGCATCGGGAAATCATCGCCAGCCACTACGACTACAGGTAAAGAAGATGATAAGGAAGAAGTAATTGTTGATTGTACCGTACATAGACCCGTTGGTGTGTTCTTCTGCTCTGAACCTAACAAGCCTGATGTTCCGCCGATTTGCGTTACTACTACCGCTACCGCTACTAATCCCGAGTTTTGTGAGAGTGTGAAAGTTTGTAAGTTAGACACGATCGATGAAGATCATGAGAGTTGGTCTCCACGTGAAGTCAGTAGGCTTTACCTGCCAAGCTATGCCAATAATATTAGCATTGTGGTAACGAGTGTTGTTGAAGATGCAGATAGGGGAGACCAGAGTCCTCCTGCTCAAGACAGTGGTCAGCAATTAGACTCACTCAGCTCCATTGATGAGTATTCAAATCCCGATTCGGGAAATGTTAGTTTGTCAGATTTCCACGGCCATAGTCCTGTCAATGCGAGTCTTGAGGTAGAGCTGGCGCATAATAGTCGCTATGAGGTCGCCAAGAGGTTTGTCAATGAAATCACCATCGATGACGACGCCTCTGAGATGGACTATCTGCGAAGACTTTTCGCTCAAGATGAGCAATCCACTAGCTTCTCAATCGATGAGGCAGAATCTGACGCTTTAAGTGATCACGATGAAGATCAGAACATAAATACCAAAGAACAGCACAGCCCGGGACAACTTCTGCACGAAGTTCTAAGTCAAGTATCCCGAATAAATGCTGGAACAAATCGCAGCGAATTAATCACCCAGTTGGAGAACATCTCTGAATGTACGAAGATCGTTGAGGATCTAAGTGATCGTTTGAGCTATCAGACCTCTAGATTGAGGAGTAGGGATGATGCAAATGGAGGTAGGCTACGAGGTTTGAATAGGGTTAGGTTTAGTGAAGATTGTGATAATGATCATGAGGAGGATCAAAGTGCTTGTTTGAGATCCTTGCAATTACTCGGTCACCATTTGTCATCGTCGGAGGAGTCAATTCCACCGAATGGTGAGATCTTTAACGTCCCCTTTACAGACTCAGAAAATGAAGATAGTAGCGAGGTTTCACCATTTGTACGACCTGATCAGTCAGACGCACTTGCATTTAATTTCGAGGAAAGGCAAAAGTCCTTTGAGGATGAGTGCAATATTTTAAAGCAAGCTTTGTACAGAGTTGTCCATTCGGGGTTAATCGATATTCACAGAGAGGAGACTCCTTCCATCACATCCCTAGATCTTGAAGAATCTTTAAGAGTTTCGCCTAAGATTGTTTCTATAATTGAAGTCGTAGATTCAGGTGTAAAAAGCCGCTACAATGATGCTAAACTTAAGGGTCTTCTTTCTGATGATGAATCATTAACTTTGTCCTCAGAGGTTGTCTCAATAATAGAAGTGACCGAGCCGGCCGAAGTCTATGATCCTCATTTAAACCAACTAATTTCTGAGCCATTAAAACCCTCTTCTGAAGTCATTTCTATTGTCGAAGTCGTAGATTCGGATAGTGAGCATGATCAGTCTGCAGCTCTAGCGTCTTCTTTTCAAACAACAGCGATTAACGATGATGATCCTCAGAATACCATTGAAGATCAACAGAAATGGAGACTCCAATCGGAATCCTTCAAAGCTCCCAGTCAAGTTTCAGAAGTAATTTTAGTTGACTCGGACGAAGAGGCGTCGTTTTATGATCCAACTCCCGAACCAAGTGCCGGAAAGGCATACCTTTCGCCTGTAAATATTTCCCTTAAGATTGTTAACCAGGTGTCCAAGGTCAGTTTCATTGATTGCACAGACAATGAATCTTTACGTCAAGTAACAGATAAAAGCTTCGAATGGAGTCAAACCATGAAAGACGATAACTGTAGTCAAGTTTCAGAGATAATTGTAGTCGATTCTAAAGATGAGTCGTACTTAGATAAAGTTGAATTAACCCAGACTTCTTTCCAAACCTTCAGGGAAACTTCAGAGACCATCGAAGTTGATTCTGAAGTTTTTTCAACATTGAATCGCGACTCCAGCTTTGAGTCGCGTTTTGTAACATCAGAAACCTATTTGGAACCTGAGTTGGAATTTGAAGTCTCCTCTCGAGTCGGGTTTCCGAAAGTAGATACAGAAATATTTGGTAGCCAAGAGCCTCTTGAAATGCAAATATCGGGCTCAAGCAAAGCACCCGTAGAAAAACAGCTTACAAGACATTCCTCGTCATCTTCGGAAGGCTCTATGCATTTCGACCAAAGTCAACAACCCTCTGAGGAAAATCCACTAGCGCTTCTAAGATACCATCCATCTTCCTCGCCTGCCGACATCTCCTCAGTTTCCACTCCAACTGGTTCTAAATCCCTGTCACTCCTAGCACAACCTCGCCTCGACGACCGTTTGACCACCTTAGAGCACGTCTTACTAGCATGCACTCTCGGCGCTCTCACTGGCAATGATCTTATCACCATGTTAGCTATAATCATTGGAGTCCTGACGATAATTGCAATTGTTTTACTTTAGAGAGAATACTCTACTCGATTGTATTTGAAAATTGAATTTTAAGTTTGCCGCAAAAGTATTTTTTTAGAATTAAAAAGAACACAAATTAAGTTTAAAAAAAAATTAGTTTTTTTTATTTTCTAATTAGTTGACGAATGTTTTGCCTGCTTATTTGTAAATTTTAGTGCAATCCACATCGAATAGATATTTTTATTCTTTTGTAAGTTAAAATTTTGTAAATTCTGTAAAATTGCTTTTATTTAATTTTTATTTGTTTTGCTGCATTTGTTTTTTTTATTGCATTTTGTTTTATTTTAATTTTCTCCAATTGTATTATATTATTTTTTTATTGTTATGAAATCGAATCCAAAAAGAATATTAACAACGAATCGTTATGTAAAGTATTAAATCCCAAAATCGACGAAAAACTAAAACAAATTATGAAACATTAAGAATTTAAAACAAAATACCTATTTTTCCTTTTTGTTTATTTTCAGCACATAAATTTATTTTTAATTTAGGTTAAAAGAAACAAAAAAAAAAAAAACATAGAAAAGAGAAAAGCATCTATAAATAATAAACATTGAGCTTTGTAGTTTTGTAAACATTTATAATTTCTTTTTTTTATAAGTTTATCCTCCCGCTAAATTTAATGTATTTTTTTTTCTTGAGTAATTTAATTATGATTTTTGTATGTACAATAGAAATATAAAAAAAAAATACATAAAGTTGTTGAAAATGAGGTATTAAAGGTTAATAAACATAAGTATGAACATTTAGAAAAATAAACATGAATATATTAAAAAAAATATGATTAACAAAAGTTTTGTGTGTTTCATTTTTAATTAAAAAATAAAAAAAATAAAAAATTAAGAAGAAAAGAAGACAGCTGCATTGCTTGTGTGTTTTGTTCCCAGTTTTTGATTTGGTTTCTCCTCTCCTTTTGTTTTAAAATAATAATAAATAGTTGTTATATGTTTTGTGATTGTTTTTTGTATGACCAAGGTAAATAAATTGAGTTTTTGTGTATCGCTATTAACAAATGTTGTAAGCATTTCGCCGTTCCGTAGCTGCTATGATGTCTGATTTTATCTACATATATAAAATTAAATAAATAAAAGTTTATATTTGCATAAAAGGTAACAAAGTTTCTTGGTATACAGACATATATGTGTTTTATTTTACAAAATCATTAAAAAATAATTAGGAAGTATTTTGCGGAACCACCCACAAATGACAGATCAAAGGAATTGGAAACCGAAAAGTGTTCTACGAATAATATTTCTTACGACCATTTGTTCTTTTGTCGTAGGTACAAGTGCGTTTTCAAACATTGGCCTCTGTATCACGTATTGATAGATAATATGAATCTAGGTAGCATTACCTAGCTGGAGACGATTGAAATTGAAATGTTAAAAAAGGTGACGCTATAGCAGTGTTTAGTGTTTAGTGTCAGTTAGTGAATTTATCTATTTATCTGTTTGTTGCATGCAGGAACTGAAACTGATGAACCAAAAGTTATTAGCAATTCTTGAAAAAAATACAAATTTTGTTTTCTCGTTTTATTTTTGGAAGCCATATAAAAAGGGTGCGTCCATCGAATTTAACTACATACTTGAAAAGGGCGATAGCGCCACACGACAGTTGGTTCGATTCGATCGTGCGTATTTGGATCCACCGAAGCTGTGCAAACGGAACTAGTCTTGCCGTTAACCTTTAACAAGGTGGGTGGTGTGCTGACAACACCCCAAGCACAAATTTTATACTTTGCGGCTGATAACAGCCGTTGTAGGTACAGTCCCTTTCTGTTGTTTTCTATTATACAGATTCAGCGGGTTTTAAAAAAGTTTAGGTGCACAAGTCAGCCTTGACAGACCGTTCAAGCTGCAAGGATGCTGTCAACACCCCATCTGCTCAGTTGTGCCATTATTTTAATTGGGTGAATTTGTGTATTTAATTTAAAAATGTCATTCGAAAAAGATCAGGAACGCATTCAGCGTTTATTGCAAGGTATAAGTGAAGATTCTAGTCAAGAGCCGAACTTAATTGATACGGGTAATGGCAAACTTAGCCGTATTTTATTATCCCCGTGATCAGATCAGAATAATAAAACAAACTGGATCAAAGTTTTGTGTTGCGGTGATTGTACAAGCTAAGTTCCTTTTGACAATTAGCGCGAAGTGCGAATGAATATTTTCTTTTAAATGAAAGTGCAATGCGCTTGTATCATTTTTTGAGGAGGAAATTGTTAATTTTGATTAACAGATACCAAATGAGAATACAATTTGGTCGCTATAATTTCACTATCACATCGCTAACATATTATTATGAGCAGAAAATTAATTTATTCGAACATAATAATATTTAAAAATAGTTGGATTGCCAATAATTTTTCTTTTTCTAATCTGGCAACACGCACCATTGACAATCGTCTATAATTATAGCAACATTCATATTCGAAAGTATATCCTAGTGAGAAAAAGCCAAACTAATTTTTGGATCACGAAAATTGATCCCGATAAATAGCAAGATCTCGTTTTGTTGTTGCAATGCACGCAGACCTATGAGTTGTTCTGATTCGGATCAGATCACGGGGATGATAAAATACGGCTTTTGCTTAAACAAAAAATCGTTTCAAAAATTAATACCGGAAGCACTGGTATTTTGGAAAGGACGACTAAAAATCCCATTAGGGGTATTAAAGTTTATTGTTTTAACATTGTTCTACCCCAGAATGATATTGTCATTACAATTTGACCATAGAACTACTTACCAGAGGAAAGCTACGCGTAATAAAGTGAAATAATGATGGGGTGTTGTCAGCACCCCACATACATACCTACTTACGTTACTATAATACGTGAGTTAAAGTACTTAAAAGCTAAAAATTGAAGACCATGTGATAGAAGCAACAATATTCGGTAAAAGCAAAGAGAACATTCTATGCATTTCAATGATTTCAACCGGTTTGCCATTCGAGTACAAGCGATTGCTGTTCCCAGTTCGCCTTGCCGTTTCAATAACGATCAGGGAAGCTGAAAGGCTCTATGAATTGCTGGATTAAACTTGAAAAATTTATATATTTTCCACGGCATTTGTTGGTTGCATGCCCAGGAGTGGGAAACCCAAAAAATTTGTTAATTTTCACCCCAGATAGAAAAACCAAATACATATATATATTGTTTACCTGCTGTATACAATAAAAATACGTACCTATGTATGTGTATTTTACTTACCTCTTAGTCTCCACTGGCAATCATTTATTGAAAGAAATATGTCAAGCAATTGAAATTTCCAATGGAGACCGCAGGTTTCTAGAAATAATTTATTTTATGGAATCAATTTCTACTTTTATTTTTTTCAATCTCTGTAGAAATAAATCCTAAAATAAATTTGACAACGACTGCCAATTTGAGTTTTATTTAATTCAAACATGACTGATTGGCGAATTTCGCAAATTAAAACTCTGAAATAATTCAACTGTTTTAAACAAAATGAGTATTTGTGGAATTACAAAAGCCATTTATATAAACGGAACAATTTAAAAAGAAAGTCCTGGGAAGAAATTGCAAACCAATTTGAAAAAAGTGTCGAGGACGTGAAAAAAAAAATTAAATATTTGCAAACGGCGCGCGTACATACATATGTGGCAGAGGAAAAAAATGTTTGTAAAAAAAAATCGGGTAGGGGAACAGATGATGTTTACCAGCCTCATTTGTTCTACTTCACCGAGTTTCCTTTTTTGGATTCCGTCATAGTTTTGAAAAAACTACCAGCAATTTCGGACTCGTAAGTAACGATTTGAAAAGAAAGTCCTAGGAAGAAATGGCATTTGTAGTTCCACAAACACTCATTTTGTTTAATTTAATGCAAAGAGGGATTTTTTATATTTATCCACTGATATGGAACAATATTATTGGAAATCATGAGATATGCTTAACCATTCGGTGACGGTAGATGGCATGTACAAGCAAATGTTTAAATATTTCATCTTCCCACAATACATCTTGGAGCAAAGTGGTTTCCAAATCAAGCAACTGTCTTTTATGGATAAGTTGGATTAACACAAAAACGATGCCTTCTTTTTTTCCCGGATTTTTCGATTTTCTCTAGTTTTTGCAAAGCCATCACGGCAAGAATTAATAGTCGTTGCTTCCTCCTATACGACATGTTTGCAAATGAAATGTCCTGACAGAATTTGCCCACCCAATGAAAAAATAAAAATTTCTAAAATGATGTCTGACATTATGTCGGAAAAAAATATGTCTCGTGGAAACTCGGCGTAACTAAAAATATTGTATTTCAACATATTTTTTTTTTAATAAAACGTAGCAACGCTCGCAGGGTCTCCTGTTAGTATAATAATATAAGGATACAAATTCAAGCCATTGACTATAGAAGTTTGTGTGTCCATCAACATAAACTCGTCTCCTTTGAATCGTTGTTGCGAAAAGTTAGTCACAGAACTGTGCCACCATCGAAAAAGTAGAATTTTTTGGTGCCATCTTGAAATGGAAATCCGGCCTCGATATCAATTGTTTTTAACTCGTATCACAATGACGGATACAAAGGTCCCCCATTGGGTTCAATCTGTGACTTAGTTCTGGTCATAGCCCAGACTTGTGTTATATAGTGTGTTTATTTTGTTAGTCTTTGGTCTTGAGATTTTCAATATGATTTACAAAAAAAAAAAATGGTATCCAAATGTTACACTTTTTCAAATATGGATCGGATGATTGTGGGTTGTCGTATGTTTGTTTGCCCGCAAACAGTTTACCCAATGAAGTAACTTTACTCACTTTCTTGATGTGATTATTTGACAATTAGTTTTCTTCAATTTCAGACAATTAAACAAACTAAGCTATCTCTGTCTAGTTCAAAAGTCAGAATCAGTAAAATCCTTTCAATCCACTGTAGGGATGCCTAGAAGTGGTTAGCAACAAAAATTTTGTCATCGAGTACAGATTCCAAAACATACATTTTGACTTTTAGGTGCATTTTGAACTATCAAATTCGAAATTGCAGAATTACCAAAAATTACAGTTCTTAGGAAAAATCGATTGAAACTTGTACACACACACTTCACCTCGGGGCAGGAGCGTTTGTGTTCTTATTTAAAGAAAGTTCCGTTTTTTGCACACCAATACCAATAGTAAAATTGAAGGGCAAACATTAATCTCATAATGCCAAAAGCTCGCTTTTTTTGCCAATAAAAATATCTTCGTTTACTTGTAATACATTAAATTTAATAAAATTTATTTTAAATTTACATTCAAATGAAAAACGGCTGAGAAAAAAAAAATTTGCAATCGCCATCTGCCGCAAACTAAAGTAACTCCAATGGGTGGTGTCTAGACTAAAGCTATAATTGCTTTGGTTGATGTATACGATGCGGCGAAGTAAAGATGAGAACCTCAAATGTTAGGCGAAAGCTCCTATGGTTGCATACGCATATTCACAGCGAAACTTATTTTGTTTATTTTTATATTTTTTTAATCGAAAAGAAATAATCGCTTATTGCTATTTAATATTTAATTTAGGTCTGTTTGGTAACATGCTAGTTTTCGAAAGTTCTACGTAAACTACATAGAATCTGACAGTTTCATGGCTCTCAATTTTTTTACTCTCATTTGCGATGAATTATCTGCAAGACCAATTCCTCGGGGTGGGCCGAGCTAACTCTGTCAAACCAGCCATCTGACAGTTTGTGAAATGTCATAATCTTCATTGTTAGTGGAAAACAAAAACAATTTGATAGGTTTGACCAAGTGTTGTTTGAAAAGCGTTTGTTTACTTTTGTGCAAGTCTTTGAGAGGAGTTCTCTCTCTTTGAGAGGATTCTACTATTTGACAGATCTTAATTCCGTGTGTCAAAAAAGATACCAAACACACCTTTTATTTTTAAAAATGAGCAAGTCAAGTGTCTCAGAGGAATCACGATATCTTACTCGTAATTCAGTAAACATCGATGAAATTATGTGACAGTGGTTTTTCTCATTTTTTCGATTTCTTTACATATCCTTTCAGGGCTTCTTAGCCGAATATCTCAGTACATATGAACGTCTATACTCTCTCGGTTTAGAAAGTGGTAATTAATGTCTCTAATTCACCATTTTGGACGATTTTTCATTAGATAATTTGTACAGGGTCCCTCTATTTGAATAGTCCCTAGGAACTAACAATTTTCCAGCATTTTCTGCAACATAATCCAAATGAATTCGTCCTCTAATTTCTTCTTAATTCATTGTACAGTTAGTACATTAGACAATTTATATGCACTTTTGATGAAAAGAAGGTGCGTTGCAACATTTCAACATGGTACTTACATATGTATATTCCAGGACCTCTCTTTGTTTCTTTCACTCTTCCATGTCGGATGTGTCACTTGTATAGGGTCATCCAACAAGAGTTGTTATTTTAAATTTTGCGCCATTGTTGAACTGTCAACAATCAACTATAATTGCGCTGACTTTTGATAAGTAAAAAATAGGAGGCTGTTAAATATCGCACATCGTGTTGAAACAGTGAATAGGTATATTGGGAAACGTTTTGTACAGATCGTACTCCTTTCCTACTCAAGCGCCTTCTATAGTGAATTTAAACGGTAAATTTGAACGTCTCGGATAGGTTAGTGACGTGAAGATTCCAACTCGAGTTCCTCCTGCAAGGTCAACTGGAAATATCGCCGCTGCAGCTGAAAGTGTGACTGAAAACCTAGGTGTGTCCATTTCGAGACAATAACAAGAGTTGGGCTTATCCGCAATCACTTTGTACCGCATTTTGCATAAAGATCTTAGCGTACATGCTTACAGGATCCAGTTGACACTTGAATTGAAGCCAGCAGACCTCCGCACAATTTCAAATGACACCTCTTGCTAGATGGCCCTATATGTGCCAATTATTTAAAAAAATGAATTTCAGGTTTTTTGGTTATCTAGCACATTCATTCTGTTACGCGCTCCCTTTTATAGTGTACCATATTTTTACTTAACGCTGTCAATAGCGTTATCAATTGCCAGTTCAAAATTTAACCACACACATTGAAAAAGTCCTTCAATGGAAACGTGACGTTAACAATAGAAAATCCACTCCTTCCGCTGCACGATATGACATAGTAATTACTCTTCCCACCCCACTCAGCACAATTTACTGAAACTAGGTTGAGTTGAAGGACCTTTCCTCATCGAATAGAAACACAATTCTCCAGTTACGAGAAAATGCAAAAAAAAAATCGTGAAAGGATTTAACATCCTTATCCAAATCCTTTTGTTATCCACACGTCTAGACGTTGTGGATAAACGTCCGTTTTTCTTATTAAATATTTCAAAATACTGGAATAAATTATCCTTAAAGAAAATACGAAAATCTTCAACTCTCTTCTGTCTGGCATTCTTAAGTGCTGTGAGTCCTTAAACTCCAAAATCCATGACCTTATAAATGTACACCGTACCTATACGAGGTGTGTGTTTGCTTTTGAATGGGGTGTGCACATATGTATGTATACGCATGTATGTATGTTGTACGTGTAACTTTGTAAGGATATCGATACCCGTTTCTTCACCGTTGCAGAGTGCTTATAATTCAGGACACCGAACCGATATTATATGTCAATGACTGCATCAAAATAAAGGTCAATTACATTTGGTTTCTCTCGAAATCGTTCGCTCAAAGAAAACACGTTAAGGACAAAGACAAAAGACTTTTGGTGAACCTTTTGTTGTGTTTTCTGAAGTTTAACGAGCCGTAAATGCTATGCGAAGACAATGGAATATTTTCGAAGAAGAACATAAAGGGCATTCACTGGTGGCTCCTGGAGCGGGAACTATACGAGTACACCCTAGCCGGGGCTGTTGCGTTTTGTTTTTACCTAAATGCGCATTTAATCGTATTGTGCGATGTATAGTAGGAATACCGAAAGAGGTAAGCAAAACGGAACTTGGGGAAATCCTGTGTACTCTGTAGGTATATAGCCAATGCGCAAGTACAAACAAACTAATGAGCTTTTGTCATAGTGTTACCACAGTATGTAGATAAAAGTATGTAGACAAAGTGTAAGAAATGTCGAATGTCATGATAGATTTCGAGTGTGTGTCAGATTAAATCTCTCTGACAACTACACAACTAAGTGAGTTTCTAAATTAAGACTCCTTAGTTAACATCAAAAGATTTAAACACATAAAATACGCAGTCTTTGTGCATTATTCTTTGATCGACAACTGAACGCACCCTTTGTCAGATTGAAATGCATTTTGACTTTGAGTGTCAACTGTCACTTTGACATTTTTTCCATTCGCATGAATGTTTTTGCTTGCAGAATTGTGGATTCATGTGAACGCGAATAACATTTTGACAGTTCGCAGAAGAAATGCCACATTCGAAATTGTTTGACAGATAATTTACCTCTTAAAAAAATTCGTTTTCATATCTGTCATTCAATTTGATTCACTTTTTACTGGCTACGAAGGATATTAGATCGGTGTCCATTGCAACGTAGCAATAAAAGAACCGTAACAATCTCATTAACTTGTCAGTTGTCAAAAACATTCCGTTACAAAACAAAAAAGGCTAACGCAACAGTCCATCCCGTCTCCTTTATGGTAATTTCATTCCAATTAAAACGGTATCCCATGCGAATTTAGGACACAATTTCTCGCACAACACACACCACATACAAAAAACACCGCGTGTCTACCGATTGTGAGTAATCCGAAAAGAAAAGCTTTCCCTGCGATACCTGTTCCTTTCCGATGACTCATCGGCATATACAGATAAAAGAAAATAAAACAGCACACGAGGACTTCGAACTTCACAATCAGCTGTGTGCCATGGCATAAGGTTCGTAAAAGTGTCCAACACCATTCAGACAACAGTGAATAATCTCAGCGCACACCGTGTGCATCTAAAGGTTTCCATTCTTGGAGAAGCAGGAGTTCGAAGTCTCTTTTCATCAGCAGAAAAGTTATTGCACTTTCATCGTAAAATTGTCGCGAGATTCTGCAAAAGTATCTTGACGCCCCTGACGCGTGCTAAGTTAAATAGAAGCGGGTATTGTTGCCACTTGCCACGCCATCGTCATCCGTTGTGTTAATCGGTACAGCGTGTGTAGTGTGTGGGGCGGCGGTATCGCGTGTCTGACTCCGCGCTTAGGGTGTGTTGAAGCTCGCAACAGACCGTAGTCGAGGTATCTACGAGGTATTAAACAGAAGAATACGTACTCGTATCTCTTGTACGATTGTTATTATTCGATTGAATATTCTTTGTGCAACTCAGTGGACACGACGACGAGACGCAATTATTTGCATTTGTGCGAGATAAAGTTCTATGACTACCCAGAGGGCTGCAGTGTTTCCCGTCATCGCATGGCGGTTTGAAGTGATCCCACCTGTTTTATTTTTTTCCCCCTAGTGTAACCTAAGCATAAGAAAATCGGAGACGATAATTGCGGTTCGGATTTAGTGCGCTGCTATTTTTGTGACTTTAGTGCGGTGGTTAGGAAGGTCATGTACATGAAAAAGTGAGTGGGTTCTAGATTTTTCTATTCCCGATTAAAGATACGAGGTATCTACAGCAACGGAGAGAAATAACTCGTATTTCGTTACAATTTAAAGGTAAATTTATTGCGACTTTCAATTAGTAGTCAGTTTGTTTGAATTGTAAGGGCGGGCGATACAATTTCAAATGTATGTAAATTGAAAATTGGATTTCTTAGCATCCCTACAAATATTTTAAATCAATATGTGATAGAATCTTGGGTGTTGGGGCTGCTTACCATTTTAGTATAACTGCGTCTTTTTTCATGTGAAAAAAAAGGGACAGGAATAAAGTCTCCAACTATTGCTGGTTTACTGGCAGAGACAAGAGATCTACGTAGCCCCGCAAAAATGACCAAAGCGGCTATCTCTGTTATTTTTCTAAAAACTTCACATACTATTCTCGTACGTACTTGGCACGGGCATGTACTGTTATCGTGTTTGAAACGAAAGTGGCTAACGGGGCTATGCTATTTTTGAAATTGATATCAGTTACAAGATACTTGTATTTTTTGATTTGATTTGAAATCTTATCATTATGGAAAAATCCTGTTCTTTTGCGAAGCACATATTAGCCGATTTAGTGTTCAGTAGCTGATGCTTTGCTATGGTGTAGGTGATTCTATTCTGCATGGACATTTAAATATATTATTGATAAGAGGCGTGCTAAATACAGATTTTGATTCTAGACTCCACAGTCCGGGGTGGACCAAGGCATCAACCAACAACCCCTTCCAGTTAGCCCGGTCCTTAGATAATTGCCTCCAGTTGCTTGAGGTCTTGTTCTACTTGTGCGCACCACCTTAGGCGAGGTCATCCTCTGCTGTGCTGACCCTCCGGGTTAGAAACTAATATTCTCCGAGCCGGAGGATTGATGTCCATACGCTCTACATGTCCTAGCCATCTTAAATTCCAAATGCGTAGTTTTTTTGACCAGGTCGATGTCGCTGTACAGCTCGTACAGTTCGTGGTTGAATTTTCTGCTCCAAAACCTGTCAACGCAAGCGATGATGTTATAGCAGAGCCGAGGTAGACAAAGTACTTCACTACCTCTAAGTTGTAGCTGTCTATTGTGACGTTTTATCCAACTGAATCAGTAGACTAAAATAGACTCAACTTACTGTCCAAGAGTGTCAACTTACATACCAGGTTGTTCAATAAGTTTTGTCGTTCGATAAGAACAACTAGATTTTATGGTTTGAAATACTGTTATTATTCAAAATTGTCTCCCTGCACTTCCATCCACTTGTTCTAGTGATCTTTTAATTTCTGGATTCCATCCCTGAAATGAGAATCCGGAGACTGTCGAAATACGCGTCCACGGCTGCTACAATTACCTCTTCGTTCAATGAAAATTGTTTTCTACGCATGAATTTTTTGAGATGTGAGAACAGCCAAAAGTCCGAGTGGCCTTAGTCTGGCAGATAGGATTTTCGCGATGGTTATTTTGAGCCTTGTGAGAGCGTGCGTTATTTTGATGAAAAATGATTTTTTTCTTCCGTAAACCAGGTGTTTTCTCACGAATTTTGATTTTCAGCTCGTCCATGGCACAGATCTGATTTGAGTGTTAAAATAAAACTGATCATAACACCTTCTTGACCGATTTCTGGACCCTACCTCGTTTCAGAACCGAAGTACCGGGCTTAAACCATTTCTTAGCCTCTTGTTTTGGTTCAGGATCATAGTGGAAGACCCAAGTCATGAAACGACGCACAAAATCCTATGAAAACTTCATAGAATCATGACAGTTTCATGGCTCTCAATTTTTTTTACTCTCAAATTCTTATGGCGATCGACAATCTTCCAAAACCATATCCTGTATTTTTGCTACGATTTCTGGTGTTGATGCACTTTTTGGACATCCTTCGCGTTAGCCGTCTTCAAGACTTGTACGACCACGTTTAGTTTCAGCAACCCATCTTTCAACTGTCCTACAATAATTGAAGGTGAATAGTTCTTGTACACTTTTAACAACCGTTCATGCATTTGTTTTGGTGAAAACACTATGTGAAAAAACACTATACCATGTCAACTTTGAACAGCTGTAAATACACGAATGAGTTAACGGATCTACATAAAACTTCACACGTGTTCATGAAAAAGCACTTCCCTTTTTAGAAAAATAAAACGACGAACCTAATAGCGCCATCTCTTACCGAACGACAAAACTTATTGAACAGTCTGGTGGAATAATACCGTTAACTTGCTTGTTCATTCCGCACTCATACGCGGCTTAGGTCCCAAAAGTCTGTCGTTTGAACATAGATTGTACACCATTATTTTTCAGATTAAAAGTTTCGCCAGAATAGTTCAGTTTTTGGCCGCAAATAACTGCTAGCTTTTGGGGTAATATAGAAATCCAGAAAATTGTTTTCAAGCCACTACATACATAGTACATTTCGTTGTTCAACTGGGCACCAAATTCATCTACCGAATGGAGTCTTAAATTGAGTGAGTTATGCTTCAAGTGGATGTGTTATTTTTTTTTATTTTTTTTTTTTTATTTATTTATTTATTTAAACTATTTTTTTATCTAAACAAATCCATTTTCTATGAGATTAAGTGCAAGTTGTATACGAAAAATTACTCGAAATTGCCCGAAAAATGTTCTGAAATATTGCTTTCTGCAGCTGCGTGAGACCAAATTGGAAAAGATACCATTTCGATTGATTTTTAAATATCATCAATTAGTAGGTAGTTGCAAAAAAAAATACTGGTAAATACTAAAGTTGGAATTACAATAAAAACCTCAAATCCTAAGACTCCAGCTGGCTTCAAGTAAATCGGCAAAGCCGTTTAGCTTTTTGCCAGTTGTTAACGCCAATAAGCCAGGATTTAACATTTCTGAATCCGTCTTTCACACGGCAACTAATTTCGTTCTTAACAAATAATACCATTCTGTTCAATTCAAGAACACGTGATGACTCGTTGACACACTGTTTTTGACGGTTGTGCTGGAGGCAATCTCACATGGATGGATCTCACGTGCATGGAAAAGCTATGGCTTCTTGTAACTTCCTTTCCACTTTTAAAAGGTTTGAAAAGAATATGATGGAAGCAATCTGTGGTTTTTACCTCGTTTTCGCAAATTTTTTTTAGGGAGTTACCTCTTTCTTACAAATTTTAATTTGCGTGGAAATCAAATGTTTAGTTTAGAGCTTAGACGGAAATGTTTCTGTTTAGGTAGGGTGACCAGATGTTTTTGAAACTAAAAGAGTATCTGTAAATTTTTAGTTGCATTTTTTTTATTAATAATGTGAAGATATATAGTTACCATCAGTATCTACAAGCCGATTGTTTTTTTATTCCTGATGACATAGCAGAGAAACAAGCTGATTTTTTTCTGTAAAACTAAGTAGATATGAGCATTTTTTTTTCGTGCTTACATTTCGCCACCATGTATAGTTGTTTCTCAATATTTTTGAGTGATGAGTAGTGTTAAATATGTGAACCACCGTAATGTATAGATAGCTATGCCAAATTTCAAGTTTCTAGGTAGAACGGTTCTTGAAGTTTTTATAGTGACAGATATTTTAGAGTTAGGGCAAACTTATAATAGTTCCGTATTTCCATATGGGTGCGGAAACTTAAAAACGAATCTCTCCATTTGTTTAATAGATTGCGCCGCTTCAAACACACTATCATCTTTGAAATGACATTCCTAGGCTGTCATTTCTCATCAGTTCATTCTAGTCTATACACTATCATTCCAGGAATCATCATCATCATCATCATTATATAAATAGGTGAAGGCAAAACAGTTCAAACCATTTTTAACTGCCTTAAACACAATATATTCGTTTGATTTTTTGTTGGAAACGTCGTGAAGAGGGTTAGTGCAGTATGTAATTTTTGTTTCCAATACGTTATGTCTAAGCCAGGTAAAAACCAGGTAAAATAATAAAAATTGATACGTGCGTTTCTCACGAACAATTGGTCGAATTTCTACTTACTAGTTATTATCATTAAACATCATTCTCCGTCATTCCAGCAAAATTTCAACTACCATCATTCTCGCCATCATTCCAATCGTAATGTTTTATTCCAAGCTACATACTCAATGTCATTTTTACTTTCAATTAACATTGTAGCAAAAATGGCATTTCAAAAATTATAGGCGCAGAATTATAGTCGTCTGATGTTAAACAATGTTAGTATCCACTAAGTAACAGTTCGTTAACTTTAAAGCCGGTAATTAACTTTGAATTGAATTATAAACAATTTTTAACCTTCCTGATTGACTTACAGCCAATTTTAGTCAAACAAACTCAAAAACTACAACTTCTACAACTATTAAAATTTTAAGGGACACTGTTATAACAAATAAGACTTTGACAGATAGAATAGAAATCGAACACATTTTTGTTGATTGTTTACATCTGTTGGTTGGCTAAAATTAAATTTCAAAATCACAGATCACATATGGTTAGAAGCCTACTTTAAAAGTTAAAAAGTAGTTCTGGTGATTTTAAAATTAGCTCGCGAATAACTCTAATGTGGGTTTTATGTCGACTATTAATAGGAAAAAGGAAAGCAATAATCTTGACTTTGTTACATGCTAAGATTTCTTTTAGGTGTACTTTATGCGACTATAATTTGCGCCATAGTGTTCAGTGTACTGAGAGTAAAAATAAGAATATGCTAGATTTGATCAATGTACATATGTATGTACTCGTATATTCTTATTTTTATTTAAATCACCCATTGCTTTTTGGACAAAGGGCCGACAAACAGGAAAATAGAGATTGTTTTTTACATTTTTATTAATTTTTAGACAAAAGGAGTAAAAGAGTATATTTAACAATAATTTAGAAAAAGAGAGAATTAGTAAATCCATGTAAGAGAAAGAGTATTTTGTCCTTAAAAAGAGTACGCCTGGTCAGCCTAGTTTAGGAACCATCATAAGATGGGCCACTATGTTTCCTTGTGTTTTCGTGATGGCTCAGCCTCATGTTCCCTTTTAACCTTACCTTACCTAACTTATGTTACTAAGCAATCAGCGGACTGAACAGTTTCCCGCTATTCAAATAAAGTTGGTTTGCTTTTGTTCTGCGGCCTGACTTTGAGTAATAAATTAAAAATTTGACAGCAGCCAAAAGCAGTAAATCGTATAGATAAATATATGGGATAATTTGTCCGACTCTAGACTAATAACTACTAACATTCTCATAAAAAAAAAACCAATCCTATCGCTGGTTCCTCATGAGATGCGATAAAACCGAAACCAAAAGAAAACAACTTCATTAGCAAACATATACATATTACTAAAAGAAAGAAAACAAAACTCGATTGGTTATTGATCTTCGAAATTACATTCCCTGGCCAATTGAACTACTCACAGATACGAGTCCAAAATGAGGTAATTATCCCGAATTACAATCCCCATCGGCATCATTACCAAAATTAATACTCTCGTAGTTCCCACTCAAAGTTAACGATTGGAAAACAGAATCTATGAGATGTGTTTTTTTTCTTCTTTCTTTTACCTTTTGAGTGACAGCAGTGTAAATGAACTATACTCATGTCTAAGATACACACAGAGCGACTACAATGCAATGGACTGCGGGCCATCATAAGCAGCCATGGCCTAAATGTCTCAGAGGCAGGCGGTATATTGTCTACGAAGTTATTTTGTTGTTTTGTTTTTGTAATTGGAGGTGTTTAAGCATCATCTACGTGGGATTATGTAAGCACATATGAATAACTATTTCACTCGGTGTCTTGTTCCGTAGGCCATTAATCAAAGTGCGAGATGTGAGTGTGCCTGCGATACTCCGATAGTCACAAGTCGTAGGCTTAATTAGCTGTCGCGCGGTAACTAATTCCGGCAGATGGCAGATGATGACATTATTTTCACTCCGTTTGAATGAAAGTGAGAATTAACGTCAGAACTGAGATTAGATGTTTGGGGAAGTTTGTCCGAAGCAGAGATTTATTGTGGTGTTATGCGCTTAGGAGGGATAACGACTGTTATGACATGAGATTGTATCTTAAGTGCATGAAGAGGTGCGTTATCTTTTGGGAAGACTTCGAGTTGCAGCAATATTTGGATGTCATTTAAATTTTCAAATTTTATTTGTCTTATATGTATATTATTTCTGTAGTATAGGTACCATTTGCGTCTCTCACACTTAACCAATCTTAACAAATGTGGTGTCAAAAGAAAGAGAATTTGCTGGAGCAGTGACGAATTGCACCTTCACTGTATAAATTTTAACAAATTAAAAAACTGATCAAAACCAATATTCTACCCAAAATGAACACCCAAAGGAATAAGCACTTCAGATATGATTTCCATCTGTCAACTGATGGAAATGAATTAATTTTGATTGATATATTGGCCATATGGAAATCATATGGGAAATATTTGTTGTTTTAAAGATTCACTCATTTTGGTTGATATATTTGCTATTCGGGAATCATATGTGAAATATTTACTGTTTTAAGAGTTTATTTTGGTTGATATATTTGCTATTTGGGAATCATGGAAAATATTTGTTGTTTTAGCAGTTCATTTTGGTTGATATATTTTCTATTGATGCAAGTGGTAGTAGACAACTACATATATCAACAGAATGAAGTTTCAAAAAAACAAACACTTCCTATATGGTTTCAATGGGATTTCAATGAGTTGACAGATGGAAATCATATGAGAAGTTTGGATGTTCGATGGGAAGTTTGGATTTTGGGGGTTGGATTTTCTCTTGCCAGAGTTCTCGCACGGGCACAAAAGTTGATTTTATTTTATTTTCTACAGCCATGAATGGGATTGCGATATTTTCAAGGAGACTTTCTGGAAACAAAGCACTTAATTCTTCTGGCTATTTCGCCGAAATTATAGAAAAGGATTTAGAAATTCTGGCATTTCTTTCGTGTATCCGCTTTTGTGGGAATTTTATTTTCATTTGAAGTGCTAAAATAATAAACTGTTATATTTATTTGGCCATCTGAATTCGAGCGCAAGATTAAGTCACTTTCATGTGGAACGCATTTGTGATCATGTGGAAAGTGAACAAAGTATACAAAGTATACAAAGTTTAGAAAGATTTTTGATGTTTTATCTGAGAATTATCGAGTTTTTCTAATCTGGACGGTGCTGAGCGCTGTTTATCAGATCATGCAAATTATCTTGGTATTATTCTAGATAGAAAACTTAATTAGAATCTAAATTCACAGGATGGACTCAGAAAGCCGTGAAATGCGCTCTTTATCTGCAAAACAACAGCGGGGAAAACTTGGGGACCGAACCGGCAATGATGCACTGGCTGTCAGACCCATACTCACGTACGAGGCACTTGTCTCGTGGAAGGCAGCTCTCAAGAAAAGCACATTGAAAAGCCTAGCGGCGGTACAGAGAACAGCTAGTGTGGCCATAATGGAAGCTCTGCGTACAACACACACGGCAGCACTGGACACTTTTCTGTATCTCATACCACTTGATCTGCATATAATACATCTAGCAAGTAAGAGTGCGATCAGACTTGCTAACTAAGTCTACTTCAAGAATAGAAGCTAATGAACTAATAATACTTGACAACCTCAATAGAACGTATTACATTCTCCCACTTTTGAACTTCGATACACCGTACGAAACGCTGTATCGAAAGAGAGAAGGTTGGGGCAGCATTGCGCCTACACGGCAAAAACACATTACGGTCTTCAGCGATGGGTCGAAAATAACAACGGTACCGGTTCTGGAATTTATTCAAGAGAACTGGAGCTAAATACGTCTTTAAGACTTCCGGATGACTGTAGTGTCTTTCAGGCAGATGTTCTGGCGGTACAGAGACCGGCGGAGCTGTTAGTGACAAAAGCTGATATCACCATCTATATCTACAGTTAGGCTGCGCTCGGGGGGCACTGCCTATAACCGAGATGGTGAACTTAGCACCACTATCATGCGGCATCAGGGCGAAAATAAAGAATACTATCATTAGTATGCCAGCCAATAGATGGTCAGGAGTAGAGGAACATAGGGTGTACACTGTACAAGCCTTAGATCACAAAAAATTTGTTTAGACGGAAATGTTTCGGTTTAGGTATCATCAATAGATGGTTCCAGGGGATCGCCATGAGGCCACCATGGTGCCAAGTGTTAACCTAACCTAACTTAACCTATCGAGTCTTCACCAGTCGAATATTCTCTTATTTCGAGATGATGTTCTTACACTTTCTTGCAGGGTTTTTACAGCTTCATTAGGAGACGCGGTTAAGGTTTGTGTACACCTCGTCTGATTTGAGAGACGTTATAAAACCTTGTTAGCGTATGTGTAAGTGTTTACCTCCATGATGCGGTTTATCCTTTTTTTTAGGACTATGCTTTCCTACTTGGCACCGTATATGACTGTTGATGCCATTTACTTTGGCCAATAAAAACTCAATTCCATTATAGTTAGATCCTTAAAACAATTGGAAACTCTAAAGAATGAGCCACATATTAACCTAGGCGATGGCCAGATATTTTTTTTTTTTGTAGCGAGCGTTCGGTTCTGCTTTCATTTATTCTAAATAGCTTATTTTTGTATGGAGTCTAATGAGGTAAATGTTCTTAAATTGCATTTTCAAATATTGTGTGCTTTTGAGTTTACGATTCCCGATTAAACTAATTAGCAATATCAAACGTTTCTGTTAGTTATTCTTTAAGTTAAAACATCTTTTTTGGATTGAGTCTTGGAAGAGCCAGAATTTCTGGTTTCAAATCACAAAGGGGGCTGTGATCGAAGCAGTTTGAAGTTATTTCTGCTAATAACGTTACTATGCTCCAGAAATGTTGTTGATCACTATTATTTTACCACTGTTAGATGGCGCCCTTTATTTTGAGTACATTTTTGAAATGTAGTGGAAAACCAAAACCAATTTGTGTTTGGGGAGTTTCTTTTTTTCCAACCAAATTCAGTAAAGAAAATAGTTTTAAGGAACAGATGAAAGCAAAATTTCATCGTAATTAAAATGCCAAACCGTTGGCGGCGAAATCACAATACAATGAAATATTTTCAAAAGAAAAACTGTCGGAAACGTTTGATACACCTCGAACCCGACCTCCAATCATATGATTAATTTATTGCTATCAATTCAATTAAAATAGTAAAGTCTTTAAATTTTACAATTTTAGCCAGACAAACAACCGTTGCAGAGTGCGAATCTGAACATTCGATTCTACTGAAGTTTTTCGTAAGAATCCCCACCCTTAGAGTGACAGTTAAAGTATATTGTTGTTTCTTTTTAATTATTTGGTTCTTATCAAAAGTCCACTAATAAAAATGACTAAATGTATTTTATTTCTCTAACTTTGTGATTCTTCATTCGAGTGATAACCGAAGTGAGTTCATTTCCAGCAAAAAAAAAAAAAAAAAACAATATAAAAAACCGAACATTGTTTTTGCCTCAAATTCAATAAATCCATGCACTGTCACATTATCCAACAAACAACGTAATCAGTTTCCAAAGTCCATTTGTGCTTAGATCATAAATTGCAATCACTTGAGCTGAATCATCTTAGACGAAGTAAAAAAAAAATAATAATCAAATTGACCGCACTCAAATTTTCCACTCAGGTACCTATAAGCGATAAAAAAAAAGCAAAGAGAAAGAAGGAAACACAAAAACCCAATCAAGCTAAGAGACATATTGGTTAACGGTTTCGAATACGAATACGAATTCTAATTTCATACCGCGATGCACATTTAGACTAATCGATCAACTGCCTGTCTCACCCTTTCTCTGTTGTTCGTGTGTCTTGCCTCGACCTCACTCTTTGTTTTGCAGTGAATTTAACTCCCTTTCAATCAAATTGGCAACACTTAAAACTAAAATATTCGACATTTTCCGCATTTCCACGTGTTGCTTTCGAATTTTCCCCAAAAGGGAGGCAAACATTCACCGCTTGTATATTTTCGGTGTGCGCACAGCAAATTGAGTCGTATTATGTTTTACTCTATGTTTTTGGCGTTATTTGTCCCTCGTGGGAAGGTATCTGAAATCCATTAGATAAAAGGAGAGTGTAGTAGGTACTCGTTCTTCAATTGAATAAACAGCACTCATCGGTGGATTTGGTGAGTGTGTGAATTTCCGACACTGCAAGCAAGAAATAAAAAAAAAAAAAAACACTCGACTGAGTGTTTGCGTTTTATTATCGCACTCTGTTTTCGTTTATTACCTATAAGTGGAATGTTTGTTTTCGTTGTCTACCCCGTTATCGCCGCATTGTTTCGATTTTAACGTGTAGATTGAGACTTTTTTTTTTTTCTGGTTTTGATTTAAATGCGAGGGAGTCGACTGGAAACACCCAACATTGATCGGAAGTGATTAGAACTGATAGTGTTGTGCGAAATTAAAGTAAATTGGTTCACGGCTTACGTGCTTTAATGGAAATTTGGAGCTCCGGTGCGCCTTTTATTGATCTAACTGCAAAAAATGTTTCATTGAAAAATTGTTTTGAAGGCTAATGGTTGCGTTTCAGAGACGTTAAAGCTAATTCCATTTGTGGGCCCATCTTTTCAAATAAACATCATTCACAGATGGAGAGGCTTTGGCTGTCTGCTTTTTTATTCCATTGACTGTAAAAGGACTTTTTTATGCAGCTTTATGTACTTCCCCGAGCGATATGCACATATGACACTTTACTGCGTTTGATGAATATGTTATGCTTGTCCCATCTGAAGTGTCAGTTAATGATGATACAACTACGAGTATACATATCTATAGGATTGGATGAAGACTATGGACGAGCGTCGCGGTCATTTTCATAAAAGGGTTCCATTGCGAGTTTAAGAAAATCATGTAGTAAACCTAAAGCTGTGAACCCAGATATGTAACCATGAGGTACTGAAGCGTTTTTTAGGCAGGAATACTAGCCGTACTTAGAGCTGCAGAGCTTTTGAACGTGATAGATCATCTAACATTATAGGACATAGGGTTTCCAAGGCACTTTGACCATAAAAGGACCAATGAAATCCTTAGATTTAGCAGGGCAAAAATGAGAATAGCTGTATGAATAGTATCCGGGCATTGCCTTCTGGGCAAACACGCCAAGAGGCTCGGACTCATATAGACATGGATATTTGCAGATACTGTAATGATGATATGGGTGTAGCAGAGGCTATTGCACATATTCTGTGTGAATGTCAGAGTATAGCACGCAGTTGCAGGAACATTTTAGGCTCCTACTTCTTTTGTAACCTGGAAGAGGCAGGCCGAACCAAATTTGGATGGATTTTAGCGGATCGCGATGGATCCACTTTGATGCCAGGTGTTTTGGGATGGCTCAGCCTATCAACCCCTCTCAACCTAACCTAATCATGAAGTAATTCTTTATGTATGCAATGAAAAATAAGACCGCTATTTCTTACCAAAAGTTGAATGCAATTCTAAGTTCATGTAATCATTAATTTTGTCCAAAGCATTTTTTTATCGTTCCTTAATCCTTTTCCTACATATTACAACAGTCTCATAGCAATGGCATCACTCTAAATGACAGTTAAATAGTAGTCCACTCAGTAAAAACCTACAAATTCATTCTCTACACGTTGCGTCGGTAGATCATTACTCATTGCTATCATTACGTTTTTTTTCTTCTTTTTTTTTGTTATTATTATTATATCTTCTGTTATTACTTTGTTTTTATTTTCCCTCATTTTTCTTCCGTTCCGTTTTGTTTATTTATTCTGGCGACACAATCGTGCAATCGGTAGCAAGCGCGCTACAGCAGGTTTCTTTTCTGATCGCACTCGTTTATTGTATTTTTTTTGTTTTACTCTTTCACTCTGCTCCATCGCAGTTACCGACTGCTCTCTATTAAAACCCATTTGCAAATATAACAAACGATATCCAACTCTACCAAGCCCCCCTCCATAAAACAAAAATATCCACTCCAGCCAGCAACTCTCCAACTCAAACTCAAACTGAGACCCCCATTTAGTTTGGTATTCGAATCGGTTACGATCAGTCCGCGATCTGTACGATCATCCGTCTGCAGCTGTAGGACACGTTTTGGGAACGATATTGTCACGGTGACAATATTTTCGACGGTTTGGATACTTTTTAATTAGATTTTTTGGTTCTTTGATCAGTGATCGTGTTGAGTGGTTTTTTTTTTTTGAATAGTCACTCAAATTTGAGTGAATTGAAATTTATTAATTTTGGCGGTTTAATCGGCGCGATTTTGGCTGGAAATGGAAATTTTATAATATTTTAACTTTAAGGTCTCGGTCAAATACCGGTATTTTGATTATGGAGATCAATTTGCGATCCCCTCTCGATCGATCACGATCAAAATTACCTATTTATCAGTGTCGTGTCGATGGAGTCTGCTTGTGTTTCTTTTGTTTATTTTTTAATGGTGTTTATGCTTTCATTTCCTTCATGTGTTTTTTTTTCTCTTTGTATTTCTGCCATGATCCATAGAAGAAACATGCGGCAGGTTGTTCAACTCCAGATAAAGAAATAAAACAAATATAAGAAACAAAGCTCGGTTTTGTTAATTTTGTGCAATTTTTTTTTTGTTCTTCCTTCTTCTCTCTTGTTTCCATTTTGGAGAGAAAACTGCTGTTTGAAAAAAAAACACGGAAGGAAAGGAAAATTACAGGGAAACATCAAACCTCAAGTGTCAAAAAAATTTAGAGTTTAACTGTTTGTTTTGATTTTGATTGCGGTTTCTTGTATTATTTTTTTTTTGTGGTTAGTGTGTCGGTTTAATTCTTTTTTTTTTTTCTTTTAGTAATCTTTGTTTGACTTTTGGAAAAAATTAATTTTTGTTTTGTAATAAAATTAATTTTGTGAAGTGCTTAAATAAATACGGAAGAACAGCTGCACGAAGGCCTCATGCTTCGTACCAACTTTGGACGTTAGATCACTTTTTTGCATCGCGCAGCCTTGTAAGTAGAGTGAACTCAATGAAGGATAGTAAAAGCAGTAACTGGTTTTCTAGCAAAAAAAAAAAAAAAACGAGATAATTGAACAGATTTTTTTTACCTATACCTACCTGAGTATCTTAGTTTTTTTTATTGCTGTCCATTTGTGGATTAATGCCACAAGGCAGGCGACGTACAATGGTCTCATTTGTTATACCAAATTTGGATCATTTTAAGAGTTTGGCTTACTGTATTGAGATTAAAAAAAAAAAACAATTTGATTTGCATTTGATTTTATTGAAATTACGTCAATTTCATTTGCCATAAAGAGTCACCATTGGCATTTAGGGTAAATGAAATTTACCGACACACAATGACAGACGATCGACATCGACAACGGTGGCGGTTTTTTTTTTGTGAGTCAGAAAATTTGTGAGAAATGTTTGGTGGTTGATGTATTGTTGCTGCGATAAGGTGAGGATAATGTTTTTTTAGCGGAAAAGGTACTCCAATATAATTACGTTCAGAATTAAAAAATGACATTCTGCGCAACAGCTGATTTTATGTCTTTTTCTTTTGTACAAGGCTAACGGCATCGTGCTTTTCGAATGACACTAGTTTGAGTGATGAGTTTGCTATAATTTTTGTTTTAATAATAATAATTGACTCTATTTATGCCTTCGTGATATATTGTATGTTCTGCTGATTTGGAAGACAAGAAAATATGTATATGCGACTATATGATTATTCATTGTTTCATCACGCACCATGTTTATCGTACCACAAAGGTTTGGACTCGGCCTTAAAACGGGGACAAATTAATATTACTCATATGTAATGAAATTAATAAGTAAATAGAAAATGAGTATAATTGAATACCAAGCATTAATATATTGCATTTTGAAGATAATGAGCTCCGAAACATGCTGTTAAACGTTGTATAGGTACATACTGGGGCATTTTGTGCGGCATGTGAATCGAAGATTTTACGCTTGTAGTTAGGTCAAAGGCATCTAGAGCTACCTTTCGCAGCATCTATAGCTGTGATCGTGATCTGCTAATTCTAATAAAGATAAAAATGCAAAACTCTAAAACATCAGCTCAATCATAATTTTTTTTCCGTTTAAGTTTGTATCCCGCTTCAGAGACACGCATGCCAGACACAAGGTCCGCGTATACTCCCAAAACGACGAAAATCTTCGAAAAATAACGAAAACCCGTTCGCGTACTCAAAAATTTCGTAATTTTTCGTAAAAGAGAGTGCTCACGAGAGAGTAAGAAACTGTCCCATTCTACGAATTTTACCAAGAGAAATTTCTTTGGGGTAATATATGAAAATCTGTCAAATCACATACATTTTTAATTTTTTGGTGCTTTGCGTTCGTTAGCTTTCTCGTAATTTTTCTGTTTTTGAGAGAATTTCACCCCCACACACGCTTCGAAAATTGACAGATAACACATATTTAGTGCAAAAAGTACGCGAGGGGTTGGACATTTTTGTACTCAGTTTTTTTTTCATTTCACACATAAATGTTGATAGTTGCGTCAATGTCAGAGTTAAGCTCTGACAATGGACATTCCTTGAAAAAAAAAAAAAAAAAAAAAACGAAAGTCAAAAGTGCAATCTTCAGCGAACAAGTGGAAAACAAAATAGATAGCAATCAATTTATGAGTCAGAAATATAACTGAAGAAAGGACTGAACTATGTGAATGTGACACACCAACAATGGAAGTACCAATGGCTTCGTAGTTCATTGAATTCGTCATAAAACACTGTTGATTGAAACCATTTAAATGGTCTTTGGGAAGAGAGTTTCTTTGCACATTGGCAAATATTTATAAATGCTTTTTATTGCCTTGAAAAACCATGAATCTGTACCCCGTTTAAAGGTGATGTCTTATTGCCATTTTTGCTAATTTACTGCACTAACGCGAATTTGAACAATAAATACGTGGGAGCGCCAAAGTGTAATCGAAAAAAACCTCTTTAAATTGAGGGTCGTCTGCATGTTTATCTAGCTCAAGGTTAGTTTGTACTTTTGTGCAAACATTTACCAACTAGCTCTTAGAATTATTTGCTTTTCTAGTTACTCTAGATAGAGGCTTTTGTTCTTTGAAAAAACATCAAATCTGTCTTCTGTTTTGTCTCTTTTTCGCAACAATTTGGCACGTCTGAGTTTTTCGTCGTTATCATTTTTAGTTTGTCTGTAGAGGTCTTGGTTTTCGTATATTTGGAGGTTAACAATATGTTCTACAATATTGATGCCGCCGCGCCGTTTACAACTAAAATTAAAAAAAAAGTGCGCGAGAATTTCGCGGGTTAGAAGTCGGAGAGCAATCCCCGTAGGGTTACCATCTCCTGATTTGAGAACAACACAATTCGTCGAACGAAATAAAGAAAATTGTGTACAAAGTGGACATCACTTTTGGCATCGATGCATAAAGATACTCGAAAAAATACCCTCTACATCATACAAACATTTCATCAAATTCAAGGTGTTATCCATTTTGTACACAATTGCCGAAATAGATCTTGTATTGCAATGTGCATTGCACAAGAAAGAAGTCTTATCTGCCACCAAAAAACTATCGAAATATTTAAAAGTGTATTGCAAGCTGAATTTTAAGGTTTGCATTATAAACGACGTTATTTATTCTTTATAATATAAGAATAAAACCAAAGAATATACAAACCCAAAAGAAGTCGCATTTTATATTTATAAAATTTTTGTATGAAAACATTTTTACCCGCAGAAGAAATTGTATGCATAAACCTCTTTTCACTGTGGTAGTATTTTTTCGAAGCAAACTCCGTAGAAGATTTTCAGTCGTTTCTCACCGCAGACCTCAGTCCCTTCGCCAACAAAACCGATTTTCTGCCGGCTAAAATCATCTCGTGTGTGGTGGCCCAATGTTTGCATGGTGGGGTTGAAAATAAGAATTTTACTTTCTTGGCTTGTTTTGTTGTTGTTTGAAAATAAGAATTTTATTTTCTTCGCTTGTTTTGTTGTTGTTTTCTTCGCTCGATATGTATGTTTTTTTTTTTAGAATTTATTTTACTGCCCGTTGAAGTTGGAGAAGGGGAAGCGTTTCACATTTTCGTCTGATTCAGGTAAATTTGCTCTACCGCGGCTAAAAAAGTTTCACTTCAAAAATCCGGCCAGACTCGCACTCAGAGGGTTCCGTGGTCTTTTTTTTGTGATATTAACAAAAAGGTAAATAATATTGTAGAATGAAAAAACATCTAACTAAATCGTAAACAAATTTGTTTGTGATAGCTAAAAATTATGTGATCTACAGTATATTTTATTGGGATGTTTCTAAATATGTACATATATGTGTACATACATATGTATGTAATGTACGTGCATTAAAGGTTTTGGAACAGATTTGTAAGCTGTGTTCTAGTTTCCTTATCGATATACAGAAACAAAATCAGTGCCAAAAGCATGCAATATATTTTAGTGCAAATTTGGTAAGTCCATAATACTCCTTAAGGAATTATTGATCTTAATTTATACTACTATTAAAATCGAACCAGTACTTTACGAGTTAATCGATTAAGAAATTTAATTTTTCGACGTGAATTTCTAAAAACTATACATATGAGATTCGCTATAGTTTTGGTTAACTATTTAGCTAAACATCTACAAACTTTGATTTTTTCATATTTTTGACTTTAATAGTTTCGGAGATGAGGTGGGGGTGGATATGGTATTTTTTTTTTTTACACATTTTCGGCAATAACTCCCAAAGTTTCCAACAGAAAAAATATTTTTGGAATCTTTGCTTTGAACCCTTTCCAACGATATCCCACATGATATATTTTTTAGAATTTTTTTTTCAGGTTTACATTTTGCCCACCCTGTATAGTTGCTTCGCACTATTTTCGAGTGATAAATTGAAAATATATGTGGACCACTATAATGTATAAGTGTGCCGAATTTCAAGTTTCTAGGAGGAATGGTTCTACATGTTTTTATCGTGACAGACATTTTAGAGTTAGAGCGAACTTATAATGGTTCAGTATTACCCTATGGGTACGGAACCTATTGTATTAACAACATAATTTGAAATTTACATTCGTTTCATTTTAGGTAAGATATGGTTTGGCCAAATGTTTTCTACCAGATTGACAACTTCTAAGCTCAATTTTCATATTTAACTGGTTTTGTTCGTACATACTCGTAAGTCTCCTTCGATAATAGGTACATTGTCTGTATCTGAATGCGAATGATGTATATTTCTATAAAACTTCCAGGACTTCAATAATTCCCATTGAAGTTACTCTAAAGTACTTTACATAAAACTCTTTTAATCTGGGACATTTGGCGATGAAATAATCTCATTGAGATTGTAAAGGTCGTATATACTAAACATACATAATATGAATGAAATTTAAGATAATTATTTTACCTCTGACTTTAAATATTACCTTTGTCGTGATGAGCGGAAAGTGATTGTGGAAATACGTACGTTCATGGAGATCGAATGATATCAGATAAAATGCACACATCTCCACCCAGATCAGTTTCCAGCTCCTCCCACACGGTTCCTCCGACAAAATAAAATTCCCTTAAGCTCTTAGGTAGCCTTCCCTTTTTCATCTCTATCACTTTCATAACATAATGTACTCAAAATGCAACTAATGGTGTCTTAGAACAATGGTGATACTGTTGTCTCTGAATGCAGATTATAATTTGGTATGCAAGTTGGTAACCGGAAAATTCGTTTTAAAAAAATACCTCAGGAATTTTCTTACCTCGTCCAATATCCCCTTCGAGCCACACTAAAGAACCAACTCTTTTCGCCTCAGCTAGTTTAAACCTTAAATGCTAACTCATGTTGAAACTCGCCCCGATACTTACGAGCAGGTACATATAATATGTATATCTAGGATTTATATCTTGGTCCATTATGATTCCAAGAATTATATTAAAGATTTACATCTGCGACGTTTACGTCTAAATTAGAAGACAATCTACAACTCTTTTCAACGTTTTTTTCTTAATTACTAAATAAAATCCGGCTCAAAGGACCAAAATACATGAATAACAAAGTACAACCCTAAAGAACGAGAAAAACAGAGAAATTATGATCTTAATGTGGCACAAAAGAAAAATCCTGCATTGCGCCACCACGAAAAAAAAGAGAAAATAAAATTGAGTGAAATATCCTTCCGCTTCAAGTGTATGTCCAAAGTGAATGACCTCCCTCCACAAGTGACTGCAAATTGTGTTTAGATTTTTTTTTTACTTATTTAAGGGACATTTTAATTTCCTTTTTAAGGATTTCCTTCCACTTCCAATGCTTATTCATTCATTATTTTGCACATCACTCAACTCGAAGCAAAAATGGAAAATGACAAAACGAAAATCATTCCGACAAGTGGTGCCAAACAAAAATAAAAATTAAGTGAGTGGGAGGTAAAACATTAGGGGTAAAACCACACAAGGACGCACTCAAAAAAAGGAAGAAGAACAAAATAGGATGGCATTGCTGATGCATAAAATAGCACTACACGCCGTCCACTTGGTGGCAAACATTCCCCCAGAGTTGCGGCGGCTACGATGGTTCATAGGTTAAGTTCATATCCTGCCCGGAATGCAAAATGAACGCGAACGCTTGACGATGCGGTTCGCCGGCATAGCTCTTGCTATTGGAAGAATGCCAAAAATGTTATGCGCCATTTTTTTCGATGGATGTCAATGTGGCGCTGGTGGCAGCGAATAGCTCTTTCAGTTCAACCTGAGTTTAACTACACATTTTCTTCTAGCAATTACGGTGACTTTATTGCAGTCTCACGGAAGTTCGGTGTGTAGACTGGATGAAGTTGCGTTGAAGAAAGCACGAAGACGGCGCGTCGGAAGTATGTTGGTATTTATGTTTATTTCCTGGTTAAAAAGGGGGACACAACACAGATACGAATGAGAGCTTACCGTATGTCTGTTATTAGATCATCGTGGATGTTGAAAAGAAAAGAAAATTCTTTGATTGCGAAGGAAATGCGAGGATAATAGAAAGGTTACAATTTTGAACATTAAGCTAAGTAGTTGGAGAGTTCTCGTAAACAAAAAAAAAAGATATTCAAAGCCAATAAATGAATTACACAAAATTTGTAAGGCAATACGTAAATGTGGTAGACAGAAAGAGAATGATCAACTTTAATGTTTTCTGGTTAAGCAAATGGAATATCTGAAAATACTGTGTGCACAATAAAAGGCTCTGCAATGCTTCGGACTCAAAACCCTTGTATTGTATTGTATTCAAAAGGGGGTTATCCCGTAGAGACAACAAGCACGTAGACCTGTAGGCTCATTGTACTTTGGTGAAGTACCACCCCATTCGCTGAGTTAGCGATTTGTTGCTGAGCTATATGTCGATCTAAATCTGCCCGTCGCTTTCGCAAAGCGAAGCAATAGGGCAAGATTGAGCTCCAGTAGATCAACGTCCCGTAGGACGTAGTTGCCTAGAGTGGCCTTTCTGATTCGAGCAAAGACCGGACACTCGCTAATGAAGTGCTTAGCCGTCTTGTCTTCTTCCAGGCACATCTCGCAAAGGCCCGAGCTCCTCAATACAATTTTGTTCAGGTGTTCGTTTAAGGGAGTGAACCCAGTGACCAGTCCTGTGAGGATTTTGAGGTCATTTCTACTAAGGTATAACAGAGACTTAGTTCTGTTTTCCCTGGGCGCGTCTACTACCATTTTGGCCTGTCGGCACGACCTAAGCTCGTGCCAATGGTTATAGTGCTGTAGTCGCAGCAGTTCAAGAAGCTTGTTTTTAGCATAAGCTGAACTGCAGCCAATAACAGGCTGAGGACCGATAAAAGGGGTCGCTGATCCAGTTCTAGCCAGAGCATCAGCTTTATCGTTTCCCGGGATGTCAGAATGTCCCGGGATCCAGACCAATGTGATCTTATTACATCGCCCAAGCTGGTTCAGTTTATTGACAGCTTCCTCAACAATTTTTGAGTTGATCAACGCTGCTGAACTGGCTTTAATAGCTGCTTGGCTATCAGAGCACATGCAGATGGACTTGCCTTTCCATCTTTTGTTAAGTGCAATGTGCGCTGTAGGTACTAGCGATAGCATACACCTTTGCCTGAAAGACAGTTGTAAATCTACCCAGTGGAATTCTTCTGAGTAGACACCTGCTCCGGAGAGCTCATCCATTAAGGACCCATCCGTATAGAAGACTATACTTCCTGATGGGAAACCAAACTAACCTCCGCTGTTCCATTCGGAGCGATCTGGAACTCAAAACCCTTACTCGTTGAGTTTGAGTGAGTTGGACAATAGCTCTTGGGTTTCCTGTGATCAAATGCGGCGGAGATTGTTTGAAAAGTTTCCACACAATTCCGACACCCAATAAGGCGCAATAAGGGGTCGTCTCCACTTCCAGAGCGTTTTTAAAAGCAATTTTTCTTTTCCATGCATAGTCACTAACTGGGATCTTGCGGTTTTGCTTTCATCTAAGATGAGCGAACTTGCAAAGAAACTGTGAGCATCTGAAGAAGATTTGACACACAACCTAAGATGTTTTTATGATCTGCCTTATTCTCGACCAAACATCTTATTATTGCAAATGTGAGGGCTCAGTGTTCAGTTGTTCTACGATTAAGGCTTTGAGCTAAATAGAGAAGAAGATGTCTACTTATCGGATGTGATGCAGAGGCCTGGAATCTGTTTGACATTTCGTTTCTCCGTCGTCTTGTTTTCTATTGTTCGTTGTTTTGTTATTGAATGGTTAAAGTGCTTCAAAACTTTTTAGCACTGTAAGTTGAAATCCAGACATGCCCAGTTAATACAATAACCTAAAAATTTGGTCCCTTGAGCCGGATAAAACATAATAAAAAAAAAATTCCAGTCATTTCGAACACTGACCCCACCACAAAGGTGGGTAACATGTTTTGTGCCATAAAACGTCCTTCAGCGGCCACCCCTTACACATTCCATTCCAATTAGGTCAAGTGTTAATCCAGAGCCGATCAAGGGCGAAGCCACACACTTAATTACATTGCATCCTATTATCACACGTGCATAGGCTTTCCATTCTGTCCATTCAATCGAACAACCCTCTGACATGCAATCACTCCCTAACCAGGTTAATCGTGCAGCGGTTGAGAACGCTCCTCTTCTCACACAGCGATGGATACTCAATACCAATTGGTTTACTCAAAGAATCTTAAAAGAAGTTTTAGTCGCCAACTGGCTACGTCGCTGAATCTCCTTTTGTTATCTACAACGTTTTGTTCGACCGATTGTTGTAACTAACAATGTTGGTGGTAATGCCCATACTGCTCCTTTGTTTCAGAACGCCTACGAGCGTCTCTGTTCTCCTCGAAGTGCGTCCTTGCTAAATGCCTTAAACTGCCATAACCACCCACGCGTACTGCACGAAGAAGCAGTAAGAGAGAGAGAGATGGAAGTGAATGGTGTCTTGTCTTGTAGCCAGTACGTGCTTTGTGTTTTAATTTATGGCGTCACACTGCCGGCGGCTGTACGAAGCTCCTTTTCGTTGTTTTTTAGGCCACTTTTCAACTAACGTCAATGTAAACCTCTAAATGTGAAGACGCATTCAATAAACAAATGAAATAAACAAACAAAAGAAAAGGGGCTTAGCTATTTTTAGTCGATGTGCTGCCCTATCGACGGTATGCAAGCTCAGCAGGAGGAGAAAAGGAGGACAACGATGACAAGGAGTCATGGTCGTCATCGCCATATTCATAGGTGTAACGTGCTAAAACAAAACGGAGTCGTCTCCATTCATGTGCCCATCCGTCTATCTCCAGTTTTGACATTGGCGTGCCTTCGTGTGCGCCCATGAAGGATGAATCCAAAAAATAAATCAATAAATCATTTTTTTTGCCGCCGCCGCCATGATGGGATGCGTAAGGGATTGGCTGACATATCGTGTGTGAGTGTAGGTAGACATGCCAACGACATACGCATTATAAAGCTGTGCCGTACGTTTGCGTTTTTTATTGCGAATTTCCAAAACAGAAAAAAAAAACTAAACAGGTATACACGTAGATTAGATTCAACGCAGCAGGTGAATGATGGGATATCTGTTTGCATTGGCTTAGATTTTAATGGGAAAGATTGATCGATGCGCATTGGATCTGTTGATGTTATTTGTGATTAATCACATTTGACAGATCGCTTTCAAGCATCGCGGACCCGCATTTCTTTTCGAATATTTGACCCGAAATAAGGTTAACTGTGATGACAAATCAGGTGCATCGTCTTCAAATTCAGAAATTCCAATATAGAATAGAAAGTAAACACATACTATTCCCATGGCATCGAGTCTTTAAATGCGTAGCTTGATCGTGTTTATCTTGTTCTCTAGATTTTTATAGCTTGAATACCTTCAATTTAACGCTTTGTTCTCCTCTCCTGTCTGTTTGTAGAGTTTTCGAGAGCTGCTAAGAGATGGTGAAGATGCCTGGGGTGCTTCTTTCTACAATAGCCCAAACACCCATTTTAAGGCTGTGTCCACCGAACCATTTCTTTATACTTTGAAATAGCAAGCATCACGTTCTGCAATTCGACAAGTTTAACTATGGCAATGGCAGACGTTCGTTGCGGGCGTCCTTTTTTAAAAGCTTTTATTTGGTTTCTTTAATGTTTCTCTTAAAATTATAATGCGAAATTAGAACACGCAGCTAACTTTTCTCCGTTTACTAGTAAGCTAACACGGCGGACCCACCCTAGACCCCAAAAGTCTAGTATATTACTCGGATGGATCGAAAATGGCCTCTGGTGTTGATGCTGGGATCTTTGATCCCGATACTAAAATCTCCGTGACTCTTGGTCCATGGCAAAGAGATCTGCGCCTTGAGTAATCAACAGAGAGGCATCAGGGGCACTAACATAAATGTTGAAAAATTTCCTACTTGTCCAAATTTTCTATTGCGCCACCTTTTATCAAAGACAATGCCAATCCAAAGTACACACATCTATGGTAGTATACTCAGGGAGTTTATTTTCGTTCAAGTTCGTGCGTCTGTCATAATTTCAACAAGATGCCCGCCAACTGTGACCCGCACATCTTTATTTACATGTAATTCTTTGTGTTTTTTTTAATATTTTTAATATTATTTAATTAAAATTGTTGTCAAAACTTTGCAAAATGTGTTGTGCCATGTACGGATTTTGTTTGAACAATAAAAAAAGACCTGTGATGAAAAAATATTGCCGAATGAAATATGTAAATCATATTATAGAACGTCAAGAAATGATAAAAAAAAAAAACTACAAAAACAAATGAATTTGAGTTGAACCGCGTAGTTTACGCGCTATTTGGGTTTTTCTTCCATCGAAACCACCACATCTACCTACCCACCTGAACCGCGTCGAAAGGGGTCACAGATGTCCGCCATTTTTACTTTGAACATTTTTGACAATTGCGCAGTATACAATATACTACCCAAGATACGTGTACTACGAATGGTTCCAACCAACTTACCTCAAACACCTTAATTTTTGTGCAAATTTTTGTGCAAATTTAAGTTTATTTGAAGTTGGCTGCGATTGCATCTCCATCAGTTGTGAAGTTGGCGGAGGTTCAATCTTACCACGAAAGTATTTAATGGTAACGAAGAGTAGATGGCGCTTTCAATTCGCCACCGATTCGTCGTTTATTTAGAGACGCAGTTGCTTTGTTTTTCTTCTCTTCTTTTAAATTATCTTCTTTGTTGGTCGGGTTTCCAACTTATTGTAGCATCCAAATGAAAAATGAAACATCTGTTTTGTTCCACTTGGAGAATGCTTTAAAAAACTTTATTTTAAAAAAAAAAAGAAACGTTTTAGAATTCATAAATTATTATAATTTTTAATTTACTCACTTTGGTCTGCCGTTGCTGCCGTTTTCTTCTTCTGTCAGATTTGAAATGAAATGAGCGTGTTTAAGGTGTATTTTAAATAGAAATGAAATTGACAGTACACAGAGCTATTTTATGAGTAATGCGGCAGCATTCGGAGACCAACTGAGTTTACAATAAAAAGTCGAAGTGGTGTGTTGGTAACATTCTCCCCCCCGGTATCACGATCATCGTAAGTGCATACCTTACACTATTGAACAACACTGCCACCATCTTTTTTCACATCTAAGACAGCAATCTTGGTAGCTGGCCGGAGATATTCACCATGTATGGTACGTACGGTTGCGCTCCTTACTTGTCCGTCCTTTGCTTCGTTCGTGCTCGTCACAACTCCTTTCGGCCAACAATGCCGGGGCAGATTAGGGTCGACGATAATTACCACATCCCCAACTTCAATGGGCTTAATTTTCTGGAACCACGATGTTCGCCGAGTTAACGTTGGCAAGACTTCAGCCACCCATCTCTTCCAGAACTTGTCAGCGAGGAGCTGCGAATGACGCCATGACATTCTTGCGTATTTGTCGGTGTCTTCGAATTTGCCTGTAGGCTTACAGCCGGATGATGAGCCCAAAAGATAGTGGTTAGGAGTTAGAGCTTCCTCTTCGGCGGTGTCCAAGGATAGATAGGTCAGTGGTCGATTATTAATTATACTTTCGACCTCCACCAGCACATTACAAAGCGTCTCGTCGGTCAGTTTGGTGTCGCGTGTGATGATTTGGTACAATACGGTTTTTATTGAACGAACCATACGTTCCCAGGCACCCCCCATATGAGGACTAGCAGGAGGGATAAAGGTCCACTTGCTGTCCGGACTTGTAAATTTAGCTTGGATTGCGTTAAAATCGATCATTTGGTGGGCTTCTCGAAGCTCCTTTTCTGCCCCTCTTAGGTTGGTGCCATTGTCGCTGAAGATATGAAGCGGTGTCCCTCTACGACCGATGAAGTTCCGAATTACCATCACACACGAATCCGTTGATAAGCTATGTGCCACCTCTATATGAACAGCACGGCATGTTAGGCATGTGAAGACGACACCGTATCGCTTTTCCTGGCGTCTCCCGACTGTGACCAAAAATGGGCCAAAAAAGTCAAGCCCAACGTACGAAAAAGGTCTTGTATAAGCCGACAAACGCGCTTCTGGTAGAGGTCCCATCTCTGGTGGATTAGGATGTGCTCTTCGGATTTTACATAGCTGGCAGTTACTGCGAACAGTTCTGAGAAGTGATCGTACTTTTGGAATGTGGTACCTCTGAAAGATCTCGTTGATTACTGATTCGTGGTTAACATGCTTAAACTTGCGATGGTACCAATCTACCAGCAGCCTCGTAATATAATGATCTTTCGGTAAAAGGATAGGGTTCTTAGTTGCGTCACCTATCACCTTGGCGTTCTCAAGGCGACCTCGCATTTTAATTATCTTATTTTTGTCAATAAAGGGCGACATACAACGTAGTGGACTTGATTTGGGGAGCAGGCAATCAGGATTCTTTAGCAACAGGCAGGTCTCATGGCTAAAGGTTTGGGTTTGGGCAAGGCGAAGTAATAACTCTTGACTCCAGAGCAATTCGTCAGCAGTGAAGTTAGTTATGTTACTTATTCTTGGATCGATCTTTGAAGCCTTTTTTACGGTTTTTTTTGTTTTCAGACATGTTATAAAACGCTTAACATACGCTAGACATCTTAGCAGACGTTCCCATCTAGAGAAACGATTGTAACATACAACAGGCATTGGTTCATGGACTTGAACTGCTAATTGCTGCGGCTCCGAAGATTGTCGTAGTTCTATGTCACATTTGCTTTCGAAGTTTATTTGATACTTGGGCCATCGGTCTATTTTTTGTTTCAAAAATGCGGGCCCCGTAAACCATGGCCCGCTTGGATCGAAGTCTGGTTGTTGGCTCCACTTAGTGCCTAAATCTGCTACGTTCTGCTTCGTTGGGACATAGTACCAATTCGCTATTTCCGTCGTTTCTTGAATTTCACCTATGCGTAGCATGACGAACTGCTTGTAGCTTCTTGGATCGGAACGTAACCACAACAAAACGGTTTTTGAGTCCGACCAATACATGGTTGTTTCAATCTTGAAATCGTGGGCTTTGATGACTGTATTTCCGAGGCGGGCGCCCATGACTGCGGCGAGAAGTTCCATGCGAGGTATAGAGATAGGACGTAATGGGGCCACCTTCGTTTTCGAGCACACCAGGGACACCTCTATTCCTTTCGCGCTTAGGATTCTCAAGTACGCTACTGCGGCATATGCGGTCTCGCTGGCGTCCACGAATACATGTAATTCCATCTTACTCTCGTTGCTAACGGATAGGCCAAAGTAGCATCTTGGCACCTGAACATCTTGCACTCTCTTGAGAAATGACAGCCATCTTTTCCATGCAGTTGCCAAGTCATCCGGTATGGTTTCGTCCCAACCTATTGCACTGCGCCAGACATCTTGGAGCAATATTTTCATATAAATTGTAAAAAATGATAGAAATCCTAATGGATCAAAAATGGACATGAGCAGTCTAAGAAGCTCCCTCTTGGTCGGTAATTTTTCTCCGCGCAGAATTTCCTGACTGGCCTTTGTAAATTTTAAATTGAATGTGAATGTGTCACTAGCTGTTTGCCACCACAGTCCTAATACCTTGTCTGCTTCTACGATTTGTTCTACTACTTTTCCTGCCCGGCAAAACTTATCCGCAGTACCTATTTCTCCTAGAGCATTGGTGACCTCGATAGAATTTGATAACCAGTTTCGAATATGAAAATTCGCGCGCTTGTGGACTTCTCTGACACCCTTTGCAAGCTCAATAGCCTCTTGAACGGAATTTATACTGTCTATCATATCGTCTACATAATGCCTCTCGACAATAGATTTGACTGCTCTTGGATAGTCCTTTATACACTCATTGGCGTTTTCGTTTTTAACAAACTGTGCAAGCGACGGTGAGCAAGTTGCACCAAAACTCATAACTCTAAGCACGAAGATATCCGGAGGCCGACTGGAATCCCCGTCTCGCCACATAAAACGCTGTGATTGCTGGTCCTCTTCATCGATGGCTACCCTGTGAAACATTTCACAAATATCGCCGCATATTCCTATTTTTCCTATTCGAAAATTGAATAGGACTCCAGTTAACGATGTCAGCAGATCTGGGCCCTTCTCAAGGCATCCATTTAGGGATATGCCATTGCATTCCGCGGCGGCATCCCATACCACTCTTATCTTATGTGGTTTGTTTGGATTCCTGACTGTAAATATCGGCAGGTACCATTTTCGCGGGAAATCTGTATTTATCTCAGCAGCACTTAACTTGCGAATATAGCCCTTAATTTCCATGCTTTTAATATGGTCGTTGACCAGTATCTTTAAATTTGGGTCCTTATTTAACTTCTTTTCGAAACAGCTTAGTCTTCGGATAGCCATTGTATAGTTGTCGGGCATAGTTATATTGCTTGAGTTCCACAGCAATCTTGCAACAAAACAATCACCATCTCGCCTTACGTGCTCTCGTAGTTTTTTATTTTCACTTGCATCCAACTTATCCTTTGGCTGTGCACCCGACAGTTCGTTTTCAATTCTCATATTCTCTGTCATTAGGTGCTGCAGAGCCACATCGTCATCGCATTCACATACATGTAATTGCCTATGGACCTCACTCGTATTTCCTTTTGTTCCTGTGGCGTCTCGATCCAGTTCACCGTATATTGTCCAGCCTAGGCGCGTTTTAGTAGCCGCAGGTTCATCTACCTTTCCTTCTCGGAATTTTAATGGCATGGCTACGCTTTTGTTGTTTATACCAATGATCACTTTCGGGACAACATTTCGATATGACTCCACTGGAAGACCTTTGAGATGTTTATATCTTTCAGTAAGTTCCGATACCATTAGTGTCTGCGAAGGTAGATCAAGTGCACTTACTGACCGCACGTTTCGTAATGAATATATTTTTCCGATGTTACCTTTAGGCGATATTTTTAAATCAAGACTATCCGAACTCTTCTCTACACGTACTGACCCATCAGTCCATTTTAGACACAGATCTGACTTTGAGCCCTGAATTTCTAATTGCGCAAGGATATCTTTCTCGATAAGAGTGGGACCAGACCCGTCGTCGAGAAACGCATATACATCGATGGATGATTTCTTTCCATGAACAGTAATTGGTACAATTCGGTATAATACTTTGGAGGTCTCTACATGGTGTACTGCGACTACATCTGGCTTGTCTTTATCATTGTTGATATGGGATTTGTGGAGTAGAGGATGGTGCTTAGCGGTGCAGTGATTGATTCCACATTCTTTGCGATCTGGACAATAGTTGGCCTCGTGACGCTTTAAACATGTGCGGCATAGTTTGTTCTTGTGCACCACGTTCCACTTTTCGCCATATTCTAACCCTTTAAACTTTTCGCATTTTACTATTAAATGTGCTTCATAGCATGCAAAGCACCTTAGTGCCTCTGTGCTCTTGTGATCCATTCTTTTTCTCGTGGACTGTCCCTTCTCTTCGTGAAAACCGACACGATGTGTTTTACGTTTCTCAAAGTCTGGTTGACTAGATTTGGTAATCGGGATAGAGATCACACTACTTGCAGCTTCCGCTAGTTCAAATAGCCAATTACTGAAAGTTGTTAAATTCTCAACATGAACTGTTTGGGCAAAAATCGCCCAACTGAGCCGCATCTGTGCTGGAAGTTTCTCGAGAAGCTCTTGAATAAGCAAAGGATTATTTAAATGTGCTTCAAGTTCAGCTGCCTCCATAGTAGCTGTAATATTTTTTACTTCCAAAGAAAAGTTCACCAGAGTTTCTAACTTGTTTGCATTTACACCTGGTGACGCACGTAGCTTTGCCAGTAAATTATATATAATGTGTTCTGGCCTTCCAAATACCATACGCAAAGTAGAAATTATCTCAGGTACTAGTGCCGGTATCATAAGTCTACTACCTACATATTCAAGAGCCTTTCCTTTCAGTGCATGTTGTAGCCGAAGTAGATTCTCATCATTACTGAATCCACACAGTCTTGTTGAATTTTCAAAACTACTTACGAAAAGTGGCCATTCCTCTGGTTTGCCACTAAAAACTGGAAGCTCTCTTGGAACGACCTGACGCGCACAAGCCTGATCTGCATTTAATGTTCGAGCAGTTGACCCTGATTGCACTCCGCTCATATTTAATGACGTTGGTAATTTATTTGTCTGAATGCCCTGTACGTTTTCGTGACAACCGTAACTAACCCTAGCACCTTTTTCACCCTTGCCTACCTTACCCAGCGTGGAACCATTGCCATCCGCCCAATGTATGCCTCGCTGAAGCTGCTGCTCCCCCAAATCAATCTCAATATCTTCGTCGGATTCATCGGAATCCTTATACATTTGCATAGCCGAATACTTTTGCTCTAAGTATTGCATGTTTATTTTTCTTTCTTCCTCCAGACGCATTAGTTCTAATTTCATACTACGTCGTTGTTTGGAGGCGCCGCACATATTTGTATTTGATGAATTAGACAAATTTTCTGTACGTACCTTTTGTCCTTCTTGCGAGGTCACCCCATTTGGTGACTGAAAGTTACCGCCGTCTGTCGCTGTAGATCGCTGTTTGTTCTGTTTTGCTGTCGATGTTGAAGCGGAACACATGTCGCAAATAAAGTCCTGCTTTGAAATCTCGTCGTCGACATGGACGCACTCGAAGTGAAACCACCCATCACATCTGTCGCACTGAACCATTCGCATAGTATCTTCCTTTTTACATATTCGGCAACTTCCCTTGGTTGGATCTTCAACCCCAGTACCACTTGTTGCTTGACTCATTATTGCTCGTTGCATCCGCGTTGAAAATGAGTAATGCGCAGTTGTGGAAGTTTCCAGGGACTCTTCTGAAATCAGCAACGCTTGCCAACAAATTTTTTAAAGAAATGTTGGTCGGGTTTCCAACTTATTGTAGCATCCAAATGAAAAATGAAACATCTGTTTTGTTCCACTTGGAGAATGCTTTAAAAAACTTTATTTTAAAAAAAAAAAGAAACGTTTTAGAATTCATAAATTATTATAATTTTTAATTTACTCACTTTGGTCTGCCGTTGCTGCCGTTTTCTTCTTCTGTCAGATTTGAAATGAAATGAGCGTGTTTAAGGTGTATTTTAAATAGAAATGAAATTGACAGTACACAGAGCTATTTTATGAGTAATGCGGCAGCATTCGGAGACCAACTGAGTTTACAATAAAAAGTCGAAGTGGTGTGTTGGTAACATTCTTCTTCCAATATTTCTCTGACTCTCGTCTCTTTAAGAAATTCCTATGCAATTGATTCTTTTTGAAATAGAATCCGAAAAACGTGCCGTTACGAAACGCCTTACACACCATCTTTCCTCGCCTGAATGAGACTTTTCATTTCATCATCTCATCCACGTGTCTGTTGCTTAGCTCATTATAATAAACCAGAAGAACGCTTTGCATATCGGTTGCGTGATATTAGTTCTTGGTTTCGGTTTCGTTTCGTTTGCTTGTGTAGCCTAACCTAACAGTATAAATGCGTTACACGTGTAATACTGTGTAATAATCCCTCTTTTTTAAATGTAATACCTATGTTTCTTTGTAAAGGGAATTATAATTAACAAGTTTTCTTTCTCTTTCTTTTCGTTTCAGGTAAAGACACAGTTACGAAAGGTGATATAAAATATTAATAATTAATTTAGTTTTATTGTACACACGTTCTTAAATATAATTTTAAATAAAAAAAAATGTATAAGAAAAAAAAAAGTCGATAATTTATCTCCACGCAGTTGGATCAGCTGTGTAATCACCAAATCTGGGAATATTCCTATATTTTATAATCAGTTGCGTGATTAATCAATCAACGAAAAAACCCACCCTATAATATGTACATACATCCCTCTAACTTTCGCTGAACGATTAATTAGCCCAATAAAATCACAGAGAAGTCTACCCTCCGGCTAATTCGCAATCACAATCTCAATCTTATGTTTAATTATTTTGTTAACTAATTGAAATCGAAGTCTGCGTGTAAACTGAAAGCGCGCACGTACTCCGCGGATGTGTTCGTCGTCATTCCCTTAATTACAGTCACCAAGTCTCCGATCGTTGTCATTAGTAATGACACAACCCACACGGTCTATCTGTCAGTCTGACTGTTTTATTTATTTATCTCCTAACTTGTAGTACATGCTGCCATGACAAACGTTGCCACTGATGCTCAATTAAATTTTCACAATGCGCGGCAGTGAAGGCGTCTGAGCCGAGAGTTACGGTCTCACTTTCATTTTCATTTCATCTCTCAATCAAAATGATTTCACTTTTTTTTATCTGCCCTCCTTTAACTAGCCGTGGTAACGGGAGGCGTGTTTTTTTTTTTGTTAACTTTTAGGAAAATCACTCGAAGGCATGCTTATGAAATTGTATATTCGCATGGTTGATGTTAATGTTTCATGTTATGTGACAGCTTGACAGGGCGTCACAGAAATCGTTGAAACTATTGTATTTGATATTTTGATAACTTTTTGTGACAATCCTGCAAGAAACAATAAGAAATAGAGAAGTCGAAGAGTGAAACAATTAGACCAAGAGCCCAGTGTAAGTTTAGGGTGTGAATGATAACAAAAAATGTTTGGTACCAATGGATAGTTCTTGATCTTCTATTTCTAAATGTGGTCGTCACATTAGTTGTCATTCGTGAAGTGAATCAGAAAGAAGCTCCTAGTAATTTTTGAGTGACAGTTCGAAGACAACTGAAGTATTCATCCATAAAAAGGATGTTAAGGCTTGTACGACGATTAAATAAAAGTAAGGCCACACAGAAATTACTGCTTAATGTAAAACTTAACCAAGCTGTACAAAGTTCATAACATTTTTTTTCTGACTGTACAAAACTTCTCCGAATAACTGGACGGCGTATTATGAATTGCTACTACGAATCAGCGCACCCATTGTGTTGACATCGAGGAGGGTTTGAGTAGTGTTTTTATGAATTTACATTTGTAAACCCTACTCGATTTCTGCATTGAGCTCGAGGAGGGTTTCGGTTGGTTAATTATTCGTTTTCATTTGAAAACCCTACTGCATGTCAGCACACGTATGTATATTCCGCGAAAATACGCGTTTATATCGAGTTCTGTTGCATTATTTAGATTGTTAGTTTACCCTAACTTTTATTTAGGTTTGCAATTATTTCGCAATAAAATATTCTGCATTCAGTATTTCGCTTTACTTTAATTGGCAAAATATTATTTTGTATTTTTAATTTGTTTGGCTTTCATTTTATCACATGTAAAAAATTTCGCGCGAAATGAAAGCCAAACAAATTGAATGAAAAATTGAATGAAAAATCGTAGTTAGTGCGGTTTTTTAATTTTTTTTATTGCTTCCCAGAAACATTGCCCATTCAGTCAGTACTTTGTTGGACCTCCTCTTTCTTGTATTACTGCTGCACATCTGCGTTTCATTGACTCAAAAAAGTTTTTTCATGTGGATGCAGGTGTCGTGCTCCAAGTCCGGATTAGTAATTTTTTTAGGATGTCAACTGACTCTGGACGCTCTCTTGCAATCTTGAGTTCCATGATCGAAGTCACGGTCTCACGATATTTTTTTGAATTCCTTGCAACAGCCACAGTTGGTTGAGCAACATTAAGTCTTACGAACATTGACGGATTGTCTAAATTATACCTGACAGACACAAAGTATTAGATTTGCACTCCAAACTGATTTTCCCTATTTTTTACTTTGGTTTATCTTGGAAGGCTATCAGGAGCTAAATCCTCTAAGTCATAATTACATCCACTTTTGTGAACTAACTGAACGCTACAATAAAATGTCGCATCCTTTTTTTCTTGATCATATTCCCATTAAACTTCGTATCATTCACTTAAATTTGATAGAAAAGGTTGCTTTAAAGGTACATATATATGTATTTTGCATTTCCATGGTTCTTTTCTGATGATTACTGAAACCTCTGCAATGCTTTGTTACTTGGCACTTGATATTTACCTAACTGTGGATCTCTGTGTGAATGACAGTCAAGTCACTGTTTTCCAAGTAATCTGGATTCAAGTTTTATGAGTACTTCGTTGAATAACAAAGTTTGAGAAGCTGGGGATAACATATTTTACGTGACTTTTTTTTATTTTTACAAATCGACAAAAATTATAGCCATAGCACCCTGTGGCTCTTATGAAAAGTCATCTAAATACTCGTCCATAAGACTTAATCGTTGCTACTTCTGCTTTATAGTGCAATTGCAATCGAAATTACCGTCAATCTTTTAATGGAATCGATTAAGTTTGAAACTTTCTCCTAGCTGGCTTATTGCGCATAAATACACGAATACCAGTTCAATGCTGACCTGAAATGGTGACAGTTGTCGCAGCATTAAATTAAAAACTTATTTTGATTTAATTTACTTATGTTTACGTGATGCACGTACTCGTATATTTGCACTTTTTACTTGTTTTCCGAATGTTATTGCATTTTAATGCCAAACGCATAAAAGAAAAAGAAGTAATTTCCCTTTGGGTATACAGCGCCGGCCAGCGATGTAGCCCGCATAAACTAGGATCTACATAGCGTCAAACTCACAGCTTCAATAATGAAAATAAACGCCTGGATATATGCGATAAGAATCTCACTTTTCCGGTTGCTTGGTGCTTCAGTCGCGTCGCGTCACGTCGTCGTCGCAACACAAACTCGGTGCCGTTTAGGAGTGTTGATTAAGCGCTCTTTTGCAATTTTCTTTTTTACCTTTTCTTCTTGGAATTGATCATTCGCGTAGGTAATGAGATTAATTTTAATTTTATGATTGCAAGAAGGCTTATCGCGATCGAAAATCGGTAAGATCTACGCACACACAGTTTCAGAGGAGCAGAGTTTTAATGAAGCCGATGTAACTATATTTAGATGAAAAATTGCGTACCAACTGACAGATGGCGATTGTTTTAAAATATATTTGACATGAGATTAATGCTTTGCAGTTCAGTTTACAGACAGGAGTGGTTGTTATACATGGGCAGGTGGGCGCTTGTTCTAGCTCAAAATAACTGAACCTCAAATTCTCTAAAAGATTGCTAACTGTCAAATGCCACTTGAAACAAAATTCATTGCATATGTTCTCGAATTCGCTAGAAGTCTCCAGATGTCGCTGTTAGCTAAGGTTAGGAAGGGTATGTGATTGAATGGGCAATCATTTATACTCGGAGACCCAAAGGTCCATTGTGAATCCCCTCATAGTTTGGGAGTAAATCCTCTTTTTACCAACTCGTAATCTAGTTTGTGCTTTTGGTGAACCTAAGTAGATCCGGTATCTTTATATTTCCGAGCTCTGCTAAGTCTGCCAAGATTCTATGACCTAAAGTACGGAGGTGTCGTTTTTGGAGGGCGGAGCAGTAGCAGAGTAGATGTTGGGTCGATTCACTTTCTTCCTCATCTCCACAGCTTCTACAGATATCCTTGGACTCAGGTAGCCATTTGCTTGTCATGTGACCTACGGGACAGTGTCCTGTGATCATTCCGCTGATTAAACGTATGGGGGACTTATCCAGATGTAGCATCGTCTTTATCCTATTAAGATTAGGTTTCGGCCACGATGTGACGCAGTCGGTTGGGCGTTGGTTTTTTTTTTCGGTTATATGGTCGATTATGCTGAACAGTGTCTTTATCGGTGGCATCATGGAGGTGTCTCCATCACTGTTGCTCATGGCTGAACCAGCTCTACCTAGTTCGTCTGCTAGCTCGTTCCCTTCATTATTACTATGTCCGGGTACCCTACTGGGTACAAGGTATAACCTTGTGGTGCCTTATGGCATTTAGTGCATTGCGACATTTTTGGACTGCCTTTGATTTTATTTTGTTTGATCCTATTGCTTTGAGAGCTGGCTGACTATCCATCAGAATGGCTATCTCTGAGCGAGGGAGGTCGCTTCTTTTTATGAATATTGTAGCCTTTTCAATCATCAGTAATTCCTGGAAAATACTGCATGTATCCGGTAGTCTGAAAGATTCCCGTTTATTTAGTGTATCTGAGAAGAACTCTTTGAGTCTTTGCTGAAGAGTGCTATTTCCCGGTCTGGGGTCTACTGGAAAAAGGATTGATATATTCAAGTTAAAGTCATAGTGAGGAGTAATGTAGTCTGAAGTCTTGGTTAGAATTTCAGGATTGCATCTCCTCAGTTGCTGTATTTCTCCGAGTATTACCATGCCATACGGATTCTCTTAGTCTGAGCACTGCCTTTGCTGCTGCGCCTTTCGTGGATATGTCAAGGGAAAGGTAATGAAGAATCATATCGCTGCTTCTATGTCGCTGTTTCTATTATAAAGACGCTATAACGCGCTTGTTTTGTTTAACTATTTTCTCTTTCATCGCGCCGCAAGGTCGCTTTTAAAGGACCGACATTGCAGGTCACCGTGCAAAAAAATTGAAAACAATAAAATTTACCCAGTACCACTTAAAGTTCATGATCTTGCAATTTATGAAACTAATCCAAGACTCCTTCGTTATTTTGCACCCTCTGGCTGGTCGCTTTTCCACCCACTTTAAGTGGTCGTCCACTCAAACATACTGCGGGTGAGTGGGTGCAGTGGTGTGGTTTCGGTGTAAACTCTCACACTGACTTTCTGGTGAACATGTGTTTTGTGCTTGAACAGTTCAAGGATACCAAAGAAAGTAGGTTACTCCTCACTGTATACACACTATTATTATTCATATGTGTGTGTAAGGTCCTCTCTCAATTGTTCTAGTATATGGGTATTATGCTCTTAGCCAGCCCTATGCAAATTTATATCGGTTTACTTTTTACTGTTTTTTTTTATTACATGTTTAAGTGAAATTGCATGTGATGTGCAGTGCATGTAGTGGCACTTGAGAGTAAACTCAATTTGGGGTTCATAAATGAGTCAGAAGGCAGACTGACATCCACCGGTGTATAAATATTTGCACGAGTTAATCATGTTTGTTAATTTAAGTCAGCGAGTGGACTCTATAATCACATTCATATTGAATTTGTGTTTGCACAAAGAAGACATTAATAATAGGATCTTCTTGCCAATGGGGGAGAGGTGGAGATTGTGCATATATTCGTTTCAAGGATCAACTACTGTTTCAGCGGGTGGCAGCATAATACCATAAGCGATTGCTTCAATAAACTCTACAAATGTTCATGTCTTGGACATTGAAGAGCTTAGATACTGAGTCCAATGTTAGGTTAGGTTGGGTGGCTATCCCCATATTTGGTAGGATATACTTAGACCAAAGTAGGTCCCTTGTATTGCCACATGAGCCGATTCTTATCGATGCTCTTGGAACCATTTGGAGAGTTGTTATCCGTGCAGGAAATATCTTGAAAGTCTAAAAAGAAGCATTTTCCCAGAATTTATTTTTCTTAAGCAGGAGAGTGCTGGGAGGTGGTAGGGGGATTCCTCCTCCTCCTCATCCATGCAGCTGTGGCAGAAGTCATTGGCGAGGATTCTCAGCCTGTTGGCATGTCTGCCTATTGCGCAATGACCTGTCAATACGACAACTAGGGTGCCGATATGTGCTCTGCTACAAGTTTTACGTGGGCACCGTAGCGCAAGTGGTAAGTGCGTCGGACTACCTAAAAAGTTTTTCACAGTGCCCACCTCTTCCGAATGCCTGATAAGCGTTCAAGAGTATCATTTGTCATGTAAAGCTTTCCAACTCGCCGTTCGGAGACGGCAGAAAACTGTAGGTCCCTTCCATTCGTGCAAAAATATAACGCGCACACACAAATGGTTGCGGGAAGCTAGGCTTGGTTCTACCTAGGACTGCTGAAGCCAAATATTACAAGTTTTACATCGATTTAGCTGAGGCCAAGTCTTTCTGGCGTAGCTACACGCGCCTATTGCAGTGCTTGCATAGAGATTTTGTGTTTTATTGATTCTATTGGTACATGAAGTTCACTTTCTGTGATAAAACTCCACAGTTTTATACCTTTTCTGGCTAGTTCGTCTGTTTCTCGACCAGGAACCCAGCACAGCGTGAGCATGCATCTGGTCGATATCTCGTTTAGAGATGCGCGGCAGTGCCTAACCAATTTTGATATTATAATTGGTGATTCGAATGCTTGGCTGTCGGTGTAAATGAAAATGTCGTGATTGTACATCGATTTCATCGAAAGCCACTCTGCGGCTTCACGCATTGCCATCACCTCCGCTTGGAAGACACGACAATAATCTGGAAGTTCCAAGAACAAGTTTAGACTGCGGTGGCCCGAAAATATACTCACTCCTATACCATCCGTGTAGATCTCCAATGCGGATTTGTCATTTAGACGGATATTTCCTACCCATTCCTGTCAGCTGGAAATATAAGTCCTATATTTTATATTTATATCTAGGAGCGGAGTCATATAGTCCGTACTTGCCGTATTTAGATTATTCATTGAGAGTATTCTGGCATACCCTAAGTTAGAAGATACTCACTGTGAGGTTTCTTTATGTTCGAACCATAAATGTCCAACGGAAGCATATTTAGCAAAGTTTGAAGAGCAGTGGTGGAAGTGGTTCGCATGGCTCCTGAAACGCAGATGAGTCCAACGTTAGACGACGGCCATTCAATGACACTTCCAAAACTTTCAAAACTTGTAGACTCAATAGTTTGGGCTGTCTTTAGGTACATAGGCCACTTCAAAATTCTTCGACTACACAGGAAGAGTGACAAAGTTATTTCTGGTCGAATGAGCAACTTTTTAAAAGCTACGCCTTGGGCAGATTTCCATTGAGTAATCTGTAACTTGTCTTCTCTTTGTAAGTACCTTAAAGTTATTTTCCACTCGACCTTAACATTTGCCTTTCCGAAAATCTCCACAAAAGGTCGTAACTTTCAGCACTTTCCCCACACATTCGCGAATCTTATTCCCCACACACACGTGTCGAAAACGAATTACGCCCAAGGCGGCGAACAATTTAATTCCACAATCCCAGCCCAAATACCATGAACTACTTAAAGAGCCAAAAATAAAATGAGTTAATAGCGTTCTTTTTTTTTGTTAGTGAAAGCACTTAACAAGGTAGGTGGTTCCCCGGAACCGACATAGATGGCAAAACATCCGAACACAAAGCGCAAAGTAGACACATGACAGTAACAAGCAACAAACAGCAAACAAGCCAAACCGCCATTATTGTCGACCTGAATCAACATGCGACCTCATCAATTTGCCACCCAACACTACTTGCCTTCTGGCCATTTCCAGTCTGTTAGATGGAAATCTATGGCGTGGACCAGTCGGACATAAAGTCATTGTGTGCATCCCACGTTTGACACTCACCTGCGATGCAGTAGCCTCGTCTCGCATGTAGGCTCATTTAAAACAGTCCGGCGGACGCGGCAGACAAGTCACAGACTTCAATGCGGTTCTAGATTCGTATCAGGGACTTTGATACACGAACGTGGGTAAACGTAGCTTCGGGTTTCGTCATCGGTTCATTTGAGCGTTCATTCTGAGTCGAATGAGATTTTTAATTTCTTCACTCGTCGAGATCCGGTGATACCACAAATCAACTCGATGCTTGCGGTAATGCTTAATAGGTCGATCTGTGGTGAGACTGTTGCAATAATGAGGTTGAGTGCAATGCAATCACTGTTGACATCAGCTTCCATCTACGAGGTAAAAAAAAAAACACCTTGCTGCAGAGTACATCACCTTGCAACACATGTCATCTGAGAATCGATAGTTTAATTAAGATTTATTTTTAGTTGGGAGTGCTGCGTCCTTCTAGCTGCTACACCTGCCTCCCAAAGGGTGTTTGCACCTAAGGCCGAGTATAACACTGGTTGCTGGGAGATTTAATTGAAACTTTTGTTTCAATATTTAATTTTGTTTACTTATAGCGCATGGATAAATATGATGAAGTTTGCTTATCTAATAAACACATGATAAACAAAATAAATAATTAAGCGAAAAGGGCGGCCCACTAGGGGCTGGAAAATTGGATTAGTAGGAATAAAAAATTCAATTAAATATTGCTTGCTTAGTGTAACATATGAGGTACATATGTGGTTTGTTTGGTTCTAACGAGTGGAGTCAAAAAAGCTGAGGTACATTGAACTGAACCTGGAATGCTGAGACATATGAAATATACTGTGAATCTCCACGGTGTGTGGAAATTCAAAATGGCCTATGGAATCAATCAACAATCATGCAAAGTGGAATTTTTATCTAAAAGTTTCGTGAAAATAAAAAATATTATCAACCGAGTTAATACCAAAATTCATAAAAAAATCTCAAACCCTCCGCTCTGAGTCGAATACCATTTGGATATCACCGTTTCATCCAGTCAAAGTCAAATATGTATGTACAGTGTTGTGTAAAAAAAGTAAGAACAGCGAAATTGGAGACCTTGCTTTTGAATTCAAAAATAAAGAACTTTGATCTTCATGTTTTCGAACCACTTTTTCGTTACTTTGGCCGTATGTTTAGGATCATGTGTCCTATTGAAAAAGCCAAAGAAATGGCAAGTTGTCGTCAACGAAGGGATACATAACTGTTTCTAAGATCTCAATGTATTTTTCCTTGGTTAGAGTCTCTTGTATCCAATGAATAGGTCCTACACCATGATAGTGAAAACATCCCCTTGAGGCCTAGACCATAATATTTCCACCGCCGTGTTTTATGGTTTTCAGTTTTCACTGAATATCTTGGATCGAATTATTTTCCAACCGGCCTTCTAACATACTGACCAAAGTATGTTGCGCCACTTCTCAACTGGTTTGTCTTGATGTCTTTTGGCGAAATGGATTCGATCCTTGATATTCGATAAAAGAGGATATTTCTTTGGAAGGTAGGCTTTTAGATTATGCTCTGTAAGCCTTCGTCTGATCAAGAAAGTGTCTACTTGAAGATTTAGCTCAGTTTTGATTTCCGCTGACGTTATAAGTGGATTCTTCGTACAGCAACGAACAATGCTCATTTTCGTTTTTGAATGTTGAGCGTGCTTCTTCAGTCTTCATTTCTTTCAAGGCATTCACCACCATTCCCAACGAGCAGACAGCAATTTCGGAGATTTCTCTTAAATATTTCCCGTTCTTTCTTTGACTTTGAATTATTTCAAGGCGTTCTGCAGTGCAATGTTTTCTACGGCCGATCTTTCTCTAGAACAATCATGACTTTACGTTAATTGATCCCCAATCCTAATTTAGAGACTATTTTTTGTTCTTATTATTTTGCGTGTTACAAAAACGACCGTCTGCTACAAAAGTCCCCGGATTACTGGAATTAATACTGTTGAATCGTTGCGTAATAGCGTTGCACAAGTGCGAAGAGAGTACTTGCCAAATGTTCGAGTTGTTAAAACCACTCGGAATATCGAAAATGTTAATTTATCGGGCTGTTGGTTGCTTCGTCTGAAGTAAAGGACATATCTAGATTTGGACCTCCGCGCGTTGCTCGAACAGGTGCGGTAGTAAAAGCGGTACGAGAACCAATTCGCAGAAATCTCTTCGCAAAAAAATTATGTCCAAGGATTCGGATATATCAAGCAGAACCATGTCTAAGCTGATTCGGGATAATCTTCACATGTCAGCCTATCATTGGTAAACGGGACATCTTTTAACTCCTAACCTAAAAAAATTAGGCTGGAAAGATGAAAGCGGCCTTTGCAGTGACCCGCGGACAATGGCCATGAAAACATTCTGTTTATGGATGAGAACATTTTTACCGTCGAAGAAGTTTTCAACAAGCAAAATAACCAAATTTATTCTACGTCATCTAAGGAAGCGAAAAAGGTTGAACGTGGCCATCATTCCACTTCCATAATGGTTTGGTGTGACGTCTCTCACTAAGTTATCAGATCCCTCTATTTCTGCGGAAAAGAGCTGACAATGGGAGCAAAAGTTTACCAACTTGATGTGCTAGAGGGTGTTGTGAAGAATTTGGCCAATACTCTATTCAATAGAGGGAACTGGATCTTCCATTAGGACTCTGCTACAGCGCTTAAAGCCAAAACCACATAGGAGTGACTCAGAGTCTATATTCCTGGGCTTATGGCAGCAAAAGATTTGTATCCACTGGACTATTCTTTATGGTCATAATTGGAGAGCATTGCCTGCAGGACTTCTCACAGAAATTTGGGAAGCCTCGAAGCAGCATTAACTGCAGCAGCGTCAAAGCCCGTGGAAAAGTAAAAGGCCGTTATTTCGAGTGAAACCTATTTTTTCTAATAACCAATATTATGGTCTAATAAATGTAACAATACTTATGTTTACTGATTTTTTTTAATGGCGTTCTGAATTTGTAACAGAACCTATGGCAGGACTAGGTATATAAAAATTGAGATGGGCAAGATTAAATAACAACTTTTTCGCAAGGTCTGGTTATTTCAAGATGTTGCGACTTAACACTTATCTCTACAAATATACCAAAGTTACCAAATATGTCTTAAGTTTATGGCAGAAGTTTTCCCCGCCTTAAGAGATCACGAAATAAAAATTCCAACCTCTTGAAATGTTTGGCGCTAAGAAAACTCTTTTTAGATTTCCATAAACTTTAAGGGGGATCACCACGTAATCCCGAACGACTAAAATCTCGAACGAACGAAAAAAATCTTTTCTTCGAGAGATTTTTGTTTTCGAGATTCTTTTTTTCGAGATTTTATTTTTCGAGATATCGTGGTAAACCCACTTTAAGGCGATCAACTTCGACTTTTTGTAGCTTTTTACTGGTTGCTAGTTGCTATTGTTTTGAATTGCGACAGCCAGTATGTCCTTATTGCATAGAAACTGTGTATGCTCAAGTGCTGTCAAACCCACAAAGATATATTGTCGGCTAGGTAGTGGCACTAATAGCTATCAAATCCTTGGAAGAACTTGGAAAGAAAATTAAAATTTGATTAGCGATTTTCAGCTGTCAAAATGACGGTGAAACAAAATGAATTTCAGTTACGCATACATAACGGAACGGGCATTTGCGACCTTTCTGAATGGTGGCTGTAAATTGCGATTACATATAGTGAGCCCTTTCTCGTTGATTTCTCAGGCATCTAAGGTAAGGTGCGATTCGTATAAGTATTTCTTGTGTTTGAAAGTCTTTATAAATCTGACTGCAAACCACAAAATACTCAGAGTTCGTGTTGAAAAATAAACAAATAACCGGAAGCCGTTGTATGTTTTCGCTGTCCGGCTTGCCCGTCAAATTATGTTTCCTTCCCTTCTATAACATTGGTAGTCTGTAAGCATGACATGGAGTTTATTTTCCACTTGCGTTTGCCAAGGTTAAGCAGGGATTTTCTGCGCCCATTCCTTCTACATGTACACCCTAATAAAATCGAATTATTATCCCATCCAAACTATCAACGCATCCCCAGCTGGCATCGTTTGGTACACTTTCCAGTTGCTAATTAACCCATTGCCTCCCTTTTAACAAATTTACAAGACATAATCCAATTAAACTGGCCAATCGTTGCTGGGTTTATGCACTAAAAATTATGTAAATTACCCGCGTAAACAAAAGCACGCGCCCGCACAAGCAAAGTGTTCACTCATAAAACAGCATATAACCCGCCGTAAGGCCTTACAGTGAATTAACGTTACAAAAAAAAAAAAAATTAAAATAAAATAAATATATTTACGCACTCAAGTGGATAGAACAACAACAGCAAGAAAAAACAGCACACCATGTCCACCATGGCGTATACGTAATATTTATTTTATTATGCTTTTATGCTTTTTAAGTGTACGCCCGACTGCGTTCATCCACCCCTGCCTCAATTTGAAGTGGAGTGTAGTTGCTGTCTTTGTGTGCGTGCGAGTGGTTTTTATTTCATCAAAGCGAATAAACACTGTCGCGGGGGAGGGCTGGCGCTACCGAAAACACGACACGAATGTACAGCACAGCCATTTAATTTTTTATTTACATCGGGGGTTATCAAAGAATTTATTTAGATCGCTCTAAGGGCTGTAAAAGGAAACTGAGTGCGCATATGGAGTGAACCTGAGCCAAGGCTGTTTTTGTCGTTCATATTCACACGTTGTAAGGTTTCGCTTATTTGGACGATACCATAACCTGGTTTCATGGTCAGCTTATTAGTATATCGCTAAGTACATGGTGGATTGGAGTTGGGAGTGGGTATGTTGCTTTTTAAGGGGTAGAGACGCCTTAGCTACGTTTTAATCGAATCAATTATTTACTTACCAGATCAGATTTTTATTATTCAATTAAATCGCAACTAATTGGGGGTTTTATTGGCGTATTCGAGTTTGAGTGGAAATAATTGAGTGATTTGAGTTTTCCACCTCAGATGATTTGCAAATCATAAACCAACAACATTTTAGTAAGACGCACATTTTTATTTAATGACGAACAATGAACGCTGATAAGAAAGTTGAACTTCGCCGGACGGAAATTCTAAAAATATCACAATAATGACATCAGTAGGTTTACCTCTGTACCTAGATGCACGCTTATCTTATCAATGACTTTTGCTCTATGGTCAGTGTGGAGTGATTGTCAAGTTGTGAGGCCATCAACCGCGTTGATTATACTTTCAGAATTGGGAAGGAAGCAATCTGCAGACGCTTAAAAAGCTGATTCTCTGGTCTGGGCAGAATGAGTTTTTTTTTGATTCTCCGAAGAAAGATTGAAAATTTGAATTTATAGGATCTCGTCTTAAATGGAACAATTACCCTTCTCGTGGGCCTTTCCAAGCAAAGAATAATGAAGTATCAAATAAATCTAAGTCCATCTACACCGATGGGTTTAATATGGAAATAGGTATAGGAGCGGAGGAACTAAGAATAAACAGTTCTATACGACTCCCAGACCACAGCAGCGTTTTATAAACAGTGACAAAGGTCACTAATGATGACAATATCCCGAGAGGATATCACAATTTACATTGACAGCCAGGCGGCTATAAAAGCATTAGCTGATAGGCAACTAACATCTTAGCTTGTGAAATGTTGTCGCGAATAACTTAATGTACTTGGCACGCAGCACAGCGTAAAACTCTGCTGGGTCCCTGGTCATAGCGTAATACTAGGCAATTAAGCCACGGATGAATTGGCCAGAAAAGGATCATCCCTAAGTAGAGAGCAAGCAGATGGTACGGTTAAACCTGTGTAACCTCAATGCCAAAATCGAACAAAAAACATTATCTGAAGCGAATAGTAAATGGAAATCACTTACAACCTGTGAAATAACAAGGAAGATATGGCCAGAATACGATAAATGAAAAACCAAAAAAACTTCTACAAAAAGATAGGAAATCGTTGTAAATACTGATAGGAGTGCTAACTGGCCACAACATGCTAGGATATCACACGAAAAATATACGCAGGCGATGCGGCGATAAAGAGGCTCATGGGTACACGACCCATTTCCTCTGTCACTGCCCAAACCTCTGCCAACTAAGAAACAGAAACCTGGGCATATTTTTCTTCGAACATATCGACGAACTACCTGACCGGTCACCGTCAGGTCTGCTTAAGTTTGCCAGGACGTCTGGATGGTTGGAACAAAGACACCGATACCACGGGTGGGAACACGTAATGGGTGCCAGAACTTTTACCCTATTTGCTAGTTCATTAAAAACGCATCACTAGAACCCATTTACTGATTTTTAGCCAACCGGATAGTTTCTCCAAAACATTCACTTTGATTGACATCTCATCATTAACTGTTGTTTTTTTTTTTCCTAACCCACATTGAGCATCCTATTGCCGACGTCATCTATAATTGAATACCACATCATAAAAGTCAATTACAAGTTTTGCATATCAGTGGGAATACGAATGACAGATTGACAGAAAGGATAACCCCACGTCCTTCGCTCAGACACTTACACCAACAACACACACTTAGTTATTCATGGAATTATTTTTCATAATAAATCATTGTGCTGCGCGTCCTTATCATTTCGCTATACTCAAACCAGTGCATCGAGTTCTCTATCATTAACCCGGTTTTTTATTTAACTTGTAGCATTCGACGTCACTGTGGGATGGAAACAAATGCCGAGAGATAAGACATTTGTCAAACACATAGCGAACCGGAATAGATAGTAATCTATCACTGTCGAGGTGTTTTCCCACTGAAAATAGAGAAAATGATGACTTCAATCGGCTAGAGGTCTCTATGGTGCCACCTTCAGATGTAAAGTCGGATCTACAAATCATATTATGTGCACTTTTAGAGTTTATTGAATTCTGGTAAACTTCAAACCGAAGAACAAGTTTCCGATTCACTTCAACAAAAATCATTGAAATCTATCCGTTCAGCCATTCTCAAGCGCATCCGAACCATCAAACAGAAAAATTAGAGTTTTCCAAAAGCATGCTGCTTTCAAACATAGAGGTTTTCTCAACTTCTGCGGAGTTCCTTCTGCAGGATACAATTTTTTTAATTTTTTTCTGGTTAGACTATCACTTGCGTTTTGTACATCTACATATACAGTGGTGGCAAACATAATAGGGACAAGACGACTTAAAAAATGTTTCTTAATTTTTCTCAAATTTATTCGACTATACGTTTAAAGCTTTTCTACTATGAAACTGCACTAATTTTTAGATTTGAATGTGATACAACCTTCCGCGAAAATGATCTTCATTTAAGCAGACTATAGGAATATTTGCATTACCAGTTTGCTTAGGCTGAAAAAAAAAAATAGGGACATTTGATATATTTTGAATTTTAATGCCCAGTTTCACAGTGAGAGTTTAAACTGTAGATCAACTAAACGTGAACGAGAGTTTAAACTTTTCGTTTAACTCGTTCGGTTTCACAGTCTGAATCAATTTTCTAGTAAACTAAACGCAGTCTTGGATGCTATGTTAGACAAAAATTCGGCGGTATTGTTTTGAAATATCAAACGATTCTCTTCATTCTCTCTATGCTTCCACGAATGAAAACGCATAATCTCAATTTGTGAATGCATGAACTTCAATATGTGACTGTGTGAACTTAAATGCGAGTGCCAACCTATACAGGTCATAGGAACGTCTAAACGGCAGAGTACTGGCGTTTAACTTAAACGACGAGTTAAACTCTACTTTGAGCTTAAGCGAGCACTGTGAAACCGAAAAAAAATTAAACGGCAGTTTAAACCAAAACGAGAGTTTAAACTCTCACTGTGAAACTGGGCATAAGTAATTTTACTTAAACTATGTGCACGAAATCTTTGTTTTTGTTGTGTAAATATCTTAGCTCTCGTTATGGGCAAATTTTTCGCCGTCGTCCGCCACGCGTAACTAAACTTTGTTTTAGTGCGTTCTCTGTATATGATTCTCTTAGTTTTAGTGCATTCTCTGTTTATCCGCCATCGCAAATAAACATACACAAACGTATGTTTACACATCAAATTTCACGAGTAGGTACCTGGTACTCACACCATTTTTTTTTAATATATGTTAACTCCCCCACTGTTTTCAATTACAGCAAGATATCTGCGTGGCATAGATTCGACTTGTGCTCTGCATGTCATGATTGGAATAGCATTCCAAGTTTCTTGAACCACCTGCCACAAATGATCACGATTTTTTATTTTGGTCTTTGAAACATCCTTTTTCAAGACCCCCCAAAGATGTTCGATTGAGTTTAGGTCTACGTCTGACTGCGATGGCCAGTTCATTACCTTAATGTAATTTTCTCGAAACCAGATTTTTACAAGCTTTGAACAGTGTTTGGGGTCGTTATCTTGCTGGTATGTATTTCCACTTAAGTGGCATGTTTTCCTCCGCAAATTGAAGCATGGTGTTTTGCATTATGTCTTTGTTCATAGTGTCTTTAATCCAGAATAGGGGACTAACGCCATACCACGAAAAACAACCCCAAATGATGATGCTGCCACCACCATGCTTCACTGTCTTCTTGTAGGATTCAGTTCCTGATTTTTAGAACATCGCACCTAAATTTTGCCATCAGACCCAAAATGTTTTATCTTCGTTTCGTCGGACCATAAAATGTTTTTCCAATGCTGGCGGCGCAGATTGAATTCTGCAGTCTTTCCTTTTCCTAATGCTTGCTGTGCTGAGATAAGGAATTTTCCTTGCTACCCTTCCATGCAATCCACCTTCTACAAGTTTGTTTCTTATTGTCCGGCTACATACTGCGGCATTATGCTCAGTTTCTAAGTCTATAGAAGAAGCAAACGGATTTTTTTTGCTTGCCCTAAACAATTGTCGATCAAAACCTACGTGGTTTTCCTTGGTTGTCCACGGGATTCCGGCTTATTTTGTGCTCTGAGAGCATTGTGAACTTTAGTTTTTAAGCAATTCAAAAGTTGCGCTATATTTCGCACAGTTAGCCGCTTTTTGTAAAGGTCTTTAATTTTTAAACGGTCTTCCACCGATAATGTAATAAAATAAAGAAAAGTAACTAGCAAAGAAAACAAACTGAACACTTCTTAAACAAACACAACTGCGTTTCATTAATTGATCGTGCCAACTGCCAATACACAAATGATTGCAGTTAAATGGTAGAAAGTTTTTAAAGTGGAATAAATTTGAGAAAAAAATAAAAAAAATGTGTTTTGGGTCAACCTCCCCCTATTATTTTTGCCACCACTGTACGTAGCAGCGATTTCCATGTGCCTGCCTATCGATCGATAAAACTCACTCCGCCGCATACGTTTAGTAGACAAAAGTCAACCGCAAGGATAGTATTCCGGAAACAACTTCCAGTAGTTAACAATATAATAATCCTGTACGTTTGAAGAGGATATTAAGCGCGTAAAATCTCTCACGGTGCGGAGTACTATTTCAAGCGGACTGGAGTTGGTTGCCTTAATTGCAATCGCATTGTGGTGCTACGATGCAGCTTGGCACTGGGTATGGAGCGGAATTAAAATGACCTCATTTTTAACACGTAGCTGCAGTATATAATCGCACCGATATGGTGATAGATGTTGGTGAATAGACGTGCAGGACAAAAGGAAATTAATTGTCGTTTAAAGCGTATCGAAGCGCGCGTCGCGTCGCGTCGGTAGGAGTCCTTCACGTTACGTGATGAGAATTTTTGCAATCTAACATGAGTAACGGAGTCGGGATTCAATATTCATGACGGAAGCGGAAGACGCGAGTTCACAATTGTCGCAAAGGAGGCGATTGGTGCTTTTATCAGAAGTGGGAGTTGGTATTTGCAGTTTTCTTCTCCTGGAACGGAAAGTTCGCTGGAGCTACCTTTTTTTTATAACTTACACACTTAAAGGGGATATGAATACCCTTATAATGTTTACACATAGCGCGAGCACATGAAGAACAAGAACGAGAGACAGGCAGATCGGCGTAGTTATAGGAAACTCAGATGTTAGGTTTCAGCCAACTCTGTGGGTGGTGTCCAGGATACCTGGAGAGTTTTTGTGTATTATTGAAAGTTTTGCTCTTGCTTATGATTCACAGAAGTTTTTTCCAGATGTTTCCTATTACTGTTTTTGTGCGATCAATTTCTTCAGATATTCCAATCTACGTGTTATGTCTTCGCAGTAGGTTTTTGACACTAACTTCTGAAACTATGTAATCAACTTATTTTTATTTCGCGACAAATAAATGTTTCGGCGACATCTGGATTCGAAACGTGAACTTTCAGCGTGAAAAGCGACGACGACTACCAGTACGCGACAGTCACCTACTTGACTTGACTTGACAGAAGCGTAAATAAATTGGCACTCACCAGGACACAGAGTAGGGCCACTTTATGGTATCACTTAAGCCAAGCACATTAAGTCGCCTGGTTAAGCTGTAGTATCAAGCGAAAACGTCTTTAAATTACCGAGAGTCTTTTCTGCTTGAAGGCAGTAGTCATTCTTTCAGTCTACGAAGTTGTGCTTCCTTAAATTACTCTTGAGAAGCCCCTGCAATCAATGAAGGGTTTGACCGAAAAGGTGGTGAGTTTAACATTCCACATGATTTCTGACAAGTCTTGCATTCTCGAATTATTTTGGCAATAAAGGTTCCACAAGGCATTAGGTTAGGTAAGGTTGAGAGGGGTTGAGAGACTGAGCCATCCCAAAAACACCAGGCACCATAGTGGGCCCATCGCGACCTAAACCGTCACATTTATCCTGCAACATTTTAGAATGAGTTCATGGTTGATTCGGCCTACCTCTTCCAGGTTACTGAAGAAGTAGGAGCCTAAAATGGTCATACGACTGCGTGCTATGCCCTGACATACACACAGAATGTGTTCGATATCCTCTGCTACACCTATATCATCATTACAGTATCTGCAGATATCCGTGTTATGACTCCGAGTCTCCTGGCATGTTTTCCCAGAAGGCAATGCCCGGATACTATTCCTATAGCTATTCTCATTTGCGACCTTTAGGTTTAGTTAGGTTAGGTGGGTCGTGTGCAGTAGATGCAATTTCACCCAGATGCCATAAAGATCCATTGTGAATACCCTAGTTTTGCACGATGAAACATGCATTTTAACAAAATCATTTCGAACTTATAATAAATCTTTTTGGGTCTGGGAGCGGTATCTTAGCCAGGCCATCCAGGCAGTCGAAGAACCGTGCTCCGTGCTCCACAGATTCTATTTCATCTTCATCCATGCAGCTTCTACAGAAGTCATTTGTAAGGATGCCGTATCTTCTGGTCATAGTTCCTATTTTACAGTGTCCGGTTATGACAGCGACGAGTACGTGGAGACAGTAGGGATATGGTTCTTGTCTGGTTGACTGCGGGCCACAGGTTGCGGGATATGACAGAATCTCTAGCATTGTGCCATCAGTCCTCGGCTAAATTAGTAGTAATGCGGTCAATTCGATCTTAAGCTCTATTGGAAGTCGGTAAGATCTGCCTGTCAGCTCGTGTTATATCCATGTCAGAGCCGTTCCTGGTCAGTCACTTCTATTCCCACATGTCCAGGTACCCAGCAGAGAAGAACTGTGTGGTGTTTTATCGCTCTAAGTGCAGTGAGGCAATTCTTTACGCATTTTGAGTTTATGGAAGTGGAGTCCAGTGCTTTATCTGGAGCTTGCCTGTCCACACAAATGTGAATTCTGTTCCACCAGGCTTTAATCTAATCCTATTTATCGCTACAGAGTTGGTTACTAAGACTATTTAGAATATATGTACATAGTACGAAGTCTTTATAGAGGTTTGAATAGAGAGAGTTCTTTGACTTAACTTCTTTCATTCTAACCCAAAGATGACTCCAATCCCCATTGCAGCTTCAATTGGTGACGCCTTCTGTACCTTTCACCCACACTGGTATCCTTATTCAATATCGATGAAGATCTCCAGCATCGGAGAATGTTGTTAACTAATTTTGGTGACCGTTGGAATGAAAGCACTCGTACATACAACACTTTAAGGAAACGACAACATCGGCCAAGTGCAATTGCATCCAAACATGGAAATCTCACGGGAAAAGAACTACACACAAAGATTCCTAAATAAGGCCACGTTCGAGATACTATTTCCATTCGGTAGCGAACAGGCCATTATGTTAATTAACCCCCAAATCGTTTAACCTTTTAAGGACACACACCGAACAGCAATGTTGAGTTCCTTCTTTCATCCCCTTACCATCATATCGGTGCGACTAGGTCATGGAGATAAAAATCAACTCCAATGGATTAAATAATTGCAAAACCAAATACGAGTACGACGAGTCAGAAGAGGAGGAAGACGAAAACCAAATAAAGTCATGGATACAGCCAGAGGTTATTTTTTTGTAGCCAGTGCGGCACCTACTCGTATTTGTATGCCAGATTCGAGGTACTTTCAGTTCATTGGCGATGTCCATGCCCACATGCCCACACAGGCGGAAAGCAACAGGGATTTTGAGTTTCCAGTTCTCAGATTGTCTTTTTTTTTTTTTGTAATTAATTACAAGATTTTTTTTTTCATTCCATATATGGTTCGGGCAAGAATGCGTAACGAACGTACAATCCCTGCCCATGTTGTTCGGGAAGGGGGGAACCTTGAGCTTCTGTGGTAGTTTTTCATGTTGTAGTGCCTACGGACACAGCATCCGCTGTCATCCGTTGTCGACTTTGGTAAATCTGTGGTATAAGGTCAAACGAACCGAAGTGGACAGTTCGGCGAGTTTACTGATTAATAAATGGGAACTTTCAAGGTGACCGCTTATTATGTTTTTTTTTTTTTTTTCATAGCGACCAAGGATTTAATGAAATGTTACATCATCTTTTTGTATGCACAAAAAAACGTAATAAAAGTTGCGTTATTATGAATTTACGACTTTGTTGACAGAGTGGAAGATATTCGATTTTTAAAAATAAAATATTACAAACAATGCACTGTACATAGTGCCTACACAAAGCAGCTAGCTCGTTCTCCTTTTCATTCAGCAAAATAATATATTTCATATTTTCTTAGGCGCTTTCCGGTATAAAAAAAACAAACACACAAGTGTATTTGAGTGGTGAATATAAATAGAAAACAAACAGAACGTATTTTTCCATCTCGGGATAGATTTAGAGTAATTTTCGACGACGAGACGTAAAAAAAGCTTCTTCTGGTGGCTGGGGAGGGAAAGTGTTTATAGTCATGAGAAATTTAAGACAACAACTGAAAGAAATTAACCGTTGATGCAGTTTTTGTGTTTACTAGTTGAAATCGTAAAATATTCATGTCCTCAAAATATCCCCCCAGTAGTTTCATATTTTGTGGGACAGTACGAGCAGTGGCTCCATCGTTGGCACATTGTCGGTCAGGATATCATCATATATTATTTCTGTGGTATAGGTACTAGTCACTTAACCAATCTTAACAAATGAGGTGTCAAAAGAAAGAGAATTTCCTGGAACAGTGATGAATCGCACTTTCACTTTATAATTTCCAACAAATTAAAAAACAAATCAAAACAAATATTGGGGGCATTCCGAAACTTAGATACTTGCAAATGCAAGTAGTTTAAGCCCTCTGATTGGTCGAGAGCCCGAAAAATTGACAGAACATCTAGTCTACTTTCATTGAGGTCGGGGACTGGATTTTAGTCAAGAAATTCTTGACTAAACGTCGAAAACAGCTGACTTATTTGTTTGAATATACTGCGTGGCTGTTGATTGCTTGTTACAAAAGGCGTTTTTTTGCAAATCTATATAGACTTCGAAAAAGCTTTCCAAGTAAAAATAAGACTGGATAATTATCCAGGCTAAGGTTTTGTTGTATTTAACATTGAAAACATGTTGCGGAAACATGTTTAGTTTATATAGATTTGAAAAAAAAAAACACGTCTAAAAATGAAAATTTAAGTAAATTATGAAGGGGTATTTTTATTTTTTTATAATCGATGAGCTCTGCAAATTTGTAAATTGTAAGTTTGTTTTTGTTCTTACTTTCTTTAAAAATATGGGCGCATTCCGAAAGTTAGATACTTGCAAATGCAATAATCTAAGTTTCAAAAACGTAGTTTACTTTTCATTTTCGCTCTGAAATTGTTTGGAGAATTGTGATTGCAGCACAAAAAATTAATTTTTTAAAGAAAATAATGACAAAAACAAACATCCAAATATTAATGGATGACTTAGACGATGAACGATTTGGAGAGTTCGTCGATTGTATACGAACTGAATAAAAAATTAATAAAATAAAAATATAAAAATAAAAAATAAAATAATTCATAATTTACTTAAATTTTAATTTTTAGCGTATTTTTTTTTTTTTCAAATCTATAGACTAAACATGTTTCCGCGACATGTTTTCAATTTGAAATACAACAAAACCTTAGCCTGGATAATTATCCAATCTTATTTTTACTTGGAAAGATTTTTCGAAGTCTAAATAGATTTGAAAAAAAAACGCGCCTTTTGTAACAAGCTGTGGGCACCGTAGCGCAAGTGGTTAGTGCGTCGGACTACTGAGCCAGCGGTCTTGGGTTCGAATCCCGCCGCAAACACCTAAAAGTTTTTTCACAGTGCCCACCTCTTTCGAATGTCTGACAAGCATCAAAGAGTATCATTTGTCACGATTGAGCTTCTCAACTCGCCGTTCGGAGTCGGCAAAAAACTGTAGGTCCCTTCCATTCGTGCAAAAATATAACACGCACACACAAATGGTTGCGAGAAGCAGGCCCAGGTTCACCTCGAGCTGTAGCGCCAACAAAGTAAGTAAGTAAATAACAGCCACACAGTACATTCAAACAAATCAGTCAGCTGTTTTCGACGTTTAGTCTAGAATTTCTTGACTAAAATCCAGTCCCCGACCTCAATGAAAGTAAACTAGATGTTCTGTCAATTTTTCGGGCTCTCGACGAATCAGAGGCCGTAAACTACTTGCATTTGCAAGTATCTAAGTTTTGGAATGTGCCCATTGGAGGCGTTCCGAAACTTAGAAGGCCGTAAACTACTTGCATTTGCAAGTATATAAGCTTCGGAATGCCCCCATTCTACCCAAAATAAACTCCTAAAAGAATAAACACTTCCCGTATGATTTCCATCTGTCAACTGATGGAAATGAATTCATTTTGGTTGATATATTGGCTATATGGCAATCATATGGGAAATATTTGTTGTTTTTAAGGCTTGGTTACACACATGCGATTGCAGTCGCACGACTATACAGTCGCAAAAAATAGAACACGTAGCTTTTAATGTAAGTGCGCGCACATGAAACCTATCAATCGCTACGTATCATGTGCGCGCACTTACATTGAAAGCTATGTGTTCTATTTTTTGCGACTGAATAGTCGTGCGACTGCAATCGCATGTTTTACTATATTGCGCCCCCTTCTGGAGATATTAGAGGTATTATCTGTTTGGTGTCTCTCCTTGTTATCCATGACATATGCTCCCAAGCTATACTCTTTGTCTGAACAGGGCTTCGTAGTGACCAGACGAAACTTTCTCTTTGCAAGTTCGGTAATTTTCAATGTCCAGATCTTTTAGTGTGCAGTGACTAATTGGAGCTAATTGTTCAAGACATGAGTGCTTCATGTTAAAATCGTTTCTGCTCATGTAAATTTGACTCAAAGCCCAATGTTAAGGAATGTAATTCCTTCTCCATTCCATTGTCATACCATGATACTTCGCTGAGAAAATAGGGAACTGGGTGCATCTAGTAGAAAGTCAAATTCCTTTGATTATGTTAGACTACCGGCTTACACGAGTAAGAACTAGCACACTTACGCCAATAAGACGCTGACACGTTGAACCCGTTCGAATCAGTGATTGAGATCATTTTGTTCAGTTTTGAAGGGGATCGATACCTAAACCACGCAAACTAGTTGCTCTGTGTAGGAGTTTTAAGACATTTTTGTAATTCCTATACCATTGCATATCCAAGCATATCCATAAGAGCTTTTGCCTTAGCACTCGAAAACCCCACAGCGAAACACGGGTTACCACTTTTTACCACCGGGAGTGTGATTGGCTTGGGCGACGGTTATCTATACTATTATATAAAGACGTAACTACTTTTATGTATGTTCAAGCTAAACTCGGGACCTAATAAACGGATTTTGATGAAACTTTCGCTAAAATATTTGTTGAGTTCCTCTGCTGTTGATAGGCTTTATATTATCGCGCTTTTTTTCCTTTAATTATACAAAAAAAAAAAAGGTTTTTTGTTTGTATTCTTAAAATTTAAAAGGTTATAGATCTTTATTCATGTTCATACAAAAATTAATTTCTGTTTGTTTGGGTGTTTTCGATAAATTTATCGGAACGACTTGATCGATTGAGTTCAGACTAAGTATGTTTTGAAGAATTGGTACAGAAATACAAAATAGACATGTTTTATGGCGGTAGCTTTACGATGATGAGTAAAAGTATTTGCACAACCCAGTTATAGAAAGGCAACCTAATATATATAAATTAAAGTTTGTGTGTTCCTCTATTATGCGTTCGCATATCGTTCATCCAATTTTGATCAAACTTTGGCATGTTGTTGGCGGAACGCGGGGGAAGGTTTCTGGAATCGGTTTAGTAGATCTTCTCTCTTTTTTCAGAAAATGAAAATAATTCACAGAACTAAATGTCATTCATTAGTAATCAACTCATCACACTACCGAACGCGGTGCCCAAGTAATAAGGGCGTGCTGTGCGTAGATATGGGGGGAGTGGGCTGGGGGCTTAGGTCTACGAGGAAGGTACCCACAACATTTTTAAAATAACAATTAAAATAAAATAACTACAACAAACTATTTTGCATTGACAAAAACTTAGTGTCCAAGAACTGCATTGTGTTTCATTTGAATTCGTCCCATAGATGCGTTCACTGTCTACATTTGGAATGTAAACTTTGTATCAATCTCCAGCGTTTAGCGCTGTGGTATATTTTTAGGGAAATTCCCATAAAGCACAGTAATATGTAGTTGTTCCCTTTTCTGACTTCCGTGAAGTTGTGCTTCTCCTCTTGTTTACCTGCCTGTACAGAAAGTTTGAAGCTAACCCCGGCTCTAGGAATTCAACAAGCGAACCCGAGAAAGTGGAGAGATATAGAAACACATAAATCAAATCAGTTTATTTGTTTTTGAACTTCGCTTTGTTGTAAAATGTGTTGTAACAAGCTTAATGTATAAATTGTATAACGAAATAAACATCTCTATCTATTTTGAACTACATAAGTATTTCAGATGTACTCTCCACACCGACAAGATCCTTTAATATACGATTTGGCATCTTGTGTTATGTTTTTCTAATGAGTGAACAACTAAATATCGTAACAATCGCTTGTTGTGTTTGCATGCGCTTATGCGATATACCAAAATACACGTAATCATTATTAATAGAGTGGTCCACACTCCCCGTACAACCCCATCCATAAATTCCAATTAAAAGCGTGCGGCGAACATTCCTCTGTCATAAAACACGGATTTTTGGCAGCCACACTGAGCGTTCGTAATGAAAATATACAAAATGCACGAAAATGCTCAACACGGAAGAAGCAGAACAGTTTTTCCGTATTTCATGAAAGCTACCGCCCGGGAGGATGCTTCGCATGCAAAGATCGCATCTCACGAAAATGCATGAAAGTTTTTGGGGAGAAAAGTTGCAACCACAGGGAAATATTTTTCTTTTTTAATTTTTGCGTGATAATAATTTCTTGCGAAGGACGAAAATGGAAAATTTATATTCTCCTGCTGTGGTTTCGTTAAAGGGTTTTCCCATGAGTGGTGAAAAAAATGGTGGGGGCGTAATGACAAAAAGGGCGATTTGAGTTGCATAGTTGTGGGAAAAGTTTTCACTCGCTTTTCCTTGGAAAATAAAAGAAAATTAGTGAGTATAGTGCTGATGTTTTTCAAGGGAAACTGGGGTTGTATAACGGGTCGTAGGTTACAGTTTTTCTTTTGATTCTTCTAGAGATGCGAATAACTGTGGGGGTTCCATGCAACGCTGAGATAGTCTGAGGACGGTTTTATGCATATTTTTCAACGGAGCCATTTAAAATTTTGCTGCAATGAGTTTTTGTCATATAAAATGATGCAAGCGTGTTTTCCGTTTTACTACGTTTCATCGTTATGTTGATGGATACACAGTTTCAGTAATGTAATAGAACGACAGAAAATGATAATTGAACATATGACTTGCCTGGAAATGGTCTCATAAATACCGTGACCTTATGTGTGCTGCCGTTGGAAATTATTGAATACCTTGACTAGACTAGAAAAATTACCTTTTGAGTAAGCAGTGGCGACGTAAAACTATCTATATATCTGCCTGTTGGTACATGGAACATTTGTAAATGTAGGTGAAGCTTAGACAGAACTCGCTTTTTTGACATCCGACAGCTTGAGTTTTAGCTTAGACCTATACATGGTGTCTCTTTTCACTGTCTTTTTTTCAAGGCGTTTTTCAAATCTGCTGATACTTTATATAATTTGACATCAGAGTTGACATCTCTGGCGAGTTTGTATCGATGATGAATTATGGCAGTATTAATTTGAGAGATCATTTTCGGTGTTAAGATCTACTGCCGTGTTCATGAATGAGGCAGCAAAAGTTAGAAAGCCTGGTGAATTCACTTTTTTTTTGTTTGACTCTTTATCTATTGAGCGGCCCCTGGCGATCAATATTATTGTGAAATATATTGTACAATATTATTGGATTTTATTAATTATTTATTTGACGGCTGAAATTTGTGTAGCGAACATGTTGAGTGATCCTCAAGCTTGATGTGTGGCATTTGCACTGCTATTGCACTGTTCCAAAGCTAGTAGTGAGTTATTTAATGAACTGCTGAAAATAATTACGCACAGAATCAATGAAAGTAATACTGTTATACGAGATAGAACAGATGGTAGCCAGCGGTTATCAGTTACACTACAGTATCTTGCTACTGGAAATTCTTTCAACATTCCTAGCTCAGCTATAAACTCAAAGATCGAAAGATGGGAAAAGAAAATGTGTGTCTCCTCTTGGAAAAATATTCAGCGTCTTCGTCAGGCTATCAGGAATGATATCAAGAGATTAGTGGGATTTCTAACAGGGCATTGCCATCTTCGATATCACCTTAACAAAATAGGTCTCTTTAAGGAAACTGAATGTCGTCTCTGCATGAAAGACGACGAATCTGCGGAACATATTCTATGTGACTCCATGGCACTATGTGCCCCCAGGAGACAACATTTCCACAGGGAAATCGAGTAAGATTCTCAATTTCATCAAAAGAAGTGCACCAGAATCTTTAACAAAATATAAAAAAATGTTGAGCAATAAATATCAAACTAATTTTAATTATTTACACAATATATTGCACAACCTGCAATATTGTCTACAGGCGATCAATTGATCGTCTAGAGGTCCAGCCGCTTAAGGTATTCATTCATTGCAACACTTAAGGCACACTTTGTGTTGTCAACGATTGTTTTAGAGTACGTACATACTTAATCACTAAATAAAATGTTAATTATCTGCTGACTATAAATCTTTATAAATACACCAAGTGTTGAGCTTCATTCCTCTTTAAAATCACGATTATTTGCTGCAAAAGATGTACACAAGGGTCTCCTCACGATCCTGGTTTTGTTGCATTTTTTCAATAAATTACAAAATATTTCCTCATTTGCGGGATTATGTGGACCAAAAATATTCGGTTTTTTGTAATCAGCGGTAATTTTTCTGAACAGCTGACCGTCAAGTATCAATACTTTAAAATGAAACACTATTTCAATTCCACTGAAGTATCTTTTTCCTTTTTGATTTATTCTGTCATCAGAAAAAAAAGTCCAACTATAAACATCATCTGTTCAGATTTATCGATTAAACGTGAAAATATAAGCTTTTCAACTTTCGAATGCTTTCGTATGAATTTTCACGATCGCTATCACTTTTAGACGTCAATGTTCTTTTATTTTTCATTTCGTTCCTGCCCTGACAAGGAGATGTCAACTGTCAAATATTGCCAGAAAGGTCCCTAAGGTAATGTTGTTTGATGTCAAAATAATTTATTTTAATACGGTTATATTGCAGTACAACAAACACACACCGGTACCCATGCGTTCAATGTAAATGTAGCAAACAATCTTCTGGGCAATTTCAATTATAAAACTCAACCGAATATGAAAGAAATAATAACCAAACAATAATATACTGGGTGTCAAAACATTCCGAACTTATAAATCATAATTATACCCACAAATCTCGCCAAAACTATTCTGAAATGTAAACATCATTTGTCTTCACATCTCCACATCCATTGTTTATCTTTTGTCTGAAGTTCAAGATGCGCCAGACTGCCTCCACCGAGGCACGAATCACGATGCAATCGACAAACGTTTGCATTAGTTGCATCGGGAGAAACAAAGAAAAATCTATTTATTTCTTTTGTTTCATCATTTTTTTTGTCACTTTACACCGTGAAGCTCACGAATGTGATCAACGAGCAGATGCCATCCTGCCCCTAGGACAACTGTCTCAGGCATGCACCCACAACTCTGGCACCACTATTTATGCTGATTTTATTTTTTTTTTCCACCCTGTAAACTACCCTTAGTCCGTAATTCTTATACAGAAAGTGGGCGTGGGGGTGAACCAAATGCAATGTTGCAGTTGCATGTGCCCCATAAAACATTCGCGAATTAATCGAAACATCAGTGTACTCTTCCATCCATTTCTCCCACAATTCGATTCAATATTCGATTGAGACCAGAGAGAGTCTACAGAATAGAAAACAACAACAAAACACAAACAGAACATCCAACAAAGACACCGACTACAATCGATCCGTTGTGTGTGCCCGCCTGTTGGGGTTCTAGCTTTCGCTTCTGCCTCTGCTCCCAGCAGTTGTATACAAGGTGTCTATCGTGGAACTCTCGCGCGCCGTCCGATGTACGACGACGAAGCAAACTGAAAGATAGATTCTTTCTTATTTTTTTTTTGTTAAGTTCAAGATACTTTTTATTTACGTTCATTAGATACTTTTTTCGTTCGTTAAGATACCCTGCAGCCGAAAGGGCAGCCCGCCGCGAATCACACACACTCAGAGTCGTCTTGTTGTCATCCCTCAGTGTTTGGTTTTTTTAATGCGCGCGATATCACTTTCTGTTTTGGTTTCCATGTCATCTTAAAGTTCACCGCGTGGTGGCGTGGAAATTGATATCACGCGAGTGAGATAAGAAAAAAAAGCACTCTCCTCAGTCTGTGAGTGCGATCTTGTGAGTGGATGTGAGTGAGATCCAAGTTTTTGTTTTTTTCCTTTTTCTCAAAAATTCGGGAAAAAGTGAAAAATTACTTTCGAAATAAACAGGATACACGTCGACACTAACTATGTTGGCCCTAAGGGAATGTCTTATGCGAGAGAGCAGTGGCAGCATCCGAGATGGTCACGGTGATGAGAGGAAACAAAGTATGTGTACCTTTTTGTAGATACTTAGATATTTGTACTCTTGTAGTCGGTGTTTTTTTTATGTATTTTATCTGTTTACACTTCGGTTTAGAATACCATGTCTGGCGATGGTACGCGGGAAAGAAACTACGCGCCTGCCTTTCAAGTAATGGTGATGGAGGAATTTTATCAGCCATCATGTTTGACTTTAGCCCGACATTTTTCCCTATAAAGTAGCGTTATCAATTCAATTTAACTTTCAGTTAGCTTTTTAGTACGATACCTTCATGAGTATGTATGTATGTCCTCTACTTAACGTTTACATTACGACCGGTAGTATTTGTGGGGCTTCGCGTATAAGAGAATGGATTAAAGTTTATATAGAATGGAACATGAACTACTTTTTTTTGTCCCTATAATGCCGATGGAGGTTAGATTCGTTTTTTTTTTTTTGTTGTTGTTCAATTATCTAGCTAAGCTGTTGCTAACATAGGTAATAATGTACGGGACAATAGACGCAGTGAACGGAGGTATTACGCTCTTTTGTACACACTATAAAATTGTTTATGTATTGTGAAGATGGGAAAGGAAATTGAAGAACCTTTTTCTTTTTTGTTGTGTGGAATTTAAGTGTTTTAATTGGCATTGGATTGAATTACTTTTTCTTTGAGATTTATTTTTTTTTTTTTTTGGGAAAATGTGTGGGATAAAAAAAATCCAAATCACAACCTCTGTTCTTGTCTCGTATTGTGCAATATGAGAGTACCTACTCCAATAGAAATAAGAGAACTTGTTTAGATTCAAGTCAAATCAATTTAGCAACCAAAACAGATAGTCAGACTTGTTTTACTAAAAAATAAAAAAGGCAAAGACCTCCGAATATTAATACGTCTTTGTAGTTATTTTTTTAAAACACCCCTCCATCACAGGGTACAGTTTTGTTGGCTTTGCCATAGCCGGGTAAAAAGAGAAACGAAACCAAAAATAACAAGAACACCAAAGAAGAATGGGAGAAACCGCGTTGTCGAGAAATGAACCTGCGACCCATAAGGCTAGAAGCCGACGCGCTATGTACTGAGCCACTGCCCTATTAGAAAATTGTCATCCAATTTCTCATATGATTCTCTGGTAACAGTTGCAAAACGCACAAATTTTCATATAAACATCAAGCGGTTAGACAAATTAATGTAAAAAATAATAAATTTCACTACTAGATGGCTTTTTGTCCAAATGTAAAGTTTGGCAGCACTGATTGATGAACTCGAAAACTACCTTTAATTTCATAACTTTAACAGTGATGAGTTTCACGGATTTAAGAAATCGATTTTTTTTATTATCTTATTAAATTCTACATTAGGCGTGTTTTTTTGTAGCCTAAATAGACTTCGAAAAGTCTTTCAGAGTAAAAAATAAGACTCGATAATTATCCAGACTTAGGTTTTGTTGTATTTTACATGGGTAAACATGCTGCTGAAACATGTTTAGCCTATACAGGTTACAAAAAAAACACGCCTAATATTGTACTAAATTTTCAAGTCGATCGGAGTAATAGTTTCGGAGATAGAGCCCTTGGGAAGTTGCGCGCTCAAAGCAGTTTTATTGTCACTTAAAACTTAAAACGTGTTTTTCTCGAAACTGTATTTTCAAAGTCGGCTGTCAAGATTTCTCGAAAACTACTGAACCAATCTTGATGAAATTTTGCACACGTCTTCGAGATATTATTGACAACGACTTGGACGAAGGATTTTTATTTTTTTTAAATGCAACTATTTTTAAAAAAGAAATGTAGAGCAAATTTTACCGAAATTTTTAAATTTTTTGTAAAAATGTCTGCCAAAAATTCAATTTTCACTTTTTTGTTTTTTCCTTCGTCCAAGTTCTAAAATTCTAAAATACGTATTTTTTTTTTTGACTTCGGTTGATCCTGTCATCTTGTCATGTGGGCACCGTAGCGCAAGTGGTTAGTGCGTCGGGCTACTGAGCCAGCGGTCTTGGGTTCGAATCCCGCCGCAAACACCTAAAAGTTTTTTCACAGTGCCCACCTCTTTCGAATGTCTGACAAGCATCAAAGAGTATCATTTGTCACGATTGAGCTTCTCAACTCGCCGTTCGGAGTCGGCAAAAAACTGTAGGTCCCTTCTATTCGTGCAAAAATATAACACGCACCCACAAATGGTTGCGAGAAGCAGGCCCAGGTTCACCTCGAGCTGTAGCGCCAACTAAGTAAGAAAGTGATCCTGTCATGAGTTCTGATGTCAACGATCAAGCACCTTTTTTCCGAGGTGTCACTGGAAATGACGTCACAGTGGCAGAGTTTTGAATATTTTTCTACAAAAATTTCAGAAATTCTTTGTCAAATGTGTATATTTAGGGCATTAAAAAGTTTGAATGAAATATTTAATTTTTTACATAAAAAAAAATTGTTAAAAATAAGCCGTTTTTTACCCAAGGAAACCCATGTAACCCCTTAAATTTTTTGAAGAATATTCTGTTCAATTTGTTCCAATTTGTAAATGTCAACGTGCTGCAAGTCTTACTAACTTTTGAACAGAGAAGTATGCCCGTGCAAGAACTCTCGTAAGAGAAAATCCAACCCCCAAAATCCAAACTTCCCATCCAACATCCGAACAACTCATGGAAATCTCATGGAAAACATACGGGAAGTTTTTATTCTTTTGGAAGTTCATTTTGGGTAGAATATTTGTTTAAATTTGTTTTTTAATCTGTTAAAATTTATAAAGTGAAAGTGCGATTCGTCACTGCTCCAGGAAATTCTCTTTCTTTTGACATCTCATTTGTTTAGATTGGTTAAGTGTGTGAGCCGCAAATGGTACCTATACTACAGAAATAATATACATATATGTATATGATGATACATTTTCGGGGGGACTGGAAGCGTATTTTTTTTTATAAATCTTAAGTGAATTTATTCAGCTTTCGGAGAAGATTTAACCGCCTCAAGTTGCCGGCAGATGTCTGTTTATTCAAAAATAGTTGTAGGTTACAAGTTTCTGGAAGTAAGATACTCGTATATGGTCATTCACAGAATTTGAGGACTGATTAATTTTTCGCTAGGAAAAATTGACAACATATTACATCTGGCGTCCGCTCTGTTTGTATTACGACTTGTTTTGAGTTCGATCCGGAAACGTATCCACTTGATTTACTCGAATTTCATGCATAATGTTCTAAGATCGAATACATTTATGTATGTGATTGATTTACTATTTACATAGTTGATATCCCGTTCTCCTGTCAAAGTCACATAACCTCAAGCCGTGTTGCAGTACAACTGACAGCCCTTTGGAACGAAGTCCATAAACCTCATTCCCCATTCAAAGAGAATTAGATAATTAATACTACACATGTATTCATATTAATTAAAATATAAATACGAATTGATTATTTCATTACTTACATAGTACGTCAAGTGTTTACGTTACTAGAAGTCAATCTATTTATATAAATGATCGTCTATCGATTAGAATTAATTTGCAACTTACGTGTGAGTAACAAGTTACTGCATTGTGGAACCAGCTTTATATAGAATTGGAATGTGTTAATTGCAAGTTTTGTTTTTTGAACCAAAGAAAATAAAATGAGGAAAGCCAAGTGGAATTTCTTAATTTTTATAAACTTTAAATACAAATATTTACTAGTTAAGAGGTGTGAAATTTTAGAATTCAGTCCATTGTTGCTATAGTTCTTTATTGATTTATTTATTTATTTATCTAAGTCAGACACAATTGCTCGAGGACATCAGGAAGGAACGATAGAATTGATATATTCAATTAGAATGTGTTTTTGAATACGTTATATGAAAATGAGATAATAGTGCTATGGGGGAATGAGCTGTGAGACACCAATCTGTCTGCAATGTAAGGACTGTGATTCGAAAAATGAAGACGGTTACTTCTCCTTCAATTTTGTCATACAATCCAATCGACATTGAGTCTAAAACACCTTCGCACAAAAGCCCCAGTCATAGAAATCATATTGATGGCGAATATCAATGAAAATATTTTGTCCGTGTGAACATGCAACAATGTCATTTTGGTGTTAACAAGCAGATTGGCATTTTCAAAGCGTTCTCTTGGTTCTTTTTTTACGCTCGAGAAAGTCAGTGGTCGATTTCTCTTGTACTAAAAAGTCAAAGGTTATTACATCGACATAGTATGTAATAGCTTTTTGCCTACTTAATAAAGTTAAGATACCATTTTGCCCAAAGGACCCAACTACTATCATGCTATCCAAGCATTTGAAACATTGAATCATTGGAAACGTATCAAAGATCATGTCACTTAAGGAGTAGTGGAATACAAGTTTGGAGCGAACCGTAAACACACTTAATGGTGGACATTTCGTAGAAAACAACCAAATAGTATTTACCTGTTTCGCAATCCAAGTAGGTTCTTGCAATCAATCTTGTTCTTATAAAAAAGTATACAATTACATCCATCAAGGACTGTGGATAACGTAGGGACTCGATGGGCTCTTACTCCGTCACTTGAAATCTAGATGAAGACGTTTGAATGACATTTGTATGACACATTTGGTTTCGTTAAGTCTTTGTTAAATTACGTGCTCTAAAATGAGCTGCAATTTATGTTCGCTTATGACATATGCAATTCTGACAATCAGCCATTTGCTAAGTGTTTTTATTTCTAAATTTAATTGCTTGTGAGGGGAAATAGTTAAAATTAAATGTTTAGCACGAGGAAATTCATTTAATTCAGGAAACAAAAACTACAAACTTTCGTCCAGTAATAAAATAAGCCCATGCTTAGACAAATGCAATATAGTGAAACTCGGTTAAGAACCACCCTTTTAAGTGCAAACCCCACATGGCATCCTTGGTTTTTTAAGACTATAAGCTTATAAAGTAATATATTCTTGTTAAAATCACTTTTTTAGTACATTTCGCTTAACTACATTCTCCGCTTAAGTATTTATTGTTTCTCTTTCTTTCGTCATAATTCAAATGAAATATTCCCCTTTTAAGTACTCTTTTTAATATCCTTTTTAATAAAGCATTAGAATCGATAAAAAGGTAATCAACTTAATCTAGTACAAAATGTGGTGAGTTCTAGAACTCTAGTAAGACTTTGACGTTTTTTCTTGACTGTCACATTTCGATTTTTGGTTGGGAAGATCTTTTGCCATTTCGCAGACTTGTGGATAAGTACTTCTGAGCAGCTAAGTGTGTTTTCGTTACTACATTTCCCGGGTACTTACCTCACGACATTGGACAATTATGCTAATGCATTTATCCGGGTTTTACTGTATGTATTTCTTATTTTAACATTTTAACCCTTTCAGTGAAACTTTTTTGTTTTAAGGGTTAAACTATATTATGTTTCTTTGTATTGTCACAGAGGAATATACTAACAAGGATGAAATTTGTTAAATTTTAATTCTAAAGTGGTTTTTGGAAATGATGTCCTAAAAACACAAAAATGATGTCGAATCTACTAGAATTAACTTAAACGATTATTTTAATTTTAAAACTGTGCGCCCATTATCTATCTACAAAATGATATCAAAAATGTTGATTAATTCGACGATTGTCTAAATAAAAAATAAATAATAAAAATCGTCTACTGTAAAAAAATCGATCTTAGTTTGGAGGATTTTCCTGCGCGAGTGCTCAATGCGCCCTGAGAGCTTATAGGATCGAATTTTGTTAGCATCAAATGCTTGAACATATACAGCACGAAGTTAGGAAGAATTTTGAAACAAAAAAATACTCTCATAGAGAAAGATTGGTATTTGGGAGTTACAAGAAACCATGTTACCATATGGTATCAAAATACTGAAAGGGTTAAGCTTGATAAGTAGATTTAATATTTTACCACAAGTATAAGGTAACTACCTAAAATAAAACTTTCGTCAAGTGGTAAATAAAATTTGGTCACTACGATGTTAGGTTATCTAGTAGTGGCTACCGGTGTTAAGTCTGAACACTTAGACGACTAGAGGTGCACGGATCTTTGGGGACATTTCAACCAGTCAGACCTTCAGACGATGCGAAAGATGTTTCTCACACCAGTTTGTGCCAGATCGCCGAGATACTCAAAGTGATTTGATCTCAGGTACTGTTTCCTTCTGTGGAATAAAGCTGGGCAGGTTCAAAGAAGATGAATGGTACTTCCTTCCTGTTCCTCATCTCTGCACCCCCTACAAATATCGTTGGAGGAGATGATGACACCTATTATTCGGCCGATTTGCAGTATTCTTAGCGATAGAAGAGCGCTTGTGATCTAGTCCGGAACAGTCTGGTTACCAAAAAAAAAAACAGAAGCGAAATAAGATTCCAAAGTAAAACCCGTGACAAATTTAAATAACTTTTTCAAGCAATTGTGATTTCTTTAAAAGAGAAAAGAAAAATATTTCCGAACTTTTCTCGAACTACGTTGCAGAGTCTAAATCACCTCAGTCATCCATATTCACTTTCTCAGTCGATTGTCGATTTATTTTAAGCAGAAACACCTCTCTGTTACGTTGTTCTTTTTAATTTATAAATAACCATAATGCACTTACCTTCTGATGTATATACTTTTAATTCTTTTCACTGGGGTATACTCGTATGTACTTTCAATTGGAATGCAATGCAATCTAATTATAGTCACGCAGACCCATCGACTGGCATGACATTCATCAATAGACAATTGGTTGGAAATGCTTTGAATCTTTGCGACTACGAACGAATATAAATAGGCAATCTATAGAATAATTTATCCGTTGTAGATACAAATAAAAGTCTAGTATTTTCTATCATTCTAAATTGACCCACAATCGTTTAAAAGAGTTTTTGAGTCTTTTGTATGTCGTATGAACATGCATACATTGCCATGGTCATATCGTGTAATTACCGCTAAATACATGCATTCTCTCTTATAAAATAAAATATTTCCTCTATGCTCCATTTTATAGGAACATTTTCAACCAAAAAAAAAAAGAATCAAAAATTTGGCTTCCAATTTTGTTTGGATTTTGAAAATTGTATACGCGCAATTTTGTGTCAGAAAATTTTATTTGGCTACGGACACAATTTACGATTTTACTTTATGATGATTTTTGGCAACTACAACACGCGATTCTTATTTTGTGTGTTTTGGTAATTTTTCATCTGATTGATGTTGACGTTTATTTTTATTGCCAAAAAAAAAAAACTCATATTATAAAATGCATCGGTTTGTTTATCTTTGAATTTATGAATTTGGATTTTTTTTTTTAAATTTTACGATGCCTCGCATCATTGTGCATGTAATTAGAAAGTTAATTAGATTGTTTAGATACGATGTCATTATAAACAAAGAGAAGTGGATAATGTGCGAAGTTCGTTGATGAGAACAAAACTGCATTGTTAAAGGCAATCGACTGAGCTACTAATGTAATGTGATAAAAATGATGTCGCCTATGGGATACTCTGTGAAGGTGAAAGTATGAGTGTGGATAGTGAAAATTAAAAAAAAAGAAATATAACTTCCTGACTAGGTTTTGTTAGATTTAATTCATTACCTTCCATGGAGATTAATTATAGAGAAATGCAACTCCCAAAAGCGATGTATGCAGTTTTTAGGTGTTTTAATGTTTTAATGAATAAGTTTAGAGTTACATAGATTAACTCATGCTGATATATGTATGGTCCTATAGCAATACTCCGAGGATTTTAATAGGACGATTTCTACAAAGCCACCACTAAGGCAACCTACTAGAAAAGCTTCGAGGGCGCATAACCTTCGTTAATGCAGTTTGTTTCAATGGCAAGTTAAGAAGTTCTCTAACACAGGACTTCTGCATCTATGTTTCTAGAACTAAAAGATTAGGTACCATAATCGACAGCAATCTTCAGGTTTGACCTGGTAGATTCCAAGCCAAGTCTTAAGGACTTATACACTATCATCAGTCCAAGTCAGGGTGGCTAAAGAGTTAGATAAACTGATCTGAATTTTTCTGTTAGATGGGAAAAATAGTGCGGATACTCGGGGGCACAACGTGTTAAACTTATCAAAGTCTATTGTGAAACTGGTCTTTAAATAAATGCATATCGCGCATTACGTGATTTTCTTTCCTGCTAATAATGGACCAACTGGGTGTACAATTTTGAATGTGGTGCACAAATTCCAGGAAACTGGATTGGATGGTATGGGACGGTGAGGAATATATTTTCATTTTTACGTCGATGGATCCAAGCGATGTCAGCCCAGATATTTGTGCACTATTTCACAAAGCAGGACAATCGCAGAGGAAGTGAGCGATACTTTCGTCCTCTTCTTCACACCCAGTCTCATTCTGCGTGTCTGCTCAAGTTGATGTGGCCCGTGTACAAGCCAATTATTAGTTTTATTTGTGCTCTAACTAGATTCAGTACTTTCTTAGGGCTTGGGTTTTCTATCATATCTTTGGTAGCCTTGCATGTTTGGATTTGGCTCTACATTTGCGAGTGGCGTTTTGCAAAGGACAGAATGTAAGTCGTTTTCACTGCTGCCGTACCTATAGTGGTAAGTCTCCAGCCCCTGCTCTTTCGTTCCCCGGTATGTCGTTGTGGCCAGGTACTCAAAGCAGGTTCACCGTGCAGGATCTTGCGAGGTTGTTGAGTTTTTATCTGCATTTCTTCACTATTTGGTTTTGGCTTTGAAAGTGATTTAAGCGTGGCTTGACTGCCCTAGCAGATGTGTACGCAAGTGTCTCTGGTATTGGGATTGACGAGTTCGTCTACGCACCTGAGAATTGCTCCCGATTCTCCGTTGATATGTGATCCAACCGTGTATCTTACTATGCCTCCTACTTCGGCAATAGCTGTGCCTTGTTGCCGGCTATCGCGGATGGGGAAATTGACTGCGTAGTCGGTTTTAAAAGTGTTTACTTTCTCTATGAGATCACTTGGGTTGCTGACAAGTCTAGAGGATTCTGAAACATCCTTCCATCAAAAGGATGCTAAGTTTTGGAACTTCCATTCGTGCAAAAATATTACACACACAAATGGTTGCGAGAAGCAGGCCCAGGTTCGCCCGAACTGTAGCGCCACCCAAAAGTTTAGGAACTAGACGTTTAATAAATAGATCTTCGATTTTTGTCGATTCTGTGGTGAATAGGAAGAAATACATACTTTGCGAATGCACATACTTTAGTAGCACGTGGTAGAGCTTTCAATCTACTAAGAGCAATCCTGACCTCGAAGGAAGTATGGAACTTAATACCTAGAAAAATACTAGCACATCTTTAGGGTAATTAAGGGGCTTGTACAATAGAACATCTCCTAACCGCGCTAACCGAATATCGTATCTAAAATGTTGAAATCTTTTTATCTCCTTGTCTTATCATTCAGAAATATAAGAATGGGTGTTTCGAAGTGATTTGAAAAACATAGCTTCCGACTATATCAAAGGTAGGCAAAACCCCTATTTGTCAACGAATTAGGCACCCAATTTTATTTCCGATAAAGCGCATACACGTATCTCTGAAAATAGTCTGCTCCTTCTCTACACCCTATTTCTAACAAATATTATACAAAAAATTTACCCAAATATTCAAAGCATTCCCTGATAAATTCCATTCCATCACCTAAATTCCATCTACCTGCTCAGCATACATATTTGAAATCTCTGAATTCTGTTTTATTAAAATATTAAATTTCAAAACACCACCATCCAATTGCTGTAGAGATTCTTCTTTCATTCATGTCCAATCTTAGGTGATCCGTTCACATGTCAAATCGACCATGTTAATGTCTATTTTCAGAACACGCACATCTCATCTCAAGTGTTTGTTCTATCGAACAACTGCGCACATAATGCAATGTCAATGTTCTCAAAACATAAATACACGCGTTCCGCACTTTTCGTACGAAACTCAGCAACGCTCTGCGAGATCACTGATCGAGGAATTGAAATTGAAGTATGAGGAGCGATAGTTTCGGTTTTTCCTCTTTTTTGAAAGCAATGTGGCCTAGTTTTTACGCTTCAGGGGCCATCTCTGCAGAGGCACCTACGTTAACCGAAAACGAACTCAGTTTCATTGCGTTCTAATTAAGAAGAGAATCTCATGATCGATAGCACTTCAACTTGACACTTAACATGAGATCGATATTGATCAGTTTTCGAATTTTCTATTTCATTTGCAGTTTGATTGGATTGTTTGATGTTTATTTTTGTATACAGAAATAGGAACGGAGATGAAAAAAAATCTTTAAAAATCAATTTCGATTTCATTTGGCAACGGCTGCCAGCTACGAAAGGGTGTTGATTAATCCGATGATAAACATTTGATTAATGGCATCTACTACTGTTGATTCCGTTTTTCTTATTGGAAATGCGCGTGAATTTATATAGGTGTGGGATTTTCAAAACCAGCACGCGGGCCCTTTACGCAATATTTGATTGAAAAAATAGACAAAAACAAAAAGAATCTAAACTATTCCGTTTCAGTTGATGGCGTCAACATTCGATTTGTTTTTTTAATTGAAACGCAGGCGATATTTCTGTGATTTTTGAACCGTATCACATAGGGTGTAATCTTTTTAATAGATAGTTTAAAACAGAGAGAAATATGGAAATGTGACGCCGGTGTTTGGCACTGCAATCTATGACAGTTCATTTGTTATCACATTTTTGAAAGACAACACTAAACGAGTTGAAAATTTCAAAACTCGACAAAGAAATTGGTAATTTACCTGAAATCATTGAGCTGCTAAGCCACCTTCAGAGTTCAAACTATGTAACATAATGTTCTAGGATCAATGGCATTTTCAAATTAATGAAAAGAACACTGGCCCTAGTTGACTTCTCTGTGGAACTTCATGAAATATTTTTTGCCAAAAAACAGACAAGAAGGATTTTATAGTACCTACATAAAGTGTACAAAAGTGTTGCGATATAATCCCGCACGGTTATCCCTAGAGACGGACACAATAGTTCTATTTCTAGTTACAGGGAATGTTACTACTTCTTTATTCCCTTATTAACAATAAATTAAAAAGACCTCCTTCCGGGAAAATCAATTACTTTTAATCTCTTTACTTATTAATAGAATATTAAATGGAAAATAAGAATTTTAAAATTGTGTGTTTATTCGCCTATGTGTTCTTTGTGTCTCTATTACAAGCTGTTGTTTACTTCATTTTTTATCTCTCATATCATCGTTAATTCGCCATTGTTATTTCCTTTATCCATTTCTAGGTGGCGTTTTTGAAGTGGGCGGCCTTTTGACAGCTTAATTTGTCACCTCTCATTTTTGTATGTATTTGTTTTTAATGGACAACAATTACTATTTTAGTACCACAAATATGTCCAGGGAAGATTAAGGGATTTCATTACATTCGATGAACTCAGCGAATAGATGGCGCAGTTGATCTGAAAGTTAAGTCACAATGAAGAGCAATAGGGTATCATACGATCCGTTTTAGACAAAGTGCAAATTTTTCGTTGTTTTTAATTTAAACTTCTGTTAAAAAATATTTCGATTCACATCCATCTACATATGTAGGTACACACGTGAGTTAAGAATGTATACATTCCTACGAGCATATGAACTCATGTCTGATGGGTGTAATTGATCTGTTGGTGTTATCAGTAAAATGCGCGTTTTATAGTGTGAACTTGTTAGCTCATTCGAGTTGAAAATTATTGATTGAAGAGTTTTTTTTTTGCGCAATGAAATCTATTTATCATTTCATTATTGCAAATTGCTTGATAATTGGCAGCGCAAATGTGACACCTAGTCATTGATATATTGAAAGATTTTTTAACGGGAAAGGAATGTGATGTTTTATTTCTTTTTAACACAATGACATAGTCAGTTACGAATATAATCCATTTCGTACTCAATCGTAATGTGATTTGTCATTTGGATTATGAGGATTTTGGACTGACATTCACAGGTTTAAGAAACCAAACTTTGACAGTGAATGAAAGCCACGAGTCGTACACAAATTTGTGTATTTTTTTAACAAATGCCATCGCTATTTCTTAGCTATTTCTTTTTCAGATCAAGAAGTCTTTGACGGCTTAGCTGCGCTTGATTTAAACATTAAGGTAGGGATCGATATGATTCCACCTCTCTTATTGTCTAAATGCGCTGTTTCTCTGTTTAAAGCGTTAGAAATTATTTTTAATGAATCGCTTCTCACTGGCATCTTTCTAGAAGAGTGGAAAAGTCCCCAGTCTATAAAAGTGACCTCAAACACTTAATTAGAAATAACAGGCCAGTTTCCAAACATTCAATAATTCTAAAGCTATTTGAAGAGCTGGTTTTGTAATAGGTTCAATTTTGCAGTGAAAGAACTTTTAACTACAAGACAGCAAGACAAGACAAGTGGTCGCTCCACTACAACGAATCTGTGTATTTTTACTCACTTTTGTGTTTCTAATTTAGGTCTATGTCCTGTACACAGATTTTGTGAAGGCCCACCATGGTAAACAAAATTAAAATAATGGGATTCAAATGTCGTTTTTTTGACTGTTTGAAATCCTATTTGTCAAATCGAAAACTGGTTTTTATAATTGAATGTGTTCATTCTTGCTTTATAGATGTTGAATCGGGTCTGCATCAAAACAGTCATGTGAGGCCTTTCCTCTTTAATCTCTTCGTCAATGACATTCTGGACTGTTTACAGTTTTGAAATTGTCTAATGTTAGCAGACGATGTGAAACTGTTTGCACCTATTTCTGTCATTGATGACTTTGTGAACTTTCAAAAAGATATAGATGCACTTGTTCAATGGTGTGCATGTTGACATAGAAGTCGAGGTGCGAGTGCAAAAAATGAATTTTCAGGGCCATGTTGATGCCTATCAAGTGAAAATTATGTAATAAATCAGCAGCTAATTGTTGGCAATTACAATTTTTTTTGTTGCCTAGTAACTTTTCGATGAGAAGTCGCAAACATTTCCAAGCTGTTTTTTTCATATTTGAAAGACAGGTTTCAAACTTATAATCCATTACATCTTTTTTTAATTTGAGGCCCAATAAAAATACCTTCTTTAAGTTGTGCCTCAGAAAGACCTGGAAAAGCACTGTCTTAATGTTGTCATGTGGGGTTCATCATGACATGATCAACAAAAAATTCATCTGAACATGGACTTTGAAGTTATGATTCTCCTTATTCCGTGTAAGTCAATCGATTTTTGCTTGAATAATCAGGAGGTGTTGGAATTGGTAGATTGTCTGAATGGCAGATAGGTTTGGCAACCGAAGGAACATCTGCATATATGTGTAATTTTATCCTTGTTCTTGCGATCAAAGCCAAATATCTTAGTAAGCCAAAAGTAACAATCTGTTTCCTGGTTCCCTCTGTTACCTCTTTTGGCACACCAAAATTAAAGCACCTATTGTCACATGCAGCCAATGGGGTTCAGTATTTGTCTACACCTTTCGCAAAACACGTGATAAATCCACTTTTTAGGGTTCCGTACCCATATGGTAATACGGAACCATTATAAGTTCGCTCTAACTCAAAAATGTCTGTCACGGTAAAAACATCAAGAACCGTTCTTCGTAGAAACTTGAAATTTGGCGCACTTATACATTACGGTGGTCCACATACATGGACAATATATTACTCAAAAATATTGTGAAACAACTATATTCTCAAAAAATGTAAAATGTAATCTAAAAAAAAAATCATGTGGGATATCATTCGAAAGGGCTCAAAGCAAAGATTCCAAAAATATTTTTCTTAACTTTTTCCGTTAGAAACTTTAGGAGTTATTACCAAAAAAGTGTGGAAAATATCATACAAAAAGCACCACACATTTTTCTCAGAAACTACTTAAGTCAATTATATGAAAAAATCATAGTTTGTAGGTGAATAACTATGTATATTTCGGAAGAAAAATATAGCGAGTCTCGTAAGTTGTATAGTTTTTGAAAAAATTCACGTCGAAAAAAATCATGTCGAAACATTAAATTTCTTAGCCGATTAACTCGTAAACTACTGGACCAATTTTAAAGAAACTAGCACTATTCGATTAACAATAGATGTGGGAAAATTAAAGGCTATCCGAAATTGTGCTATCATACGGATTATTATGGAAATACGGATTTTGCCAGTTAGACCAACAATTGGAAATAACACAAATAGGCTACTTTAAGCGATACCGCTATAGGATATCCTTTTTTAGATAGAATGATTTCACTACAAACGTAACAGAAACATCAGGATGTACTTTACATGATCTTTTTGACATTTTTAAAACGAAAACACTTTATTGCATCGAAAATAATCAATGAATGCGAAACTAACTTCGCGGTTAGTCGAAAATGACAGTGACGTGACAGAAACAAAACAAAAACCGTACTTGCATTTACTTATTATAACTGTATACACAAATATACAATTCACTCAAAGGACAGAAAAAAAAATAAAGTGTTATGGGCTAAATAACTTGTTCTTTATCACTGTTTAATTTAACCCATCATGAAGTCGACCTTGATACGAAAAGAAATGTATCGAAGCAAATAGTACTGAATTTTTGTTAATAATTGTAATACTAATTAGCTGTCGTCAACAAATTGTATGTACGTACATATCTATTGATGAAATAAATAAAAAAATACGGAGTTCAATCGGAGACAATCATGGGTCTTCCCGAAGTAGAAATTATAACTGAAGACCGGACACAAGAACTTGAACATGCGTACCTGTAGACTGGTACCAGCGTAATTTAACATTTTTAATATCAACTTTCGACGAGAAACCGCCAACCTAATAAGATAACTTAATTTTAATATGGCAGCAAATAACTAGTGGAAATGGAAGTTTAAGTGAATAAATCTCCTCCTTAAGTCGGTCAATGGAAACCCGCACTCCTGAAATCATTTTCAGAGTCCAGATACCGCCACACTGTCTCAGATAAATTTACGATCTCCAGTGGTGTCATTCGAAAACATTCATTAAATCATTCTTCACCATCTTCGTCCTCTTTTGATGTACGAGTATCGGCTGAACTTGTTCCACGGGCACTCTAAATTAATTCTTTCTCAGCAAATGACGACGAGTACATTTTACTCCCTATGCAAATATGTACCGTCATATGTAAGTGACAACGACATGAAAACTCTCTTAACAGAAAGCGTATAGTGAAAACACAATTTTACCCTGAGGCAACTTTACACGTACTCATATGTATGTACATATGGAAAAATTGCTACTTTCCACCGGGACAGCAAATGTCTCCACGCTACTTAATGCTGTCTTCATTTGCTACATCGCTAATTGCAAATATCTGAATTCAATCACCTGAAAGTCAGGTTTAATAAATTTCCATTTGCCAAGCTGTTCTAGTGGTGGTGGACACTTAATTTATGCGGTGGCTACATAACATCCCTGCTTGCCGACTGTCAACTTGACTCAATTACAAATTAATTGCTCCTCAATTTGAAAGCAATTGGAATGAGGTTTAGTTGTTTTATTTTTTTTTTTTGGGTAGCGACAGTTTGTTGATCTTGAGGATTTTGCGGGTAATTGGTTTTGACAGATCACGTTTTTGTTTCAGAATTAATTGACGATTGACGCAATAGGAACAATTATCTGATTAAGAAGACGACAAATCCACGCGGATAAGATTGACAACCAATCAATCAATGCACCTGCAATCACTGTCAGAGATACCTACGTAAACGTAAGAGCTTTATTGACTTTTCGTTACGTTTTTTTTTTCTAATTCCGTTGTGAGTTGAATGCAAATTTAATTTGACCTTAGGAAAGACAGTTAAAATGTACTCAGATACATAACCACTGAATAAACAGTTGCCAACTATTTGCCGTGACATAAAAAAAAACATTTTTTTTCTTTGTTTTGCCTTTTCCATTTGCTTATGCATTTTTAGTTTTTTTTTTATGTTTATTAAGTTGTAAGCGTTAGCGGTTTTTTTTTTTTTCTATGTCCAGTTCTTTGTTGATTCTGGTGGACGGGTGAAAGGGTTTTGCAGATCATAATTTCACGGTAGCAGTGGAAGCGCTGTCTAATTGAGTGCAGGCTTTAGTGCGTGCCGATTGGTGTTAGAAAGTTTGATATCTTTCTCAAGAAATTGGGTATGTAAGAGTGGATAAATTGTGAAAGAAAAGTGGTCAATTTGATGGAGAAGTTTAGTTCAAAATTGAGTTCGAGAGGTGGCCTTAATGAGTATTGTCTATAAGTAAGTGGATACAAGTAAATGTTTCAAAAGAGATTGTGGGTGGTCTTTATACAAAATTGTTAAAGCTTGAATTATTGACTTGCAACTTAAGGTCGAACACGGCCAAGGTTTATCCGTTTGAGGTCTCAATTTGAAAATTCTGAGAGCTAATGACAGAACGGTAGCAGAGTCTTCTCATTATTTTCGATTATTATTTAATTCGCGAAAAAGAAGTAACAATTGAACCAGTTTTAATTTCAAGAATCGATTTGAATACAGTAACACCTCAATAAAAACAACCCTCGATACGCGCAACACTTAAAATCTTATCATTGTTGACTCAGTAATTGCAACTGTTCAGAAAAAATTGACTCGATAAACGCAACTTTTGTTTCATAAATTCTTACATCTTTCCTTATTTGCATCTCGTCTCTTTCTTGTTCACTTATTTTTATTTTACAAACTGCACCTCAATTCTCCAGCCAATGGATCAAAATGTGATCGACTTGTCTTAACACAAGAAATAATCTATTGGCACATTTGGTCGGAAGCGAAAGGACAGATTTAGAAATGAAAATTAGGGCATTTAATTTAAGACATGCCATAAGCCTTTAGGCTATTGCAAGTGTCAAGGTGCAGTCTTACGCAATACGAAAGCACAGGTACCACTTGATATATCCAAACACTGATTTCGACAAAGACGAAATAATAATTGCATCAATTAAAGATTTGCAGCAATCTGGAAGCCGAAGAAATCGAAAGTGATGGCGAAATGCAGTTTGAGCATTGTTATCCACCTCTGACACCAATATTTTTTGACTCGGCTATTGCTACAACCTCAATAAAAGCAACTGCCCGATTTTCTATTAGTTGCTTTTATTGAGGCAGTACTGTACATATTTCGCTACTATAGTAGCGTCAACGGCGTAGCGGCGTCAAATCGCACGACCGAGGCGGCCAAGCGACTGGACCATTTCGTGAGATAACACGTTCTCCAAACTTGGTTTCCAATAAATTGATTGTGACATTCGCTGTGTGGCGTGTGGCGCCGTCCTTTTGGAACCACATGTCCTCCAAGTCCATATCATCCAATTGGGTCCAAAAATATTCGGTTATCATTGAACGGTAGCGATTCCCATTCACAGTAACGTGCCGGTCTTGATCATCACGGAAGAAGTACGGCCCAATGACGCCGCCGGCCCATAAACCACACCAAACCGTAATTTTTTCGGGATGCAATGATGACTCATGAAGAACGTGTGGATTGCTGCCTGACCAATACCGCATATTTTGTTTATTGACGAAGCCATTCAGCCAGAAATGAGCCTCATCGCTGAAGATGATTTTTCGATGAAAATTCGAATCATTTTCAAGTTGTTGCTCAGCCCAATTCACGAACATATGACGCTTCTGGTGGTCAAGCGGCTTCAGTTCTTGCGTCAGTTTAATCTTGTAAGGATGTAGGCCAAGATCTTTTCGCAAAATTCGCCACAACGACGTCACAGAGGTGCCCAACGCTTGAGAACGACACGAGACACATTTGGGCTTTCTTCAACTAAAGCCTCAGCGGCAGCAATATTCTCGACACTACGGGCACTTCTTTGTCTCACTGGCACGGGAACATTTTGTACTGTGCCTGTGGATTCAAATTTTTCCACTAGACGCTCAATTGTTGATCTGCTAGGACGATTATGACGACCATAAATTGGACGTAGCGCTCTTAACGTTGAGGCCACTGACTCCGAATTTCGGTAGTAAATTTTAATAATTTCGACTCGTTGTTGGCTCGTATATCTTTCCATCATGAAATGGCAAACCTTACTGAAGAGAAATGTCAAAAGAGCGGCAAGAAATATGGCGTCATTTGCTGTCCCTGTCGCTCTACTTTTGTACGAAAATGTATTTTTCCCAGTACAGTCAAACTTCTCTATTACGAACTTTCTTATAACGAAATTCTCTATATTGCGGGATTTGTTGCCAGATTTTAAAGTTCCTGCCAGGACGAAGTTCGTCTATAGTGAAATATATCTTAAACTTCTTCACAACGAACAGTCCCTTGGAAGTTCATTATAAAGAAGTTTGACTGTATATAATTTAAAAGTAATAATATAGTTTGGTGTAGTTACAAAAACTAATACTGGTGGCGTTGGCAATTATCTGTCATGTGAGTAACGCGACTGTTTGCGTACGCGGGCGAAGCCGGGCGGATCGGGTAGTAATAAAATAAAAAGGATCATTGTTTTCGCACAACATTTTATTTTGCTGAACAATTGGGAGAGAAAATTGTAGCCCTCTGTGCAAACCATTTTTTTTTAAATTCGATGTATGTAAATGAAATCTAAGAACAATTATTCTTTCATAAAACGAAATTTCTTTATTTGCAAACTTCAAATTTTAAATTTAAACAGCTGTTAAAGTCAAATGTCAAATTTTCGTACGAAAGATCGAATGGAGTCGCTCCTTTCGTAAGTGAGCAAAAGTGGACGAAAACTTAACGAATCGAAGCGAAAAGCTATTATGGTTGTACAATACAAATTCCTTGTGTTCGCACAGTTTCGTACGTGGTCGTACGAACCCATTCGACTATTATAGTTCGGCCTTTGCTTGTGAGAATAGCTTTGCTCAATGTCAACCCGGGATTCGCACTGATGCGGTCGATGTCCACCTACACTGAAAATGCTGCTCTGTGTTTGATGGATTCGCTCTGTGTTTTTCTTCAGTGCAAGAAAAAAGGACAAAAGAATGACAGTTGCCATCAATCAAAGCATATGGGTGCTTTATCTTTGGAGGTGTCAGTCGAACTTTTGTGCTGAAATCTCTCCACTTTTAATAAATTATTAAATAATATGAAATACATTTCATCATAAATTGAATTAATCGTAACAATCGCTGCCACTACAGTTACAAAAAAAAAAAAAACTCCCCCGTATATTTCACGCCTAATCAGCGAACACTGAATGTCGTCCAATCAATTACGTTCTCCCACAAACCTAATTTCTTTCCATCAACCACCGTTGATCGATGCTGTAAAACCTAAATCCATTGACGCTCCAATTTATCAAAATAATTCTTTTGCTTTGAAGAAGAAAACAACGCTTTCGGATTAAGGCCGAGGTTACATACAAGTGGCTAAAGTTTTTGACACAAACTAACTAACCGTAGAGCTGAGGGGGCAAATGTTAACCATCGTGAGTTATGCGCAAAACGTCAAACGTCAAAGTACGAGTATTTACATGGAAACCTTAAAGTTTTGTTTTATTTTTCCAAAGAATTACTTTTCTTTCTTCTTTGACTGAATTCAACGCAATTATAAGTTTTTTTTTGTACCTAAAGAACGAATGTCTTTGGAAAAGAGCCAAGGTTTGTGCATCGTGTGGATTACAAGTTCTAGGGGTTATCACATTGAAAAGGGAGGATTCTATTTGTTTTTGTGCGACTATGTGTTTTCTTTGTCAACCTTAGGGCTGCGGTGCTTTTTTCACCCCGATAGAAATATGAAACAGGGAAGGGCTCCGTACTTTGTTTGCTTAAAAATGACACTCAAGATTTAAACTTTCAAAAATAAAATGAAAATAGAAATCATATCACTCACTTTTAATGCGAAACTAATTTTTCCCTCAATTTTTTTTTTGTTTTCATTTCAGAATCTGTCGCATCCAAACCGTTGAGCGTCGATTTTGAAAATAACCTATCATCATCAACCACTGCCAATTCGAGCTGCCAACAGCAACAATCACAAAGTAAACATAAACTTTACTCTGGACCCAAGTCTCAATACCCATCTGCCTATTCGTCAACAGCATCTTCCAGCCAGAAGTCGATTCCTTCATATATCACTACCGCACCGGCCTACTATACCGATGAATACCTCCGCATTCAGACGCCACCGGGGTCACCACTAATAGCACAAGCAGAGGCGGACACATCTTCGATTAACGAAAACTATCGCAGTGTCTATGCGACTCCATCGAATCTGATCACCGGCGACAGCAGACAGAAGTTCTTTCCAAAAAGTCCAACTGCGACTGTGGCGCCACCACCGATCGCAGCGAAGCGAACAATTTTTCGCATCAGTCCACCGCAAAAAGAGGAAAAACGAAAAGGTGATCTCCTACCTCCCCGATCCGCATCCTTTTCAACAACTGATAACACTATCCGCGCTAAATTCCAATCGGTCGAGGCTAGTGAAAGTAACCCGGCACTGGAAAGTACCGCTAGTAAGAGTAGTAACGCCGGTAGATTTAGCAATAAGAAGCGCGTAGTTAGAGTTCGTAGCGATTCGCGTCCAATTAGCGCCCTCTATGATATAATATGCAAAGAAAAAGGCATCGAGCTAGATCAAGAACCGACAATGAGTAGCGGCGGCGGCGGTGTTGTTGGCATAGACAATGCTTCGATGGTTGACAGTAATGCAACCGATCGACGACAGAAGGAAGGGGGCGTCTTGGATTTGCGTCACTCCCCCTCTAGTCAATTGAATTCCTCTGAGAATTTAAACGTCAATCGTTATCGAATTCGACCGCAGTCATATCAGGATGACAATCAATATCGCAGCGGCAGCGAAGATTATCACAACGATAACGGTGACACCTATAATGGCCTTCAAATCAAACCTGATATTCTAACGACATCATCGTATTTAGCTAGTGAATTGAATCATTATCAGCAATTTGATCACAATCATCCCGATCACGATCATCATCATGTACATCCACATCAACATCATCCGCATCGTATCGAGCCGAATCTTCCTAGTAGTTGTGTAGATAGTAGTTTAAACAATTATCGTGAGAGTAGTAGTTATGTTAATCGTAATAATGTCTTGAGAGATACCCATGAAGCAGCAGGAACAGCTGGTGTAGCGAATGGACACGTACAGCAACAGATGGCGGCATCATCGTCGGCGCCAAGACCGATACCGAGGGTATTTCGTGACGAGAAACGACGCTTCACCGATGGCATGGTGCAAAATTGTGTGATTGCCACGAAAGTGAATGCAACAGGAAGTGGAATTGGAAGCGATGGCGATAATGTACGAGTAGGAAGTCAACCGGATAGTTTGACTGGTGTCGGAAAGAGGTGAGTGGTGTTACTTTTTTTGGTTATTAATTGGACCCTTCTCCCATGCCCTGCTAAACCTCATTATACTCGTAATCTAGATGCTTTTGGGGCTCATTCATTGGATCATTGTCAAAACGGCACGCTTTGCAGTCATTATTCATTCTTTGACAGTTCTTTCATCTGCGTTCGTTCCTTAATTGGTGTGTGTGTTCGATTTAATACGAAGGCGTTGAGCGCAGGCTTTTCTGTTAAACTTTTTTTCGTTAAACAGCTGCCAGTAGGACGTCAAAGGAGCAAAATACTTGTCTGACGTAATAGATTTATTATATTTTGTTGTTTACATTAAATTTTTGGCAAATTCACATGGAACATGATTTTTTATTTTTTTTTTTTTTAAATAAAAATAGCAATAGAAACTCAACTGACAGATAAAGACCAGAAACATATGTTTTCGACAGCAAAATATCATTCGTAGATTTAATAAAAATAGCTTTGTTCGATGTCCGTAGTCCTAGGGCGCCCTGACTAGTGTCGGTGTATTTTCGCGTTACAACTGACAAATCAGCTGATTTGATGTTTTGACAGCCCTTCTTTCTTGCACTGAAGAAATACTCAGGGCGATTCCAGTGCTGGCTGAAGCAATGCCCACATCGAACAGCACTGACGGACATCGAACGCATCAGTGCGTGCGAATCCAGTGCCAGTCTGCCTTAGGGCGCCCTAGGGCGGACATCAAATAAAGTAATAATATCCGTGCTTTTAACAGAGTGAAATTCAATACGTCAAACTCTGCATGAATTGTCAAAAATAACTTTTAGTGGTCGGCAAAACTCTATTATTTGGTTTTTTGCCGCTTTGTCTTGATATAACGATTCAAATTAAGGTCAATCCGTCAGAAATCTACGCAAAATTATGTTCCTGGAAAGTAGATGATTGTAGGTCCGTTCGTGTACGCTCCCAAAACTACGAAATCTACGAAATGTTACGATTACGAAACCAGTTTGCGTACCCAAAAATTTCGTAGTTTCTCGTAAAAGAGAGTGCTCAGAAATTCCCCCCCTGCTGCGAATTTTAGTACGAGAAATTTCTTTGGGCAGAAATAGAAAAAGTGTTAAATCTGTCAAATCAAATACATTTTTATTTTTTGTTTTTCAACGCGTTGGTGGACATTGGGGAGAAACTTAGATGACAGTTAGTCAACGGCCTTTGATTGGTCGAGAACCCGAAAATTGATCGAATATCTAGTCTACTTTTTTTTAAGGTCGGGACTGGATTTTCAGTCAAGAAAATCTTGACTAAACGTCAAAAACAGCTGAATGATTGGTTTGGTTATACTGCGTTGTTTGCTTGTTACAAAAATAAAAATCCAAGTAAATTATGAAGTTATGTCAATTATGAAATTATGATTTTTTTATATTTTTCAAGCAGTTCATATACTGTTGGATTTTGTAGAACAATCGACGAACTCAGCAAGTGGCCTATGAAATAACTTACATAATTTACATAAAAAATGTTACTTACATAAAATTTCATTCTCTAAGTCGTCCATAAATTTTTGTAAGCTTGTTTTTGTTCTTCTTTTCTTTAAAAAAAATAGATTTGTTGTGCTTAAACCACAATTCTTCAAACAATTTCAGAGCGAAAATAGAAAGAAAATTACGTTTCTGGCATTTGAACTGTCAACTGGATATCTTGTCAATTTTGCATTCGGAAACTTAGATTTATTGCATATCTAGTCATCTAAGTTGCTGAATGCCCCCATTAATTTTTTAATTTGCATTATTTTGAGAGAATTACACTCCCACTCTGCGAAATTTGACAGAATACGAACATTTGGTGCTCAAATTACCCGAACAGACCTCGTGTTTCACGTAATTTCTGTTTCTATTCCCCAATAAATGTTGATAAAAATGTTTTCACAATTATTGGAGGTACTGTGTACCGCATCATAATTTAATAAATATGCAACGTGTGTCTGTGTACTAATCAAATGTCAAAAGCCAAGTTAGACCAAAACAGAAACACATTAAAAGCAAAATGGCTGCTTTAACATGTCGATTAATTTCGTTTCGCTTTATTAGCGCTTTTTTTATGGATTATAAGAATATTTTCCATCCAGTGTTCATAAATAAATATATGTACTCGTACGTCACGGAATACATAAGAAACATTAAATTTTGTATCACGAATTTACAAATTGCAAAGGGCAGAAGTTCCAGTATACTTGTACACGATAAATTTTCCACTTAAAAATGTCATGGAAATTTTAATACACTGCCATTCGAGGAGTAGTATAAATCTGAGTAATATCAAGTTTATTTATCATAAAATATGAGTTCATTGTTTAAAGTAATTGTGCGAAAAAAAACAACTTTCATTGTTTACACTTGTTCAACTCTGCACAATGACATCATAAATGTTATGAACGGCTTTGTAGCTGTAAATGAAAATTATGACCTAAGAAAGTTTAACCAAATGCCAGCTGGGATAGTATTATTTCGTTTTGAAAATGTTAAACAAGGAAAAATAAATACAGAAATGTGTGGAGAATTTTCTGTACAAATGATTAATTGATAACATTTGTAGTTATTCACTGTTATTGAGAGTTTTAAAGCTCAAAAGGCATACGTCACTTTAACGCCTACTTAACTTTTCAACTTGGCAGAGTTTTCCAAACACTGACGACAGTTTCATCATCTGTTTGAGATTTTGACAGCAGAAAATGTCAGCTGTCATTTGTTTTTCCTACTGTACATGTAAATAGGAAAAGTCTCATCATGTTAACATGTTTATCTCACACTTTATTGATTATATAGTCGTAGTAAGAATATTTTTAGAAATCAGAGAACTTATTAAATTCCAAACTTTTATTGGCTTTCAAAGATATTTTATGTACATACTTTGACAAGTAGTAATATTTTAAGTTATACAAGAATTTATAGTTCTTTCGTAAAATGAAGTCATAACTTACTTCAGAACTTAAAATAGATTTGTTTCAAATTATTTAAAAGGAAGAAGAAAAAACCAGAAACAAGTAATAACGATTAATATTTGTGGTCCATGACATTAGAAGAATCTGATAGAACCGATAAATCATATCAAATGCAACGGTACGAAAGTTTATTTAATTTTACATTCAGTGTCTTGCCTTTTCTTTATTTGTATACTCGTAACAAAAGAACGATAGAATTTTTGCAATGTGATGATTCAGCAAATGATTCCCTTAAGCCTTTCACAAGACTCGTACATGGTATACATTTATTTCTATTTACAGCTAAAGATAATAAAATATAATAATAAAAGTGTTGTCACCCTGATTGATAACTTGCCGTAACAATTAGTTATAGATACGGTCTAGGTGATAAGGCAAAGTGATTTATGGACCCACTTGATAAGTTCGTGATTTTAGTATTTAATTTTATTAGTTATTTTGCGTTTGGTTTTATTTTTAATTATTTGTTTTAATTTATTTGCTTTAACAAATGACTGATGGTAAAACTACATACATACATATGTATACTTTTACTTAAAAGGAATAATGTTGTCAAAATAAGTTTTTGGCTATAGAATAATGGGGAAGGATCTTCTATTAATCAGGCCTTTTATCGGATTATTTATTTTCAAACCATTTGCTATACAATCTAACTTTGAAATAGATAATTTTAATTGGATTGGTGTTCTAAACTAAGAGGTCGTTTCATTTATAGATTCCATTTATAGAGTTTTTGTTTTAGATCTTTAGAGTTCCGTCTGCTGCTGTTGGAGCAAAGAGCTAATTTCTCAAATTTCGACCGATAAGTCTCGTTTCCTTCAAGTCGAAGAATCCAAGTAGGTAGCTAGCTGTTTGAAAAAGGAAGGCTTAAAACGGTAGAAGCTTAACCCTCTAACACCCAAGAGTGTCTCAAGACACTTATCATATTATTTGAATAAACGAAAAAAGTAATAAGTTTTATATCATTTGAATATTTTTTGGCTGTTACTAACAAACACACCAACATATATACAAAAGCTTTGAAAGTTAAACGAATCTCTTAGTGGAGTTGTTATTTTAAATTGCGGAAGCAACGTGTTTTGTGGCGCAGAAAATTTGATTTGGTGCACGTCGTTATTTTGCCGCGTCAATAAAAGTGAAATTTAACAAATCAATCCAACTCATAATTTTTTTCGTCAAAGGTATGTTTATTTACTAATAAAATCAAGTGCCATATTTGTGAAAATATAAAAATTGTGCTGTATCTCGGACCTTAGGCGACGTAAGAACAAATACTATTGTTCAGAGTATGGTTCAAAATTTCAAGGCATCCAATTCCGAAACACCCTTGACTGATTTTGTAACGTTGGAAGATGTTGAGTTTTTTGTTAGCGAGTTAAAAGTAAAAAAAACACCAGGATTTGACCGCATAAAAAATTTGTATATTAAACAACTCCCAAAAGTGGGAATGACATATCTGACATTCATTATGAATGCATGTCTCAAAATGCAATATTTCCCCAATGACTGGAAAATTGCTAAAGTAGTACCGATACTAAAGGCTGGTAAGCCCCCTGAAAATCCCTCTAGCTACAGACCCATCAGCTTACTTAGCAGCTTAAGTAAAATCTTTGAAAAGGTTTTAAAGAACAAAATTTTGCAGATTGTTACTGAACGAAACTTATACCCTGACGAACAATTTGGTTTCCGAAGCTATCACAGCACTTCCCATCAAGTGCTTAGAATATGCCAGCATATTAAACTTAACCGGGCTTCTGGTAAATCTACGGGTATGGTTTTATTAGATATTGAAAAAGCTTTTGACTCAGTGTGGCATTACGGTCTTATCTACAAGATGATTAATTACAATTTCCCAACATATTTATGTAAAACTGTGGAAAGTTTCTTGTCTAATCGTAGTTTTATAGTCCTTGTGAATAATAGTGCTTCCAGTCAATTTCATGTTAATGCTGGTGTCCCCCAGGGTTCAGTACTTGGGCCTATCTTATATAATATATATACCTCTGATTTCCCGCAACTGCCAGAGTGTGGTATCGCGATTTACGCTGATGATACAGCAGCATTCTCATCACATGAATTTTCTCTCAATATTGAGACAAATTTAAGCAATGGGATTAAGATACTCTTAAAATACTTTAACAAGTGGAAAATTAAGGTTAATGCTGACAAGATGCAAGCTATCTTTTTCTCACGAAAACGAAAACCTTGCTACCTTCCTATTAACCAAATTCATATAAATGGTGTCGATATTATCTGGGAACCCTTTGTGAAATATTTAGGTATAATTCTTGATAGGAGATTAACGTTTAATGAACACATCACAAAAACAATTAATAAAGTCAATATTGCTATTAAATGGTTGTATCCCTTTATAAATCGGAAATCAATGTTATCAAGTGAAAATAAAATCATTATTCTGAAGGTAATTTTTCAAGCAATTTTGCTATATGGCTGCCAAGTATGGGGAGATAGTGCCAAATGCCATATCAGAAAATTACAAGTATCGCAAAACAAAGTGCTGAAAATGATGCTTAATCTTCCCTGGCATCATTCCACAATTGATCTCCATAAAAAAGGAATTGTTGAATTGATCTTCGAAAGAATCCAAAAACTTAAAAATAAATTTATAACTCACTGTGGTTTTGCAGATAATATTCTGGTAAACCAATTAGCTACATAAATCGAAAACTATTGTTACGTGTTTTTATGTTATTTGTTGTCTATTTATTTACTTATTTATTTATAATATTGAAATTTTGTATTTATTTTATTTATTTATAACTTATTTATCCTTTTATTTATTATTTATTTCCATATTTATTTATTTATTTATTTGTTTATTATTTATTTATTTAATTATTTATTTAGTTTTAAGTATTTATTACTTATTTATTATTCATTATTTATTTATTTTATATTTATTTATATATTTATTATTTGTTTATTTATTCATTATTTATTTATTTATTTATTTATTTGTTGTTTATTTATCTGTTTGTTGTTTATCTATTATTTATTTATAGTTTACATCTATATTTATCTATCATTTATTAAAATTTATTAATTTTTTACGAATTTTATTTATTTATAACCAAAAAGTAATGGATTGATTTTTTTTTTCTTTTTTTTTGTATTGTATTGAAGGTTTTTGTGGTATTTTTCCTTCAAATTACTTATTTTCTTCTTACTAAACTGTTCATATCTTGTTAATAATTTTTCAATAGAAAGATATAGAAAAACATATCAAATCTCTGTATCAAGAAATGTGCGGTAACAAACCAATATTGTAAATTTATGATACCAAATAAAGATATATATATATATATATATATATAAATTGTGCGTTGTAGCAGTGAAATAGTGATACAGTGCCTTGAGATATTTTCACAGATTACAGGTAAACGAAAGCTTCTACACCCTTTCTGGGTTCATTTTTGAATTCAGAGGCCCCAATTTACCTTAGAAAAAATTATCCGACTTATTTTCTTCCATTATGTTCAAAAGTAGTCTTAGAGGGTTAAAGCCGATTATAAAATACATATATTTTTTTTTTTTATATTCTTCCGCTTTTGGCTATGTCGTTAAAAGTTCTAAAGGCAAGATAAGAAAAGGAGTAAAGGGACGTCTTACGGAAGAAAAAAAGAAATTGGTTGAATTCTCAAATGGAAATCATGCTTAAAATACGTTAAAGAGGTTGTCTCTTGTCTGTAAAAGGCATAAAAGAGAAGTCCAGAGCTCTTAGATCCAATCTTTTTTTTTACCAAAGTGCCTTATCTAACATAGTTAACAAGTAAAATTGACAAAACATAATTATTATGAAAATTTGCCTGGCTAGTGGTTGAGGGTGACAAAAAATTGTTTTTCCACTCACCGGAGTGGGATATCAAGTGAAAGAGCACTCACTACACATTTCATTTATGAAGTTTATTTATGGCCTAAATATGCTTTTTTAGACTACATATTAAGTATGTAGTCCCTTCTACAAGGAACTGGAAGATAGTGTCCTCCAGGCGGAGCTACTAGCGATCCTCGAGGCATGTCACAACTTAATAAACGAGCCAACACCCAAACTCAGCAACGCTATTATTACAGATAGCTAAACCGCAATGAAAGCCATACATTCGGCGATCACCTTATCGAAACTAAAAGATCGATGCCAGAAAAAACTCAATCACTTGTGCAATCAGGCTAGAGTCATTCTTCCCTGGGTTCCAGGGAATGAGATAGCCAACGAAGTAGCCAGGCGAGGGTCAGCCCTTAACAGCTCACTAGCGGAAAATGTTCTTATTCCTATAGGTGCTGTTAATGGCAATATACTCTCACACTGTTTAAAACTAGCTGGTTTCAGTCTGACACACTGTGTCATATCCAGATAGATACAGTAGATTCCGCTTTATTGGGACGGCGGATAAACGTGACAGCCGCTTAACTGGGACAAATGGTCAAGAGCAGAACAGTTGGTTTTTTACTTGATTGCCACATCGCATTATTGGGACAGCTGCTTAATTGGGACAAAATCGGTCTGGACCGAAGTGTCCCAAATAAGCGGAATCCACTGTATAGCCAAATTACAAATGGTCAAAAACAAACGAGCTGCTACAAAGAACACGCGTATAGACATCGCAAGACTAGTGGCAGCTAGCATAGGGCACTGGCCAAACTAATGATGAAAATGAAAAAGAGTCGCTTATTCACTTTCTCTGCAAATGTCCTGCTCTAGCGAAAGCCAGGTAATGCATACTGGACAAACTTTTCTTCGGCGACCTGAAAAAGATACTCGAGAAAAGGATTGGAGGCCTGATTCTTTTCCCAAACTCCACAGGGTGGATATAAATATCTCCAAAATACATTCGAATAAACGGGTCACGTGAGGTTGTGGTATCAAAACGGCACTCTTTTTGCGCTATTTGTGTTTTCTTCCATCGAAACCACCACTTCTACCTAATCTACCTACCCATCCTACATTAAGTTCAAACTTAAAGCACGAAAAAATTGAAAACAATTCTACTGGTAGAGGGCTTAGTGCAGATTTCATTTATTTCACGGAAGTGCATAAAGAACATTTATATGTCATTGTAGGTATTTTTTTAAAAACATTTATTAAAATAATCGTAAAAGATTTTGGGAAAAATTGAGATCAGGGCTATTATTGTGTCATACTTTTCAGTTAGTTTTGGCCATAGTCGGCGGTTTCCCTACTTTCCTTGCCAACTCATCGGCAAACTCGTTGCTTTCTACAACAAACTGACCAGGCACCCAACATAGTCTTACCTGGTTCCGCATAATACCCTTAGCATTATTCGGCAGTTCCTGATTATTCGTTGCATTATCAGGACCACTGGAGTCCTAAGTATGGCTAGAACTTCTGCCTGAAAGAGGCTGAAGGCATCCGGGAGTCTTAAGGATACTTTTAACCCTGTGTTCATGCATAACACACCAGTGCCTGTTTCTTTAACAGTTTTAGATCCGTCCGCGAAGACTGCAGTGTCTGTATGCCGAGTTACTATTATTCGTCCACCCATAGAAAAGAAACAAAAAATAACAAGAAAACCAAAGGAAATAACTTTCTTTTCTATCATCACGATTCAAAATACATAGAACAAAAAGAAACAAAAAAAAAATAAAAAATAAAAAAAAAGAAGTGCCCCCGCCAGGAGACGGCCCGGGAACCTATGAGATGAGAAGCCGACATACCATACACTGAGCTACTGCCCATCTTAAAACACGAGTATCCGATTTGGTATATATTTCTTTGGTAACACTTTTTTAGCGCACATTTTTCAGTACAAACATCAAGCGGTTAGACATATTGATGTCAAAAAAAAACCAAATGCTTAACCCTTATAATGGTTTGAGAAAAAGAAAAAAAAAACTTTACGAGACTCTCGACTCAAGATTTTTAGACCTACTTGTATATTATATTTTTTCTTGTTTTTTTTGGTTAAATACGAGTTCTAGTACAATCTGAAGGAAAACTTAGTCTTAAATAAGATTTATTATTTTTATTTTATTATTATTGTTGAAGGGTGAGACAAGTCCTAGACGAAGGAACATCCCTCTCATCATTATTCCTATTGGAATCGGTTAGAGAAAGCTTCACTCACACCTAGCCAAGGTGAGAATTCCATAGGTCACAGCACTGCATCTAGATCTAGACTATCTCCTTAAGAATTCGCAGTAGGAGATTGGGTGCTATGAATCTGCTCTACATTCCCCAAGTGTGTGTTCTAAAGTTTCCCTGGACTCATTGCAAAAGCAGCATGAGTCTTCATCTGATAGACCTAGCTTCCTGAGATGTCCTTTGACTTTACAATGTCCTGTAAGAAACGCATTCAGGTTTCGGAGTTTGTTTTTGTCAAGGCTAATGCAAAATTTGAATCTCTCTAAGTTGGTTGTAATTACCCAACAGTTTCTTCGCCTGTCTTAGACCCTCAGTTTTTGTTCAGTAATCGGAGCGTGTGGTAGCCCCTTTCCTGCAGGCTAGTTTTTCCCCCCTTTTATTACCTTCTATCCCCCAGGTGTCCTGGTTCTCAGTATATGATGACTTGCTTCGTTTGCCTACTCTATTTAGTTTATCTAGGTATTCCCAGATAATTCTAGATTTGATGATCTGAGTGAATCCATTGTGCATTGATAGGTGCTTGGCTATCTGACATTATGTCGCGTCTGTTGTAGCGCTTATCAAGATTTAGTTGGGCACATCTGTCGATTACACAGATTTCAGCTTGAAAAATGCTGGAATAGTTTAAACACTCGTGGGCACCGTAGCGCAAGTGGTTAGTGCGTCGGACTACTGAGCCAGCGGTCTTGGGTTCGAATCCCGCCGCAAACACCTAAAAGTTTTTCACAGTGCCCACCTCTTTCGAATGTCTGACAAGCATCAAAGAGTATCATTTGTCACGATTAAGCTTCTCAACTCGCCGTTCGGAGTCGGCAAAAAACTGTAGGTCCCTTCCATTCGTGCAAAAATATAACACGCACACACAAATGGTTGCGAGAAGCAGGCCCAGGTTCACCTCGAGCTGTAGCGCCAACTAAGTAAGTACGTTTAAACACTCGTGGCCCCATTCCTACCTCAGTTCTTGAACCATCTGTGTACCATTAAAATGAATAATAAATAAGGTATGAATTCCGCCGTGATTGCGTATAACCTTGTAAGCGAGATGGTACATCAGTTAATTCCCACGCAACTTGAGCTATTGACAGCATTCTTTCAGCTGTTTGCTTATGTCGAGCGTTTCTTATAGCTCCGCTGACCTCGTCCTCTCTATCAGACCCTTCCTGTTCCTTCTTTTAATTTTTTTTTCGTTACCTACAACTCACTAAATCAAAATTTAAATTTGTAATTTTAAATTAAATTCCATGCGGATTATAAGAAACAACATTATATTTCATAGGCATCTACAACTTGGACTTGTTTTATGAAATCACATTTCTGGTTTATTTGCACATTCAAAACACTATGTATTTCCTGGATATGGATCATCATCCCCGTCGTCGTTTTTTTTTTTTTCAAACATGAATAAATTTGAATGGCTCGTGTTGTACATTTATTTGAAATCTACGATCCATTCAACTGAATGAGCTCATCTCACTAAATTCATTCATTCAAAAGTGAAACATTGCATAACTACAATCTACAACTTCCTCAATTGAGTTATAAGTCTAGTGGCCGAAGCTACTTTCTAAAAGAAACGTCGATTGTGTGCATTAAAAGATCGCAAAAATCAATCACTGTTAATCGAATTTCCATAAGTGGTCTTAAAGATACAAAAAAAATTGCATAATCAACATCTAGATACAAAGGGCAATGCTGTGGGCTAGTTTTACGTTATTTTTACATCTTACCTTGTACATCCTCCCATCGAGAATCCGATTCATTTCAAAATTCACAACACAAGACACAGATACACCAAAGAAGATTTGTGCTAGATTCCCCAGTGTACGAGACAAGTATCTATACTCGTATCTATGGCAATATCTGCACACCTGTTGCATAGTCGCCGACAGGCAGACCAACCGACAGTCCACTAGTCAACCGTAGTTTAGTTATCATTTCCTCAAATCTACATTCAAATGCTGTGTGTATCTAAATGCGAAAAAAGAGTCGTTACAATCCATCGCATCGCATCGCCTAACGTGGAATAGCGAATAGGTGAGGCAAAGCCGGAGACCCGATGTGAAATCAACCTCAAAACACGAGAACCGGAAAGTGTGTTCTGTTCTTTTTGGATTAATATTTCTCTTCGTTTCTATTCACGACGACGCACGACGAGTAGTGTATACATCATCAGAAGAGCTGGAATGGAATGTACACACACCTCGTCTCCAAGGGGCAATAAAAATGCGGCAGTGATTTAGTTTTCATTTCATTAAGTTTTTTTTTTCTTTTAAATTTCTGCACCAACCGAAATTCTTTTGAATACAGTTTTTTTTTTGTGGAATTCATGACCCGAAATTCTTGTTCATCTTGTTTTTTGCGTATGCATATTGACAGAAGCATGGCCATACGCACTTTCATAGTAAATCTCCAAGACTGGGATACACTCAAGTTGAGCTTACGAATACAAGCGAAATGAGTGACAATTTGACAACAGTTTGTGAGAGAGAGGGACAGAAAAGACACTCTTGTCGATGTCATGGAACATTACCATTTAGGCTAAGATTTATTTGCGGTTTATACAGTGAAGGCAATAGTTTGTCATTCATTTGTCATAAATGTTATTTGGCTGGAAACGGAATTGAAAAACTGTTAGAAATCAGATTTTCAAATCACAACATCACCAGTCGTTCTGCTGGTCTCTTCTTGCATTTTCCATCGTGAACAACCACAAAAGTCAGATGAATCAATTTTTTGCAGTTTTGAATTCCATAAATAAATTAATATGATGTCCTAGATACTTATCTGGGTTAAACAAATAAGTTTTGTTTTGTTGGACTAAGTGATAGTTTTATAATTTCTTATCAAGTTTAGCTTAAAAAATGATTCACACGGATGTGGTTCCAGAAGAACTGTCTAGTGTCTAATCGCATGGTAGAGTGAACCTTTTATTGACATTTTGGTATGTCTATAGGTAAGGTACTTCTTTTTTACGGTTGCTGGTGTATCATGTACAATAGATAATAGGGGGGTACACATGATCCGACATACATATCTGACAAACCTGGCCTGTCCGACCAAATCTGACAATATGAACGCAAAAAACGACGGACGGTCAGACATGTCGGATGGTTTTATTTTTTTGTTGAAATGTTTGTGATCGAACGGCCATATCTGCGCTTTTTTGTCCGACCCAGAGCAATTTTCATTTCTGAAATGTATTCCAAGTGGTATGGTTGTTTGAGATTTAAAAAAGGCTGCGTATGGAAATTCTGAATTTTTTTTAAAAAAAAAAAATTTTTGGAAATATAAAAAATTCTGATAATCGGCTGGAGGATTCAATATTGTAGTTCTGTAAGCAAATTAACATAAGAAAACTTTGGTCGCTTTTTCATCCATTTCTGTACCCAAATTCGGTTCCCTATTTCTTTACTTTGTTCTTCTAAACTTTTATCAATTATAAGTGCTGCTCTCAGTGCGTCCGACATCTTTAAAATCCACTTGCAAAGTGAAGTCGGGCAACATGTTGGATAATGTGAATGCTAACGACATCGGTCGTTCAGACATCCACCCGACCAAGTCTGTCAGATATGTCGGATCGTGTGTACCTCCCTAGTGTCATCGGACCTAAAACTTAACTTTTTTTTTGGATTTTTATGTAATTATGTATTCGACAGAAACTTAACCTACATATATAACTATTATATATAAGCTAAGAGAACACGTATTATTGTATATCTGGCAGTACTGGAAATAGCGACATAAATGACACTTCAGTTGTAGAACATATTTATTTTTCTTTGGCTAATTAAAAAAGGAAGTTTGTATTAAGATATTCTTCAATTTAGCTTTTATATTTGATTATTTACCTTTTGTCCTTTGAAGACATCCTTTTCTGCCGAAGTTTTTTCATAATTGTCATTGTTGACATTTCGATAACATTTTCGATTAAATTTGCCCGAAAGTAATTTGTAAGCACAGGTATTACAATTAAACTCATAATACCCGATAACTATCGAGGCTAAACTAATTCTATATATGAATGTATTTACATATGTACAGGTACACAGGTTTAGTTGTTATTGTACTTTGCATGGAAAGCTTTTTTTAAGCCAATATTTATGTAGGTTAGGAGTATTTGACCTTTCAAGGTCATTGTCATCGCAAAAGTTGACGTTAGAAAAGTGGATGTGTTTTTTAAGTCCTCCTTTTCTTTGTCACGGTTTCTACTTTGTTTAGCAATATTTATTAACTATTTTATTTCCACTACAACCGAAGCCGCAGTTATAGTTTTTTTTTTCTACCACTTGCCATTTTGAAATAAACGCCGCAAACTTTTTACCTCTACTGTCTTACTAAATCGCACCCCACCGTTGTCTTTTCTGCTTGAGTTTATACATTGGAAAGGTTTTTTAGTCATTTGAGTCTTTTTTTTTTTTGATTATTCCATTTTTTCGGGGATTGCTTAGCGCGATTATGTTGCTTAGTTTAGTTTTGGCATTTTCTATCCGCGATTTCTTCATTGCCCCCCGTTTCGTAGTGGCGCGCGGCGGTGAACAGATACTTTTGCATTTCAACTGAAGCTCCGTCCGGGTCGGTTATTCGTCGACAAACTGTGAAAGAAGATAGATTATCCATTCTGAGATAGTCGAAAACTTCTAAAAAAAAAACGTTACGAGTACGATTAGAGATTAAAAATCCTCATCCTATCCTCGATTACTCCGTGAGGTTCTTTTCCCTTTGTACTCATACGAATGTGAATAGAATTTTCCTGACTTTTTGTTTTTTTCTTTTTTTTTTTGTAGATACATAACCCGTTCGAATCGAACACCAGGAGGCGGTAGCAACAATAGCGACTCATCGCCATCACCGATACCATCTGCATCAGTACCATCATCACAGCACCGATTGACATCGAGTTCACCTGCAAGCAATAGCATCTCTTCGAATCGCCTTAGATCACCACTTAAGTCGCCTTCAATCAATCGCACGACCGTATACCAGCATTATTCCGCTCCATCGTCATTATCCGCTGTCATCGCTCCGACATCAGGGTCAGCAGCTATCAATGGTAACGGCGGCAATATTCATCATCATCACTATCAACAGCAACAGCAACAGCCACAGTCACATCAACGCAAGCAGCCGGTGGACCCTTCCCGATCTGTGATGACTAATTCAGTGGGCGCTGTGGCCACTGCTGCTGCACCATCTAAAACCGCTGCAGCATCACCGTTGAGTGAGATTTGTGGTGAGTATCCGGGTGTGTGAATAAGATTGAGATACTTTTCTGTTTTTTTTTTTTTTTTGTTTGCTTCGTGTTTTTGTGTGTGCACTTGTGTCATCGTATTTTTTTTATTTTATTTTATTTGCACTTGTCCAGCACTGGCTTTTTGTGTTTTCTGTTTTTGTTGATCATCTGTGTATTTGCATGAGAAGAGGACTTTGATATCTAATTGTGTGCTTGAGGGTTCAACATCATCAGCATCACTATCGACAGACAGGCGGAGTAGTTTGTGTTTAATGTAATCTCGGATTACGAAACGGCAGGCAATGGTGCGGTTTCAAGTGGTAATGCCTTCACCAGGAGCGCGTACAATCACATTCAATCATTTTTAAAGTGATTGGTTTGCCAAAGTGACTTTGAAGATGCATTAATGGCAAGTGTCAGACCCGTCGAAAGGTGTTAAGGGGATTACTTGAAAAGATTTAAGTTATTTCTTGTACGTTGAAGTGGTCTTCAAGCTTCCGTTGTTCAATGCAAACATTTAAGTACGAGTAGTTCGAGCGGTTTAACGCAAAAGCAAGGCTGAACTAAAGTACTGCGACGACCTCTATTATCTGTTGTGTGAATTAAAAAAGTGGACGTCATTGTGTTACATTACGGTTTTTTTTCGCTCTCTGCTGTTTTTATTTACTCCTAGAATCACAATATAAGCATATCGTCAATTGATATTTAATACTAATACAATACGTAACGTAACGTAATGAAGTTTTAAAATACGTGTGCAATTTTATGTCTGTTTTAATTGTCTTTACAAATAGCAGTACTCTTACCGTTAGTTTATATGCTCTTTTAATATTGATGAAATCCGTAACGTAACGTTATTAAGGTATATTAGGTCTGCTTGTATTTTTTGTTTACTAATTCAATTGTACCCCAAATCTTTTTCATTTTCCTTCAAACATTTGAAAAAACTGAATTTTCAAGTGAATTCGTAACGTTACGTAAACCCAACATAAGCTACATAGATATGTTCAATTTCCCGTCGCACTTTCCTCTTCGATACTCATAATCATGTGACCGGCTTGTGATAGAAAAAATAACGGAAACAACTTTAAAATACTTATTACGTAAGAAGCATTTAGAAATTCGCAAATCGCGATGAGGTAATTAATTTACATATCTTCACCTTCCACTTGGTCTCATCATATCTGAAACGGAAGTTCAATGGATTCGCATCTAGTGGTGATATTATGAAAGCCAGCTGGCTGCCTACATTCGAGTATTTTCCCAACTGTACATAATTAGATATTGATGCATATATTTATCTCCCAACACACACGCACACACCATCACACTCATCAATATTCATCGATTAACGTATATGTAAATTGGAGATCATTTTCAAAGCTAACGGATAGAATTTGAAATGCACCCAACGATATGAGTATAAGGCCAATAGACACCTTCCTCTTAGGCCCTCCGAAGAAGAAGAAGATGATGAGATCAATGAACCGAAAGATTCTATGGCGCTCATGTAAAGGAGGCACCAACCGAGGGAACTATGGAAATTATTGGAATTTAGCTAATGACAGAGTTTTTAAACGCATGAACTAGTTTTTTTTTATGACTGCTCACGCCGGTGAATAGACAAGTGATGTAAGGCGAAGCGTGTTGGGAAAGAGTAGAATTACTGAACTTGGACACAGTCATGCGGTGGCGCACCAAATGCGCCTGTTGACAAATGGTGTAACAAATGCGCTTGGATGCAGAGATTATGGCTTTATAAAGCGAAGGAGACACACACAAAACATCGGTAGATTGGGTAATATGGTCTAAACGTATGACCAATCGAAGTGTGGTAACAGAAATATGAATCTATGGCATGCGCGCATAGATAATGCGATTGACCTGAAGTTCAAAACAGAGAATGAGGTGGAAGGTCATGGAACCGTAGAGACTTATGGGAAGCTGTTAGCTGAAGATCTTTTGTGAATAAAGAAGATTTATTGCATATTGAAGGTTCAATGGATTGTTTGGCTTTCGCAAAGGTTTCTTTTTTTAACAACACAAGACAGTTCAGTTACTATGAAATAATAAAGCGTCTTGGCAAGAAAGAGTAGGTACCTATCAGAATAGTGTTTTTGTAGGTTTTTATTTTATGTGTAAAAGCCCAGTCGAATCTGATCTGATGACATGCTGCAAGGAAGGCTTGGGGCGAAGAGCAATAGGAACTGAACTTCTTTGTGATCCTTTTATACAGGAATCTGTTTCAAACTACGCTTTAAGAATAAGCCAAATCTTAAGGCTGGACATGCTTGTCAACACCGTTATCGAAATTGATAGAATAGAATAGATTTTTACTGAAAATGTTAACTCTGGTTCTGACATGGCCATAGGGGTAAAATAATCTTTCACCTATTAGTGGGGTCAACCTGATGATATCACCCTTTTCGGTAACAGCCACAAAAGGTATTAAACCGACTTCTGCAATAAAAGTACCATAAGTACAGGGTAGGACGTTTAAAGTGGAAACATTTGTTTCTGAAAAACGAAAACATTAAAAAAAAACAATTGTTTGTTGTTCATTTCACAAATGCCAAACGTGCTCTTTTTTCGGCATTTTCCATCGTTTTGGCCAATGATTTGGCTGATATGGCGGCGATTTCACGTCGTATGTTGGCTTTCAATTCAGCTAAAGTCGTTCGCTTATTTGCGTATACCTTGGACTTCAAATAACCCCAAAAATAAGGGTCTGGTGACGTTAAATCGGTGATCTGGATGGCCAGTCCAATTCCATTTTTTGATATGAATCGTTCTGGGAACAATGGTCGCAATGAATTGATTTTTTGTTTAGCTGTGTGGCATGTAGCGCCGTCTTGTTGAAACCAGTAGCCACCCTCCACCCATGCCATTTTCACGAACAGTGGGCATCACAGAATCCGTTATCACGACTCGATAACGCTCGCTATTGACTGTTACTCGATGTCGTTGGAGTCCCCTTAAGAGTGGCTCGTACGGCTTCAATATTTTCATCGGAACGTCTTGTTCGTTGTCTGGATGCGTGGCTGGCATAACTGAGACTACCGGCGCTCACAAATTTTGCGTATAAACACCTGGAGCACTTTTAACTTTTTTTTTTTTTTTACGAAACGCACGTTTCGTTTTCACGATTGAGAACTTATTTTCAATGGGTAGTTGAATAATTTCAGCGCATGCTTTCGAAATGTACTGTCCATGGTATAAATTTCCCTCGACTGACGCTTCCAACGCGGTGTGTTATTAGTCAATCTGAATAAGGTTCAAAAGTTATAGGATTGCCCGATGATTCCACTTTAAATGGCCTACCCTGAACAATCCAGGCTACTGTTTCTGCGAAATGGAATTTACATTGCGTTAAATAGGGAGTGCGTGAGGAGTCATCCTTCTTCTCCCGTCGTTTAATATGAATTCTTTACGGGCACATTTCTAACTCTTCAGCAAACCGGCCAATAAAATATCTAACTTCTTCAAGTTTCAGGTTGGGTAGGAGCATAGGTGCGTAGCTATTCAGGAACCTTTCTCTATGTCAGTCCATTTATCTATCCAAGCGGATACTTAAGTAAAATAAGAGTTCATCGCAAAAAATCAGTACGAGCTAAAACAATATCAACCGAAAACATTCTTTAGATCTGACTTCTTTTTGAAATGTTTCTTGAACATCCGATCTCAGGTTAAGCTTATGCGTTAAGGCGGTCTCTAACGAATCCATTTGTCAATAATAGGTCTGTTTGGTGACTAGTAAGTTTACGTAAAATTACTTCAAACTGCCACAAATCAAGAGAAGAGAGAGCCAAATGTGGTGTCAAAAAATTTAATGAGATTGTCAAAAAAATTTCACCTTGCAAAGTCGTGCGACAGACATTTGTCCAACAGCCTTCTGACAATTTGTGAAATGTCAATCACTATTCGCCGCTAACACCTAAAGTTTTTCACAGTACAGTGCCCAGTGCTCTTCCGAATGCCTGACAAGCATTCAAGTGTATCATTTGTCATGTAAAGCTTCCCAACTGCAGACTGCAGAAAACTGTAGGTCCCTTCCATTCGTGCAAAAATATAGCGCGCACACACAAATGGTTGCGGGAAGCTAGGCTTGGTTCTACCTAGGACTGCTGAAGCCGAATATTTATTTATTTTTATTCGTTAGCGAAATAAAAGAAAATTAGTTTTTCGTGAAAATATTTAATAGTTAAAAAAGAAGAAGAGAGGATTCTCTCCCACTATCCAAATTATTTACCATTTGACAGACGTAATTCGTACAAATTCGTACGTATTCTGACAAATTCCTGTTTGGTAACGCAAAAGATTCGTAAAATTAGTAAAATAGAGAGCAAAATGAGAGTGTCAAAAAATTCCCCTCAACTGAGAGCCTTACGAATTCTTACACCAAATTTTTCTTTGGGTGAAGTGGCCCAATGCTGTCAAACCAGCCATCTGAAAGTGAATGAAATTTTCGGGATAAAAAGTAGCGTACTCGCTAATTCAGGAAGTAGACTATCATTCACGAAAGTTTCATCCAAATCTGTTGAGCCGATAAGGCGTGATTGAGCAACAAACATCCAAACATTTGACAGCGTTGGCCCACTTAACCCAAAAAAGTTACCAAACCTTTTATGGTTTCCTCTGTCAGAAAACTATTTATTTTCCAGATCTGTTTCTTTATATTTTTAATATGTTAAATAAGCACCATATTTTCTTCCGTTCATTTTATATGTCAAACTTCATCATTTGCAAATTCGATTTTTGAACAAAGTTTAGTTCCATTTTTTTTGTTATCCTTTCAAACTCTCATCACTTCCATTACAACGGGTATTCCATCCACACGAATCACAACATTCTATTTCCTTCACTTCTTTCTTCTCTTCTAAAACACTGCACTGCATTCCTTTTTACCAGGCCAATCTGTTAGCTCTACCAATAACCATAATGAACTCTGTGCCGATGGTCGTTTGATGGCGAAATCTTCGTCCACATCATCGATTGTGCCCCAAAATAACCAACACCAGCACCATTCAGCCCAGAATCAGCACCATCCGCAGGCACCTGTCAAAATCGTAAGAACAACGAAAACGTCACGTTTACGTGCCGCTGCGTTGGGTAAGTAAAGAAACAAATAAAACGTCCTATTTTTCAAATTTCCCGTTTGTTTTCCTCTCTAATTATTTATTTGTTTTTGTTGTAATTTTGTTGTTCGTAATACACACTAACACACCGAGAAATGTTTTGCCCACTTGTGAATTATTGTATCTAAAGAACATACCTATCCCACCCACAGATAAAAAGAAGGATTCAGACGATCACCCCACTTCGGTTGGTCCACGTCAAACTTCCCCGCGGCATGGCGCTCGCAAACCTGGCAGTCAGTCCAGCAGCAATAATAACAGCCCCGATATCACTCGTTCAACTGGCGAACAGGGCAAGGGTCGTGTGGGACTTAACGCCGTACCAACGAGCAATGGTGGCAAGAAACTTGTCCCATCGATGTCGGTGTCAATGCGACAGAACCTCAGTGAGTTGCATTACAATGGATTTTCGCGAAGGGATCAAAGGCCACACACAACGGAGTGCACTGTTAAAATCATCCCTGCCAAGGGTTTTGAGCATGAGGACGAGCAATTTTTAAATGGTAACAATGGAGAGTACTCCGCCAGACCACGCTCATCGACAATGAATTCCGAATCAAATCGTTTGGTAGCACCAATGGCAAGTGTCGATAGGGATCCCGAACTGAGTCCAGTCAGGAAGAGTCGAACAGTGAGTTAAATGGGATGCGAGTTTCGAAAGAATTTGTTAATAAAGAGATTTTTTTCTTTTTTTCAATTTTAGCCGGAGCAACAGAGAGTTGAAGATCGTGACAAGTCATCGAAGAGGAAATCAAATTTAAATCGATCTCTGAATGAAGAAGCCACTGGAGATGGTAGGTTTTGGTTCTTTGGAAATGATATTTATTTTATTTCGACAACTGCTTTGCCCGAAACTATTTTGTAGATCTACAGCTTTGAAAAATGTCTGTTCCGTATCTCACACTTCAGCCTTAATTGCGGCCAAATCATATACTCTAAGGCCAGCGACTAAGTTCAAATATTTGTTGAAAAACCTTTTAGGCCAGAAAAATTTGCTTATATACCCAGTGAGTCAACTGGTATTGGATTCAGACCTTGCTACCCTGTTTCTTGGAAAAGTGAAGTTACATTAACAAATTCTTTGGATCGTTCTTAACGACTACGAGTATTTTGGAGGTTATATGAATAAATCGATGTTAACTTCTATTATCGATTCTGAGACAGAATGTTGATAGAGAGAGTACGGATCTTCTGCATAACTGTATTCTTCTTAATAATATTAATGATATAAGTCAATTCAGAAGTATCTATTGTCCATATTCCACAACTTAAACATTTTGCGAACACCTTGTTGACTCTTTTTGTATGTTCCATTGATCTGCATAGGTTTCGATGGAATGAAAGTATGGAATAACTCTATAAACCTTCAAGCTTTCTAGAACACGTACATAGTACATATATACTTCATAGTTAGTTAAAGCAAACATCCTGAAACAGGAAACCACTCGAATGTTTTTAATCAATCTATGTTTCTGTTTTCTGAACCAATTTCCAGAAATTTGACCTTTCTTGGCACATACTATATACGGCTAGATTAGGTAGATGTGTGCTCAGTTAAACATTTAAGTACCCGCTGGAGAATCGCACAAAAGGGTATAGCTGTATGTCTTCTCTGCAGCTCCTGAAGTAATCATTGTGGAATATGACGACACGTCCAGGGGCCCAACTATGTAACTCGATTCTACAATAAAAATGCTCGAATTCGCAAAATGCGTACTCTATAATTCTATAGCAAGCCCTAGTATTTGAAAATCGAACGAATCTCGAACTTCATATTTGTTTTCGGAAATTTGGTACTATCTAATTCTAAAGTAAATGTCAAAATCGTTCGAATTCGTAAACAATCGTTCTAGTGCAAATGTGTTTGCGAGCAAGCTGTCGGACTGCGAAATTTTCCAAAATGTAGGTGACAAATGTTTTCATATTTTATTATACATTGCATAGAAGTATTAAAATATATTTTGTGCGTAGGTAATCAACTAAATGAGCAAACAAGAAGCCGTCTTAATTTGAGATTCTTGTGGAATATACATATACTTGAGAACCCCGGAGGTTAGACGAAAATCCGCACAGCAAATACAAAAAGGCATCTTTTGAAAGTTGGACATTTTTTTTATTAAACTAAAATGAAATCATTTCATTACATTTGTTTTGATTATTAAATGTACATATTGTAAACAAACACTTTCACTCAGCTCCATTCATTATAATGTATTTATCCCGAATTCGTCTTTGCTCAATTTGACCACTGCGATTCTGTTTTTTTTTTTCCGTTTAAAAACCAAAATGCGACACGCACCATGTTAATATATGTAGTTCTTATAATTATTTCATTGTTTCACAAATCACAATAAATAATAAATTACTTTAGTTTTTATTTATCTGTCAAACACAAGGCGAGACTCGTTCGAAATTCGGAAATTTTGTGGGAAAAAGTTGGCGTTACTAACGTTCGATTCTAATATCATACGTAGTTCGGTTTTGAAGTAGAATCGGAAACAACTTTCGAATAGAATCGAAAGCAGAATCGAGTTACATAGTTGGGCCCCAGATTTTAATTATTTGCTCCCAGCTTGGGGTGGATTAAGCAGTTCACTGCATTCGAGGTTAAACACTATTCTATTGTGCGATTTTAAGTGATTAGCAGTCCTTTTTATCCATTCAAGCTTTATGCTTGTCTTTCTTATTTTTTCCGGCGGGATTCGGATTGTATCAGGATCACAAACAACAAACCTCTAGAGCCACCGCCATCTAAAGCCACCTGTCTCCAGCTGCATATGCGAAGTTGGTTAAGCCCAATCTACCGAAACCCTCTTCTTCTTTCTGGGCATCTGTGTTTATCCACTCTTCATTACCTAGCCACCTTAGGCGTTGTATGACATCCGTTGTGTATATATATAGTTCGCGGTGGAGCTTTCTTCTCCATAAAACGTCCATGTATATGCCCATAAACTGAACGAAGAACATTTCCATCCAATATTCCAAATGCATGTGGATCTGGTTTGAAAAGCTTTCATTATTCAGCAAAGCACGATGGCGTTCTTTCAGTACATCAAACCTAAAGTCGACGGTTGTGGGTTTATGTAAAAAGCAAGCACTTTGTTTTCTCTTTGTTTTACCTCAAGTTCTATTTAAGTACCTTTCGATGCATTTTTAACGAGTAATAGCCCAGTTCTAGTGCATAGTCCCCAAAAATTATATTGTGAATTAAATTTGACTTTTAAGAATTCAGCCACACTTACTACAAGTATTTCATAGTTCAATGAGATTCAAATAAGCTGTTCAGGTTCTGGTTTCCAAATATTGAAGAATAGGTTTCATATCTCCGTTACAACTCGTAATTTGAATTTAATTCTTCTTCCAATTTCATTTACTAAAACAAGTTAGCTTAGTTAGTCGATGCGATAGAACCTGTGCATCCGGTTTCTTTACATTAATATGACCTTTGTGCTTCGCAAAGATCATCAAATCAATAGAAAATTTGTCTGCCATGCCATCCATATTCAAAAGAAGTTAATTTCAAGAAACAATAAAAGGGCTATAAAATAATAAATTAAGACAACAACAGAGACAAAACCCAAACCAAAATCAATGAATAGTTCCTGTGAAATCGCATGAAACACACACAATTATTGAAGAATATTGGTCGCGTTTATTGTTTCCTCTTGCCTGATTGTTTATAATTTGTTTTTCTTTTAATTTTGTTCTCTAATCTGATTCTCCAAAGAGAAATAAAGAAAATTTTATTTTTATTGGATTTCCTTTGCTCATTCATAATTGGGGATTTGATTTGATTTTTCTGATGAGAAAAGAAGATTTCATCTGTTTTCAAAGAATCACGATGAATCGATATTTAAAGTTTTGGAGAGCTTCCAAGATAGTTGGAGATGTTTTTTTAATTAGTTAAAAAGTTAGATCAGTGGAGTGGTGAGTTGGGATGTGAAGAAAGTGTGTCCGCTGTCGTGGAGGCTTTTAAACGTGAAGCATTTGATGCAGTTTCGGAAGGAGGCTGCGTGCGAGATTTGTATTTGTAGAATGATTTATGTATGAGGCTATCGCGTAACAATTATAGTCTGTTAGTGAGGACTTTTCAGGATTCTTTCAGGAAAAGGCCTTCGCTTCAGAATACAGTTAGGTAGCAGTGGCTGTCTAGGCCTATATTCTATATAGGTAGAGGAACATTGTGATACCAACAATTTGGGGATGTTTATCCCCTATGTGGAGCTTTGTATGAAGCGAGATAGTCTGCCAAGGTCTAAGAAAACGCCTCCTCCTACACCATCATTGGTTTTAGAGCCATCGGTGTAGAAGTGTAATGAATAGTCTGTTAACATCCCAAAAGGACCTATGGGGCATTATGTTTGTTGTTATGATGATGCAATCTTAAGATAGTGCAGTGTATTCTAGGCTGAAGTGCATGACAAGGTCTGTGTCGTGATAGATCCATAAGCTATGGCATATCTCTTTGGACAGTAATAAAGCGCTCAAAGTTCTGAGCTCATATGCGTTTTACTAGTTAAGTGCTGTTTTGAAGTGCTACAATCCTTAGGTAGCCACAATAATATGAAACTCTGGTGGATGGATGCCAGCTCACCAGGGAATGGGAAGGAATGAAATCGCTGACAAAGAAAGCCACCGAATTTGCTGGATCGAAACCTTTCTGTGACTTTTAACAAGGCAACAGCCACAGCCATGATAAATGAATAAGAACAAGGACTTCGACTTGCTCATTGGGGAAATGGCCCAAGATCTGTGTCGGTACTGAGTGTATCTATACTTTGGTTAGAATGCAATTCTGAGTTTTCGCTCACTAGTCTGGACTAGACGACGCGACGGCGTACCAATCCTAATAAAATCCTTAATCATTACGACTTCAATAACGCCAATACCAACAAATTGCTAAATTTTATGAGAAAGATAGGGCCATCTTCCAACTACCCTGTTCTCAACGCCTTTTCTTACCTCCTTTAAAACCTTCCTTCGATTTATCCTTCTAAGTCCCACTTGCTATTCGAAATCCCCTAATAAAATATTATTTTTACTTCCAGATGAAGCGGCCTTACGTCGTCGTCGTCGCCGTGAGCTTGGCATGGCCCGTCAACTGATTCCGTCAGATGAAACCTCATCAGCGTTGCGTGAATTGCTTTTGTCACCTAAAAAGACGTCAGCATCTCCAACATCGCCACGCAATGATTTGGCGTTTCACATGGAAAATGCTCGCCGAGGAATCGGGCTTGGTAGTCCCACAGCTTCGGATCGCCGTCGAGCCCAAACAGCTAGTCCTAAAATTGGCTCAACATCTACTTCACCAGCGAAGCTAGCCGAAACGAAAATCCCTCGTCGACCGATTGACAGAGAAGGCATCTCACTATCGCTAGGCGGCAGAGCTCCAACTGAGTATAGCCGCCGAAATCGGTTCCGTTTATCAGACGTTGGCCAAAAAGTCGACGCAATGCGTGAGCGGACCAAGAGCGAACTCGCTGAAATAATGAAAATCACTGAAATGTATAGCGGCAGTGATGAGTCACATAAAGCAGAACGCGCTGAGAAACCTCCACTTAAGGTGGTGCCAAATGCAGTGGATAACTTTGCCGATTCATTGGATCGCATCTCGGCGAGAGGAGACCTACTACCACGCTCGATGGAATTGAATACGTCAAACTCCTCCGCCCCGCCTAGAACATTTGTAAAGAAAGACCGCATTAGCTTCGATGATGGCGAGGACTTTCACTCAGATGGTGCGTCGTCGTTGGGCTTCCTTCGCAGAAGAATGTTAAAGGCACGCAGCGTGGAACGCGAGATCAGCCTTGACCAGCCTAAGTTGTCGCCGATTTTGAGGCGTAAAAGCTCCGACGAACCCACGAATCACATTGTGTCGATTTTAAAGAAGAAAGATCAAGCGGAGTCAAGTTCCGCGTCTAGCAATGCATCACCGGTGACTTTTTCTTCAACCACTGTGGACACTCCGACACGAACCAAACGTCAGGGTATCCTCAAAAAGCGTAGCAGCCTGGATGAGAGCCGATACTACAGTCGCAGTCATTCGCCAGACGAGCGTAGTATTCTTGTAAAGAGTGCACGCCGGAATAGTCTGGAAGAAACCCAGCACGGCATCCTCAAACAGAGCAGCTATGAAAGTAAGAGTGACGGTTGTCCCTCAGCAGAGCCTCACCATGGAATCTTGAAGAAGAAGGACTCTACGTCAACACCGTCGGAGAGTGGTCACCCCTCGAAGCATGTATCGATCTCACAAGCTGTGATACTAGCCGCAGCCGAGCTGTGCAAAGACATTGGAGCGTCATCATCGTCGCCGTCAAATAGCAACGACAGTGAGTACGACAACATCCGACCCATCCTAAAGGTCGATAGTCAAGAAGTGCGTGCACCCAAACCGATACTTAAAAAGAAACCCTCATCTGAGACTGAAGAAATTCGGCCGATACTTAAGACCTCTCGCAAGAGTAGTCGCGAAGAGTCGTCAGATCAATCCGATGATCAGGGCGGCGCTAGACGGATTTTAAAGACAGATTCACCAGCGAAGCGGAGATCATTTGGAGAATCATTAGATTTGGCTTGCAATAGCGCCTTGCAGCGAAGTCGATCACTGGAACAGGAAGAACGCACTGCCGAACAAGCACCAGTGGAGGAGAAACCGACTTTATCAGTGGCCGAACGAGTAAGGAACATGGAACGCTTTTTGAACGCCAGCACCGGACGTAGTTTTGACGAAAGTAGTCTGGCGAATTCATCGGCTGGTGCGATTCCGAAGATTCTACGACCATCTGCAATCAAGCGGGACATGTATAAGGATCGATTCCGAACCCAGCCAGTCACTAATGACGAGATACAATGGTGAGTTTATATTGAATCTCTTAAGTATAACTAAAAATACACACAACACCAACACCATACGATAGACAGAAACTCTCTGTCCAGTGATTTGTACTCCCAAGTGGCACTAGATTTTCTAGATTTTGCCATCTCTCGGTTTTTATTGGCTCTGGGCCAATGGAAATGAATTTCCAATGCGAATGACAAAAGTGACGAAAATAGAAGCAGATTCTGTGCTGTATGCAGTGGAGGAAAATTGTTTTCCACCATTTTCTAGGCTAGGGTAATGCATTCGATCTGTCTTCGGGGATTTCTTGGATTTCTTGGATTTGGCAGGCACCACTGCCGCTGTTGCAATATAATTTTAGAATAGATAACTGACACTTTGGGTGATGATGGAATTTCCTTGCCAAATTTTCCGATTCTCTGGTGCGAATTGAAGATGAATTATGGAATACTAATTACTTGGGGAGTATCCTTGCGTGTGGCCAGGCTACTGACCTTTTCTCTTGGATTGCTTGTGCTCCTTATTAACCTAAATTTCAGAAGAGTCACGAGGGAATTCGATTGGAATTGTTTTTTGATTGTTCAAACGCAATTCGGAGGAATAAAGGCAGCAGTTGGCTGGGGATTTGTACGATGAGGTCATTTGAAATTTATATTTAGATTCGAATACTCGTACTTGACCAGACGATTTATTAGATTCTGATAGAGAACAGAAAGTGAATTATTTTTGGCAGGTGCTCATTGACCTTTTCGCCAGTACGTACTTGGAGGGGGATGTAGAGTGTTTGGGTTTTTGATGGTGTTTTTGTGGATAGCAATGAAAAGTGAAAATCAAAGTAAAGAGTTTTCATGTTCTTACCACCACAATTAAGTGTGACGCCAAAAAAATGCAGTCACCTGAAGCTGTTCTTCCCGGCAAAGGCTGTGCATTGGGTTTACTTTTGTATTACATTTCACGAGGTTAGCTTTTCCCCACTACAAAATATTTTGTAGATATTCGTTAAGTAAGGGATTTTGGTTGAATCACGAGAAATAGCTTAGCTACATACACTTACTTACGGCCATGACATTCGAGCAAGTGTGTTCTTTTCATTGACAAAACTATTTGTTGATTCGGTTAAGTAATAGAATCGGTGAAAGTGCTGATCCTTGAGGCACTCCAGCAATAAAAACAACTGTATCAGAAGATACTCCATCGAGTAACGAATTTATCTGTGCTGAAGAAAGTTTTCGATTCAGAGCTCTGTCTGAGTCGGAGGACTCTACAAAATGTTGTTATCTTGGACCAAAATAAAATAAATTGCGATGGATGTCGATTTGTTACTAAAATTGACATGAGCTTAATGGCTCTAGCCTGAGTGTTTAAATAACGTTTCTTTTGTCGTTTGTATGGTCCAAAGTATCTAGGTAATCAACTACGTGTTGTAATTTATTATTTGACACCATGTTAGTTGGTCGCCATTTTGGTTTGTCTGTCAGTTCGCAATGCATCAGACACTCGTAACTAGCAGTCTATTAGTAAGTCTGTTCAATGAGGTAGAAATTAACAGACATGTTTTCGTGTTCAATGAAAATTCTGATCTGCTTTGTGTCCAATGACTCTGTGCTGGATAACTGTTCGGCACCTACTCTTGAGGTAGAACAGATTTGTGCGAAATGTCAAAATCAGCTGTGTTGCACATTTTTTATTTAAAGTGAAACGTGTTTTGCTCGTCAAAATTTATTTAAGTAATTTAAGAATCAAAATTTGCGTTCTGAAATGCCTTTTTTCTCATCGAACAAACAAATGGGTCCTCAGTTGTGAATAGGTGTAGAAAATTGCGTGATTTATTTTTTGTACATTTCAGCAAATCCAGTTAACTTCGGAGACTGACGGGCGGCCTACTTGGACCGTCCCTTTTTTCAAGACGCAAGAAATTCGAACGGATGAACATTTTACTTTAGGTGGCGCAGGCGCTACAGCTCGGGGTGAAGCTGGGCCTGCTTCTCGCAACCATTTGTGTGTGCGTGTTATATTTTTGCACCTACAGTTTTTTGCCGACTCCGAACGGCGAGTTGAGAAGCTTCTCATGACAAATGATACTCTTTGATTGCTGGTCAGACATTCAAAAGAGGTGGCACCGTGAAAAAACTTTTTGGTGTTGAGCCCGGGCTGGGATTGAAACCGGGCAGCATGTCGTAATAGTCCAACGCACTTACCACTACACCTGAATGGGTGAACACAACCTCATATAATAACAGGTTCTAAGCGGAAATGACTTCGTGGCTATATGAACATGACTTAAAGACTGTAAAGAGATACTTTTAGGGATTCAAGAAATCTATTACTTATGAATTGCAATTATTTATAACTTAAAACGAAATAAACAATATACAGTAGAATCCGCTTAAGATGCTCACGCTTAAGACGCTATCCCGCTTTTAACGCTCTTTTTCTCCGGGCCCTTCATTTTGATAAGAATTCGTATGAAAAAAAATCCGGTTAATACGCTCTATTTCCCACTTAATTACTTCGTAAAATTTGTATTTTCTTGTTTTCTAATTTTTTCCCCAGAAAATCCATTCGGTTCTTATATGGATTTTTTTGTTTTTCCCATGAAGAGCGTCTTAAGCGGATTCTACTGCATTGAGCGATCTCCATACATTCGCAGTTTATTACAATTTGCTTAGCGTGCAGTTTACTGAGAACGTCAATCTGACCTATTTTTTGACGTAACTGCCAATTCATGGTCACTTCTTGTCGTTGCAAATGCCAGTTGACAGGTGGCCGATTCAATTAAATTTGACTTATTTGGCATATTTTCATATTCTCTCCGACCTATGTTCACATAAATATTGTTAAGTCAACAAAAGTTACGTAAGAAATCATTTTGTGATAGTTTTTTTTTTTAAATGTATTGGGATGGATCAGCCATGAGCAACAGTGATGTCGACACCTCCATACTGCCACCGATTAAAACACTGTTCAGCATAATCGACCATATAACCGAATAAGAGACCAACGCTCTGTGGTTCACACGAACCTACTGCATTACATCTCGCTCTTTATGGCCGAAACTTGATCTTAATAGGACAAAGACGATGCTACATCTGGATAAATCCTCCATACGCTTAATCACCATAGGTCACATGACAAGTAAATGGCTACTTGAGTTCAACGATATCTGTAGAAGCTGCGGAAGTGAGAAAGGAAGTGAATCAATCCAACATCTACTCGGCTACTGCCCCGCCCTCCAAGAACGACGCCTTCGTACTTAGGGTCATAGATTCTTAGAAGACATAACAGAACTCAGAAATTTAAAGATATCGGATCTTCTATGATCCTTCAAGAGCACAAACTGGCTTACGAGTTGGTAAAAAAAGAAGATTTACTCTCAAACTATGAGGGGATTTACAATGGACCTTCGGGTCTCCGAGTGGAAATTATTGCTCGTTCAATCACACACCCTTCCTAACCAAACCTAACCTAGCCATTTTAGAATCTGGATGGTCTGTACATTGTTTACCCTCAATCTTCAGGAATGCTCAAACACTCAAAATAAGCATGTACATACCTATGTATGTATATATGTACAACGAAACCTTGGTAAATTGGCCACCTGCGGTGGAATAATTTTTGGCCACTTATAAGGGTGTCTAAGATCCATATATTGCACACGATAAAATAAGGACGAACATTTCGTAGCTATGTCTAGACGTTTTGTTTATGTTTAGTGTTTAACCGAAAATGTGAAACAAAATCTGTCACATACTGCCCTTGGCCAACTTTCGCAGGTTATTTAATATGAGAGATGAGAAAAAGTAAGAACATTTGTGGCCAAGTTTCAAGATAGGCAGGTGGACAGCATACAAATGTATTTTGAGGAACATTTCTAGGGAATTTTCTTGGTGCGGTAAAATATTGGCCAACTTACAAGGGTGGCCAACTAGACAGGTTTCACTGTAGGTATAACATGTTAAAACATTTCTAACGTGGCCTGTAAAATGGAAGAATTCCGATTGAGGATCAATATTCGCTTAATTATTTTGTAGCTAACACTGTGGGCTGGATGTATTAGATAGTTTTTTTTTCCTAGCTTCTGCTTGGCTATATTTCTGCGTAGAATGTTTCATTGCTATACGTCGTTATATGCTCATAAATTTAAACATCCGTCATTTGCGCAAAACCTTTTTAGCAATTTTAATCTTGGCTTCATTCAGTTTAATAGGTCATTAAATTATGTAAATATTTTTGTAGGCGATGTCTGAGGTTGTAACTTCCCAATTGTACATAAAAATCCGTACTGATTCTTAAATAATTCAAAATAAATCACCGATAATCGCTCGACTCCGTGAGTTGCGCTCAAAAATATGTAATAATAAATCCAACAAAAAAGTTATTTTAAAGTACTCGTACTTCCTACAGAAACTCAAAAAGGCGAACTCAAAAGTCGCATAAAAATCATGCCGTCTGTTCATGCATACTTTCCTTTGTAGTCGATGTACATACATATGTATGTGGGTACACAGAAACAAAAACCAAACAACATGTTATGAACGAGTAAGTGTAACGTTGCGTTACCATCATTCAAATTGCTAATCGGCTTACAAAGTATTATTTAGCTTTTATTCAGCGTCAGAGCAGCCTGTGTTTAGGTCCGTCAAAAAATATAGTTTACTGTTTTTTTATGCTCTGGAAACCTTTGCCGCGATGTCTGTCCACCCATAACAACCCACAAATTCCAGTTCATTCTTTATGTACGAGTATGCAAAAATGTATGTAGGCATTTTTAAATTTGCCTATGAAATGACAAAAGAGTGTTTATCGAACCCACCCTTGCTAGCGAGGGAATGGAGAATTCCAAAAGAAACAATAATTGGGGCTTATGAACTTGTATTGTTGATTCAAAAATCGAACAGTTTAGTTTAAAAATACCAGCAGAATGAGGCGGATTCTATTCAAATATTAAAGTGATTTAACTGAGTGGATTAATTCGATGAGAAGCAATATCAATATGGTGAATATATTAACCTGCATAAATTGATTAGCGAATATTAATCAGATAGAAGGAAATAAATAAAGATTAGGCTGTGTGACTAAACAGTGACGAAAATGTTTTTTTTTTTTGTTTTTAACATTTTTTTGCATCGACATGGAGTGCAATTGTTACTTGATAAAAGGATCCATTTGATTGGACGTGTAAATAATCAACAATAGGTTTAATTGCTTTTTACGGTTTATCGATAAAGCGACCGAGTTAACGAACTGTACAAATTGCGTGTTATAAAGATGTCGGATTGGTAATCCAAATTCATTTTTTTTTTGTTTTGTTTTGGCAATCGAAACATTAGAGTGTGTTAATTTCAAAGTTCTGAAGAAAAAAGCGAGACCTTTAGCTACATGTTTGTTTCTTTAAAATTCATTGGTGGTGTCATGATCAGTCAGTGTTTTGCAACCAGTTTGGGAAACTGTGCTGGACATTTTTTGAGTATTTTAAACGCTTTGCATGAATTCTTACTTTAAATTAATTAACGATAAAAAGACGGAACTTAAATGTGCGAGTGTATTGCCAAATAGGAGCTTCTTCGTGTGTTCTGTTCATGAGAAGATATTTGAAGGTTATAATCGTAGACTTACAAGCTCTGAATCTACGAGAGGAGGAAATAGAGTACCAACTTAGTGTTGGTTTCTAATCTGGTAACACCTTAACACGGCGTCTCCACGAGACATTATTCATGTCGGACAGATGTGGCAAGCACAAACACAAGATGGCGGAACGAACGATAAATTTTGTGTGGTGGGCATTTCATGTGTTGCCTTTTCATATCACTTCTCTTGAAAACTTCAACGAAATTGAAAAATGTACACCAAAGTGACAGCTCATGTCCAGACATAGATGGCGGGGTAGAAAATCTGTCTGGCTGATTGTGGTCTCCACTAGACATTTTCCTAGCCAGACATGAGCTCAGACATGAATAATGTCTCGTGGAGACCCCATGTAAATGTCAAATGTTTGTTGATTTATCAGTTTCTTGGTGCTATGGTTTTTTTTTTTTTTTTTTTTTTTCAAATTTTGAAGCAATTCACTTTTATAGTGCTAGCCGATTAACTTTGGTTCATAGTGTTCTCCATTTTTTGTTTGCCTCTTTGGCAGATAGCGACTTCGCGTCCCATAATACAGATGCAATTATTTTATCAGCGGATTTAGTGTCATTTCTTTCATTGGAACCAACAGCGCTGGGCTACTTTAGCGTTAAAGCGACATCGTGGTGAACCTACTCAAGTTTCATCTGTTACAATGAATCGATCCACTTTGTCTATCGTATTCTTCTGAAAACGATCTAGACATTCGCAGAACTTAACTGGCCGAGGCAGTGGAATACTGGCGATAGGCCAGGTTTAGTTTTCATTTGAACTTTTTAGTGCTAAGCTAATAAAATCAGTTGAATTTAGAAGAAGTTCTTAGTTTGTAACCAAACACAAATGCTACGCTAAGAAGATCTTTTAACATTGAAAAAAGAACAAAGCTAACAGACTTTGCTCCTACTTCGAGTCAATGCTTAAGATTAGATTAAGGACGTGAGGTGGGATCACTCAGATGGACTTTTGTGGTAGTAAAACCGGAAAAGTCTTTATGTAAACTGATAGTTATGTCTTCTTCCCCAAGATATAGTTTACTTTGGAATCGAAGACGTAGTCGGATTCAGCTGTAACAGCGGCATAGGATGTGCTCATATATTGTCATGTGCGTTTTTTTTGTCCCTACAGCGTCCCATCTAGTTGTTTTGTCCTTTTTTGAAGTACGTACATATGTACATAGTTGAGCACAACTTTTTGGTTGATTAACACTATTCGACTATAAAGATGAATACATGTTGCCAGGCTCCTTGTTACAGTGACGTTAAATTTGAATTGCAACCACTTTAGCTTCTAAAATCAAAATCTCTAAAAACAGCTAAGAAGGCGGACAGCTTCTATTACAAATTGCAAAAATCCTTAAGCACTCAACATTTGCTCTATTTTCCTGTTTTTGTTTATCGCACAAATCCCAAGCAAAACACGTTCATGGCTACGAAAATCCAAAAATATCCCGCCAACTAAAAAAAAAACTTTCTCTTTCTAAATTAAACAAAAAAAAAAATCAACAAATTGTCTCTCTGAGAAAAACCAATGTTTTCCCCTCGCCCGAAAAGAAAAATGAATGAAAACAATTAATTTTCTCCAACTAATTTGACTTCCAAAATATTGCCGCCATCGGCTACCCCGCGGTTCCGATTTTTTTTTTATTTTATTTCTCACGCCACAACCAACGATTGAGTGCCAGTGCGCCATCGCAGATCGCCAGAGTTTTGTTGTGTATCTAATTAGCCTCGAAATGTGTCCGAGTAGCAAACGAATTTTCCACTGCGCCAACTCAATGGAAATGGAATTGGTTCTTTAATAAACTCGAAACAATCCACTCACACTATCGCTAGTAAGAAACGGTCGCTTGATTTCCATGCGTGGCGCCTCGAACAAAAAATTTGCAAATCACAACTTCGATACTCGTAGTCGTACCGTAACATCCGTCGTCGTGCGATAAATTTAAGAAAAACCGCCTCACGCCGCCCACTGCCATACGTGCGATAAATAAAAAATTGATAAAACCGCTCGCATATCAGCAAATTGTTTAATCAGCAAATTATAAAGGAAACGCGCAAAAAGCCAGTGAATTAATACATCGGCTAATTACGTAAAAAAAAAGAAAGAAATAAAAGCGATAGTAAAAAAGTTAAAAAGAAAATTCAAAGGCAAACGGTGAAATAACGAACCAAATCGACACCGTCCCACGTTCTCGCAGTTTGTGTTCAAAATCGATTTGAACGGTTAGTTTGCATTCGGTCGGAGTGATTCGCGAACGTAAGACGCGCGTGAATCCGGATTCGTAGCTATAAAATTTTTATTTTATTTCAGTGTAAGCGCCCGCCCGTCGATATTTAAATCAAATCGATTTTTATCGATTTGTTTTGCTCATCCGCGAAAAAGTGCATCAAAATACCGCTAAATTTAAAACAGCAAAAAATAATAAAAACAAAAGACTGTTCTAAAAATAGGTGAAATTGTGCAAACTACTACTAGTGAGTAGACGTAGTGTCGAGATATTCCCCTCAGTTCTTCCATCTCTCTCCCTCTGCAAAGGAAATCACTTCCTTGATTCAGAAATAGAAAATGCAAATTTGTAGTGTGTCTTGTGTATAATTATTTTTTTCCCAGACGAAACTACGGCTTATAAACAGAACGAAAAAAGACAACAATAATCATTTTTACCACAAAAAAAAAGAACTGTTTTAACCTGTTCCTCTCTGTTTAATTGTCATTTCACCACCCGTAGCTTACAAGCGGCAACCTCTGGATCACTGGACGCACTTAAGCCGGCATTATCACTTGATTCGCTGAACTACACAGCTGGAGGCGCAGGAGTTTGTGCTGCTGCAGTTGCAATTGCTGGTACGAGCACATCGTCAGCAGCGAAAATCTCACCACGCAGTCTGTCATCGATATCGCCGTCACCACGTGAAGTGTCAGATCTATTCTCACCACGTTCGGTAACCGATTTGAATTCTATTTCGCTAAGTAGTGATAGTGGTTTGCAAACGGGTAAACATTTCGATATGTCTTCGGGTCTGGATGACAGCATATCGAAGGCCGACGAATCATTGCCGATCGGTGAAGGTGCGAGTAGCGGTAATAAACGATTGCCACGTGATGATTCGTTGACATTATGCGAGGATGAAAGTGGCACGGAAACAACAGGGCACACGACGACGGGTCTAGGACGATCGAGTAGTGTTAAGGCGCGTGCTAATATGTTCCAGCAGTTGGAGGAGAAGACTAAAGCGAACCGAAAGATAGAAGAGAAGGTGGCGGCGTCACCGGTAACACGAAGAGGTGAGTTGAATATATTTACATAATTTTTGTTTTGTTTTAAATATCTAAATGGTTTGTTTAAAAAAGTAATTAGTTTGACGAGTGGCGTGGCGAGTTAATTAGAAAATGATGGCTGGAAATATAAATGAAAGCGTTTTACCGCGGGTTTTATTTTGTCTGTTTTTGATTTATAGTTATCGGTTGTGTTATTAGATAGTCGTTAGAAGTAGAGTGTTTTATAATGTCGTTACACGGTCGTTAGACTCGAAAAGTAGAGTTGAGCAGAGTCAATTACATTTCTGGCACATGTTCTGTTTTTTTAAGGAATTCCATAACGGTTTTGTTATAATTTGTTTGTCGTTATCGAAGCTTTTACTTGATATTTAATTGAGGTTGAAGTTGAGTATTTGAGCAGGCGATCGATTATTTTGGATAACAGAATCATAGATAAAGAAGTTCAGAATGCCATCTAGTGGACATTGTTTTTGGATAGGTACTTGGAATGTAAGACTTTTTTGAATTTGTTTATTCGATTACGATTTCTACTTGCTATCGATGACAGAAATTATATCACACTAATCGTTTCACTTGGGATATAGATTATGACACGCTGGCAATGCCGCGTTTATGTCACAAATATTTTACTTTTATTGGACTTTCTGTTCCTGCGATTATTTTGTCATCCCGCCCCTCTTATATTTGAATATAAGAAATCGTTACCCCTTTGGTTTACGTTGAACAGGATAGCTATTCCCTCTGTCGTTTCCTTTAATTTGGAAACAGCAAACAAGTTTGTATTTTTATCTTAAGTAAAACCCATTTCTGATATTTATTCATATGTTTGTATTTAGATTGCATTCCGTCCAATATCTCTAAATGCTAAAAAAACGTGACACTTTCTTTACCTATAATCAGCTAAACTATTAATGTTATTTTAATATTTTTTAAATACGTTACGTGTCATTCTCGATATCATTTTCGCTTATCTGAATTGACCAACTAATCACAATCCGTTGGCTGACTAGTTATCTGTTGAAATATTCAATTAGATTATTTTTTAGATTAGGTGTATACAATTAAGTTTTTTTTTTGTTTAAAACCGTGTGATGTGGGAAATGGTGGCCTTGCTATAAACTTTTTTTTTATCTTAAACTATTGCAATAAATGGTTTTTTTTTTTGTTCTCACATTAGTGTCACCTTAACCCAACACACAATTGGGTTATTGCGGTAATTAAAATGTTACGTTTCTTTAACTTTTTATTACCTGCTGAAACATGAAAGAGTTCCAAGAAAACGCAAAAAAGTGACAGTGACACAATGGAGGAGTGCATAAAGCTAGCTACGAGTGTAGATAAGATATGAAACATACATCGTTATATGTAGACAATCGGAATGTTGTTTTATGATTTTGTTCTATTTTTCAATAACGGTTCTATGTACAAGTTTCAAGAGCGATGTCAATTATGAGTATTTAAAAATTGCATTACCTTTAACCAGTTGTTTATATGGGCGATATTAGTATACAATTTACACGTACAATGTATAGGTCTCGTTTATAACAAGGTTTTGAAGATGTGATAAACGATAACCATTGGCGATACAATTTAGTCGTAATCGATTATTATTTTTATGAAAATAATAAAAATATGTTTCATGAATGGACTCCAATTCCGTCTAGAGAAATGGCGCCCTTTAATTTGAGAGCACTGATTTTTGACGTTTATGGATTTTCCTCTGTGGCACGAAGAAGTTGTACTGGTATGCAGATCCAGATACATATATGTATATATTTGTTTTTTTTTTTTTTTTTTTACCAAATAATGAGTGAAACAAATCTTAATTTTGCTATGAAAATGTTTTAAGAAAACAAAAGCTTAGATTATCCAAGTTATCGTTATCGTCAATTAATGCTCGTTGTTATCGTTAGCACTTAGTGATAATCATTTTATCGCTACTTTTAAGCAAATAACAAAAAAGAAATTCAGTGAAGATGACCCAGGTTTCAGGTTTCTGTTTAATTCCACTGCGTAGAATTATTTGTTCGTCTTTGTATGATGCCTCAAAAAACCGGCTTATCCTATCGTGGTATCCTAGCGAGCACCATTAACTGTTATTACCTGGCCAGCCGCATTTTCAAAGAAGAAAGGCAGTGACACGTTGTGAATGCATTTGTTTCTCGACAATCACTCGCGGATTTTTTAAACCGCCAATTCGACATTTTTGACGATTACCAAAGCCATCAAGATGATAATGAGCCGCCTCATCGCTGGAGATGATTTTGTTTAAAAAGTAACTGCCAAACGCTCATTATTTTTAAAATATTACTCAACAATGAAAACGCGTTGTTCTTACGTGTAGAACTCTATTTTTAATAACCCTGAACTGCCAGCTGTCACGATGTCTTTTTTTTCGTTGATTACACTTTTCCGTAGAAATGGCAAAAAATCTTGCTTGAATTTTGGGACACATTTAAAAGAGGTAGTCACTGTATAAGCACTGGAACCACCTTCCACTCAAACATTTGCAGCTTAATTTCTGTGTTGAAAACGTTGGGCTTCAATATTCTCACTCTTTAGAGGTTCAAAGCATAGAAGAATGTCATGTCGTCAAACTTAGATTGGGTAAGGTTCTATTTAAAAGGGATTATTCAAACTTTAATCAAATCGGATCCGTCTTGGTCTATTCTGATCCTCTTAGAGACTAGAGCGAATCAACTACAACTGTTTTAACGGCTTTGACTAGAATACTTTTGTAGTCTTCTGCCGTTAATATGTATTTGCCTAGTGTTTTGGCTCTTCTTTTTGCTAGAAAAGGGCACTCTGATATCAGGTGCTCCGTGCTTTCTTTTGTTTTTTGACAGAATCTGCTGGTGTCTGTGTTGGTGATTTTCATTTTATAGAGGTAGCTGTTGCAGATTGAATGTCCTGTCAGAACTGCGCACAGAATTTTTAAATTTCCTCTGTTTCATTTGTTCCTTTGTTGTTGTGATTGAGGAACTTTTTTGAGTGCTTCAGGCCCTCTAAGTTGTTTCAGTAACTTTTTAGTTGGTTTGTTGTCCATTCTGCGATTACTTTGTTGGTGTCTTCTCTTGCGAATCCATAGTGAGATCTCGTCCAATAAATGGACCGTTGGCTCCTTTTTTGACCAGGATATCAGCCTTTTCATTGCCCTATGTCCTTCATGCTCTGGTACCCATATCGGTTTAGTTATGTTTTTCTCTGCCTGCAGGTTAAGGTTTGAGTGGCATTCGAATGTGGCTTTTGAATTGTAATTGTGGCTTCTTAGATCCCTTCAGCGGTAGTCTGGTCAGTTAGTCCATTGAGTTAGGAGTAAGTACTAGATAGTAAAAGATGCTCTACAACTCTATTTCTTCGCCAGTCTAACACTGTAAAAGTAACTCAAAGTTTTAATAAGATTGCAAGGTCATTTATACAGATGCAAATGCGTATATGTTCGAGAGATAGTCGAAACAGATCACCATAGTGGATCCCTTTTTGTCTCTCTCCCCCGAGCCATCTTACCCAGAGAGTCTCTAGGTTTAGCTTTTCCATAGTTTTTCACTAGCTGAGATAACCCGTCTTAACGCTAGCATCTGTTTAAAGGAAATATGTTTCATCCTATGGGGTTCTACCCGGTGATGTTCCTAGATCTTCATTCTTTTGTAAATCGCTTGTGCCACTCCCTTCACTTCAGGCATAGTCTACAGGTCTTCACTTCTACAAGGCCCATCTTCCTTAAATGATGTCCGAAATGACCATGACCTGTAAATAATGCTACTACTTAGACGTACCCATTTCCACGTTCCTCAACTGATGCTTAGAACTTTTCTCTGAGTAGAGTAAGTGAGGTAAATTTATTGCCATTTCAGCCCGCCTACATCACTTTTAGCTTGATACTTAATGAGCATCAATCCCTATTGCTAGGCTAGATTAGTGCTTCTACTAAAGGAGATATTTTATTTTACTTTAGTTTTATAGTTTACAAAAAATATAATAAAATGTGCCTTAAATTTAAAATAAAAAAATGCCTTATATTTATTTTTTCAGCTGCCCGTCGATTGTCATCATCACCATCCACACCAGCGGAGGAACCTAAAACCCCCAACAATCCGCCTGCTGATGACGATGAAGAGTTTGGTAAGTTTTGAAAAAGCCTAAAGCTATAAATTTTGTTGATTGCCATTTATTTTCTGCACTTTTTCAATGTTGTTTGTTTTTTTTTTACTCGTTCCTTTTTTATTTGGTTTTATTTACTAATTTGAATTTTATTTAATTTTTTTTTTATTTTATAATTTTTGAAATTATGTATTTAAATATATTCGTACGTTTTTTTCTTCATTGGAATGTTTATGAAATGTTAAGTGTTTTCTTGTTTTTGCTAAGGCATGCTTGCTGTTAATAATATTTAATGAAAGAAGTTTTTAAATTAAATATATGCCACATCTTTTTTTTTGTAACAGAAGTGCTTATGCATTTTTTAATAACTTTTTTTTGTGTGAATTAACCTTTCTTTTGATTTTTTATTGAAGCATTACTCTTTTTAACGAGTCAATAAATTTCCAAAAAAATATCAGGTGTATTTTGGAAACATGCTTAAGTTTAAATTATATAAATCCTTCATAATTTGTTGTTGGAAAAAACTTGTTTAAACATACCTATGAAGAAAAATAGATTTTGAAGTAGATTTCTAGAATTATTATAAAAAACCAAATCCACATTCAAATCATTACATCAAAATTATTACAAAATGTATTGTGAATTTGCACGATTTTTGTAAACGCATTTCAAAAATTATGAAACAACAGCGCATAAATCCAAATCAAAAAAAAAAATAAAAAATCTGTATCCGTATCCGTATCTCCCCAGTTTATCTTTATTTCTATTATTTTTTTTGCACTGTGCACGATGCCTAAAATATTTTATTATTTTTTTTTTTTGTTTAACTATTATTAGCATGGAATGCAATTAGGTACAACTACTGCACTCCTCTTTAAGAGTGCGGTACGAGTACTTACAATCAGTGAAAGTGTTTGATCAGTTGCAATTAATTTGATAAATATTTTTTTGTTATTGGCGGACATATTGAGCATAACCAGCAGTTTAAAAAAAATCAAATTTGCTTATAACTTTCCTTTTCGGACTTACTTTCAATATCGTATTAGATTGCATAAGTAAAATACCCACTGTGGGTGGTGCAATGATGTCGAGAATTCACAGAAGTGTAACAGATTTATTCATCAGTTTTTAATGGGAAAAAATGCATATTGAAATCACGTAGTAATTGTTGCCTTGTATTGCAACTCCAAAGTACGAGTAAAATGAGGAAATTATGGGAATTTTAAATGGAAGTTAACTTTGTGTAACTTTGATTTTATTCGTTTTTATTTTAATTTTTTGCATTTTACTGGAGCAGAACACCATGTGAATGGTGCCACTATTGCACCCGGTTGCAGCAACCATCCTTGTACTTTTTTTTCGAAGTTTTTATGCTTCAATCGCTATTACTGTTTTTTTTTTATTTAATTTATTTGTTACTTTGACTTGTTTAAACAGTTTGCCGTCCAGTCGTTGCTCGCAAGTGGACAACTTTGACTGTTTCCTGTCCCTCATTTTTCCCCCTTGATTCAAAATTAATAAAAATAAATATGTGCGTTAGACAAAAATCTAAGCGTCACGTTACTGGAAATTCCAATCGAGCAGCACTTCTTTTTCACCTGAATTCTTCCTTCATCAACACATTTCATGAAAGCAAATAGTCTTAACATGCACTTATCTTACTCGACTGCATTAGGTGGTTTTCTTTGCTGAGCTCTGAACAGAGCCTGAACGAATTGAGCGCGCTCTTAACTGAGCGCAGTCTGAGACTCTGAGCGCTCTGATTTATTTCTGAAACACACTTGAGCACTTAGCTGTCATATGATTATCAATCATTAAGTTAATTCTAATAAAATTATAAAATTGTATTAACTTCTACACAATATTTCAGTTGTTTTGGAAATTACTTTCCATCTATTTTCCTTCATGTCAAATGTGACGTTGGCTACGCTCAGCATTTTACTCAGAATGTCCAGTCAATTTATTCTAAGCGCATAAGGGCACGCTCTGAGCGAAAAAAAGAAACACACGTTCCACACCGTTCCACACTCTGAACACTCTGAGCTAAAAAAGAAACAAATATTTTTTTGACAGTTCACAACTCTGCTCTGAACTAAAAAAGAAAAACTCATATTGCGAAGTTCGTTTCCAGATTTTGTTAAAACAAACAGTTTTAGCTTCAGGTCCACTCTTTGACCTAAACTCGACCTAATAATGCCAACAAAGTATAAACTGTTTCCGATTCGCGCACTTTTCAAAATGGCGGATCCTAAAATGACACCTTTCCACTACTTTTACCAAACTGTCAAAACTGAGGCGACTGCTATGTATATGTACTATATGTTCTTAAAAAATATCAAACAGATAATTGCAACTAACTGCACGCACACAATCTAGGTGGATGGAACTTTCCTTAGTAGTTATTTATCTAAATCTTACGTGCCTCTTGACGTTACATAAACCTTATAACCACCAAATAACTTATGAAAAATATCGAAACAAATTAAAAGTACTAAAGGAGCTTTAGCTTAATTCAAGAATTACTTAACACTTTAAAAAGACAAAAACCTGTTTACACTGTTGAATGGGATTTAACCACGAAATGACAGCGATTAGATCAATCAAATGCACATGTATAGTGGTGCCAAATATCACAAACTTAGTCTACTTAGTGTTTTTTAATAATGCAAAATGAAATGCGAGTACAAAATCTTAAGAATTCCCAAAAGTAGTCTCACACTCTCATAACTTTCATTAAATCTTCACTTTCGGTTTTAAGTTATCAAATAAAGGAAAAAAAAAAAAACAAACAAACAAACGAAAAATCAGAAAAAGAAATAGAACAAGAAAAAAACAAATTGCGGCCCCTTTTTCCAGAACCTTCATCACTTCCACTTGCTGAGCGCTTGCGTTTCTTCTCGAGTCTCAGTGAGGCGTCAAACCGAAGCAGTGGGTGTACATCGCTGCCACTATCACGCCTTCATCATCCTGTCATCGAACGCCGCAGTTCATCGAGCAGTGTGATCATAACTCAATCGCCATCTGCACAAACCACCCCGAGGAGTAGCATAGTCCCGATGGATTTCGAAGACACTCCCACAACGCCAACGATGGAGGAAGCTCCGTCATCACCGGAAGTCGATGAAGGGTCAACGACACCGACCTCTACCGTGGCAACAATAAAACGAATTAAATTGAAAACAGTGGGAAAACTGGTGATGCCAAGTTTCCTCAACGATCGCAACAATAACAATGAGAACTCTGTCGACAATATGTCCACGCTGGGTGAGCCGGTGAAAAAGATCGGTAAGATCAAATCACCATTCATCGAGAACAGTCAGAAGACCAGTTTCCCAGCGGTAAATGGTAAAAGCAACAGCAACAAATGCATGAAGTACGACTTAAAGTCCACACCCACTTCGAATGCAGAGAAGGACGATGAAAATTGTGACATGAATGCCGACTCGGGTAAAGAAAACTATGACAGCTCGGTACAGAGTGTCGAACTGCGTAAAAAGAAAGTCAGTACGAGCAGTAGCAGTGGAGTCTCCAGTGCTCCGGCGTCGCAACGCAACAGCTATCAGCAGTCGCTACGTTCCCCACTGGTCGATGAGAAGTACGCAAAGTACTTTGGACTTTCCACAAATAACACTTGCGCAAGTCGCAACAGTACACCGCCGATGACGCACAAGAGTTTTGACTATAACAACATGCCTGACGTTTGTCGAGTGACGCCCAAACCTCACCTGCGTACACAGAATTTCGGTCACAGTATCGATGCGGGTGGATTCGTTCAGAAGTCGTGCTCGCTAAAAGAAATCCGCGTGATTCCACCCTCTCCTGTGACACCGACAAACCTTTCGCCTATCAACGCTGCCGAAGGCAGCGAGCTATTCGATGACAGTGATTTCGGCGTGATCAACTCTAGCCTTGTACAGCAGATGAAACGACGTGACGCCTCGAAGAGAACCCGTGCCATGACAGCTTTTGTGAACACACCACAAAGCACACCGGAACGCAAAGCGCCCACCATACGAGCGCTGCGCAATCGCTCGATGACACTTACACACACGACGCTACTATCCCAAGAACCGAAAAATCCAATAACGAAATACGAGGACCTAAAAGTAACGAAGGAGGACCTCCTGATGGCTTCCAAGGAGTTTGAAAGAATATTTTTAGGTGTGGTATAGAAAGAGATGAACGAACGATTTATTAGTGTGTAGGATGAAAATTCAGATAGCAAGAGAGATACATATACATTTTCCTATTGTTAAACTTTAAGACATATCGATCTAGTGATGCTTTTATAATTATTATTATTATTATTATTATTAATGTTATTCTATCCTAATAAAAAGAACTATTTATCTCTGCTTCATTATTCAATTATTGTTTGTGGTTACATGGCACTAGCTTCATTGTATTTTCCATGCATTTCCTCGTTACCATCATCGTTTCGGTCTCATTGCGTATTCCTTTCATTTTCTATGATATAATCATTTTCGATTTTAATTTTCTTGCCACGCTTTCGTTTTGTGAAAAAAAAAAATAATAATAATCCGATATACTATTATAAGCTTATGATTTAAATTAAAATTAAAATTATATAATTGAATGCTTAAGATAAAAATAAAATAATGTTAAAAAAATAAATGTGAAAAATAAAAATAAATAATTATTATTATCGATGTTAAATGCTGCGTGTGATTTAAATTATTTATTTGTTTGCTTTTTCTTTCGGGTGAAATAAGTTTTCAAAATTCTTTGTTCTTTAATGTAAAAAAAACTCATATTGTCTTTTGTCATCATGGGCTTCATTATACAGCTATTCATATCAATTAGTCGGCAATCATATTGGGCGAGAAATTTGTTTTTATAAATGCTTTACATATACTTACTTAGTTGGCGCTACAGCTCGAGGTGAACCTGGGCCTGCTCCTCGCAACCATTTGTGTGTGCGTGTTATATTTTTTGCACGAATGGAAGGGACCTACAGTTTTTTGCCGACTCCGAACGGCGAGTTGAGAAGCTCAATCATGAGAAATGATACTCTTTGATGCTTGTCAGACATTCGAAAGAGGTGGGCACTGTGAAAAACTTTTAGGTGTTTGCGGCGGGATTCGAACCCAATACCGCTGGCTCAGTAGTACGACGCACTAACCACTTGCGCTACGGTGCCCACTACATTTGGTGCTTTACATATAAACTTCTGCCAACGTAGCCACATTGTTTGCACTGTCAGGTGGAATGATTTTTTTTATCACGATATGGGTAAATTCGCAATCGCATCACAGCGGCAAAAATGTGAAATATCCAATAACGCGAACATTATTTATTTTCAATAGCTATCTTCAGTGAGAAAAAAAAAACAAATCAAAGTTAGAACAGAAAAGTACCTACAGCCCACATGTTAGTTGTCAAAAATTTTGACATTTGGCCTTTGTCATTTATATTCAAAGTGGAAAAGATATTAAATTTATTTAATTATTTAAATGGCAAAATTCTTCACCTAAAAAAATTAAGAACAAGGCTATGTAAAATATGTTAAAACCATTAAATTTGTACTTACTATTTTCCAATTTGTGTCTAGTTGTTGGGGAACATTCAACGATTACACTGATCAACACTGGTTTTGGTGCCAAGAAGCTGTTATTTGTTTTTAACCTTATACTGATTAAATGATTAAATGAATAGCAAAAATTTCGATTTCCTACGTGTAGTTTTCTAGATTTTGACTTGTACAGAAAAATCCAAATTTACCTAAAAATCAGCATTTATTACATTATTATATGCATAAAAACTTTCTTTTTCCTGAGTTTCGTGAATATGGTATAGTGGGACAATCACGTTGCCTCCCCCAGCAGCAGTCAGCCATAATATGCCTATCCCATCGGCCTTGGTACCTCTCTTCCATAGTTTTTAGGTCCTGGTGAAACCGCTCGCCTTGTTCTTCACTATAGGATCCAAGATTCTCTGGGAATAGTTCAAGAGGACTGTGGAGGTATGGAAATATTACATCTTAAATTTTTAAAGTAGTAAAGAATAAGGCCTTGCACATCCTTACAAAACACAATATCATTTTCCGAATGGAAAAATGGTAGCAAGCCTTGTCTCTTGTGCGATAGAACGTCACTTTTGTACCTGATGCCAACAAGTTTTTTTCTTTTAATATAGAAGGCAATACTTCTACAGATTCTTTAGGTAGTTCAAGATCCCTAATCAAATCATTTAATTCTTCTTGGGTAAAAGGGTTTGGCTCTGTAGACGCTATTCCGTCGAAATCACTGTCGCTACTCAACTTATTAAAAATTTCTTCAAATGCTGGTTCACGGGTGGAACGAAATGTTGGAACAGGTACTTCCTCTGAGTGTGGTAAAGGTCTTCTAGCCGATTCTAAGTCTGGATAAATCATTTTTTCAACGTTAACGCACGCAAATTAACACAGCAGAAGTAACAGTCATCGAAGTGATTTTTTGTTCTTTGCATAAGCACTCTGAACCTCATACATATGGCTTCTTTGACCATTGACCCACTGTCTCAAGTGTTCATAGCAAATTTTACAAACAATTTGGGGTGTCGCTGGCCTGTATTCATTCACAATTTTCGACTTAAAGTAAGAAAAATCAGCACTTTTTATAAAATCTGTTGTTATAGGTTTTCTGAACTTTTTAACTGTGTATTCGCCACAAATTTAAAAAATCACATTTGGCTCATTGAGACACTTCTTTGCGATGAAGACATAGTATTAAATACAATTTATTTATAGAAATTCAGCGAAAGAAAGCAAACCGCGCACACGAAAGTACTGATTACAGTCAGTATTCAAAACTGAGGGTAGATCCAAAACTACACGTAGGAAAAAAAATTAAAAATATTTTTAATGTTGGGAATGCACACCTAATACAAAATCACTAACGATATTTCGGCACCGAATTTTTTTTTTATTTGTTGACCTGTGATTATCGATTTGCCGTAGTTATTTTTAATTTCTATGTTCTCCATTTTAATTCTTCTCAAATTAACAAATCATTGCAAAAAAAAGAATTAAAAATGATAGCCACAGCTGATTTTGATATCTCTACACCAGTCTGTTCTACCTCAGGAGTAGGTGCAAGATTTCCTGTACTTTTCTGTTCTGACAACCTCACTGAACATAAACGAGATTCGTTTCGGACAGGAATTTTTCTCACTGAACACAAAGTCTTACTTTTCTGTATTTTTCTGCCCAGAACAGCCTCAATGAACAGACCTAATATCAAATTCAACGTTGTTCAAACGTCAACGAAAAACGCGTCAGAAAAATTCTGCATTTGCTGTTGATGCCGCTACGATTAAGATGTGAAAAATCTTAAAAGAAAATGTTGTTTGATAGTAAAATACAGTAAAACCTCTCTAATTGGGACACCGCACCGACCGACGGGACCAAATTTGTCCGAATTCGGAGCTGTCCCATTTAGAGAGTTGTGCTGAAAATGCTTACAACGGAAATTCAATAACGGAGTTTGTAAGAAATGCGAAGATTCTTTCCCTTTAATTTCATTTGATGCAGCTGCGAAGTCCATATCCGAAACTTACTTGTTATTCATAACTGTCCCGATTGTGACTTCTCTCACAATTATTTTTTTTCAAGAGAAGTCAACAATTTTTTTTTTTTTGCGAATTGTCTCGATTAGATAAGTCATTAGGTCTGTTCAGTAAAAAAAAGTCAGATCAGAACAGCACAGATTTGTGGGAAAAGAATAGCATAGCCATATGTTCGTTGTCAAAAATGACCAATTGCATTGGTGATTATTTTACTTTATGTTTTCCAGATTATTTATAGCATTTAACAATAACTGATTGTCGTTTTTGCGATTAAACTTTGATTTCTCCCTTTTGGTAAACTTAAATCTCATCGAAACACTTTTCGCTGCAAAAAAAGCAAATGTGCAACACAGCTGATTTTGACATCTCTCACACAAAAAAGATCAGTCTCGGACAGAAACTTTTTTTTACTGAACACCGAACCTTGTACTTTTCTGTACTTTTCTGTCCAGCACAGAGTTACTGAACAGTCTTATTATGGAGGTTTTAGGAATGTTAAATTGAGTATCCCAAATGGTAGGTGTCCCGATTACAGAGGTCATATTGTATGAAAACTCCTACGGTCTGCAAATGGGTTGTCCCGATTACGGATTGTCCCAATTTGGAGTTTTTACTGTATTTCAAAATTTCACCGTTTCACAGAAAGTTTGGACGAACAAATTCTTTTATTTTTCGTAAGCAAGGTCAAACAAAGATTCCATCAGTATTGCTGCAGCAACAGTTGTGCTGTGTATCAGCATCGCAACAAAGTGGTGACACTCAATTGAAACACAAACGTTTGACGTTTCTGAATTTAGTTTGGTTTCACGATCTATCGATCTATACGGAATACTGAAAGATCGAACGATTCCAGCTCAGTGATTCGAACGTGATGGATACGTTCAGCGCTTCCTTTTAACATCAACATTTAAGGATGCATTCCTAAACAGACCCCTTTTCTTGAAAATACGTACTTATAGTGACATTTTTTTTCATCCAAATTTTTTTTTTACTTCCGGTAATTCTGTGTTAAAACAAAGTTATTATTCTCTTTATTTTTGACAGATTTTTTAATTGACGGCCAGGCAACGGAAAATGTGTTTTTTTTTACAACCAATTCTCACTAGAGCAATAGCAGTAGATCTTGGCGTAGCAGAGGATATCGCACATATTCTGTGTGAATGTCAGGGTATAGCACGTAGTTGCAGAAACATTTTAGGCTCTTACTTCTTTAGTAATCTGGAGGAGATAGGCCGAATCAACCATAGACTCGTTTAAAAAATTTGCAGGGTAATAAAAAACTTTGAGGAAATTGTGGCGGTTTAGGTGCCTTTCTTAGGGGATCGCGATGGGCCTACTCTGGTGCCTATTGTTTTGAGATGGCTCAGCCTCTCAGCCACTCTTAACCTAACCTAACCTGACCTAAGTATGCTGCCATCGAAAAGCCACTTGCAACTCTCATATAATTGGGCTCCTAACATCATTTAAATTCGAACAAACCATTTTACATATTTGAAGTCTAGGATCAATCATTGTGTCATCTCTTGGTTGCCATCCTCATGAAAAGTATCTGTCTTTCATTTGGCTGTTTACTTATACACTCAACTCTATTCTCTTGAATGTCCTTCCACTTCAAGTTACTCCAAAACTCAATACAACGTAAGTTTTTTTTTTATCAATTTATTTAAAATTCGTAGAAAGTTGAACATTTTTTTACTGCCTAGCATACGCGCAACCGCACGCTTTTCTTTTTTCCTTTTGCAACCATTTTTTTTTCAATTAATTTTCTTTTATTTTCAATAACTAACCACGCCCAAAAGTATAAGCTTGAAAACCTTCACCTTATTTCGAACATATTTCTAACGTATCACCTTTTTTTTAACCAACAGAGGCCACTGCTAGACCTGCACCGGCACTTCTCTCCCCGCCTTTCGCTGGAATTGTTGGTTCGGGAAGAGGAATACTAAAATCAAAATCCGGTTGTGTTGGTTTTCTGCCATTGGATCTGAATTCTGAATTAAAAAATCGCCTAAAACGCTCAACACATGCAACCGTTTCGAACCTACGCAAGTCGGCCACAGTGGAAAATGCTTCGCGCACTGTCGACCTAGCACCACCGCCTAAGAACCCCGAAGATCCCACAAACTCCTCATCTTCCGAAGAAGATGGTGTAGATCCACAAAAAAATCTCGCGAAAATCCTCCGCAGTGTCTCCAAGGAGAATATGCACCGGCAAAAGGAACCTGCTACCATCATCCGACCCAGCAGCATGCCACAGCATGACGACACTATGAGTCTTGTTCGCAATTTATCTAGTCTAGAAAAACGTATCCCAGAAGCTGGCAACACAACCGGTCCATGTGCAGCATCCACATCCGAGGGCGAGAGTTCCGGTGGCCGAGAAATTTCGGAAATTATCAAAAACAGTGCTGTAGCACGTCGCCGCAAACTGAATGATGGGTGAGTTTCTTGTGACGATGCGGTGACATCCAAGCCTCCAAGCCTCCTAACACTATCCGTTCTAATGTGTTGTTTTAGCCACCAGAAAATAGGGTGTTCCATATCCCATTGCTAAACAAATCTATTTATATTTTTTCGCGCTGGTGTTTTTGAATAACAAAAAAAAAAAAAAAAAAAAAACGCATTTTCAAATCAGCACAACCATCATATGCCTCTATTTCTTCTATGTACTTTTTTTAGATCGCCTAGTCGTGTAAGCTAACTCTTAATATACTAATAATATAAAATAATATAAATAAATTAAACGCCTACATTAATACTAACATTGTTAATCCCATTTTTGAACTCTTTGAAGACTGCTCAACTAATTTTGCTGTCACGTTGCTTATCGTGTCGATTTTTATTTAAAAATAAAAAAATGTTGTTTCCTTTTAAATGTGTTTTCTTTTTATTTTTTTTATAAATAAATTGTTATAATCATTAATATAATAAAGGAAATAGTTTTTATAAATGTATGTAAAACAAAAATAAAATATAAATGTATGCTAAACTAAAAACAAAATAAAGAATAAAACATTGTTTTTTTTATCGTATATAATAATAATCATAGAATACTAAACATAATTATGTAATAAAACAGTTAAATATTATATAATATATTTATGTACTTTTGTAACGTCAATTTGTTGGTATTTGTTAAAAAGAAAAAGAAAAAAAACAATGAAATCTTCTGTTGTTGGTTCGATTAGATGGGAGGAGTTAATTTGACAGATTAAAATAACTTTCCATTAGCTTTGATAAGTTTTAAGTTTATTTTTAACCGTTTAAATAAAAAGCCTTGTGATTCTTCCGTGGTCTGTAAAAAACAAACTATTCTTAGGAAAAAATACCCCACTGGCATACGATTTTTTGTTCGCTAGAACTGCAGGAATTTACAGTTAACGGATTATATCTACCACTAAGCTGGGACACCCTATATTCCTCTTCATCTTCGGATTCATCGGACGAATCGTGATAATAGTAACAGTGACTCTTATCTCGAATCCTCCGATGAATCCGAAAATGAAGAGGAGTATAGTCCTTGCATCTGGCAAGGACTTGGTGACAAGGAAAAGGCATTGGTTCTGTACTGTTATTTTGGGCTATAGTCAAGTGGTTACCCTTATTTTTCTGTCTTTGGAAACTAACGGATATTTGATGAATTGTTACTCTCTTTAGCTGCCACCATATTGTGCTGTCAGACGGTTAGATTTGAGATCTCTTTCATCGAGGCTGCATATTAATATGTTTCTTTTGGTTACCATTCGCAACCAAAAATTACTGCGGGCTCTTGGACTAATAGGACAGCAAAGTAAATCAAAATTCCATTAACTACATCCCATAAATGTGGTAGGCAGGCGAAGCAAAGCGAGCACGGGCCAGCTAGTTTTCTATATACTCTACTCATGGCGCGCGACTAAATGTGAGCGCGGAGAAAGGAGCTCGTGTGGCATTGGCCTAAGTATGATTTACCCGAAATCTCTCTGACATACATAAATATGTGCTCACCAACGATTTGCAGTCAATAAACGATCTTAAAACCGATCCCTACAAACTGCACGTTCAGTTGTGAATATGTCTTAATTGTTCGAAGTCCATCTGTCCACCTAGACGCCAGATAAAGAGAGAAAGGTATATTGTATTTGTCACGCTCAAGGGACTACTACATATGAATACCCTTATAATACCCCGTCTTCACAAAACATTTCCCAAGACATGTTCTTCGACTTGACATGCAAATGTCTCGTGGAGATCCCTAATTGGATGTCCCAACTAAAAACATGTCCGCGATGTCAGCATTTTAGTTTTGTCTTCTCGGCAAACTGAAATCCAGATTTTTCTCTGATATTTGGCCGTTTGGCAGGTAGATTTTCATTCTTTGGTATTTCCATAGAGTGGTTGGGTAGGTAGATTTTCATTCTATAGTGTTTTCGTAGAGTATTTCACTGCTTTTAAAGCGAGAATTGCCCGTTGTTTCTTTCTCGACGACATCTTGTAGAATGAAATGTCTTGACATGATCTGCCCAGCGAAGGAAAACAAAAAGAAACCTGTTTCTAGTCAAGATGTAGTTTCGTCATAAATATGTCTCTTGGAGACGCGGTATAATGTGCACATAGTGAAAACACATGCAGAACAAAACAAACAAAAGGTCAGATCCAGGTTGCTTCCTGTCATTGTTTTTCTCTTCGAAGATAAGCAAAAAAAAAGTTTAACTCTTTCTCTTGCGATTAGAGTGACATCTATTATACTTAATAGAATGGGCTAGTAGACTTTCTTCCATTTAAAAAATGGGATATAACTAGACCAAAGGATAGTTTAGCACATTTCAATAAGATTTGTCTTACAATTTCACTATGATTTTAATCAATACCAAAGTAGATGGTTCCTTTCAGTCTTTTCCCATCAATCTTAGGCTTCGTGCCAGACACCAGTGATCGTTTGATTTTGCCAGCGCGGATTTGACGAATTTCTTGCTGACGTCTTAATAAAGATTTCTAAGTAGTTCTACTTTCCCACGGACCAAAGAATGCCCTCTCGATAGAAAATTAGTTCGACTTTTTAGAGATTCTGTCAAGCTTTGGAAACAGGTGTACTGTTATTGTTGCTCCGCAGTCAGTTTGTCGAAGTACAATGTAAGTTAAGTCCAACTCTTTTCTTGACGTAAAAAATCAGCAATCGGCAGAAGTGAATCTTTGCATTGTCCTTCGCTGGTTTAGCGTTGGTCGAGCTATCAGTAGAGCCTTGTTACCAAAATGACGTAATACTCCTGGCTACCGTAAAGTTGTAGCCAAAATTTCGACATTGGAGACCCTTACTTCTTACCCTGTGGTACTTACTCGCTTCTGTCAAATGACCATCCTTGACATATGCGGACGCCTTGTCATCACATCAATAACAGTAAGATTGAAAAATTCCGTACAAGACGTAAGTGGCATAGAGATAGAAACTGAGCTTCTGAAACCATCTGGAAATCCAAAGTTCGAGATTTCGAGATCTATAAATAGTTTTAGGCTTTGTAGAAGATGTTGTTTGCTGTCAAACTTATTCGTGCAAGGAAGCTGGTGCATGTCCATCGGCTTGTCTAGAATAAGATGAGTCTCGGACACTTTGATTTCATCCTTGACTTTCTGACTTTCGCATGCAAAAACAGTTGTTAAATGTTTAAGCTAATTTAATAATAACATTGCACAGTGGTTCCACTCTCGAACAAAGGCGGTCATAAGTACTTGCTCATTGAAAAATAAGCAAAATCAATTCATTTTAGAGTAATTTGGTCGAGCTGATTCCGAATCTGCAATCCGTTTTGCTCTAGCAAGTCACGTTTTCAAGATAACGGTGCGGTGCGGTACGGTACGGTGCGGTATACAGGGTGGTCCGGTTTTGGATACATATGTTTTGGGATCTGATTCATTGCTTAATGATATGAAAAAAGTCGTACGGGAGTGGGGGTCTATCTTGAACACCCACTGAGCTACAGGGTGTTTAAAAAAGATCCTTCAGGGAAAAAGGTAGCAACAGTTATTCAACTAGATCTTCGAGCGTATTAAACTTAGAGCAACCGAAGTAGGCTTGTTTCATATACAATTGATTAGTGCCTATCACAGTTGAAAATAAATTACCATCCGTGTTTTAATTTTTAAGATATTGGTCTTCAAACACGGATTTTTTTAATTTTTTTTTTACCAATTTTTGTAAAAATGCATTTAGCTCTGGAAAGTGTGCTTATAATTTTTTTTGTTAGTATGATTTTCGTGCGCCATAATGTCACCTACAAATTCACCATACAAAGTTTTTACCTGGCACTTACAGTTTTCCTGGTATAAAGTTAATTTAGCGACAAGAATAATACAAAAACGAGTATAACCTTAAATGTCGTGTCCTCCATCAAACTAAATGCAAGCTATTAGAAAAATCAGGCGAAAAAGTTTGCAGATCAGATTTTTTTATACTCAAACAGACGTCTGGCTGTATGGTCAAATAAACACAACATTCTAGTAAAAAAAACATTTAGTGATAGCACCTGAAATAAAAATAATGAGGGGCATGGTCACTTATAGCTCAATTAAATCTGAATCCGCAAATTTCCGCAGCTGATTCAACTTGCATTAAAAAGTACAGAAATTAACGTTTCTGGCAATACATAACATGTCGGGGGGTCTTGGGGGGAACACAGTTAAAAGTTTAACACAAAACACAGAATGCAATTTTATTTGAATTTTATATTATATATATATTATATTTATTTATCCCCCCACTTTCATAGTGCCACCACTTGTACAGTTACACATATCATACCAAAAGAAAAATACAGAACGGAAGTCTAACCTTGTGCTAATAGACCCATTCTAAAAAAAGTTATTTGCATCGACGAAAGTAGATGAAAAAAAGAAAATCCAGTGACGCTTACTTGCAGAGCATTAAAACTCAAATGCGATGGGCTTGCAATGCGATCACTTTGGAGATGAAAAGCAAACGATTTTTTTTTCACTTATATTAACTTGGGTTGTTCTCAGCTAGCTTAAATGGTTTTGGGTGAAAACTTTTACAATGAATTCTTCGACTTTTGGCCTACGGTGGAACCACTGTGCATTGTGGCGAGGATATGTATTTTCCATTATTTTATCATCGCCGTAAGTTTTGCTAGGATCCTTTCAGTCTCAATCACTTCCGCTAAGCTTTACTATTTTTTCTAGATCGAACCAACCTACAGATATAAAATAATATTTAAAAAAATTACTAAAATACGCTTTACTATACACAACCTTAGGTAAATGTTGTATTAAATAATTTTCCCTAAAAAAAAATTAATTTAATTGGCTAATCAACCAATCTAAGTGTAAATTCTAATAATGTTGCTAACTATGGACCACTTTTTTATACAACTACTAGACAACAACAAAACAAAATCCTTTATGTATTCATCAAAACTTAAAAAGTAAAATAAAACAAAGACTTCATTAGTAGAATCGTTATTTGCAATGTTAAAATTATTTTTAAGAGTTGCAAGAGTTTGAAACTAATTAACAGAACATAATAAAAACAAATCACGCCCGAAAAATAATCACATAAACGAAAAACAACTGAAAAACTTTTACTTTTGTTTATTTTATTTCCAAATAGAGTTTTTCCTAAAAAGAAACAGTACCCTTACAATGGCCGCTAAATGAATTGCTAATTCTAAAAACAAATAAAAAATAAAAATAACAAAATATTTATATAAATTTAACAAACATTTATTTTTTCGTTTTGTATTTTAACTTATTATTGTATAGTAAACTATTAACTATTGTTATTATGGATGAGTTTAAAAAATAAATGAAAATCTAATAAAAATGGAAATTAAACTTTTTTAACATAACAAAATTTATTGTTATTAAATAAAAGAAAATAAAAAAATGTTTTTTTCTTAACTTATTCCGCTTGTCCCTGTTTGTTTTCCAATGCTCCTAACAATGGAATGGCTTAAGATGATTGACGTGTATTAAACATATTTTATTTATGAAACTGAGAAAAAAAAAACTTGTTACTTTTTAAAAAAAAATAAATAAAAAGAGAATTATTTCTAATACCTACTTGAGGAGAAGTTGTAATTGGAGTTCATAAAGAAGATTATTAAGCAGCATTCCTTTTCTGCTGCTGCTTACAGCCTCTTCGACAGTCTCTTCCCAATGCTTTCCTAAATATAAAACCAAATGTACTCCACTTTGTTAGAGGCTTTTCTTTTTGGCGGGCAAACATCCTTTTCTGGGTTAAGATCGATGTATCGAATAGTTTAAGCTTTTTGGGACATTCGATCCATTTGTTGGTTACTGTGACGCAACGGTTAAAAATTCCTACTTTTTCTTGCTTAATTGGTTTGTTGAAATTAGAAGAAATATGCAGCTGCTATACTATTCTGAAGAGCTTATTCTTGCTTGTTCATGAAATCGTGTCTCTAGCAAGCGCTTGTAAAACGTGGTTAAGATTGTGAAAAAAACACGGTGAGTATATTACATTCTAGCTGACTCGCCAGGTGTTGCTATGTTATTAATTTTTACTTTTTTTTTCCTAATTTTGTTAATCTCTGCGAACTGGGTAGTGTCTTACTTATGTATTTTTGAGTTGCGAATAATCTTCACGGCAATGAACTGGGAAAGTGCATACCCCGGATGCGTATTGAAAGTATTAGACTCTAGCTGCCTACATCATATTCTAGTCCACCGCCCTATTTTAGACCTGAAACCCAAGGATATACATACCATATATTATGCACGTATGTACTTGAATTTAGGTCCAATAAGGGTTAATCATACTAAGGACCCTTAAAAAGGCACAACAAATAGAAAACAAAGGGCCATTATTCAGATTCACCATTCAACATGTAAGGGAGTGGTTGCTTCTTAGGCGAATTCTTTATTCAGTAAGTAGAATTTAAAATAAAATCACTTCTTACTTTTTAAAGTTTCAAGTGCTTGAAGGTTTACTCATGACCTTCAAGCACTTGAAACTTTAGTCAGGACAATCACCTTCGTAGGTGTATAAGAAATGTAAGCTTAAAAGCATGGGTTTTGAGTTCGATAGATTCTCAATCATATAACCTCTTCATTTAAAAAAAATGAATAGCCTTGTTAAAATTAGATTATGTCGGAAACGGTCTGTGACTTTGAAAAGAATCATTTCCACTCGTATACCCGAAAGCCCATTGTGAATTCCTTCATGGCTTGCGAGCTTAATCCTATTTTTACCAACTTGGAAACAAGTTTGTGCCCTTTCTGAATCGTAGAAGATCCAATATCCTGGAATCTCCCAGCTCTGCAATGTTTTCCAAAAATCTTTGGCCTTTGGTGCGGAAGCACCGTGCTTGTAGAGCGGCGCAGTAACATAGTCGACGTTGGATCAATTCACTACATTCTCGTCTTCACAGCTTCTGCAGACATCTTTGGACCCAGTTTGCCCATTTGCTAGTCACAGAACCTACGGCACAGTGTCCTGTGACTATCCCTAGATTAAACATGCAATGGATTTGTCTAGGCGTAACACCGTCTAATGTCTAGTTCGGCGATTGAGATGTGACGTAGTCGTTGTTTTCGCGTTGGTGGATCATGTTCAACAGTGTCTTATTCAGTGGCAGTATGGAGGCGTCTTCTTCCTTGTTGCTCATGGCCGATCCCATTCTAGCTAGTACGTCTACTCTTTCGTTCCATTCCATATTGCTTTGTCCAGATACCCAGCAGAGTTTAACACATATTAAGTGTGCACTGCAACACTTGCTGACTGCCCTTGATTTTATTGCCAAGTAAAAGTCTAGTAAAAGAAAGAATAATATTGCAACAATGAAATCTTTAAGTTGTTCAATCATTCAAATTTGCAATCAGATCATCTCGCAATCTTATAATCTTGCAACAAAAAATGGACATTGAATGCGTCCATTTATACCAAAAGTACCTCACTGGTTCTGATATTGGATAAAGTTGATTTCCTTCGATTTGCTGTAGAGTACAAGATTTGTTTTACTTGTTTGGAGTGCCAACTATTTTATTCATTTCAAACGAAATTGTTTACTGAAAAAACGACATCGCTCTTTTTTCCCAATTCAGTTGACATTTGAGCTACTTTCATTTAATTTCATTTGACAAGGAAACCTTATTTTGCCGTGTAACGTATAAAAACGAAAAAAAAGTGTCTAATTTCATTCCAATCACATCGTATTAAAGACTGCAACTATTAATAAAAAGGCTTGCTTCCTTATAGAATCGATTACACCGATTTTTTTTTTTTTGAACTAATAGAAAAATAATCGTTCGCATAAATTCTCCACTACTGTACGATTACTTACAAAACAAATTTCCCTCAATGCTCACGCCTCAAATGCTGCAACAAAAATTGAATCACTGTTGAAAGTATTCAAAATTATTTCCAAAAAAAATTTCCCAGTGTGGATTCTATTTCATCCACAAAAGTAAAATGTTGCGAAACAAAACCACTGGAGACTTTCCACCACATTTGATTCAACTGCAACAAACAAATTCCACACACCTTTTCGTTTGGCAACATAGCAACACAACTAAACGTCAAATTTAACTGTCAACAAACAAACTTCATCAGACAAGCAGCAACTACGAGCGCGGTTGGTTGTGTCGTTGTCGTCTTGTTCACAAGGAAAGTTTAAATTTTAAATTTCGATTGGAAAATATAAATCTCGTCGAGTTTTATTAAACACTACTCAAGTGCCAGTGTTTGTGTGTTTCAAAAGTGCATTTTTATCGGCATTTTAAGTCGTTAACGACATCGAATCTCAGTGCAAGTGTAGCAAAGCGTAATAAAATAAAATTAAATCCGTTCAACGTCGGAAAACTAGTGAAAGAGAAATTCAGCAATCAGAATTGAGACTGCAATCCGCCCAAAAGGCAAATCCAGAATTTAAGGTTTGTGTTTTTTTTTTTAACTTTGTGCATTGTACTGCATTTTATTGCATTTTAATCGTGGAGTTATGTAAATCGAGTTTTTTTATTTTTTGCATCGATTACAGAACGTTTTTTATTTCTCATTCATCTCCGCCCGCGGTGGTTCTTTTTTGTTTGTTGTTTTCCTTCTTCGTCTTCTTCATCCCATTCCCATCCCATTTATGTTGCTCTGCACGCTATCAACATTTTCAGATGATGAAGGCGAACGAATTCAAGATTCAAGAACAAATCATCCGGGCGGAGTGAAGTGAAGAGAATGAACTCAAAACGTGTTGAAAAAGTCGTGTTTTTGTTACTCTTTCACTTTCTATCTCGTAGTTTGTCTGGCGGTTTAATACTTTGTGCGAGAGAGACGGGCGCAGTGACACTCCGACTTCGATGCTCGCCATCTTCACTGCAGAAGATTATCAACAACAACACGCGTTGCAGTTTTCTTCTTGTTTTGGTGAATTTGTAGATCGTTTTTGTTGTTGTTTGTTTTGTTCCCTTATCCCTTCCTGGTTATGGAAAGAAGGTTCGGTCGGTAGACCCCTAGCAAAGCAGCTGTTTAGATGATGGACAGGGAATTTGTGCACATTTTGATGTGAAAACAGGAAAACGGCGGGAGATTCGCATTCGTCTGATCGTTTGTTTGAATGTTGTTCACAGGTGGGAAAATTGTCTGTCTTACGGATCTGTTGACGACTAGAAGCACGTCTTCGGTCTTCGCTATCAAAATTCAGTTTAACTACATAACTGGTTGAGTTTGGTATTTACGAGTAGGGATGTGTCTTGTTTGGTTGGTTGGCCTTTATCGCTTCTTTTGTTAAATAATGGGGCTTGGATCAGTGATTAGTGTGAACTGATCTGCAGTTAACTTCCTGGGAGACATTCAAAGGGCCCACCCACACACTATATCTGAACGAACTGTGATGATCGTCTGACCAACCTGATCGTGTTTGGTCTGCCCGATGATTCCATATGTGTATTTAAATCAAATATTTTCTGATTTTTTTTTTAAAGATTAAGGCCTTCTTTCCTTTCGCTTGATGAAAAAAGGTAAATTAAGAACGGTCTTTAAAAAAAGCCCCTTGTAGACGATCAACATTCCTTTGGTGGAACTGTGTAATAGCCAAGATTTCTGGACTCCTGGCTGGCGTACGTTTAGTTAGTCACTAACGTTAGTGTAACGTCTTCACTGTCACACTGAAGGTCCGCAGTTCGAATGTGAATATCTCAAACAAAATGTACCTATTTTTCATTGAACTAATGTCGATTACTTCCGGAAGTAAATATCTAAAATCCACTGTGAAGGTCTTATACGGCACGGGTAACGTCAGTTCGACGAAACTCGATTATGTATCTGAGTTTTGAACTATAGCACCTTCATGTGGTAGTGCACACATTAGGTCAGTTCCGTACATTCTGCACCAAAATTCAGAGATTTTTAAAATTTAAGGGTTTATGGTAAGAATCTCATATAGGTACAATTGTGCAAAATTACAGAAACGCTTTGAACAACAAAAATTGGGAAATGTATGACATTGGCATTTGACAGTTTTCATAAAGCTGAGCAAAGAAATTTCTTGGGCTTAAATTCGCAGCATGGTGAGATTTCTTACTCTCTTGTTAACCCTCTCTTGTGTACAAAACTACGAAAAATCTTCTTACGGGAACAGGGTTTGACTGATTTTCGTAGATTTTCGTAGTTTTTTGCAGTTCTATTTATTTATTTATGTATTATCTACTGAAAACATGTTCTTAAAGATATATATACATAATTTAATTAAGAAGATATTAATTTTCAAGGCGAAATTTTAATTGGTTTCTATTTAAATTAAAGTCAATTATGTTACTTGCTGAATTATATAATAGAGAGCATCTAGAGATTGGTTCATTGCGAGCATAATTGTACCTTAAACCTCGATTACATAAAAATCGACGTTCGCTAAGGTTTCTTTCTGGCGCATATATATCGAAAAAAGAAAGAATCTCAGGACATTGAACTTTAAAACAAAATAGGTCATGTACAAACAATATGGACTGAATTTTACGTCTCTTTTCTAAAGAAGTTATATTGATAAGAGTGCATCTTGTAGTGTATGGTGGCATAAGTAACCAAACGCAATTGAAGCACATTGTGGAGGGTAAACTGTCAATTTGTTTTTGTTTTCCACTTAGCAATGAACATTATGGCATTTCACAAAGTGTCAGATTTTGGCAGACTTACCTAAAGAAAAAAATGGCGCATAAAATCACATCTTTCTCCATTGAGGGGCAATTTTTGACACTCATTTGGCGATTTGTTGTGATTTTTTTGGGTAAACAAACACTAATTTATGTGATTTTATGTAATTTTTTTTTATATAATTTTACGAAAAATCACAAGTTACCAAACAGTCCTACCTAAACATTAAACTAAAACAAACGTCACAAAGCTAAGTGACTTTAAGATTGGCAATACAAGAAACGTGTCATTTTGAAACGAAAAGTCTACTGAGCTGCTGTCAAATTCACAACCTGCCGAATAATTACTTTAGTCAACTTTGTCATCTGTCAAATGGTTGTTTTTATTTCAGTGTCCAAGATTAAAAGTCGAATTTGTAATTAAACTGAAAATAAAATGCAGATTATTGCCAACTGTCAAAGTTATGTGTACATGTATACGCAATGAACGAAACTTGACGAAACGTGTGTTGATTGTCGTATTGGACGTAAGAAACTGTGTACGCTGAATTTTAGTCCTGGTTTCAGGTTCACACTCAGACTCTGAATTGGAATTCAAAAGAACGGCTGAGCACATTTATTCAAACAAAACCATGCTGTAGTGTTTATTCGTTATACCTGTACTGTACCTTCACATTTTTAAGAAGCAAACAAATAATACAGACGAACTTGTTTTACCAATACGACATACAGTCCCCGTCAGTTAACACGTGCGTCTCTATTATCAACCAGTTCAAGTACCCATACCCGCTTATGTATGTATCTACGTACATACATACATATGTATGTGCAAGTGATACTTTCTCTGTATATTTCCATAATATTTACTCGTGTAGTGTTCCTGAGCTAAAGTCTGGGGAATGGGTGTTTTTTTTTGTTATATTTTTTTTTTGGGTAAAAAACACTTTATTACAGATTACAGAATCACTGGGGGCCGTGCCGTTTGTATAAATATTTACTTCTTAATTAAATTCAAGCAGAAGGAAGGTTTTCAGAGCAGAGAGTGGTAATGATTATTTGTACTTGAGACAAGTAAGAGCAAACAAACAAATTTTAATGAATTTGAAGTGGAAGACCATAATTAACATCAAACTGCTTCATAGTCCGTGTATCTAAAGGTAAGCAAATAGCTCTCTGCTGCCTGTACAATGATACTGTCTACATGCGAGTATTTGTAGAAATAAATTTGTTTGGTGCTATAAAAGGGCACGTATTTAGTACGACAAGAAGAGTATAGGGAAGACTAATAAAATGGCCCAGAAATAGGAAATAGTAGGTGGTGGTCATAAAGATGTAGTATGTAGATGTGTACACAAAAATCTCTAACAAGTGTCGAGAGATGACGAAATGGATTCATTGTCGCACTTTCTCAATTCAATTTGTCCAAATTCATTAATATGTACATATTCATAGATTATTTAAATGTTTAATTAGCTTTGAATAATGTTTTCCTGGTTTAATGGAAAGCGATTTTCAACCTTAGTGCGTCGCATGCTTACGAAAAAGAGATGGAAATGCATTACGACTAAAATGTTTGGGAAATTCAGGTCAAATACATGAGGAGGTTACCATCGTACTCATGAATAGCTTCCTGCCAATAACCAACATCTTTGTCAATTTTTCTGACAGATCATTTGATTTTTTGGATTGCTTTTTGTGACTTCTTTTTGTGAACCTAGGCTTTGGATCGTCTTTGGGCTGCGAAAGGCTAACATTTTTGTTTGCCTTTTGTTCAGCTGGAAAATCAGTAAGTTCAAAACGACAATTTAAGCCCGAAGTTCAAAACCATGATTGCGAGGTTTCGTTCGTTCGTTCGTTCAATTTTATTTTATTTTCAGAAAGTCCCTGTAATCAGTCAATTGATCCGATTTGAAATGTGCAATATAGCCGGCAAAACACAGTAAGAACGTCTGCCATTTAATAGGTCCTAATTTTCGGTGCCACGGTGCCACCTTTTCCAAATGTGTTGTAGTGAGGAGCTTCGCAAGTTTGAGGACTCGCCAAAAAAACTGCAGGACCCTTCCATTGGTCTCTGAAAATGATTGCGAGAAGCAAATTCATTAGATGGCGCTGACTTGCAGATATCTCACACACGAGTACCACTGCTATGAACCATAAGATATTCGAGACCTTGTGTCTTCATTTAGAGAAGTTTACGAAGTAAAATTGAAACGAAAAACCTGACAAACACCACTTTTATTCATATGAAGTCGAAAACGCAATGAACACACGGTCTTATCAAAAAGTGTCTATGTAAATGCGGGTCAAAAGATCTCCAGTTTTACGAGCCGAACGATAAGTTCTTACAGATAATGAGAAAGGTTTTTTTTTCGGAATAATCCATCACTCTTTAAAACGGACAATTGTTTTTTTTGAAATAAAAAAACAGTTTCATGACACTATCAATGACACAGTTCAGCTCGATTGATTAAAACAAAATATGCATTTGCCAGAAAAGGAAAGGGTTAATCACCTACCTATACCGTATATCCCTTAACCGACAGCCAACGAACGCGCTAAAATATGCATTCTTTGCATTACCGTTGCATCGATATGCATACTAACGACTGCGTACACCACCAAACATAGGCCATATCTATTTTTCCGTTTTGTTTTCCTTCCAACGAATCATACAACATGAAGTTGAGACATTCGTCGTAATTAGCATATTTGGATGTCGGCTGAATGGTTTCTTTTTTTTTTTAATTCTATTTATTCCAATCACAGACACAGGAGGTGGGCTAAGTATCTACCATCTATGGCTGACGTATCTGTGTGACGCGTGATCGATCGCAATGAATCATCCACTGAATGCATTAGACGCCAAACCACTTTGGATCAGCTGTCATCAGTTTTTTTTTCTTCTGCGCTGTCACTTGAGAGTCTAGGTCAATATGTGTGTTCGCTTCCAAGACTGTTGTTTTGGATTTGAATAAACTGTGGGATTTATTTCGGCTGAGCCTTATCAATTGTTTGGAGTTAAAAAAAGGAGATTGTATGTTTAATCGATTTGGAAAGGCGCGGAATAAGATAACTCGAAAAATAGTGGAACGCTGATAATTGATTCGTTTATGGTTCTATTGAACTGACGACAAATAAGTGGAGGAGAGTGCAATCGAGTGTTCGTCTCTTTCGATTGGGAACGCATTGAAATTTTAATCAAGATTCTTTTTTTTCGGTTTAGATAAGCGTCAATGGAGATATCAAAATATACGTGATTTATTTTGTATTGCCTTTGATAAGGACGTTTGTTTAGTTTTGACTGTTTTTGTTTTTAAATCTATTTTGAGTTAGTTTAATCGAGGAGGAATCACTTGCGCTTATGAGTCACCATAATTTCTTCAATTCGAAGGTTTATTGACATTTTTACGAATGAGTGACAGTTAATAGGCGTGTTTTATGGCCAGTTGCGTCGTTGTATTGTGGCCATGGATCCTTTTTATGTGTCTGACTATGTAAAATCTAAAAGCAGAGCAAGGTGAAGACTTATGGCATCAAGCTTTTTCAACTACTAGCCGAATCTCCGAAAAGGTACACAACAGAGGAATTCTATACCACAAAAGGGAACCCCATGTACCAATTGAAATGATAAGGCACAAAAACCTTCACGCAAGCACTGCAACAGGCTAATGAAAGATGGAGTAACCTTGATACGTGTAGTCACGCTAAACAGACTTGGCCTTATCTAATTCGGCGCAAAACTTACAGCGTGCTAAGAATTAGCAGAGCACATATCGGCACCCTACTTGGGGTATTGATAGGTCACTGTGAATAGCCAGACACCCCAGCAGATTGGGAATCCTCGCCAATGGCTTTTGTCACAGTTGCATGGATAAGGCAGAGAATTAATCTTCCTATCACCTCCTATGAAGCTGCCCAGCACATTCCTTCTTAAAAAAAGATTCTGAGAGAATATTTCTTTATAGGCCCACAAGATATTTCCTCAACAGATGTCAATAGAATACGGAAATTGATCCAACTTTCAAAATGGTTCCAAGATCTCCGATTAGAATTGGCTCACGTGGCAACACAATGGACCTTCTTTGGTCTAAGTGAATTCTACCGAGTACGGTGGATAGCCACCTAACCTAATCTCAGGGATTTTATACTAGACGAAGAAGGTTTTCATCACACACATTTTTAGCCTCATTTATCTATGGTTTAGAAACCGTGAACCTTTTGGTGGAAATTAAGTGCAAAAATGTTGTAAGCGGACTCTCGTTAACTTGATACGTACGAAACCAGGGCCGTTCAAGTTACTGGATCAAACCAAAAAAAAAATGTCCTTTTCTTAAACATATTCAGTTTAATGTTGTTTTTATTATTAAATAATAAAGGCTAGTACGGTGGTCGCGCTAAACTAAATTTTTCATACAAAATATGTCGTTGCTAAACGCAAAGATAAAAATCCGCTGGGAAATTTATCCTAGTGTACGGTGCTCATGCTAAAATGTTCGCTAAATAGGTAGTTGCATAGGATATGTCTCCACAAAATTTCAGCCAGCCATTTAATGACCGGGACATTTACTTAGCCGCGGAATTTTGACGTTTAAATTCAAATAGAAATTTAACAAAAATCAATTATTCGGTTTGAATTTTTCGAGGATTTTTGTGAAAAGAGGTAAATAAATGCATGTGTTCTGCTGCTGATTATTCAAGCACGAGTATGAGAATGAAAAAGCAATGTGGGGGAAGTCAAAGAAAAAATTAAAATAATCAGGAGCACAGAAAAAAAGGCTTATTGTTCCATTTCTACAACCATTTATCAATTTATACAACCAGCTCTACAAACAAAATTTATCTGGCATTTATCTTCGGTTTCCATGTGAATTTTTGGAGACCGACGGAAATTTAGTTTAGCACGAGCACCGTACTAGCCTTAAGGCACACATTTATTTTCAAGACGGCTTTGAAAAAAGAATTGTTATGTTAAATTGTTTGGCCTGGCGCAGTACGTTTTGTAGGCTGCAGGAAATAACCCGCCAATGAAATAACCCCCCAAACGGAAAACGAAATAACACCCCAAAATTTGTATGGAGGTGGAGATTTATTTCATATGAAATAATCCCCCTAGATTGGGGATCTATTTCATCTGTTTTTGGGGACTTATTTCACACTTAAAATTGGGGGGTTATTTCATGTCGAAATAAGTCCCCAAATTCAACAATGAAATATGTCCTCGAATTCGGGGACATATTTCACTGTTTTTCATCCAAAATTTAATTTTCATTGTTGCTTAACACTGACTTTAACTGTTGTTATTGATATGAAGAGTTAACAAATTCAATCTACGTTGGAAGTGGTTGAGGCCTTTTAACGAGAATCCATTTGGAATAATTTTAATCGCATGATGAAATTCATCGAAGAAAACATATCGATTGGCAACAGGAATTATTTAATGGATGGAACTTTTAAGGTTCTGCTACAGGGATGTTTCTGGCGGCAGCTTTTAATAATGTATGTACGTGGAATATTTTAGCAAGAAAGTAGATTTTCGAGAATTAAAAGAAAATTAACAAACAATTGTGAGACTACAATTACCGGTGTACCGCGACGCGCCACGCCGCGGATCTGATATAAACTAATATTGCGTTGGAATTTATTTGTTTTTATAATTTTAATAGATATTTCCACTATTCATATCTATTTGGGGACTTATTTCACCTTCGATTTTGGGAATAATTTCACAGTGAAATTAGTCCCCAATTTCGGGGTGTTATTTCGTTTTCGGTTTGGGGGGTCATTTCCTGCAGCCCGTTTTGTAGAGCTAATTCTCAAAGACCCTGGATAAGTGTCGGTTCCAAGAATGTTCTTTCTTTTTGGCAAGCAATTCGATGGTTTTATTGAACCGTTCAACTGATTCCTTATTAGTTAGTAACAATATTTTGCACTATAACGAAACCAATAAAATAAGACTTTTTGATTCAAGCACGCACTAAATTGTTACAGGGGATTCCCCTTTATGAAACCCGTTAATATTTATAGCAATAACGTTACAATAACGTATTTATGTAAATAATTACGCATTCATTGGCTAAGCGGCATGCGACCACGGCTATACTCTGAAAATCATCGATTCGTTTAATCTTGTTTCGTACTTTTAGTTCGTTTTTCCCGTAGTCGGGTTTTAGTTTTTATAACTTAATTTTTTATTAATAGTTCAACCTAGAGTGCTTAATGGGATAATGCAAGGTATGGGATCTTGAAACTCTCCGTTCAACTTATAGAATACCTTTAGGGGGCAAATAGCATGTTCAAGTTATTGGATGTTCAAGTTACCGAGAGTCCACTGTATTCCGATAATCAGGAATAAAAGAGTTTATAGCGTGCAACTTTGAGGTATGACGTTTTGAAAATTCTGTACCTTCCACCTGTGACAGATATGTGATAGGTACCTGCAACGTATTGTCAAAGCTTACCAAGATCATCAGACCGTTCTGCTTAGATTCTTTTGAGTGCATCAATTGCTCTTCGTTCTCGGATACCCATTGCTTTGGATAGTTGAGACTGGACTACGAGATTCACATCTTCTAGTTTACCTTCGCAGTTCTAGTATTGTAGTTCAATCACGTCCCTGGAGTTTTAATAATGTCCCTGCCCCGGTAAACAGTTCACTTATGCTGTCAACTGCTCTTCACCTTATGAACAATAAATGCAAATATGCTTCTAGTAAGTAACCATTGTTTACTCTTCAATATGTTTTGTTTTGAACATCAATCAACTCCATGGTGACTCTATAGACTGGCCTTCTATTTCGTTTGGGTAAAAGTTGACTCGTTTTTGTCACAGCACTGCCCTAAATTCCATTGCCATTTGGGTATTTCAGCATTTTCGTTCTCTACATAAATATGCTTGAATATTGGCAGCATTTGATGACGAATCTTTAACCACTTAAACTGGATACGCAAATGAATAAAAAAAAAAGGTTTTTCTTGTAAGCATACCAACACCTGTTTTGGTAACTTAAGTAGTTCCACATTACTTCCTAAAAACATGTTCAACCTTGGCTAACATCATTTCCAGCTCTCTGTGCTCAATATGGAAGCACACTTAAATTCCACAAAAGAAACGGAAGCTAGACCGAAACGATATACCGACAAATAATGCGTTGATCTTAACTCTGTTTTTGATTACCTCAACTTGAAGTAAACGCACTTCAAAAATATTTGAAACAAAAAAACTATCGAAACGACCCACACACCTACATACTTTCCGCCACTCGAATCTTTTATCGCAGATGGAATGTAATCGTAAGCATTTTATAACGACCACAACCAGAATTCCTAATTAACGCGGATTTTTATCTTCTAAGTCACAGGCTTAGTTTTGACCACGGACACGCCTTTCAATGGAGAAAAAAAAACAATGCCTCTCCTGCCTCAGTCACAAGATGAATCATCCGCTTTGTCATTCTTCTCTGTTGTGTTCGTTAACTTTGATAAGACCCAGCTTCGAAGAATTTTTTACTATAATTAAAAGACAATGGAACTGGATTGACATTTACAGAACTCAAAGGTGAATCATGTGTAACAGTGACTTATGTCACGTGTAACCACAATTGCGTTGTTTCAGTTCCTGTCAACTTGCTAACGGGGAAAATGAATGGCTTCCGATGTTTGGTCAACTGTCATCCATAACTCAATTGAACACAGGTGCCACAGGATATTATCCGCAATGTTGCAGATAAACCCAAAAGTCCAATCCCAGAGATACCTCATGGGAGTGCGTCAATGAACTCGACACCCTCACGTGTCAGAGCTCCCTCCAGAGGCAAATGGATCGATGGACGATGGTTCATGTATGTCAGTGTGGAATCAACTTTATATCCCATGAATCATTTATTGAAATTTCATTCGATGCCACATTGCAAAAGCCATCGCCTCCGGCCTGCTCCGGCCTCGAAGAGAATCAAGTGCAGAGGAGCGAACACTGAATAGGTTACGAGTTTACTAAATTACTCGTGCATGGTATAAAACTATGTGAAGTTGTTGCAGGCAGAGTCGATACTTATATACATATGTCGACTACTGAAGCTCAGTTTGTTTTCCTGGATAATTTCTGTAAATTCATCGTATGGATATCGGAAGGGAGTTGCCCGGCGTACAGTATTAATTGCAAGAAACCAAACGTCACTTTCCGTCTAATCTTAACGAATGTGACGTTGTTGTGGATTGTTCGCTTGCATGTCAACCACAATTCAGTGGTGCAATATTTGGATGTAAATCATGTTTAAATGCTGTCAGTCTGACAGTATCAGAGTCAGAACCAGGGAACCAGGCTCCCGTGTAGGTACTTAATTAGCTGGTGTTTTAATTATCAGCCAATCTCCCATTCGCCATTGAATTCAAAAGAAAGTGAAACAATTTTCTTGTAGATCTCTAAATATCGAATGAATAGATGTATAACTTGACGAACAATTGACGAAGCTGAGAATGGCATATATTATCGTTGTTTTGATGTTTTGCGCATTAACGTTTTGTACATTTGAACAGAGACGCTTGTCTTCTTAGTTACTCCTGAAAAAATCATAGTCCTTTGTATCCTTCCCATATGTACATATGTAGTATCTACTTTTCAACCATACTGTAATTTGCCAGTTGATTAAATTTCATTTGATTTATTTTTTTTTTTTTGTTTTTATTCTGACAATTTGCGTTTTTGAGACTCCTTATTGAAGAGGATGGGTTGCAGAGAGGAGGTCATTAATTAGCCTTCGATGTTTGATGATTGTGAATGGCAATGGACAACTGCCAGCTTAATTGCAAACAAAATTTTATTACTCGTATATCGCCATGTTGATGAACTTAGAGGTTCGGCAACGAAATTCGATTTATCCTTCACGTGTGTGTGTGCTGTGCTGTGGTGGATGTGGGTGGGTAGGTCTAGGTGTTCTTTAATTATTGAGAGTGGTCAGTCAGTGGGGCACCGTAGTTTATATCATCACTGAAAATAGACACGAATTTCAGTGAAACGTGATAATTTAAAGTGAAAAAAGGAGGAAGGAGGTGGTTTATTTGCTTGACTTTTATTTTGTACGAGTAATTGCTTTTTTTACTTTTCACGCTGTGAGTACATTTGTCCAAAATTAATTTACATGCATGCATAATATGTTGTGGTTACAATTTATTGACAAAGTTTTATATCAGACATTTTCTTTTGTTTATTTTCAGGTAAGTTGGTGATTGCAAATGTTTTGAAAATTCTTTATTTGGTAAGCTTGTCTAATAATTTCAATCACTGCCGCATTAAAAGGTAGTTGGGTTTGAAATGATATAAGGAAAATGTAACAGTCACTTAACTTTCCCCGAAAACAATTTTGTTAAAAACTTAAAAGTCACTATTCCCTATAGGTCTTGGTAGCTATAACAGATTAGTCTGTACACTTCTACACTGATGGCTCGAAAACCATAGCGCCGCGCCAGCCGCCCAGAGAGTACTGTACTAAATGTGATCGTTATTTCTTTTGTATTTAATCTTATCGTTGGCATCTGTTGCGACTGTGGGCAAGTAACAAAAATTCAGTGTGAAGCTACGGAAGATTTTTTTTATTTTTGTCTAACCGCGTCTTCTCCGCGTTCGATCAACGGAGTGTCCGGCTAATGGAAGGTAAAATGTATGCAATCTGAAACATAAAAGCTTGGTTATGAAAATTTGTCCGTCTAAGGGATCTGTCCGTAGAATGGGGCTGTCCGTAATGGGAGATTGCACTGTAAGTACATGCGATGTCACTTCTGTTTTCCACGAGAAAGTTGGAATGAAAATAGGGTTTTCGTATAAAACGTATTTCGGGTAAATTAGTTTTGCCAGTTAGCAGTGTAGAAGTTTATTAATATTTTTCTGTTCACAAAAGAAAATTCAGAAGTAAAAATCTTCCTATGAAAAACTACATAGAAAGCCTTACAAATGTGATTTGGAACAGCGCTAAGTAGGTATGAGCTATCAAACGTCAGCGAGATGTTCTATTCATGAATTTATCCATCAAATTGTCTTTCAATTGAAGTAAAAATAAAAGAAATAAAAGGTTATTTCATACCACCAACGTTTTTTTAGCATTTGTTATGAATTTTTCATTCTCGGCATGAAAAATTCATCGAATTGAAAATGTCAAAAAATTGTCTGATATTTGGCAGCACTTACTAGTAGTAAATAAGCAAAAATATATAAGGCGTGTTTTTTTGGTACTCTATACAGCTTTAAAAAGGTATGTGTAAAAAATAGCTCTTCGGTGATTTGGTAGCACTATGCTAATTGACATTCGACATTTAAATATCGGTTTTTTTTTTTTAAAAAGGCGGGATACCCTATTTAATGATTTGCCAGAGAAAAATGTAATTTTTTTCTGACCTTCAATATTTCTTCCTCACGTTTCCACTTGTTTTCCAAACTCCTTTGCATAGCATGACGTTTTCATCGCCGCAATTGTTTTCAAATTTGTCACTTTTCGATAACATTTCGATGACAATCGACAGAAAATAGTTTGGTAGCACATTTTTTTTTGTCCAGGCTCAGGACATAAGACTCCATACTCGATAGCTATCTGGATTTCGTTATTCTACATAGGCTTATTTGTTAGTGTATTTAACATGAAAAATATTTTCTAATGCTATATAGATTTCGAAAAAAACACGCCTATTAAACAAGTACATTAACTAAAATTTAATTGTGAATGTATACATAAACGTGGAAAAGTGACATTTTCAATCCATACATTTTTACAACGCAGTGAAAATAGAATTTGATAGCTGACTGACATCAATGGCCTGTACCAGAAAACTACAAGTTAACAATTCTACAGGCACTTGTTACAAATGCCAAAAAAAGAAAACCTCTCCCCTTGTAAAATGTGCAAATTTCACTTTCTTGTACAAGTCATCTGTACAAGTAATTCCGTGATGGCTAAACGTTGTGTAGGAAAATTAGTATAACTGGCAAGCAGAGCCTGCTATCGAAAATTCAAGAATACAAAAGTATTGGAAATATACAGGATTATCGTGTTAGTGATTTAGGCATAGATATTTAAGTACTCTATCAAACGCCGTGTACGTTTATGCGCACTTTTGTACGACCTCTCAGCAGAAGCAGTTGATGAAGCTGTAGGTGGTAAAAGCCACGTTTTTAAAGGATAAACAGTTAAGCACTATCCCCTAAGATAGCTGCATAAGGAAATGGCCTTCATCCGCTTCTCATTTCTTAAAACAGGGTGGTGTTGCACAATATCCTTGCGTCATGGACACTTCCAGGCCAGTTGGCACTCACATAATAGAATGTGAGACTGCCATACCGTTTATAGAATGTTTGCCATGGCGATCGACAAATGATGGCTCATTGGTTGATGGCGCATCTATGTACATACATATATTAATGATAATTCCGTCGATTGTACTGCCACCTTGCTGAATAATGTTTTCAGGCCAGCAGATGTAACTTCAATTACACAACGACAAACAGTTTTCTTACAAACGTCTTGCATGTCACTGAGCTCCAGAAGCAAGCCAATGTAGAGATTTTAAATAAGCAAAGTTGTGTTTCGTCTTCATCACTCTAGTTTTTTGTTTATTTACTTGTTTTGCCAAAATAAGACAGCGTATCTAACAATATTTATAATAATAAATAGATAAATCGATTCATCCGAATCAAAAAAAAAAAAAAAAACATTGAACATATGTACTTTAAAATATTCTGCAATCGGCGCATATGAATCTGCACTGACGAAAGTTAAAAATATTAATACTAATAATTCAGTACAAACCTCCCTTTCCCACACTTGAATATACAAATGAAAATACAGTTTTCATTTAAAAATTGGTGCATCAATGAGACAAGGGTAATTTAAGATTTAAATACCTTTTGAAACCTCTTAAAACCTGACTTGTTAGGACGTTACAATTCTCAATTCACACGTTAAATTTTTTCATTATAATATTGTACAATTAATTGTTAAATTTTGTCTACACTTGTAGCTTTGTGGTACAGAAAGTAGGTAAATTGTTAATTTCCCAATTGTAAAGGTTCACTTGTACACTTGTTAATTGTCAAGTTTACTTGTAGCTTTGTGGTACAGAAACCATTGTTACTTGTTAAAATTCGCCTGTTGTACAAGACTTGTAGTTTTCTGGTACAGGCCCCAAGTAGCCCATTTTTCTCTAAACAGAAATGACAACCTGCACGTCAAAGGTTTGTCGATATTGCATTAGCTACGAATATGTAGTTCTTTGTTAACCAAATTTTGAAAAATTATAAAAGGAAAAGTATTTCATGGTGGTTTGTAAACAGTAAGTGGGATGATCTCTTACGTGGGACAATTTGTTCCTATGCGATACATTCCCACGAAATGAATCAACATTTTGTCTATTCACAACTTTTCCTTTTGCCTTAAACTTTTCTTGATATGCTTCTTTGGCTTTCAGTTAGTAAAAGTCTCAAGTGAGTCTTATAAGGTGAGCATAAATCGTAGAAACCTGCTTTAGAATATTGCTCTTAATTCCACCTCCGCTTTTATTGTGTCATGAGGTCACAATTGTGAAACGTGAATGGTCTAATATTACAAATCAATCGATATGTAGTGCTTAAAAAATGTTACAGTACAAGGTAACAAGAATTATTCAGCTTTTCTTTCAAAGCAAATGGCGATGGCGAATAGCAGCCGCCTGTGCTGCCAAATAGTCACTTGGGCCGCACTTTTAAGTTTGAAACAAAGAAAACCATCAAGAGTCACTGAACTGCACGTCCATCTATCAAATTAAAAAAAGGCATAAAGAACTGTTTCGGATTTTAAATGCAGTAAAAAATAATAAAACCGCATCACCCTTTAATTCCCATTCCAACATGGCTCTGTAGTGTATTCACTCAGCCGAAAGGTGTATGCACTTAAAAGTCCATCATTTCTATATATTTGAGACGGACACTAGTCGTATCCGTTTACCCTACTTGGACGTGGGACCATCCAATCCTCATCCCACAGATTTACTGCTCCTGCAGGCCATTGATACGCCTTTGCATTGCTTCTAGAGATACTCGTAGATCTTTTATTCTTTTTGCGTTTTGTTTGTGCGGCGCATTCAGAACTAGTTGCTCGACGTTTGATGAAGGATGTGGGGCCTGTGGACGATGGAAATAAAAGATACTATGCTCCTCTTTTTAGATTAAAGTCATACAAAACCCATAAATTGGAGCGCGTTGGCTTGGTTAATGGAATTATAGGTCGTTGTGCTGAAACAGAGCGGCGCGGCGCGGCGCGGCTTGTCGTTCCTGTAATGGACGTAAAAGAGTGTCTCGTTTCATCCTTCCTGTGGTGGAACAATACGATTCACCTGTTCCTGTTTAAAACCACCAGTGCTACTACGACGAAAATCATTATTATCATCGTTCTCTTGTCATCACCCGACTACAACAAGGATATCTTGATGTATCCCCTTCGTGGCTCTTCATGCATTATGCAGTTCGCCGCCAAGGAATGCATGAATGGGGCTCAGCTGCACGTCGTTGTCGTCAGTGAAGGAGAATGGAGTGCTCTTGATGGCACAGCAAATAGTCGAGAGTCGGAGTGCGGATCTACACACACTTAAAATATATGCATTTCTGTGCACAAGTACGAATACCCACATGGGGAGCAGCAACTTCGAGCAAAGAAAAGTCAGATGTTAGATGTCACTACGCTGATGAGTGTTTCTTCTGTTGCTTGTCCTGCTGCTGTTGCAGCTCCTACTGCTGGCGCTGTGTGCTCACTCAACTCTATGAGGTGTGTGTTTTCTTCATATTTTATGGTTTCTTGTGAGTTGGTTCTTTTTCTATGGTGGTTACCAATGGTGATTGCGATAGGTTCTGTCTCGCCATCTGTTAACGAAGATGAACGAGATTCAGGTGGTGTTTAAGCTACTGTCGGTTAGAGTACCTATCCGGGCTTGGAAGTTGATAGATTAGCTAGTTGAGGTGGAAAATTCGTTTTTTTTTTTTTGTTACTTCTAATGAATGAAAGAACACCTGAGTAAAACCGTGACAACAAAAGGGTTAAAAGTATTGTGGTTAGACAGATTAAACATAAAGCAAGAGGTTGAGTGGTAATAGATGAGTTAAGATTTTACGGTTCGAATAGATAATCCGAGAGGTTATTACGCCAGTCAATGAGCTGGAACAAATGACAGCTGTATAGCTGTTACGTGTTATGCTGTCAATTGATTGTGAGTTCTTTGAGTGGATTTATGTTTAAGTTTAAGTCTGATTGAATTCTGCGATAAATGAACTTCGTTCTGGGAAAAAAGAATTCGATTGAGTGAACGATGGCATCTTCCACATGCTGTTCCTTAAAACGCACATCGATATGCGCCATCTCCGATTCAAGCTGCATTAATACATGACAATCATCTTCTTGGTTTCGATAATTCAAATGCCACTCTGTCCTGGGGGAAAACTAAAACTAAAACTAAAACCATCACTTGTCAGAGGGAGAGGATGTGTTATCAAGGCTTACTCAAGAACATATTAAATCATTGCTTTTGGTAATCGATCCTAGAAAGCGGTTTATTTTATTTTGTCACGAGTCTTTAAGCAGTCTTAAATGGAAATGTCAATTTAAAAAAAACTAGTCTCTTAGCTTACATTGGTGACGGGGTTGGAATCCCATTTTAATAACTTACTTACTTAGGTGGCGCTACAGTCCGGGGTGGACCAAGGCCTCAACCAACAACCTCTTCCAGTTAGCCCGGTCCTTAGCTAACCGCCTGCAGTTGCACACTTCAAGTTGGTTGAGGTCTTGTTCTACTTGTGCGCGCCACCTTAGGCGAGGTCGTCCTCTGTTGCGCTGACCCTCCGGGTTAGAATCGAATATTCTCCGAGCCGGAGCGTTGATGTCCATACACTCACACTCACATGTCCTAGCCATCTTAAACGCACAGTGCAAAGTTATTTGACCAGGTTTATGTCCTTTTGAGCGCGTACAGTTCGTGGTGGAATCTTCTCTTCCAAAACCCGTCAACGCAATCGGGACCGAATATCTTACGGAGGATTTTTCTCTCGAAGCGCCCAACGCTTTCGATAAAGTTTATGCTTCAGCTCCATATAGCAGAATTGGGATGATAAGGGTCTTATATAGAGTCTCCTTAGTCGGTCGGGAAAGGGCTTTAAAACTCAATTGCCTTCTTAGCCCAAAGAAACAGCGATTGGCAAGAGTAATCCTTCGTTTGATTTCCGACGAGATGTCATTTTGTGTTGTTATAGCAGAGCCGAGGTAGACAAGGTCATTTACTACCTCGAAGTTGTAGCTGTCTATTGTGACGTTCTGTCCAATTCATGTTGATTGTCTCTTTTCGTTGACAGCATAAACTTTCTTTTGCCCTCGTTTACCGCTATATCCATTTTAGGCATTTCCATTTCTATACTCGCGAACGCACCGGTGACAGCTCGCTGTGTTCTACCAATGATGTCAATATCGTCGGCGTATGTAAGTAGTTGTACGGACTTTTGAAAGATCGTTCCTTTTGTGTTGACTTGTGAGTTTCGAACAATTCTTTCAAGTATGATGTTGAAAAAGTCGCATGACAGCGCGTCACGTTGTCCGAATCCTTTTTTGACATCGAAGGTCTCGGTGAGGTCATTACCGACTTTGATGGAGCAGCGAGCTTTCTCCATCGTCATCCTGCACAGACGGATGACTTTGGCAGCGATGTCAGAACTAGACATGGCTCTATACAATTCATCCATCTAAATGCTGTCATAGGCGGCCTTCAATTCGATGAACAGGTTGTGGGTATCGATTTGGACTTCTTGGGTTTTTTCCAGGATCTGCCTGAGTGTGAAAATTTGATCTATGGTGGACTTTCCTGCCCTGAAACCGCACTGATAGGGGCCAATCAGGTTGTTGACGAAAGGCTTCCGGGGTTCACACAATATGGCAAATAGGATCTTGTAGGCGATGCTGAGGAGACTGATGCCTCTGTAATTGGAGCAGTTCAGTGGGTATCCTTTCTTGTGGACCGGGCAGACGATGCTGAGATTCCATTCATCTGGCATACTTTCATCTGACCAAATCTTAGAGATGAGTTGGTGTATGCTCACTTCCAGCTGCTTTAAATAGCTCTGCGGGTAGACCGTCAGGTCCAGCAGTCTTGTTGGACTTTAGCTTGGATATTGCTATCCGCACTTCGTTTTGATCAGGTGTATGGGGTTTTTGGCTATCATCATCTAAATTGAACGGTTCATTCTGCCTAATAGCGGAGTATTGGTCTTCATCGCCATTATACAGTCTGCAGAAGTAGTATTTCGATATTCTCAACACCGACTGTGTTTCTACCACAATATTTCCTTCTTCATCTCTACAGGTTTCGATACGGGACTTGTTTTGTTGGCACATTCTTTTTACCTTCTGGTACAACTTCCGTACATTGTTGCTGGAGTAGCATCTCACACTATCCTCGATCGCACGCTTCTCGTGCTTTTTTTTTGTTCTTCTTTAGAAGCCAATGTTTCTCCCGTCTCTTTTGCGAGCAGATCTAGTCCTTCTTTGCAGCACCGCTTTATAGGCCTGTCCACCATCTTAGTCCCCTACAATCGCCATTTACCTACTCACAAATTTACTTGACATTTTGATGACATTTCCTGACGTTTTTTTTTTATAGCGCCATCTAGTGAAAACCAAACAATGTTATTTGTTCGAAGCGTTTACATACATTTACCGATGACATTTGTTCTTAAACTGCGGTTGGTCTTGGATACGATTAGCGATGAAAACGTTGTAAACGATTGTAGTGAATAGCTAAATAAATGTTTGCTGAATAAGAACCAAGTCTATGATTTCCCATAGTCTTACGAAACTTTGTAACTATTATGAAACTGCAGTTACGAGTTTGAGCCCTTCAAAAAACTATTACCATAGGTATGTACCCGGCGCAAGAAAATGCGTCGCCCAGTTAAGTTTTCCCGACAAAATTCGCTTCGGTTAATTACCCGACTTGGCCTTGCTCCAAATGAATGTTTAACGAGTAAAAACAAAACAAAAAAAAACCTGTTTAAACTTCGAGTACAACACAAAACACCCATTGCACCACTCGAATCTATTAATTCTCCGTCGTTTGTCTAATTAGCCCACCAGCGTCACAGATAGCCTTCGCGCTGTGAGCAAGTTCCACGCATTTTAAGCTGCGTGCAAGTTGACTGGGCCTTACCGACTTTATGTGTGTTTTGCGTTGAAAATTGATTACACAACAACTTGGCACTATTCTCTGACTCCAACGCATTACCCTTGGCTGCGAGCTTAGACTTGGACCATTGGACCACCACCACTATCGACTCGAACCGGTATCCAAAGACCAGCAGCCCACAACCGAAAACTCCATTTATCACGCAGCAACACACTGAGATCAATTGGAAATGGCATCTCGTTCATTGAGAATGGTTGAACGATTCTTAGATTCGTCGATACAAACGACTACGACCAGAGCCATTGAAGGTGAACGAGCGCGACGATTGCCATAGAACGAGCACTCAACAGCGAAGTGGAGGCTACCACGCATCCATAAGTGGGGGACAAAGAAGGGAACCCTCCGTAACACCTGTGGCAACGCAGGCAGAGTCGCAATGTTTGCTCAATGGCCGTACTGGTTCCAACTTCCAAGTAAAGTTGACTCGAATGCAATCGTGTGTAGCTAGAATCTTTGTCTCGCCCAAAGACCGTGTTTGTGTGTATTTCGTAAGATTGGAAAGAACGTTGACAATTTATCGTGAAAGATAAAATCTAATGAATGTGCTGGTAAAGAGGGCTTAATTGAGAGGCAGGTAATTACATTGGCATTCAGTTGATTTAGCAGACATTTGTTGGCACACTCGTAGGAGAACACATTTAATGATGTAAGCATGTGTTGGATTCAAGGAAGTTGCCATGTGTCAGTCTGCAATGATGGCAGTAAGAGTGACAGTTGCAATAATGTGTGGTGACATTCTTTTGGCATCGCCTCATCTCAG